>JAQPPZ010002738.1:2867387-4301081 GCA_028583015.1 Wollemia nobilis | reverse complement strand
ATAGCAAAGAATAATATTAAAAATACATCCAAAGAAATATGCCCTTATTTCTCCTAAGCTTTTATTCAATGCTAATCACAAAAGCCAAAACTCATAAAATTTAATCACACCTTATGAATTGCTGTCCAAGAAACTCTGAATTTCGTGGCATAAAGACATTTTAATAAAAATGTGTGTTACTCTAGCAAAGCACCCCCACGAGACTCAAAATGATGACCTCTGCCAATGCAGCACCCAACAGCAGCCTTCGTTGCCACTAGCCCATGTGGGCTACAAAGTTCACAAGTGAACTTCCCTCCACTTCACCCTCGAAAAAAAAACTCCTAAAGACTTTTCAATCGCACGTGCTTCTAAGTCTTCCTTCGATCGCAGTGAATACAGAGCACAAACACCACAAATTGCATTCGAGGAATTTGGAATTAATTAGCATTCCAACCTTAGGAGTTGGAGAATAAATAGTCTCTTCGAAGACACCTTGACGTCGGCGAAAATAAATACCATTTCAAAATTAATCAAAAGTATTTTCAAAAAAACGTTCAAAAACCCTTAAATAATTTTAATAAATTAAGAATAAAAAAAGGTTTAAAAACCTTTAAGTATTTTTAATAAATTAAAAATAATTTATCCCTTAATTAATTAATTAAAAACTTGAAGGGTTTTAAATAATAATTAAATAAATAATAAAGAGAACCTCCATTGGTTTTAATAAAAACCATTTAACTTGGTTTTAATAAAAACCCTATCCAATGGAATCTCTCCGGATTCTCTTCAAAATATTCTCTTGGAATCTTCCACCTTTGAAGCCAAAACATCCTCTTAATATTAATGCCATTTCCTTTTGACATCAATGACAACTCATAGACAAGAATCTAGAATCTCAAACCCAAAATTGCCAACAAATAATGTACTCTCAAATGGATAACATCAATGCTCAACAATGTACTCTCAAATGTATGGCAAATGAGCTCTCTAATGAAAACCTCTCCAAGAAATAACAATGAGGACTTCAACCAACCAAGGGTAATCTCCGCAAGTGATAGAAATAGGTTCTCAATAATATCTTCCTCATGCAATATCAATAATATCTCAAGAAACAAGCACAACTCCCTCAAGCAAAGAGCTCTCAAATAGCCAACAATGATCTCCTCAAATGAAAGAAAAATGTATCCACAAGTGACTAGAAAATGATCTCCTCAATGGTCTCAAATAGTGGCAATGTACTAACAAGTAACCAACAACAATATCCTCAAATAAATAGCAAAAACCTCCTCAATAATGGCAATACTCTCAATGAACTCCACTAAAGCAATCATGGAACTCAAGTATCAATTTTATCCATAAAATTGATTTTCTAATCCATCCACTTCCTATCAATAGCCAAGGCACATAATCAAGCAATTTTTCTTCAACTTCAAACCTTAACTCATGTGCATGTCTTCTAACTCAAGGTAGCAATTAACTAGGTCTCAAGTTTCTAGTTTAATTTCATAATTGAATCATGCACTAGGACATATAATAAGTTCAACACTTTTCAACCTTATGACTTCCTAATTTCATTAACATATACAACAAGCACCTATGTTTTTATTTTTAATTCCACACCTTATAACTCCATATACATCAATCACAAATATTTATTTCCACACCTTATATCTCCCTAATCACACACAAAAATAACAAATATTTAATTCTACACCTTATAACTCCCTAAGCACATTAACACATACAACACGCATTTATTTCCCTAAACTCCTTATGACTCCCTAGTTATCACATAAATAATTTTAATGCACCAAAAATTTGGTAATAACAAATATCACCATGCACTGGAAATAAATACCTCTATTATAAATTTTTTGTCTTCACAACCTTTGAAATCGATAATTCCTATACCAAAAATCAATGTGCCTTCACACCTTCGAAATCGGCAATGCCTTGCCAAAAATCAATGCGCTTTCACACCTTCATCGGAGTCAAACTTTGTTTCTCTTGCCTAGCACTGTGAGTTGATTACCATGTTGGCATCAGACCACATTGGGATATTAATCCCAAACACCCAACTTGTCCTGTGCTTCTAATCTAAAAATCCAAATTGCCTTTCTCAACAAAATACTTTACCCTTGGCAGGATTCAAACAACGAACCTGCCTTGTGCAAAGTTTGTGTGCTTCCAAATGTGCTAAGGAGTCCTCCGTGATGTCACTTTCCCACATTTTTTACTTGACCTTGCTCTCAAATCAAAATTTATTTATCCTTCTTTCTTTGCTGCTCCCCTTTCGACGACTCTCTCACGTGCTATGTCAATTCTTCAATAAACAAAGGTTTTAACATTTTATTTATATGCACCTCCATCCTTCGAATGATGTCCATGAATATTTATTAATCTCCCCAACATTTGCATGTCAGTGGATAATATAATACAACCTTAGACCTTAGAATTATTAAATAAAAAATTAATAATTCACCTTTTAACTTTGAATTGGGATATCTCCTTAATTCTTTTGAATTTTGCTATGAAACATTTTGCACCTAGGTTTTATTGGAAAACCTTTTCATACATCATAATTTGGAGAAGTCTTAGTATAGTGGTTTTAATGAAAAACCCTTTCCAATGGTTTTAATGAAAACCCTTTCCGTTGGTTTTAATAAAAAACCATTCCGTAGGTTTTAATAAAAACCCTTGCCATTGGTTTTAATAAAAACCCTTGCCATTGGCTTTAATAAAAACCATTTATATAATATTTAAAAAATTAAATATTATATGCCTCTTGTGCCACAAAACCCTATATATGTCCTTGCTCTCCAAAATATCATAAATGATCATTTATAAAGTGATTTTTCCACCAAAACTCAATGTGATTCATGTGATATCAATAACAACACAAAATAACTCAAATTGCCAAAAATATCCCCCTTTGTCATTGATGGAAACACCTCTAATGCAAATCACCACAATCACTAAAAAAATCATTTTTGAAAATCAAAGTTGCTCTCCCTGAATCAATACTCTCTATGGAGGCTTCTTCCCCTATCCCAATGTTCGCTTTGGAGGCTATTCCTCCTATCTCAATACTCTCTTTGGAGGTTGCTCCCCCTAACTCATGCTCTCCACCTTACTCAAATCTCTCTCCCTTTGACATAAATGGCAAAAGGGACACCTATGAGGCTAAAAGATATGACTCTTAAGCTTAGCCCCCCTACCGCCTTCTCTCTTGAGGTGATTAATTTTGGGGTGGGAGTACATTTACTCCCATCTTACATCATTTTTTTCCTTTGTCAAATTCCTTCCACATATTTCTGATATCCTTTTCTTAATGAGTTACTTGATCTTATTGTCTTGAATCTGTTTGACTTTCTTGCCTTGAAAATGCTTGACCTTATTACCTTGAACCTATTTGGAATTGGGTCCTACACCATCTTGCAACATGTCCAAAGTTATTGCAATTAAAACACTTGATATTGTAGACTTTGGATGGTGCCCATATCCTAAATTCTTTCTTGAAATCATTTCCATATCCATTCCTTTCTTGAACCCTGTATTGTGAATCTCTATTTCCATAATAATTTTGACCATGACCTCTGAATTGTGTAGCTCTATAATAAAAACCATATTGCTTATTTCCTTTGCACTGAGAAGCTCTATGACCAATCCTGATGCATAAGAAGCAATGTCCCTGAAAACCATATCTTCTTCCTTTGAATATCCTTCTAGTGAAATCAAACTTTTTCTTTGATCCATAAACCCTGCAATGTATAGCCTTGTGTCCAAATCCATTACAAGAAAAACAATGTCCTTGAAAATCCCTTTGTTCATGTCTTGGTTCCTCATACCTTTCTTGACCTTTATCCTTGTGATCATATTTGACTTGTGCATTGTATCCTTGATCCTTATTTATGGTATCCAAATCTTATTCCTTAACTTCTTCCTTGCTTTCATATTTTAGAACTTCCTTTCCTTTTGAGTGTGACTTTTCATGGAAATGAGATACAGCCTTAAAAGATATTTCCACTCATTTTTTGAACCTTTTCATATAATGTGTCATGTCTTGTTGTCATTACTCTTAGTTCTTCATTCATCCTTTCATCCATCATTTTTGCATCTTGAAGCTCATATCTTCAATCACTGATTGTCTAAAATAGTTCTTCTCTGATTTTGACATCTGTTCGAATCTTGTTTTCAAGATTCATGATTTCTTATTTTAGCCTTTTGACTTCTGATTTTTGTTTTCTTGGCTCATCCTCTTCTTTTTATTTTACCAAAAGTTATACTTCTTCATATTTACTGTCACTGAGATCATTATCATATTCTATAGCAAACAAACTCTCATGAATTCTTTTACCATGCCTATTTCCTTGATGTGTCATTTCATCTTCACTATCACTACTACTGGAATTGTCACTAGAACTACTGCTAGAACTATTACTGGAACTATTGCTTTCTTTTTCCATAAATAAATTTTTCTTTTTGAAATTGTTGTAGTATGTGCAATTATCATCTAAATTCCCAAAGTCTCTGCATATGAAGCATTTTAGTATTCTTATACCCTTCTTGTACCTATTTGTTTTCTTAATGGCTATAGAAAGCTCTTCATGTTGTTCTTCGATAGATATATCCTCTTCTTTAACTTCAATACCTAGGAATAGGTGTTCTTGCCTTTCTTCACTTATTCCAGAGAATGTACATTCTTCTTCATCTTAATGGTCTTCATTGATGTGATCTGAACCATCACTTGCTTCTTCAATGTAGAAATTTTTCTTATTCTTACAAAAAATCTTCTTCTTCTCATGCTTGCTTTGCTTGTACCTGTCCTCTTTGTCATGCTTATGCTTTCCTTCTACTTTTCTTCTATGAACCTATTTTTCATCATCACTATTTTCTTCATGTGGACACTTGTTTGCATAGTGACCATAATCACCACACTTGTAGCATTTGAATTTCTTCATATCCTTGTAATTCCTTGAGTCCTTTTTCCTTTTGATGAAGTTAGCTTCCTCATCATTATCTGAATCTCTATCTGTATCTGGATATTTCCCTTTATTTTTATCTAAATTTTTGAATGCAATTTCTTTCATTGGATCCTTATGCTTATCTATCCTCATATCATAAGGTATGAGAGTTCCTTGTAGTTCTTCCATTGTTAGCTTGTCGATATTCATTATTTCTTCTATTGCTAAAACCTTTGCATCATACTTCATGGGAAGTGATCTCAAAACATTTTGAGTAACATATGATTATTTCATCTCAAATCCTAGACCTATCATGTTGTTATAAATATCATCAACTCGAAGTAAAAATTTTACAATATCTTTAGAATCTTCCATTTTCAATTCCTCGAATCTTCTTCTATGATTTTGCAGTTTTACGAACTTTACAATATCCTTAATAGATATTCTGCAACTTGGTCCAGATTTCATTACTTGAGTTACATACCATGACCTTTTTAAAATTTGTCTCACATACCCCACTCAGAATACAATCCATTACCTTTGCATTGATCTCAACCAATTTTTTGATAGTATTATCTATCTCGGGATCACCTTCAACCTTATACTCTTTTGCAACCATCTGAAATACCTTATATCCTTGTGATATCAAGTAGTAATTCATTCTCATGCTCAAAAAAGCATAATTGTTACCATAAAATAGTGGATCCTTACTTGTAGATGATCCATTCTGTGAAGCCATATTTGTTCTTGTAGAATCTTCCTTCAAGTTGTTAACCTTTCTGAAGGAACCCACTCTAATACCAATTGAATAACCCAAGCTTATATTGAGAGGGGGGGTGAACAGTATAGTGCCCACTTTTTACTTTTTTTTTGAACCAATATCATATAGTGTTCTCAATTGTAATAACCAACTATAGTAGTGTGCATTAATAACATAGATAGCAATAGTAAGCAAGTGCACAAATAATCACACACAATTGAGACACAAAATTTAACGTGGTTATCCTAATGTGGTGTAGTCCACAAGATATTCTTCTTATAATATTTTACAAATAAATAAGGATCCTTATCCCAATACAAATGATTACTTTTATCTACTCAAAGCTAGGTTTTCCTGATATTTTCAGGTGGGATCCACTGATCTGCTCAGCTAGGCTCTCCACTGATCTGCTTAGCTAGGATATCCACTAATCTGCTCAGCTAGGCTATCCATTGATATACTTAGCTAGGCTCTCCACTGATCTGCTCATCTAGGATATCGACTGATCTGCTCAGCTAGGATATCCACTGATATGCTCAGCTAGGTTATCCACTGATCTTCTCAGCTAGGTAACTGGTGTTAAAATGTTTTCTATTTCCATCATGTATCTTTCACTACTCACAAATCTACCTCAATGCCTTCTCACAAGGCTGAAACAATCCTTCTAAAATGTTATCCCAAATTTATTCTCAAAGCCTTCACCAAAGGCTCAAACAATCATTCACAAAAGCTATCTCAAATCTGTCCAGAAATTCTATCCCAAAAGCCTTCCCAAAGTCTCAACCAATCATACATAAAAGTTGTCTCAAATCTATCCAAAAATTCTATTCCAAAAACATTCCCAAAGGCTCAACCAATAATGCATAAAATCTATCTCAAATCTTTACAAAAATTCTATCCCAAAATCCTTCCCAAAGGCTCAACCAATGACTCTCAAGTAGCACTCAAATCTCAACCACAAATCAACTAAGGTAAGGCTCAATGATAAACTCAACAATGGATAACAAATGAATGATGACAAAACTCAATAATGTGATCATTGTTTTCAATGGATGAAAACAATGATCCACAATGATCTCAACAATGTATGACAAATTATCTCTCAAATGGATTACAATAATGCTGAACAATGTACTCTCAAATGGATGACAATAATTCTCAATAATGTACTCTCAAATGGATGACAACAATGCTCAATAATGTACTCTCAAATGGATAATAACAATGCTCAACAATGTACTCTCAAATGTATGGCAAATGAGTTCTCTAATGAAAATATCTCCAAGCAATAACAATGAGGACTTCAACCAACCAAGGACAATCTCCACAAGTGATAGAAATAGGTTCTCAATAATATCTTCCTCATGCAATGTCAATAAGCTCTCAATAAACAAGCACAACTCCCTCAAGCAAAGTGCTCTCAAATAGCCAAAAATGATCTCCTCAAATGAAATATAAATGTATCCACAAGTGACTAGCAAATGATCTTCTCAATGGTCTAAAATAGTGGAAATTTACTCAACAAGTAACCAACAATAATAGCCTCAAATTAATAGCAAAAACCTCCTCAATAATATCAATACTTTCAATAAACTCCACTAAAGCATTCATGGAACTCAAGTATCAATTTTATCCATAAAATTGATTTTCTAATAAATCCACTTCCTCTCAATTGCCAAGGCACATAATAAAGCAATTTGTATACAACTTCAAACCCTAACTCATGTGCATGTCTTCTAACTCAAGGTAGAAATTAACTAGGTCTCAAGTTCCTAGTTTAATTTCATAATTAAATCATGCACTGGGACATATAACAAGTTAAACACTTTTCAACCTTATGACTTCCTAATTTCATTAACATATACAACAAGAACCTATGCTTTTATTTTTAATTCCACACCTTATAACTCCACAAATCAATCACAAATATTTATTTCCACACCTTATATCTCCCTAATCACACACAACAATAACAAATATTTAATTCTACATCTTATAACTCCCTAAGCACATTAACACATACAACAAGCATTTATTTCCCTAAACTCCTTATGACTCCCTAGTTATCACATAAATAATTTTAATGCACAAAAACTTTGGTAATAACAAAAATTACCATGTACTGGAGATAAATACCTTTATTCAAAATTTTCTGCCTTCACAACCTTTAAAATCGATAATTCCTTTGCCAAAAATGAATGCACATTCACACTTTCAAAATCGTCAATGCCTTGCAAAAAATCAATGCTCTTTCACACCTTTATGAGAGTCAAAATTTGTTCCTCTCGCCTAGCGTTGTGAGGCACTTACCACATGGGCATCAACCCATGTTGGGATATTAATCCCAAACACCCAGCTTGTCCTGCGCTTCGAATTTGAAAACCCGAATTGCCTTTCTCAACAAAATACTTTATCCCTGACGGGATTCGAAAAGTGAACCTACCTTGTGAAAATTTTGTACGCTACCAATTGCGCTAAGGAGTCATCTATGACATCACTTTACCATGAATTTTACTTGACCTTGCTCTCAAATTGAAAGTTATTTATCCTTCTTTCTTCGTCTCTCATGCGCTATGTCATGTCTTCAATAAATAAAGGTTTTAACATTTTATTTATATGCAACTCCATCCTTCGAATGACATTGGTGAATATTTATTAATCTCCCCAACCTTTGCACATCGACGGATAATATAATACAACCTTAGACCTTAGAATTATTAAATAAAAATTTAATAATTCACCTTTTAACTTTGAATTGGGATATCTCCTTAATTATTTTGAATTTCACCATGAAAATTTTGCACCTAGGTTTTATTGGAAAACCTTTTCATCCAGCATAATTTGGAGAAGTCTTAGCATAGTGGTTTTAATGAAAAATCCTTTCCAATGGTTTTAATGAAAACCCTTTTCGTTGGTTTTAATAAAAAAAACTTCCATTAGTTTTAATAAAAACCCTTGCCATTGGTTTTAATAAAAACCTTTACCATTGGTTTTAATAAAAACCATTAATATAATATTTAAAAAATTAAATATTATATGGCTCTTGTGCCACAAAACCCTGTATATGTCCTTGCTCTCCAAAATATCATAAGTAATTATTTATGAAGTGTTTTTGCCACCAAAACTCAATGTGATCCATGTGACATTAATGACAACATAAAATAACTCAAATTGCCAACACCCCTACCTAAAGGAAAGAAATTAGTTCATTGTAAATGGATTTACAAAATAAAATATGGGCCTAATGGAGAAATTGAAAAACACAAAGTCTACCTAGTAGCCAAAGGTTTCTCTCAAATGAAAGGAATTAATTATAATAAAAAATTTGCACCAGTTGCCAAAATGGATTCTGTTAGACTGGTTCTTTCTCTTGTTGCTTCCCAAAAGTGGTCTGTATTTCAAATGGATGTAAAAAGTGCTTTCTTTCATGGGTACTTAAAATAAGAGATATTCATGGAACAACCTGTTGGTTTCACTCAATACTCATCTCTTGTTTGTAGGCTAAAGAAGTATCTCTATGGCCTCAAACAAGCTCCTAGAGCTTGGTATGAAAAAATGGACTCCTTCCTTATTTTCTTAGGTTTTTCTCATTGTGATTTTGATAACACAGTCTACATTTGGAGAGATGAAGGAAAAATCACCATACTTGTTCTATATTTTTATGATATACTACTCACTAGTAGTGACTCTGTTCACATTCAAACTATAAAAGACTCCCTCTCTGAAAAATTTGATATGACTGATCTAGGTCTAGCTCATTAATTTCTTGGGATCCAAATAAATCAAAAAGATGTAGGAATTTCATTGTGTGAATAAAAATACACTCTAGATCTTCTTCAAATTTTTAAAAGGACAGATTGCAAACCTTATCCTACACCTTTTCAATCTAGAGTCAATATAAGTACTTCCTTCACATCCCCTCTATGTGATGCAAATATATACCATTGCTTGTAGGGAGTCTGTTATACCTTTCTCATACTCATCCAAATATCTCATATGTTGTTGGCTTAGTATCTAGATTCTCATATCAACCTCATTTTAGTCATTGACAAGCAAAAAAAAGAATCCTTGGCTACTTGTAATGAACTACTCACTTTGGGCTCTTATATGAGGGAAAATCCATGGATATCATTGGCTACACAGATTTATATTGGGAAGGTTTAGTAGAAGATAGATGTTCAACTTTTAGGTATGTCTTTTATCTTGGTTCTTCGCCAATTGCTTGGTTATGCAAAAAATAAGCAATGACCTTATCATATAAAGAGACAAAATATAGGGTAGTAGTTTTAGCAAGTCAAGAAGCTCTTTGGCTTCATTATATTCTAAGAGAATTTAGTTTTTCCCATGAAAAACCTATTACTCTTTGGTGTGACAATCAGAGCACAATTCATATTGCACGCAATCCAGTTGAGCATCAGTGCACCAAGCGCATTGAGATACACATGCACTTCATTTGATAGTATATTCAAAATGAGGACATATACTTGGACTATATTCCAACTGAAATTCAAGTTGCAAAAATCTTCACCAAGTCATTTCCTTCTCCGTGTTACATACAGTTGCGAGAGAAACTTGGAGTATTACAACTACATTGAAACATAGGTCTTTCACCTTTCCTTTATTATTGTATTCTTTGGAGGATGTTTTTTCCCATGTGGTTTTTTTATCATCTCTCCCTTACATATTATACATGAGTACCTCATAAGGCCATGTTATCTGGACTTATTTTTTTATTGTTATTAAGGACAATCTTCGCCATCCGAAGACATACCTCTTTATTTCATAGCAGATGGTTTTTCCCATGTGGTTTTTCACCATATCTCATATATATTGTAAATGAGTACCTCATCAGGCCATGTTTTTGGGACTCACATTTTTTTTGTATTAATAGGATAATCTTCGCAATCCAAAGACATGCCTCTTCATTTTTCTTTTTGATAGATGGTTTTTCCCATGGGGTTTTTACCATCTCTTCATAAAAGAAACCATTGTACATAAGTACCTCATTAGGCTTTGTTTCTTGGACTCATTTGCACAATACACCCCTAGTATCACTTAAGAGGGGGTGTTAGAATAATTAATTATTCTCTTAAGTTCTACTAGGGTAGACTTACTTGAGTTTCCACTCCTTCATGAGTCAGGTGAACTCTCATTTATAGTCTACAACAGATTTGATGAGTTATTGTAATCCAACGACTTTCAATGATCAACTTTGTTATTTATACAAATTTGATCCATGGAATAATCAATCAATTCTATTTTGTTTCTTAAAATCTTGTAATACTTTGCAGTTCTACTCTTGGGAAATTCTAACAACATATATGCTAAACAAATAATATTACAATACAAACACTCCTTTCACATTTTACTTTACACCATATAATATACATACAAAAAAACTACTAATAGTGTTTAGAAACATACCATAAAAGCATAAGCAATATCATACTAAATTGATTAAGTAAACCACCTCCCACAGGATAAAAAATAGCAAACTAGATGTATCCATTGACCATAAGCTTTGAAGCTTCAATAATTTCCCTAATCTTCTTTTTTGCTTCATCTGCAAACTACTTGATTTCATTTTGTAGGGCCCATATTAGGTTGTAATGCTTCTCAATGCTCTCCAAGATCTCATTAACCAATATTTTATTAGCAAGGGTATTGAGTCCCCTTGTGTTCCAATATAGTAGTTTCATTTATTAATTCTTCTAGGTAATCTTTTCCCCATACCCCATGATAAAGTAGTCTAGGTTTCATTCACAATTTCTATCATAGTTTCTCATTCTATAATATCCTAATTCGTTGGCCTTCCATGTTTGCTTTCCACTTCTACATAAAATCCTCATTTTGTTTTGATTCCTACTTTGTTATCTTGGGTTAAGAATTCTAAACACCTCATATATTTAGACCATTTTCCATCAACATAGGTTAAAGGTTCTATGAGAGGGCTATGGTCTTATTCATTAAGAGAAATATTTTAGAATAAACAATTTTATATATAGCCAATCATGATTTGATCTATAAATTCATGGGTATTTACCCTACCCTATTTTTTTTACATTCTTGGGTCTAGAAAAATTGGGATCCTCTTGGTGAGTATTCTTTGTGGTTTATGATAGGGTGAAGTGGAGCTTCATAAAATTGGATATGTCAAAGGCTTATGATAGGGTGAAGTGGAGCTTCTTGTCAAATATGATGACAACATTTGGTTTCTCTTAGGAATGGATGTAATGGGTCATAAGTTGTGTTTCTACTCCAACATACTCAGTTTTAATCAAGAGTATTCCTCACAACCGTTTGGAGGTACTCTAGGCCTTTGGCAAGGAGATACTTGTTCCTCTTATATTTTTCTCATATTGGTTGAAGGTTTGGGTGGATTTATCTTGAGGAGAAGACAACAATGTTTGATAATAGGTATCAATGTGGGTAAGGAATTTTTGACTCACCTACAATTTGTGGATGACATAGGATTGGTGGAAGTGGCCAACATTAGGGAAAAGAGAATGATTAGATATGCACTTAATGTCTACCTTAGGGACACAAACCAAGTCATAAATTAAAAAAAAAAACCAATGTGGTCTTTTTCAATCTTGACCAAAGGCTTCAAGATAAAATTTTAGAGATCTCGGGATTCACGAGGACTTCTCTTCTAGTGGTATAATTGGGGGTCCCTTTGCATTTTAAAAAACAAAAAATAGATATCTGGAAGAATATTTTGGATTGTATCAAGGCAATAATTAATAATTGGTATCACAAAATTTTAAGCTATGGGGGTAGATTAATGTTTTTATAGTCAGCCATTAAGGCCATGTAAATTTAAAAATTTTCTATCCTTACTGCCCCACATAACATATGGAAAGAGTTGGACAAGATGTCTAGAACATTTTTAAGGGGGAGGATTAAAAGAAGAGAAAAATGGGCCTTAGTAGGTTGGGATAAAGTAACCCAACCCAAGGTATAAGGAGGTTTGGGACTAAGGATATCAAAGTTAAATAATAAAGCCTTGGCTGGAAAGATTTTCTAGAGGTGGATTTCCCAACCAACTTCTTTATTTAGTAAAGTTTTAACTAGTAAATATTTGGGATAGGTAAACCCAAATGAGGTGGGTCATTTCTCTTTGGATGGTAATGGATCCTTAGTGTGGAAGGTTCTAAAGTTAAGATCTTAGGTAGTGAAAGATGTATTATTTTAGAAAGTGGGGAGAAGGAAGAAGACACTATTTTGGATAGATTCATGGGATCAATACCCACCTATCATTTTTGAATCCCTATAACTACAACTAATAAAAACAAACATGCAAAATAGATATTGGGTCCAAATTAAAAGTTATTTTAATAATAATCATCTGGGATATTATAATTTTAAGCAGTTTAAGAAGTTGGATGAGTGGCTAATTTTAATCCCTCTAAAATTGACACCCATCATGACTAAAATCTTGGCAAAAATATTTCTCATAGCTAGATATGAGGAGGATGAATTAGCATGGTTCTATGGGAGCCTTGGTGTATACATAGTGAATGATGATATGATAATATCCTTCAATATCCTCCTCCTCATGCATATTAGGTTGAGGATTGGAGAAATATTTGGCAGTCCGAGGGTTGGTTGAAAGTAAACTTTTGTACCTGGTAGTTCATGCATAATGAAATTTTTAATTTTGATAATATCAGACATAGGAGAATCATTGGTCCATATCAATGTGTTTTATACTAAAAGAGTGAGGAAACATCCTACCAATTGATGTTTGCATGTCCATTCACATGCTAGATATAGGAGATATGGTTTTTATCTTATAAAATTCAATTTAATGGTGATTTGAATCAGACTAATATTATGGAAGAGGTGTAGATTTAAATCCAAAGCTCTTTGTATTAGTTGGGATCTTAGATTAAACTTCATTTGGTGGCAAGTGTGGTTGGAGATAAATGATTCTTTTTAGAGAAACCTTTTCATCTTTAGATGGAGTTTGGTAGGTCATTTGGAGCAAAGACACAAAACCTATGGTAGTGTGTGCTAAAGATGAAACTCAGGCTATTATAGGAAAAATGGATAAGGAATTTGAAGTGCAAGAGTGGTAGGATAAAGCTAGTTGGAAACCACCCCCAGAAGGTTAGATTAAAATTAATACTGATGGAGATGCAAAAGGTAATCTGGGTAGATATGGAATCTAGGAATCATGTTGGGACAGTGCTCTATTGGGAACTGTAAGGCCTTGGAAGGGCAAAAAAAATTAAGCAAAAGCCTTAGCTATAAAATATGCTTCTATTTAGGTAGTAAAACAATGTTACAAGAGGATAGTCCTAGAATCAGATTCTCAAATAATGGTACAAGCTCTTGATTGCATGAGGAAATTTACTTTGAATACATAGAGGTTGAGGATTCTTGTCACTCAGATTAAGGAATGGTGGAGAGAATTAGATGATGTGATTCTAGTTTATGTTATTAGATATCTAAATAAAGTGGTAGAATTCATGGCTAATATGGGTACTAAGAAGGAGATAGTGATTTAGCGGTATAGGGACATGGCTATTGAGGATGAGAGGATTAGACAGTTTGGTGAGCAAATCCAATGTTTAGCTAATTTGGAAAAAAAATGTAGAAATATGGTTTAGGAGTTTTTTGCTACAATGTAGATCTTCTTTTACAGTTGTAAACATGTGAAAAGCCATTGTAGAAATATGGTTTAGGAGATTTGGCTCCAATGCAAATATTCTTTTACTGTTGTAAACATGTTCTCTCTTTGGCTAAGGTTAGGAGAAATATCATCCCAACTTTTGAATGATCTTTACTTTAATATATGTTTTTCAAAATATTTTTCAAAAAATAATAAAATTTTATTAAGGTTTGAGAAGGGGTGTTGAAATGTCCTCAAACCTTTTACATAGTAGTCAAATATTTAACAATATGCTCAAAAATACAACTCCATAAAACATCTGTTATAATAAGTAATTATTCTCGTAAGTTCTACTAGGATAGACTTACTTGAGTTTCCACTCCTTCATGAGTCAGGTGAACTCTCAGTTATAGTCTACATCAGATTTGATGAGTTGTAATCCAACATCTCTCAATGATCAGCTTTGTTATTTATACAATGTTGATCAATGGAATAATCAATCAGTTCTTTTTTATTTCTTCAAATATTGTAATGCTTTGTAGTTCTAATATTGGGAAATTATAACATGGTACTAGAGCAGGATAGATTCTACTAGGCATTCTCTCTTGAAGGTAGCCTCTCGAACTGGTTCTTACTCTCTTATCTTTTATTTTATTTTTTAAAAGAAAGAGGTTTTATATCTATTATAGATTTTTTTTTTATATATGCAATTTTTTTTAGGAATCTACTTATGGTAATATCTAGATAAATATTGTTTTACCTTGTTATGCAAATACTCTCCTCATTTTTTTTTGCAATTTTATGTGTCCTCCTCGTATGCCTATGTTTAAAAAAAAAAATCTCCATCTCGAATGCAGCTCGCTTTGGCTCCATTTAGCCATCACTGCGTATCACTCAAAAGTGGAGACTAAATATTCATAGGCATTAATATTTTGGTGGGCAATAAAATTTTTTTAAACTAAATTTTGGATTTCGTTATATCTTTGTGATATATTTAATTAGAGGAAGTAGCACTCATTGCATCAAAATAGAATGTATTTTTGGTCTAACTTTGAATAGACCAAAGTCCATTTATTTTTTTTAGAAACGTTGCTTTTCGCCACTACTTATATTGGCACACATAGAGACTATGTCTCATAAAATAGGTATTTTCCTAATTAAATATCAATTGTTTTAAGATCTTGTGATTTCCAAATCTTCATTCAACTTGAACTTCTTCCATTTTTTTGTCCTTCGGTGCTCAGGAAGAACTTTAGTTTTTTTGTTATATAATCATCTTAACAATGTTTGAATAATATTATTCTCTTGTTTTGAATAGTGTTTCTTCATTTAATCATTATACTGATGATTTTTTATTGGTGCCTATCGTCTTCTATCCTTTGAGGATCTCTGCAAGTGCACCATAGATGGATATTCAGTAGAACTCGTTCTTTGCTTTGTGTTAGTTTTTTTTGATGCCTAACGTCTTTTGTTTTTAAGGAATATCTTTGTGTGTGTGGTATCGTTGCCTTCCTCTCGTATTCTCAGAATCCTCTCTTCTCACCACATTATTTGCTACTTTGGGTGCCTTCCCTACATTTCACATATGTAACAAGAGGTGGTATTAAATTATTTAATTTTCTATAAAGTTCACTTCTATTTTTAACCTTTCAGGTATAGTGATTAAAAGTAAACCTTTAAAAGTTCACATTTTTCGAAGCTCCAATCCAGCTTATCATGTATGTCGACCATTCAGGTATCGTTATAATATTTTATGTTTTTGCCCTGCTCAACTCTCAGTGCAGAGAATCATAGCCTTTCAAAGCTCCTTCCTCACTGCCCATTGGTGTCGTTTGTTCGTTGACAAAGCATCAATGTTTATTTTCTGCCTCTTGTCCTCTATCTAACATCAATTAAATTTTAGCTTAGATCTACTAAGTTTTTAAAGATAAAAATATACATCTGATCTTTGTTTAAATTTGTAGCCTTCAAAAGTTTCTATCCTTTTCTTTCTAGCCTCTCCTTGGCCCAAATATATAAAGGATAGTTGTAATATCTATAATATAATTTTTTGGGGGGTTTTATAGGTGCATTTTTGCACCTATCATAGCATCGAGGGGGGTTGTTATTGCATCAATTTTTGCCTTTTATTTTTACCTAATTACCTTTGTTATAATTCATTTGTTTATATATCTTGGTAATGAAATATAAGTGAGGATAATTGATTTAAAAATATATTCCTTAATACATTAGAGCTATTATATAATAATATTGTATTATTTCTTTAATTCCTTCTTAAAGCAAATCTCTACATTAAACAACTTACTTTGTTGTAATTAATTTTCTTTCCAATGTTCTTTAATATTATATAGAGATTTTTTTAGTGGATGAAAGTGAGGATATATCATTAATATATATTATTTCATTATCTCCTTTCTTGCAATAGGTCTCTATATTAATGAACTTATTTTGATTAATTTTTTACAAAGAGTTTCTTAATTTATATAAAAAATCAAAATTGATAAAGAAATTTAAGTGAGGATATCTCTTTAATTAACCTTGTTAATCTATTATATTCTCAATTCATTATTTATTTATTAAAAATTTCTAAAGAGCAAATATAATAAATCAACTATGCACCTATATTGGAAATTCTAAATAACTTATAGTTTCCCTCACGTAAGGGCGAGTTAGTAAGATAACCAATATATGAGTCTGGTTGATTAAAAGCCTATGTTCCAAATATCAAATCTACTCAATACTTATAGTTTACCTCTCGTAAGGGCAAGTATTTGAGGAGAAAAGATATATAGACCTAGCATATTTTTTCTCATTAACCTAATATTAAAATCAAATCTCCTCAAAATTACTTATAGTTTCCCTCTCATTAGGGTGGATATTTTGAGATATTTGGTGTTTCTTAAAGGCTTATGTTCACTAATATCCATTGCATTCTCTAAATTAAAATTAAATATGGGAAGTTTGGGTTCACTTCAATTTTCTTTGGCAAAATGAATTCAATGAATACAATTGATCCTCTCACTCCTCATAACTAACATACATGGAAACCCAAAATATTGAATCTCATTTCTCAAAAAGGGCTCACACACTTATTAGAAGAAAAACAACCTGAGTTTGAAAACAAATATGAAAAAATTGTTCATAAAGGGAAGATGTATGAAATAATGGGTGTTATAAGCTCTAATGTAAATGAAAGTTTATGGTTTCACATTACATATTGTAAGACTCCTTATGACATTTAGGAGAAACTAAAAAACTTGTTTGGGAAAGTAGATCAAATAAGATCAATGCATCTAGAAGTAGAATTAACAACATTATCTCCTAAAGACTTCAGAAATATTGTTGAATTTCTCACCAAATTCAAAGAAGTCCTCAATCAATACAAAGGCAGTGGGAAGAATAGAGCTGAAGAAGAATACATTGATATAATTCTTTCTAAACTAAATGGTTTATTTCAAATCTTTGCAACCACATTTCTATCTACAAAATATGCTCTTGGTGCAACTTTAAAAATACCCTCCTTAGAATAATGTTGTGATAGACTAACTAGGGAAGAAACAAAACTTAAAAAATATGAGATATCTTCCTCTTCCACAAAAGCCTTTGTAGCCTCCACCTCTACTAAAGAAAAATTCAAAAATAAAAAAAAAGGAATCCCATAAATTTTACTCATTGCAAAAATAATGGTCATTCTACAAACAAATGCTTGGAAAAGATTACAAAAATTAGAGGCAACTATGAAGGATAAAAATATAGACAATGAAAAACATATAGGAAAAGCCCAAAATGTTCAAGGTAAGACCACAAATACTTCATATAATTATTGTGTCCTATATTCTGGATCAACTCATCACATGACTGCTTCAGATGAGTCATTCTCTTCTATCTCCTCAAGTTTAACATGTAGCATAGAAGTTGGTGACTCTTCCTTTATCCTAGTCAAAGGAAAGGGTGACATATCCATTAATTGTGGCTCTATCAATAATGTTCTCTATGTTCCAAAAATTGCAACAAATATCCTCTCCATATATTAGATTTATACTTCTAGAAAGGGGAAAATTGTTCTCTTATCTTCAACAGGAGTTGAGATAAGAGACTTTCAATACCCCCACTCTCTTATAGCCAAAGGAGATATTGATCACAACACTCGCCTATTTCACTTCAAATGATTCAAAAATCCATAAGGAACCTCCTATTTTATGGCTCATGAGATCTTGAAAGAAAAATTTAACATGAAAGGTTTGGTCATATCAGTTATAACTACCAAAAGGAATTGAACACCCATGAAATAGTAACATGTTTACCTCAAGTCTCTTCTATTGATAGAGTATATCCTGGATGTGCTCTTAGAAAGCAACATCAAGATCCTTTCCACCCAAGTGGTTATTTAAAAGCCTCATCCCCTCTAGAGTTAATCCATAGTGAATTAATTTTTTTCCCAGAGTCTTATTTCAAAGGAGAAAAATATGCTCTAACCTTCATTGATAACTTTTATAGAAGAAATTGGGTCTACTTCCTAAAATACGAAATTGATGTTCTATCCCAATTCAAAATATTCAAATCCTTAGTTGAAAATCAGGCCTCTTGTGTCATCAATCAAATTCACATAGATAATGGGGGGAAAACTACAGTAATGAGTTCTCAATATTTCTATCAAGTCATGGAATCATTTATCAGCATTTTGTCTCTCATAATCTGAAGCAAAATGGCATTGTAGAGAGTAAAAACCAAATATTGAATAAAATGGTAAAATGTATGCTCCATTCAAGAGATATTCCAATTTTTTTTTGTGCAAAAGCTATTAATTCTGCAAACTATATTCAAAATAACACACCTCATAAGGCTCTTGACCATTTAACTCCTAAATAATCATGGACTGGATCAAAACCGGATATATCCTTCTTCAATATTTTTAGATGTACTGCTTGGGTGCACATCCCAAAGAAGAAAAGGAAGTCTCTAGATAATAAAAGCAAAAAATTCATCTTTGTTGGTTATTGTGAGGAAATGAAAGCATACAGGCTCCTTGATCCCATAACTCATGAGGTATTTTTTAATGGTAATGTCCAATTTGATGAAACATTCCCTCAAAAATATCCTCAACCATCCTCTTCCTCTATTGAGCCTTCTCCTATAGTAGAACCTAAATATAATGAAGAACCACATTTAGATATTAATTTAGAGATTAATGATCAATATGAGGATCCTATAACTCCATCTCAAAGTATTTCCACTCCTTCCACTATTCCAAAATTGGCCCACACCATTGTTAAAGAAGCTACTCCTTAAATCCAAAATCTTCCATCATCCATATTAACCAACGCCATACGCACTGGTCTTGTTTGTCAGTCTATTTCCTCTGATCATTAATACTTCAAAGAAGCAACTGGTATTAAATAATGGTATGATGCCATGGAAAAAAAATTCTCTTCCTTAATCAAAAATAAAACTTGGGATTTAGTTCTCCTTGAAGAACACAAGCTTATACTAAAAGGGGGGGTGAATAGTATAACGCCCACTTTTTACTTTCTTTTCAAACCAATATCAATTAGTATCCTCAATTGCAATAACTAAATATAGTAGTGTGCATTAATAACATAGATAGCAATAGTAAGCAAGTGCACAAATCATCACACATAATTGAGACACAAGATTTAACGTGGTTCCCCCAATGTGGGGTAGTCCACAAGATATTCTCCTTATAATATTTCATAAAGAAATAGGGATCATTATCCTAATACAAATGATTTCTTTGATCTGATCAAAGCTAGGCTATTCTAATCTACTCAGGTGGGCTCCACTAATCTGCTCATGTAGGCTCTACACTGATCTACTTAGCTAGGCTATCCATTGATCTGCTCAACTAGTCTATCCATTGATATGCTCAGCTAGGCTCTCCACTGATCTAATCAACTAGGTTATCCACTGATCTGCTCAACTAGGCTATCCATAAATATTCTAAGCTAGGCTATCCACTGATCTGCTTAGCTAGGTTATCCACAAATCTGCTCAGTTAGGCTATCCACCAATCTACTCAGCTAGGCTATCAACATATCTGCTCATCTAGGCAACTGGTGTTGATGTGTTTTCTATTTCTATATTATCTCTTTCACTGCTCATAAATTTGCCTCAATGCCTTCTCACAAGGCTCAAAAAATCATGCTCAAATTTTGTGCCAAATCTATTCTCAAAGCCTTCACAAAAGGCTCAAACAATCTTGCACAAAAGTTGTCTCAAATCTATCCAAAAAATTTATCCCAAAAGCCTTCTCAAAGTTTCAACCAAGCATACATAAAAGTTATCTCAAATTTTTCTAGAAATTATGTCCCAAAATCCTCCCCAAAGGCTCAACCAATCATGCACAAAATTTGTCTCAAATCTATCCAAAACTTATGTCCCAAAAATCTTCCCAAGGGCTCAACCAATGACTCTCAAGTAGCACTCAAATCTCAACCACAAATCAGTGAAGGTAAGGCTGAATGATAAACTCAACAATGGATAATAAATGAATGATGACAATACTCAACAATGTGCTCAAAAATGAATGGCAATGTAATCTTCAATGGATGACAACAATGATCCACAATGATATCAACAATGTATGACAAATGATCTCTCAAATGGATGACAATAATTATAAACAATGTACTCTCAAATGGATGACAACAATGCTCAATAATGTACTCTCAAATGGATGACAACAATTCTCAATAATGTACTCTCAAATGGATAACATCAATGCTCAACAATGTACTCTCAAATGGATAACAACAATGCTCAACAATGTACTCTCAAATGTATGGCAAATGAGCTCTCTAATGAAAACCTCTCCAAGAAATAACAATGAGGACTCCAACCAACCAAGGGTAATCTCCAAAAGTGATAGAAATAGGTTCTCAATAATATCTTCCTCATGCAATATCAATAATATCTCAAGAAACAAGCACAACTCCCTCAAGCAAAGAGCTCTCAAATAGGCAACAATGATCTCCTCAAATGAAAGAAAAATGCATCCAAAAGTGACTAGAAAATGATCTCCTCAATGGTCTCAAATAGTGGCAATGTACTAACAAGTAACCAACAATAATATCCTCAAATAAATAGCAAAAAACTCCTCAATAATGGCAATACTCTCAATGAACTCCACTAAAGCAATCATGGAACTCAAGTATCAATTTTATCCATAAAATTGATTTTCTAATCCATCCACTTCCTATCAATAGCCAAGGCACATAATCAAGCAATTTGTTTTCAACTTCAAACCTTAACTCATGTGCATGTCTTCTAACTCAAGGTAGCAATTAACTAGGTCTCAAGTTTCTAGTTTAATTTCATAATTGAATCATGCACTAGGACATATAATAAGTTCAACACTTTTCAACCTTATGACTTCCTAATTTCATTAACATAAACAACAAGCACCTATGTTTTTATTTTTAATTCCACACCTTATAAATCCATATACATCAATCACAAATATTTATTTCCACACCTTATATCTCCCTAATCACACACAACAATAAAAAATATTTAATTCTACACCTTATAACTCCCTAAGCACATTAAAACATACAACAAGCATTTATTTCCCTAAACTCCTTATGACTCCCTAGTTATCACAAAAATAATTTTAATGCACCAAAAATTTGGTAATAAAAAATATTACCATGCACTGGAGATAAATACCTTTATTAGAAATTTGTTGTCTTCACAACCTTTGAAATCGATAATTCCTTTACCAAAAATCAATGTGCCTTCACACCTTCGAAATTGGCAATGCCTTGCCAAAAATCAATGTGCTTTCACACCTTCATTGGAGTTGAAATTTGTTTATCTTACCTAGCACTGTGAGTTGATTACCATGTTGGCATCAGCCCACATTGGGATATTAATCCCAAACACCCAGCTTGTCCTGTGCTTCTAATCTAAAAATCCAAATTGCCTTTCTCAGCAAAATACTTTATCCCTGGCAGGATTCGAACAACGAACCTGCCTTGTACAAAGTTTGTGTGCTTCCAACTGCGCTAAGGAGTCCTCTGTGATGTCACTTTACCACATTTTTTTCTTTACCTTGCTCTCAAACCAAAAGTTATTTATCCTTCTTTCTTCGCTGCTCCCCTTTCAACGACTCTGTCACGTGCTATGTCAATTCTTCAATAAAAAAAGGTTTTAACATTTTATTTATATGCACCTCCATCCTTTGAATGATGTTCGTGAATATTTATTAATCTCCCCAACATTTGCATTTTGGTGGATAATATAATACAACCTTAGACCTTAGAATTATTAAATACAAAATTAATAATTCACCTTTTAACTTTGAATTGGGATATCTCGTTAATTCTTTTGAATTTCGCCATGAAACATTTTGCACCTAGGTTTTATTGGAAAACCTTTTCATACATCATAATTTGGAGAAGTCTTAGTATAGTGGTTTTAATGAAAAACCCTTTCCAATGGTTTTAATGAAAACCCTTTCCGTTGGTTTTAATAAAAAACCCTTCCGTAGGTTTTAATAAAAACCCTTGCCATTGGTTTTAATAAAAACCTTTACCATTGGCTTTAATAAAAACAATTTATAAAATATTTAAAAAATTAAATATTGTATGCCTCTTGTGCCACAAAACCCTGTATATGTCCTTGCTCTCCAAAATATCATAAATGATTATTTATAAAGTGATTTTGCCACCAAAACTCAATGTTATTCATGTGATATCAATAACAACACAAAATAACTCAAATTGCCAAAAATATCCCCCTTTGTCATTGATGGCAACACCTCTAATGCAAATCACCACAATCACTACAAAATTCATTTTTGAAAATCAAAGTTGCTCTCCCTGAATCAATACTATCTATGGAGGCTTCTTCCCCTATCTCAATGTTCTCTTTGGAGGCTATTCCCCCTATCTAAATACTCTCTTTTGAGGTTGCTCCCCCTAACTAATGCTCTCCACCTTACTCAAATCTCTCTCCCTTTGACATAAATGGCAAAAGGGACAGTTATGAGGCTAAAAGATATGACTCTTAAGCTTAGCCCCCCTACCACCTTCTCTCTTGAGGTGATTAATTTTGGAGTGGGAGTACATTTACTCCTATATTACATCATTTTTTTCCTTTGTCAAATTCCTTCCACATATTTTTGATATCCTTTTCTTGATGAGTTACTTGATCTTCTTGTCTTGAACCTGTTTGACTTTCTTGCCTTGAAACTGATTGACCTTCTTACCTTGAACCTGTTTGGAATTGGGTCCTACACCATCTTGCAACATGTCCAAAGTTATTGCAATTAAAACACTTGATATTGTAGACTTTGGATGGTGCCCATATCCTAAATTCTTTCTTGAAATCATTTCCATATCCATTCCTTTCTTGAACCCTGTATTGTGAAGCTCTATTTCCATAATAATTTTGACCATGACCTCTGAATTGTGTAGCTCTATAATAGAAACCATATTGATTATTTCCTTTGCCCTGAGAAGCTCTATGACCAATCCTATTGCATAAGAAGCAATGTCCCTGAAAACCATATCTTCTTCCTTTGAATATCCTTCTAGTGAAATCAAACTTTTTCTTTGATCCATAGACCCTGCAATGTATAGCCCTTTGTCCAAATCCATTACAAGAAAAACAATGTCCTTGAAAATCCCTTTGTTCATGTCTTGGTTCCTCATACCTTTCTTGACCTTTATCCTTGTGATCATATTTGACTTGTGCATTGTATCCTTGATCCTTATTTCTGGTATCCAAATCTTCTTCCTTAATTTCTTCCTTGCTTTCATATTTTAGAACTTCCTTTCCTTTTGAGTGTGACTTTTCATGGAAATGAGATACAACCTTAAAAGATATTTCCACTCCTTTTTGAACCTTTTCATCTAATGTGTCATGTCTTGTTGTCATTACTCTTAGTTCTTCATTCATCCTTTCATCCATCCTTTATGCATTTTGAAGCTCATATCTTCGATCATTGATTGTCTGAAGTAGTTCTTCTCTGATTTTGACATCTGTTCGAATCTTGTTTTCAAGATTCATGATTTCTTATTTTAGCCTTTTGACTTCTAATTTTTGTTTTCTTGGCTCATCCTCTTCTTTTTATTTTACCAAAAGTTATACTTCTTCATCTTTACTGTCACTGAGATCATTATCATATTCTATAGCAAACAAAATCTCATAAATTATTTTACCATACCTATTTCCTTGATGTGTCATTTCATCTTCACTATCACTGCTGCTGGAATTGTCACTAGAACTACAACTAGAACTATTACTAGAACTGTTGCTTTCTTTTTCCATAAATAAATTTTTCTTTTTGAAATTGTTGTAGTACGTGCAATTATCATCTAAATGCCCAAAGTCTCTACATATGAAGCATTTTAGTATTCTTATACCCTTCTTATACCTATTTGTTTTCTTAATGGCTATAGAAAGCTCTTCATGTTGTTCTTCGATAGATATATCCTCTTCTTTAACTTCAATACCTAGGAATAGGTGTTCTTGCCTTTCTTAACTTATTCCAAAGAATGTACATTCTTCTTCATCTGACTGGTCTTCATTGATGTGATCTGAACCATCACTTGCTTCTTCAATGTAGAAATTTTTCTTATTCTTACAAAAACTCTTCTTCTCATGCTTGCTTTGCTTGTACCCGTCCTCTTTGTCATGCTTATGCTTTCCTTCTACTTTTATTCTATGACCCTATTTTTCATAATCGTTATTTTATTCATGTGGACACTTGTTTGCATAGTGACCATAATCACCACACTTGTAGCATTTGACTTTCTTCATATCTTTGTAATTCCTTGAGTCCTTTTTCCTTTTGATGAAGTTAGCTTCCTCATAATTATCTGAATCTCTATCTGTAACTGGATATTTCCCTTTCTTTTTATCTAAAGCTTTGAATGCAATTTCTTTCATTGGATCCTGATGCTTATCTATCCTCATATCATAAGCTATGAGAGTTCCTTGTAGTTCTTCCATTGTTAGCTTGTCGATATTCATTGTTTCTTCTATCACTAAAACCTTTGCATCATACTTCATGGGAAGTGATCTAAAAACATTTTGAGTAACATATGATTATTTCATATCAAATCCTAGACCTATCATGTTGTTAGAAATATCATCAAATCGAAGTAAAAATTTTACAATATATTTAGAATCTTCCATTTCCAATTCCTCGAATCTTCTTCTATGAGTTTGTAGTTTTACAAACTTTACAATATCGTTAATAAATATTCTGCAACTTGGTCGAGATTTCATTACTTGAGTTACATACCATGACCTTTTTAAATTTTGTCTCACATACCCCACTCAGAATACAATCCATTACCTTTGCATTGATCTCAACCAATTTTTTGATAGTCTTATCTATCTCGGGATCACCTTCAACCTTATACTCTTTTGCAACCATCTGAAATACCTTATATCCTTGTGATATCAAGTAGTTATTCATTATCATGCTCAAAAAAGCATAATTGTTACCATAAAATAGTGGATCCTTACTTGTAGATGATCCATTCTGTGAAGCCATATTTGTTCTTGTAGAATCTTCCCTCAAGTTGTTAGCCTTTCCGAAGGAACCCACTCTAATACCAATTGAAGAACACAAGCTTATATTGAGAGGGGGGTGAATAGTATAGTGCCCACTTTTTACTTTATTTTCGAATCAATATAAAATAGTGTTCTCAATTGTAATAACCAAATATAGCAGTGTGCATTAATAACATAGATAGCAATAGTAAGCAAGTGCACAAATCATCACACACAATTGAGACACAAAATTTAATGTGGTTCCCCTAATGTGGGGTAGTCCACAAGATATTCTCCTTATAATATTTTAAAAATAAATAAGGATCCTTACCCCAATACAAATGATTACTTTTATCTGCTCAAAGCTAGGTTTTCCTGATCTTCTCAGATGGGATCCACTGATATGCTCAGCTAGGCTCTCCACTGATCTGCTTAGCTAGGATATCCACTAATCTGCTCAGCTAGGCTATCCATTGATCTACTCAGCTAGGATCTCCACTAATCTGCTCATCTAGGATATCGACTGATCTTCTTAGCTAGGATATCCACTGATATGCTCAGCTAGGTTATCCACTGATCTGCTCAGCTAGGTAACTGGTGTTAAAATGTTTTCTATTTCCATCATGTATCTTTCACTACTCACAAATCTACCTCAATGCCTTCTCACAAGGCTCAAACAATCCTTCTCAAATGTTATCCCAAATTTATTCTCAAAGCCTTCACAAAAGGTTCAAACAATCATGCACAAAATCTATCTCAAATCTGTCCAAAAATTCTATCCCAAAAGCCTTCCCAAAGGCTCAAACAATCATACATAAAAGTTGTCTCAAATCTATCCAAAAATTCTATTCCAAAAGCATTCCCAAAGGCTCAACCAATAATTCACAAAAGCTATCTCAAATATTTCCAAAAATTCTATCCCAAAAGCCTTCCCAAAGGCTCAACCAATGACTCTCAAGTAGCACTCAAATCTCAACCACAAATCAACTAAGGTAAGGCTCAATGATAAACTCAACAATGGATAACAAATGAATGATGACAAAACTCAATAATGTGGTCAACAATGAATGGCAATGTACTCTTCAATGGATGAAAACAATGATCCACACTTATCTCAACAATGTATGACAAATTATCTCTCAAATGGATTACAATAATGCTCAACAATGTACTCTCAAAAGGATAAAAATAATGCTCAATAATGTACTCTCAAATGGATGACAACAATGCTCAATAATGTACTCTCAAATGGATAATAACAATGCTCAACAATGTACTCTCAAATGTATGGCAAATGAGCTCTCTAATGAAAATATCTCCAAGCAATAACAATGAGGACTTCAACCAACCAAGGACAATCTCCACAAGTGATAGAAATAGGTTCTCAATAATATCTTCCTCATGCAATGTCAATAAGCTCTCAATAAACAAGAACAACTCCCTCAAGCAATGTGTTCTCAAATAGCCAAAAATGATCTCCTCAAATGAAATATAAATGTATCCACAAGTGACTAGCAAATGATCTTCTCAATGGTCTAAAATAGTGGAAATGTACTCAACAAGTAACCAACAATAATATCCTCAAAGTAATAGAAAAAACCTCCTCAATAATAGCAATACTCTCAATAAACTCCACTAAAGCATTCATGGAACTCAAGTATCAATTTTATCCATAAAATTGATTTTCTAATCAATCCACTTCCTCTCAATAGCCAAGGCACATAATAAAGCAATTTGTATACAATTGCAAACCCTAACTCATGTGCATGTCTTCTAACTCAAGTTAGAAATTAACTAGGTCTCAAGTTCCTAGTTTAATTTCATAATTAAATCATGCACTGGGACATATAACAAGTTAAACACTTTTCAACCTTATGACTTCCTAATTTCATTAACATATACAACAAGAACCTATGCTTTTATTTTTAATTCCACACCTTATAACTCCACAAATCAATCACAAATATTTATTTCCACACCTTATATCTCCCTAATCACACACAACAATAACAAATATTTAATTCTACATATTATAACTCCTTAAGCACATTAACACATACAATAAGCATTTATTTCCCTAATCTCCTTATGACTCCCTAGTTATCATAGAAATAATTTTAATGCACAAAAAATTTGGTAATAACAAAAATTACCATGTACTAGAGATAAATACCTTTATTCAAAATTTTTTGCCTTCACAACCTTTAAAATCGATAATTCCTTTGCCAAAAATCAATGCGCCTTCACACCTTCAAAATCGTCAATGCCTTGCCAAAAATCAATGCACTTTCACACCTTTGCGGGAGTCAAAATTTGTTCCTCTCGCCTAGCGTTGTGATGCACTTACCCTATGGGCATCAACCCATGTTGGCATATTAATCCCAAACCCCCAGCTTGTCCTGCGCTTCGAATCTGAAAACCTGAATTGCCTTTCTCAACAAAATACTTTATCCATGACGGGTTTCGAAAAGTGAACCTACCTTGTGCAAAGTTTGTACGCTACAAACTGTGCTAAGGAGTCCTCTGTGACATCACTTTCCCATGATGTTTACTTGACCTTGCTCTCAAATTGAAAGTTATTTATCCTTCTTTCTTCGTCTCTCATGCACTATGTCAAGTATTCAATAAATAAAGGTTTTAACCTTTTATTTATATGCAACTCCATCCTTCGAATGACGTTGGTGAATATTTATTAATCTCCCCAACATTTGTACATCGAAGGATAATATAATACAACCTTAGACCTTAGAATTATTAAATAAAAATTTAATAATTCACCTTTTAAATTTGAATTGGGATATCTCCTTAATTATTTTGAATTTCACCATGAAAATTTTTGCACCTAGGTTTTATTAGAAAACCTTTTCATCCAACATAATTTGGAGAAGTCTTAGCATAGTGGTTTTAATGAAAAACCCTTTCCAATGGTTTTAATGAAAACCCTTTTCGTTGGTTTTAATAAAAAACCCTTTCGTTAGTTTTAATAAAAACCCTTGCCATTGGTTTTAATAAAAACCTTTACCATTGGTTTTAATAAAAACCATTAATATAATATTTAAAAAATTAAATATTATATGTCTCTTGTGCCACAAAACCCTGTATATGTCCTTGCTCTCCAAAATATCATAAGTAATTATTTATGAAGTGTTTTTGCCACCAAAACTCAATGTGATCCATGTGACATTAATGACAACATAAAATAACTCAAATTGCCAACACCCCTACCTAAAGGAAAGAAATTAGTTCATTGTAAATGGATTTACAGAATAAAATATGGACCTAATGGAGAAATTGCAAAACACAAAATTTGCCTAGTAGCCAAAGGTTTCTCTCAAATGAAAGGAATTAATTATAATAAAACATTTGCACCAGTTGCCAAAATGGATTCTGTTAGACTGGTTCTTTCTCTTGTTGCTTCCCAAAAGTGGTCTGTCTTTCAAATGGATGTAAAAAGTGCTTTCTTTCGTTGGTACTTAAAATAAGAGATATTCATGGAACAACTTGTTGGTTTCACTCAATACTCCTCTCTTGTTTGTAGGCTAAAGAAGTATCTCTATGGCCTCAAACAAGCTCCTAGAGCTTGGTATGAAAAAATGGACTCCTTCCTTATTTCCTTAGGTTTTTCTCATTGTGAGTTTTATAACACAGTCTACATTTGGAGAGATGAAGGAAAAATCACCATACTTGTTCTATATTTTTATGATATAATACTCACTAGTAGTGACTTTGTTCACATTCAAACTATAAAAGACTCCCTCTCTGAAAAATTTGATATGGATGATCTAGGTCTAGCTCATTAATTTCTTGGGATCCAAATAAATCAAAAAGATGCAAGAATTTCATTGTGTCAATAAAAATACACTCTAGATCTTCTTCAAAGTTTTAAAAGGATAGATTGCAAACCTTATCCTACACCTTTTCAATCTGGAGTCAATATAAGTACTTCCTTCACATCCCCTCTATGTGATGCAAATATATACCATTGCTTGTAGGGAGTCTATTATACCTTTATCATACTCATCCAAATATCTCATATGTTGTTGGCTTAATATCTAGATTCTCATATCAACCTCATTTCAGTCATTGACAAGCAGAAAAAATAATCCTTTGCTACTTGCAATGAACTACTCACTTTGGGCTCTTATATGAGGGAAAATCCATGGATATCATTGGCTACACAGATTTATATTGGGAATGTTTAGTAGAAGATAGATGTTCAACTTTTAGCTATGTATTTTATCTTGGTTCTTCACAAATTGCTTGGTTATGCAAAAAATAAGCAATGGCCTTATCATATAAAGAGACAAAATATAGGGTAGTAGTTTTAGCAAGTCAAGAAGATCTTTGGCTTCGTTAGATTCTAAGAGAATTGAGTTTTTTCAATGAAAAACCTATTACTCTTTGGTGTGACAATCAGAGCACAATTCATATTGCATGCAATCCAGTTGAGCATCGGTGCACCAAGCACATTGAGATACACATGCACTTCATTTGATAGTATATTCAGAATGAGGACATATACTTGGACTATATTCCAACTGAAAATCAAGTTGCATACATCTTCACCAAGTCATTTCCTTCTCCGTGTTACATACAATTGCGAGAGAAACTTGGAGTATTGCAGCTACATTGAAACATAGGTCTTTCACCTCTCCTTTATTATTGTATTCTTTGGAGGATGTTTTTTTCCCATGTGGCTTTTTTATCATCTCTCCCTTACATATTATACATGAGTACCTCATAAGGCCATGTTATCCAAACTTATTTTTTTATTGTTATTAAGGACAATCTTTGCCATCCGCAGACATACCTCTTTATTTCATAGCAGATGGTTTTTCCCATTTGGTTTTTCACCATCTCTCATATATATTGTAAATGAGTACCTCATCAGGCCATGTTTTTGGGACTCACATTTTTTTTGTATTAATAGGATAATCTTCGCAATACAAAGACATGCCTCTTCCTTCTTTCTTTTTGATAGATGTTTTTTCCCATGGGGTTTTTACCATTTCTTCATAAAAGAAACCATTGTACATAAGTACCTCATTAGGCTTTGTTGCTTGGAATAATTTGCACAATACACCCATAGTATCACTTAAGAGGGTGTGTTAGAATAATTAATTATTCTCTTAAGTTCTACTAGGGTAGACTTACTTGAGTTTCCACTCCTTCATGAGTCAAGTGAACTCTCAGTTATAGTCTACAACGGATTTGATAAGTTATTGTAATTCAATGACTTTCAATGATCAACTTTGTTATTTATACAAAGTTGATCCATGGAATAATCAATCAATTCTATTTTGTTTCTTAAAATCTTGTAATACTTTGTAGTTCTACTCTTGGGAAATTCTAACAACATCTATGCTAAACAAATAATATTACAATACAAACACTCCTTTCACATTGTACTTTACACCATATAATATACATACAAAAAAATTACTAACAGTGTTTAGAAACATACCATAAAAGCATAAGCAATATCATACTAAATTGATTAAGTAAACCACCTCCTACAGGATAAAAAATAGCAAACTAGATGTATCCATTGACCATAAGCTTTGAAGCTTCAATAATTTCCCTAATCTTCTTTTTTGCTTCATCTGCAAACTACTTGATCTCATTTTGTAGGGCCCATATTAGGTTGTAATGCTTATCAATGCTCTCCAAGATCTCATTAACCAATATTTTATTAGCAAGGGTATTGAGTCCCCTTGTGTTCCAATATAGTAGTTTCATTTATTAATTATTCTAGGTAATATTTTCCCCATACCCCACGATAAAGAAGTCTAGGTTTCATTCACAATTTCTATCATAGTTTCTCATTCTCTAATATCCTAATTTGTTGGCCTTCCATGTTTGCTTTCCACTTCTACATAAAATACTCATTTTGTTTTGATTCCTACTTTGTTATCTTGGGGTAAGAATTCTAAACACCCCATATATTTAGACCATTTTCCATCAACATAGGTTAAAGGTTCTATGAGAGGGCTATGGTCTTATTCATTAAGAAAAATATTTTAGAATAAACAATTTTATATAGAGCCAATCATGATTTGATCTATAAATTCATGGGTATTTACCCTACCCTATTTTTTTTACATTCTTGGGTCTAGAAAATTTGGGATCCTCTTGGTGAGTATTCTTTGTGGTTTATGATAGGGCGGAGTGGAACTTCATAAAATTGGATATATCAAAGGCTTATGATAGGGTGGAGTGGAGCTTCTTGTCAAATATGATGACAAAATTTGGTTTCTCTTAGGAATGGATGTAATGGGTCATAAGTTGTGTTTCTACTCCAACATACTCAGTTTTAATCAAGAGTATTCCTCACAACCGTTTGGAGGTACTCAAGGCCTTTGGCAAGGAGATACTTTTTCCTCTTATATTTTTCTCATATTGGTTGAAGGTTTGGGTGGACTTATCTTGAGGAGAAGACAACAATGTTTGCTAATAGGTATCAATGTGGGTAAGGAATTTTTGACTCACCTACAATTTGTGGATGACATAAGATTGGTGGAAGTGGCCAACACCAGGGAAAAGAGAATGATTATATATGCACTTAATGTCTACCTTAAGGCCACAAACCAAGTCATAAATTAAAAAAAAAACCAAAGTGGTCTTTTTCAATCTTGATCAAAGGCTTCAAGACAAAATTTTAGAGATCTCGGGATTCACGAGGACTTCTCTTCTAGTGGTATAATTGGGGGTCCCTTTGCATTTTAAAAAACAAAAAATAGATATCTGGAAGAATATTTTGGATTGTATCAAGGCAATAATTAATAATTGGTATCACAAATGGTTAAGCTATGGGGATATATTAATGTTTTTATAGTCAACCATTAAGGCCATGTAAATTTAAAAATTTTCTATCCTTACTGCCCCACATAACATATGGAAAGAGTTGGACAAGATGTCTAGAACATTTTTATGGGGGAGGATTAAAAGAAGAGAAAAAATGGGCCTTAGTAGGTTGGGATAAAGTAACCCAACCCAATGTATAAGGAGGTTTGGGAATAAGGAGATCAAATTTAAATAATAAAGCTTTGGTTGGAAAGATTTACTAGAGGTGGATTTCCCAACCAACTTCTTTATTTAGTAAAGTTTTAACTAGTAAATATTTGGGATAGGTAAACCCAAATGAGGTGGGTCATTTCTCTTTGGATGGTAATGGATCCTTAGTGTGGAAGGTTCTAAAGTTAAGATCTTAGGTAGTGAAAGATGTATTATTTTAGAAAGTGGGGAGAAGGAAGAAGACACTATTTTGGATAGATTCATGGGATCAATACCCACCTATCATTTTTGAATTCCTATAACTACAACTAATAAAAACAAGCATGCAAAATAGATATTGGGTCTAAATTAAAAGTTATTTTAATAATAATCATCTGGGATATTATATTTTTAAGCAGTTTAAGAAGTTGGATGAGTGGCTAATTTTAATCCCTCTAAAATTGACACCCATCATGACTAAAATCTTGGCAAAAATATTTTTGATAGGTAGATATGAGGAGGATGAATTAGCACGGTTCTATGGGAGCCTTGGTGTCTACATAGTTAATGATGATATGATAATATCCTTTAATATCCTCCTCCTCGTGCATATTAGGTTGGGGATTGGAGAAATATTTGGCAGTCCGAGGGTTGGTTGAAAGTAAACTTTTGTACCTGGCAGTTCATGCATAATGGAATTCTTAATTTTGATAATATCAGACATAGGAGAATCATTGGTCCATATCAATGTGTTTTATACTACAAGAGTGAGGAAACATCCTACCAATTGATGTTTGTGTGTCCATTCACATGCTAGATATAGGAGATATGGTTTTTAGAATTTAATGGTGATTTGAATCAGATTAATATTTGAGAAATATGGAAGAGGTGTAGATTTAAATCAAAAGCTCTTTGTATTTTTTGGGATCTTGGATTAAACTTCATTTGGTGGCAAGTGTGGTTGGAGATAAATGAATTTTTTTTTAGAGAAACCTTTTCATCTTTAGATGGAGTTTGGTAGGTCATTTGGAGCAAAGTCACAAAACCTATGGTAGTGTATGCTAAAGATGAAACTTAGGCTATTATAGGAACAATGGATACGGAATTTGAAATGCAAGAGTCATAGGACAGAGCTAGTTGGAAACCACCCCCAAAAGGTTAGATTAAAATTAATACTGATGGAGATGCAAAAGGTAATCTGGGTAGATATGGAATATAGGAATCATGTTGGGACAGTGCTCTATTGGGAACTATAAGGCCTTGGAAGGGCCACAAAAAATTAAGAAAAAGCCTTAGCTATAAAATCCGCTTCTATTTAGGTAGTAAAACAATGTTACAAGAGGATAGTCCTAGAATCAGATTCTCAAATAATGGTACAAGCTCTTGATTGCATGAGGAAATTTACTTTGAATACATAGAGGTTGAGGATTCTTGTCACTCATATTAAGGAATGGTGGAGAGAATTAGATGATGTGATTCTAGTTTATGTTATTAGATATCTAAATAAAGTGGTAGAATTCATGGCTAATATGGGTACTAAGAAGGAGATAGTGATTTAGCGGTATAGTGACATGGCTATTGAGGATGAGAGGATTAGAAAGTTTGGTGAGCAAATCCAGTGTTTAGCTAATTTGGACAAAAATTGTAGAAATATGGTTTAGGAGTTTTTTGCTACAATGTAGATCTTCTTTTATAGTTGTAAACATGTGAAAAGCCATTGTAGAAATATGGTTTAGGAGATTTGGCTCCAATGCAAATATTCTTTTACTGTTGTAAACAAGTGCTCTCTTTGGCTAAGGTTAGGAGAAATATCATCCCAAATTTTGAATGATATTTGTGTTAATATATGTTTTTCAAAATATTTTTCAAAAAATAATACATTTTTATTAAGGTTTGAGAAGGGGTGTTGAAATGTCCTCAAACCTTTTACATAGTAGTCAAAGATTTAACAATATGCTCAAAAATACAACTTCTGCATAAAACATATGTTATAATAATTAATTATTCTCTTAGGTTCTACTAGGATAGACTTACTTGAGTTTTGTAATGTCCTACCCCTTTTGAAGACAAAAAAAAAAATTGCCACCAAAAGAGCTAGGTTTCGATCTTGGGTTCCAAACTGAAAACTTGAGTGTCTTGTTTGCTGATTTGGGTTATTCTATGTTTTGTATGTTTGGATATCATATGAAAATTCAATGTACTAACTCCAATTTTCAAATATCATATTAACTCATGAATTTTCAACAAGACATTTTGACAAACATTTGTCATGCATACTCAGAAATAACAGGGCAGCTCTCAAGAATGGATCACAACTTGAAAACTATCAATCCAAATGCTACCAAATTTGAGCACTAGCTTCTTCCAATATAGATAAACAAACCCAATAGAGGAAATTACATTAAAAGGAGTATACCCAGAATTGTGAAGGTTTGATACAAATCTGGAAATGTTCATCAACACACAAAAATCTTCATTTTTTTATCATAAAATCCAATTTAAAAACTTCTCCAACATAAAAATTATATTTTTGAATACCCTTTTTGGATACAATAACAAAGCATGTAAGAAATCCTCCAAAAACTAGGTGTTTGGACCTAGGAAATTAACTCGTTCCCCAAGAAATGTATGACCATGCCAGGAGCAGGTACGGTTGCTAATAAACACTACAAAAAACCAATGAAAGTCTCCAAAACCTGTATAAAAGGTGGCAGCTAGGTCTGTAGTTGCAAGTAGATCTCAAAATTCAATAAACCATTGCTGAGTGTGCATCCAAATCGCTCTATTTTGGCCCTAGATGGTACGGCCAGCTGAAGGAGTGAAGTGCAAATGAAATGGAACAAACCCTCTCCAATATGCTCAACAATATCTGAAAATATCACCTTTATAAGCTCAATTGCATCCACTGAGTATGAATGCTCATTAACCAATCTAAAGGTATCTTTCAACCTCAAAATATGGTGTCCTTGTATGTGGTTTTCGTCACAATACAAGCCTAGAATGATCGAAATCTTGCAACCTGCAAGTCTCACACAATAAGCTTCAAGAATAATAGCCAAAGATGTCACAATCAACTCTTCAATGCCACTTTTATCCTTTCCCAAATCTGGTTGATACATTCACTTCTTGAATGTGGGATAATTTATCTTTCCAAATGGTACGTTGCACCTTGAAGGCATTCTTTTTACCATAAATTGTAATATATTTCACTTATTACTTTCCAAGGAGACCATACCACTTTTATGACATTAAAAATATAAAATTTATAAAATCCCCTTTAATTCAAGTGGTTACATGACCCCTTCCAAGATTAAATTAATGCCCAACATTAATATATTTAACTTTTATATTTAAATATAACATTATAAATCTTCGGGCATTAAAATTATTGCTCTCCCAACATCCAACCACAAAACAACTTACAAAAACAGATACCCATTAATCTGAAGATGCCAGTTGTACTTTTTGTTTCTCAAGAATACAACCCTAACTAACTTACAAAAAATAGTAAGTCCTTGAAAATACTACGAGAAACGGTCCTGAAAGCTAACAACTGTGAATGCAGATCGTCCAACAATATCTCCATAACACCTAGTGGTTCCTAAATACTCGACATTGCCTATGGAACATTATGAATAGGCAAGTCCATATTACGCTCTGTTAGCTGAATTGGCAAGTCCTTAGCCACACCGTTGGGGTTTTCGTCCCATCGAAGAAGAAGTCTCAGCCACTGGCCTCAAACTCTAGAGGAAATAACTAAAATCCAGAATATTTGAAATGAGACCAAGCCACTGAATAAATAGGCTCCTCCTTGGCAAACTCTTTTTTTGCGCGCTCAATGTGGGATAAACATATTTCTTTCCATTTAATTATAATGTAAAGTTTTAACTTTATAAAATGAATTTAATAATTCACTTAATAAAGCCAAGATTTGCGCTTTAAAAACTTTGCCTTATGAAACTCCGATTGACCAACTAAAACTTGTTCTGGATACCCATTAAGTCGAAGATGCCAGTCATACTTTCCATTTATCGAGAAGCCAACCCTAAATGACTTACTATAAATAGTAAGTCTTTGAAAATACTGCCAAAAATAGTCCTGAAAGCTAACAACTATGAATGCAGATCATCCAATAATATCTCCATAACACCTAGTGGTTCCTAAACACTCGACATTTCCTACGAAACCTTATGAATAGGCATGTCCATATTACGCTCTGTTAGCTGACTAGGATGGGGACATTACAGTCCTCCCTCCTCAAGATTGCTTGTCCTCAAGCAATCCAATCTCAGAACATGACAATCTCAAAAATAATTGCCATGTAATCCTTGGATCCTAGATGAACCGATGAGCTTCATGTCTCCAACTGAGATAAATCCTGCACTGTTGACCCTCTACAAGTGTCATATTGTGTAGTCCTCTATCCAAAAGGGCAATTAGTCTTTGAAATAGTTCAACCAACTCACAAGTAAACTGCTCCCCACAATCCCGATCAAGCTTTGTCACCACACTGAAATTGAGAATATCTTGTAAGTCCCAAATCAACATCCTGTCAGAACTAACACGCTGACATTGCGTCACTCTGATCAAAACTAGAATCTCATAGTAACACAACCGCACACACCTCATCTGTATTCCTAGAATGACAACACCCCAAACTAGACTGAAAAACCAATGTGAGAGGACAAGTAAATCAAGGACGGTAAGTTGAGGAGATGTTGGAATCAACCCCCCAACAACTCCCAACAACCAAAGTAATCGATCCCTGACCAAAAAATCTCTCCAATATTTTTGTTGACATAATATTGGAGTTAATCGATTGCTAATCCATGACCGAACAATAATGATCCATTCAGGAGTCTAAAATAACTCCCACAACCATATAGCCAACAGAAGTGACATCAAGGCACGATCTCCACAGATCATTGACCTCCATGGGCACACACCTCCTGGATCCCATGGGCCAAATAATATCCTAGCAGTCATGACAATTGCCAACTCGGTGAAACAACTAAACCACTGAAAACTACCTGGATCCCAAATCCATATGTGGTCCTCTGCCATATCGCCCGAACCAAGGAAAAATCCAAAATCTAGCATCGAAATATCATAACTGCATACAAGCAAAGAGTTGTTCAGCCATAACTCTGTCTCTACACTACATCCATCATGTTGAACCAAACAATCATCCAATAATGAATCACCTTACCCTCTAATGAAGAAGGCATATCATACCCCAGTGAAGTATACAACCCGCTATAACCATCTTTCAACCCACCACTATGTGTCATCCAAAAAAAGGTCCACTCATCTACATGTGGGCTGAAATAAAAATGACTAGCATACCTCACTATACAATCCATATGAACCTCACCAAATGAAACCCTATGAAGCTCCAAATAATCCCTTGAGGTATGGCTCGCATCATCCTCAGGATCAGAATCAAGTAATGTACCATCATCTACTACACCAAATGAGGAAGTAGCATCCATTAAAGAAAACATATCATCACTCTGCTTATGCTCATACTAATTGACTTGAGTGAATGCGAAATCATTATTACTAATCAATACTTCCTCATGTCCAATCTCATGTATCCCCTCAATCAACTTCTTAACCACCATAGTATCCGAATTAGTATCTGAATCATGTGAAGTGGATGCAATAGATGACTGAATTTTCACTGTGAAAAGGGAGTTATGAGCTAAACTCAACTCAAGACAAAGCTCATCAATCTCCTCATATTTTTGAGTGAGCTCTCGGGAAGTCTACTCTGCAAATTGCATAACCTGATCCCTATCATATAATAGCCTCAAGTAATCTGATTTGATTACCTCTAATGCTCGCTTGATGGCCTGCAAATTTGTAGCAGTAGCTCCAACTGTCAACTGGTGTCATCTCTCTCCAAGCTGGGCTGTTTGATAAAGGCATTCAAAAAACTTATGTGTGCTATTCAAATGTGTCAATGTGTGGACAACCTGCTCATCTGTAACCTATATGTGATCCTACAATGAATTGGAATCATCAACACAAAATAAACTCTCAAGTGTATCCTCCAATGCACAATGATCAATCTTAGGCCCTTTCACTACATTGCACTCACCAACCTCATACTCCGAAGTGATGACAGAACTATGCTCATCCTATGAATCACCAACTACATCAACAACTGAATCCTCAACCACAAGATCAGTGTGCTCATCAATACACAGACTCTCCAATATCCAACACACAAGATGAAGTGACCTCATCCTCATCAATTACTACTACTGCTTTGTTTTCCCCATCAATACAAGAATCAACCTGAACATCGGTTATGCATGAAAAATTCTCTAAATTTTCAACCTCCTTGTTGTCCTCTTCGCTGTCCACCACTATGCTTGGCTGCAATGAGTCGTTTCCATTTGTCCTTATTTTTATTCCAACTACTAATGGAGGCTTCAACCACTTAGGATGATGTTCTATTATTGTTGTAAAAAACTCATTTTTTTCTTGAAATTTTTGCATCAGCTCTATCATGAGTTCTTGGATAGTAGCCATTATCAACACACTACTGCAACTTTGTAACCCTCAGGCTGGCAAGATAAGTTGAGATCTGATACCACTGTAATGTCCCCCTCCTGTTATGATATTTTAATATTTGGGACACTATACTATTTCTTAAAATAAGAAAATACAACTCCAAGAAACAAGAAATAACTAACAATTTTATTTTCAAATTTCTTTCAATATAGGTTTTAGATTACAATATTTTAAAAATACAATCTTTCCACAATATGTCTGCAAACCCTTGAAATATACTAAATCAGAAAATACCAAAGTACCTCTGAAATCGTTGAAGCACCAAAGTGTGAATCCTATGTGAATTCACCAACAGAGAACTGGGTTTTGTCCAGATCCCAAAATCTTAGGGGTTTCGTCCTTAGCCACACCGTTGGGGTTTTCGTCCCTTCAGAGAAGAAGTCTCAGCCACTAGCCTCAAACTATAGAGGAAATAACTAAAATCCAGAATATTTGAAATGAAACCAAGCCACCGAATAAATAGGCTCCTTGGAAAAATCTTTTTTTACGTGCTCAATGTGGGATAAACATATTTCTTTCCCTTTAATTATAATGTAAAGTTTTAACTTTATAAAATGAATTTAATAATTCACTTAATAAAGCCAAGCTTTGCACTTTAAAAACTCTGCCTTATGAAACTTCGATTGACCAACTGAAACCTGTTCTGGATACCCATTAAGCCAAAGATGCCAGTCGTACTTTCCATTTCTTGAGAATCCAACCCTAATTGACTTACTAAAAATAGTAAGTCTTTGAAAATACTGCCACAAACGGTCCTGAAATCTGACAACTGTGAATGCAGATCGTCCAACAATATCTCCATAACACCTAGTGGTTCCTAAACACTCGACATTTCCTACGGAACCTTATGAGTAGGTAAGTCCATATTACGCTCTGTTAGCTGACTAGGATGGGGACATTACAAGTTTCCACTCCTTCATGAGTCAGGTGAACTCTCAGTTATAGTCTACATCAAATTTGATGAGTTGTAATCCAACATCTCTCAATGATCATCTTTGTTATTTATACAATGTTGATCAATGGAATAATCAATCAGTTATTTTTTATTTCTTCAAATATTGTAATGCTTTGTAGTTCTAATCTTCGGAAATTATATCATGGTACTGGAGAAGGATAGATTCTACTAGGCATTCTCTATTGAAGGTAGCCTCTTGAACTGGTTCTTACTCTCTTATCTTTTATTTTTATTTTTAAAAGAAAGAGGTTTTATATCTATTATAGATTGTTTTTTATATATGAATTTTTTTTTAGGAATCTACTTATGGTAATATCTAAATAAATATTGTTTTACCTTGTTATGCAAATACTCTCCTCATTTTTTTTTGCAATTTTATCTGTCCTCCTCGTATGCCTATGTTTAAAGAAAAAATCTCCATCTCGAATTTAGCTCGCTTCGGCTCCATTTAGCCATCACTGCGTATCACTCAAAAGTGGAGACTAAAGATTTGTAGGCATTAATATTTTGGTGGGCAATATAATTTTTTTTAACTAAAGTTTGGATTTCATTATATCTTTGTGATATCTTTAATTAGAGGAAGTAGCACTCCTCGCATCAAAATAGAATGGAATTTTGGTCTAACTTTGAATAGACCAAAGTCCATTTATTTTTTTTAGAAACGTGGCTTTTGGCCACCACTTATATTGGCACACATAGAGACTATGTCTCATAAAATGGGTATTTTCCTAATTAAATATCAATTGTTTGAAGATCTTGTGATTTCCAAATCTTCATTCAACTCGAACTTCTTCCATTTTTTTATCCTTCGGTGCTCAAGAAGAACTTTAGTTTTTTTTTTTATATAATCATCTTAACAATGTTTGAATAATATTATTCTCTTGTTTTGAATAGTGTTTCTTCATTTAAGCATTATACTGATGATTTTTTAGTGGTGCCTATTGTCTTTTATCCTTTGAGGATCTCTGCAAGTGCACCATAGATGGATATTCAACAGAACTCGTTCTTTGCTTTGTGTTAGGTTTTTTTGATGCCTAACGTCTTTTGTTTTTAAGGAATATCTTTGTGTGTGTGGCATCATTGCATTCCTCTTGTCTTCTCAGAATCCTCTCTTCTCACCACCTTCTTTGCTACTTTGGGTGCCTTCCCTGCGTTTTGCATATGCAAAAAGAGGTGGTATTAAATTATTTAATTTTCTATAAAGTTCATTTTCATTTTTAACCTTTTAGGTGCAGTGATTAAAAGTAAACCTTTAAAAGTTCACATTTTTCGAAGCTCCAATCCATCTTATCATGGATGTCAACCCTTTAGGTATCGTTATAATATTTTATGTTTCTACCCTACTCAACTCTTAGTGCAGTGAATCATAGCCTTTCAAAGCTCCTTCCTCACTGCCCATTGGTGTCGCTTGTTTGTTGACAGAGCATCAATGTTTATTTGCTGCCTCTTGTCCTCTATCTGATGTCAATTAAATTTTAGCTTAGATCTACTAAGTTTTTAAAGATAAAAATATACATTTGATCTTTGTTTAAATTTGTAGCCTTCAAAAGTTTCTATCCTTTTCTTTTCGGCCTCTCCTTGGCCCAAATATATAAAGGACAGTTGTAATATCTATAATATAATTTTTTGGGGGGTTTTATAGGTGCCTTTTTTACACCTATCATAGCATCGAGGGGGGTTGTTATTGCATGAATTTTTTCCTTTTATTTTTACCTAATTACCTTTGTTATAAATCATTTGTTTATATATCTTGGTAATGAAATATAAGTGAGGATAATTGATTTAAAAATACATTCCTTAATACATTAGAGATATTAAATAATAATATTGTATTATTTCTTTAATTCCTTCTTAAAGTAAATCTCTACATTAAACAACTTACTTTGTTCTAATTAATTTTCTTTCCAATGTTCTTTAATATTATATAGAGATTTTTTTAGTGGATGAAAGTGAGGATATATCATTAATATATATTATTTCATTATATCCTTTCTTGCAATAGGTCTCTATATTAATGAACTTATTTTGATTAATTTTTTACAAAGAGTTTCTTAATTTATATAAAAAAATAAAATTGATAAAGAAATTTAAGTGAGGATATCTCTTTAATTAACCTTGTTAATCTATTATATTCTCAATTCATTATTTATTTATTAAAAAATTTTGAAGAGCATATATAATAAATCAACTATGCACCTATATTGGAAATTCTAAATAGCTTATAGTTTCCCTCATGTAAGGGCGGGTTATTAAGATAACCAATATATGAGTCTGGCTGATTAAAAGCCTATGTTCCAAATATCAAATCTACTCAATACTTATAGTTTACCTCTCGTAAGGGCAGGTATTTGAGGAGAAAAGATATATAGGCTTGGCATATTTTTTCTCGTTAACCTAATATTAATATCAAATCTCCTCAAAATTACTTATAGTTTCCCTCTCATTAGGGTGGGTATTTTGAGATATTTTGTGTTTCTTAAAGGCTTATGTTCACTAATATCCATTGCATTCTCTAAATTAAAATTAAATATGGGAAGTTGGGGTTCACTTCAATTTTCTTTGGCAAAATTAATTCAATGAATACAATTGATCCTCTCACTCCTCATAACTACCATACATGGAAACCCAAAATATTGAATCTCATTTCTCAAAAAGGGCTCACACACCTATTAGAAGAAAAACAACCTGAGTTTGAAAACAAATATGAAAAAAAAATTCATAAAGGGAAGATGTATGAAATAATGGGTGTTATAAGCTCTAATGTAAATGAAAGCTTATGGTTTCACATTACATATTGTAAGACTCCTTATGAAATTTGGGAGAAACTAAAAAACTTGTTTGGGAAAGTAGATCAAATAAGATCAATGCATCTAGAAGCAGAATTAACAACATTATCTCCTGAATACTTCAAAATTATTGTTGAATTTCTCACCAAATTCAAAGAAGTCCTCAATCAATACAAAGGCAGTGGGAAGAATAGAGCTGAAGAAGAATACATTGATATAATTCTTTCTAAACTAAATGGTTTATTTCAAATCTTTGCAACCACCTTTCTATCTACAAAATATGCTCTTGGTGCAACTTTAAAAATACCCTCCTTAGAATAATGTTGTGATAGACTAACTAGGGAAGAAACAAAACTTAAAAAATATGAGATATCTTCCTCTTCCACAAAAGCCTTTGTAGCCTCCACCTCTACTAAAGAAAAATTCAAAAATAAAAAAAAAGGAATCCCATAAATTTTACTCATTGCAAAAATAATGGTCATTCTACAAACAAATGCTGGAAAAGATTACAAAAATTAGAGGCAACTATGAAGGATAAAAATATAGACAATGAAAAACATATAGGAAAAGCCCAAAATGTTCAAGGTAAGACCACAAATACTTCATATAATTATTGTGTCCTATATTCTGGATCAACTCATCACATGACTGCTTCAGATGAGTCATTCTCTTCTATCTCCTCAAGTTTAACATGTAGCATAGAAGTTGGTGACTCTTCCTTTATCCTAGTCAAAGGAAAGGGTGACATATCCATTAATTGTGGCTCTATCAATAATGTTCTCTATGTTCCAAAAATTGCAACAAATATCCTCTCCATATATTAGATTTATACTTCTAGAAAGGGGAAAATTGTTCTCTTATCTTCAACAGGAGTTGAGATAAGAGACTTTCAATACCCCCACTCTCTTATAGCCAAAGGAGATATTGATCACAACACTCGCCTATTTCACTTAAAATGATTCAAAAATCCATAAGGGACCTCCTATTTTATGGCTCGTGGAGATCTTGAAAGAAAAATTTAACATGAAAGGTTTGGTCATATCAGTTATAACTACCTAAAGGAATTGAACACCCATGAAATAGCAACATGTTTACCTCAAGTATCTTCTATTGATGGAGTATATCCTGGATGTGCTATTATAAAGTAACATCAAGATCCTTTCCACCCAAGTGGTTCTTTAAAAGCCTCATTCCCTCTAGAGTTAATCCATAGTGACTTAATTTTTTTCCCAGAGTCTTATTTCAAAGGAGAAAAATATGCTCTAACCTTCATTGATGACTTTTATAGAAGAAATTGGGTCTACTTCCTAAAATACAAAATTGATGTTCTATCCCAATTCAAAATATTCAAAGCCTTAGTTGAAATTAGGCCTCTTGTGACATCAATCAAATTCACATAGATAATGGGGGGAAAACTACAGTAATGAGTTCTCAATATTTCTATCAAGTCATGGCATCATTTATCAACATTTTGTCTCCCATAATCTAAAGCAAAATGGCATTGTAGAGAGTAAAAACCAAATATTGAATAAAATGGTAAAATGTATGCTCCATTCAAGAGATATTCCAAAAGTTTTTTGTGCAAAAGCTATTAATTTTGCAAACTATATTCAAAATCACACGCCTCATAAAGCTCTTGACCATTTAACTCCTAAAGAAGCATGGACTGGATCAAAACCGGATATATCCTTCTTCAATATTTTTGGATGTACTGCTTGGGTGTACATCCCAAAGAAGAAAAGGAAGGCTCTAGATAATAAAAGCAAAAAACTCATCTTTGTTGGTTATTGTGAGGAAATGAAAGCATACAGGCTCCTTGATCCCATAACTCATGAGGTCTCTTTTAATAGGAATGTCCAATTTGATGAAACATTCCCTCAAAAAGATCCTCAACCATCCTCTTCCTCTATTGAGCCTTATCCTATAGTAGAACCTAAATATAATGAAGAACCAACTTTAGAGATTAATTTAGAGATTAATGATCAAGATGAGGATCCTATAACTCCAACTCAAAGTCTTTCCACTCCTTCCACTATTCAAAAATTTGCCCACACCATTGTTAACTAAGCTACTCCTTAAATCCAAAATCTTCCATCATCCATATTAACCAACTCCATACGCACTGGTCTTGTTTGTCAGTTTATTTCCTCTGATCATTAATACTTCAAAGAACCAACTGGTATTAAATAATGGTATGATGCCATGGAAAACAAATTCTCTTCCTTAATCAAAAATAAAACTTGGGATTTAGTTCTCCTTGAAGAACACAACCTTATACTAAGAGGGGGGGGCAAACAGTATAACGCCCACTTTTTACTTTCTTTTCAAACCAATATCAATTAGTATCCTCAATTGCAATAACTAAATATAGTAGTGTGCATTAATAACATAGATAGCAATAGTAAGCAAGTGCACAAATCATCACACACAATTAAGAAACAAGATTTAACGTGGTTCCCCCAATGTGGGGTAGTCTACAATATATTCTCCTGATAATATTTCATAAAGAAATAGGGATCATTATCCTAATACAAATGATTTCTTTGATCTGATCAAAGCTATGCTATTCTAATCTACTCAGGTGGGCTCCACTAATCTGCTCATCTAGGCTCTACACTGATCTACTTAGCTAGGCTATCCATTGATCTGCTCAACTAGGCTATCCACTAATATGCTCAGCTAGGCTCTCCACCGATCTAATAAACTAGTTTATCCACTGATCTACTCAACTAGGCTATCCATTGATATTCTAAACTAGGCTATCCACTGATATGCTTAGCTAGGTTATCCACTAATCTGCTCAGCTAGGCTATCCACTAATCTACTCAGTTAGGCTATCCACATATCTGCTCATATAGGCAACTGGTGTTGATGTGTTTTCTATTTCTATATTATATCTTTCACTACTCATAAATCTACCTCAATGCCTTCTCACAAGACTCAAAAAATCATGCTCAAATGTTGTGCCAAATCTATTCTCAAAGCCTTCACAAAAGGCTCAAACAATCCTGCACAAAAGTTGTCTCAAATCTATCCAAAAAATTTATCCCAAAAGCCTTCCCAAAGGTTCAACCAATCATACATAAAAGTTATCTCAAATTTTTCTAGAAATTATGTCCCAAAATCCTCCCCAAAGGCTCAACCAATCATGCACAAAAGTTGTCTCAAATCTATCCAAAACTTATGTCCCAAAAGTCTTCCCAAAGGCTCAACCAATGACTCTCAAGTAGCACTCAAATCTCAACCACAAATCAGTGAAGGTAAGGCTGAATGATAAACTCAACAATGGATAATAAATGAATGATGACAATACTCAACAATGTGCTCAAAAATGAATGGCAATGTACTCTTCAATGGATGACAACAATGATCCACAATGATATCAACAATGTATGACAAATTATCTCTCAAATGGATGACAACAATTATAAACAATGTACTCTCAAATGGATGACAACAATGCTCAATAATGTAATCTCAAATGGATGAAAACAATGCTCAATAATGTACTCTCAAATGGATAACATCAATGCTCAACAATGTACTCTCAAATGTATGGCAAATGAGCTCTCTAATTAAAATCTCTCCAAGAAATAACAATGAGGACTTCAACCAACCAAGGGTAATCTCCACAAGTGATAGAAATAGGTTCTCAATAATATCTTCCTCATGCAATATCAATAATATCTCAAGAAAAAAGCACAACTCCCTCAAGCAAAGAGCTCTCAAATATCCAACAATGATCTCCTCAAATGAAAGAAAAATGTATCCACAAGTGACTATAAAATGATCTCCTCAATGGTCTAAAATAGTGGCAATGTACTAACAAGTAACCAACAATAATATCCTCAAATAAATAGCAAAAACCTCCTCAATAATGACAATACTCTCAATGAACTCCACTAAAGCAATCATGGAACTCAAGTATCAATTTTATCCATAAAATTGATTTTCTAATCCATCCACTTCCTATCAATAGCCAAGGCACATAATCAAGCAATTTGTTTTCAAATTCAAACCTTAACTCATGTTCATGTCTTCTAACTCAAGGTAGCAATTAAATAGGTCTCAAGTTTCTAGTTTAATTTCATAATTGAATCATGCACTAGGACATATAATAAATTCAACACTTTTCAACCTTATGACTTCCTAATTTCATTAACATATACAACAAGAACCTATGTTTTTATTTTTAATTCCACACCTTATAACTCCATATACATCAATCACAAATATTTATTTCCACACCTTATATCTCCCTAATCACACACAACAATAACAAATATTTAATTCTACACCTTATAACTCCCTAAGCACATTAAAACATACAACAAGCATTTATTTCCCTAAACTCCTTATGACTCCCTAGTTATCACAAAAATAATTTTAATGCACCAAAAATTTGGTAATAACAAATATTACCATGCATTGGAGATAAATACCTTTATTAGAAATTTGTTGCCTTCACAACCTTTGAAATCGATAATTCCTTTGCCAAAAATCAATGTGCCTTCACACCTTCGAAATCGTCAATGCCTTGCCAAAAATCAATGTGCTTTCACACATTCATCGGAGTTGAAATTTTTTTCTCTTGCCTAGCACTGTGAGTTGATTACCATGTTGGCATCAGCCCACATTGGGATATTAATCCCAAACACCCAGCTTTTCCTGTGCTTCTAATCTAAAAATCCAAATTGCCTTTCTCAGCAAAATACTTTACCCCTGGCAAGATTCGAACAATGAACATGCCTTGTGCAAAGTTTGTGTGCTTCCAACTACACTAAGGAGTCCTCCGTGATGTCACTTTACCACGTTGTTTACTTGAGCTTTCTCCGAAATCAAAAGTTATTTATCCTTATTTCTTCGCTGCTCCCCTTTCGACGACTCTCTCACATGCTATGTCAATTCTTCAATAAACAAAGGTTTTTACATTTTATTTATATGCACCTCCATCCTTTGAATGATGTCCATGAATATTTATTAATCTCCCCAACCTTTGCATGTCAGTGGATAATATAATACAACCTTGGACCTTAGAATTATTAAATAAAAATTTAATAATTCACCTTTTAACTTTTAATTGGGATATCTCCTTAATTCTTTTGAATTTCACCATGAAACATTTTGCACCTAGGTTTTATTGGAAAACATTTTCATACATCATAATTTGGAGAAGTCTTAGCATAGTGGTTTTACTGAAAAACCCTTTCCAATGGTTTTAATGAAAACCCTTTCTGTTGGTTTTAATAAAAAACCCTTCTGTAGGTGAAAGCACGAGATTCCGGGCGAAGGAAACACTAATTGCGATGCATTCAAAATCAAATACGCTTAAGTCCTAGAAATGTAGAATGCATGAAATGAAAGAGACGCATTGAAATGAGATACAAGCAAATGGAGAAAACACAGCCCTTTCATTAAACTCTCTTGATCTCTGTTACAAAGACGCCTCCTCCCTTTTCAGGGGCTAGGAGCGTTAAAAGAATTTGATTACAATCAAGACTTAAGGTTCCTCTTTTCGCGTGCCCACACTTGAGATGGGCGGGCCAAGACGATGTCGCCGTTGATGTTGATGAGTCCTTGACCTCTGCTGCTCCTCCTGCGAACAAAGAAACAACGAAGATGTCAGTAGCACCTGCTGCACATAAGAAGTGTTTGTTCTCTAAAATCGCCAAAAGATGCATACAAACATTTGTCTGAAACAGTGAGTAAAGTGAGTCCAAATGACCTGAAAACCTGACAGAAGACAGAAGATATTACCAGAAGGCCATTGCCACTGAGACAGTCGGCCAATCTGCCTTCACCTGGAATTCGTCCCTGGGCAGGACGAATTCTGACTGCAATTCGTCCCTGGGTGGGACGAATTCTACTGTGTTGGAAAAGCCGAACTGACACCGCTCCAATGTCGACTCCCGAGACCTCCAAAACACCTGCAAACAGAGGGGTTATGTAATTGGGGCCATTTTGGGACGACCCAGATGGTCGGATTCTCCCAATTTGGCCTCTATCCTCGGGAATTCGATATCGCCACCTGCAAGTTAGTAGGACAACAAAGCGACAAAAGGCATGATAAAATCTGATCAAAATGTTATGAAATTGAAGCTATGAGTTAACCAGACAGAATAACATAAGATGCAACATGAAAAAATAATCTAGAATGCTTTTAGAATAAAACTTAGAAAGTGCGGGGGTGCCCAAGTGGGCCTCCCACCGTTGGCACTTGATTTCGGCGCCAATCCACTAGGGATGGGCCCAAAACCTCTTAGGATTGGGATGTCTACAAATTGGTGGTGTAAGGTGGTCAAATGTTGGATTTGGGTTGGATCCACGCTTCCAAAAGCCACCCAATAACCTCCCTTGCGAAAGAGATTAGTGGATGTGAGAAGGTGAATCAAAAGGATGCAAGTGGGTAATCAATCGGACAACACTTCGTTGCTTGAAATCGCCTCCAATCTCTCCTTTTGGGTGAGAAAAGTCCCACCTTTTATAGACCCATGGGGTCTCTTTTGAGAGGGAAGCATAAGCGCCATGTGTTGGTCATAGGTGCCATGTGGCAATCAAGTCTTCCCATGAGGGAGGGGAGTCCTCCATGACTTGGGCTTTCATAATCGCCCTTGTGACAGTCCTCTAACGGCCTATCTGTCCACCCACACACGCGTGCGAGGCAAGAGTCATCAACTGACTGTCCTGGGCTGCCACTTGGCGCCATTCTTCTTTTTGCCCGTTAAACTCAGAATTCGTCCCTACCAGAGACGAATTCAGAATTCGTCTCTGGGTGAGACGGATTCCATTTTGAATTCGTCCCTGGGTGAGACGAATACTGAGCAAAGTGTCTAAATGTACCAAATTGCCTCTTGACCTTACAAAATTGCTATGAAAGTGGTTAGGACCATTGTTTGACCTCTGAGGGCTGCCCTGGGGGCTGTGTTTGTCAAAGCGATCAGTGTTTGCAGTCACATAATCGGATTGGTGCTGTTTTGGTGTCTACAGATGCCCCTTTTTGGGATGCGCTGTGCATAGCGCAGCGTCGAGCAAAAATAGATAACCAAAGCACTAATGATTAGGGTTTCTTGGTAACCTAACCAACTTTTGATGCCCCAAGCATGGAAAGGGCATGCATTCTTGAATCCTTGCTTTTGACGAGCTAAGGAGTTTGATTTCAAGTGTTAACCTATTTTGGTGAGGTGTGACTTGAGCTTGGACATTGATCAGTCATGATTAGGCAAAGGGCGCAACCTTTTATCCTCAGGGGAACCTTGTGTTCATGATTCACGAAATGCCAAGTGTTTGATTGATTCGATTGTTGCTTGTTTACTGCCCCAAGCAGGAGCGTGATTGTCTTTGTCAATGATTCTTTGAATGCATGTCATTTTCCTTAATTGGGTGTGTGATTGTTGATTGGTGACTAAGTGTGACTACCCCCTCAAGCGACGAATCGATGAGGGAATGACCTTCATGAGAAAAGCGACGAGTCGCTTGACCCAAGATGACTTGTGCAAGGGTGCCTTTAGATGTTTTACCATTTAAGAATGTGCAATTTTTCCAACATTTGGACCTATTTTTGGTGGGTGTTAACCCTTTTGGTGATGCCATAATGGGGTGAAATCATCAAAAACCCATCTTCCCGTGGAGCGGTCCGGCTATGGTAGCCTTCTTGGGGAAGTAAGAGAGTGACAATTTGAACCCCGACATCGAATTTATTTGCCTAGAGGTTAAGTGCAAGAGCACTTGTGTCCGACAATGCTTATTGCTGTGTTTTTGTGTTGCGTTTATTTGTTGTTTTTGTTGTTTTTTGTGACACCATTTGGGGATTAAATTATCGGAAATCCGTCTTCCCGTGGAGTGGTCCGGCTATGGTAGCCTTCTTAGGGAGTAGGATAGTGATAATTTGTGACTCCAATGTCTATTTTGTATGCGCTGGATGTGAGGTGCAGTAGCACTCCTATCGGGCAAATTTATTGTCTGTTTTTAGTGCATTTTTTATCATTTTTTGATGTTTTTGAAGTTCTGGCCTGAATTCGTCCCTGGGTGGGATGAATTCCAGCTGTAGAATTCGTCCCTGGGTGGGACGAGCGCTAACAAGAGTGCTCGTCCCAGTCAAGGACGAATTCCAGCTCATAGGTCTATTTAAGGGCCAAAACTTGAATTTGGGCTCATTTGTGTCATTTTTTTTCTTGCGATTTTGGAGCTCTGGGAGGAGGAGGTAATTCTGCGAAGCGAAGCGCTGCTGGAATTCTCTCTGCCATCATGAGTGCACAAACTGGTTCGAGCAACGGAGCCGAGGCAAAACCTGTAAGTGCCTCTTAGAGTTTATTTTTGTTTAAAATTGCACTTGTTTTATTTAACTGTTTTTGTGATGATGTTTTTCAAAATATGTTTTAAAACTTAAACCCTGAAACTGGATTTAAGACAACTAAGTTTTACTGTACAATTAAACGTAACGTAAAACCTAGGTAAAGAATTTTTCTTATGACTAAACCCTAGGATAACGGAACGTAAAACCCTAAGACGTATTATTTTTTTTTTGTTTTTGAATTTTCTTTTTATGCTATTTTTGAATTAATCAGTTAAGATTAGAAACCTTGGAACTGAAGATTTGTTTTTTTTTTTTTTATTTGAATTTTTGCTCTTGTTATTGCTGTACAGTTCTTTTCCATGATTTTTAATTTTTTTTGTTGAATTGTTTTCTTTTGCAGGTTAGGAGCCGGTACCGTGTACCTGCTGCTTTTACTGAGGCGCGGGGTGCACTGACTGATGATGATTGGGAATGGCTTGATGCCCTTGGGCTCAAGCAAGTGTCTCGACTGGAGCCTGTGGTCCCGGATCAGGCCTATCTGACGGCCCTGATCAAACTTTGGGATCCACGGACCAACACGTTCCATCTCCCGACAAGGGAGATGACTGTGACTTTGGAGGATGTCTATCGGTTGCTTCGGATTTCGATAGATGGACTGCCCATTAGGACATCGCCGCGTGATCAGTGGACTACTATACTTATGAGATGCTTTGGGCATGGGGGGCGGCTGGGTGTAACGAACCCAGTGGAGACAGTCGAGGTGGACTGCCAGGCTGGCAGGATTTTGGTTGGCTGGTGGCAGGAGAGGGGGGTGTTAGGAGTGAGGCACGCATTCTTGATGGGCCTCATTTCTAACATGCTTCTACCTGATTCATCAGGCGCGAGGTTCCCGTGGAACCTGCTGGATTTGGTGTGGCAGTTGGTAGAGTGCCCGATAGAGGCACCACTGATTTTGAGATGGGGACAAACATTGTTGGCACAGCTCTACGGGGAGTTGTATGGGGTCCGTTGTCGGCAGCGGAAGGGGGTCAGCTATGGTTATCTGCTGCGATGTTGGGGTTGGCAGCACATAGCAGTTGAGAGGCCAACCGGGTTACCATGGATGACTCGAGAAGCGATGGATGATGTGGAGATAGGCTATGCGGTTTTGTGGCGGCGGTCTACGGAGCAGGGGCAGAGTCGGCGATGGGCAGGTGCTGTAGAGCATTATACTGATGCCTTCTCTCGGCTCACTCTAGGGGAGGTGGTTTGGCACCCTTATCGGGACTGTCCAGCCTGGCCGAAGGCTGGAGAGTGGCTCCGACGGGTACGCAAGGAGCGGTGGTTGATTGGGCGACACGGGACCGAGCATGAGTTTTTCTCATATAGCCGGGTTACACGACAGTTTGGGGTGCGCCAGGGGTTGCCTGGTGAGCCTGTGGTCTATCGACGCCGGGGTGATGAGAGGGCTCTAGATCCACCGGTCACCGCGCCATTGGGCGAGGAGTCAGATGCGGTGATTGACGTCCCGGACGTAGATGACGTCGGGACTACCACTGAGTATGACTCGTGGTGGGTGCTACGACGATGGAGAGGGGAGGGGCCACTAGGAGGCACAGAGGCGACAGTGGAGGGTGCTGAGGCAGTAGGTGATGATTGGGGAGGTCCATTGGATGATGCGGACATGGTGGATGTGGGGAATGAGGATGTTGATTTTGGTGCTCCGGATCAGCCGGACATGCAGGATGTGGAGGAGCAGTGGGAGCCGTAGCCGGTCGCTGTTCCAGAGGGTCCTATTCGTCAGGAAGATATAGAGGAGATGGAGTCTGAGGTATGCGCTGAGATTGCGTGACTGACAGAGCTACTACGGATACGGGATCTGGAGCTAGGGGACGCGCTGTGGGAGAGGGATCTTTTGCGGGCCCAACTAGCAGAGCGGGATAGGGTTCTGGCACAGCGCGACGATGCAGTATCTTACTATCATCGATGAGAGGCAGAATGGTGTAGGCACCGGCTAGACTTGGAGAGGGAGGTCATCCGCCTTGGCGGGCGACTTCCTGAGCCCTCGGGCAGTGGATCTTCACGTCGGATGAGGGATAGTGCGACTGAGCAGTCAACATCATCTCATCGCAGGCGATTAGATGAGGGAGGTGGTAGCAGGCATGATGCAGGGGCTAGTAGTAGCCGCCCTACAGGGTCCCATAGGACCCACACCACAGGGGTAGTTCCCGTCGCACCGATCCTACGTGATCATGGTGGTCGACGCCTTAGGTTGGGTTTTTGGATATGATTGTTGGGTCTGAGGACCAGTTTTGTAGCCTGCGGGCATTTTTTTGATGATATATATATATATATACCTGTTTTATTTTGGTTATGTACATGTGATGATCTGATGTTTATTCATGATTGCTAATGACTATGCATGTTTATTTATTTTGATGAATGCTTATGCAAATGATGAATGCAAATGTTTTTTATTCTTATGTGATATGCAAAATGGATGAATGGAATTTGTGATTTTTGGCTATGGCACCATAGACTGTTTTAGGATGCTTTTTATTTTTGTTTTTATGCGATTGCATGACGTTGTATATGTAGCTGTGGTTTTTTCTTTTTTTGTGTATTTTTTGATGGTATTGTAAGAATGAGAAGTAGCGCAGTTGGTTTAGAAATGTAGCTAAGGTTTTCTGAGACTCAGATGGTTTTAACTCACTAGCCATGACTGTACTTTGTCTTACAAGACTTTTGAACAAGGTATGAATCGAACTTGTTTTTGACCGAGCTATTTCACATCCCTGTGTGTGCAATTGAGTTCATTTATGTGGTATTTGTCAGGATACCACCAGTGCCGAATGGGCTTTCAACCGAACTCGTACTGAGGATCACCTAATTAGCTCCACTAACTCCTTTGTTGTATTCAGTTAGATTAATCTGCGATGTTATCCAGGATGCCATAAGCTAGCTCATCCACATGCAAACATTGATCTGTACGCAAGTTAATGTGATGGATATATCGTCATGCGAGAAGTTTACCGCCAGTTACCGATAGGCTATCAACCAAACCGATATCGAGGCTTGCCTCATGACCTATTAGAATGCTGAGAGTTCCAGGGATTCAAGTTCAACTCCCTTCTTTTCTTCAATTGTATTGGGATACTTGCTCGTTTGTAGTGATAAGATCACTGTTTATTTTGGTTTGTTTTTCTTTTGAGCAAGGGATTGGGGAGATGGAGTGATGAAAATCACTATCGTTTGTGTCGTTTGATGTGTGCACTCGTATGATGTCAAATATTTGAGTTTTTGACGTTTTGCAAATTTTTGATGTTTTGCAACTATTGAGAACTAGGGATTCTTAGGGAATTGGGTAGGGAGGATGCTTGTCCTTTTGCCAACTCTCGGAATTCTTGGGGTCATTCGCACAGGGGGATGAGCACGATAACCGTTTCGCTTATGGTGACTTGGATTACCCTACAGGTTTCATCTTTCGTTCACACAACTTAGGAATTGTTTTATGTGTTTTTATGTGTGTTGGGATGTTACGTAACAAGGTGTATTTCAAGTTTAACTCTACCTTCGTAAAATCTGTCTGACTTGATACATTACATGGCTAAAGAGGAAAATGATGACTGAATCACGAAAACTTTTAATACATTAAAAGACCACTGACTCTAGTGTGGTAAAAAGCAATGCATGGTGTTTTCGTTGTTTTTGTAAAATGGAACAGTGTGGAACAAGATGGATTAGCAGAGCAATTACAGCCTATGGTGCCTTTGACCTGTACGACCACAAATATGCAATGTACGGATGCAATGCTTAATGCAGCTACATATTTTTGTATTTTTGATGTATTGATTTTTGTGAATATGAATATGAGGTGCGAGAAGAGCTCTCTATTGATGAGTTTGAGTATGCCTAGAAATGAGATGCAAATTTTTGTTGTTTTTGATTATTTTTTATTTTTGACCAAGTGATTGTGGACATCCTTGGAGCATTTTGGTGACCAAGTGATTGCGATAATCCTTGGGGCTTTTGGGGTGACCAAGTGATTGCGATAATCCTTGGAGCTTTTTGGGTTGACCAAGTGATTGCGATAATCCTTGGAGCTTTTGATGTTTTGACCAAGTGATTGTGGTAATCCTTGGAGCTTTTGGGGTGACCAAGTGATTGCGATAATCCTTGGAGCTTTTTGGGTTTTGACCAAGTGATTGCGATAATCCTTGGAGCTTTTTGGGTTTTGACCAGAGGCTGATCGTCTTCAAGAGGAGCCTCTGCTAGTTGATCGGCTATTACTTGTCCTTTGATATATTTTTGTCCAATAAACTCTATGTCAAATTCTATCAAAAACATGATCCATTTTGCTGTGCGACTACTATGATAAGTGCGACTCATCATGTATCGCAATGGATTCTCCTTAGACACAACATACGTAGTGTTGCTCAGCATGTAGTGGCGTAGCTTTTTGGTAGCAAACACCACTGCCAAGTAGATTTTCTCAACGTATGCATAGTTAAGTTCGTAATTGACTAGGGTGCGGCTAAGATAGTAAGTAGCCTGTTATTTGTGAAGTTCATTCTTTTGGGCTAGCATGGCGCCCAGTGCCACCTCAGTAGCTAAGATGTATAAGTAGAACGACACTCTTGGTATCGGTGGTGCCAATACTGGTGGCGAAGCCAGGTATTGTTTGATTTCATCAAAGGCTGACTGGCACTCGTCATCCCAGTGAAATGTAACCCCGTTGTGCAATAATTTTTTCATTTTTCGGCACTTGTCAGATAATTGTGCTATGAAGCGTTTAATCGATGTGACATTTCCTTGCAGACTTCTGAGTTGCTTGATAGTGGTTGGGGGAGCCATTTCAAGGATTGCCTTGACTTTGTTTGGGTCCACTTCGATGCCTCGCTTTGAGACTATAAAACCCAAGAGTTTTCCAGATGTGATGCCAAATACGCACTTCTTGGGGTTCAGTCTGACCTTATGCTCTATGAGGCGATCGAGAATCTTGCTTAAGTCATCGAGATGATCTGAGCGCAAAAGAGACTTGGCTAACAAATCATCCATGTAATCTTCCAAAGTTTTGTGCATGTAATCATGGAAGATATACGTCATGGCACGTTGGTATGTAGCGCCCGTGTTTTTAAGGCCAAAAGGCATGACCTTATAACAAAATGTTCCCCAAGGCATTGTGAATGCCGTTTTGAGTTGGTCTTCGGGATTGATACGAATCTGATTGTATCCTGAGAAACCATCCATTAGGGAAAGCATTTCATGACCTGCTGTAGCGTCTACCAATGCGTCGATGCTGGGCAAGGGGAAATCATCCTTAGGACTCGCTTTGTTTAGATCTCGAAAATTAGTGCATATGCGAATCCTCCCGTCGGGCTTCTTGACGGGAACCATGTTGGACAACCATGGCGGATAATCCATGTAGATGACAAACTGTGCATCCAACAACTTTTGCAATTCATCTTTGACCATCAAGGCCACTTTTGGGTGCATCTTTCGTAGTTTTTGCTTTACGGGCTTGATTGTCGGATCAAGCGTTAAATTATGCATGACTAGCTGTAGGTCTAGTCCCGGCATGTCTCTGTATGACCATGCAAAAACCTCCTTCTTCGCTTTGAGAAGGGTAATGTAGTCGGCTTGCTCTTCAGGGGATAAGCTTACCCCCAGCTTGATAATCTATGGATTCGTTGGGTCTAAGCCGATGTCTACGTCAGTCGTTTCCTCGACTGACATGTGGGATCCGTCCTCCAACTGATGTGGAGTCGGGATCAAATGGATATCATTGGCTGAGTTTAAATCTACGTTTGGAATTTCGGGCCCCTCTTCAGCTTGACAGATATCTTAAGTTGTTCTTGAGGTAAAATGAAGCATTTCACTGAAAGGCCAATACTTTGATGGTGATAAAGGTGAATTGACGCGATCCCAGTCGATGGCATCTATGTCTAGATGCAATGACCGTGATGGATCGGCCGGATTGCGGATGGGTGCGGTCAAATCAATGGAGATCATGTGGATGGAATGAATTTGGTCTCCATTACCATGGGTGTTATAGCTCGAACATTTTGGGTGCTCCCTATGCTTTGGATCTGGTTCTGTAGGGACGGGTATGAACGGATCAGCCCTATGTGCTGAAAGGAGGACAGGGTCTTCCCTCGGTACTGTTGTCATGATAGGATCTCGGGGTGGACGGTGCTCATCGTGAATTTGGAGCCATGGATCCAACACTTGGTCCCACCTTGCGGGGTCTACCCACCATTCATGCCCTAGCAGTATGCCCATCTGTCCCATTAGATCTTCATGAGTTAAAGGGCGGTGATTCCGTCGCGCATGTCTGAGATAGACCATCTCAGTCTCATCTTCTGAATCACTTTCGGAGACCCAAAAATATTCATTCTCTTCAGCAACTGTTGCTTGCGACGTTGAGGGCTCTCCTTGTTCCAGCAAATTGATCCGGTCCCATTGCGATTGTTCCCCTCTTGGTGGAGGGACCTGATTCTCTTGACACTGTATTGATTCAACTGGAACTTCTAAGGGGAATAGCTTCAAAAAGATGTCCAAAAGCCGTTGATGTTCTCTTTGAGGATTAATCTCCGAACTTTCACCTCTCTCTAGCAAAGGAGAGGGATTACTGCTGTTTCCAAGGGTGTTTGTTGACCATGGGAGGTAATCTCCCAAGGTATATTCTGTATTTGGGTTGGCATAAGGATCTGGTGCCAATCCCCGCTTGTTGCCTATTTCTAGGCCTTGCATATTTTCGACCAAGATGTCTAAGGGCAGGGGGTGGTTGAACCCTACTCCTGACTTATCATATGGCATCTGGTATCTTGGTTGGCAAAGGACACGCATCCCTTGCTCATATCTGCCTAGCCCGTATCCATGCCAATTGCATTGGTCGAGATATCTTAGAGCGAATTCTGGGTTTGACAGATAGTTGATATTTTCAAAAAAAGGCTCTTCGTCTGCTTCCTTTTGTTTGCATGGTTCAAGACCATGATCAAGGCCCCCATACACAAAATTCGTCTGGTTTGGTGGGTAGCCTAGAGGAACAACTATCCCTATGGGAAGGCGAGGTCTTCCCATGTCCTGTACTGACTCCAATGCGGGGGTTGCCACAACATTTTGCACTAAATACTCCCCCAGGCCCGTACTGGCCATTTCAACAGTGATTGTTGATGATTGGGTGGGAGGAAACGGGAGTCCTTCCTGAGTCCATTCCATGTTTGGCATTTTAGGAGTCTCCGCTTCTGTTGTGTGAGGTGTTTCTTCTGTTGATACCATTGAAATTGTGGGCAACCCCTCTTCTAGGGGCTTAGCCTCTTCCATGATCTGTTTTCCCTTGTCCTTCTGTTTGGCCATGGCAAGTGGCGTTGATAATGAAGGAGCAGATGATGAAGACTCACCTGGCTGGGATTTTGTTGATTTGGTCACCAGTGGTGCCTGCGGTATTGGACCTTGTTTAGATGGATTTAACTGGAAATCCAAATGCGTTGAAGGGAGGGTCGATTGAGGCATGAATTGTACCACATTGCAATACTTGAAGGGCTCTAAGTCCATTGGGACTACATGTATTTCTCCTTCAAAAGCATACTTTAAGCACCGGTGAGCGATCGAAGGGACACACTTCATGTCCCCCGATCCAAGGCCACCCTAGCAAGATATTATAAGCCATCTCGCCTTCCAACACATGGCACAATGTAGGTATTGTCTTTTGTCCTACCCGGACAAGCGGAACAACCGTGCCGATCGTCGAGCATATTGCATCGTTGAAAGCTCACGCAGTGTGTACATGGAGGCCGTGATGTGAGAGGCTGGCAGCTTCAAATGTTTTAAGGCTACAGTGGTAATGATGTTATTGGACGAGCCAATATCTACCAACACTCTCTTGTACGGGATCCCGTTGACCCGCGCGATAACGTGTAGGGGTGGATCTGCCATGTCATTCGATATTGTTTTGACTTCATCTTCTCTGAAGGTGATGACCGGCTCCGTACATCGTTTCACATGTCCCACGAAGTTGTTGAAATAATTTGCTTCGTGAGGTCTGTAATTCGATGGCTTTTAAAATGTCCATAAGAGCTTCCCTATGGGGTGTTGACTGTTGAATAAGCTCGTAAATGGACAGCCTAGCCGATGTGGTCCGCAAACTCTACGTGAGTTTGGTCCGTATCGTGACCTCGGGTCTAGGCGGAGGCAATTGCGTTGGGCGTTGTTGAGGCTGCGATGTTGTCGGAACTTCCCTCGTAGCTACCTCGGGGGCAACTATTGGGTACTTTTTGTTCCTTGTCACTATACTAATCATTCCCACAAATCCTTGCATGGGAAGATTCTATCGCACCTCATTAATCTGGAGAGGTTTTGCCTGTGCTTCGTGGGTAGGCAAAGGGTCCTTGAATACCCCCATTTGTTGATTATTTGGCGCTATGGGGTTGTCCACGGCCAATGTTCTATTGTCGATCAAATCTTGGATTAATTCTTTGAATTTCCAACATCCATTCAAGTCGTGTCCTTTGTGCCTATGGAATCTACAATACAATTCCTCTCTGTATCCCCTAGGCTTAGGAGCGTTAGGGTCTATAGTTTGGATTTCTGGCAGAGTGACTAAATTTGCCGCTGACAAGCGGTCAAATAGGGAGTCCCTGGACTCCGTGTAAGGGGTGAATTGTCACCTAGGGCGACGCTGCTGATTCTACTCCTGCCTTCTATTATCTCTTTCATAACCAGGAGGCACTGCCTGGTAATTAGCCTTTTGGGGCTACATTTCTTGCACAGGCATGGGAACATTTATCGCAACTTGGTTAACCGCAGCGTGTTGTGATTGCGTTGTCCCGATCTTAGTGGTTTTATTCCACTCTTTCTTTTTAGGCTTGGCGATTGCGCCTTCGCCTATTTTGATCTCTTCTATAACTCTGGCTTGTGCCAAAGCTTCTTCTAAGTTGGCGTATTGCTGCACTGCAATAGCCCGGAGATCGATTTCAAGCAACTTTTTGCGAACATCTCGTGTGAGATCGGACATAGGGGGACGGTAAGGTAACTTAGAAAGCAAAGCTCTCCATCGATTCCCGTATGCTGCCATTGTTTCTTCCTCAAATTGCCCGAGGCTAGCCAGATCACTCAGTGATGCCTTCTTCCTTGTGTTGAAGGCAAAGCGTTCAAGAAACACATCTACTAATTGATCTAGGTTGCTTATGCTTGTGTTTGGGTAATTGTGTGAACCAATCCGAGGTAGGGCCTACGAATGTGGTTATGAATGTCCTAAGCAACAATGCGTCATTATCTTGGATGCCGAAGCATTGACTTAGGAACCTTGTGACATGTTCTTGTGCGTCCTCTTCACCTTTAAAGATTGCCAATTGAGGCAACTTGAAGTGTTCGGGGTAAAGAGGTGTTGGCACTGAGGGATGCACTGGATGACTACGGAGTTGACGTAACATGGGCTTTTGATGCCCAAAAGTTTTTGTCTCCATAGACTCCAAACGCTCTAATAGCGCTTTGTATGCATCTGAAGATTTTATCTCCTCCTCTTTTGTTTGCTCCCGTTGTGCGTTATGGAAGACTGGAGGCCTATGGAGGGGTGGTCGATTGGCAGCCCTCCCGCCTTGATGGGGTGTTTCAGCATATTCTATTTTTGGTTCGTACTCCTCATAAAATTCTTGAGGAGTCTCTGGGCGAGACCTATGACCCTAATTGAATCCCTACTGAGGGTACCCATCATTGTTTCGGGGAGTGGCCTCCCTCTCGGGTCTATAAGGTCTCGGAGGCAAAGCTTGACGAGGTCGTGGAGACCTGTCCTGCACCAACGGATTATGCCTCTCATATTGTTCGGCTCTTTGGGTGCGAGGGGTTGGCCCCCTCTCAGGTAGTTCATAGCGTAACTCATCCGCTTCGCGTTGCATGCGCTCTCTATCCAAGCGGTGTCGATACTCTATCTCCTGATGACTTTGTTTAAGCCGCGTGATTTGGGCTTGACGGGTGGCATGTCTGGCGACTATCGGGTCAATTTGGTCTACCCTATTTTGCTCAGGAGGTTGGAATGTTTCTCCTATGTGTTTGCCTCGATCTTGATGATCTAAAATTTCAATGGGTCGCTTCCCTCTGTCGAGGTAGGCGACATTTACTCGAGGCTCTGGCCTCGATGTATGATCATGATACCTAGCAAGTGTGGAAATGCAAGGTTCCCACGCTGTTTGTTGTCCTCGAGGAATGCGATGGCTTTCCTCGTACTCCCTTTCATTGGTTTGAAAGGGGCGAGCGGAGTTAGCTCGCCCTGTGTAAGGAGCCCTACGCTCTGGATTTTGTCTTTCTGTCCTGATGGGAGGTAAAGAAGGGACGCCATATCCACGTTGTCCCTCCAAATGGACAGTGTGCCTCTCTAGCGTTTCATCACGCTGTGGCCACTCATGTCTAACCTCAGAAGGTGATTCTCTGTTTACATCAAGGTCTACATGTAAAGCGTCTTCCCGAAAGGGGCTGTTTTGAATGGGCATACCCCATCGAGGATTCTGACATGGATTCTTTTGTAGGCCGGACCGATAAGGCGGTATGACCAAGTCCTCGGGATCGAAGCGAAGGTGACTTGTGCCTGCTTCTTGTGTACCTTTCGGAGCTTCTGCCCTTGATTGGGCTTGGCTACGGGTGTACACCATTGCGGTGCTTCTCTACTATCTAAGTAGATTTTTATCTCGTTTATGATGATTTTCTTTTTGTCTACACTAAGAAGAAATGAACACACACATACAAAAACCGTGATTATCTCTTTTAAGGATTAATGGTGTGTCCTAAACTGGTTTAGTGCATTTTGATGTTTTGTTTTGTTTTTTGAATGTTTTTGAAAAACGTTTAAATGCATAATGAAGGCTCATATAACTCCCAAAATGGTCACCCCTTCAATATACCAACCAGGCCGATATACCAACCTCTCTATATACCCGCCCTTACGAGAGGGAGACTATAGGTACGTGAGAGCAGAAGGTACATGGTACGTAGGCGGTATGGAAGGGGGATTGTCCTGTTAATGACACCTACCATAGAAGACTTATCCTCGCGTGCATGGGAATCACCCCAGTGACACTCGGTCGGCTTTCGTCGGGATTTATGCCTAACAACAAGTGACAATCGGGGAAATGGATGCAAAGCTAAGCCAAGGTGGTGATGAACCCACCGTTGGTCTTGCTCAAGGGATGGGGTCTTACGACCAGCTCCTTGGTTTAAAGTTATTGCATGAAGTGTGTGGGATTCATTTTATTTAGCGAAAATGAAACAAGCATAAATGACTTTCCCTAAGCATGTAGGATAAAATGAAAACAATCAAAGGAACAGGAACAAAAATAGAAAAATTTAACAGAGATTATAAAAATCCCTACCTCTTCTCTGCCTGGACCGGTTGCTTCTGAATTTTTGCTCTGAAAATCCACAGGCAGGAATTCGTCCCTCTGTGAGACGAATTTCAGAATAGAATTCGTCCCTGCCAGAGACGAATTTGAATTCGTCTCAGGGTCAGACGAATTACAGTAAAGAATTCATCACAGTCAGAGACGAATAACAGTCTGCAACAAAAAAAATGTACTCGTCAATCACAAAACACAAAAATTTAATCGGTTTTGTGATCTTAAAAACTAGGGAACAGAGTCCCACCGTGATCGCCACTGAAAGCACGAGATTCCGGGCGAAGGAAACACTACTTGCGATGCATTCAAAATCAAATACGCTTAAGTCCTAGAAATGTAGAATGCATGAAATGAAAGAGACGCATTGAAATGAGATACAAGCAAATGGAGAAAACATAGCCCTTTCATTAAACTCTCTTGATCTCTGTTACAAAGATGCCTCCTCCCTTTTTAGGGGCTAGGAGCGTTAAAAGAATTTGATTACAATCAAGACTTAAGGTTCCTCTTTTCACGTGCCCACACTTGAGATGGGCGGGCCAAGACGATGCCGCCGCTGATGTTGATGAGTCCTTGACCTCTGCTGCTCCTCCTGTGAACAAAGAAACAACGAAGATGTCAGTAGCACCTGCTGCAAATAAGAAGTGTCTGTTCTCTAAAATTGCCAAAAGATGCATATAAAAATTTGTATAAAACAGTGAGTAAAGTGAGTCCAAATGACCTGAAAACCTGACAACCTGACAGAAGATAGAAGATATTACCAGAAGGCCATTGCCACTGAAACAGTTGGCCAATCTGCCTTCACCTAGAATTCGTCCCTGGGCAGGACGAATTCTGACTGCAATTCGTCCCTGGGTGGGACGAATTCTGCTGTGTTGGAAAAGCCGAGGTGATGCTGCTCCAATGTCGACTCCCGAGACCTCCAAAACACCTGCAAAAAGAGGGGTTATGTAATTGGGGCCATTTTGGGACGACCCAGATGGTCGGATTCTCCCAATTTGGCCTCTATCCTCGGGAATTCGATATCGCCACCTGCAAGTTAGTAGGACAACAAAGCGACAAAAGGCATGATAAAATCTGATCAAAGTGTTATGAAATTGAAGCTATGAGTTAACCAGATAGAATAACATAAGATGCCATATGAAAAAATAATCTAGAATGCTTTAGAATGAAACTTAGAGAGTGCGGGGGTGCCCAAGTGGGCCTCCCACCGTTGGCACTTGATTCCGGCGCCAATCCACTAGGGATGGGCCCAAAACCTCTTAGGATTGGGATGTCTACAAATTGGTGGTGTAAGGTGGTCAAATTTTGGATTTGGGTTGGATCCACGCTTCCAAAAGCCACCCAATAACCTCCCTTGCAAAAGAGATTAGTGGATGTGAGAAGGTGAATCAAAAAGATGCAAGTGGGTAATCAATCGGACAACACTTCGTTGCTTGAAATCACCTCCAATCTCTCTTTTGGGTGAGAAAAGTCCCACCTTTTATAGACCCATGGGGTCTCTTTTGAGAGGGAAGCATAAGCGCCATGTGTTGGTCATAGGTGCCATGTGGCAGTCAAGTCTTCCCATGAGGGAGGGGAGTCCTCCATGACTTGGGCTTTCATAACTGCCCTTGTGACAGTCCTCTAACGGCCTATCTGTCCACCCACACACGCGTGCGAGGCAGGAGTCATCAACTGACTGTCCTGGGCTGCCACTTGGTGCCATTCTTCTTTTTGCCCGTTAAACTCAGAATTCGTCCCTACCAGAGATGAATTCAGAATTCGTCTCTGGGTGAGATGGATTCCATTTTGAATTCGTCCCTGGGTGAGACGAATACTGAGCAAAGTGTCTAAATGTACCAAATTGCCTCTTGACCTTACAAAATTGCTATGAAAGTGGTTAGGACCACTGTTTGACCTCTGAGGGCTGCCCTGGGGGCTGTGTTTGTCAAAGCGATCAGTGTTTGCAGTCACATAATCGGATTGGTGCTGTTTTGGTGTCTATAGTAGGTTTTAATAAAAACCCTTGCCAGTGGTTTTAATAAAAACCTTTACCATTGGATTTAATAAAAACCATTTATATAATATTTAAAAAATTAAATATTATATTCCTCTTGTGCCACAAAACCCTGTATATGTCCTTGCTCTCCAAAATATCATAAATGATTATTTATAAAGTTATTTTGCAACCAAAACTCAATGTGATTCATGTGATATCAATAAAAACACAAAATAACTCAAATTGCAAAAAATATCCCCCTTTGTCATTGATGGCAAAACCTCTAATGCAAATCACCACAATCAGTACAAAATTCATTTTTGAAAATCAAAGTTGCTCTCCCTGACTCAATACTCTCTATGGAGGCTTCTTCCCCTATCTCAATGTTCTCTTTGGAGGCTACTCCCCCTATCTCAATACTCTCTTTGGACGTTGCTCCCCCTAACTCATTCTCTCCACCTTACTCAAATCTCTCTCCCTTTGACATAAATGGCAAAAGGGACACCTATGAGGCTAAAAGATATGACTCTTCAGCTTAGCCCCCCTACCACCTTCTCTCTTGAGGTGAATAATTTTGGTGTGGGAGTACATTTACTCCCATATTACATCATTTTTTTCCTTTGTCAAATTCCTTCCACATATTTTTGATATCCTTTTCTTGATGAGTTACTTGATCTTCTTGTCTTGAACCTGTTTGAATTTCTTGCCTTGAAACTGCTTGACCTTCTTACCTTGAACCTGTTTGGAATTGGGTCCTACACCATCTTGCAACATGTCCAAAGTTATTGCAATTAAAACACTTGATATTGTAGACTTTGGATGGTGCCCATATCCTAAATTCTTTTTTGAAATCATTTCCATATTCATTCCTTTCTTGAACCTTGTATTGTGAAGCTCTATTTCCATAATAATTTTGACCATGACCTCTGAATTGTGTAGCTCTATAATAAAAAACATATTGCTTATTTCCTTTGCACTGATAAGATTTATGACCAATCTTGTTGCATAAGAAGTAATGTCCCTAAAAACCATATCTTCTTCCTTTGAATATCCTTCTAGTGAAATCAAACTTTTTCTTTGATCCATAGACCCTGCAATGTATAGCCCTGTGTCCAAATCCATTACAATAAAAACAATGTCCTTGAAAATCCCTTTGTTCATTTCTTGGTTCCTCATACCTTTATTGACCTTTATCCTTGTGATCATATTTGACTTGTGAATTGTATCCTTGATCCTTATTTCTAGTATCCAAATCTTCTTCCTTAACTTCTTCCTTGCTTTCATATTTTAGAACTTCCTTTCCTTTTGAGTGTGACTTTTCATGGAAATGAGATACAGCCTTAAAAGATATTTCCACTCCTTTTTGAACCTTTTCATCTAATGTGTCATGTCTTGTTGTCATTACTCTTAGTTCTTCATTCATCCTTTCCTCCATCCTTTTTGCATCTTGAAGCTCATATCTTCGATCACTAATTGTCTGAAATAGTTCTGCTCTAATTTTGACATCTGTTCAAATCTTGTTTTCAAGATTCATGATTTCTTCTTTTAGCATTTTGACTTCTGATTTTTGTTTTCTTGGCTCATCCTTTTCTTTTTCTTTTACCAAAAGTGATACTTCTTCATCTTTATTGTCACTCAGATCATTATCATATTCTATAGCAAACAAACTCTCATGAATTATTTTACCATGCCTATTTCCTTGATGTGTCATTTCATCTTCACTATCACTGCTACTGGAATTGTCACTAGAACTATTGCTAGAACTATTACTGGAACTGTTGCTTTCTTTTTCCATAAATAAATTTTTCTTTTTGAAATTTTTGTAGTACGTGCAATCATCATCTAAATGCCTAAAGTCTCTGCATATGAAGCATTTTAGTATTCTTATACCCTTCTTGTACCTGTTTGTTTTCTTAATGGCTATAGAAAGCTCTTCATGTTGTTCTTCGATAGATATATCCTCTTCTTTAACTTCAATACCTAGGAATAGGTGTTCTTGCCTTTCTTCACTTATTCCCAAGAATGTACATTCTTCTTCATCTGAATGGTCTTCATTGATGTGATCTGAACCATCACTTGCTTCTTCAATGTAGAAAGTTTTCTTATTCTTACAAAAAATCTTCTTCTTCTCATGCTTGCTTTGCTTGTACCTGTCCTCTTTGTCATGCTTATGCTTTCCTTCTTCTTTTCTTCTATGACCCTGTTTTTCATCATCATTATTTTCTTCATGTGGACACTTGTTTGCATAGTGACCATAATCACCACACTTGTAGCATTTGACTTTCTTCATATCCTTGTAATTCCTTGAGTCCTTTTTCCTTTTGATGAAGTTAGCTTCCTCATCATTATCCGAATCTCTATCTGTATCTGGATATTTCCCTTTATTTTTATCTAAATTTTTGAATGCAATTTCTTTCATTGGATCCTTATGCTTATCTATCCTCATATCATAAGGTATGAGAGTTCCTTGTAGTTCTTCCATTGTTAGCTTGTCGATATTCATCATTTCTTCTATCACTGAAACATTTGCATCATACTTCATGAGAAGTGATCTCAAAACAGTTTGAGTAACATATGATTATTTCATCTCAAATCCTAGACCTATCATGTTGTTAGAAATATCATCAACTCGAAGTAAAAATTTTACAATATCTTTAGAATCTTCCATTTTCAATTCCTCGAATCTTCTTCTATGAGTTTGTATTTTTATGAACTTTACAATATCCTTGATAGATATTCTACAACTTGGTCCACATTTCATTAGTTGAGTTACATACCATGACCTTTTTAAAATTTGTCTCACGTACCCCACTCAGAATACAATCCATTACCTTTGCATTGATGTCAACCATTTTTTTGATAGTCTTATCTATCTCGGTATCACCTTCAACCTTATACTCTTTTGTAACCATCTGACATACCTTATATCCTTGTGATATCAAGTAGTTATTCATTCTCATGATCAAAAAAGTATAATTGTTACCATCAAATAGTGGATCCTTACTTGTAGATGATCCATTATGTGAAGCCATATTTGTTCTTGTAGAATCTTACCTCAAGTTGTTAGCCTTTCTAAAGGAACCCACTCTAATAGCAATTGAAGAACACAAGCTTATATTGAGAGGGGGGTGAACAGTATAGTACCCACTTTTTACTTTCTTTTCGAACCAATATCAAATAGTGTTCTCAATTGTAATAACCAAATATAGTAGTGTGCATTAATAACATAGATAGCAATAGTAAGCAAGTGCACAAATCATCACACACAATTGAGACACAAAATTTAACGTGGTTCCCCTAATGTGGGGTAGTCCACAAGATATTCTCCTTATAATATTTTACAAATAAATAAGGATCCTTACCCCAATACAAATGATTACTTTGATATGCTCAAAGCTAGGTTTTCCTAATCTTCTTAGGTGGGATCCACTGATCTGCTCAGCTAGGCTCTCCACTGATCTGCTTAGATAGGATATCCACTAATCTGCTCAGCTAGGCTATCCATTGATCTACTCAACTAGGCTCTCCACTGATCTGCTCATCTAGGATATTGACTGATCTGCTTAGCTAGGATATCCACTAATATGCTCAGCTAGGTTATCCATTGATATGCTCAGCTAGGTAACTGGTGTTAAAATGTTTTCTATTTCCATCATGTATCTTTCACTACTAACAAATCTGCCTTAATGCCTTCTCACAAGGCTGAAACAATCCTTCTAAAATGTTATCCCAAATAAATTTTCAAAGCCTTTACAAAAGGCTCAAACAATCATTCACAAAAGCTATCTCAAATTTGTCCAAAAATTCTATCCCAAAAGCCTTCCCAAAGGCTAAAAAAATCCTTCTAAAATGTTATCCCAAATAAATTTTCAAAGCCTTCACAAAAGGTTCAACCAATCATACATAAAAGTTATCTCAAATTTTTCTAGAAATTATGTCCCAAAATCCTCCCCAAAGGCTCAACCAATCATGCACAAAAGTTGTCTCAAACATATCCAAAACTTATGTCCCAAAAGTCTTCCCAAAGGGTCAACCAATGACTCTCAAGTAGCACTCAAATCTCAACCACAAATTAGTGAAGGTAAGGCTCAATGATAAACTCAACAATGGATAACAAATGAATGATGACAAAACTCAATAATGTGGTCAACAATGAATGGCAATGTACTCTTCAATGGATGAAAACAATGATCCACAATGATCTCAATAATGTATGATAAATTATCTCTCAAATGGATGACAATAATGCTCAACAATGTACTCTCAAATGGATGACAATAATGCTCAATAATGTACTCTCAAATGGATGACAACAATGCTCAATAATGTACTCTCAAATGGATAATAACAATGCTCAACAATGTACTCTCAAATGTATGACAAATGAGCTCTCTAATGAAAATATATCCAAGCAATAACAATGAGGACTTCAACCAACCAAGGACAATCTCCACAAGTGATAGAAATAGGTTCTCAATAATATCTTCCTCATGCAATGTCAATAAGCTCTCAATAAACAAGCACAACTCCCTCAAGCAAAGTGCTCTCAAATAGCCAAAAATGATCTCCTCAAATGAAATATAAATGTATCCACAAGTGATTAACAAATGATCTTCTCAATGGTCTAAAATAGTGGCAATGTACTCAACAAGTAACCAACAATAATATCCTCAAAGTAATAGCAAAAACCTCCTCAATAAAAGCAATACTCTCAATAAAATCCACTAAAGCATTCATGGAACTCAAGTATCAATTTTATCCATAAAATTGATTTTCTAATCAATCCACTTCCTCTCAATAGCCAAGGCACATAATAAAGCAATTTGTATACAACTTCAAACCCTAACTCATGTGCATGTCTTCTAACTCAAGGTAGAAATTAACTAGGTCTCATGTTCCTAGTTTAATTTCATAATTAAATCATGCATTGGGACATATAACAAGTTAAACACTTTTCAACCTTATGACTTCCTAATTTCATTAACATATACAACAAGAACCTATGCTTTTATTTTTAATTCCACACCTTATAACTCCACAAATCAATCACAAATATTTATTTCCACACCTTATATCTCACTAATCACACACAACAATAACAAATATTTAATTCTACACCTTATAACTCCCTAAGCACATTAACACATACAACAAGCATTTATTTCTCTAATCTCTTTATGACTCCCTAGTTATCATAGAAATAATTTTAATTCACAAAAACTTTGGTAATAAAAAAAATTACCATGTACTGGAGATAAATACCTTTATTCAAAAATTTCTGCCTTCAAAACCTTTAAAATCGATAATTCCTTTGGCAAAAATGAATGTGCCTTCACACCTTCAAAATCGTCAATGCCTTGCCAAAAATAAATGTGCTTTCACACCTTTGTGGGAGTCAAAATTTGTTCCTCTCACCTAGCATTGTAATGCACTTACCACATGGGCATCAACCCATGTTGGCATATTAATCCCAAACACCTAGCTTGTCCTGCGCTTCGAATCTAAAAACCCGAATTGCCTTTCTCAACAAAATACTTTATCCCTGACGGGATTCAAAAAGTGAACCTACCTAGTGCAAATTTTGTACGCTACCAACTGTGCTAAGGAGTCCTCTATGACATCACTTTCCCATGACGTTTACTTGACCTTGCTCTCAAATTGAAAGTTATTTATCCTTCTTTCTTCGTCTCTCATGCACTATGTCAAGTCTTCAATAAATAAAGGTTTTAACCTTTTATTTATATGCAACTCCATCCTTCGAATGACGTTGGTGAATATTTATTAATCTCCCTAACCTTTGCACATCGACGGATAATATAATACAACCTTAGACCTTAGAATTATTAAATAAAAATTTAATAATTCACCTTTTAACTTTGAATTGGGATATCTCCTTAATTATTTTGAATTTCATCATGAAAATTTTTGCACCTAGGTTTTATTGGAAAACCTTTTCATCCATCATAATTTGGAGAAGTATTAGCATAGTGGTTTTAATGAAAAACCCTTTCCAATGGTTGTAATGAAAACCCTTTTCGTTGGTTTTAATAAAAAACCCTTCCGTTAGTTTTAATAAAAACCCTTGCCATTGGTTTTAATAAAAACCTTTACCATTGGTTTTAATAAAAAACATTAATATAATATTTAAAAAATTAAATATTATATGCCTCTTGTGCCACAAAACCCTGTATATGTCCTTGCTCTCCAAAATATCATAAATAATTATTTATGAAGTGTTTTTGCCACCAAAACTCAATGTGATCCATGTGACATTAATGACAACACAAAATAACTCAAATTGCCAACACCCCTACCTAAAGGAAAGAAATTAGTTCATTGTAAATGAATTTACAGAATAAAATATGGGCCTAATGAAGAAATTGAAAAACACAAAGTCTGCCTAGTAGCCAAAGGTTTCTCTCAAATCAAAGGAATTAATTATAATAAAACATTTGCACCAGTTGCCAAAATGGATTCTGTTAGACCGGTTCTTTCTCTTGTTGCTTCCCAAAAGTGGTCTGTCTTTCAAATGGATGTAAAAAATGCTTTCTTTCATGGGTACTTAAAATAAGAGATATTCATGGAACAACCTGTTGGTTTCACTCAATACTCCTCTCTTGTTTGTAGGCTAAAGAAGTATCTCTATGGCCTCAAACAAGCTCCTAGAGCTTGGTATGAAAAAATGGACTCCTTCCTTATTTCCTCAAGTTTTTCTCATTGTGAGTTTGATAACACAGTCTACATTTGGAGAGATGAAGGAAAAATCACCATACTTGTTCTATATTTTTATGATATACTACTCACTAGTAGTGACTTTGTTCACATTCAAACTATAAAAGACTCCCTCTCTGAAAAATTTGATATGGCTGATCTAGGTTTAGCTCATTAATTTCTTGGGATCCAAATAAATAAAAAAGATGTAGGAATTTCATTGTGTCAATAAAAATACACTCTAGATCTTCTTCAAAGTTTTAAAAGGACAGATTGCAAACCTTATCCTACACCTTTTCAATCTGGATTCAATATAAGTACTTCCTTCACATCCCCTCTATGTGATGCAAATATATACCATTGCTTGTAGGGAGTCTATTATACCTTTCTCATACTCATCTAGATATCTCATATGTTGTTGGCTTAATATCTAGATTCTCATATCAACCTCATTTCAGTCATTGACAAGCAGAAAAAAGAATCCTTTGCTACTTGCAATGAACTACTCACTTTGGGCTCTTATATGAGGTAAAATCCATGGATATCATTGGCTACACAGATTTATATTGGGATGGTTTAGTAGAAGATAGATGTTCAAATTTTAGCTATGTCTTTTATCTTGGTTCTTCGCCAATTGCTTGGTTATGCAAAAAATAAGCAATGGCCTTATCATATAAAGAGACATAATATAGGGTAGTACTTTTAGCAAGTCAAGAAGCTCTTTGGCTTCATTAGATTCTAAGAGAATTTAGTTTTTCCCATGAAAAACCTATTGCTATTTGGGGTGACAATCAGAGCACAATTCATATTGCACGCAATCCAGTTAAGCATCAGTGCACCAAGCACATTGAGATACACATGCACTTCATTTGATAGCATATTTAGAATGAGGACATATACTTGGACTATATTCCAACTGAAATTCAAGTTGTAGACATCTTCACCAAGTCATTTCTTTCTTCGTGTTACATACAGTTGTGAGAGAAACTTGGAGTATTGCAGCTACATTGAACATAGGTCTTTCACCTCTCCTTTATTATTATATTCTTTGGAGGATGTTTTTTTCCCATGTGGTTTTTTTATCATCTCTCCCTTACATATTATACATGAGTACCTCATAAGGCCATGTTATATGGACTTATTTTTTTATTGTTATTAAAGAAAATCTTCGCCATCCGAAGACATACCTCTTTATTTCATAGCAGATGTTTTTTCCCATTTGGTTTTTCACCATCTCTCATATATATTGTAAATGAGTACCTCATTAGACCATGTTTTTGGGACTCACATTTTTTTTGTATTAATAGGATAATCTTTGCAATCCAAAGACATGCCTCTTCCTTTTTTCTTTTTGATAGATGGTTTTTCCCATGGGGTTTTTACCATCTCTTCATAAAAGAAACCATTGTACATAAGTACCTCATTAGGCTTTGTTGCTTGGACTCATTTGCACAATACACCCCTAGTATCACTTAAGATGGGGTGCTAGAATAATTAATTATTCTCTTAAGTTCTACTAGGGTAGACTTACTTGAGTTTCCACTCCTTCATGAGTCAGGTGAACTCTCAGTTATAGTCTACAATATATTTGATGAGTTATTGTAATCCAACGACTTTCAATGATCAACTTTGTTATTTATACAAAGTTGATCCATGGAATAATCAATCAATTCTATTTTGTTTCTTCAAATCTTGTAATACTTTGTAGTTCTACTCTTGGGAAATTCTAACAACATCTATGCTAAACAAATAATATTACAATACAAACACTCCTTTCACATTGTACTTTACACCATATAATATACATACAAAACAACTACTAATAGGGTTTAGAAACATACCATCAAAGCATAAGAAATATCATACTAAATTGATTAAGTAAACCACCTCCTACAGGATAAAAAATAGCAAACTAGATGTATCCATTGACCATAAGCTTTGAAGCTTCAATAATTTCCCTAATCTTCTTTTTTGCTTCATCTGCAAAGTACTTGATCTCGTTTTGTAGGGCCCATATTAGGTTGTAATGCTTCTCAATGCTCTCCAATATCTCATTAACCAATATTTTATTAGCAAGGGTATTGAGTCCCCTTGTGTTCCAATATAGTAGTTTCATTTATTAATTCTTCTAGGTAATCTTTTCCCCCTACCCCACGATAAAGTAGTCTAGGTTTCATTCACAATTTCTATCATAGTTTCTCATTCTCTAATATCCTAATTCATTGGCCTTCCATGTTTTCTTTCCACTTCTACATAAAATCCTCATTTTGTTTTGATTCCTACTTTGTTATCTTGGGGTAAGAATTCTAAACACCCCATATATTTAGACCATTTTCCATCAACATAGGTTAAAGGTTCTATGAGAGGGCTATGGTCTTATTCATTTGAATCAAACTAGACAATCAACTACATGTTTTCTTTCCCATTTATTTTATTGTATTTAAGGAGGAGTGGATTGGTCATTATTGAGTCTAATTGAGCAAAGGACTTAGAAAATAAAAGTTCATAATCCTTTGAACAGGTTTTTTCAATATGGACCTCTTGATTTTATTTTTAAAATTGACCCTCCGATGGGGCTTATTGTTCAACTAGTTCTCCCAAGTGATCTAGGACCCCGTCTCTACTATTATTAATAATTTTATCCTTTGAATCCCTACCCTGCTTGGATTTCTCACCTTCATTCTACTTATTTTGCTAAAAAAATTTATTTTGGGTCAATTTATTGCAAGTGGAGCACGCATTGGTTGAGTGTCATAATTTCTTGTAACTTTTGCATTTAACAAAAGCATTTTCACATTCTATATTCTAATTCCATACCCTAAGCTTTAAAACTAGCTTGATTGAATTGGGTAACTCCTTCTCCATATCCATATTTATGGATATTATTGCATAAATGAGTCATTAGTGAGAATCAGTGGCAAGATTATAGCAAAAATATGACTATTACTTTCGTGATACTTATAATTTTTTCTCATTCTAGTATTGGAAGGATAGATTTGGTAATTTCACCCAAATTGGTGTGTAGGTGAAGCTTTGGGTTTTAGGATCATAGTTTGTGTTCCACCTTAATATCCATAGAACCATGGACCTCCCTAGAGTATTTGATCAAAGTCTTTATTATAGTTAATATTAGCCATAAAGAACCCTAATAAGTAATTAAATATTGATAAGGCTTGATGTAAATGCTTTTCTATGTGGTAATTATATTTAATGAAGTCAATGGAAAGACATTCATTTAAATATTTTAAAATTTATTTTTGAATAGAAAAAATAAACTAATGTTAAAAATAAACTAATATGATAAATATATTTTAAATTTATAAAACTATTCCTATATCTTTTTAGTTTTAATTTTATAAATATTATCAAAATTATTATATTACTTAAAATTAATTTTCTTTATTTTTGTTTTAATAATTAAATAAATAAATAAAATGTTTTAAAAATATATGTAAAATTTAAAAGGAATTAATACGTCTAAATTATTTGTAACTACTAAATATCAATCCTTCTAAACTAGTCAAACCACATGCTGTTAATGTATATATTAATTGGTTAACTGTATATATTGTTTGGAGGTATGCCCCTAACTGTACATATTGTTTGGAGGTATGTTCATGGAAATCCTAAGTTAATATATATATTAATTTGGCCATCTAGGAGAAATTTGGGCTGTAATTCGTCGAATATTTTACTTTCTATGTAAAAAAAATAATCAGAAAACAGGTTCGATATTTATGAATTCTCCTTTTTCTCGTTGTACATGCGGTCATCTTCAGTTTAGCATTGGTACAGGGAAAGTCCATCTTCAGTTTAGCATTGGCACAGGTAAGTCGTATTATGTATTTATTCTAAACGTAAGTATGTACATGTCGACCTGTTAGTTTTTAAAATTGTTTTAATGGTAGATATTTGAAGTCGACCTGCTAGTTTTAAAAAAAAAATTAATGGTAGATGTTTGAAGTCGCAAGGCAGTTTACACTGTCACTACGATATGGAAGAAAGGTGCAACGGATAGGAGCCATATGATTTAATATTAATTAAAAAAATTAAACAAGTTTACTTTGATTTATGTATTGGTAGTTTGGATACCAAAAATAAACCGTTATTACTTTTAAAAATAAAATAAGATTCACAAATTTGATCCACAAATTTAGTGATATCAAACTTCAAAACTGCACAGCACCTAGGTTTGAAAAGATTAAAACCCAAACAACAAAAATATTATGATTGGCTCAAATCCGCACAGTAAATTCCACAAAGCTGCACAGCACCTAGGTTTGAAAAGATTAAAACCCAAACAAAAAGATTATGATTGGCTCAAATCCGCACAGTAAATTCCACAATTAGTAAAGGAACATATCAATCGTAGATTTATGCCGATTCTTGTTTGAATAAATTATTAAATGAATATAATTCTGGGTAATTGGATTGATAGAGGAACAACTTAAATTAACTGGGTGTTGTAACTAACCTTCGACGGCCTCATGGCACATTCTTTGCATCCTAATGAGCAAGATATATATACATTTATAATTATCGAATTTTATGTTTAATTTTATTAACTTTTGAATATATCGAATTTATTTTGAATTTGAAGAGTGTTGAACTCGAACACAAACTCAAACTTGATCACTAAAATTGTATGTATGTTGTTTGGAGGTATCTATATCTTTATATCATAAAGACAATTTACATAAATCAAGTTATTATGAAATAAAAAATAATATTAACTGATAAAATAAATAAATATTTTGTAAGTAAAATTTATAAACACTTATTTTTACCACATTAAGATGGAAGTCGTAGTTAACAAAAAGGCTTCACATTAAGATCAATGAAATAGTCAACAAACAAGAATGTATAATAAACATGAGATATTTAAAACTTCCTCTTGATTTTATAATAAATGTTAATAAGTCAAAATAAAAATAAATGTATAATATTTAAAACTTACCATTGATATTATCATAAATATTAATTAAAATGTTTTAAAATAAAAGTAAAATATAAAACAGTTTTTAAAGTTTATAATATCATCACTCTTAAAAAACAATCTTCATAAAAAATATTATTTTTTACCAAACAAACTCTTATTACAAAATCTTCATTAAAAATGTTATTTACAAAATATATCTTTATCCATCTAATAACAAGCTGCTTTCAAAAGATGATGTTAATGACATAGGCAAAATAAAATTTGTGGATTGTTAGCTGATTGCACAGATAAAAGAAGGAAATTGAGAAAAATAAAAGAACATTTCAATTCTTTGCATCGTGTACACTGTTGGCCAACACTTCCCCCAAAAGTCTGTAAATTTATATAATCAAATATAACAGGAGTTCTGGTTACAATACACTTTAAAAGGCAGAAAAATTATTTATTAACGAAAATCTTGCTCGATACCCGTGGGGTTTAATATAAGTTAATATATGTATATTTGGTCCCCTACACGCTCTTGACTACCTTTATTTCAGACCGAAAAGTAAGTAAACGAAAAAACATAAGTTTACTTGTCACTCCATACTTGTGTAGTACAATGTTATTGACGCTCTAATTCTTCACTTTTGCTTGTAAGTTGTAATGTTGGAAGGTGTTACTTGATTTTCTAATGACCGCCTCCTGGGCTTTGGCTAGACCCGCTTGGTGGTGGAGTAGACCTAAGGATTCTTTTCTCGACAACATCCTTTTCCTTCTGCATGTAATCCACCACTCCGCCACTTTGACGCGACTCCGCAGTATTATAGATCTGCACTGGACCGACGGTGCCGCTGTGAGGCGATGCAGAGAGCCGCTGCCCGTTCACTTTATCATTCCCGCTTGGACTCGGTCCAGAAGGCGCAGATTTTCCTTCGGGAAGAACATTGTACTCCACCTCATCGGTCTGAGGCGATTCTTTCTTCTCATCGGCCCCGGTTCGATTCACCTTAAGTTTAAAAGTCAACATGTTGTTCTCGTTTGTGGCATTCTCAGCAGAGCTGCTCCACGGCTTGGTATCGTCTTCGTTGCACGGTGGTGCGTTTTCCTCCGTCAGATCCTTGGAAACGGCGGAGCCCGCAGCCGCTATCACAGAACCGAGCTCTGTATCGAAGGTGGACGGATTTTCCGGACAGACCACAAGGTGGTTTTCCAGAAGTCTGGTATGCAATGCAAGGTTTGAAGACTAACGAGACGCACGCGGAGTGCACGGCACGGCCGTGCCAATACCTCAGTTGACCGAGATAAATTCGGAGCCGTTCGGACCATGCCGCGTGCAAATACCTCAATTGATTGGTCAGATATTTAGGATATTTATTAAGAAAACGCCTTAAGTTTAAACTTTAAGGTAGCCGTTTGGACCATGCCTCTGCGGCCCCTACTTTCGAATAAAAATATAATAAGTTCAGATGGTTAGTGGATTGGTAAGACTTTGGGCATTTATGAGGAGGAGACTTAGGTTCAAATTTGGCGGGCATGCCCATTCTAGGGCAAAGGTGTAGACACCAAAACAACACCAATCCGATTACGTGACTGCAAACACTGATCGCTTTGACAAACACAGCCCCCAGGGCAGCCCTCAGAGGTCAAACAATGGTCTTAACCACTTTCATAGCAATTTTGTAAGGTCAAGAAGCAATTTGGCACACTTGGACACTTTGCCCAATAATCGTCTCACCCAGGGACGATTGCTAACTTGAAATCGTCTCACCCAGGGACGATTTCTGAAATCGTCTCCAGTAAGGACGATTTCCAAGTTTAATGGGCAAAAAGACAAATGAGGCCAAGTGGCAGCCCAAAACAGTCAGTTGATGACTCCTGCCTCGCATGCGTGTGTGGGTGGACAAATAGGCCGTTTGAGGACTGTCACAAGGGCGATTATGAAAGCCCAAGTCAATGGAGGACTCCCCTCCCTCATGGGAAGACAAGACTGCCACATGGCGCCTATGACCAACACATGGCATTTGTGCTTCCCTCCCAAAAGAGACCCCATGGGTCTATAAAAGGTGGGACTTTTCTCACCCAAAATATACAGGTTGGAGGAGATTTCAAGCAACGAAGTGCTGCCGAGTTGAAGACCCACTTGCATCCCCTTTGGTTCACCTTCTCACATCCACCAATCTCTTTTGCAAGGGAGGTTGTTGGGTGGCTTTTGGAAGCTTGAACCTGACCCAAATCCAACACATGGACACCTGAACCAACCAATTCACCGACCCCCAAATCCTAAGAGGTTTTGGGCCCATCCCTAGTGGATTGGCGCCGGAATCAAGTGCCAACGGTGGGAGGCCCACTTGGGCACCCCCACACTTTCTAAGTTTTAGAGTATTCTAGATTACTTTTTCAGGTTGCATTTTGTGTTATTATGTTTGGTTAACTCATAGCTGCAATTTCATAACTTTTGGTCAGATTCTAGTATGTTTTGTGTCGCTTTGTTGTTTCACTGACTTGCAGGTGGCGGGATCAAATTCTCGAGGGTAGAGGCCAAATTGGGAGAATCCGACCATCTGGGTCGTCCCAAAATGGCCCCAATTACATAACCCCCTTGTTTGCAGGCATTTTGTAGGTCTCGAGAATCGACATTGGAGCAGCAGCAGGTCGGCTTCTTCAACACAGTAGAAATCGTCCCACCCAGGGACGAATAGCAGTCAGAAATCGTCCCACCCAGGGACGATTTCCAGTTGAAAGTAGATTGGCCGACTGTCTCAGTGGCAAGGGCCTTTTGGTAACATTTTCTATCTTCTGTCAAGTTTTCAAGCCATTTGGACTCACTGTACTTACTGTTTCAGGCAGATGTTTACATGCATATTTCGTTAATTTTAAAGAACAAACACCTTTCATTTGCAGCAGGTGCTACTGACATCTTGGTTGTTTCTTTGTTCGTAGGAGAAGCAGCAGAGGTTAAGAACTCATCGACATCAACGACGGCATCATCTTGGCCCGCCCATTGCAATCATGGGCACGTGGAAAGAGGAACATTAAGTGATTGTAATCGAATTCTTTTAACGCTCCTAGCCCCTAAAAAGGGAGGAGGCATCATTGTAACAGAGATCAAGAGATTTTAATGAAAGGGCTGTGTTTTCTCCATTTGCTTGTGTCTCATTGCAATGCGTCTTTTTCATTTCATGCACTTTACATTTCTAGGACTTAAGCGTACTTGATTTTGAATGCAATCGCAATTAGTGTTTCCTTCGCCCGAAATCTCGTGCTTTCAGTGGCGATCACGGTGGGACCTGTTCCCTATTTTTTTTAAGATCACAAAAAACTAATCGGGTTTTTGTGTTTTGTGTTTTATAGGTACATTTTTTTTTGCAGACTGTTAATCGTCTCTGACTGTTACGATTACTTTACTGGAAATCGTCTCACCCTGAGACGATTTTAAAATCGTCTCTGCCAGGGACGATTTCTGTTCTATAAATCGTCTCACCAGGGGACGATTTTCTGTCTGCAGATTTTTAGAGCAGAAATTCAGAGGCAACTGGAGCAGGCAGAGAAGAGGTAGGGATTTTATCATCTCTGTTAAATTTTTTGTTTCTATTTTCTGTTTCTTTGACTGTTTTCATTTTATCCTGCATACTTAGGGAAAATCATTCATGCTTGTTTCATTTTCGTTAAATAAAATGAACCTCACACACTCCACGCAACAATTTTAAACCAAGGAGCTGGTCGTAAGACCCCAGCCCTTGATCAAGACCATCGGTGGATTTCATCACCACCTTGGCTTGATTTGCATCCATTTCCCGATTGTCAACTGTTGTTAGGCGTAAATCCTGACGAAAGCGGACCGAGTGTCGCTGGGGTGATTCCCATGCACGCGAGGATAAGTTTTCTATGGTAGGTGCCATTAACAGGACAATCCCCCTTCCGTATCGCCTACGTACCACGTACCTTCTGCTCTCACGTACCTATAGTCTCCCTCTCGTAAGGGTGGGTATATAGAGAGGTTGGTATATCGGCCTGGTTGGTATATTGAAGGGGCTACCATTTTGGGAGTTATATGAGCCATCATAATGCATTTAAACGATCTTCAAAACCTACCAAAAACAAAACAAAACATCAAAATGCACTAAACCAGTTTAGGGCACACCAATAATCCTTAAAAGAGATAATCACGGATTGTGTATGCGTGTGTTTCTTTCCGCTTAGTGTGGACAAAAACAAAAGAAAAATCATCATAAAAAAAAAAAAAGATAAAAATATGTTTAGATAGCATAGAAGCACCGCAATGGTGTACACCCGCAGCCAAGCCCAATCAAGGGCAGAAGCTCCGAAAGGTACACAAGAAGCAGGCACAAGTCGCCTTCGCTTCAGTCCTGAGGATTTGGTTATACCGCCTTATCGGTCCAACCTACAAAAGAATCCAATTCAGAATCCTCGGTGGGGTATGCCCATTCAAAGCAGCCCCTTTCGAGAAGATGCCTTACATGTAGACCTTGACATAAATAGAGAATCACCTTTTGAGGTTAGACATGAGTGGCCACGGTGCGATGAAGCGCTAGATAGGCACACCATCCATTTGGAGGGACAACATGGATATGGCATCCCTTCTTTACCTCTCATCAGAATAGAGAGACCAAATCCAGAGCGTAGGGCTCCTTACATAGGACGAGCTAACTCCGCCCGCCCCTTTCACACCCATGAGAGGGAGCACGAGGAAGATCATCGCATTCCTCGAGGACAACAAATACAACGTGGGAACCTTGCATTTCCGCACCAGCTGGACACCATGATCACCCCTTGAGGCCGGAACCTCGAGCGCATACTTCTCCCCTTGACAGAGGGAAGCGACCAATTGAAATTTTGGAACATCAAAACCAAGGCAAACACATAGGAGAAACATTTGAACCTCCTGAACAAAATAGGGTAGACCAAATTGACCCAGCTGTCGCCAGATATACCACCCATCAAGCCCAAATCATGCGGCTTAAACAAAGTCATCAGGAAATAGAGTATCGACACCGCCTGGAAAGAGAACGCATGCAACGCGAAGCGGATGAGTTACGCTATGCGCTACCTGAGAGGGAGCCAACCCCTCGCATCCAAAGAGCCGAACAACATGAGAGGCATAATCCATTAACGCATGACAGGTCTCCACGACCTCGTCAAGCCTTGCCTCCGAGACCTTATAGACCCGAGAGGGAGGCTACTCCCCGAAATGATGACGGGTACCTTCAGCAAGGACTCGATCAAGGTCATAGGTTTCGCCCAGAGACTCCTCAAGAATTTTATGAGGAGTATGAACCAAAGATAGAACATGTTGAAACTCCCCATCAAGGCAGGAGGGCTGCCGTTCGGCCACCCCTCCACAGGCCCCCAGTCTACCATAACGTACAACGGGAGCAAACAAGAGAGGAAGAAATAAAATCTTCCGATGCATACCAAGCGCTATTAGAGCGTTTGGAGTCTATGGAAACAAAAGCTGCTGGGCATCAAAAACCCACATTACGTCTACTCCGCAGTAATTCGGTGCATCCCTCAGTGCCTACGCCTCTTTACCCCGAGCACTTCAAGTTGCCTCAATTGGAAGTTTTTAAAGGTGAAGAGGATGCACAGGAACACGTTACAAGATTTCTAAGCCAATGCTTCGGCATCCAAGATAATGACGCATTGTTGCTTAGAACATTCATAACCACATTCGTAGGCCCTGCCTCGGATTGGTTCACACAACTGCCCAAACATAGCATAAGCAATTTAGATCAATTAGTAGATGCGTTTCTTGAACGCTTTGCCTTCAACACAAGGAAGAAGGCATCACTAAGTGATTTAGCGAGCCTCAAGCAATTTGAAGAGGAAACAATGGCAGCGTACGAGAATCGATGGAGAGCTTTGCTTTCTAGGTTACCTTATCGCCCCCCTATGTCTGATCTTACACAGATGTTCACAAAAAGTTGCTTAAAATCAATCTCTGGTCTATTGTTGCTACGGCAATACGACAACTTAGAAGAAGCTTTGGCGCAAGCCAGAGTCATAGAAGAGATTAAAATAGGTGAAGGCGCAATCGCTAAGCCTAAAAAGAAAGAGTGGAATAAAACCACTAAAATCGGGACAACGCAACCACAACACGCTGTAGTCAACCAAGTTGCGATAAATGTTCCCACGCCTGTGCAAGAAACGCAGCCTCAAAAGGCTAACTACCAGCAGTGCCTCTTGCTTATGAAAGAGATAATAGAAGACAAGAGCAGAATTACCCGCGTCGCCCTAGGCAAAATTTCACCCCATATGCGGAGTCTAGGGACTCCTTATTTGACCGCTTGTCAGCGGCAAATTTAGTCACTCTGTCGGAAATCCAAATTATAGACCCTAACATTCCCAAGCCTAGGGGGTACAGAGAGGAATTGTATTGTAGATTCCATAGGCGCAGAGGGCATGACTTGAATGGGTGCTGGAAATTCAAAGACCTAGTCCAGGATTTGATCGACAATAGAACATTGGTCGTGGACAACCCCATCGCACCAAACAACCAACAAATGGGGGTATTCAAGGACCCCTTGCCAGCCCACGAGGCACAGACAAAACCACTCCAAATTAACGAGGTGCGACAGGATCTTCCCACGTAGGGATTTGTGGGAATGATTAGCATAGTAACAAGGAACAGAAGGTACCCGACAGCTGCCCCCGAGGTAGCTACGAGGGAAATTCCGACAACATCGTAGCCTCAACAACGCCCAACGCAGTTACCTCCGCCTAGACCCGAGGTCACGATACGAACCAAACTCACGTAGAGTTTGCGGACCACGTCGGCCAGGCTGTCCATCTACGAGCTTATTCAACAATCAACTCCCCATAGAGAGGCTCTTATGGACATTTTAAAAGCCATTGAATTACAACCCCACGAAGCAAATTCTTTCAACGCCTTCGTGGGACATGTGAAACAATGTACGGAGCCGGTCATCACATTCAGAGAAGATGAGGTCAAAACGATATCAAATGACATGGCAGATCCACCCCTGCACGTTATCGCGCGGGTCAACGGGATTCCGTACAAGAGAGTGCTGATAGATACTGGCTCATCCAGTAACATCATAACCACTGCAGCCTTAAAGCATTTGAAGCTGCCAACTCCTCACATCACAGCCTCCACATACACACTACGAGATTTTAATGATGCAATATGCTCGACAGTTGGCACAGTCGTTCTGCCTATCCAGGTAGGACAAAAGTCAATACCTACACTGTGCCATGTGCTTGGAAGGCGAAATGGCTTATAATATATTGCTAGGGCGGCCTTGGATCAGGGACATGAAGTGTGTCCCTTCGATCGCCCACCAGTGCTTAAAGTATGCTTATGAAGGGGAAATACATGTAGTCCCAATGGACTTAGAGCCCTTCAAGTATTGCAATGCGATACAATTCATACCTCAATCGACCCTCCCTTCAACGCATTTGGATTTCCAATTAAATCCATCTAAACAGGGTCCAATACCGCAGGCACCACTGGTGACCAACAAGGCAAAATCCCAGCCAGGTGAGACTTCATCATCTGCTCCTTCATCATCAACGCCACCTATCACGGCCCAACAGAAGGACAAGGGAAAATAGATCCTGGAAGAAATTAAGCCTCTAGAAGAGGGGTTGCCCACAATCTCAACGATATCAACAGAGGAAACACCCAACACAACAGAAACAAAGACTCCTGAACAACCAAACATGGAATGGACTCAGGAAGGACTACCGTTTCCTCCCACCCAATCATCAACAATCACTGTTGAAATGGCTAGTACGGGCCTGGGGGAGTACTTAGTGCAAAACATTGTGGCAACCCCCACATTAGAGTCAGTACAGGACATGGGAAGACCTCGCCTTCCCATAGGGACAATTGTTCCTCTAGGCTACCCACCGAACCAGACAAATTTTGTGTATGGGGGCCTTGATCATGGTCTTGAACCATGCCAACAAAAGGAAACAGACGAAGAGCCTTTTGTTGAAAACATCAATTATCTGTCAAACCCAGAATTTGCCCTAAAATATCTCGGCCAATGCAATTGGCATGGATACGGAGCTAGGCGAGATATGAGCAAGGGATGCGGGTCCTTTGCCAACCAAGATATCGAATGCCATATGACAAGTCAGGGGTAGGGTTCAACCATCCCCTGCCATTAGACATCTTGGTTGAAAATATGCAAGGCCTAGAAATAGGCAACAAGGGGGGATTGGCATTAGACCCTTATGCCAATCCAAATACGAAATACACATTGGGAGACTACCTCCCATGGTCAAAAAACACCCCTGGAAACAACAGTAATCCCTCTCCTTTGCTAGAGAGAGGCGAAAGTTCGGATAGTGGTCCTCAAAGAGAAAATCAACGCACTCGGACATCTTTCTGAAGTTGTTCCCATTAGAGATTCCAGATGAAACAACATGACATCAAGAGAATTAGGTCCCTCCACCAAGAGTGGAACAACCACAATGGGACCAGATTAACTTACTGGAACAAGGAGGATCCTCAACGTCGCAATCAACAGTTGCTGGAGAGGATGAACAATTTTGGATCTATGAAAGCGATTCAGAAGATGAGACTGAGATGGACTATCTCAGACATGCGCGAAGACATCATCGTGCTTTAACTCATGAAGATCTAATGGGACAGATGGGCATACTACTGGGGCATGAATGGCAAGTAGACCCAGCAAGGTGGGACCAAGTGTTAGACCCATGGCTCCAAATTCAAGATGAGCATCGTCCACCTCGAGATCCCATCATGACAGCAGTGTCGAGGGAAGACCCCGCCCTCCTTTTCACAAAATTTGCACCTAGGGAAGATCCATTCGTGCCCGTTCTCGTAGAGCCAGATCCAGAGTATAGGGAACATCTAAAAGAATCAAGTCATCACACCCACGGTTTTGGAGACCAAATTCATTCCATCCACATGATCTCCATTGATTTGACCGCACCCATCCGCAATCCGACCGATCCATCACGGTCATTGCATCTAGACATGGATGCCATCGACTAGGATCGCGTCAATTCACCATTATCACCATCAGAGTACTGGCCTTTCGGTGAAATACTTCATTTTACCCCAAGGACAACTCAGGATGTCTTTCAAGCTGAAGAGGGACCCGAGGTTCCAAACGTAGATCTAAACTCAGCTAATGATATCCATTTGATCCCAACTCCACATCAGTTAGAGGACGGATCCCACATGTCAGTCGAGGAGACGACTGACGTAGATATCGGCACAGATACAAAGAATCCACAAATTATCAAACTGGGGGTAAGTCTTTCCCCCGAAGAGCAAGCCGATTACATTGCCCTTCTCAAAGAGAAGAAGGAGGTTTTTGCATGGTCGTACAAGGATATGCCAGGACTAGACCCGCAGCTAGTCATGCATAATTTAACGCTTGATCCGACAATCAAGCCTGTAAAGCAAAAACTACGCAAGATGCACCCAACAGTGGCCTTGATGGTCAAAGATGAATTACAAAAGCTGTTGGACGTGCAATTTGTCATCTGCGTGGATTATCCGCCATGGTTGTCCAACATGGTTCCCGTCAAGAAGCTCGACGGGAGGATTCGCATATGCACCGATTTTCGAGACCTAAACAAAGCGAGTCCTAAGGATGATTTTCCCTTGCCAAGCATCGATGCGTTGGTAGACGCTACAGCAGGTCACGAAATGCTCTCCCTAATGGATGGTTTCTCAGGATACAATCAAATTCATATCAATCCTGAGGACCAACTCAAAACGGCATTCACAACGCCTTGGGGGACATTTTGTTATAAGGTCATGCCTTTTGGCCTTAAAAACGCTGGCGCTACATACCAACGTGCCATGACGTATATCTTCCACGATTACATGCACAAAACTTTGGAAGATTACATGGATGATTTGTTAGCCAAATCTCTCTTGCGCTCAAATCATCTCGATGACTTAAGCAAGATTCTCGATCGCCTCATAGAGCATAAGGTCAGACTGAACCCCAAGAAGTGCATTTTCGGCGTCACATCTGGAAAACTCTTGGGTTTTATAGTCTCAAAGCGAGGCATCGAAGTGGACCCAAACAAAGTCAAGGCAATCCTTGAAATGGCTCCCCCAACCACTATCAAGCAGCTCAGAAGTCTGCAAGGAAAGGTCACATCGATTAAACGCTTCATAGCGCAATTATCTGACAAATGCCGACCAATGAACAAATTATTGCACAAGGGGGTCACATTTCATTGGGATGACGAGTGCCAATCAGCCTTTGACGAAATCAAACAATACTTGGCTTCGTCGCCAGTATTGGCACCACCTAGACCAGGAGTGCCGTTCTACTTATACATCTCAGCTATCGAGGTGGCACTGGGAGCCATGCTAGCCCGGAAGAATGAACTTCACAAAGAACAGGCTACTTACTATCTTAGCCGCACCCCGGTCGATTACGAACTTAACTATGCATACGTTGAGAAACTCCGCTTGGCGGTGGTGTTTGCTACCAAAAAGCTATGCCACTACATGCTGAGCAACACTACGTATGTTGTGTCTAAGGAGAATCCATTGCGATACATGATGAGTCGTACTTATCATAGTAGTCGCACGGCGAAATGGATCATGTTGTTGACGGAATTTGACATTGAGTTTATTGGGAAAAAATCTATCAAAGGACAAGTCATAGCCGATCAACTAGCAGAGGCTCCTCTTGAAGACGATCAGCCTTTGGTAATAGAACTACCCGATGAGGGGGTCTTCCATGTCTCAGAATCGCCAGATTCTGATGAGCCTGAGTCACAGGCCGACATAACCTTGTTCTTTGATGGTTCTAAGTGTGAGCAAGGTGGTGGTGCAGGAATTGTATTCTTCACACCGCAGGGCGCTCCAATGCCCCTGTCATTTAAATTAAACTTCCAGTGCACCAACAATAATGCAGAATATGAAGCCTTGCTCCTAGGTCTTCAGACAACAATCGCCATGAACATCAAAAGACTGAACATCTTTGGTGATTCACTGTTAATCGTCAATCAAGTCAAAGGGGTATATCAATGCAAATGCCCAGTTCCGAAGGCCTATAAAGCCCTCGTGGACAAATTCCCGGCAAAACTTGAGTGGTATGACATCGAGGCACTCCCTCGATCATCAAATCGTTTTGCGGATACAATGGCCTCCTTGGGGTCACTAATCCCGCAAGACCTTTCCGGTGATATAACAACCATTCAGGTCAAAACCTTATCGCAACCCGCGATGGAGCACGCAAGCTCAGACTTGACGCCAGGAGTCCACATGATCCAGATCGAACCATCTTCGGATAAGTTCTTTCGAATCCAAGACCGTCTGAAACGTGCCAACTAGGGGTCCTTGTTTTCCCCCACTCCCACTAATAGCAACACAACGCTATTCTTACAAGTTCTATCCCATTCAGCATTTGTTAGGGAAGAACTTCAAAAGGGATTGGCTGTTCATACTGTCGAGGTTTTTGATCAACAGGACTAGTATTTACCCATAAGAGATTACCTCAAGTTAGGTAATCTTCCCTTTGGATTGACGCACGCCGCAAAACGAACATTAAAGAAAAAAGCGGCAAAATATGTCTTGATAGGAGACATTTTGTATCGTCGCGACTATGACGGAATTCTTCTTCGTTGTTTGGACCAGCAAGAGTCCACTTGGGCAGTCGCCCAAGCGCATGACGGTACATGTGGTGGCCACTTTAGTGGTATGGCCATCGCAAAGCGCATTCTTCGCATGGGCTATTATTGGCCATCTTTAGAGCGAGATTGTTGCGAGTATGTCAAGAAGTGCGTAAAGTGTCAACATCATGCCAATTTGATGCACGTACCTTCCCAGGCCCTACAGACAGTCCAGTATGCTTGGCCATTTTTGTAGTGGGGCCTCGATCTAATCGGAAAGATCTCCCCTGCATCGTCAGGCCGTCACACGTTTATCATAACGGCCACAGAATATTTTACCAAATGGGTGGAAGCAATTTCGTTAACCTCAATGAAAGGACCCCGCATAGTGGAGTTCATCTTGCATAACATCATATGTCGTTTTGGTATTCCATCCAAAATAATCTCAGATAATGGGCCATCATTCAAGAACAAAGACGTGCGTGCTTTGACCACAAAGTACAAAATTCAGCACAACTTTTCAACGCCCTATTATCCGCAAGCAAACGGGCAAGCGGAAGCATCAAACAAAACACTAGTGGCCATCCTTAAAAAGACAGTCACAGACAGTCATAAGGATTGGCACATACAAATCCCACTTGCCCTTTGGGCTTATCGCACTAGCATTCGGACGCCCACTGGGGCAACTCCGTTTTCGCTCGTGTATGGCTCAGAGGCAATAATGCCTCTCGAGTTGGAAATTCCTTCCCTCCGCATATCAATGCAGGAGTTCATCGATGATAACACTACGCAGCAGAGCCCGGTTAGACCAACTTACGTTGCTTGACGAACGACGCGTTAATGCTCTCGAGCATTTACGTATCTATCAAGAGCGACTTAAAAGGGCTTACAACATGAAAGTTCACCTAAGGGACTTTCGGGTTGGTGATTTGGTTTTGAAGGAAAACCAACAGAACTCAAATTTGCCGTCCCACATGAGGGACAAATTCACGGCAAATTGGTTAGGTCCATATGTCATTGATAGCATAATAGGACCCGGGACATACCGGCTAGCTTCTCTTGATGGTATCAAGGAAACAGAACCCTTGAATATCAGTCATTTGCGACCATTCCACATCTAAAAAAGCCATATCCTCAAAAAGCTCCAAGGATTATCGCAATCACTTGGTCACCACAAAAAGCTCCAAGGATTATCACAATCATTTGGTCAATCCAAAAGCTCCAAGGATTATCGCAATCACTTGGTCAAACCTAAAAAGCTCCAAGGATTATCGCAATCACTTGGTCAAAGCAAAAAGCTCCAAGGATTATCGCAATCACTTGGTCAATCCAAAAGCTCCAAGGATTATCACAATCACTTGGTCAAACCTAAAAAGCTCCAAGGATTATCGCAATCACTTGGTCAAAGCAAAAAGCTCCAAGGATTATCGCAATCACTTGGTCAATCCAAAAGCTCCAAGGATTATCGCAATCACTTGGTCACCACAAAAAGCTCCAAGGATTATCACAATCACTTGGTCAATCCAAAAAGCTCCAAGGATTATCGCAATCACTTGGTCAAACCAAAAAGCTCCAAGGATTATCGCAATCACTTGGTCAACACAAAAAGCTCCAAGGATTATCACAATCACTTGGTCACACCAAAAAGCTCCAAGGATTATCACAATCACTTGGTCAAACCTAAAAAGCTCCAACGATTATCGCAATCGCTTGGTCAATTCATCAAATAGAGAGTTCCTCTAGCACCGCATATTCACATTCACAAAATCAATCCATCAAAAATACAAAAATATGTAGCTGCATTAAGCATTGCATCCATACATTGCATATTTGTGGTCGAACAGGTCAAAGACACCATAGGCTGTAATTGCTCTGCTAGTCCGTCTTATTCCACACTGTTCCATTGTACAAAAAAACAAAAACACCATACATCGCTTTTACCACATAGAGTCAGTGGTCTGTTAATGTATCAAGAGTTTTCATGATTCAGTCATCATTTTGCTCTTTAGCCACGTAATGTATCAAGTCAAAAAAATTTTACGAAGGTAGAGTCATACTTGAAATACACCTTGTTACGTAACATCCCAACACAAATTAAAACACTAAAAATTCCCAAGTTGTGTGAACGAAAGATGAAACCTGCACAATAATCTAGGTCACCATAAGCGAAACGGTTATCTTGCTCATCCCCCTGTGCGAATGACCCAAAGAATGCTGAGAGTTGGCAAAAGGACAAGCATCCTCCCTACCCAATTCCTTAAGAATCCCTAAATTCTCAATAGTTGCAAAACATCAAAAATTTGCAACATGTCAAAACTCAAATACTTGACATCTTACAATGCACAAATCAAATGGCACAAACAATAGTGATTTTCATCACTCCATATCCCCAATCCCTTGCTCAAAAGAAAAACAAATCAAAATAAACAGTGATCTCATCACTACAAAAAGAGCAAGTATCCCAATACAATTGAAAAAAAGAAGGGAGTTGAACTTGAATCCCTGGAACTCTCAGCATTCTATAGGTCATAAGGCAAGCTTCAGTACCAATTTGGTTGATAGCCTATCGGTAACGTAAATAAACCTCCCGCATGACGATATATCTATCACATTAACTTGCGTATGGATCAATGTTTGCATGTGGATGAGCTAGCTTATGGCATCCTGGATTACACCGCAGATTAATCTTAGTACATACAACAAAGGAGTTAGTGGAGCTAATTAGGTGATCCTCAGTACAGGTTCGGTTGAAAGCCCATCTGGCACTGGCGGTATCCTGACAAATACCACATAAATGAAATCAATTGCACACACAGGGATGTGAAATAACTTGGTCAAAAACAAGTCCGATTCATACCTTGGTCAAAAGTCTTGTAAGATAAAGTACAGTCATGGCTAGTGAGCTAAAACCGTCTGAGTCTCAGAAAACCTTAGCTACATTTCTAAACCAACTGCGCTACTTTTCATCCTTACAATACCATCAAAAAATACAAAAAAAAAAAAAAACCACATGTATACATACAAAGTCATGCATCACAGCAATCGCCTAAAAACAAAATAACAGAGCTCTAAACAGCCTATGGTGCCATAGCCAAACATCACAAATCCCATTCATCCATTTCATATCTGCATATCACATATAAATAAAAAAACATTTGCATTCATCATAGCATATGCATCCATCAAAATAAATCAACATGCATACATCCATATTCATCAACCATCATGCACAAGATCAAAGAAAATCAAAACAACAAAAACACAAAAACATCACAAAAATGCAACACAAAAACATAGCAATAAACATTTCCAGACAAGAGTGCTCTTGCACTTAACCTCTTGGCATAGCAAAACTGATGTCGGGGTTTACATTGTCACTATCCTACTCCCTAAGAAGGCTACCATAGCTGGACCGCTCCATGGGAGGACGGATTTTCGACAATTTAATCCCCAATGGCATCACAAAAAAAAAAACAACAAAAACATCACAAAAATGCAACACAAAAACATAGCAATAAACATTTCCAGACACAAGTGCTCTTGCACTTAACCTCTTGGCATAGAAAAATTGATGTCGGGGTTTACATTGTCACTATCCTACTCCCTAAGAAGGCTACCATAGCCGGACCGCTCCATGGGAAGACGGATTTTTGACAATTTCATCCCCAAATGGCGTCACAAAAGGGTCAAAGCCCACTCAAAAACAACAAGAAAATCAAAACAACAAAAACAGTAATAAACATGGCCGGACACAAGTGCTCTTGCACTTAACCTCTGGGCAAAGAAAATCGATGTTGAGGTTCAAATTATCACTCTCCTACTTCCCCAAGAAGGCTATCATAGCCGGACCGCTCCACGGGAAGATAGGTTTTCGATGATTTCACCCCATTAAGGCATCACCAAAAGGGTTAACACCCACCAAAAACAGGTCCAAATGTTGGAAAAATTGCACACGCTTAACGGTAAACCCTCTAAAGGCACACCTGCACAAGTCATCTTGGGTCAAGCGACTCGTCGCTTCTCTCACGAAGGTCATTCCCTCATCGATTCGTCGCTTGAGGGGGTAGTCACACTTAGTCACCAATCAACAATCACACACCCAATTAAGGAAAATGACATGCATTCAAAGAATCATTGACAAAGACAATCACGCTCCTGCTTGGGGTAGTAAACAAGCAACAATCAAATCAATCAAACACTTGGCATTTCGTGAATCATGAACACAAGGTTCCCCCTGAGGATAAAACGCCCTTCGCCTATTCATGACTGATCAATGTCTAAGTTCAAGTCACACCTCACCAAAACAGGTTAATACTTGAAATCAAATTCCTTAGCTCGTCAGAAGCAAGGATTCAAGAATGCATGCCCTTTCCATACTTGGGGCATCAAAAGTTGGTTAGGTTACCAAGGAACCCTAATCATTAGTGCTTTGGTTATCTATTTTTGCTCAGCACTGCGTCACCCGCAACGCTTCCCAAAAAGGGGCATCTGTAGACACCAAAATAGCACCAATCCGATTACGTGACTGCAAACACTGATCGCTTTGACAAACACAGCCCCCAGGGCAGCCCTCAGAGGTCAAACAGTGGTCTTAACCACTTTCATAGCAATTTTGTAAGGTCAAGAAGCAATTTGGCACACTTGGACACTTTGCCCAGTAATCGTCTCACCCAGGGATGATTGCTAACTTGAAATCGTCTCACCCAGGGACGATTTCTAAAATCGTCTCCAATAAGGACGATTTCCAAGTTTAACGGGCAAAAAGACAAATGAGGCCAAGTGGCAGCCCGAACATTCGATTGATGACTCTTGCCTCGCACGCGTGTGTGGGTGGACAAATAGGCCGTTTGAGGACTGTCACAAGGGCAGTTATGAAAGCCCAAGTCAATGGAGGACTCCCCTCCCTCTTGGGAAGACAAGACTGCCACATGGCGCCTATGACCAACACATGGCATTTGTGCTTCCCTCCCAAAAGAGACCCCATGGGTCTATAAAAGGTGGGACTTTTCTCACCCAAAACATACAGGTTGAAGGAGATTTCAAGCAACGAAGTGTTGTCGAGTTGAAGACCCACTTGCATCCCCTTTGGTTCACCTTCTCACATCCACCAATCTCTTTTGCAAGGGAGGTTGTTGGGTGGCTTTTGGAAGCTTGAACCTGACCCAAATCCAACACATGGACACCTGAACCAACCAATTCGCCGACCCCCCAATCCTAAGAGGTTTTGGGCCCATCCCTAGTGGATTGGCGCCGGAATCAAGTGCCAACGGTGGGAGGCCCACTTGGGCACCCCCGCACTTTCTAAGTTTTAGAGCATTCTAGATTACTTTTTCAGGTTGCATTTTGTGTTATTATGTTTGGTTAACTCATAGCTGCAATTTCATAACTTTTGATCAGATTCTAGCATGTTTTGTGTCGCTTTGTTGTTTCACTGACTTGCAGGTGGCGAGATCAAATTCCCGAGGGTAGAGGCCAAATTGGGAGAATCCGACCATCTGGGTCGTCCCAAAATGGCCCCAATTACATAACCCCCTTGTTTGCGAGGCGTTTTGTAGGTCTCGGGAATCGACATTGGAGCAGCAGCAGGTCGGCTTCTTCAACACAGTAGAAATCGTCCCACCCAGGGATGAATAGCAGTCAGAAATCGTCCCACCCAGGGACGATTTCCAGTTGAAAGCAGATTGGCCGACTGTCTCAGTGGCAAGGGCCTTTTGGTAACATTTTCTGTCTTCTGTCAAGTTTTCAAGCCATTTGGACTCACTATACTTACTGTTTCAGACAGATGTTTACATGCATATTTCGTTAATTTTAAAGAACAAACACCTTTCATTTGCAGCAGGTGCTACTGACATCTTGGTTGTTTCTTTGTTCGCAGGAGAAGCAGCAGAGGTTAAGAACTCATCGACATCGGTGGCGGCATCATCTTGGCCCGCCCATTGCAATCGTGGGCACGCGAAAAGAGGAACATTAAGTGATTGTAATCGAATTCTTTTAACGCTCCTAGCCCCTGAAAAGGGAGGAGGCGTCATTGTAACAGAGATCAAGAGATTTTAATGAAAGGGCTGTGTTTTCTCCATTTTCTTGTGTCTCATTGCAATGCGTCTTTTTCATTTCATGCACTTTACATTTCTAGGACTTAAGCGTACTTGATTTTGAATGCAATCGCAATTAGTGTTTCCTTCGCCCTAAATCTCGTGCTTTCAAAAGGTAGTAGTAAAACTAGAATCCGTTGAGTGTGTGCTATTTTGAGCAAAGGTAGTAGTCTAAATCCACTGGGTGTGTGACGGTACCAACCCCAGCCACCGGGGTCTCCCTCTCTCCGTGTCATGATTACCTCGGCGAGGTAAGGGTTATAATGGTGGCTCCATGATTTAAAGCTATGACTAGTCTTTCAAAAAAAAAAAAAGGCCGTTGTCAATTCCTTCGTGTCAAAAAAAAATAATAATAAATAATATAATTACTTTGGTTAGTTGTATGTTTGGCATTTTAAACTATTTAAAAAATAATAATAATAATAAATAATATAATGACTTTGGTTAGTTGTATGTATAGTGCATTTTAAACTATTTAAAATAATTATTACCGTATTTAAATTAGTCAATTTATTTTGTTTTGTTTATTATTTATATTGAACATCATTTACAAATATTAGCATTCTTTCTAGCAAACACAAGAAGAATCGACCTCACAACTACATGGATGATAATAACTAAGCAAAAACCATTACACCAAATACCATTCGGTGTAATTTTAACTAAACTTTATAATTGATTTTGTTCAATGAATAAGTGCTATTATTTTACAAGTGAAATTAATGTCGTAATTATAAGTATTAAGATTTTATGATTCAAGTTCGTCATTAATTATTAGTTTTATTTTGTTTAATTAAATTTTAGAATTAATATTGTTCATTTAATTAATTTATAAGTGTTATTAAAAATGTCATTATAAGTATAAAATATTTTGATAAGTTTATCAACTATTTATAAGATGATAACGAAAGTTTCAATTGTAATGATAAAAAAAATAAATTTATTTTTTTGAAAATTTTATATAAAACATCACAAACAATATAATTATAGTTTTATTCTATTTTTACAATAATTTTTTATTAATATTTAGCAATTATTTTATTAATTTAAAGTTTAATTTTAGAATGTAATTTTTATAAAAAATTATAAATAAGACAAGTATATAATAAGAAATTATAATTTATTTTTTATTTAAAAAATTATTAAATATAAATTATATTGGTTATTATTATTATTTTTTATTACATAGGAGAGTTGGTAACATCCACTACTTTTAGTAACTAGTTAGTGCAGGGTTCAAATCACAGGGACTCCAACCACCAAACCTATCCGTCTGTTTAAGTTTAACTAGCGTGAGATGGGGACCGTCGTTGCTTCGGGATTCGTACCGTCATCCTCAGTCTACTTAGCACAAAGTGGGGATGCCCGCGAGGGTTGAACCTAAATTATATTGGTTATTATTATGTGATATTAAATTAGATTTACATATAATGTAAATGTTAATCAAACTATAAATATGAAAGGCATGAATTAGTTGCTGAAATTTTAAATAAATTTAATTATATAAATAATTGTTACTCATGATTGACAAATATTAAATATAATTTGAATATGTTAATTAAATATATTATTATTCATTACTATTTGGGTTAGTATGATAAACACATATTACCATTTGAGCAGTCTCCTCCCAACCATAACCCCTAGTAAGGCTTAACACACAATCACAACACAAACATACCCTCACACTAGCCCATGCCCCTAGTTGATTAAATTTATCTTTATAAATATTCAAGAGAAGATAAAATCAAATTAATAAAAAATAAAATTAATTTGACAAACACTATATCTCTATTCTAAAGATAAGTAAAGATGCCCACACCCATGATTGATTAATGTTATATATATATATATAAAAGAGAAGATAGAACCAAGTTAAAAAAAAAATTAAAGTTAATTTGACAAATGCTATATCTTTATTATAAAGATAAGTAAAGGTAAAAAAAAATAGAATCTAATGAAAACAAAATAAATTCTACTTTATTAGTGAAGGAAAAACAACTTTCATAAGCTTATATTGGAGAATGTTACATTATGTGTTATATGCTAATGTATCCTTATGGTACCTTATGGTACAGTTGTAGATATATAAATATTAGAACATGGTTTGAGCCAATAGTTTAGGAGTGATTTATATTTTATGCATGTGTTTATGTGTTTGTTTGTAGATGTAGAAGTGTGCAAAGTGACATAGAATAATGTGTGCCAATAGAGAGCCAAAATTCAAGTATACAAGTGGAAAGATGAGAATTCAAAATGCATGAGGTTTTTCGCATATGTGGAATAGGAAAGGATGCATCTCCTGGATATGTGAGGAGAGCTATAGATAAAGAGTTCAAGAGTCATATTTCTAAGGTGATATTATGGAGATAAAGTTCCTTGTATTGTATCAAAGAATATATGTATTTCAAACATCAAAGATATAAAAGCTTATATACACTTTCGAATATATTATTGTAAGTTTTCTTCATGTTATTTCATAAATGATATTGGCTATTTATTTCATATTATTGTTGTAGGGTAAAAAATTCACCTTGGTAAAAGTAACATCTACTTCTTAAATATTCCTTTGAGATGACAAAGGACCATTGCTGAAATACTTGGGTGTCAGATTACTATTTTTCTAGCCTCATGCCTAGGAATACCTCTTTTTTTGGTTTTTCTAAGGAGAAACTAAGGTTTTTAATTATGGAAATAATGTAGAGAAAACTAGCTAGTTGGAAAGAGACTCTTTTAAGTCAAGATGGTAAGGCTACCCTAGTGATGGCTTCCCTCCAAAGTCTACCAGTATATTTCATGTTAGTTTTAAATTGCCTACCAAAATTAACTACAATTTAGAATAGATTCAAAAGAAATATTTGTGGTTTGGGGCTGAACAAAAAAAATATTTCATTTGACCTCCTAGAACCAGATTTGTACAAGCAAAAACAAAGGTGGTCTCGGTTTGAAGATACTAAGGGATATGAATACTACTCTCTTGGCCAAATAGGGATGGAGATTGATCGTCTCTATAGGAGTTAACTGGACAAGGATTATCCAAGCCAAATATCTCAATAGAAGAACATTATTTCATTGAGAAGCTTCTTTGCCTTTGAGCTCAACCTTATAAAAAAGTTTAATCTTTGCTATAGATTTACTGTTAAGAGGTCTAAGTTGGAGACTGGGTAACAAGAAGCAAATCAACTTTTGAGAGGATGTTGGACTCCTTGATTCCATTATCTAGTATTGATGAATTTAATGACCTCATATCCCTTGTGGATAGAATGTTGGTCCTATGGTGGTGGACTTCATTGAAGATAACGAAAACTCAAAACATTAGAAACAACTACCCATTATAGGAATTAGTATCTAATAGCTTGCAATCTCTCTAGAGTAAGTTGAAACTTATGGTAATTCCAAATAAATACTACGAAGATTCCTTAATCTGTACTCAAGAGAAGAATGACAAGTTCTCTATAAAATTAGCCTATATATTGTATGATTTGATGGGAATTTTTTGGTACCCTATTAGAAGTGTTTGGTGTAAATTTTTGATCCCAAAGGTCAATTTTTTCTTTGGATCTTTATTTAAAATAAAATTCTAACTATTGATAATCTCAAGAAAATAGGTATATTTATTTTTAATAGATGTTATCTATGTGGTTTTGTTGAAGAGATTTCCTAGCATCTTTTTCTAGATTACTCTTTTTCTGCATTACTCTTTTTCTTACCAATTTTTTTGGGTTTTTCCTTCAGTTTTCAATGTTATTGTAGGTTTTTTCCTAACTTCATAGTGGATCTATTCAAGTAATGATTATCCTATTTTGTCAATGTCTTCTGTAATTTTTTTGATCTTTATCCCTTCCCTATATTCTCTAGGGAATCTGGAAGGAATGCAATTGTAGGACCTTCAAAAACCTATCTAAAGATCCTCCCTTAGTGTACTCTAGGATTATTTGCTTTGAGAGAAAACCTCTCTTGTCATCCCTTTCCCAAATTGTCTTGTCCCCTTCATGAGTCTTCTTTTGCCTCTTTGTTGGGTGGTATTGGGTATTTACCTACTAGTATGTGCCTCTGGCCCTTGATTCGGTGGGAACCACCAAAGGAGGGTTGGTTAAAGTTTAATTTTTATGGGACCTCTAAAGGCAACCTCATGCATACCAATGTAGGTGTTATTTTTAGAAATGCTCAAGGGGAGATCCTTTTAGTATTTTCTAAAATATTAAATGACAAATAAACCACTTTGCTGAAGCCTGAGCTACCTTTAAGGGTTCTCGATGGTTCCATGATTTTTAAGGTAGTAAATTAGAAATTGAGGGTGATTATCTCAACATAATCAACATTATATTGCAAAAACAATCTCTAAATTGGGTCATTGAAAATATGGTGCAAGTAACAACGACAAAATTAACAAACAAAATTCTTTAGAAATCAAACATATGTTTAGAGAAGACAATAATATGGTAAACTTACTGGTAAATTTGGATCTACAACTTAATGGTTTGGATATCAAACCTTCCCTAGGAGCTTATTCAAATTGTCTGAGATGATGTCAATTCTTAGTTCCTGGTCACAAAATCCATCCTTTCTAGTTGTATTAAAATACTTTTGGTGGGTTAAAGTGAAGAAATTAGATTAATATTTTGTTGGGTGGTAGGGATGTGTTGTCTATTATTTTATGGGTATGATTGTTTTTTTATAGCTGACTAAGATTTGGGCCTTTGTTTTTATGTGTCCTTTTTGGGGTATTATCTATTTTGGTGTTCTAAGTTTTTTTTGGAATATTGAGGGCTATATTTGGGTTGGCTTGCATTATGTGTATTATTTGGATTCTATTGTAAAAGGTTGTGGGACCCCTTTCAAAACCCTCTTCTCAATCTAATAAAAAATAATAGTACATTTTTTATTAAGGTTTGAGAAGGGGTGTTGAAATATCCTTGAATATTTTTGCATAGTAGTTAAATATTTAACAATATGCTAAAAAATATAGCTTCTCTACAAAACATATATGTTAAACAAATAAAATTATAATACAAACACTCATTTCATATTCTACTTTATAGCTAGACAACATACATATTAAAAATTACTAACAAGGTTTAGAAACATACCATAAAAGCATAAGCAATATCATACTAAATTAATTAAGTAAAACACCTCCTATAGGATATAAAATAGTAAACTACAGGTGTGCATTGACCATAAGCTTCGAAGATTCAATGATTTATCTATGATTTTTTTTTGCTTCATCCAAAAACTACTTGATCTTCTTTTATAGGGCCTACATCAGGTTGTAATGCTTATCAAGGGAATTGAGTCCCCTTGTTTTCCAATAGAGTAGTTTCATTTATTAATTCTTCTGGGTAATATTTTTCCCCTAACCCAAGATAAGGTAGTTTAGGTTCTAATCACAATTCTAGTCATAGTTTTTCATTGTCTAATATCATAATTAGTTGGTCTTCCATGTTTACTTTCCACTCCTACATAAATCCCCTTTTATTTTGATTCCTATTTTATCAACTTGGGGTTGGACCTAAGAATTCTAAACCCCCCATATTTTTAGACCATTTTCCATCATCATGGGTTAAAGGTTCTATGGGAGGGCTATGACCTTGTTCATTTGAATCAAAATAGCTGATAAACTACATGTTTTTTTTCTCATTCATTTCATTGTGTCTAAGGGGGACTATATTGGTGAGTTTGGATGAGCAAAGGAATTATAAACCAAAACATCATAACCCTCTAAAGAGGGTTTATCAATACGTACCTTTTGATTTTATTTTAAAAATTAATCCTCCTTAGGGGCTTCTTATTTAACTGGTTATCCCTACTGATCTAGGATCCCCTCTCTACTGTTCTCAATAATTTTATCCCTTGAATATCTACTCTGCTTGGAGTTATCAACTTCATTCTACTTCATTTGCTAATTTTTTTTTTATTTTGGGTTAGTTTCTTGCAAGTGGAGCATGCATTGGTTGAGTGCCTTAACTTATTGTAACTTGTTCATTTGAAAAATGCATCTTCATATTCTATATTTTGATTCCATATCCCAAGCTTTGAAACGAGTTTGATTAAACTCGGTAACACCTTCTCCATATCCATATTATGTAGATTCTTACATAAATAAGTCATGAGCAAGAACCACTAGCAAGACCAATATAAAAAAGGTGTCCTATTTTCTTTGTGATACTTGTAAATATTTTCTAATTCTAGTATTATAATAGCAAGCTTGGGAATCTCACCCAAATTGGTTCCTAAGTGAAGCTTTGGATTTTAGGATCAAAGTATGGGCTCCACCATTGTAAGAAAAACCCTCAATGTCCATAGAACCATGAACCTCCCTAAAATATTTGATCAAATTCTTCATTATAGTTAATATTAGCCATAAAAAACCCTGATAAGTAATAATACATTGATAAGACTTGATGTAAATGTTTTTCTATATTAGTGATATTTAACGAAGTCAATTGAAATAAGATATATTCATTTAAATATTTTAAAATTTATTTTTCAATAGAAAAAATAAACTAAGGTTAAATATAAAATAACGTGATAAATATATTTTAAATTTATAAAACTACTCATCCATCTTTTTAACTCTAATTTTATAAATATTATAAAAATACTTATATTACTTAAAATTATTTTCCTTTTCTTTTTGTTTTTTAATAATTAAATAAATAAATAATATATTTTAAAGATATATGTAAAATTTAAAATGTGTTAGTACTTCTAAATTATTAGTAACTACTAAATGTCAGTCCTTTTAAACTAGTCAAACCACCTCTAGGTTAATGTGTATATTAATAGTGGAACCTTGGGGTTCACTATATGTATGTTGTTTGGAGGTATGGTCATGGAAATCCTAGGGTAATGTATATATTAATTTGCACATCTACTGAAAACTTGGGGTTAACTATATGTAGGTTAATGTGTATATTAATAGGGGAACCTTGGGGTTAACTATATGTATGTTGTTTGGAGGTATGGTCATGGAAATCCTAGGGTAATGTATATATTAATTTGGACATCTACTGAAAACTTGGGTTTAACTATATTTATGTTGTTTGGAGGTATGTTCATGGAAATCATATTTTCTTCCTTAAATGACTTCTTTGATATCATAATAACAATTGTTTGAATGTTATTGTCATCAAATTTATTCTTTTTGAAGCTAAAAGAAGAAATATAGATCAAGTTATTATGAAATAAAAATAAACTTTTATTGATAAAATAAATAAATATTTTGTAAGTAAAATTTATAAAAATCAAGAGAGGAGAAAATAAGATAGCTCATGAAAAAGCTTCACATTAAGATGAATGAAATAATCAACAAACAAGAACAAAATAAACGTATAATAAACATGAGATATTTAAAACTTCCTCTTGATTTTATAATAAATTCCAATAATTGATAGTATTTAAAATTAAAAACAAAAATAAATATATAATATTTAAAACCTATTATTGATACTATCATAAACATTAATTGAAAATATTTAAAAAAATAAATAAAAGGTAAAGATTTTTTTAATTTTATACAATCTATATAAAAGATATTAATCCTTTTCTAATGACCGCCTCCTGGGCTTTGCCTAGACCCGCTTGGTGGTGGAGTAGACCTAAGGATTCTTTTCTTGACAACATCCTTTTCCTTCTGCATGTAATCCACCACTCCGCCACTTTGACGCGACTCAGCAGTATTAGAGATCTTCATGTGACCGACGGTGGCGCTGTGAGGTGATACAGAGAGCCGCTGCCCGTTTACTTTATCATTCCTTCTTGGACTCGGTACAGAAGGCGCGGATTTTCCTTTGGGAAGAACATTGTACACCAAGAGGGATCTCGGTAAGACAGTCACCAACATTGCCATCTCTCTCTTCTTCGATAATATTCTTCTCTATGCGGGATCTCGGTTTGTATCGCCAGCCCAATAAAGAAACAAAGAAACTATGATCGATGCTTCAAGAAGAATAATAGTTTTGGTAGGAAGGAGAATGAGTTTGAGTGAGAGCTTTGATCGAGAAATGTGTCGAGAGCTGGGGAATTATATAGGCTTTGTAAAATCCTGAGATAAGCGCAGGTCCACTATAAGGAATTTCGCCTGCTTGTTCTTACCTACTTCTGTTGTTTCTCTGCAGTGAAACTTTGTTTCTCTGCAGTGTTCTCAGTTTCAAGTGAATTTTGACAATTTCACGAAGAATGAAGCGACCACAAACAAGAAATAAAGAGAATGTTGAAGGTGGCCACATGGTTGTGGTATGAAGACTAACGAGACGGACGCGGAGTGCACGGCACGGCCGTGCTAATACCTCAGTTGACCGAGATAAATTCGTAGCGGTTCCGACCATGCGGCGTGTCAATACCTCAGTTGACCGAGATAAATTCGGAGCTGCTCGGACCATGCCTAGAATTTGACTGCCGCCCTTACCTTCGAATATCCCAAGGAGAACAAACAAAAGGTTGGGAAAAAGACTCCCTCAAATAGAACAATTCCCTGATTTTTCAGGGCAGCATTTAGGAATTGGCAGAAGCATTCAATTCCAAGGAGATAAATTTCAATAGGTAGCCCTCATCAATAGCAATCTTGAGGAGATGATTTACATCCTCTACAGATTCAATAGCGATCTTGAGGGTATTCAGAATAGTCTTTTGTTTCTTATCAATACTTTTGATGAACTACACCAACTTGCAGAGCGATTCTGTTTGGGCAAAGTCAAAAGCTCCCATTCCTCGGTTATTACTGAATTTATTTCTAAATTAGTCATTAATTTTGTTTTGGTTATAACTTTATAATTGATTTTGTTCACTGAATATGTGCTATTATTTTATAAATGTAATTAAGGTTGTAATTATAAGTACTAAGATTTTATGATTAAAGTTTGTCATTCAAATTTTAAATGTAGTAATTAAGGTTATTAATTTTACTCTATTTAATTAAATTTTAGATTGATATTGTTCATTTAATAACTAATATTAATTTATAAGTGTTATTAAGGATGTTAGTTAAAATTCTTTGATCAAATCACTTTTGAGTTTATCAACTATGTATAAGATGATAATGAAAGTTTCAAATTTTAATTGTAATGATCAAATAAATAGATTTATTTTTTGAAAGTTTAAAATAAAATATAATAGTTAGAGGTGATCACAAACAAGATAAATATAATTTAAATTTATTTCTCCTTTAATTTCACAATAATATTTAGTAACTATCTTATTAATTCAGATTTTAGAAAGTATTTTTTTATAAAAAATTATAAATGGGATAAGTATACAATAAGAAATTATAATTTCCTTTTTATTTTAAGAAATATTAAATATAGATTATATTGGTTATTATTATGTGATATCAAATTAGATTGTTAATTAAAAATTACAACCCTTCACATGTACATGTAAATGTCTAATTCAAAAATATTAATCAAATTATAAATATGAAAGCCATGAATTAGTTGATGAAAATTTTAAATAAATTTAATTATAGAGATAATAGTTACCCATGATTGATTAAAGTTATTTCTCTCTATATATAATTAAAGTTAATTTGACAAACACTGTATCTCTATTCTAAATATAAGTAAAGGCAATAAGAAAAAGGAATCCAATAAAAATAAACTAAATTCTACTTTTTATTAGCGAAGGGAAAAAACTTTCATAAGCATATGTTGTACATATGCTAATGTATCCCATGGTACCTTATGGTAGAATTATAAATATCTAAATATTAGAACATGGTTTGAGTCAATAGTTTAGGAGTGTGATTTATATTTTTTCTTTATGCATGTGTTTATGTGTAGGATGTGCAAAAGTGCCATGTAACAAATATGTGCAAGTGTGAAGAGTGAGGAAGTGTACAACTACCATGTAAATATGTATGCAAGTGTGTAGATGTATGAGTGTGCAAATTGAAGAAGCAAAAAATAATGGCTCACCTGATAGATTAAAACCGAAATGCAATCTAGTGTTTCTAAGAAAGCATGTAAAAGAATGATGCAAAAGAGGTAAACCAAGTAAGCTATTGAAATGATGAATGATTTAAAGTAAAAATATGGGGTTTCTCCTTGTATTCATAAATTCATCAATTCAAAAGGTTACAATACATCCCCCTTTGAGGGCTTCTCATTTTGATACATTTTAGATTACAAATTACAAGGGATCAAATCCCTCCATGAGCATAAAGGCATGCTTCCAATGTTATTCTTGCAACCCACAATTGAGATCTAATATTGGGCTTCATTTATACTGCTCCTTAGCTCCTCCCTCATGCCTAGAATACCTGCACCTACACACAAGAGATTGAATGATGTTAATAGCATATGTGTTTAGTGATGAAAACTATGAAAACCATAGAAAGTATGCATCTATGAATATAAAATTTATTTGCGACTATTCTAAACAACTCCAAATGACTTGAAATTATAGTATAATGTTTAATAGGTGATTTTGGAAGGATATGAGTAGAAATCACAGTGAAATTATTAGCAGAACATGTGGTTGTTCCTGGTAGGAACAAGTAAGAGTGTAATCATGAAAACATTAATTGACCCATCAAATCTACTCCAAAATTTACCAAATTTGGATATGATGCTAACCTAATGCTATAGAAATGATCTACATAAAATTATATCAAAAATTTGGGCTATTTCATGGTCATCCCTATGAGTTCCAATAAGACCTACTAACCATCCCTAGGGGGATGACCACAAACTAGGGTACTTTTTGCCATAAATTTTACTTGGATCTAGTCAATAAATCTCCTAGGGGTCTTGTCATCGAATTTGGGAAACTAAATCTCAAAATTGGTTGGTTTTGGAATTGATTTAGTGTATTTTTGGATGCCCTTGAAAGCTCCTTCAAATGAAGAGGTTTTCAAGGAAAATACTTTGGCAAATGTGAGCAGCACTTCGTGAGCAATGCTTGTTATTGTATCACTTGAAATTGGGTAGGAGTACCTCAATTTATAGCCAAAATAAGGCAAATGTGCAAAGGGTAAAGATTTAATATGCAGGGCAAGTGTTACCACTTGTCAATGCCTTTGCGATGCATATGGTGGTAAAGCTTACCTATTTGGAGCCTCCAATTTGCAAGCCTTAATGTTTATGACAATATTTCAATCAATTTTTGGTAATTGGGTGGGATAAATGGTAGGAATTGATTACCATTTGCTCCACGCTTTGACTTTTGGGGGGTTTGGTTCATGGTCATCCCACCCAAGGATAGCTGTTGGTGGTTGTCCCTTGGTGTGATGACCATGAAGTATGGTCGTCCCTAGGTGGGATGACCATGGTTAGATGGCCCAAAACCTCTCAAAAGTGGGGTAGACCCTCCCAAAAGTGGTTTGGAGCCCTAATTAACCCCTGAGGGTTGTACAATAGGGTCATATGATGTCGATAAGAGTGGTTCATAGCAATATTATCTGATTTACACTATTTTAGTGTCTATAGATACCCCTTTTTGAGATGTACTATGTGTAATAGAGCACTGAGTAAAACTAGATGACCAAATCATTAAATTATTGAGTTTATTCATTAACCTAACCAAATTTAGATAAATCCATTTGTGGAAAGACAATACATTCTTAGAATATATGCTTTTTGATATAGTTGAAGGATTGATTTTGGTATACCTTTTAGCTGCACTTGCCATAGCATTTTTGGGGCTTAGGGTATACTTGGTCTTGGTTCCTTGTTTTCTTGTAAGCCTTTACATGGGTGAATTACCAAGGATTCAAGGAGGCCAAGCATTTTTTTGTTGCATTTGCTGATTATTTGCCCTAGCATGGGCTTGCAAATTTATCTTTGGTAATGATTCTTTTGAATGTATGAAGATTGCACTTTTTGAGTGTTTAAGTGTTGATTTTATTATGAAATATTTGTTATGACTACACCGTCAAGAAATGAGTCGATGAGGGCATGACTAATGATTAAAGTGATGAGTTGCTTGACAAATATTACTAAATTGGGATAACCATTAGTTTTACCCATTGCAAACCTTATCAATTCTTCTAGGATTTTGATCATTTTAATGATGATTTATGGAAGCGAGAGCCTTTATTCTTGTGGAGTGGTCTAGTAATAATAGCTTTATTGAAGAGTGAAATAAATATTTTTTAGAGCATCCATGAATACATTGGATTAAATCTTGATCCCTTGTTATTTTGAACAATTTTGACCTATTTTTGGTGGGTTTTTGGCCCTATTTTTTATCTTTTTAAGTTTTTTTGTAGGGTTTTTTGGTGGTCATCCCTGGGTGGTATGGTTGCATAGTTCATGGCCATCCATAGGTGGTACATTCAAATATATAGCTGACCATACCACCTAGGAGAAGCCATGCTCTTTTTACAGCTATATAAGCCCAAAATGAGATAAATGAGCTCATTTGTGCATGCTTGGCTTAGGATTTTAAGAGGTGAGGAGTAGGAGTCTAATTTTTTGAATCAGAGTGTTTCTAAAACATCCAGTCATCACCATGAGCTAGCAACAGGACTTGTCAAGCGGTAGAACCAATGCGATATGGGTATGGACTGAATTTTCCTCTCTTTCTTTATTTAATGCGAAATGTTAATTTCTTGTGATTTTTTGATAAAACACACTAAATTCTTTTTTAAAAACCATAATAGTTGGTAATATAGGAATTCAAGCAGCTAATTATAGTTTATATGCATTATTTTGTGATTATTTTACTATTTTTTACATTTTTAGGGTTATTTTAGGGGTCAAAATGACCCTATTTTAGCTATTTTTGGGGTCATCCATGGGTTGGATGAATTCCAAATTGGAGGCCATCCCTAGGTGGGACGTTCACAAAATTGGGCTAAAAAGGGCCCTTTTTTGGTATTTTTGGACTTTTTTGATGCATTTTGAGTGCTTCTTTTACACTTAGTTAGCTATGTCAGGTGGTGAAGAGTCGGTATCAATTTTTGAATTATTTTTAGGTTACTAGGGAAATTTTGACATAGGATGACTGTAAATGGCTCGATGTCATTGGCCTTAAGCATGTGATGTAGTTAGAGCTCATGGTGGGTGACCACGACTACTTGACTACCTTGATAGACCTTTGGGATCCATGCACCAATACTTTCTATTTACCTATATTAGAGATGATGGTGAATATCGAGGATGTTTATCTGATATTGTGCATTCTGATAGAGGGGTGCCCTATCATATCCACTCACCGAGACCGAAGATATGTAGTGATGCAGAGATACTTTAGGAAAATCTGGTAGGATGCAGTGCATGACCTACCCAACAGAGGGATATTAGTAGAGCTATAGTTTGAGGCTTTTGTGTTGGATTTTAGACATGCTTTATTGATGAATTTGATCTCCAACATGTTTCTCCTTGACTCATCAAGAGCCAGGTTCCCCTAGAACCTTGAAGAGTTGGTGTTTTCATTGGTAGAGTGCACTGTAGAGTAGATGTTAGTGATGACTTGGGGTACTACCTTATTAGCACAGCTATACGATGAGTTATATGAGATCCTCTCCCATGGGTAAAAGGGCTTGGGTTGTAGCTTTCTACTAAAGTTTTAGGGATGATATCATATTTCCATGGATCGAATGTGGGGATTTCCATGGATGACCCCAGCATGGCTTACTGAAAGAGATATAGGCTATTGGATACTGTGGCAATGAGCATAGAAGATATTTCGAGGTCATCACATTACAGGTGAGGTTGAGCACTATGTAGAGACCTTTGCACGACTTAGGGTAGAGGAGGTCGCGTAGATATCTTATAGAGATTGTTTAGTATGGATTGAGGTTGAGATATAGTTGTGTTGGGTGAGGCAGGGTAGATGGCTAATTTTGTGATATGGGACTGAGTGAGAGTACTTTCCTTATGCTTGAGTCCTATGGTATTTTAGGTTGTACTAGGTATTTCCTAGTTATTCATTTATCTATCAACATCATGGGGATGAGAGGACTCTTGGTTGACCTACAGTGGAGGCATTGAGAGAGGCGTTAGATCCTATAGTAGACATCTCTGATATGGATGATGTTGGGACTACATAGGAGTATGAATCTTGGTGAGTGATGTCGTAGTGGTGAGGAGAGGGTCCACTAGGAGGGGACGTAGTTGAGGCAGCAGAGGAGGCACCTAGGGATGCTCTATAGGAGGAGGGTCAAGATGAATTGCCAAATTATGAGGAGGTAGAGGGAGGCAAGCAATATGTGCATCACTGCATAGAGGATGAGTGGATAGAGCTCCGTAACTTAGGGGATCTACATGGTGACTTTGGTGAGGCTAAATTGGATGATCATGGGATGCAAGTACAGCTAGCAGCATGAGATGTATGCATGTATTTGTAATATAATGTAATTTGATGATATGGATTTTTGTAAAAGCATAATGAAATGGTTGATTTGTTTAATTTGTATGATGTATTATGATGACTATTTTGACACATTATATGCTAGCACCATAGATTGTACAAAATTTATCTCGTTATTTTAATGTTATCATGACACTATGTAATGGCTTGTGAAGATGTACACTAACAAATATGTGATGGTATGATATGAATTGTAATGAATAGTATAGTGTTTTATGATGTGTTTAGGATTTTCAGGAGACTCAAACACTCTAGTTACATATTGTTTTCCAGAAGTCTGGTTTCGCTGCTCTGCATGAATCCAACAAAAAAATAAACATAAGAGAGTCACCAACATTGCCATATCTCTCTTCTTCGATAATATACTTCTATATGCGTGATCTCGGTTTGTATCGCCAGTCCAACAAAGAAGCAAAGAAACTATGATCGATGCTTCAAGAAGAATAATTTTGGTAGGAAGGATAATGAGTTTGAGTGCGAGCTTTTAAGGAGAAATGTGTCGAGATCTGGGGAATTATATAGGTTTAGTAAAATCCTGAGATAAGCGCAGGTCCACTTGTTCTTAGCTACTTCTGTTATTTCACTGTAGTCTTCTCAGTTTCAAGTGAATTTTGACAATTCAAGAAGACTAACCGACCACAAACAAGAAATTAAGAGAATATTGAAGGTGGCCACATGGTTGTGGTATGCAATGCAAGGTTTGAAGACTAACGAGGCGTACGCGGAGTGCACGGCACAGCCGTGTCAATACCTCAGTTGACCGAGATAAATTCGGAGCCGTTCCGACCATACCCACCATACCACGTACAAATACTGGTATGTAAGTATTTGTCTGATCAAATATTTATTAAAAGATACCATGTTTAAATTTTAGGGCAACTTGTTTACAAATATTAAATTTGAATATGTTAATTAAAATCATTACTTATAATTGATTAAAGTTTTTTTATTTTTATTTTTTCAGTGTAGTATTATAAACTTTTATAAAGTGGTTAGGAGTCTCCACCTAACCATGATTTCTTGTAAATCCAAGAGCTATGCTTACCAATAACACAACCACTACACACTCGACCATACCTATGACTGATTAAAGTTATATATATTAAAAAAAAAGAAGATAAAATCAAGTTAAAAAAAACTTAAAGTTAATTTGACAAACGCTATATCTCTATTCTTTAAGTAAAGATGCCTCGCCCATATATCTATATATATTCAAGAGAAATAGAATAAGTTAAATATGAAGAATGCTATATTTCTATTTTAAAGATAAGTAAAGGTAACAAAAAAAAAAAAAAAAATTCAATGAAAATAAATTAAATTTTTTTACAAACTTTTTTAAGTTTATGTTGAAATGTTATATTATTTGGTATATGTTAATTTATTTTCATGGTACTTCATGGTACAGTTGTAAATATATAAATATAGTTTAGGAAAGTGATTTATATTTTTCTTTTATGCATGTGTTTATGTGTAGAATGTGCACAAGTGCGGTAAAATAAATATGTGTAAGTGTGAGAAGTGGGGAAGTGTATAGTTGTCATGTAACTATGTGTGCAAGTGTGTAGATGTAGGAGTGTGCAAAGTGACATAGAATAATTTGTGTTAATAGAGAGTGAAAAGTCAAGTATACAAGTAGAAATATGAGAAGTCATAATGCATGAGGTTTTTCTTATGTGTGAAATAGGAAAGGATGCATCTCCTCGATATGTAAGGAGAGTTATAGATAAAGAGTCCACCATTCATATTTCTAAGATGATATTATGGAGATAAAGCTCCACGTATTGTATCAAATAATACATGTATTACAAGAATCAAAGATATAAAATCTTTTATACAGTTTTTAACATATTATTGTAAGTTATCTTCATGTTATTTTATGAACGATATTGGCCATTTATTTCATATTATTATTGTGAGATAAAAAATTCACCTTGGGAAAAGTAATATCTACTTCTTAAATATTCCTTTGAGATGGAAAAGGAACATAGCTAAAATACTTGGGTGTCAGAATACTATTTTTCCTGCCTCATACTTGAGAATACCTCTTTTTTTTGGTTTTTGATTGTGGAAAGATAGTAGAAAAAGCTACTTGGTTGGAAAGAAGCTCTTTTAAGTCATGTTTGTAAGGTTACCCTAGTGATGGCTTCCCTCTAAAGTCTACCAATTTATTTCATGTCAATTTTTAATTGCCTGCCAAAAGTACCTACAAGTTAGAACAGATTCAAAGGAACTTTTTATGGTTTGGGATTGAAGAAAAAATATTCCATTTGGTCTCCTACAACCAAATTTGTACAAGAAAAAAGAAATGTGATATCAGGTTGAAGAGACTAAGGGATATGAATATTGCCCTCATATCCAAATAGGTATGGAGATTAGTTAGCTCCATAGGAGTTAACTGGACAAGGATTATCCAAGATAAATATCTCAATAGAGGAATTTTATTTCATTGAGAAACTTCTTTGCCTTTGGGATCAACCTTCTAAAACTATTTAATCTCTACAAGGGATTTACTGTTAAGAGGCCAAAGGTGAATATTTGGTAACAAGTGGCAAATCAAATTTTGGGAGGATGCTTGGCTCCTTGATTCCTCCTATCTAGTATTAATGAATTTAATAACCTCAGAACCCTTGTGGATCAGATTGTTGGTCCTATGGTGGTGGACTTCATTGAAGATAATGGAAACTCAAAACATTAGAAACAACTACCCATTCTAGGAATTAGTAGACAAATGTCTAATAGCTTGCAATCTCTCTAGACTAACTTGAAACTTATGGTCATTCCTAATCAATATTATGAAGACTCCTTGATCTGGGCTCCAGAGAAGAATGACAAGTTCTTTGTAATATCAGCCTATAGATTGAATGATTTGATGGGATGTTTTGGTACCCTAATCCCAAAGGTCAATTTTTTCTTTGGATTTTTATTTAAAATAAAATTTTGACTATTGATAATCTCAAGAAAAGAGGTTTTTTTCTTGTTAATAGATCTTATCTGTGTGGTTTAATTAAAGAGATTTTTGAGCATCTATTTTTGGATTGCTCACTTTCTTGCCATATTTTCTAGTTTTTCCTTTAGTTTTCAAGGTTGTCATGGTTTTTTTCTAAATTCATAGTAGATCTATTCAAGTAATGGTCATCCTCTTTTGTTAATGCCTTCTATAAAAATATTTTATCTTTATCCCTTCCCCATATTCTTTAGGGAATCTGAAAGGAATGCAATTGTAGGACCTTAAAAATCTATCTAAAGATCCTCCATCAATGTGCTCTAGGATTATCTACTTTGAAAGAAAACCTCTCTTGTCATATCTTTCCCAAAGTGTCTTGGCCCCTTCATGAGTCTTCTATTGCTTATCTATTGGGTGGTATTGTGTCTTTACCTCCTGGTATATGCTTACGACTCTTGATTCAGTGGGAACCACCTCAAGAAGTTTGGTGAAAGTTTAATTTTGATGGGACCTCTAAAGGTAACTTCGAGCCTACCGACGTAGGTGGTGTTTTTAGAAATTCTTAAGGAGAGATCCTTTTGGTTTTTGCTAAAAAAATAGGTCACCATACAAACCACTTTGTTGAAGCTTGATCTACCTTTTAGGGTTCTCGATGGTTCCATGCTTTTCAAGGTAGTAAGTTCAAAATTGAGGATGATTCTCTCAACATCATCAATATTCTATAGGGAAAACAAGCTCCTAATTGGGCCATTGAAATATGGTGCAAGCAACAACCACAAACATGAACAAACAATGTTCTTGGGAAATCCAACATGTGTTTAGATAAGAGAATAAGGTGGTAAAATTAATGGTAAATCTAGATCTACAACATAATGGGTTGATGGTTTGAATATTGAACCTTCCCTAGGATCTTATTCAACTTGTTTGATATGATGTCAGTTCTTAGTTCCTGGTCACAAAATCCATCCTTTCTGGTTGTATTGAAAGAGTTTTGGTGGGTTAAAGTGAATGAAATAGATTAATAGTTGTTTGTATGGTAGGAATTTTTTGTCTATTCTATTGTGGGTTTGATTGTTTTTTTTTTATAATTGGTTGATTTTGGGCCTTTGTTTTTATTTATGTCCTTTTTGGGATATGGGCTCTTTTGGTGTTCTAAGTTGTTTTGGAATATTGAGGGCTATATCTGGGTGGGCCTATGTTATGTGTATCATTTGTATTCTATTGTAAAAGGTTGCAAGACCCATTTCAAAACCCTCTTCTCAATATAATAGAAAATAATACATTTTTTTATTAATGTTTCAGAAGGGGTGTTGAAAGCTGCTCGAATATTTTGCATAATAGTCAAATATTTAACAATATGCTAAAAAATATAGCTTCTCCATAAAATATATATGCTAAAAAAATAAGATTATAATACAAACATTCCTTTCACATTCTACTTTACAACCATGTAAAACAACTAATAACAGGTTTTAGAAACATGCCATAAAAGCATAAGAAATATCATACTAAATTGATTAAGTAAACCACCTCCTATAGGATAGAAAAGTAGTAAACTAGATTTGCACATTGACCATAATTTTTGAAGCTTCAATGATTTCCCTAAGATTCTTTTTTGCTACATCCACAAAACTGTTTGATCTCCTTTTATAGGGCCTACATCAGGTTGTAATGCTTCTCAAGGACATTGATCCACCTTGTATTCCAAGAGAGGATTTTCATTTATTAATTCTTCTAGGCAATTTTTCCCTCCTACCCATGGATAAGGTAGTTTAGGTTCCAATCACAATTCTAGTTATAGTTTCTCATTATCTAATATCCTAATTCATTGGCCTTCCATTTTTTCTTTCCACTCCTCTATAAATATCTTTTTATTTTGATTCATAGCTTGTCAGCTTGGGGTTGGACCTAAGAATTTAAAACACCCCATATTTTTAGACCATTTTCCATCAACATGTGTTAAAGGTTCTATGAGAGGGATATGACCTTCTTCATTTGAATCAGAAAAGTTAATCAACTACATATTTCATTTTTTATTCATTTCATTGTGTTTAAGGGGGACTAGATTGGTGATTTTAACTAAGTAAAGGATTTATAAACCAAAACATCGTAACCCTCTAAAGAGGGTTTATCAATATGTACCTATTGATTTTATTTCAAAAATTGATCCTCCTCAAGGGCTTCCTGTTGAATTGGTTGTCCCAAGTGATCTAGGATCCCTCCTCTATTATTCTCAATAATTTTACCCCTTGAATCCCTACCCTGCTTGGAGTTCTCAACTTCCTTCTACTTCTTTTACCAAATTTTTTTATTTTGGGTTAGTTTCTTGCAAGTGGAGCATGCATTGGTTGAGTGCCTTAATTTCTTGTAACTTTTGTATTTGATAAAGATATTTTCATATTCTATAGTATGATTCTATACCCCAAGCTTTGAAACCAGTTTGATTGAACTAGGTAACACCTTGTCCATATCCATATTATATAAATTATTACATAAATAAGTCATGATCAAGAACGACTAGCAATACCAATAGCAAAAATATACCCTATTTTCTTTGTGATACTTACAAAAAATTTTGAGGCAGGCCTAAAAATCTCGCTCATGTTGCTGCCTAGGTGAAGCTTTGCGTTTTAGGATCAAATTTTGTTCTCCACCATTGCAAGAAAATTCTTTGACATCCATAGAACCATGAACCTCCCTAGAGTATTTGATTAATGTCTTCAGTTAATCTTAGCCATTAATAACCCTAATAATTAATAATACATTGATAAGACTTGATGTAAATGTGTTTCCACATATTAATGATATTTAATGAAGATAATTGAAATCAAGAGATATTCATTTAAATATTTTAAAATTTATTTTTATAAACTAAGGTTAAATATAAAATGTGATAAATATATTTTAAATTTATAAAACTATTCATATATCTTTTTAGCTCTAATTTCATAAATATTGTAAAAATACTTATATTACTTCAAATTATTTTCCTTTAATTTTTGTGTTTAATAATTAAATAAATAAATTATATGTTTTAAAGGTATATGTAAAATTTAAAATGAGCTAGTACTTCTAAATTATTAGTAACTACTAAATGTCAATCCTTTTAAACTGGTCAAACCACCTCCAACATCTAACACATCTAAAGGAAACTTGGGGTTAACTATATTGTTGTCCGAGTTAATATATATATATATATATATATATATATATATATATATATATATATATATATATATATATATATATATATATATATATATATATATATATATATTAATTTGGACATCTAATGTATATATTAATGTTGACATCTAATGGAAACTTGGGTTAACTGTAGCACCCTAAAATTGGCACGGTTAAAACCTTAGTAAAAAGATAAAATATTAAAATTTGAATTCCAACCCCAAACTGCTCGTTAAACCGCCTATTACCCGCTTTCCCCATTTTTCATACCATTTTTAGGATTTGTTTTGACCGTTGGACGATATCATCACAGATTAGATGAAATCGTCCCTAATCCGATGAATTCATTTGGAACAGAACGTCCAGACAATTTCGTCCCAAAACTAAATTTTCATAATTAGCTTCTGTTTCAACAGCCTCTCCAACTCGAGTAGAAGCGTGTTTGTACTGTTAGTGATTTCCCTGTTGGAGATCTCCTAGATTGGGATGATCCCCAACCTCCCAAACCTCTTCCTAATCCTATATAAACTAATATTTTTCTAGTTTATCCCCCTGATTCTCCCTTATTCTCCTTGAACCCCTAACCCCCTAGTTGACGGATTTCATTGCAGAGTTAGCTCCTTATTCCCTCGCACTATTGCTTGTATTCGGTATTTTTTTGCATTTTTATTTGCAGGAACTCTACTATTTTTTAGTTGAAGCTAGCTTGGATTGTCGCGGATGATCTCGAAATATTGCAAACGATCTCGTACGATTGGAGGTGATCCTTACTGTAGTTTAGATTGGGGGCAGTCTGAGTTTAGATTTTGCATTTTCTTAGCTTTCTCTACATTTTTCATATTGTATTTCTGCACTGTCTTAAGTTATTACATTTTTTGCATCTTGGAGTTCACCTCATTTAGCATAATCGCATGATAAAATTAAGATCAATCATTAAATCTATTGCATTTCCTTATTTGTTATTGAAATCTATTATTTAAGGCATGTTTGTTGTTATTTCTACCATTATCCTTTGCTTCTACATTTGCATATTTGGTATTTTGCATCTGTTTTTGTAATTATAGGTTTCTGACGAATTCATTTGATGAATTCATCAGATTTCAGATGATTCTGTCTAATTTCAAATGACCTTCTATGATTTGGGATGATCTCGAGAAATATCAGATGATTACATGTGAATTGAGAATATCTGAACTGCTACAAGACTCAGAATCTTCATCAGACATCTAAAATTAGGTATGACACATTCTAGCTAGCATATTCTCTGTTATTAGAATTAATTTCTACTTTTTGTATTCATTTAAATTAGTATTGGTATAGAATAGTTTAGATTCATATTTGGCCAAACCTAGGAGTTGAATGATTAAAGCACAAAATGAACACATCAAACTCACTGTCAACCTAGGCATGGAAACTGCCATTCAAAAGTTTCCTGGTGAACCCACCATCCATAAAAAATTCACCCGTATACACCTCCCTCGAGAGGCGGGACCTTCAAAGGGCCTCTCAGTCTGAGGTATTGTCCCATCCTTTTCATATCCTCCTTCCAGGCGTGGATCCTATATCCTAAAGGTAAGGGTGCAAAAAATTTGGAGCGATACATTTGGTGAACCCGACGTGAAAACTAAAACCTTTTGAAAACAATCCCCAAAAAAAAAACAAAAACATAAATGCATTTAGAACCAAAAATTGCATGTCATTTTTAGATGGTAAACTATAATAAAAGATGAGTTGTCACCATTAATGTTGAAAATCAATTAGTAGCTATAGAGATTACTTCTATGCTTAGAGTACCTCAAAAAAATAGGGTTCAACCTTTGTGGGACGAACTTGATAGGAGATTGATCTCATTTCATCTAGAGCAACCGAACTTAGGCAAATCAAAAGGTTTGTCCTAGATAGAATCTTGGATCCTGATCAAGTGACCTTATATCATGAATTTCAGAGAGCTTGCCATAGGTGGTTACCAGATAAAAGAGCCCTTGTGTCTTCCGAGTTGTATACCTTTGAGGAATACCTCGAGAATGTTGTAAAATTTAAAAGGAGCTAGTACTTCTAAATTATTAGTAACTACTAAATGTCAGTCCTTTTAAATTGGTCAAACCACCTCCAGCATCTAACACATCTAATGGAAACTTGGGTTAACTATATGTATGTTGTTTGGAGGTATGGTCATGGAAAACTTGGGGTTATGTTGTTTGGAGGTATGTTCATGGAAATCATTTTTTCTTGGTTAAATGACTTCTTTGATATCATAATAACAATTACTTGAATGTTATTGTCATCAGATGTATCCTCTATGAAGCTAAAAGAAGGAATATAGATCAAGTTATTATGGAATGAAAAGAAATCTTGATTGATAAAATAAATTAATATTTATAAGATAAAGGAAATTATCTTACTTTTTTAGAAGATGAAAATAAGATAATTCATTAGTTAGCAAAAAGTCTTCACATTAAAATGAATGAGATAATCAATAAACAAGAACAAAGTGAATGTATAATAACCCTGAGATATTTGAAACTTCCTCCTAATTTTATAATAAATAATAATAAATATTAATTGATAGTATTTAGAAGTAAAGACAAAAATAAATGTATAATATTTATAACCTGCTATTGATACTATTATACATAAAATATTTAAAAATAAAAGTAAAAAGTAAAATGGTTTTTAAAATTTCTAAGACCGCCATTTTTATAAAACAATCTTCATAAAATATGTTATTTTTTATAAAAATATTATTTGCCAAATATATTTTTATCGCTGCTGACGTTATTGACATAGGCAAAATAAAATTTGTGGATTGTTAGCTGATTGCACACATAACAGACAAAAGAGAAAGAACGAAAGACAGAAAAATAATATAACATTTCAATTATTTGCATTGTGCACACCGTTGGCGCTTCCAAGTGTGTAAATTTATATAATCAAATATAACAGGGTCCTCCTTACAATACACTTTAAAAACCATTAAAATTATTTGTTAACGACAATATTGCTTGATACCCGTCGGGTTTAATATAAGTTAATATATGTACCTATGTTTGATCCCCTACCACGCTCTTGACCACCTTTATTTCAAACCGAAAATTAAGTAAACAAAAAAACATTATTGACGCTCTAATTCTTGTCACTCCATACTTGTGCAGGACAATGTTATTGACGCTCTAATTCTTCACTTTTACTTGTAACGTTGAAAGGCGTTGCTTAATTTTCTAATGACCGCCTCCTCCTTTGCTTGGAGTAGATTCGCTTGGTCGTGGAGTAGACCTAAGGATTCTTTTCTTGACAACGCCCTTTTCCTTTTGCATGTAATCCACCACTCCGCCACTTTGACGCGACTCAGCATTATTAGAGATCTGCATGTTAACGACGGTGCATGCAGAGAGCCGCTGCCCTTTCACTTTATCATTCTCTCTTGGACTCGGTCCAGAAGACGCGGATTTCCCTTTGGGAAGAACATTGTACACCACCTCATCAATCTGAGGTGATTCGTTCTTCTTATCGGCCCACGTTCGATTCACCTTAAATTTAAAGATCAACATGTTGTTCTCGATTGTGGCATTCTCAGCAGAGCTGCTCCACGGCTTGGTATCGTCTTCGTTGCACGGTGGTACGTTTTCCTCCGCCAGATCCTTAGAAACTGCCGAGCCCGCAGCCGCTATCACAGAACCGAGCTCTGGATGGAAGGTGGACGGATTTTCTGGACCGATGAAAACGTGATTTTCCAGAAGTCTGGTTTCGCTGCTCTGCTTGAATCCAACGAAAAACAAACATAAGAGAGTCACCAACATTGCCATCCCTCCCTTCGTCGATAATATTCTTCTCTATGCGCGATCTCGGTTTGTATCGCCAGCCCAATATAGAAACAAAGAAACTATGATCGATGCTTCAAGAAGAATAATTTTGGTAGGAAGGAGAATGTGTTTGAGTGAGAGCTTTGTTGGAGAAATGTGTCGAGAGCTGGAGAATTATACAGGCTTAGTAAAATCCTGAGATAAGCGCAGGTCCACTATAAGGAATTTCGCCTGCTTGTTCTTACCTACTTCGGTTGTTTCACTGCAGTGTTCTCAGTTTCAATTGAATTTTGACAATTCACGAAGACTGAACCGACCACAAAGAAGAAATTAAGAGAATGTTGAAGGTGGCCACATGGTTGTGGTATGCAAGGCAAGGTTTGAAGACTAACGACACCGACGCGGAGTGCACGGCACGGCCGTGCCAATACCTCAGTTGACCGAGATAAATTCGGAGCTGTTCAGGCGATTACATCGGACCCTTATCACATTGATAAGTATTTGTCTAGGTTCTTGATTTAAATCTTTGAAGTGTACAAACTAATTGTAATTATTTATTTTATAACCAAACATAAATAAATAAATTAACTAATTAAAAAAAACCTTTCTTGACGAGATAAATTCGGAGCCATTCGGAGCATGCCTAGAATTTGACTGCCGCCCTACCGTGGAATAAAAATATAATGACTCTGGTTAGTTGAATGTATAGTGCATTCAAAGCATGCCTAGAATTTGACTGCCGCCCTACCGTGGAATAAAAATATAATGACTTTGGTTAGTTGTATGTATAGTGCATTCAAATTTATTTAAAATAATTATTACTGAGTTCGTTTCTAAATTAGTCATTAATTTTGTTATATTTGTTAATAAATATGGATTTTATATAACTAAACTTTATAATTGATTTTCTTCAATGAATAAGAGTTATTAAGTAGTAATTATAAGTACTAAGATTTTATGATTAAAGTTTGTTATTCAAATTTTTAGTTTTAAATGTAGTAATTAAAGTTATTATTACCTTAATAGTTTAGTTTAAAAAAATAAAAAAATTATAGTTTGGGGAGGAAAAGCTATTCTGCTAGGGTTTGATGAAGAAAAACTGCTTTACGAGGATGGCAACAACTTTTGGAGGAGGTCTGAAAAATTGGAGGAATATTGTGATGGCATCGGGTTCGTCATAGAGAGTGCATGCTCATGATATTTTTTCATCTAAAAATGACTGGAAGGAACAGGATTTTCCAGTGCATGTTGGGAACCGCTTGTTAAAGAACAATGGATGTTTGGAACGATGTGAAGCCAGACCAATTCTAGTGGTTCAACCAGACTCGGTGGTGGAAGATGTGGAGTATCTAACCAAACATGCCCTTATTGGCAAATTTTTAGGCATCAAAATTTATCTCCCCTTTGTGGAGGCTTGGGTCAGGAAGACTTGGAATCCTGAAGGCGATGTGGAGGTGATGCTGAGTACAAATAGGTATTTTATGGTGGTTTTCTCTTGTATTGCAGATCGTAACAAAGCATTTGAAGGGGGTCCTTATTTCTATAACCATGTGGGACTCTTTCTTAAACCCTGGAATGTGGGTTGCAACCCATCAAAGGAGCGGTCGTCGCGGGTTCCAGTATAGGTGCGGATTCCATGGCTCCCGCTGGAATTCTGAAGAACTAATATCTTGCATAAGATTGCCCTTCTGCTTGGGAAGCTGGTTGGACCGTCAGAACAGACAATGGAAAAAAAGGGAATCTTTGTTGCTCTTATTTGTGTTGAAATTGACTTAAATAATCCTATTCCAGATTCTATTGAAATACAATTTGGATAAACTACATGGGTTCAAAAACTTGACTATGAAGCTCTTCCATTTCGTTGCCAGATTTACCATGAATATGGCCACCTACAAAGAAAATGCTCTAAGTTTGTATCACCTGCGGCTTCAAATCCTGGGCCCTCTCAGTCTGGACAAAGTTTGGATAAAGGAAAAACCCCGATGAAGGGGAACAGGATAAGGAAGTTTTTATTTCGATAAAAGCCTGAAATAGAGGACGAAGGGCAAAGAAAGACCTTAAGGATAGCCAGTCAGATGCTCTACTCAACCATCTTGAAATATTATATTATCTTGATCAGTGCATGTAGATACCTGAATCATCGCTACCTGATACAAATATAACAAGGTCAAATCAGATGTCTCTTCTTAATAGGGAACTTAAGAAATCAGATCTAGGGGGTTTAAATGAAGAACAAAAAGCTTTGGATATGAGTATAGGGGACATGGTTGGGTCTATCCCTATAAGGAAAACTATTTTGGAAATTGCTACAAATTTAGTTATGCCCTCTCCTACTCAGGCATTGATGCAGTCATCATTAGACTACAAAACTCCTACGGTGTTGGGATTACAACAAAAAATAATTAAAAAAAGTTTTTCAGATAAGAATATGAAGGTGGGTCGAAAGAAGGACTAGGATAAAATTAAGTTAATGGGGGAGACTTTGGTGGAGTCAGGCTTGGTGAGAACATTGGAATCCCATTTTTATAACCCCAAAAAATGATTATCCTCTCATGGAATGTAAGGGGGTTGAATAGCATCCCCAGACAAAAAGTTGTTTGTGATTTGGTTCTTGTGCATTCTTCGGATGTGGTGTTTATTTAGGAGACTAAATTGACTATGTATATTATGTTCAATATTACTCCCAAGTTGTAGAGAAGGGGGCAACGCCAGTGTATTGGTGCTTGTGAATATGTTGGTGGCATCGCTTGTTTATGGGATCCAGTTAAGATATCCCCTCTTACTTGTATTTCCAGCATATGGTCTATTTCAATGGTCGGGCATGATAATGAATCTGGTAAAATCATCCTACTTATAAATGTTTATGCTCCTATTGATTACAATGGTAAAGTGAATTTGTGGAAGCACATTTGCTTTGTGAGAAGTTTGGTTCCCCTGTACCCATGGATTTTGGATGGAGACTTCAACTCTATCACTTGTCTAGAGGAGAAATGTGGTGGGGTGGACCGTCTCGAGCCTTTTTCTTCTATCTTCAGTGCTCATATCCAGGCCCTAAACTTGGTTGACATCAAGCCATATGATCTTTACTTGGCACAATAGAAGGTGTGGGGAAGCTTCCATCTCAGAGAGACTGGATAGATTTTTGATATCTAGTTATTGGATGGGTAATAATAGAGGTGCTAGTTCTATGATTTTGGAGGGTAGGGGATCTGATCATTGTCCTATAAAACTCTCTACTTTGGAGTTAGGGCTAAAAATAATCCCTCCTTTAAGTTTGAAATTATGTGGCTTTGTGATCCTAAGCTTCATAATTTCATGCAAGGCTGGTGGACCACTGGCAAACCTCCTCATGGTGCCACTATGTATTCCTTTATGAAGCAACTACAATTTGTAAAACATAAATTGAAGAGATGGAATAGACTGAATTTTGGGAACCTTTCCTTGGCTAAGTTGGAAGATCTTAGGAGGATGGAAGAAGCTTCAAGGAATATTAGAGATTAGGGATTCACGAAGGAGCTTCTTGTTGAGGAATCTGAGGATGTGAAATACCTTGTTGAATGGGAATTGAGGGAAGAAATTTTTTGAAAACAAAAAGCTCGAGTATATTGGCTTCAGGAAGGGGATAGGAACACAACCATATTTTATAACTCAGTTAAGGCTTGTCGTAATGGTAATCTGATTACCTATCTTGTGAATTCTTAGGGTGTCCTACTCTCTTCTTTCAGGGATATTTCAGAAGATACTAAGAGGTATATTTCCTCTCTCTTCAAGGAGGACTCCCTATCAAATTATGAGAATGAAAAGCTTATTCTAAAATGTATTCCAATGATTGTTTCTAGAGATATGAATGAGCACTTGATGGGTTCAATTTCATTTGAGGAGTTGGAAAATGTTGTATTCAAGAAGAAAAAAGGAAAATCCCCAGGCCCAGATGGATTCACGATTAAGTTTTATTAGGAGTTTTGGGATTTAATAAAATTTCATCTTTTTGAGGTGGTCCATGAGTCCCAAAAGAACAAACAGATGCTAAGGGCCCTAAATGCTAACTTTGTGGTGCTTATACCCAAAAAAGAGGGAGCAAATTCCTTGGATTTGTTTAGGCTTATTGCTCTCTACAATGTTGTGTATAAGATCATAACAAAAATTATTGATAAGAGGTTGAAGATATGGTTGAGCAAAATCATCTCTGAGGAGCAAGGAGGGTTTGTCCCTGGCCGATAAATCCTAGATGGGGTTTTTATTGCTATAGAAGCTATTTACTCGATGGAAAATTCTAATGAGAAAACTATGTTCATTAAGTTGGACATGGCCAAAGCCTATGATCGGGTCAGATGGTCCTTTCTTTAGAAATTTCTTGCTGCTTTTGGATTTGAGGAGGAATGGATTAGATGGGTGATGAGTTGTGTTTCTTCTTCCTCATTATTTGTTCTTGTTAATAATGAGCCATCAGAGTTGTTTGATGCCTCAAGGGGATTGAGGCAAGGAGATCCTTTATCTCCTTATTTATTTATAATTATGGTAGAAGGGTTGGGAATATTACTAAATTCTCAAGTCATGCAGGGTCTCATTCAAGGGTGGAAGTGGGATAGTAGTTTGTCAACTCTTTCCCACCTTCAATTTGTTGATGATACTGCTTTGTTGGAAGTTGCCACTATTAGGGAAGCTGGCAATATTAGACAGTATCTTGACATATATATTGGTGCTTTTGTACAGTTGATTAATGAGGACAAGTCTTCTATTTTTTTCTTCAATACTCCTCATATTATTCAAGCCAGTATTGCTCGCATTCTAATATTCTAGGTTGGGACTCCCCCCTTCATTTATCTTGGTATTCCAATTTCATCTCACCCTCTACCTAGATCTTCTTGGCAGTCTGTGCTTGATAAATTTAGAAGGAATGTGAATCACTGGACTTTCAGATGACTATCCACTGCAGGCAGAGTGTTTCTTTCTAAATCTGTTGTTCAAGCTTTACCCATTTATATATTTTTTGTACAAATAGCTCCCTCTCACTTTATCAAGGACATGGATGCTTTGTGAAGACAATTTTTATGGTCTAGAAAACTTGATCAATCTAAATGGTGTTTGGTTAGGTGGGATTCTATATGTAGGCCAATGCAAGAGGGAGGCCTTAGGTTGTGACAAACAACTCTTTTTGGGCAGGCTTTGGCTGCAAAACTTTATTGGAGATGGTGTACCTCTCAAGATCAGATTTGGACTAAAATATTATCTTGTAAATACTTGAGAGGTATTTCTGAGGCTGAAATTCCTAGAGTCAGCTTGGTTGGGAAAGGTTCAGTTATCTGGGACACTCTAAAAAGAGGGGCTAATTTAATCAAGCAGGGTTTGTTCTAGGTTTGTAATCAAGGATAAAATACTCTTTTTGGGAGGATTCTTGGGATGGCCACCCTCCTATATTGAATCAATATCCTAGGTTATGTTCCCTAAGAATTTTTTTCTTGGAAGTAGGTTGGTCTTGTGTGGAGGACTTTAAAAAAATCTAGTATTTTGGAAATATGGAGATATACAGGTGGAAATATCTGCAATAATGGCCCCAGGGGGGATTGGCCAAGGATAGAGAGGTGCTTGCTCTTATTATTATGGGGAGGTCTTGTTCTTCATTGAGGGGTAAAGATATTCTAGCTTGGAACCTTGATCCTAACAGAACGTACTCGGTAGCCTATGGTTATCAGGTTATTGCTAAGCAAAAGTATGGGAGTCTTCCTATCACTTGGTGGAAAAAGGTGTGGAACAAATTTTCCTGGCCAAAGTGTAACTTCTTTCTCTAGTTGGTAGCTCGAAACAAATGTCTCACTTGGTATAATGTGAGGAAGAGGGGATTTCAAGGTCCCTCTTTTTGTGTCCTTTGCAATAAGAATGAGGATGACTCTTCTTATTTATTTTCCAATGCTCCATTTTTAGAGACATTTTGTACCATTGGTGGAGTTCCCGGAACCATCCATGTTTTCATGTGTTGTCCCTAGTGGAGTTTTAGAGTAGTCTACGTAGAACTTCGGCCAAGGCCCCCTTCCTTCGGGTGGCTTGGAATTTGGGCCCTTCTTGCATCATCTAGAAAATTTGGCTCGAACAGAATCGGTGCATATTTTAGGGTAGTTATTTGGCTATTCAACAGATTTGGCAAAGGATCCTATATATGGTTCAGGAAACCATCCATAGAAAATGTGATGTGGACCCTCTTTTGGATTCTAGGGAGGAGAAGGTACAACAAGCCCTTAGTCTCTTTGGGGATGGGTGAACTCTTCTATCCCTAGTAGGGTTCCTCAGCTCAGCAAGAAGGTTAGGAGAGATGGTAGGTGGAGGCCACCCCGTAGAGGAGTTCTAAAAATTAATACTGATGGATCGTCCAGGGGTAATCCTAGACATGCTAGCATTGGCGGTGTTGGGAGAGATTATACTAGTGGTGTTAGTTTTTTCTTTTCCATTTATAAAGGTGTTCACTCCAGCAATTTAATGGAAGCTCTTGCAATTCTTGAGGCCTTACAGAGGGGGTTTTCTCTTGTCTGGCATAGAATTATCTACAAGTTTGAATCTCAAATTGTGGTTAATCTTTTAAATAGTAAAATGGTGGAGGAAATTAATTGGCAGTTGGCCTCTATAGCCGCTCAGATTCTTAGAATGAGTGAAGAGTTCAAATTTATATCCTTTGTGCACATTCCAAGGCAATGAAATGTGGTTGCTGATTACTTGGCCAAAAGGGCTTCTGAGCTACTGTATCCTTGGAGTATTGATAATTGTGAGAGTCTCTCTTTGGGGACTCTAAACGCCTGTGGGAGTTGATCCACAAGGATGTACATACTTAATATGGTTTATTCTTGTTGTCTTTTTTGGGTGTCATTCTAGTCTAGTGGTTTTAGCCTGTTTGGTTGTTTGTTTGAGTCCTAGTTGGAAGCTCAGTTGTACTCTGTAATCCAGAATTTCTATCAATAAAATTTTACCCCTCTATTTAAAAAAAATGTTATTAAATCTTATTTTATTTAACTAAATTTTAGAATTGATAATTTAATAATTAAAATTATTTTTTTAATTGTGAGAAATTTTTATGACTTGTGTATAGGGTTGAATTGATAATTTAATAATTAAAATTATTATTTTTAATTGTGAGAAACATTTATGACTGACCCATAGGGTTGAGCAGTCTCCTCTCAACCATGACCCCTCGTAAAGTCCCAACCATGACCCCTCGTAAATTGTAAAGTCGAAAGCTATACATATCAATATATAATTTAGAGAATTTAACACAAAGCCACCACATACCCACTCCTCACCCTCGCCCATGCCATGGTTTGAACCTTGGAGCTCCCATGACCCCTCGTAATGTGTAAATTCAAAAGCTATATATCAATAGATAATTTAGATAATTTATCACAAAGCCATCAAATACCCACCCTTCACACTCACCCACCCCTCACACTCACCCACGCCATGGTTTGAACCTTGGACCTCCCAAAAAAGAGCCAAATCTCAAACCGTTATGTTGCATGACATGTTCAACTAAAATTAATTTATAAGCGTTATTAAGGATATCATTAAAAGTATAAGTAATTAGAATACATTCACCAAATAACTTTTGAGTTTATCAATTATGTATAAGATGATAATAAAAGTTTCAAATTTTAATTGCAATGATGAAATAAATAGATTTTTATTTTATTTTTAAATAAAACACAACAGTTAGAACTTATCACAAACAAGATAATTATAGTTTTAACTTATTTTCACTCTGATTTCACACTAATAATTAGTAATTATTTTATTAATTTAATGTTTGATTTTAAAATGTAATTTTTTTAATTATAAATTGAATAAGTATACAATTAGAAATTATAATTTCATTTTTATTTTTTATTTTTTTGAATATATATGGTGGAATATATTTATTTAGTAATTAGGGATAGAAATATTTTATCTTTATCCCTTCCCCATATTATCTAGGGAATCTGGAAGGAATGCAATTGTAGGACCTTAAAAATCTATCTAAAGATCCTCCATCAGTGTGCTCTAGGATTATCTACTTTGAAAGAAAACCTCTCTTGTCATTCCTTTCCCAAAGTGTCTTGGTACATTCATGAGTCTTCTATTGCCTTTCTATTGGGTGGTATTGGGTCTTTACCTCCTGGTCTATGCCTATGGCTCTTGATTCAGTGGGAACCACCTCAAGAAGGTTGGTGAAATTTTGAACTTATGGCTCCTTTGGAGTTAGGGCTAAAAAATAATCCCTCTTTTAAGTTTGAACTTATGTGGCTTTGTGATACTAAGCTTCATGATTTCATGCGAGTCTGGTGGACCACTAGCAAACCTCCTCATGGAACTGCTATGTATTCCTTTATGAAGTGACTACAATTTGTAAAACATAAATTGAAAAGATGGAATAGACTAAATTTTGAGAACCTTTCCTTGGCTAAGTTGGCAGCTATTAGGAAGATGGAAGAAGCTTCAAGGAATATTAGAGATCATGGATTCACAAAGGAGCTTCTTGTTGAGGAATCTGAGGATGAGAAAGACCTTGATAAATGGGAACTAAGGGAAGATTTTTTTTGGAAACAAAAAGCTCGAGTATATTGGCTTAAGGAAGGGGATACAAACACAACCTTCTTTTATAACTCAGTTAAGACTCACCGTAATGGTAACCTGATTACCTCTCTTATGAATTCTCAAGGTGCCTTGCTCTCTTCTTTTAGGGATATTTCAGAAGAGACTAAGAGGTATTTTTCCTCTCTCTTCAAGGAAGACTCCCTATTAGATGATGAGAATGAAAAGCTTATTCTAAAATGTATTCCAACGATTATTTTTAAAGAGATGAATGAGCACTTGATGGGTCCAATTTCCTTTGAGGAGTTGGAAAATGTTGTATTCAATATGAAAAAATAAGAAGCACCAGGCCCAGATGGATTCTCGATTGAGTTTTATTAGAAGTTTTGGTATTTAATCAAATTTGATCTTTTGGAGGTGGTCCATGAGTCCCAAAAGAACAAACAGATGCCAAGGGACCTAAATGCTACCTTTGTGGTTATTATACCTAAAAAAGAGGGAGAAAATTCTTTGGATATGTTCAGGCTTATTGCTATTTGCAATGTTGTGTATAAGATCATCACAAAAATTATTGTTGAGAGGCTGAATATATAGTTGAGCAAAATCATCTCTGAGGAGCAAGGAGGGTTTGTCGCTTGCAGATAAATCTTGGATGGAGTTGTTATTGCTATAGAAACTATTCACTCGATGGAAACTTCTAAGGAGAAAACTATGTTCATTAATTTGGACATGGCCAAAGCCTATGATCGGGTTAGATAGTCCTTTCTTTAGAAAGTTCTTACTACTTTTGGATTTGAGGAAGAATGGATTAAATGGGTGATGAGTTGTGTTTCTTATTCCTCGTTCTCTGTTCTTGTTAATGAGCCATCAGAGTTATTTGATGCCTTAAGTAGATTGAGGCAAGGAGATCCTTTATCTCCTTATTTATTTATCATTATGGCAGAAGGGTTGGAAAGATTACTCAAGTATCAAGTCATGTAGGGTCTCATTCAAGGATGGAAGTGGGATAGTAGTTTGCCAACTCTTTTCCACCTTCAATTTGTTGATGATACTGCTTTGTTGGGAGTTTCCACTATTAGGGAAGCTGGAAATATTAGACAATATATTGACATATATCTTGGTGCTTTTGGACATTTGATTAATCAGGACAAGTCTTCTATTTTATTCTTCAATATCCCTCCTCTTATTCAAGCCAGGATTGCTCGTATTCTAATATTCCAGGTTGGGACTCCCCCTTCATTTATCTTGGTATTCCAATTTCATCTCACCCTCTACCTAGATCTTCTTGGCAGTCTATGCTTGATAAGTTTAGAAGGAAGGTGAATCACTAGACTTTTAGATGGCTATCCACTGTAGGTAGAGTGTTGCTTTTAAAATCTGTTGTTCAAGCTTTACCCATTTATAGATTTTTTGTACAAATAACTCCCTCTCACTTCATCAAGGACATGGATGCTTTGTCAAGACAATTTTTATGGTCTGGAAAACTTGATCAATCTAAATGGAGTTTGGTTATGTGGGATTCTATATGTAGGTCGGTGCAAGAGGGAGGCCTTGGGTTACGACAAAAAGATCTTTTTGGGAAGGCTTTGGTTGCAAAACTTTATTGGAGATGGTGTACCTCTCAAGATCAGATTTGGGCTAAAATATTATCTTGTAAATACTTGAGATTTTTGAAGCTGAAATCCCTAGAGTCAAATTGGTTGGGAAAGGTTCAGTTATCTGGGACACTATGAAAAGATGAGCTAATTTAATCAAGCAGGGTTTGTTCTGGATTTGTAATAATGGATAAAAAACTGTTTTTGAGAGGATTCTTTGGATGGCTACCCTCCTATATTGAATCAATATCCTAGGTTACGTTCCTTAAGCATTTTTTTCTTGGAAGCAGGCTGGTCTTGTGTGGAGGAATTTAAAAAATCCAATCTTCTGGAAATATGGAGATGTACAGGTGGAAATATCCACAAGAATGGCCCTAGGGGGGATTGGCCAAGGATAGAGAGGTCCTTGATCTTATTCTTATGGGGAGGCCTTGTTCTTCATTGAGGGGTAAAGATATTCTGGCTTGGAACCCTGATCCTAATGTAACCTACATGGTAGCCTATGGTTATCAGGTTCTTGATAAGCAAAAGTATAGGAGTCTTCCTATCACTTGGTGGAAAAATGTGTGGAACAAATTTTCCTGGACAAAAAGTATCTTCTTTCTCTAGTTGGTAGCTTGTAATAAATGCCTCACTTGAGATAATGTGAGGAAGAGGGAATTTCAAGGTCCCTCTTTTTGTGTCCTTTGCAGTAAGAATGAGGATGTCTCTTCTCATTTATTTTTCCAATGCTCCTTTGTCAAATACATTTGATACCATTGGTGGAGTTCCTGGAACCATCCATGTTTTCATGTGTTGTCCCTGGTGGATTTTTGGAGTAGTCTAGGTAGACCTCCAGCCAAGGCCCCCTTCCTTCGGGTGGCTTGGAATTTGGGCCCTTCTTGCATCATCTAGAAAATTTGGCTTGAACAAAACCGATGCATATTTTAGGGTAGTTATTTGGTTGTTCAACAGATATGGCAAAGGATCCTATATATGGTTCAAGAAACCATCCATAGCAAATGTGATGTGGATTGTCTTTTGGATTCTAGGGAGGAGAAGGTACAACAAGCCCTTGGTCTCTTTGGGGATGGTGTGAACTTTTTTATCCCTAGTAGGGTTCCTCAACTCATCAATAAGGTTAGGAGAGATGGTAGGTGGAGGCCACCCCCTAGAGGAGTTTTAAAAATTAATACTGATGGATCATCCAGGGGTAGTCCTGGACATGCTGGCTTTGGTGGTGTTGGGAGAGATTCTACTGGTGGTGTTAGTTTTTTCTTTTCCATTTATAAAGGTGTTCACTCCAACAATTTTATGGAAGCTCTTGCAATTCTTGAGGCTTTGCAGAGGGGGTTTTCTCTTGGCTAGCATAGGATTATCTACAAGTTTGACTCTCAAATTTTGGTTAATATTTTAAACAATAAAAGGGTGGAGGAAGTTAATTGGCAGTTGGCCTCTATAGCCGTTCAGATTCTCAAAATGAGTGAAGAGTTCAAATTTATATCCTTTGTGCACATTCCAAGGGAATGGAATTTGGTTGTTGATTACCTGGCCAAAAGGGCTTCTGAGCTACTATATCCTTGGAGAATTGATAATTGGGAGAGTCTCTCGTCTGGGGCCTCTCAACACCTATGGGAGTTGATCCACAAGGATGTACAGACTTAATGTGGTTTATTCTTGTTGTTTTTTTTGGGTTTCATTCTAGTCTAGTGGTTGTAGCCTGTTTGGATGTTTATTTGAGTCTTGGTTGGAAGATCAGTTGTACTCTCTAATCTAGACTTTTTATCAATAATTTTTACCCCTTTATTTAAAAAAAATGTTACTAATTTTATTTTATTTAACTAAATTTTAGAATTTATAATTTAATAATTAGAATTATTTTTTTAATTGTGAGAAATTTTTATGACTGGTGTATAGGGTTGAATTGATAATTTAATAATTTAAATTATTATTTTTAATTGTGATAAACCCTTATGACTGACCTATAGGGTTGAGCAGTCTCCTCCAAACCATGACCCCTCATAAAGTCCCAACCATAACCCCTCGTAAAGTCTAAAGTCAAAATATATACATATCAATATATAATTTAGAGAATTTAACACAAAGCCACCACATACCCACTCCTCACACACGCCCATGCCATGGTTTGAACCTTGGAGCTCCCATGACCCCTCCTAAAGTGTAAATTCGAAAGCTATACATATCAATAGATAATTTAGAGAATTTATCACAAAGCCATCACATACCCACCCTTCACACTCACCCATCCCTAACACTCACCCACACTGTGGTTTGAACCTTGGACCTCCCAAAAAAGAGCCAAAGCTCAAACCGTTGTGTTGCATGACATGTTCAACTAAAATTAATTTGTAAGCGTTATTAAGGATATCATTAAAAGTATAAGTAATTAGAATACATTCACCAAATAACTTTTGATTTTATCAATAATGTATAATATGATAATAAAAGTTTCAAATTTTAATTGCAATGTTAAAATAAGTAGATTTTTTTTTTAAATTTTAAATAAAACACAATAGTTAGAACTGATCACAAACAAGATAAATATAGTTTTAACTTATTTTCACTCTGATTTCACACTAATAATTAGTAATTATTTTATTAGTTTAAAGTTTGATTTTAAAATGTAATTTTTTTAATTATAAAATGGATAAGCATACAATTAGAAATTATAATTTCATTTCTATTTTTTATTTTTTTGAATTTATATGGTGGAATCTGTAGCTGCCTTAAATCTGAGCAGGCTATCCGACTTTTATGGCCACCACAATATTCTACATTGTTCCTCTAGGAAGCCGCTACATTGTCTATCCTTATACCCACCATGCCACAATCATTTTAAACTTTTTACACTGCTAAAAGCACTGGGAAAAGGACAAGTGTTCAGTCTGAAAAGGCTCGATATTTGAACCTTGGACATCTGCCCCCTTATAGTATTAGGTCAAACCAATTGGTCTATACCTCAAACCTATTTATTTTTTATTTTAAGAATTAATAAAATTATATTATATTGATTATTATTATGTGATATATGTTGAGCAAAGTGCAGCAAATAGTATTGTCATTGTTGTCAACATAGTCAAACAGATTTATTGATGCAATGGACAAGAGTTCATTGAACAGCAAGGTGCAGCCAAAGTACAATGGATAGGAGTTCAGTGTTGAGCAAGGTGTTGCAGGAGTATTGTCATTGTTGTCAATATAGTCAGTTAGATCTAATGATGCAATGGACAGGCAGTTCAGAAGTCATTTAGATGCAAAGGATAGAAGTTCAAAAGTTAGTCAGATCATTAACAACAAGTTTTTAGGAAGAAAGAAGAGGATATCATGACATGTCATTATTTCACAACAGTTACAGAAAGGTGACAGTAGCAGTTGATGCCGACAAAGTTGAATCAGGGTCGACGAATTTTAGGGTTTTGTAGCTGACAATTTCTAAGGTTTTGCAGTCGATATTCTTAGGGTTACAACCGATGAATTTTAGGGTTTTGCAGATGAAAAATTCTAGGGTTTCTCAGTCGACATTCTTTTAGGGTTTGTTCCTAAAATTTCTTCTATAAAAGGAGGGCTTCTTCAAGTTTGAAAGATGGGGTGTTAAGATAAAGTGCAAATGAGAGCATAGTGTTTGTGAAAGTGAAGTTTGTGTTGAGCAGAGAGCAGAATGTGAAACGACACAGAGTGTGCAGAGAAGCACGAAGGGCAAAGTTGATTACAAAGTCTGGCTGTAGCAGTGCAGCAGACTGTGTGAAGTGATTGCGCAAGAGAGAGCAGAGTGCGTAGAGATTGCAAAGGTGATGTAGACCAGTTAGAGTCTTGCAATAACAAAGGTATATGTCAAACATTTTTATTCAAAATTGAAGTCCAGTTGGTGCTGGCAAATTAGGGGTTGGTGCTCCTTTCTGTTGGTGCAGATAAATAAGGGGTTGGTGCTCCTTCCAGTTGGTGTTGGTAAATAAATTGTAAAGTTGGTGCTTTGCAAGAGGATGGATTTGGATAGGAGTCCAAGAAGCCATTCTTTTTTAGGAGTAGCCATTTTGGTGAACCTCATTAAAAATTTGTGTTGTGTGATGTTCTCTTGCGGTACTTATTATATATGTTTATAAGTTTTATCTGCTGTAATTTTTAGAGCTGTTTATTTATCTTTTGGAATGCTACACTGATTCACCCCCCCTCTCAGTGCCATACTAAGTACAATAATTGGTATCAGAGCCAGGTTCCCAATTTTGGCTAAATCAGTCAGGGTTGATCTTGGATTAGTACACAATGGCTAAGAAGAATAGATCCTCATCCAAAAAGGCATCCCAGCCAGTTTTAGTTCCTGTGGTTGAGAAAATTGAACCAAAAATGGCAGAAGGAGTGAATACTGAAGCAGATGATAAAAACCTCAATGCTGAAGTAGACTGGGAAGGTGAGTTGATCTCTGCTCTTGAAGAGTTGAGTATAGAAAAGAAAAAGAACAAAATAATGTCCAAGAAGTTAGAATAATATGGGGATGAGATTGAAGATCTCTTCCTACAAGTTCAAAAGGCCAAGAAATAAGAAGAAGACTTGAAGACACACCTGGATAATAAGAATGATGTATGCAGCATAAGTGAAGAGGAATCTAAAAAAGTTATTGTTGATCTAAAGTTGCAAGTAGAACATTACAAAAGGATTGAAGATATTCTTAGGTCTTAGATCAATGAGAAAGAGACTGTATGCTGCCAACAAGAAGAAGAGATTGTTTCATTGAAGAAACAACTAAAAGAGGCCAATATAAATCTCAAATTTGAGAAGAGCACAGAGTTGCTAGATACAATGATAAATCAACAAAGAAGCTCCACAGCTAAGTTTGGTCTTGGATATGAAGCTGAACAACCTTCATCCTCCAAATATGCAGAGAAGAAGTCCTCGGTTGAAGGATTGAAATAAGAAAAGTCTAAAGCTAAATCCTCAAAAGGAATAAAATATCAAAGAAGATCTACAACAAAGCAACCACAGTAAAAGAGGTTCTCTCACTCTCACTCTTTTAATAATAATGCTTTTAATGGCTATTGTTCTAAATGCAACCACTTTGTGACACAAGGCAATTTATTATGGACTGAACAATAGATCAAAGAGTTATGCTGATAAAAATACTTCTATTTTTTTGAGTGAACACCCTGTGCAATGTTTTAAATGTAATGGCCATGGGCACATAGCAAGGTTTTGTTCAAGCACTTATGTATCCAATCTAAGGCAATACCATAGATTTCATCATACACACAAAATGCAATACAGACAGGGAATAAAACATGTGCAATGTTTTAAATGCAATGGTCAAGGGCACATAGCAAGGTTCTATCCAAGCACTTCTATATCTAATCTAAAGCAAAACCCTAGATTTCATCAGACACAAAGAGGACAACATCGACAAGGAACATATCATGTGCATAAAAGAAAAGAAAATAATCATCCATCAAGAATGCACAAGAGACAACCCCGCAAGAGAAATGTTCAAGTTCACGAACAGGAGCAAAATAGGGATGTTGTTGAAAAACCCAAGCCCAAGTTCAGGAAAGTTTGGATAAAGACAGAAGAAAGGAAATTGTGTCTCATTGGACTGAATGAGGCTACTCTACCATTGCTCTAAGCAACTCTAGGTGGCACATCATCAGGAGGAGCAATATTAAATTTTTTTTTAATGCTCCTATGTATTTGTCTAGGTATCTGAGGATGAAAGGTAAGTAGTCGGGTTAATGTTGTATAGTTGTTAAAGTGTGTTTTTCAGTTTATATAGTGGTTTGTGGAAATGCCATGAAGTGTGGTGTTTAATTTGAGAGCTGTCACCATTGGTAGTTTGGAGATATATCACTGTTGTACTGTTGATGATTCTTAATACCACTGTTCAAAATTACGAATCATAATAGTCCAGATAATTTTCTCAATGAAAGAATGCTTGCCCTAGCTACGTATTTGTGTTTCGAGCAGCATGTATTTGTTTTTACTCTTTGATGTAAATATTGTTAGATCTTTCATGACGCCTTGGTGAATATTATTTAATTCACTGACAGTTTCATTTTAACTGTTGATAAAATATCAATCTGAGGTTAAGAAGTTTGAGGTTAAGTAAGGGGCTCTATGGTTGGCTGTAAAGTGTTTGACAAAATGTCTTCACCTGATTTGCACTATTGAAAGTAAGGTGTGACCTGCAGTAACTGGAGAAAACATAGATCAGGTTGTGCTGTAGTATAGTATTTGATGTTTGCACATATTTGGCAGTAAATTTGCAGAGTTGGTACAAGTGTGAGTCTCTTGTAAATTTTGTTGAAAGATGTGAAACCAACATGTTGAATGGGAAGACTGAAGAAGAGGTTTTTTTTTAATGAGCAGCCAGATGATTTCCAGCCTGGTGATGAATAGTTGAGTTGCTTTCATAGAGGTTGTTTTGATCAAGTTAATGCTTTTCTTGATACATGATTTGGGCTTACTCCATTGAGTTTGATTTGAGCAAGTTATTCTTTGCCTTGGTGATTTATGTTGGTGTCTGTCTTGTTCAAATACCTTTGGAAGGAAAATGATGTCTACTAGTTTCCTTTTCATGTAGTGATTGGTTGAATGCTTCAAGGTTAATCTTGAGTTGAATGATGTTGGTTAAACCTTGTCTATAAGCATTGTTGCTAAAGCCCTAATTGGTTGAGAAAAGATGTTGGTTGTGCTGTGGTACAATGTTTGGTACTTGTACAGAATTGAAAGTGGATTAAGGTAGCCTCTGGATTCTCACTGTAGAGAGAGACAAATAGCTGTCATTGGGTTCAATCTTGTTGATAATATATCCAAGATGCATGGTGAAGTTGTATGCAGATGTTGCTAGCATTGCAGAACAAAAATTTGGCTATATAATATTATTGTATGCCTTCACTAACAGTGGACAAGTTTGAGTTTGCAAAGCAACAGAGGGTAGTTGCACAGAAGATAGTGGTTCAGTCATGTTCTTACACATGTTATATTGGTGAAGTTGACGGTGATGGTGTCATTCATTGGTTATTGTTGCTATTCACATTGTTGATTTTATTGATGCCTATTATGCTTATCATGATGTTGTCAATCAGTGAAATGAAGTGGTCTTGGACTCAGGGGGAGCATTTGTGTATTTTTTTTCTTCTTGTTCATGCTTGGAATGTTTGCTAATTGTAATAATTTGTGTCTAAGAATGTTGTGCATAGACTCAGGGGGAGTCTGCAGCAGCCCTTTGGTATTATTGTCAAATGGGGAGAAGATTTATAGGAAAATTGCACATGTGTTGCCAACAATTCCAAAGGGGGAGATTGTTAAGCAAAGTGCAGCAAATAGTATTGTCATTGTTGTCAACACAGCCAGACAAATTTATTGATGCAATGGACAAGAGTTTATTGAACAGCAAGGTGCAACCAAAGTACAATGGATAGGAGTTCAGTGTTGAGCAAGGTGTTGCAGGAGTATTGTCATTGTTGTCAATACAGTCAGTTAGATCTAATGATGCAATGGACAGGCAGTTCAGAAGTCATTCAGATGCAAAGGATAGAAGTTCAAAAGTTAGTCAGATCATGTACAACAATTTTTTAGGAAGAAAGAAGAGGATATCGTGACATGTCATTATTTCATGGCAACAGTTATAGAAAGGTGACAGAGGTGGCAGTAGCGGTTGAGGCCGACAAAGTTGAATCGGGGCCGATGGATTTTAGGGTTTTGCAATCGACAATTTCTAGGGTTTTGTAGCCGATATTCTTAGGGTTACAGCCGATGGATTTTAGGGTTTGGCAGCTGACAAATTCTAGGGTTTCTCAGCCGACATTCTTTTAGGGTTTGTTCCTGAAATTTCTTCTATAAAAGGAGGGCTTCTTCGAGTTTGAAAGATGGGGTGTTAAGATAAAGTGCAAATGCGAGCATAGTGTTTGTGAAAGTGAAGTTCATGTTGAGCAGAGAGCAGAATGTGAAACGACACAGAGTGTGCAGAGAAGCAGAGTGTGTAGAGAAGCACGAAGGGCAAAGTTGATTACAAAGTCTGGCTGTAGCAGTGTAGCAGACTATGTGAAGTGATTGCGCAAGAGAGAGCAGAGTGTGCAGAGATTGCAAAGGTGATGTAGACCAGTTAGAGTCTTGCAATAACAAAGGTATATGTCAAACATTTTTATTCAAAATTGAAGTCCAGTTGGTGCTGGCAAATTAGGGGTTGGTGCTCCTTTCTGTTGGTGCAAATAAATAAAGGGTTGGTGCTCCTTCCAATTGGTGTTGGTAAACAAATTGTAAAGTTGGTGCTTTGCAAGAGGATGGATTTGGATAGGAGTCCAAGCAGCCATTCTTTTTGAGGAGTAGCCATTTTGGTGAACCTTGTTAAAAATCTGTGTTGTGTGATGTTCTCTTGCGGTACTTATTATATCTATTTATAAGTTTTATCTGCTACAATTTTTAGAGCTGTTTATTTATCTTTTGGAATGCTACACTGATTCACCCCCCCTCTCAGTGCCATACTAAGTACAACAATATAAATTATATTGTTAATTAAATATGCTATTGAGACTAACCTGGTTGTCTTTGATGTTAGAAATGGTAGGGAGGAAGTTGTGGAGAAAGAGGTTGTTAGTTAGAATTTGAATCTAGAGAATTATGTTTTTGTATCCACTATTCAAAAAATATTGGCTACTATATGGCATAAACCAGTTAAGCGGTGGGTCATTCTAAACTTTGAGGGGGCTACCAAAGGTAATCCCAAGAGGGTTGGTGGAGGGGGTGTTGTCAAAAATGATAATGGTGAGGTCATTTGGGCTTATGCTAAATATTATGGTATTCAAACCAACCACCTAGCTGAAGCTAAGGATCTTTTCTTGAGTGCTCACCAAGTTTTTAAGAGGGAGTTCAGAAGACTTCTCATTCAAGGTGACACCTTGAACATCATTCGGGATCTATAGGTCAGAAAGAATTAAAATTGTTTCATCCTAAAAATGATTAAGGACACATCAAAGGTTATAGTAGGTATGTTAGAAGTTAAAATTAAGCATATTTATAGTTAAGGTAACTAGGTTGCTGATATTATGGTCAATGTGGGCGTGGATAGTGGCTAGTTTAGAATTTGTGAAGACAATTTATGTTCATGGTTAATGATAATTGTTGCTTTGGAAGCATTGGGTCTACCTATCCAGTAGACCTTTTTATTGTCTTTATGCTTGGATGAGATCTCAGTTGTGTTCTAGTGATCCTCTCTTTGGGGGGTATTTTTTGGGGGGCTAGCCCTTTTGCTCCCTGGTGGTTACCATTCTCAAGGAATATGATTGGTGTTTTACCTTCATCCTTGCTCTCTAAGTTTGAAGTTTTGTTATCTGCACCTTAATGTATTTACATCCCTTCTATTCTTATGCAAAAATAGAGTAGGGTCGTTGGTGTCTCTAATATAAATTTGAATACAAATTCTCCTTTATGCAAAAATAGAGTAGGATCGTTGGTGTCTCTAAAATAAAGTTGAATAAAAATTCTCCTTTATGCCTTGTTGAGTGGTGGGCTGGTATTTGCTTTTAATTAGTTTTTTTAATTTAATTTCTATTTATTTTAGCCTTTGAGGCTGGCTTGTGCTTAAATAGCCTTATCTTTCTCTACCTCGTCTAATGTAAAAGGTTATGGGACCTTTCAAAACCCTGTTTTCCACCATTAATCAAAAAATTAAAATTTTTAATTAAAAATTCACAACATTCACATGTAATGTAAATTTTTGATTCAAAAGTATAAAATCAAACTATAAATATGAAATCCATGAATTAGTTGATGAAATTTTTAAATAAGTTTAATTATATAGATAATAGCTAACCATGATTGATTAAAGTTAACTATATATATTCTCAAGATAATATAGAATCAAGTTAAAAAAAATATTATTAATTTAATAAATGCTATATCTCTATTCTAAAGATAAGTAAAGGCAATAAAAAATGAATCCAATTATAAAAATAAATTCTATTTTTTATTAGTGAAGGAAAAAAAACTTTCATAAGCTGATGTTGGAGAATGTTACATTATTTGGTATATGCTAATGTATCCCCAAGGTACCTTATGGTACAACTATGAATATATAAATACCAGAACATGGTTTGAGTCAGTAGTTAAGGAGTGTGATTTATATTTTTTCTTTATGCATGTGTCTCTGTGTAGGATGTGCACAAGTACCATATAAGAAATGTGTGCAAGTGTGAGGAGTGTGAAAGTGTGCAACTACCATGTAACTATGTGTGCAAGTATATATATGTAGGAGTATGCAAAGTGACATAGAATAATGTGTGCCAATAGAGAACCAAGAGTCAAGTATACACATGGAAAGATGAGAAATCAAAATGCATTAGGTTTTTCTTATGTGTGGAATAGGAAAGGATGCATCTCATGGATATGTGAGGAGAGCAATAAACAAAGAGTTCAAGATTCACTTTTCTAAGTTGATATTATGGATACAAAGCTCCATGTATTGCATCAAAGAATATATGTATTTCAAAAATCAAAGATATAAAAGCTTATATACATTTTTTAACATATTATTGTAATTTTTCTTCATGTTATTTCATGAATGATATTGATCATTTATTTCATATTATTTTTTTTATTTTCATGAATATTTTATTAACTGATATTGGCCATTGATAATTCAATGCTTAAATATTATTTTTATATTTGATGCTAAATATTGGGACCTATGATAACCTAGATAAAAGGTTAACAATGATATAATAGCTACTATGAATAGTTTCTAACAGAGCCACCACTATACTCCATTTAAATTTAATATTTAAGATAGCTTCAAGATTGACCTTAGTGTGAATTTTATTTGAAGAAATAGATTGTGGGAAAAAATACTGATTTTGTGGGTAAAGAGTCTAGAAAGAGTCTAGAGTTATGTGAGGAAGAATAGTAAAAAAGAGAAGAAGATCACTTGAAAAATTTAGGTATGGAAGTCCCTGAACAAGATAACAATGCCTATAAAATCTATCAAAGTAGAAGAATGCAACAGTTCATGGAAGTATTGTTTATTGTATGAACCAAGAGCATTTTGAATATTGAAGAACTCTGGTAGGGACCTACAAATAAGAATAAATAATCCAACATAGAAGAACTCAAGCAAGGACCTGAGAAGAAGAATAACTAAACCAACATTCAATAACTTAGGTAGGAACTTTAATATGTGAATGATCAACTTTGAATGTATTGATGTATGAAATATATAATACACAATATATTTAGGTAATGACCATATCATTGAAGTAACCACCCAACTACCCTATAAACCACCTTGGAGATTAGCGCTTCATGAAATATAGCACTTAATCAAATGATGGATAGACATAATGTAATAAATAACACCTAAGTACTATGTACTATGCTAACATCCCACCTTATTACATTATTGGGAAATATAGAAAGCATTGTAAAATTTGACATGTGCAAGTACCTTAGTGAAAATATCTACAACCTACTCATCAATGGGAATGTAATCGAGCTATATGTGGTGCTTTGGAACTTCATATTGAATGAAATGTCATTAAGTGTCAATGTGTTTGGTACATTCATGAAATATTGACAATGTCTTAATAATCATCCAAATAATCAATGTCTTGGCATACTTCTTTTGGTACTTATTTCATGTCAATATTTCATGTTTTTAAGTTACATTCATTAAGTGTCAATGTCTTAAGTGAAGTGGATGATTATTTGGAAGATCCATGTTTTTAAGAATATGAATTAACCATATCACCTTGCAGACTGCTCCATGTTTTGCATGATATTTTGCCTTTATAGAAGATAAAGCAACCACTTGTTGCTTCTTACTCTACCAAGAGATAGGTACAAATCCAAAATGGAAAATATATCTTGAAGTTGATTTTCGATCATCAATGGATCCAGCATAGTCTAAGTCAGTTTATCCCTATAAGAAGAAATTGACATTCTTATTGTACTCCAGGCCATATTTTGTACTACCATGGACATAATGAAGAACCTTTTTTGCTACTTTCCAATGTCTCACCTTAAGTTCCTTCATGAACCTTGAAATATATTTTCATAATAAAACTAAGATCTGGCTTAGTGTTTGTCAGATATATGAGACTCCAAATCATCTAGCAATAGAGAGTACCATCTACCTATGGAGATTTATCATATGATGATAACTTAAGACCTAGTTCCATTGGAGTTTATTTAGGCTTACAATCAGTCATGCAATATTTTTCAATCAATGTCTTGGCATACTTCTTTTGTGTTACTCTAATATGATGATTTTTTTAAGCCACTTCTAGACCAATACAATAGTGAAGAAGTCCTAGATATGTCATCTCAAATTCTTTTTTCAAGTCATATTTTACTGCATCTATCATTTTCTCGAAATTGCCAATGATGATTAGATCATCTACATAGAGCACTAAAATAACTATGTCAGAACCATTATTATTGACATAGATATTAGCATCTAAAGGACTTATTTTGAATCCATGTTACAATAGGTGACTGTCTATTTTGATGAACCAAGCTCGTGGATCTTGTTTTAATCCATACAAGGATTTGACCAACTTGTAAACTTTCTGTTCTTGCCCTTCAACCATAAATCCTTTTGGTTGGATCATGTACACTTCTTGTAGGTCACCATTAAAGAAGGCACTTTTGACATCCATCTGATCTAACTTCCACCCAAACTAAGTTTCCATAGCACAAAGTACTCGAATGATAATCATTTTTGTAGTGGGTGCACAAATCTCTTTATAATCTCTACCTTCTTTCTGAGCATAGCCCTTTACAACAATATGGGCCTTATGCTTATCAATAGTTCCATTTACCTTATACTTGACTTTGAACACCCATTTGTAGCCAATGGGATTCTTTCCTGAAGGTAGATTAACTAGCTTTCATGTGTTATTTTTCATGAGATATGTATGTTTAACATCCATTGCAGCCTTCCATTGAGTCTCACTAAGTGCACTTGAACTATTGTGGGTTCATTCTCATCCAATGTAAACATATAAACCCTTTCATCATCCATATCTACTTCTTTGTCTTCCTCTATATCTATATATAGTTCATCAAGCTGTTGGTAAAGCTTTTCAACCTCTAAATTTGATACCTCTACTCTCATATGTTGAGTCATGTTGTGAGTACAAGGTCAATCTAGAGTTAGATCTAGAAGTGAAGTCAACTTTGAATATCTCAATGTACTAGTATACCTTTTTGGATTCTTGTTCTATGGGGTTGGAGCCTCTTTCTTAGGCTCCTCTTCATCCAAGTATACAGTTGTATATGTTTTATCTGATCTAAAAGCTTCATCAAATACCACATATCTATTACTGTGTTTTTTCTTGGTCTTATGATCTATCAATCGATATCCCTTTGAATGCTCATCATAACCAAGAAAATATACTACAAGGTTTTGTCATCTAACTTCTTCCTCTTCTATTTTGGAATGTGCATGAGTACATTACATCAAAAAACCCTTAGATGATAAATGGAGGGTTTCCTACCACTCCATGCTTCTTGTGGCGTCATGCCCTATAGAGCTTTTGTGAGTGCTCTATTCAGGAGGTACATTGTTGTATTCATTGCTTTTTCCCAATATTCATGCTCAAGATGTGCCCCTTAAGAATACAATGAACCATTTCCATGATGGAAAGGTTCATTATCTCAGCAACTCCATTTTGCTATGGATTATAAGTTGTTTTCAGCTATCTCTTAATCCCATATGAATTTAAAAATGATGAAAATTCTTTGGAGGTATATTCCCCCCTTGATCTGAGTGCAGGGTCTTAATGGAACATCCTAACTCCTTCTCAACACTTTTATTGAACTATTGAAAGTACATAAGTGCCTCATATTTCAATTGTAAAAAGCAAAACCACATATTCTGTGAGTAATAATAAAAAAACAATTGAAAATACCTCTTGCAACCATAACTTTTTGGCATAGGACCACATCATTTCGATGTCTACCAACTCCAAAGGTTTCTTATCTCATGAAGAGCTAGCCTCAAATGGTACCTAGTTTTTCTTCCTTGTGAAGCAATCTAAGCAAACTAGCAATGTGGATGAGAGGTGGGGAAGGCCTTTCACCATCTCATATTTTCTCAACTCGAGCAAATATCCTAAACTCAGATACCCATATCTCTTGTGCCAAATAGAAGTATCCTCCTTTGTGTTTTTTGCCATGGAAAAATGAGGTGTAGAAATAACATCTAAGATGAACAAACCATGCTTGTATTATAATGTTGCTATATGCTTTCCCTTTCTGGTGATGAAGCATCTCTTTCTGTCACCCTCAACTCTAAAAACAACATTCATGTTTCTATCCAAGATCTGAGGTACAAACAAAAAATTATTGGCCAATATAGGAACATAGAGAACCTTATCAATCTAACATTTTCCATATATAAGAGTGATAGAAACATCTCCTTCATCCTGGACTCGATATATATTATCATCAACGATTATCACTAGCTTGCCTTCCTTTGCCTCAAATTGGTCAAACCACGATTTATCACCAGTCATGTGTTTGTTGGCACTAAAATCAATATACCATGTAAGATCCTTCTACTGAGAAGATGTGTGTGTCACGAGCATATTGTGTGCTCTCTTAGATTCTAAGTCTAATTCCTCATAAGCAACATGTCCATTGGGTTTCTTACTCTTCTTCTTTGGTTTGTATTTCCTTTTTCATTTTTTCTTGTGATCTTGGTCATTGGGTTGTTTATTATTAAACCAACACCTATTGGTGTCATGGTTATTCATATCACAAATTTTGCAATATTTCTTTTCTTTTTATTGAGATTGTTTCCCTTTTATTTTAAATGAATATCCTCCATTATAAAATTTACCTTGCTTATTTCCCCATATTTTTGAATAAAGTACATTATCTTGCACTTAATCTCTCTGAAGCTGATTTGCCTTATTAGTTTGAAGTAAATTTACCAACTCAACAAAAGTAACTTGTCTACCAGACACTTGTAGATATGTGATCAACACCTTGTAGGATTTTGGAAAAGCTATCAAAATGACAGAAGTCAAGAGAGTATCTACCACTATCTCTCCCATAGCATTCAATTTTACTTTCAATTATGCCACTCTACATAGGAACAATTCAACTATCTCACCAAATTTTATACTAAGTGTATGTAGTTGATATTGAAGGTTAATAATACTAAACTGATTATTTCCTTCATAAATTGTAATCAAAGCATCCCAATATTCTTTACCAATTTTTGCATCACAAATATGAAGTTGTACCTCATCTATAGTAGCAAGTAGAATAAACATGAGACACCTATGACCCTTCTTATCAAATACCTTTTGATCTATCCCTGGTGTTGTAGTATATTTTGTAGTTTGAGTTACTACATCCCAAAAATATTCAACCTGAAGGATAGCTCTCATCTTTGTCTTCCATGGTGCAAAATTAGAACCTTTGATAAAATGTGAATATAACAGATATTTATGAATAGTAGCCATTATGAAGGTTCCTTATAACACCAAATGGTCCCCATTTCTTTATACTTACAAAGAGTACATGAAAGGAAATTCAATAAAATTGATGGTACCTACCTCAAAACCCTTTTAAAAAAGGATGATGAGTTGGAGGAGTTTAAGCCAAATAATAAAAAAAAATTAGGGTATAAAATGGATTTGTAGACACCAAAACCTAGCCACTTGTCCTCCATCAATGCTTTCTTGCAATTTCCACCCACTATTCATATATATTTATATATTTATTTTATATTTATTTAATATTAATATTTTATATATTATATTATATATATTTAATATATATATTTATATAAGTGAATTAATCCCAACCATTTGATTTTATTTAATCCTACCCATCCACTTACATCAATCCATTCCATAACCTAAATTTATTATTTATCCTTCGATGTGCTTTTATCTTAGCCACATCCTTAGTTTCGTTGAAACCCTAAGTATGCCCTAGGTTGGATTATTAATAGGAGCCATTTTGATGGCTCAATTTCTAAGTTTTTCTAAGCAATTCGTACCATGAATGGCTGAGTTATTATTGAATCTTCCTTGGTATTTTTTAGAGTATTTAAGCACACTTGTCTTCCATATTTACCTACTATGTCCCCTACATCCATTATTGTTCCTCTTTCCTTGCCAGATCTACTTATACAGATCTCTCTCCTTGGTCACCAAACACATTCGAGTGCTTCCTATCACTCCCGAGCATCTTTGGGTGCTTCCTTCTTCGCTTCCAAGTACCTCTAGGTGCCTTCCACCATCACCAAGCACACACAAGTGTTTCCTACAGTCACCAAGCACCCACAGGTATTTTATTCTAGATATTTTGAAGTATCTCTAGCCTCCAAGTGATGCTAGGTCATTGCCACATCTATTCATTGCAACCAACTTCATCAAATCAGATAAAAACAAATATGTAAGGTAAATATATTGGTTAATATTTCATTACATGCACTTTTATTTCTATCCATTTCATTTACAACAAATAGTTAGGGTTTTGTTATTGGTTCTAGAGGACCTCACACTATGGAGCCCTCATAGGTATTACTAATCTATTTTTTATGTTAATATGTGTATATCTTAAGGTGCTAAATTAGTATTAGACATCTACTTAATATGGAGTGGCTCAACATCAGATAACTAAAATACCACTCACTTCTATTGGGAGTAAGGATGCACCTGAAGACACCACGGGCCTTATTTGCTAGGATTTCAAATGACCCTAGCCATTGTAAATCTATATCAAAAGGATTAAAATATCCTAACTGTAACAATGGAGTTTTTAGGCTTCCCCCATTAATATAAGATCATCTATTATCCAATTCTAGGTTCTTTGTATTCAATTTATTTAGTATTATTTGGTGTTACGTTTTTGTCTCTCTAGGAGTGAATATAAAAACTAGCTTTCCTTATTTCTCCTTGATGATTTATAGATAACAATAGCTCATAAATAATTGTTACAACTATGCTAGACATTAGATAAAGTATCCCAAATCACAACAACATTACCTATAAGTGTGGGCCAGAGGTACCATATATACCGAGCACTACAGTTCAATAAATTGCACAAATAGGTGTAAAATTTGGCGTATTTTATTTTCTTTGCATATTTAAATTATGATTTAAATACAAAAAATAGGAAATTTAAATGCAAAAACAACCACAAGTGCCCATAAATTTAAATACTTAGGTATCGATTTCCACCTAAAATGCACCTATTACAATGTCAGTTTTGTTACAATGATTTTTGTAAAATATATGAGGTTTTGGTTTACAAATATGATATTCAAAACCAGATATTCTTTTAAAATCCACAATTTTATTCCCCCCTTAGAAATTTGCAAGAGAAAAAATACTTTTGATCCCCCCTTTTTATTGCAAAAGAAACAAGGATGAAAAATTGTGATATACCCTTTCAAGTTTCTAAAAAAAATGTGCTTATCCCTCCAAAGTTTGCTTGAAATGTGCAAAAAATAAAGGAATTGACAAAGTATTAAAAAAATACCTCTTAAGTAGCTCCTTCTCTTTTTTTTTTTAGAAAATGACTCTCCTATGGCAAAAAATAGCCAAAAATTGCTCTCCGTTGGAAAAAAATGGGTACAAAATGCTTTCTGTTGAAAAAAAATTATCCAAAATTGCTCATCATTGGCAAAAAATTGCAAAACAAAAAAATTGAATGTAAAAGTTGTTTTGGTGTCATGGACAGGATTTGAAATCGTGATCTCTTGTGTGCCAATGTCTATGATCAGGTCCAACTAACCAGTCAGGCTAGTGTGCTCGATCGAAAGACAAAACCACCATATTTGTGTTATTTTCGTTAATGCCTTAAGATTAAAAAAAAAATTGGGACTTTAGTCCCACATGCATCAGGATGATGCACATATGAAGTTTTAAAATAAATAAAACTCCTTTACATTGAATGCTTGTGAGAAATTGTAAATGCCCATTTTGCCACTTGCACCAACCAACCACAAGATACCAAATCAACCATCATCAACTGCTACCACATCATGCCACATCAATCACCTCCAACTATTTCCATATCATGCCATGTTAGTCACCTCAAATTTCTACCATGTAATGCATGAGCCACATCATCTGCCTAACACTACCACATTGGATCACCACACTAGATTGTCACATAAACCACCCAGTCAGCCACTACCACGTGTTCACCTTAGGTCAAATCGCCACGTTGGACTGCCATGTCAGCCACCCAATCAGCCACTACCACATGTCTAACTTGGGTTTGTGCATAGATAAAGGGTATTGCTCCTCATAATTTGTATCCTATAAGTCTTGTTTCATGTGCATAGAGTGTTCAAGGTTCAAGCGTGGTTGGTCCTCGATCAACATGCTCCTTGATCTATGTATTAGGGTTTATCAGTGGTATCTCTATACTAGAGGGATATCATGCATTTATTGGTTTGAATATTAGATTATGGAATGCTTTAAACCTATGCTCAACATATGAAGAACATATTAAACCATATTGCCCAAAATAATATAATTGCATTACCCAATATTTGCCCGCTCTGCTCTGCTACCATAATATACAAACGATCAACTTTGAATATATTGATATGTGAAATATAAATACACAATGTAGTTAGGTAACCACCATATCGTTGAAGTAACCATCCAACTACCCCATAAACCACCTTGAAGAGTGCTTCATAAAACATAGCGCTTAATCATAATCAAATGATGAATAGACATAATGTAATAAATAATGCCGAAGTACTATGTACTATGCTAACAAAATTGAGAATAAGAAAAATAAGCCAACATTGAAGAATTCAGGTAAGGACTTGAGAAGAAGAAAAATAATTCATAGATTGAAGAATTTAGATAGGGATTTGAGAAGAATAAAAAGGGAGATACACCAACATTGAAGTAGTCAAACAAGAACCTAAGAAGAAAAATGTGATAAGCCAATATTGAAGAGAGTACTTAGGTATAAATGTAAGTATGTAGGGGATGAAGAACTAGGTTTGAAAAGACTATGAATAATATGAAGCTCCTTTGAAGAATATATTTTGGAAGAGTATATAACCATTGATTGAGGTTGTTTGAAGCCATCTACCACCAGTTAAATTAAGCAATTCAAGTTGCTTGTAAAGTAACAACTTGATTTTATGGACAACATTGAGAACAAATGATTCCCCATGATATTTTTATGAAACAATGAGGGAAAAAAATATGAGAAGAGAAAGCAATGTCTCTATGAATACTAAAAGGTAAAATTCCAAACCAGAATAATGCCTTGGGTAATTATTTACATGAGGATAGTTGCAAAAAGATAAACCAACATGGACGTATTGTAGATTTTGTTTCTCACATCAGTTTAGGTATGTAATATTCAAAGGTGAGACCTTTGATTTAATATTGTATGTATAGAATCCATACTTTCAAATTGAATATTTGGGTGCACACTTGAATATTAGATTTTTAATTAATCAAGATATTTGAACGTTAAAAATTTGACTGATCAGAGAATTAATTATTGAAGAAATAAGATAATTAAAGAAGTAATTTAAAAATAATTTGGGAGTTTTAAGTAAATTGAATTTAGAAATTGATTCTTGAAAAATTGATGTTTTACAATTTTTGAAGAACTAATTTTTTGTATAAATTTGATAAATTAAAGTTTGGACAAATAAGGTTTTCTACTCCAAAAGAAATTTGAATCTTTAAAAAATTTAAAAACTTGACTGATTGACAAATTTGTAGATTTGATAAAATGTTTATTTGAAATTTAGGGGTGAAAAGGTCTTCTAGTCAAAAAATAATTGTTATTATTGATTTACAAGTTTGAATAGAAGAATTTGATTATGTGAAGAATTAAAACATTGGAGTTATAAATATTTCAACTTCAAGGGATCTCATTATGGAAGAAGTCAATAAAAATGTATTTTTCCAAGATAATGAAGAAATGTTGAATAAGCTAAAATTCTATATAGAAAATTTAATAGATGATTTTTATGGAAAGAAGAAAATGTTAAATGATTTGAAGGCGAGTTTATATTTATTCTCAAAAATAAAAAAAAAGATGAAAATTTCACAATAATTATTAGCTATCTTAATGAAAAGCCTTTTAGACCATAATGGGATTCACAAAATACCATTATATTATATACTAAAATATGCGTAGTGATTATGGATTAACTCACCTTTGAGATTTATAAATAGTATAGGCAAGAGAAGAAATATGTAAATTGTGACACATATTATTTGAATATAAAATCTTTAAATTCTAGAATGTATTATTCTGATGACTTCTTAACTTCTTATCTACAAGTTACACCCATTGTCGTGACACAAATGAAGATGAAGATACGAAATTTAAAAAAGAAGAATACATAAAAGCACAAAGGGAAGAAGAACAAAATACATGGAGAAAAGACTAAAAACAAAAATAAAATCAAGATAAAGGGCTAAAGGATATAGATTAAATACTAAAGTCTTCAATAATCAAATAATGTAATATAAGAGGGTGTTGGAGAATATTACATTATTTGGTACATGCTAATGTACCCCATGGTACCTTATGGTACAATTGTAAATATGTAAATATTAGAATAAGGTTTGAGTCAATATTTTAAGAATGTGATTTATATTTTCCATTTATGTATGCGTCTATGTGGAGGATGTGCACAAGTGTCATGTAACTAGATGTGCAAGTGTGTAAATGTAGGAGTCTGTAAAGTGTCATAGAATAAAGTGTGTAAATAGATAGCCAAGATCTAAGTATACAAGTGATAAGATAAGAAGCCAAAAGGCATGAGAGGTTTTTCTTATGTGTGGAATAGGAAAGGATGCATCTCCTAGATATGTGAGGAGAGCAATAGCCAAATATTCCAAGAGTTACCTTCATAAGGTGATATTATGGGAACAAAGGTCCACACATTGTATCAAAGAATATATGTATTTCAAGCATTGAAGATATAGAAGCTTGTATATATTTTAAAGCTTATTAATTTTAATTTTATTCATGTTCTTTAGAGAATGATATTAACCATTTATTTCATATTATTATTATTATTTTCATGAATATCCATTGATATTGACCTCTGATAATTGAAAGATCAAATATTAATTTTATATTTGGTCCTAAAAATTAGGACCTATGACAACTTGGCTTAAAAACCAACCTACTACAAATATAAAAGTGTAATATAATGAATTTAAATATGGATATATTACACAATGAAATATTTTTTAATTCTTATTTTCAAGCAACAAAAAATATTAAACTCTAGCAAATATTTCGACAATAATATTTCTAAATAATACAAGTAAATACTCTAAGCTAAAGGAATTAATTTATTTAAGAAAAAAAATTATTGATAAAAGTAATTGGTAATCCACAAAAAACAATGAAGCTTGAAAATATCTATTGATGCTTGTTAGAATTCATAGTATTTTCTATAAACATCCCAAAACATACATTTACCATAATCATAAACATAAAAATGTAGAATAGTAAAATGCAAGAGTGTATAAATTAAAAATAAGGAAGCTACAAGATTATTGCAGAGTTAAGGGCTTTGGCTTCTCTTTGAGAGGTCCAAGTTTCAAACCCCACTCAATATGAGGGGATCGAGACTCCTCATAAAAAACTATGTAAACTCATTGAAAAAATATCTTAAATAGGTTCAAGGTGTAGACCAATTGGTTATTTCAAACCCTGTAAGGGGGTGGAGGTCCAAGGTTCAAATCTCAAGCCTCGTTGGACTGAATTCTTGTCCCTTTATTGGTGCTTTCAGCAGCGTAAAATATTTAAAAGGATTGCATCATGGTGGTTATTGGGGTAAACTACGTGAGTACTGTGTGGCATATTTTGAGGTGGATAGCGTAGAATACTATGGTGGCTATAAAATATGGACAACATGTTTGGATTGTCATGGCAACTACCAATTCCACCATGTAAACTTAAAAAAATAAATGAAACATAGAGAAATAGATAAATGACCAAAATAGAAAGAAAGAGTAAGGGGTGGATGCGCACATGCACCCTAATATTTCACATATCATAAAATAGATAGGTCATCATGGGGTATTTATAGTTATAATAAATCTCTAATTAGATAATAATATCAAATCGACATAACATGACATGAAGGGTGAATTACAAAATAATAAATATATTGCACCCTTTAGTCAAGGCTATCCATAAAGGTAGAGTAACCAATATCACCAGAGGTAATACATGATGGTTTCTCTTAGGCTTACATGAACATGTCTATAGGCTTATATAGATGGTGTCTTTATGAATACATAAGTGATACCCATACTTTTATATGTAGAATATCCATAGCCTTACATATACACTTGTCAATGGGCTACATGAATAGTGTTCATAAGCACTCTTTCACACTATTGTCCTTTGCCAAATAATATTATATTACACATACTTCAACACCCCTGATAATTGAAGCTTATAGGACAAGGAGAGGAGATAGTAGAAATTAAAAATTTCACTAGTAATGGATGCTCTAGTGGGCCTCTACTTTACCATTTTTATCCTCTCCTTCATCTTTAGAAATCTTGTGTATTGATCTCAAGAATTCTATCTTTATCTTCATCAATATTCTTATGCAATTTTTGATGTATTTTCTTTAAATTTTACAATAATTATATGTGGTGACTTCATTGAATTCCTAGAAATTCCATTTGATAGACAAGCCTTAGATTCCAATAAATTGAATTAGTTTGGATGACCCTGTATATTAGAAATATCTCTACAACTCTTCGTAGAACTTCATAATGGATAAGAATCTTGAAAAGTCCTCCAAAAAAATAGGTTATAGTTTCTTATTAGTCATAGAATTCAATTAAGGAACCAAACCAACTATATGAAATGGAGTTATATTAAAAGCATAGTGGATAAAATCAGAATCATATCAAAATTAAGCTAGAGAAAAAATAGAAAAAAATAGGAATAAAAAAATATGGGGGAAACAATTGGAAAAAAATCCAAATAAAATGTAATTTTTCATTGAAAATCAAAGTGAATTAACATCATGCAAATAAAATATTAATAGTGTAAGTGATAGAAGCTTAAACTACACATGGAAGTGACAAAACACATCTTAAATAATAAAAAATTAATGTGTCCAAAATTCAAATATTCTTGTATTGCTTACAATATAAAAAGTTGCAAATTATAAAATGTGTCATGAGTCATAACAAATACAATGTCCTAAGATCTTTGAATTCCTTCACCCTTCTACCTAGGAAAATCTTTAGTCAATCTTTATCATTATTTCAATGCCTCTTTTTGTGCCTTGGTTGCTAACACCAGCCACCACTTGTGTCAGGGGTCAAGGGGGCAAGATACCATTTGCAAGGTCAATGGGTAACCCCCCTTGTAGGGTTTAGGGGTATTAGTAATACAAGGTAATAATATTTAAAATCATTAATACCTTGACTATTTGAACTAAAATTTTCAATATATAAACATACAAGCATATCATTTTTGGTTATAAATATTACTCTTTTATACAATCATATTGATCAATAAGTTTGTATTTATACTTCAAAATATTTTTATAGATAATTTCATCAATTAATAATCTATAGCATTGTTATTGATGGTTTTTGTTGGTTTTTGGATCCTTTCAAACCACAATCAACATTTGTTTTGGATGTCCTAGTGTTTCTAGGATGGTGTGGTAACAGGTAGGTAGACTCCTTTCTTCCCTCATAAATGGTATTTTCCTTTATTCCTTTCTTCCCTTCTTCTCTATGATTGTAGCTACTAGCACAATTTTTTTTAAATCAACAAATATTGATAAATCAACAATTCAAGGCAAGTTGACTCGACATTTATAAAATTTAAAAAAGTCATGAATTTGAAAATAAAAATCATGATTTTTGTAACAAGGATTAAAATAATAGATTTCACATACTTCTCATTTCCATTTACATTACCTCTTACTATAACTAATTTGGATTTTAAATATTTAAAATGAGATATATAGTCTTCAATATTAGTAAAAATTTGAAAACTTGAGATTAAAAAGTTTCATCTATTTTTTTTGTTAACATTAGTAGTACTTACTTTTTCATAGATATCCTTCAATGTTTTCCATACCAAAATAGGATAATTCTTCCCTTAGATGTGTAAAAGTACATCTAGATAAACTAACATAAAAAATACCAAGGGTGTTTAATCTAATATTAGAAAGTTTATGAAAGATGTTTTTATATTTTGTTATTGACAAATGATATGGAGATTCCTACTTCTAGGTAATCCTACCATTTGAACTAAAAATTAATATGCTTTAATCCCATTGAGATGAGTAGGATACACAAAATAATCTATCCCACACAAATATCCACATAGAACTATAATAAGTCTATAAACTATTATCACCATTATGTAGAGATCAAAAATTTATGTGATTTAAAAAATGGGATTCATATGCTTAAGTGATATATCCTTTGGAATATTGGATGGATTAACACTTAAATAAAATTAAAAAAATCAAATTCTAAACCTTATAAAAAGTTCCATCAAATTAGGTATTGTTACTTGGTGGAGTTCATTGCTAAAACTGGTGCAATCTACTTTTGTCCAACAAATACAATTTCACAAGTTGAAATTTTTTATTTACACATTTACTCATATATATGTATAAAAATTTAATAGTTTATATCCAATGTGGCTTAAGATCAAGAAATTAAGGGGATCACCTTATATTTTTCTCCTAGATATAGGTATTAGACTAATGCATTTGAGACGTAAGTGAAAGAAAAAATACCTATGTGTTTTCTTCAAGATAAAAATAAGAAAAGTCAACACTAAAAGGCTTTGAAACCATGACCTTTCCCACATAAACAAGGGATATTGAAAGGAAGGTGGCCTCATACACACTCCCCAAGGACAACTTCCTTAACCCCAAGCATATCTCAAAATAAATAAAAATGAGAATATGGGAAGGGTTTAGTGAAGATGTTGGAAATCTATTGTTGAGTGGGAATGTAGTCCAAGCTGATCACTCCATCCCAATCTCAAATTCCATGGGCCTCATAAAACCTCTATGGATCAAGATAAAATACCTAACAAAGAATACCCATATCATAAGTAGAAGTATACTTTGAATGTGGGAGACCTTCAATGAAATGTGTTGCCTCCTCAACTGTATTCCAAGCCCATCTAGACATGGGAGTAGCATGCACAAGAACATCTACAAATATCTCAACAATATCCTCATCCTCACTATGATCATCATCAAAATAACCATATTCAAAGTGAAATGTAAATAATTATAGATTAGAAAGAGTGGACTCAGTTGGATAATGATTCTCGTCAAGCTAGATATGAGTTTAAATAACTTCATGTGTATCTAGATCCAATAATCTATAAGCCCTCATATTGTCACAATAGCCAACAAAAGTTAGTGGCTTGCTCTTTCTATCCAAAAATTTTCTTTTATATTTTGAAACATGAGCCCATGCTTGACTCCCAAAAATATGGAAATGAGAAACATTAGGCTTGGTCCCTATAAAATCCTCCTCTAGAGTAATTTATGCAAGATCTCAATGAGGTGTGTGATTTTGAATTTAGTTCACACAATTGATTGCCCAACCCAAAATGTGTGAGGTGTGTCATTTCCTTGAGTGTTCTATTTTTCCTCTCAGCTAGACCATTCTATTCTGGTGTATATGGTGTAAAGTGTAGATGCAAAATACCATGAAGGGCAATAAAATATAAAAAATCCCTACTAAAATACTCCCCCTCTTTATCTATGCAAATCTTCTTGATGCAACTCGAAGATTGATTCTAAAAAAAATCCTTAAACACTTTGAATATGGTAAACACTTTGCCTCAAGTGGAAATTTATGAAAGAGAAATGACAATGTAAGCCAAAATTGTTGGAATCCTTAAACACTTTGAATATGGTAAACACTTTGCCTCAAGTGGAAATTGATGGAAATTGAAATTGATGAAAATCTGAAAATTGATGTAATTTCTTAAAAATGTGGAAATTCTTAAATTGCTAAAAGTCTTAAATTACTGAAATTTCTAAAAAAAAAATGTTGGAATTATAAATTTTTTGAAATTTTGCTGAAAAATCCCAAAATTTTGCTAAAAATTGCTAAAAAATCTTGAAATTTTAAAATTTCTAAAAGTGTTGAAAATTGTTGAAAACAAGCCACACTCTCCCTAAGGTATTTAAGATATGTAGATTTGATGGCTGGTCTATTTATCAAAGAGAAGTGATGGTTGATGAATGTTGTTGGGTTAGGCTAGACATGGCTAAGCAAGAGGCTTGGTCCTAACTCTATAGTCTTATGATGTGCTCATTTCTAATCCCAACACACTTGATTTTGTAATGTGGAAGTGAAAGCTCTGAGTTGTACATCACCTGTGTATATATGAGGCATAGATTGGACATATTCTATCACTCTAAACTTATGCAAGTAAAACTCAATGGAAGATTCCACTATTCTTTAGAACTCTACAACTATGCATCAATGAATTCCTGATCAGAAGATAATTCGTATAATAAACCAGAACATATTCTTATTAACTACCACCTAATAAATATCTCCTTGATGAATAAACTATATAATATAGAAGGTCTTCTACACTGCACTAAGTGTTGATCAATAAAGCACAAGTCTTTCACATTGGCCTACAATTTTATAATTTTTGTCCTCTACTTCCTGCTCTATTCCTCCAATGACTTCATTACTATAAAACACAATTCAAAGGTATGGTAACAAGCTACCCAAACTGCTATGGCCTCATATCCAGTTGACGCACTACCACTGGTGGGGGTTCATGAACTGGAAGTAATTCAACCTAAATTCCAATAATTGTAGTCTAAACTATCTTAGCAGATTCTATGAGAACCTATTTCTTTTATATTTTAGATGATGTATTTATCTACATGGAGTTGTTTTGTACTCCCAAAACATTTTTAGTTGTTGTACCTTGCTTATACTATTGTTCTAGAACATGTTGTAGATGTTTCAAAGTGTTTTTTGGATGTTTTGGAGCTACTTCTAAATGTCCTGAAATTTCTTCTATATGTTGTAGAACTACTTCTACTACAAGCTACTCTTGTAAAATTTGTTGTTACTTAGGCTCCATAATATTTTTTCCTTGTTGGTAGCTCTCCCCAATCTCCAATGGCTCTTTTCCATTTTTTTGTATAAATGCATGTCCTATTGAAATAGCAACCATGGTAAAAAGTAGAAAATTTAGGCTCCTACTCTAAGGTGATTTCCTCAACTTTATCAAAAAATGTTGGAGTGTCCTCTGGTGCATTTTCATTCAAAATCTACCCTGCTAAATCAAGTAGAATATTAGTTGCTTCTTTTCCTAAAATAGAGTTTGTAGATAATTCTTTAGATGTTTCATTTTCTCTTGTGCCCTAGTTTTAGTAGATGACTATGCATGGGAGAATGATGGGGTTTTACCCTATAGGTCTATGCCCTACTAGTGGTTACCCCATCTCCTTATTTTGGCTTATTATTATTAGACATCTCTTCAAATTATATTTTTTTCCTATAATTTTTTAGCTACACTCTTGTAATTTTCTAGCTTGCTATTTTGAAACCAACTGCATTATTTTTCAATAATTCTATGATTCTACATGTTTCGAAGCATTTTATATATGATGTTTCGAAGCTCTACCTGTAACTCTATTTTTAGACTTGTATGTTCCAAAAATGCTTCAGAATGTTTTAAAACTTTACCTACAACTCTATTTTTAGACCTATATATTTCTATATATAATACACATGCAATATTCTGAAGCTATACCTACAAGTTTGTTTTAAGACATGTATGTTTTGAAGCTGGATAAAATACACCTGTAATGTTCAAGAGCTCTACCTAAAAGTCTATTTTCAAACCTATATGTTCTAGAGTTGGATAGAACACATCTATAATATTCTAAAACATATGTAGAATACACTATTTTGTGCTAGATTACTATAGGAACATATAAAATGACCTAGAAAGTTGTGCAATTTATTTTTTTCTCTTTATTTTTCTTCTTTTTCATTTTTTCTAACTTCATTCCTACACAACTATGCTAAGATGTTTGCATGATTTGGATGCACCCTATTTTCACATAACTTTTATGTTGGAGCACTCAAAGCAACATTTTCTCATTTTCAAACCTTTAAAACATGAATCTCCCATAACCAAAGGTATACCAAAATAGCTTCTGGCAATACTTAGTAGGGTGTTTAATTTTTCCACTTATATATATATATATATATATATATATATATATATATATATATATATATATATATATATATATATATATATATATATATATATATATATATATATATATGTATGTATGTATATATAAGTTTACCAAGCATTTAATTACAATTTGTACAATGTTTAGGCTAACTAATAGTAAAACTTGAAGAAAATGCATACCTTGCCATTGAAGAGATTTCATGCACCCTTTTTGATTACTTATTGATTGCACAATTATGTTTTTTGAAATATGAAAAGCACATAGATGCAATAATTAGAATTTACACAAATGTTGAACATTCTTCAAGGAAAACATGCTAGAAACTCGTTTTCGTACAAGCCTTGACTCAATAATGCCTCAAATAGGTTTTCACCATTGAATTATTATTTATTTAATTTTTCATCAGGAGAAGCCACTATTTACGGTTTTCAACCAAATTCTATCTCAATTGCATTCTTCAAGAATTTTCACAATCAATATTATTCTCTTTTTTTTCTTTTTTCTTTTTTCTTCTCTTTTTTTTTATCTTCATTGATAGAGAATGTTTCTCATTGTTATTTTGATAAAAGAATTCATTATTTTACAAAAATTACATCTATATGTCTCTACATGAAAACAACAATAGTTAAGCATCAACCTTTCTTTCCATATGAGCAATAATAATCCTCGTATGTCATCATTTCATCCTTATTGCTCAAAATGAAGTATTGAATTCATTAGTCCTCCTACTTGCTAAAATTGATGTGTATCCTCATGGACCCTTATTTTTGGGACATGCCTTATGCTACAACTCTTTTTTTTTCTCTTCCTTTTTTTTTTTTTCTTTTTTTTTGGGTTCATAGATATGATCATTTGGAATATCTATCAAAAGAGGATACCTCTTCTATTATGTGTAAGTTTGACTGTGAGAAATATTGAGCAAATTCCACCTTTGTTAGTGTTAAGACTTTCCCAAATAGATATGCAAAGCATTACAAGAGATTGAAGAAGCAAAATAGAACTGATTGATTTATTCCAAGGATCAAATTTGTATAAATAGCAAAGTTTATCATTGAGAGCCATTGGATTACAACAACTCATCAGACCTAATGAAGACACCACTGAGATTTCTCTTGACACATGGATGAGTGGAGACTCAAGAGTTTCTATCATAGTGGAACTTAAGATAATATTCTCTTATTCTAATGCCCCCCTTAAGGTACTCACGTATAATGACTTCTTTTTTAAGAGATGGTAAAAACACAATGGGAAAAACTTTCAATCAAAAGGAAGTAAGAGGCTTGTCTTCATATGGTGAAGATTGTCCTATTTATACAAAAAAGAAGGATGAGTCTCGAAAACTTGGCCTGATTAGGTACTCATTTACATTTTGTAGTTTATGGAAAATCCTTGTGGGGAAAAACCAAATATAAGAAGAGAGGCTTGTCTTCGTTTGGTGAAGATTGTACTCTTTATATAAAAATAAATATGAGTCCTAGCAAGTTGGAATTATTAGGTACTCATATACAACATATAGTTGGTGAAAAAACCTCTATGGAAAAAAACCAACTATGATAAGAAGAGAGGTTTATCTTCGTATGGCGAATATTGTCCTCATAAAATCAATCAATGCAGTTGTATTACTCCAAGATTATATCGCAACTAAAGGTAACGCGGTGAAAGAAATGACTTGGTGAAGATATCTGCAATTTGATTCTTAGTTGGAATATATTCCAAGTATATATCCCCATTCTGAATATGTTGTCGTATGAAGTGTATGTGTATCTCAATGTGCTTGGTGCACTGATGCTCAACTAGATTACGTGCAATATGAATTGTGCTCTGATTGTCACACCAAAGAATTATAGGCTTTTCATGGGTAAATTAAAATTCTCTAATAAATTTTCAAATCCAAAGAGCTTCCTGAATAGCTAAAACCATTGCCCTGTATTCCGCCTCTATAGAAGATAAGGTTGTTGCTTGTTGTTTCTTGCATAACCAGGCTATTGGTGAATAACCAAGGCAAAATATATAGTCTAAGGTTGAACATTTGTCTTCTATTAAACCTTCCCAATATGAATTTGTCTAGCCAATTATATCCTTGTAATTTCCCTTATAGAAGAGCCCAAAGTGCGTAGTGCCTTGCAAGTAACAGGGAATTCTTTTTTCTGCTTGCCAATGACTGAAATGAGGTTGATGAGAGAATATGGATATGAGGGCAACAACATATGAGATATCTAGATGAGTATGAGTAAGGTATAAAAAAATTACTACAATCTGATGGTATAGAATTGAATCACATAGATGGGATGAGTAGGAAGTACTAAGATGAATGCTAGATTGAAAAGAGGTAGGAGAAGGTTTACAATCTGTCATTTTAAAATTTTGAAGAAGATCTAGAGTGTACTTTTGTTGACACATGGAAATTATTTTTTCTATTTGACTTATTTGAATCCCAAGGAAGTAATGAGCTAGACCTAGATCAACCATTTCAAACTTTTCATAGGAGTCTTTTATGGTCTGAATGTGATAGAAGTTACTACTAGTGAGAATAAGATCATCAACATATAGAACAAGAATGGTTATTTTACCTTTATTTCTCCAAATGTAGACTGTGTTATCAGACTCACAATGAGAAAAACCTGTAGAAAGAAGGAATGAGTCCATATTTTCATACCAAGCTCTAGGGGCTTGTTTGAGGCCATAGAGATACTTTTTTAGCCTACAAACAAGAGAGGAGTCCTGAGTGAAACCAATAGGTTATTCCATGTATATTTCTTCTTTTAATTCCCCATGTAAGAAAGCAATTTTTACATCCATTTGATAGATAGGCCACTTTTGTGAAGCATCCAAAGCAAGAACCAATCTAACAAAATCCATTTTAGCAACTGGAGAAAAGGTTTTTGCATAGTCAATACCTTCAATTTGAGAAAAAACTTTTGCTACTAGGTGAGCTTTGTTTTTGTCTATTTCTCCAGTAGGCCCATATTTTGTTTTGTAGATCCATTTACAACGAACTAACTTCCTTCCTTTGGGCAAGGGAACTAAATCCCAAGTTTTATTTTTAATTAAGGAAGAATTTTTTTTTCCATGGCATCATCCCATTCTTTGATACCAGTTACTTATTTGAAGGATTGAGGATCAAAGGAAATAGACTTATAGACAATACCAGTGCCTATGGGGTTGGATGATCTGGTAGATATGGAGTAGCTTCTTTAACAATGGTGAGGTCTCATTTTGGCATAGTGGAAGGAGGAGAAGGAGTTGAAATACATTGAGTTGGAGTTATAGGTTCTTCATCTTGATTATCAATTTCTAAGTTAACCTCAAGAGTTGGCTCTTCATAATATTGAGGTTCTACTATAGGAGAAGGCTCAATGGAGGAAGAAGGAGATTGAGGATCTCTTTGAGGGAATGTTTCATCAACGTAGATATTCCTATGAAAAATACATCATGAGTTGAGGGATCATGGATCCTATATGCTTTCATTTCTTCACAATAACCAACAAAGATGAGTTTTTTACTTTTTTTATCGAGAGCCTTCCTTTTATTCTTTAGAATGTGAGCCCAAGCAGTACACCCAAAAATATTGAAGAAAGAAATATCTAGTTTTGATCCATACCATGCTTATTCAGGAGTTAAATGGTCAAGATCTGTATGAGGTGTATGATTTTGAATATAATTGGCATAGTTAATAGCCTCGGCCCAAAAAACTTTTGGAATATCTCTTAAATGGAGCATGCAATTAGCCATATCTTTTAATGTCCTATTTTTCCTCTCTACAATACCATTTTTCTGAGGATTATAGGAGACATAATGCTGATGAATGATGCCATGACTTGATAGAAATATGGAGAACTCATTATTGCAGTATTCCCCTCCATTATCAATGCAAATTTGCTTGATTTTGTAAGAGGCTTATTTTTTAACTAAGGCTTTGAAGACTTTAAAGTGGGATAGAACATCACTTTTATATTTTAGGAAGTAAACTCAAGTTTCTATAGAAAATTCATCAATAAATGTTAGAGCATATTTTTCTCCTTTGAAATAAGGTTCAAGAAAAGTCATCAAGTCACTATGGATTAGTTCTAGAGGGGATGAGGGTATTAGAGAGCCACTTGGGTGGAAAGGGTCTTGATGTTGCTTTCCAAGAGCACATCCAGAACAAACTCCATCAATAGAAGAGACTTGGGGTAAACCTATTACCATATCATGGGTGCTCAGTTTCTTTATGTAGGTGTAACTAAGATGTCCAAACCTTTCATGCCAAATTTTGCTTTCAAGATCTCCATGAGCTAAAAAATAGGAGGTCCCTTCTAGATTTTTGAATTCTTTGAAATGAAATAGGTGAGTGTTTTGATCAATATATCATTTAGCTATGAGATAATAGTAATATTGAAAGTCTCTTATCTCAACTCCTGTTGGATAGAAGAGAAATATTTTCCCCTTTACAGAAGTACAAATTTGATATATGGAGAGGATATTTGTGGCTATGTTTGGAACATAGAAAAAATTATTTATAGAGCCACCATAAATGATTATGTCCCCATTTCCTTTGATTGGGATAAAGGAAGAGTCACCCACTTTTATGCTACATGTAGAACTAGAGGATATAGAAGAGAATGACTCATATAAAGTAGACATGTGATGAGTAGCTCCAGAATCTAGAACCTAGTAATTAGAGGGAGAATTGGAGGTTTTACATTGAACATTTAGGGATTTCCCTATTTTATTTTTATTGTCTATATTTTTATCCTTCATAGTTGCCTCTAGTTATTGTAATATTTTCTAGTATTTGTTTGCAGAATGACCATTATTTTTATAGTGAGTAAAAGTTATAGGATTATTTTCCTTCTATTTGAATTTGTCTTTAGTAAAGGGGGAGGCTACTAAGGCTTTGGAGGAAGAGGAATAAGAAGATATATCATATCTTGCAAGTTTTGTATCTTCCCTAGTTAGTCTATCACAAAATTCTTCTAAAGAGGGCATTTTAAAGGTTGCACCAAGAGCATCTTGATTAGATAGAAAGGTGGTTGCAAATATTTGAAATACACCATTTAGTTTAGAAAGAATTACATAAATGCATTCTTCATCAGTATTTTTCTTCCCACTGCCTTTGTATTGAGTGAGGACTTCTTTGAATTTGGTGAGGAATTAAAAAATACTACTAAAATCTTCAGGAGACAAAGTTGTTAGTTCTTCTTCTAGCTACATTGATCTAACTTGATCTACTTTCCCAAACAAGGTTTTTAGTTTCTCCCTACTGTCATGAGGATTTTTACAATCCATAATGTGAAACCACAAACTTTCATGAACATTAGAGCTAATAATACCCATATTTTCATGCATTTTCCCTTTGTGAACAAATTTTTCATATTCTTTATCAAACTTAGGTTGCTTTTCTTCTAATAGGTGAGTGAGCCCTTTTTGAGAGATAAGATTTAGAATTTTAGGATTCCAAGTGTGAAAGTTATGATGGGTGAGAGGTTCAATCGAATTCATCATTTTGACACAAAATAAAAGTTGAAGTTTTAAACAATCCCCCCTTAAAACTTCAGTCTTTGGATTAATGCTATTGTTTTAGGGAAAGATAAATATTTTCAATATATTAATCCTCAAAATACCCGCCCCAACAAGAGGGAAACTATAAGTATTTGAGTTTATTTATATATTGTTTCTTTTGAAATGCCAAAGCCTCTCTATATTCTTCTTAATACCCACCCTTACTTGAGGGAAAATTTTAAGTATAGAGAAGAAAATTCAAGGTTGTTTGGCTTGAAATGTAGTGTTATCAACCAGATTTTAGTTGGAAAATCTCAATTCTCACCCTTACGAGAGGAAAAATATAAGAGAGATATCCTTTGTGAAAATGGTTGATTAAGAAAAGTATATGTCAGGCCTTTATACCAATTGTCTCTATAACCCAACCTTACGTGATGGAAACTATAAGTGTATAAAGGCAAGGATACATGGAACGTAGGCAAATATATTTTTAGGAAAAAACTTATTAGAATTGTTGAATATTTTAATTATAAAATAAAAAATTGCAAAAAGTTTTATAAATTCTCAAAAAAGATTAATTATTTTGCTAAAAAAATAACCAAACATGTGATAAGGTAGAGATATTAGAACAAATTTCAAATTTAGAAAGTCAAATAAACAATTATTTGTTCACTTATTAAATTTGAACTAAAAAAACTTGTTTATATTAATAAAAGAAATTTCAAATATAAGCAAGTATGATATCACAATTGCAATTTTACTTTTAAATAAAACAAGTTTCAATTATAGTGCACATGAAAAGGAAATATTTAATAAAATATTTTAATTCTCTTTTTTTTTATGATAAGCAAATAGATAATGAAAGTAATTATAACTTTATTAAGTTGTTAATTAAAATTTTCATGAATGATTTATATAGTAATTTATTTTTATTTTGAGAAAAGTAGATGGAAAGAGAAATATAGGAGGTTAAAATATGATGCATAGAGAAAACCCTCCTGAGATTCTGATAGGCGCAAAATGGAACCTTATCAACCTCCCAAATTTTATTAAAAAATTACAAGCTTCAATTCTGAGGCAAAATAAATTAGAAATATACGAAATTGAAACACCTTTGGATGGATACATAAGAGCATATTTAATAAAGAAAATACAAATTTAGAGAGGCAAAAGGGAGATAATGGGATCACCCTGGTTGCGACGATAAGGAACTTCTAATGCCACAGAGGAGATGAAATTATTCGTCTCAATGCTCTAAAGCTTTTCTCAACTTTTGGTGTTACTACATACTTTCTGAGCTCAAATGAAGTAGTCACACCTTTGGAGGATGTATTTTAGTAGCACTTTATCTGCATAGAAATATCATATTTAAAAATAATAATAAAAATATATCATTACCAATGAATGCGGCAGAGGGAAGGGAGGACACTAGAGAAGGCGAGAAGATGATGTTGATTGTCCAGTGTTTCGAAGAGGAAGGCTCCAGATGGGATGAAGACCAGGAATCTGACAAGGACCCAATGACCTCCACATGAAGTGACTTCCACACGATGCTGATTCACTTAAACTTTTACCAAACTCGAAGTCACTATCGAAGGCAAAAAGTACCCTTTCCATAACGTCAAGCTTAATTATGGTGCCATGACTTATACAATGTGTTCAAAGGAACATCAAGCTTAACCATGGTGTTGATTAGTTCTCAAATGAATGTCAAGGCTAATGAAGCTGCCTCGAAAAAACCTGTAGAACAAAAACTTTTGTAAAAAACATACAACAATGGACATTCTAATATTTATCAACGATTCTCACAGTAAAAGGATATATGTTTTCATTCTAATGAAGTTATTATAAAGTAAAAAATCTTTATGGATTCTCAGAGTGCCAAAGGACATAACAGGAAGAAGATCGAGAAAAAATTGCTAAATATATCAAAAAAATTAAGATTTGGATATGTCATTAGGCGAAGTTTCAATCGCACCAAAGCTTAATGGTCGTAAACAAGACCGCGTGCTTATAGAGGATATAGAACTTAGGTTTAATAATTAAACCAATATCTTTTTCCTTGACACAAAGAGGGAAATCCAAATATAAATTTTGATGAAGACTTAACAATTTTTCAAAAAAAATCTTATAATATTTCCCACAAAGGCTACTTTTTCTTCACTATAGTTGCAGCGAAGGTTACGAAAGTCGAATTGAATGCAATATTTTGGAGGAAAAAAAACATCGGAAATTTTTTATGAGAATAAAATAAATTGGCCTCCCAAAGGATTGTTATATTTATATGAATCTCCTTAGAAATTACGTAGGTAAGGCGATGAAGCTGTATGAACTACAATTGAAGAAGGAGAATAAAATATAAATAAATGCAATAGAGGAGGGCATTTAAAATAGATATTTTAATATGGTAAATCAGAAGTTAAAAAAAACTAAAAAAATAATTACCATAAGGAAATATCTTAAAAAAAATGCATCTAAGATAAAATATAAAATATTTTCTTCTTAAAAAAAATAAAGAAGAAGAATATTAAAAACAAGTTCGAAAGACTTCCTTCAAGAGAGAATGCTAGCAGAATATATCCTACTCTAGTACCATGTTAGAATTTCCCAAATAGATATGCAAAGCATTACAAGAGATTGAAGAAGTAAAATAGAACTGATTGATTTATTCCAAGGATCAACTTTGTATAAATAGCAAAGTTTATCATTGAGAGTCGTTGTATTACAACAACTGATCAGACCTGATGAAGACACCACTAAGAGTTCTCCTAACACATGGAGGAGTGGAGACTCAAATGTATCTATCCTAGTGGAACTTAAGAGAATATTCTCTTATTCTAATATTAGTGGATTATAGTACAATTGTAAGTGATGTCCATTCACCATTAATGTCCTCCTTGAATCATCATAAAAATAAAGATGAATAACTCCATTTTCAAATACATATGATTCATCCTTGTTGCTCCTAATGCGACTTCATGCCATATTTTCAATTCTTGTTGAATGATCTGCATTTGGTGAAGTGTCTCCAACAAATTTTCATCTAATGCATTCAATTGAATAATTTTCTCTTGTTGCACCTACAACAACTCAATGCTATATTCCAAAGATATATGGAGTGTTAGGAATTAAAAATTAATTAGAAAAATATGTTTATTTTTATTTACCTTATATAATTAAAGAAACCATGGGATTCCTAGATAACCATACTTAAGTGGAGTAAGTTTTTCTACAAGCAAGTCTACTAATTTCCTACATACTTGTATGATTTTAGGATATTTCTTCTTTTTTATTTGTTTCTTAATACCCTTTTTTTTTTTGAGCAAGGTGCAACAACAATATTGTCATTGTTGTCAACACAGTCAGACAGATTGGTTGATGCAGTGGACAAGAGTTCAGTGATGTAGTGGATAGGAGTTCAGAGGTTACTCAGAGTATGTGCAGTGTTGTTAAATTCTTATGAGGATGTTTTTGATGTTTGGGTGAAGTTGCTATAGGTTGTCTAAGAAGACCGAAGTGGCCCATATGCTAAAAATCAAAAGAAAATCACAAGGAAGAAAATTGTCGCGATATCACGACATGTTGAGCAAAAATGAAAAATTGTCGCGATATCACGACATGTTGGCAAGAAAGAAAAAATGTCGTGATATCGCGACATGTTGGTAAGAAAGAAAAACTATCGTGATATCATGACATGTTGAGAAGAAAGAAAAAATATCGTGATATCACGACATGTTGAGAAGAAAGAAAAACTATCATGATTTTGTGACATGTTTGGAGAGAAAGCGCAAGCAAGCAAAACTATCACGATTTCACGACATGTTCGGAGAGAAAGTACAAGCAAGAAAAACTGTCACGATTTTGTGACATGTTCGGAGAGAGTGCAAGTAAGCAAAACTATTGTGATTTCATGACATGTTCGGAGAGAAAGCGCAAGCAAACAAAACTATCATGATTTCATGACATGTTGGAAGAGAGAAAGGCAAGTAGTAAAAGTATCACGATTTCGTGACATATTGCAAGAGAGATTGTACGGATGAAAAAGTGTCATGATTTCGTGACATATTGTAGGAGAGATTGTTCGAAAGAAAAAGTGTCACGATTTCGTGACATATTGCAAGGAGAGATAGTCCGAAAGAAAAAGTGTCACGATTTCATGACATATTGCAAGAGAGATTATAAGGAGAAAAAGTGTCACGATATCGCGACATGTCGGGTTTTCATGACCCGAAGGCAAGAGAAAGAGCTAAGGAGAAAAAGTGTCATGATATCACGACATGTCGGGTTTTCGTGACCCAAAGGCAAGAGAAAGAGCTAAGGAGAAAAAGTGTCACGATATCGTGACATGTCGGGTTTCGTGACCCGAAGGCAAGAGAAAGAGCAAAGGAGAAAAAGTGTCGCGATATCGTGACATGTCGGGTTTTCGCGAACCGAAGGCAAGAGAAAGAGCAAAGGAGAGAAAGTGTCACGATTTTGTGACATGTCACATTTTCGTGACTAAAGGAGGAGAGAGAAAGTAAGAAGGCAAAAGTGTCGCGATATCACGACAAAAGTAAAGAGAAAGAGTATAGAGGCGAAAGTGTCACGATATCGTGACATGTTGTGTTTTTGTGGGTACAATCCAAGAAGAGTAGCAAGGAGGCAAAAGTGTCACAATATCGCGACATGTGTTTTCGCTGGTACAAGCCAAGAAGAGAAGCAAGGAGGTGAAAGTTTCATGATATCATGACATGTTGTGTTTTCGCGAGTACAAGAAAACAAAAGAAGCAAGGAGGCGAAAGTGTCGTGATATCGTGACATGTTGTGTTTTCACGGGTGAAAGCCGAGAAGAGGACAAAGAGGCAAAAGTGTCACGATTTCATGATAGGTCATTTTGGCGTGAGCTAAGAAGAGAACCCAGCCAAAATAAGATATGTGATAGTTAACTGAAGTTATACGATAGTTACAGGTGCAGTTGTAGAAGAAAATCATGCAGCTAAAATAATAAGAGTTAACTAAAGTTAGTACGTTAGTTACAGGTGTAGTTATAGAGAAAAATCATGCAGCTAAAATAAGAATAGTGAACTAAAGTCAGAATGATAGTTATAGGGCCAGTTATAGAGTGAAAGCATCGAGCGACGGTTAAACTGAAAGTCATCAGTCGAAGACCAAACAAAGAGCCGTAACTATTAATAGGATGCATGAGAGAATACTGTGAGATAAAGGAGTTACATATAGAAGTTTCTATTAATAAGTTGCATGCAAAAATATGGAAGCTAAAAATAGAGTCAGAAATTTGTTATAAAAGGAGGTCTGCGTGGAGAATTATAGTGCTGCTAAAAGAGAGAAAAAGAGCTACGGCTGAAAAGAGTGAAAGTGCTACAAAAAGAGGGTTGGAAGAGTGCCGTAAGAGAGCGTTAAGCAGAGCCATGAGAGCCGTAAGAATGCAGTAAGAAGCACAGTAAGAGGGCTGTAAAAGTGTAGTAAGCAGAGCCTTAAGTGTGTGTGATGTTTTGGTGAATAGTGAGAGAGGTTGGGTTAGCAATAGACTAGTCAGGGTCTTGTATAAGCAAAGGCATTTTTATGTCAATCATATAGTTTCAAAATTGTAGTCCAAGTTGGTGCTTGGAATTAGGGGTTGGTGCTCCTTTTTGTTGGTGTAGATAAATCAGGGGTTGGTGCTCCTTTCTGTTGGTGTAGATAAATTAGGGGTTGGTGCTCCTTTATGTTGGTGCAGATAAATTAGGGGTTGGTGCTCCTTTCTGTTGGTGCAGATAAATCAGGGGTTGGTGCTCCTTCCAGTGGGTGCTAGTAAATTGATTGTAAAATTGATATTTTGCAAAGGTTGGATTTGGATGGGAGTCCAAACAGTCAATTTTTGAGGAGTAGCCAAAACTGGTGAACCTCGGTACATCTTGTGTTGTGTGATGCTCTCTTGTTATATTTGCTTTATGTGGTTTTAAGTTTTCATTGTTTTGGCTTTAAGAGTTGAAGTTTTTAAGTTTTAAAGAGCCACACTGATTCACCCCCCTCTCAATGTCATTATGAGACTAACAATTGGTATCAGAGCCAACTTCCCTTATCAAGCTTAACTAGCTAGGGTGATCTTGGATTAGTACACAATGGCAGGTGGTGAAGGCTTCTCATCAAACAAAGCACCATTGTTGGACGAAACTAATTACACATTTTGAAAACTTAGGATGCAGACATATCTTTGTGCTTTGGGATACGACATTTGGGATTCAATAGACAGTGGATACACAATACCCACCACTCCTCCAACCGATGTTGTCGGTAAGAAATTGTTTGAGAATAACTCTAAAGCAAAGAATGCTATCATGTGCGGTTTAATGGATAGTGAACTGATAAATATTATGAGTTGTAAAATGGCAAAAGACATATGGGACAAATTAAAGAGCATTCATGAAGGAGACGACAAGATCAAGGAGGCCAAGTTACAAACGCATCGAGCTCAGTTTGAAGCATTAAAGATGAATGATGATGAGAACATAGAGGCATACATGCTAAGAGTTAATAGAATCATTAATGTGATTAGAGGACTCGACGAGGAAATGGAAGATGTTGTCGTCGTGAAAAAGGTACTAAGATCTCTTCCCCAAAGATTTGATTCTAAAGTTTCAGCAATAGAAGAAGCTAAAGATCTAAATACTTTTAGTATGGATGAGATGCATGGTTCTTTGACTGCATATGAGATGAGAATAGGAAAATTTAAACCCACAGATAGAGAAGCTGCTTTCAAAGCCCATAAAAATATGAAAGCAAAACAAGAATCCGAGGAAGAAGAAACATCAGATGAAATGGAAGCAAAATTTGTTCAAAAACTAAAAATGGGAAAAGGTAAATATAGAGGAAAGTTACCATTTAAATGTTTCAATTGTGGAGGCATTGGGCATCTTGCAGCTAAATGTCCTCTTAATGAGAAGAACATAAGTGATGAAGGATCGCACCAAGAAATAAGTGACTGAAAGAACAAAACAAATTTTAGAAAGGGCAACTTCAAGAAGAAAAGTTTCATCTCCAAGAATGTCAGTTCATCAGAAGACAGCTACAGTGAGGATTTTGAAGAGGAAACAGGTGAAGTTCTTTATATGGCACTCAAAGAAGAAAAAATAGAAAAGATAGAAACAAGTATGTGATGAAAACCTAGAGGTTGAAGTAGATCTAGAAGGTGAGTTGATCGTTGCACTTGAAGAGTTGGGTTTAGAAAGGAAAAAGAACAAAATACTGTCCAAGAAGTTGGAAGAATATGAGGGTAATATTGAAGATCTCTTCTTACAAATTCATAAATCCAAGAAACTAGAAGAAGCCTTGAAGTCATAGATCAATGAGAAAGATATTGTTTTCTGCAAACAAGAAGAGGAGATTGTGTTATTGAGGAAACAACTAGAAGAGGCCAATACAAATCTCAAATTTGAGAAGAGCACAGATCTGCTAGATAAAATGATAAGGCAAAAAAGAAACCCCATGTGTAAGCTTGGTCTTGGATGTGAAGATGAACAACCTTCATCTTCTAAATCTGCAGAGAAGAAGAATTCCACTACTGAAGGAGCAAAGCAAGAAAAGCTTGAAGTTGAATCCTCAAAAGGAAGAAAATCTCAAAGGAGATCTACAGACAAAGCAACCACATCAAAAGAGGTTCTATCACTCTCACCTTATTCATAATAATGCTTTTAAAGGCTATTGTTTTAGATGCAACCATTATGGTCACAAGGAAATTTATTATGGATTGAATAATAGATCAAAGAGTTATCTTTGGTAGAAATACATCTGTTATTTCGGTTGAACACCATGTGCAATGTTTTAAATGTAATGGTCATGGGCACATAGCAAGGTCTTGTCCAAGAAATTTTGTATCTAATCTAAGGCAAGATAGTAGATTTCATCAGATGCAAAGAATGCAACATAGACAAGGAAGAAATCATATGCATCAAAGAAAGGAAAATAATCATCCATCAAGGATGTACAAGAGACAACCACCCAAGAGAAATGTTCAAGTTCATGAAAAGGTTCAAAATAGGGATGCAATTGAAAACCTTCAGCCTAAGTTCAAGAAATATTGGAGAAAGAAAGAAGAGAGGAAATCATGTCTCCTTGGACTGAAGGAGATTACTCCTCTATTGCACTAAGCAGCTACAAGTAGCACATCCTCAGGGGGAGCAATGTTAAAGTTTTATTTTAATGCTCCTATGTATTGTGTGGATATCTGAGGATGAAAGGAAAGTAGTCGGGGAGTTGTCGTATAGTTGTCAAAATGTGTTTCAGTTCATGTAGATGTTTGTGGAGATAGTATCAAACTGATGTGCTTTAGTAGAACAACATGGTGTACAGCTAGGTTTTCAATGTAGCAGCTGATAGGCACTATCTGAGATAGAACACGCAGCACAGGTCGACGTGTCATGGAAGCATAAGCTGGCAGGTGCTTGTTTTGAAGCCTATAAATAAAATAGAATCCATGTTGTGAATGGGAAGGCATGCGTTTCTTAACCAAAAATACAACACATCGTTTGGTATAAGAGAACATTAATTTTCTCTAAAGAAGTAGCAGTTGTCAAAGAGATGCCAGAGTCAAAGCAAATAGTGGCACTAGCACCCAGTTGGTCAAGAGTGCAAATTGGCACATGCAAGGCAAAGATATTGAGTAGCCCTGACATATGCCCTAGCAAGAAGCATAATACCGAGTGTTGATGACTATGCATAGATTGAGGTTCAAATGCTAGATATAATGGTCTACTGTCAATACCTATGCAGACGATGAAAACATTCATGGCAGCTGTTAGAAACCAGAGACATTGAGCTGCACAACGGATGCGAGGCAAAGTCGTTGGTCATGGAGGAGGTGGCAATCAAGAGGCTAAAGAAAATTGTGGAGATTGTCGATGTTAAAGTTGATGAAGGTAGGGAACGAGTTATAAGCATAGTGGTTGAAGCCCATTGGTTGTGAAATAACTTGAGTTAGAAAAGAACATGAATATCATTGTTATGTGATATTTGTGGTTGAGCATTGTTGGAAATGTTTGAGTTGGTTGATACATACTTAGACTAGGGTTGTATGAGAGAGGGTTGTCCTTGTGATGATTGGTTGAGTTGATTTGATTTGAGATTGCCATTCATTGTTGAGTTCATTTTGAGTACTACTTGAGCATGATTGATTGAGCCTTTGAGAAGGCCTTTGGGAAATATTTGAGGACAGGTGTTGGGACAGACTTCTAGAGCAGATTTGGGCAAGTTCTTAGTGAGCTTGTTGGAGCATATTTGGACAGGTTTTGTATGAGCTTGTTATTTAGCATTGGATGAGTTCTATGTGAGCTTGTTAAGCAGGTTCTATGTGAGCCTATTGACAAAGTACAGAGAATAGAGTCTCAATGGATAGAAATCCAACAGCCAAAATAGTTGAAGATAGATCTAAGTGAGGATTCTTCAAGTGGAGAGAGGTCCACCAGTTAGTGCAGTAGAGAGACAGAGTCTTCTATAATATAACAATTGGAGAGAGGTCCACCAGTCAGTAGCAGATACCTTTGCAATAAATTGTGAGTGGTCACGTTTCCCAAGAACTGACTAGCTATCGGGACCACATTCTCAAGGGGAGCATTTATATATTTGATTATCTATTTGCTCATATTTGTAATTTTTGCTAACTATCATAATGTGTGCCTGAGAATGTTGTGCATGGACTCAAGGGGAGTCTGCAGCAACCCTTTGGTATTATTGTCAAAGGGGGAGAAGAATTACAGGAAATTGCATGTGTGTTGCCAACAATTCCAAAGGGGGAGATTGTTGAGCAAGGTGCAGCAACAGTATTGTCATTGTTGTCAACACAGTTAGACAAATCGGTTGATGTAGTGGATAGGAGTTCAGTGATGCAGTGGACAGGAGTTCAGAGGTTACACAGAGTATGTGCAGTGCTGTTAAATGCTTATGAGGATGTTTTTGATGTTTGGGTGAAGTTGCTACAGGTTTTCTAAGAAGACCGAAGTGGCCCATATGCTAAAAATCAAAAGAAAATCATAAGGAAGAAAACTATCACGATATCGCGACATGTTGAGCAAGAATGAAAAACTATCGCGATATCGCGACATGTTGGCAAGAAAGAAAAATAGTCATGATATCGCGACATGTTGGCAAGAAAGAAAAATTATCGCGATATCGCGACATGTTGAGAAGAAAGAAAAATTGTCACGATTTTGCGACATGTTCGGAGAGAAAGAGCAAGCAAGCAAAACTATCACGATTTCGTGACATGTTCGGAGAGAAAGCGCAAGCAAGAAAAACTATCACGATTTCGTGACATGTTCGGAGAGAAAGCGCAAGCAAGAAAAACTATCATGATTTTGTGACATGTTGGAAGAGAGAAAGGCAAGTAGAAAAAGTGTCGCAATTTTGTGACATATTGCAATAGATATTGTACGGATGAAAAAGTGTCATGATTTCATGACATATTGCGGGAGGGATTGTCCGAAAGGAAAAGTGTTGCAATTTCATGACATATTGCAGGAGAGAGAGTCCAAAAACAAAAGTGTCATGATTTCATGACATATTCCAAGAGATATTGTAAGGATAAAAAGTGTCAAGATATCATGACATGTAAGGTTTTCACAACCTGAAGGCAAGAGAAATAGCTAAGGAGAAAAAGTGTCGCGATATCGCGACATGTTAGGTTTTCGTGACCCGAAGGCAAGAGAAAGAGCTAAGGAGAAAAAGTGTCACGATATCGTGACATGTCGGGTTTTTGCGACCCGAAGGCAAGAGAAAGAGCAAAGGAGAAAAAGTGTCACGATATCGCGACATGTCGGGTTTTCACAATCCGAAGGCAAGAGAAAGAGCAAAGGAGAGAAAGTGTCACGATTTCGTGACATGTCGCATTTTCATGACTAAATGAGGAGAGAGAAAGTAAGAAGATAGAAGTGTTGCGATATCACGACAAAAGTAAAGAGGAAGAGTACAGAGGTGAAAGTGTCACGATATCGCGACATGTTATGTTTTCGCGGGTACAAGCCAAGAAGAGTAGCAAGGAGGCGAAAGTGTCGCAATATCGCGACATGTTGTGTTTTTGCTGGTACAAGCCAAGAAGAGAAGCAAGGAGGCAAAAGTGTCACGATATTGCAACATGTTGTGTTTTTGCGAGTACAAGCAAACAAAAGAAGCAAGGAGGTGAAAGTGTCGCGATATCGTGACATGTGTTTTCGTGGGTGAAATCCGAGAAGAGGACAAAGAGGCAGAAGTGTGTCGACTTTGTGATAGGTCATTTTGACATGAGCTAAAAATAGAACCCAACCGAAATAAGATATGTGATAGTTAACTGAAGTTATACGATAGTTACAGGTGTAGTTGCAGAAGAAAATCATGCAGCTAAAATAAGAAGAGTTAACTGAAGTTAGTACGTCAGTTCAGGTGTAGTTACAAAGAAAAATCATGCAGCTAAAATAAAAATAGTGAACTGAAGTCAAAATCACAGTTATAGGGCCAATTACGGAGTGAAAGCATCGAGCGGTGGTTAAACTAAAATTCATCAGTCGAAGACCAAACAAAGAGTCGTAACTATTAATAGGATGCATGAGAGAATACTATGAGATAAAGGAGTTACATATAGAAGTTTCTATTAATAAGTTGCATGCAAAAATATGGAAGCTAAAAATAGAGTCAAAACTTTGTTATAAAAGGAGGTCTGCGTGGAGAATTATAGTGTAGCTGTAATAGATAAAAATAGCTACGACTGAATAGAGTGAAAGTGCTACAAAAAGAGGGTTGGAAGAGTGTCGTAAGAGAGCATTAAGCAAATCCATGAGAGTCGTAAGAATGTAGTAAGAAGCACAGCAAGAGGGCTGTAAAAGTGCAGTAAGTAGAGCCTTAAGTGTGTGTGATGTTTTGGTGAATAGTGAGAGAGGTTGGGTTAGCAATAGACCAGTCAGGGTCTTGTATAAGTAGAGGCATTTTTATGTCAATCATATAGTTTCAAAATTGCAATCCAAGTTGGTGCTTGGAATTAGGGGTTGGTGCTCCTTTCTGTTGGTGCAGATAAATTAGGGTTTGGTGCTCCTTTCTGTTGGTGCAGATAAATTAGGGGTTGGTGCTCCTTTCTTTTGGTGCAGATAAATTAGGGGTTGGTGCTCCTTTCTGTTGGTGCAGATAAATCAGGGGTTGGTGCTCCTTCCAATGGGTGTTGGTAAATTGATTGTAAAATTGATATTTTGCAAAGGCTGGATTTGGATGGGAGTCCAAACAATAAATTTTTGAGGAGTAGCCAAAATTGGTGAACCTCGGTACATCTTGTGTTGTGTGATGCTCTCTTGTTATATTTGCTTTATGTGGTTTTAAGTTTTCATTGTTTTGGCTTTAAGAGTTGAAGTTTTTAAGTTTTAAAGAGCCACACTGATTCACCCCCCCTCTTAGTGTCATTGTGAGACTAACACCATGGTGAATGGACATCATTTTCTCTTTGCTCTTTCTCTTGCTTATCACAGCTCTGATACCAAGGGGAGATTGATGAGTAAGGTGCAACAACAGTATTGTCATTATTGTCAACATAGTCAAACAGATCAGTTGATGCAGTGGATAGGAGTTAAGAGGTTCTTCAAAGTATGTACAGTGGTTTTCCAAAATATAGAAGTGGTCCATATACTAAAAGTCAAAAGAAAATCATAAGGAAGAAAACTGTCATGATATCGCGACATGTTGAGCAAGAACAAAAAACTGTCATGATATCACAACATGTTGGCAAGAAAGAAAAATTGTCATGATATCACGACATGTTGGCAAGAAAGAAAAACTGTCGTGATATCGTGACATGTTGGAAAGAAAGAAAAACTATCATGATATCGTGACATGTTGAGAAGAAAGAAAAATTGTCATGATTTCGTGACATGTTCGGAGAGAAAGCGCAAGCAAGCAAAACTGTCACGATTTCACATGTTCGGAGAGAAAGTGCAAGCAAGCAAAAATGTCATGATTTCATGACATGTTCGGAGAGAAAGCACAAGCAAGCAAAAATGTCACGATTTCATGACATGTTTGGACAGAAAGCACAAGCAAGCAAAACTGTCATGATTTTACGACATGTTTAGAGAGAAAATGCAAGCAAGCAAAACTATCACGATTTCACGACATGTTTAGAGAGAAAGTGTAAGCAAGCAAAACTGTCACGATTTCATGACATGTTGGAAGAGAGAAATGCAAGTAGAAAAAGTGTCACGATTTCATGACATATTGAAAGAGAGATTGTACGGATGAAAAAGTGTCACAATTTCACGACATATTGCAAGGAAGGTTGTACAGACGAAAAAGTGTCATGATTTCATGACATATTGCAAGGAAGATTGTACGGACAAAAAAGTGTCACAATTTTGTGACATATTGCAAGGAAGGTTGTACGGATGAAAAAGTGTCATGATTTTGTGACACATTGCAAGGAAGTTTGTACAGATGAAAAAGTGTCACGATTTAGCGACATATTGCAAAAGAGATTGTACAGACGAAAAAGTGTTGTGATTTCATGATATATTGCAGGAGAGATTGTCCGAAAGAAAAAGTGTCATGATTTCATGACATATTGCAAGAGAGAGTCCGAGAGAAAAAGTGTCACGATATCACATGTCGGGTTTTCGACCCGAAGGCAAGAGAAAGAGCAAAGGAGAAAAAATGTCACGATATTGTGACATGTCAAGTTTTCGTGACCCAAAGGAAAGAGAAAGAGCAAAGGAGAGAAAGTGTCATGATATCGCGACATGTCACATTGTCATGACTAAAGGAGGAGAGAGAAAGTAAGAAGGTAGAAGTGTCATGATATCACGACAAAAGTAAACAGAAAGAGTACAAAGGCAAAAGTGTCACGATATCACGACATGTTGTGTTTTTGCGGGTACAAGCCAAGAAGAGTAGCAAGGAGGTGAAAGTGTCATGATATCGTGACATGTTGTGTTTTTGTTGGTACAAGCCAAGAAGAGTAGCAAAGAGGCAAAAGTGTCATGATATCGTGACATGTTGTGTTTTCATGAGAGAAAGCCAAGAAGAGGACAAAGAGGCAGAAGTGTCACAATTTCATGATAGGTCATTTTAGCACGAGCTAAGAAGATAACCCAACTGAAATAAGATATGTGATAGTTAACTGAAGTTATACGGTAGTTACAGGTGCAGTTGTAGAAGAAAATCATATAGTTAAAATAAGAATATTTAACAAAAGTCAGTACATTAGTTACAGGTACAGTTATAGAGAAAAATCATTCAGCTAAAATAAGAACAGTGAACTGAAGTCTGAATGACAGTTACATGGCCAGTTACAGAGTGAAAGCATCAAGCAGTGGTTAAACTAAAAGTCATCAGTCAAAGACCAAACAAAGAGCCGTAACTATTAATAGGATGTATGAGAGAATACTGTGAGATAAAAGAGTTACATATAGAAGTTTCTATTAATAAGTTGCATGTAAAAATGTGGAAGCTAAAAATAGAGTCAGAACTTTGTTATAAAAAGGAGGTCTGCATGGAGAATTACAGTGCTGCTCTGAACAAGAGAGGAAGTGCTGCTAAAAGAGAGAAAAAGAGCTATGACTGAATAGAGTGAATGTGCTACAAAAAGAGGGTTGGAAGAGTGTCGTAAGAAAGCGTTAGGTAGATCCGTGAGAGCCATAAGAATGTAGTAAGAAATGTATCAAGAGGGTTGTAAGAGGGCTATAAAAGTGTAGTAAACAAAGCCTTAAGTGTGTGTGATGTTTTGGCGAATAGTGAGAGAGGTTGGGTTAAGCAATAGATCATTCAGGGTCTTGTATAAGTAGAGGCATTTTTATGTCAATATTATAGTTTCAAAATTGCAGTCCAAGTTGGTGCTTGGAATTAGGGGTTGGTGTTCCTTTCTGTTGGTGTAGATAAATCATGGGTTGGTGCTCCTTTTTGTTGGTGTAGATAAATTAGGGGTTGGTGCTCCTTTATGTTGGTGTACATAAATTAGGGGTTGATGCTCCTTTCTGTTGGTGCAAATAAATTAGGGGTTGGTGCTCCTTCCAGTGGGTGCTGATAAATTGATTATAAAATTGACATTTTACAAATGCTGGATTTGGATGGGAGTCCAAAAAGTCAATTTTTGAGTAGCCAAAACTGGTGAAGCTCGGTACAACTTGTGTTGTGAAATGCTCTCTTGTTATATTTGCTTTATGTGGTTTTAAGTTTTCATTATTTTGGCTTTAAGAGTTGAAGTTTTTAAGTTTTAAAGAGCCACACTAATTCACCCCCCCTCTCAGTGTCATTGTGAAACTAATAATTGGTATCATAGCCAGCTTCCCTTATCAAGATTAACAAGCTAGGGTGATCTTGGATTAATACGCAATGGTAGGCAGTGAAGGATTATCTTCAAACAAAGCACCATTTTTGGATGAAACTAATTACACATTTTGAAAACTTAGGATGTAGACATATATTTGTGCCTTGAGATAGGAGATTTTGGATTCAGTAGATAGTGGATACACAATACCCACCACTCCTCCAACCGATGTTGCCGATAAGAAACATGTGCAGTTTAATGGACAGCGAACTAATAAATATTATGAGTTGTAAAATGGCAAAAGACATATGGGACAAACTAAAGTGTATTCATGAAGGAGATGACAATATCAAGGAGGCCAAGTTACAAACACATCGAGCTTAGTTCGAAGCATTAAAGATGAATGACGATGAGAACATAGAGGCATACATGCTGAGAGTTAATGGAATCATTAATACGATTAGAGGACTCGACAAGGAAATGGAATATGTTGTCATTGTGAAAAAGGTACTAAGATCTCTTCCCCAAAGATTTGATTCTAAATTTTCAGCAATAGAAGAAGCTAAAGATCTAAATACTTTTAGTATGGATGAGATGCATGGTTCTTTGACTGCATATGAGATGAGAATAGAAAAAATTAAACCCACAGACAGAGAAGTTGCTTTTAGAGCACATAAAAATTTAAAAGCAAAACAAGAATCTGAGGAAGAAAAGACATCAGATGAAATAGAAGCAAACTTTGTTCGAAAACTAAAAATGAGAAAAGTAAAATATAGAGGAAATTTACTGTTTAAATGTTTTAATTATGGAGGCGTTGAGCATCTTGTAGCTAAATGTCCACTTAATGAGAATAACATAAGTTATGAAGGATCACACCAAGAAATAAGTGACTGGAAGAACAAAACAAATTTCAGAAAATGCAACTTCAAGAAGAAAAGTTTCATCTCCAAGAATGCAAGTTCATCAGAAGACAACTGCAGTGAGGATTCTAAAGAGGAAACAGGTGAAGTTCTTTATATGGCACTCAAAGAAGAAAAAACAAAAAAAGAACAAGTATGTGATGAAAACCTAGAGGTTGAAGTAGATCTAGAAGGTGAGTTGATCACTGCACTTGAAGAGTTGGGTTTAGAAAAGAAAAAGAACAAAAGACTATCCAAGAAGTTGGAAGAATATGAGGGTAATATTGAAGATCTCTTCTTACAAATTCATAAAGCCAAGAAACTAGAAGAAGCCTTGAAGTCATAGATCAATGAGAAAGAGATTGTTTGCTGCAAACAAGAAGAGGAGATTGTGTTATTGAGGAAAAAACTAGAAGAGGCCAATACAAATCTCAAATTTGAGAAGAGCACAGAACTACTAGATAAAATGATAAGGCAAAAAAGAAACCCCACGTGTAAGCTTGGTCTTAGATGTGAAGATGAACAACCTTCATCTTCTAAATCTACAGAGAAGAAGAAGTCCACTGCTGAAGGAGCAAAGCAAGAAAAGCTTGAAGCTGAATCCTCAAAAGGAAGAAAATCTCAAAGGAGATCTACAACAAAGCAACCACATCAAAAGAGGTTCTATCACTCTCACCATATTCATAATAATGCTTTTAATGGCTATTGTTTTAGATGCAACCATTATGGTCACAAGGCAATTTATTATGGATTGAATAATAGATCAAAGAGTTATGCAAGTAGAAATACATTTTTTATTCTTGTTGAACACCATGTGCAATGTTTTAAATGTAATGGTCATGGGCACATAGCAAGGTCTTGTCCAAGAAATTGTGTATCTAATCTAAGGCAAGACAGTAGATTTCATCAGACGTAAAGAATGCAATACAGACAGGGAAGAAATCATATGCATCAAAGAAAGGAAAATAATCATCCACCAAGGATGTACAAGAGACAACCACCCAAGAGAAATATTTAAGTTCACAAAAAGGTTCAAAATAGGGATGTAGTTGAAAACCTTCAGCCTAAGTTCAAGAAATATTGGAGAAATAAATAATAGAGGAAATTGTGTCTCCTTGGACTGAAGGAGATTACTCCTCTATGGCACTAAGTAGCTATAGGTAGCACATCCTTAGGGGGAGCAATGTTAAAGTTTTATTTTAATGCTTCTATGTATTGTGTGGATATTTGAGGATGAAAGGAAAGTAGTCGGGGAGTTGTCGTATAGTTGTCAAAATGTGTTTCAGTTCATGTAGATGTTTGTGGAGATAGTAACAAATCGATGTGCTTCAACAGAACAACATGGTGTACAACTAGGTTTTTGATGTAGTAGCTGATAGGCGCTATCTGAGATAGAACACACAGCACAAGTCGACGTGTCATGGAAGCATAAGTTGGCAGGTGCTTGTTTTGAAGCTAGTAACATTCCCAATATGTAGATAAAATAGAATCCATGTTGTGAATGGGAAGGCGTGTGTTTCTTAACCAAAAATACAACACATCATTTGGTATAAGAGAACATTAATTTTCTCTAAAGAAGTAGTAGTTGTCAAAGAGATGCCAGAGTCAAAACAAACAGTGGCACTAGCACCCAGTTGGTCAAGAGTGCAAATTAGCACATGCAAGGCAAAGACATTGAGTAGCCCTGACATATGCCCTAGCAAGAAGCAGAATACTGAGTGCTAATGACTACACGCAGATTGAGGTTACAATGCTAGATATAACGGTCTACTGTCAATACCTACACAGATGATGAAAACATTCATGGCAACCATTAGAAACCAGAGACATTAAGCTGCACAATGGATGTGAGGCAAAGTCATTGGTCACGGAGGAGGTGGCAATCAAGAGGCTAAAGAAAATTGTGGAGATTGTCGATGTTAAAGTTGATGAAGGTAGGGAACGAGTTATAAGCATAGTGGTTGAAGCCCATTGGTTGTGAAAGAACTTGAGTTAGAAAAAAACATGATTATCATTGTTATGTGATATTTGTGGTTGAGCATTGTTGGAAATGTTTGAGTTGGTTGATACATACTTGGACTAGGGCTGTGTGAGAGAGAGTTTTCCCTTGTGATGATTGGTTGAGTTGATTTGATTGAGCCTAGACAAGTTATGTGTGAAGTGATTTTTAAAGTTCTATGAAGTGAATTTGATTTGATATTGCCATTCATTTTTGAGTTCATTTTGAGTACTACTTGAGCATGATTGATTGAGACTTTGAGAAGGCCTTTGGGAAATATTTGAGGACAGTGTTGGGACAGACTTCTAGAGCAGATTTGGGCAAGTTCTTGGTGAGCTTACTAGAGTAGATCCACCAGTCAGTGCAGCAGAGAGACAAAGTCTTCTATAATATAACAATTGGAGAGAGGTCCACCAGTCAGTAGCAGATATCTTCATAATAAATTATGAGTGGTCACGTTTCCCAATAACTGACTAGCTATCGGGACCACATTCTCAGGGGGAGCATTTATATATTCTATTATTTGTTTGCTCATATTTGTAATTTTTGCTAACTGTCATAACATGTGCCTGAGAATGTTGTGCATGGACTCAGGGGGTGTCTGTAGTAGCCCTTTGGTATTATTTTCAAAGGGGGAGAAGAATTACAAGAAATTGCATGTGTGTTGCCAACAATTCCAAAGGGGGAGATTGATCAGCAAAGTGTAGCAATAGTATTGTCATTTTTGTCAACATAGTCAGACAGATCGGTTGATGTAGTGGATAGGAGTTAAGAGGTTCTTCAGAGTATGTATAGTGGTTTTCCAGAATATAGAAGTGGAACATATACTAAAAATAAAAATAAAATTACAAGGAAGAAAACTGTTGCGATATCACGACATGTTGAGAAAGAACAAAAAACTGTCACGATATCACAACATGTTAGCAAGAAAGAAAAACTATCGCGATATCGCGACATGTTGGCAAGAATGAAAAACTATTGCGATATCACAACATGTTGAGAAGAAAGAAAAACTGTCACGATTTCATGACATGTTCGGAGAGAAAGCGCAAGCAAGCAAAACTATCACGATTTCACATGTTCGGAGAGAAAGTGCAAGCAAGCAAAACTGTCACAATTTTGTGACATGTTCGGAGAGAAAGCGCAAGCAAGCAAAACTGTCATGATTTCATGACATGTTTAGAGAGAAAGTGCAAGCAAGAAAAACTGTAGCAATTTCATGACATGTTCGGAGAGAAAGTGCAAGCAAGCAAAACTGTCACGATTTCATGACATGTTCAGAGAGAAAGCGCAAGCAAGCAAAACTGTCATGATTTCACGACATGTTGGAAGAGAGAAAGGCAAGTAGAAAAAGTGTCATGATTTTGTGACATATTGCAAGAGAGATTATACAGACGAAAAAGTGTTGCGATTTCATGACATATTGCAAGGAAGGTTGTATAGATGAAAAAGTGTTGTGATTTCGTGACATATTGCAAGGAAGGTTGTACGGACAAAAAAGTGTCATGATTTTGTGACATATTGCAAGGAAGGTTGTATGGATGAAAAAGTGTCGCGACATGTTGCATTTTTGCGACTAAAGGAGGAGAGAGAAAGTAAGAAGGCAGAAGTGTCCCGATATCACGACATGTGTTTTCACTAGTACAAGCCAAGAAGAGTAGCAAGGAGGCAGAAGTGTCATGATATTGTGACATGTTGTGTTTTCATGAGTACAAGCAAACAAAAGAAGCAATGAGGCAAAAGTGTTGCGATATCATGACATGTGTTTTCATGAGAAAAAGTCGAGAAGAGGACAAAGAGGTAGAAGTGTCACGATTTCGTGACAGGTCATTTTAGTGTGAGCTAAGAAGAGAACAGAGCCAAAATAAGATATGTGACAGTTAACTAAAGTTATAAAATAGTTACAGGTGCAGTTGCAGAAGAAAATCATGCAGCTAAAATAAGAAGAGTTAACTGAAGTCAGTACATCGATTACTGAGTGCGATTATGAGAGAAAAATAATGCAGCTAAAATAAGAACAGTGAACTAAAGTCAGGACGACAGTTATAGGGCTAGTTACGGAGTGAAAGCATCGAGTGGCGGTTAAACTGAAAGTCATCAGTCGAAGACCAAAAAAAGAGTCGTAACTATTAATAGGATGCATGAGAGATTACTATGTGATACAAGAGTTACATATAGAAGTTTCTATTAATAAGTTGCATGCAAAAATATGGAAGTTAAAAAAAGAATAAAAACTTTGTTATAAAAGGAGGTCTGCGTGGAGAATTACCATAGCTCTGGACAAGAGAGGAAGTGTTGCTTTGAACAAAAGAGGAAGTGCTGCAAAAATAGGGTTGGAAGAGTGTCGTAAGAGAGCATTAAGCAGAACCATGAGAGCCGTAAGAATGCTATAAGAAGCGCAACAAGAGGGATGTAAAAGTGCGGTAAGCAGAGCCTTAATTGTGTGTGATGTTTTGATGAATAGTGAGAGAGGTTGGGTTAGCAATAGACCAGTCAGGGTAAGTAGAGGCATTTTTTATGTCAATCATATAGTTTCATTGGTGATCCTTTTTGTTGGTGCAGGTAAATCAGGGGTTGGTGCTCCTTTCTATTGGTGCAGATAAATTAGGGTTTGGTGAGCCTTTCTATTGGTGCAAATAAATTAGGGGTTGGTGCTCCTTTCTATTGGTGCAAATAAATTAGGGGTTGGTGCTCATTTCTATTGGTGCAGATAAATCAGGGGTTGGTGCTCCTTCCAGTGGGAGCTGGTAAATTGATTGTAAAATTGATATTTTGCAAAGGATGGATTTGGATGGGAGTCCAAATAGTCAATTTTTGAGGAGTAGCCAAAACTGGTGAACCTTGGTACATCTTGTGTTGTGTGATGCTCTCTTGTTATATTTGCTTTATGTGGTTTTAATTTTTCATTGTTTTGGATTTAAGAGTTGAAGTTTTTAAGTTTTAAAGAGCCACACTAATTCACCCCTCCCTCTCAATGTCATTGTGAGACTAACAATTGGTATCAGTGTCATTTTTAGTTTCACAATGACACTGAGAGGGGGGGTAAATTAGTGTGGCTCTTTAAAACTTAAAAACTTCAACTCTTAAATCCAAAACAATGAAAACTTAAAACCACATAAAGGAAATATAACAAGAGAGCATTCCACAACACAAGATGTACCGAGGTTCACCATTTTTGGCTACTCCTCAAAAATTTATTGTTTGGACTCCCATCCAAATCTAGCCTTTGCAAAATATCAATTTTACAATCAATTTACCAGCACTCAATAGAAGGAGAACCAACCCCTAATTTATCTGCATCAACAAAAAGGAGCACCAACCCCTAATTTATCTACACCAACAGAAAGGAGCACAAACCCCTAATTTATCTGCACCAACACAAATGAGCACCAAACCCTGATTTATCTACACCAATAGAAAGGAGCACCAAACCCTAATTCCAAGAACCAACTTGGACTACAATTTTGAAACTATAATATTGACATAAAAATGCCTCTACTTATACAAGACCCTGACTAGTCTATTGCTTAACCCAACCTCTCTCACTATTCACCAAAACATCACACACACTTAAGGCTCTTCTTCTTATACTTTTATAGCCCTCTTACAACCCTCTTGCTACGCTTCTTACTGCATTCTTATGGCTCTCACAGCTCTACCTAATGCTCTCTTACGACACTCTTACAACCCTCTTTTTGTAGCACTTTCACTCTATTCAGCCACAACTCTTTTTCTCTCTTTCAACAACACTTCCTCTCTTGTTCAGAGTAGCAATGTAATTCTCCATGCAGACCTCCTTTTATAAAAAAGTTCTGACTCTATTTTTAGCTTCCATATTTTCGCATGCAACTTATTAATAGAAACTTCTATATGTAACTCCTTTATCTCATAGTATTCTCTCAGGCATCCTATTAATAGTTACGGCTCTTTTTTTGATCTTAGACTAATGACTTTTAGTTTAACCGCTGCTCGATGCTTTCACTCCGTAACTGGCCATGTAACTGTCATTTTGACTTTAGTTCACTGTTATTATTTTAGCTATATGATTTTTCTTTGTAACTGCACCTGTAACTGACATATTGACTTTAGTTAACTCTTCTTATTTTAGTTGCATGATTTTCTTCTACAACCGTACCTGTAACTACCATATAACTTTAGTTAACTGTCACATATCTTATTTTGGCTGGGTTCTCTTCTTAGCTCACGCCAAAATGACCTATCACGAAATCGCGACACTTTTGCCTCTTTGTCCTCTTCTCGGCTTTCACCCATGAAAATACAACATGTCGCGATATCGTGACACTTTTGCCTCCTTGCTACTCTTCTTGGCTTGTACCAGAAAAAACACAACATGATATGGTACCTTCTCCATTAAATCATCTTGAGGTAGGTTTTCTTTTTCTTATTTTTGTTGCTATTTCAGTGTAAGGTTTTCTTGTTTATTCTTATCAGCTCTAATTTCTACAGTGATATATGGAATAGGTTCAAGAAGTATTTTTCAAAACACAATCGAATGTTATCATAATCAATGGCATTTTCTATGGTTGTATATTTTTATTCAGCCATATAGATAGGGGTTTCTTATCTAATATTATTGGGCTTGGTCATAGTTTGAGCCAAAAATGAAGCCTGTATTTGTTGTTTTTATTGTTATTGAGGTAGATCTAATACATCTCTTGATTCATCTTGTAATCCTCTCAAGAATATGGTTTTGTTAAGTTTTGGTTCTACACCTCCACATCTCTTGTTAACAAGGGAAAATATATCTAGATAATCTTCTAAAGTTTCATTTTCCTCTTGTTTCATCCTAGATAATTCATCCTTTTGATTCTTTACTCAATAGTATTCTTGGTATTTCTCCAAAAATATTCTTTCCATTTAATTCTATGTTAATATTGTATTTGGTGCTAAGTTCATGAACCATTGTAGTGATAAGTATTTAAGAGTGAAAGAAAATAATTTAAGTTTTTAATTGTCATTGATATAGTTACAATATTGACATACAATATTAAATTTAATTAGAAACTAATTAGGGCCCTCATATGCAACTCCCCTAAAAGTTGACAATTTATAGGGTGAAATGACTTCCATGGGAGATTTTTGATCTAATTAAATAGGATATTGGAAATTTATGGTAGATGTACTAGTTTCACCAAGGTGGAGTACATGACTGGATTTTCATGGATTTACTTGCAAGCCTACCATTATACATTTTCAACACCAAGTATAAATCCTTTTAAGTTGTCCTGATCACATAGACTTTTCAGGTGAGTTTGGTGTTGAACTAATACTTTGCTCTCCATGTAATTTTTTCTCAAAATATTTTTCACTTTGTAAAGTGGATTTAAAATTCCATTTTTTTCAAGAATCACTAATTCAGACAACATCGACATAATTACAACCTCATATCATAAATATTTGCTTCCTATGATTTATGATAAGTTCTTTTGATATAGTTTGTTTCTAGACCTATTTCTATATCTTGTTAAAGCAAGAAATATTAATCTATTATCCTAATGTCCAAAGTGCAATCTCAAGAAATGCACCTATTTTTATATGAAGTCATCAATTTCACAAGAAAACAATTAACATTGTTTGTTCTCTAAAAATGCCAATTTGCTCCCAAATAATGCCACTAAAAATGATGAGTATCATTATACTCATTATTTAATTTAATTCAATTTGTCAAATCTGGGGAGGCATCCTAGGGTTGTATACATTAGATATTTTGACGCTGCAATTTAGATATCAAGACACTAGACTATTCTATGAAAGCTAGAAAGATTTATAGAAAGAAAACTATGCGAATTTCACACTTGCATGAAAAGAAAGCTAACTAGTTTGCAAGAATTAAAAATGATGAAATTGAAAGTCACTAAACTACATGTTCTAAATTTGAAACTACAAAAATAAATTGCTAAAATTACAAACTAGCTAAAATAGAAATGAAGTGCAAAAATTTAAATGTTTAAACAAAAATGAGAATTAAAAAAATTAACTTTAACCATCTAATTGCAATAAAACAAAATATAACATGCTAAAGAAATAGGGGAAAACTAGGTGTGGCAAGCTAATAAAATAGGGATAAGATAGGGGAAAACATAACATGATAATATGTTCTGGAACTTGCTAATGGAGGAGCTCCGCATTTACATGGTGTGGCAAGATAATATGGAGGATCGTTTGGTTTGGAAATCTGATAGTGCAGGATTGTATTTAGTCAAGTTGACTTATGGGCTCCTTAGTGTTGAAGGGGATGGCTTTTTTCCTCATGGACTAATTTGGTTCAAGAACTTAACTCCTAAATTCAATATGTTCTTCAGGTTAGCAGTGTAGAACAAGATTCTTATAGTTGAAAATCTTCATAAAAGAGGCATGTGTTTGGTTAATAGGTGTTATTTATGTAAAGAATCCTGGGAATCATCTTCGCACTTACTTCTTAATTGTAATATTTTTTAGGAAGTTATGTTGTCCATTCTCTGTAGGATTGGAGTGAGCTAGGTTTTTCCTAATTCAGTTATTGACTGTGTATTGCAGTGGGCTTCTCCCTTTTTCTCACCTAGACTTAAGTGTTTTTGGAAGTTTATTTTACCTCATGTGATGTGGGGTGTGTGGAAGGAGAGGAACGCTTGTGTTTTCAAAGACAAATAAATTTTGGCCTTTTATTTGAGCTCTTGTATTCTTTGGAGAATAGTGGAGAATATTTTGAGTGCCTTAAAGGAGTCTAATTTTTTGGAGGATTGAATTCTCAATGAAGTGTTTATTGAGAAAAGTCTTGGTCTTGGACATGTAGATTGCCCCCCACCAGCTCCTGATCCTAGGAGATTTGTTTGTTGGACCCCTCCCCCTATTGGTTGGTGTAAATTAATTTTTTATGGGTTCCTTAAAGGTAACCCATGGGTGGCTGGTGTTGGGGGGGTCATTCGTGATAATAACGATAATCTGGTTCTTGTCTTTGTGGAAAATATCAATGTTCATTCATCCTAATTTTTTGAACCAAGGGTAGCCTTCTTAGGCTTGTATTTGATTAGAGATTTGGAAATTCAAAAAGTTATTATCAAGGGTGATTCTTTAAATGTTATAAATATGCTAAAAGGGACTTTCCACGTAAGTTGTAAGGTGGCCAACCTGATCGATGAAGTCATTGGAATCATTTGAACCTTGGACGAAGTATTGATTATGCATTTTTTAGAGAAGACAATTTAGCAGCATAGCTGATGATGAATCTGGGGACCTATCATCCAAGATCTTCTATGTGGTAGAAGGACTTCCCTCTTGAGATTATCTATTGTGTAAATAATGAATTTAATTAATTTTTGTCAATATTTTTTCCTTCATTCGCTTTGGTGGGTAAGGCTATGGTGCAGCTGTAGCCGTTGGTCGAAGTGTAGGGTGGAGGCCAACACTTACTTCTTGGGATTCATGGAGATGATTTCCTTTGAAATTATTTATTTTGAATATCATTCTCTCTTTCTTTGCTAGCATTTGGTTATATCCTGAAGCTTCCTTGGCTTTCATTGGAATACACTCTCTATCCAATGTCCTATCATCATTACGATGTGTCAGTTCTTCTTGCTTGTTCTTGGTTTAGGTTACGGGTGAAAGCATGAGATTCCAAAAATAAAAGAAACACTAATTGCAATGTAAACTAACTAGCTTGATGCATGAAATAACACGGATATAATCACATCAAAAGTAGGAGCACAACCCTTTTTATTCATGTGGTTCCAACTCGGTTACAATACGTCTCCTCCCTTTTCAAGGGCTGGGAGAGTTAGCATGTTTCCATTACAACAAATGAATAGTGATCTTCTTTTCCGCATGCCCACATTTGAAACGGGTGGGCCAGTGTTGCCGTCGCTTATGCTGATGAATCCTTGCTTCTCGTTGTTTATCCTGCGTTCAGAGACACAGTGACATGGTTAGTAGCACCTGTTGCAAGGAAGAAAAACTTGTTTTCTAAGAAAAACGATAAAAGATGCACGTAAAATATTAGCTAAATCGATGCGTAGAATGATTAAATACGTGCAACCTTGACAGAGATCCGAAGACATCACCAAAACATTGCTGCCAACCGAAACAATCGGTGAAACCGATCTCTGTTACCTGCAAGTTAGTGTTTCATTGCATCGCAGAATATATATTCGATAACTGTCTTTTGAAATATGTATATTCGAACACTGTTAGCTGCAATATATATTCGAACATAAAACGTACACTATTTAAACAACATGAGCATGATGTAGAAAAAAATACGTAATAACAGATAAATTTAAAAAAATAGCTAAGAGCATGCGGGGTGCCCGAGCGGGCCGCCCCCGTTGAAAACTCGACTTTGACGCCAATCCACTAGGAATGGGCCCAAAATCTAAGATAATGTGGTGTCGACAAATTGGTGGTTTACTGTGTCCAATGTCGGATCTGAAGGTTCGGATCCACCTTCTAACAGCCACCAATAACCTCCCTTGCGAAAGATATTACAGGTGTAGAAGAATGAATTAGAAAGGAATGCAATCGGGTCTCTGGTTTAGCAGCACTTCGTTGCGTTAAAAAATGCTTGTCAACCTCCTTTTCTAGGTGAGAAAGTCCGCCGTTTTATAGACCCACGGGGTCTCTTTGGAGGGGGCACGCAGGGATGCCACGTGGCGGCCATGCCTTCTCAAAAGGGAGGAGACTCCGCCTTGACTAGGGCTTACCTGACTGCCCTTGTGACAGTCCGCTAACTGCCAATCTGCCCACCTACGTGCGCATGCATAGCAGGCGGCAATAACTGACTGTCCTCGGCTGCCACTTGTTGAATGTCTGCTTTGATGGCTTTAATGACACTTTTGAATGCTTGACTTCTACCTTTGATTGATTAAATTTGCCTTTGATTGATTGAATGTCTGCTCTTGAGTATTTTAATGTCCGCCTTTGAGCAAATGCGAAGTTCGTCACGATATCGCGACGTCGCGATATCGCGACGTCGCGATATCATGACACTTCATGTGAGGCTCCCCTTTGGGCCTTAGGTGTCACGATTTCACGACGTCACGAAATCACGACACCCTCGGCCAAGGCTCCCCTTTGGGCCTTAGGTGTCACGATTTTGTGACGTCACGAAATCGTGACACCCTCGGCCAAGGCTCCCCTTTGGGCCTTAGGTGTCACGATTTCGCGACGTCGCAAAATTGCAATGTCGTGATTTCGTGACACCCTCGGCCAAGGCTCCCCTTTGGGCCTTAGGTGTCACGATTTCGCAACATCGCGAAATCGCGATGTCGCGATTTCGCGACACCCTCGGCCAAGGTTTGCTTTTAATTAAAGTTTTCTCTTGATTAAAGTTTGCTCTTGCTTAAGGCTTGCTCTTGCTTAAGGCTTGCTTTTTCTTGCTTAAGGCTTGCTTGCTTTTGCTTAAGGCTTGCTAAAACGACCAGCTTTGCTTTGTTTACTTTTCGACCTTCTAAACTGTCGTGTAAGTGGCTAGGACCACTGTTTGACCTCTGAGGGCTGCCCTGAAAGCTGTGTATGTCAATGCGATCGGTGTTTGTAGTCACTTAATCGGATTGGTGCTGTTTTGGTGTCTACAAGATGCCCCTTTTTGGGAAGCGCTATGGGTGACGCAGTCTTGAGCAAAAATAGATAACCAAAGCACTAATGATTAGGGTTTCTTGGTAACCTAACCAACTTTTGATGCCCCAAGTATGGAAAGGGCATGCATTCTTGAATCCTTGCTTCTGACGAGCTAAGGAATTTGATTTCAAGTGTTAACCTATTTTTGGTGAGGTGTGACTTGAGCTTGGACATTGATCAGTCATGATTAGGCAAAGGGCGTAACCTTTTGTCCACAGGGGGAACCTTGTGTTCATGCTTCGGGAATGCCAAGTGTTTGATCAATTTGATTGCTGCTTGTTTATTGCCCCAAGCAGGAGCGTAATTGTCTTTGTCAATGATTCTTTGAATGCATGTCATTGCTTTGATTGGGTGTGTGCTTGTTGATTGGTGACTAAGTGTGACTACCCCCTCAAGCGACGAATCGATGAGGGAATGACCTTCATGAGAAAAGCGACGAGTCGCTTGACCCAAGATGACTTGTGCAAGGGTGCCTTTAGATGTTTTATCGTTTAAGCACGTGCAATTTCCTGACATTTGGACCTATTTTTGGTGGGTGTTAACCCTTTTGGTGATGCCATAATGGGGTGAAATCATCAAAAACCCGTCTTCCCGTGGAGTGGTCCGGCTATGGTAGCCTTCTTGGGGAAGTAGGAGAGTGACAATTTGAGCCTCGACATCGATTTTTTTTATGCCAAGAGGTTAAGTGCAAGAGCACTTGTGTCCGGCAATGCTTATTGCTATGTTTTTGTGTTGCATTTTTGGGATGTTTTTGTTGTTTTGATTTTCTTTCTTTGTGTATATGTCATGATTTTATGTTATGCACAATGATTGATGTTGATGGATGCATGCTACTTTATATTGATGGATGCATATGGTATGATAAATGCGATTGTTGTATGTTGATTTATTTTGATGGATGCATATGTTGTGATGAATGCAAATGTTTTTGATTTATATGTGATGTGCAAAAATGAAATGGATGGATGGACTTTGTGATGTTTGGCTATGGCACCATAGACTGTTTAGAACTCTATTATTTTGTCTTTTAGGCGATTGTTGTGATGCATGACTTTGTATGTATACATGTGGTTTTTCTTTTTTTGTATTTTCTGATGGTATTGTAAGGATGAAAAGTAGCGCAATTGGTTTAGAAATGTAGCTAAGGTTTTCTGAGACTCAGACGGTTTTAACTTACTAGCCATGACTGTACTTTATCTTACAAGACTTTTGAACAAGGTATGAATCGGACTTGTTTTTGACCAAGCTATTTCACATCCCCTGTGTGTGCAATTGAGTTCATTTATGTGGTATTTGTCGGGATACCGCCAGTGCAGATGGGCTTTCAACCGAACTCGTATTGAGGATCACCTAATTAGCTCCACTAACTCCTTTGTTGTATTTAGTTAGATTAATCTATGGTGTTATCCAGGATACCATAAGCTAGCTCATCCTTATGCAAACATTGGTCTGCACACACGCAAAGCGAATGTGACAGACATATCGTCATGCGGGTAGGATACCACCATTGCCAGATAGGCTATCAACCAAACCTGTAATGAGGATCACCTAGATGGTTTTCGAATGCTGAGAATTCCGAGGATTCAAGTTCAGGATATTTGTTGGCTGAATGATTTAGAAAGTTGCTCGTCTATATAGTGATGAAAATCACTCGTTTATTTTCTATTAATTCTTTTTGAGCAAGGATTTTGAATAGTAGTGATAACCACTGTTATTTGATTTTGTATTTTGAGTATTGTGAGTTTGGGCTGGTGAGTGGCCTTGATCCTTGTGGCCTTGGGGATGACTACGCATCCTTTGCAGGGACGTGTAGTACGAATCCTTACGACGTTGGGGACCAAGGGGGTGATGGAGATTATGGAGTAAGGGCATTGATCTGTTAGGCCTTGGGGATGACTACCCATCCTGGTTAGGGGTGGATAGTACGAATCCTTACAACTTGGAGACCAAAGGTGAATGGAAAGTGTTAGGATGATGATTTGTTGGAATTTTGTTTGTGAATGGTGTTGATCCTTTTAGGTCTTGGGGATGACTACCCATCCTTGGCAGGGACGTGTAGTACAAATCCTTACAACTTTGGGAACCAACTATGATTGGAATTTGGTAGTGGTGAAAACCACTGTATATGGAGGTGAATGGATAGGAAAGAGCTTGTCCTTTTGTCAATTCTCAGCATTCTGGAACCATTCGCATGGGGGGATGAGCAAGATAACCGTTTCACTTATGGTGACCTGGATTACTGCGTAGGTTTCATCTTTCGTTCACACAACTTGGGAATTTTTATGTGTTTTAATTTGTGTTGGGATGTTACGTAACAAGGTGTATTTCAAGTGTAACTCTACCTTCGTAAAATCTATCTGACTTGATACATTACATGGCTAAAGAGCAAAATGATGACCGAATCACGAAAACTCTTGATACATTAAAAGACCACTGACTCTAGTGTGGTAAAAAGCAATGCATGGTGTTTTTGTTGTTTTTGTAAAATGGAATAGTGTGGAACAAGATGGACTAGCAGAGCAATTACAGCCTATGGTGCCTTTGACCCGTACGACCACAAATATGCAATGTATGGATGCAATGCTTAATGCAGCTACATATTTTTGTATTTTTGATGGATTGATTTTTGTGAATATGAAGATGAGGTGCGAGAAGAGCTCTCTATTGATGAATTTGAGTATGCCTAGAAATGAGATGCAAATTTTTGTTGTTTTTGATGATTTTTGTTGTTTTTGAATTTTCTTGATTTTTGACCAAGCGATTGTGGAAATCCTTGGAGCATTTTGGGATTGACCAAGCGATTTTAGGGATCCTTGGAGCCTTTTTGGGATTGACCAAGCGATTGCAAGAATCCTTGGAGCCTTTTTGGGATTGACCAAGCGATTTCATGGATCCTTGGAGCCTTTTTGGAATTGACCAAGCGATTTTATGGATCCTTGGAGCATTTTTGGGTTTTGACCAAGCGATTGCGATAATCCTTGGAGCATTTTTGGGATTGACCAAGTGATTGTGATAATCCTTGGAGCATTTTTGGGATTGACCAAGTGATTGCGATAATCCTTGGAGCATTTGTGGGATTTGACCAAGCGATTGCGATAATCCTTGGAGCATTTTGGGGATTTGACCAAGCGATTGCGATAATCCTTGGAGATTTTTGGTTTGGACTATGGCTCTTCAAGGGATAGAGGTACCCCCAGCTTGATGGTCTTTGTGCTCCGGATCTGGCTCTAGAGGGATTGGCATGAATGGATCGGCCCTATGCACGGATATGAGGATAGGGTCTACCCTCGGTACTGATGTTGCTATGAGGTCTCTGGGTTGAAATTGATCTTTGTGTGCCCAAAGTGTCGGATGTAATGCTTGGTCCCACTGTGGTGGGTTAATGTGCCACTCATGCCCTAGTATTATGTTTATCTGTTGACATGCTTCATCGATATTTATGGGATGTCGATGCTGTCGCATGTGATTGTTGTGGGCTATCTCTATTTTATCCTCACCTTCGACTAGTGAGTACAGCTCATCAAAATCTGGAGATTCTGAGACATGGAGGACTGCATCATCAGGTAGCCCTATGGTTAAAGGTTGATCCTCTTCGAAAGGAGCCTCATGTAAGTTGGGCCTTGGGAGCTCCAAAATCTTGGTCTCTACCGACTCTAAGTGCTCTAGTGCTTTGCATGTATCGGGAGACTTGAGCTCCTCCTCTTTGGTTGGTTCTTGTTGAGGAACTTGGGGCCTATGGAGGGGTGGCCAGATAGCACCCCCATGCCTTGGTAGGGCAGTTCATCCCGCTCTTCTTTTCGCTCAGATTCCTTAGAAGCTTCTTGATGAATTTCTAAGGGTGGCTCATAAACCTGGGTGGATGTCTGAGGAAGGCACCCGTCATTGGTTATAGGAGCGGCCTCCCGCTCATGTCTAGGAGGCGTCGGGGGTGGTGCTTGATAGGAATCGGGAGAGTAGCCTCCCGCTCTTGTCTAGGAGGTGTTGGGGGTAGCATTTGATGAGGTCACGATGACCTATTTTGCCCCCATGGGTTGTGCCCCTCAAAATGTTTTGTCTTATGCGTGTGAGGGGTTGGAGTCTTCTCCTGCATAGTGTGTTGGAAGAACTCATCCTTCTAGTGTAGAAGGTGCTCTTTATTTAGAAGATACCATTGCTCTAACTGTTGTCATTCTAGCTCAAGTTGCGTGAGTTGCATCCGATGTGCGAAATGCTTGACAGATTCTAAGATAGTTGGTCTCACCGCCTCATGTCTAGAAGGGTTAGACGCCTCTCCTAGATATCTATCTCGGTCATAGTGATCCAAGATCTCTATAGGCCGCCTCCCTCTGTTGGAGGTAGTGGCATTCCCTCGAGGCTTTGGCCTCAGTGAGTGGTCCTGATAGATAGCAGGTGCAGAGGCGTATTGCTCCCGCGATGTATATTGTTTTTGAGGAAGGTAAGGGTCTTCCTCATGCTCTCTTTCATAAGTGAAAAAGGGACGGACGGAGCTAGGTCGCCCTGCCTGAAGAGCCTTGTGCTCTGGATGAACCTTGCACTCTGGATTTGTCCTTGTAGTCCTGACAACTAGAGGGGGTGAAGGGGGGATAGTGTAATCATGTGGTTCCTCCCGTTGAACCCTATGTTGACCTAGCGCTTCATCGCGCGGTGACCGCTCATAGCGAGCATCTAAGGGAGCTCTCCTATGAACATACCCCTCATGGAAGGGTGTGTGCTGAGTGCTATGCTGAATAGGAGTGCTCCTAGAAGGGGTGCCCCTATAGTCCCTATCCGTTAAGGTTTGGAGGGGACTGCCTTGTGTGTCAGGCCGCCAAGGTGGTATGACCAAATCCTTGGGGCTATACCGGAGGTGACTTGTGCCTCCTCTTTGTGCACCTTTCGTAGCGTCTGCCCTTGATTGGGCTTGGCTATGGGTGAACACCATTGTGGTGCTCTTCTACTAGCTAAGCAGATTTTTATCTCATTTATGATGATTTTTCTTTTTGTTTACACTAAGCAGAAATGAACACACACATACACAAACAATGATTATCTCTTTTAAGGATTAATAGTGTGTCCTAAACTGGTTTAGTGCATTTTGATGTTTTGTTTTGTTTTTGCAAGTTTTGAAGAATGTTTAAATGCATAATGTTGGCTCATATGACTCCCATAAATGGTCGCCCCTTCAATATACCATTTTCGGACCGATATACCAACCTCTCTATATACCCGCCCTTACGAGAGGGAAACTATAGGTACGTGAGAGCAGATGGTACGTGGAACATAGGCGGTACGAAAGGGGGGATTGTCCTGTTAATGACACCTACCATAGAAGACTTATCCTCGCGTGCATGGGAATCACCCCAGTGACACTCGGTCAGCTTTCGTCAGGATTTACGCCTAACAACAGTGACAATCGGGGAAATGGATGCAAAGCTAAGCCAAGGTGGTGATGAACCCACCGTTGGTCTTGCTCAAGGGCTGGGGTCTTACGACCAGCTCCTTGGTTTAATTTTACCACGTGAAGTGTGTGTGGTTCTTTTTATTTAAAAATGAAACAGGCAGCAAAAAAAAAAAATAAACTTTCCCTAAGCCATACAAACACTACAAACCAGAAAAACAACAAATAGAAATTTGACGAAATGTAAAAATTAATTTTTTTTTTTTTTTGAAATTTTTAATGGATTAAAACTTTTCCTAAGAAGGCAAACATGACAGAAAATAGAAATATCACAGCAGAAAATGACAGGGATAGTTAGAAACCGTTACCTCTTTTCCGCCCAAATCGGCTGTCTTTTCCGCCCAAATCGGCTTTTTTTGATTCTCGGCCCGGTACCTGCAAGCACAAAAACACAAGCTTTAATCAGTTTTCGAATCTTAAAAAAAAAACAGGGGACAGAGTCCCACCGTGATCGCCACTGAAAGCATGAGATTCCGGAAAATAAAACACTAATTACAATGAAAACAACTAGCTTGATGCATGAAATAACACGAATATAATCACATCAAAAGTGAGAGCACAGCCCTTTTTATTCATGTGGTTCCAACTCGGTTACAATACGTCTCCTCCCTTTTCAAGGGCTGGGAGAGTTAGCATGTTTCCATTACAACAAATGAATAGTGATCTTCTTTTTCGCATGCCCACGTTTGAAACGGGTGGGCCCAAGTGTTGCCGCCGCTTATGCCGATGAATCCTTGCTCCTTGCTGTTCTTCCTGCGTTCAAAGAAATAGTGACATGGTTAGTAGCACTTGTTGCAAGGAAGAAAAACTTGTTTTCTAAGAAAAAATGCAATTGAAAAGATGCACGTCTAAAGGGATATTAGATAAAATCGCTGTGTAGAATGATTAAATACGTGCAACCTATTGACAGAGATCCGAAGACATCACCAAAACATTGCTGCCAGTAAAACAATCGGTGAAACCGATCTCTGTTACCTGCAAGTTAGTGTTTCATTGCATCGTAGAATATATATTCGATAACTGTCTTTTGAAATATGTATATTCGAACACTGTTAGCTGTAATATATATTCGAACATAAAATGTACACTATTTAAACAGAATGAGCGTGATGTAGAAAAAAATACGTATTAACAGATAAATTAAAAAAATAGTTGAGAGCATGCAGGGCGTTGAAAACTCGACTTTGATGCCAATCCGCTAGGAATGGGCCCAAAATCTAAGATAATGTGGTGTCAGAAAATTGGTGGTTTACTGTGTCCAATGTCGGGTCTGAAGGTTCGGATTCACCTTCTAACAGCCACCAATAACCTCCCTTGCGAAAGAGATTACAGGTGTAGAAGAATGAATCAAAAAGGAATGCAATCGGGTCTCTGGTTTTGCAGCACTTCGTTGCGTTAAGAAAAAATGCTTGTCAACCTCCTTTCTGGGTGGGAAAGTCTGCCATTTTATAGACCCATGGGGTCTCTTTGGAGGGGGCACGCAGGGATGCCACATGGCGGCCATGCCTTCTCAAAAGGGAGGAGACTCCGCCTTGACTAGGGCTTACCTGACTGCCCTTGTGACAGTCCGCTAACTGCCAATCTGCCCACCTACGCGCGCATGCATAGCAGGCGGCAATAACTGACTATCCTCGGCTGCCACTTGTTGAATGTCTACTTTGATGGCTTTAACGACACTTTTGAATGCTTGACTTCTGCCTTTGATTGATTAAATTTGCCTTTGATTGATTGAATGTCTGCTCTTGAGTATTTTAATGTCCGCCTTTGAGCAAATGCGAAGTTCGTCACGATATCGTGACACTTCGGGTGAGGCTCCCCTTTGGGCCTTAGGTGTCACGATTTCACGACGTCACGAAATCGTGACACCCTCGGCCAAGGCTCCCCTTTGGGCCTTAGGTGTCACGATTTCGCGACGTCGCGAAATCGCCAAGGCTCTCCTTTGGGCCTTAGGTGTCACGATTTCATGACGTCGTGAAATCGCGACACCCTCGGCCAAGGCTCCCCTTTGGGCCTTAGGTGTCACGATTTCGTGATGTCACAAAATCGCAATGTCACGATTTCGTGACACCCTCGACCAAGGCTCCCCTTTGGGCCTTAGGTGTCACGATTTCGCGACGTCGAGAAATTGTGACGTCGCGATTTCACGACACCCTCGACCAAGGTTTGCTTTTAATTAAAGTTTGCTCTTGCTTAAGTTTGCTCTTGCTTAAGGCTTGCTCTTGTTTAAGGCTTGCTTTTTCTTGCTTAAGGCTTGCTTGCTTTTGCTTAAGGCTTGCTAAAATGACCAGCTTTGTTTTGTTTACTTTTTGACCTTCTAAACTACTGTGTAAGTGGCTAGGACCACTGTTTGACCTCTGAGGGCTGCCCTGAAAGCTGTGTATGTCAATGCGATCAGTGTTTGTAGTCACATAATCGAATTGGTGCTTTTTTGGTGTCTACAATGGGCATTGTTATACAGATTAATTCGGGACCTCTTCTAGCATGTCTCCTCATTTTATTATTGGGTGGTTATGGTTGTTCCACTGGATTCGACACAGGGTGAGTACCCAGGTTTTTAATTCCCTATCATGGGATTAGTATTGGGGTAATCATTGTTGGTGTCGGCCTTTATGCTTGTGTAAGTTGGTCCTTTTCCAGACCATTGCCTTAATGTCATCTCTTGTGACATGCATTTTTTGTACTCTTAAACTTATCTGTAGAACCTTTTTTCTCTGGCCAATTGGTGGTGCATGGAGGAATTGTTTGTGTTGGTGCATAAAAGGTGGCTTTATCCCCTTTGATGCTGGGATTAGAAGGATGCCCGTGTTTGAGCTCTAGATTTTTGTGCTCCTTCTCGTTGTTGCTTATTTGTGTTATCTTTGGTATATCCTCTTATTTTTGGATTATGGGGGAACTCTTATTTTATGATAATTTGTTAAGGATAAAATGGTGGCTGATTTTTATTCTCCGGGGGAAGCCTCTGTGAAGAAGAGTGCACTTTTGCATAGTTTAAAATTATTGAAAATAAAGAAATGTGCATTTTGGAGTTCTATAAAAATGGTGTTGGATTATGCTTAGGAGGTTTCTCAAATGTCTAGTAATATTACCCACAAAATCAATTTGATGTTTTATAACTCTCTTGCTTCTCTCATTGGTTATATTCATCATATTTTCCTTGGTGCTTTTCGGAGTACCTCTTTTCTTTGTTGTATTTTGTGGTTTTCTCTTATGGCTGCCTTTGTGGCAAGTTTCTCTATAAAAGGTTGTGGGGTCCCTTTCAAAACCCTCATTTCTCTTAATATTACCAAAAACAAACTAGGGGAAAACATGAAAAAAGTAGAGGAATGAAACATTTAACAATAAGGACAAAACTACTAAAATTAAATAACATAAATAAAAATAATTAAAATAATTCTAAAACTTAGTACACATTCCATTGATCCTTAGAGTGGACCCAAGCTCTAGGCTTAGTGTAACATGAAATATTGTAGAAGAATAAAATTTAACCGACCAAATTAATCAAATTCATACAAAAAACATAAATAGTCAAGTTTATAATAATTTACCAAAATACGTTTTTCCCGATTCATACTTGTCTTCTTATTTATTTTTCTACTTTTCAAAGGTTCATAAAAGTAATTTTTATAATTAAATTCTCAACTTGTTCTACTTACAATTAGGGGTAATAATAGAAAATAATTTGCTATCAACAACTGATTTCTGATTTGTTGTTTTACTGTTAATAGATTTTATCCAAAATTAGATAAAATTTTGTTTATCGCTAGTTGTCCACTTTTCCACACCTCCAAATGTTATGCATGAGGATTATAAAGGTTTAAAAATATCTAATGTTGAGTATCCATCTGCCAATCCACCTTTTCTTCCTCTAAATTAGGCACAACAGTGCAAGAAATGCTACAATTTAAATGACTTTTTTTCAAATTTAAGTCAAAGAGTTGGAATAGAGATATTCCCTCATTTTTGCGTGTCCAATATGTTGTGGGATGCTTAGACATAATTTTAGGGATGTTATACAAGATTTCACCTTTTCAACTCATCATATGCACTTTTCAAAACAGTCAAACAAATACTACATTTGTGCAAAAAAATCTACAACTCCATGAAAATGTACTTAGTGTAAAATGAGTTTGCAAATGGTGTTGAGTCATCTCTAAGTGATTGGTTGGACCCTCCTAAGTCTATTCCATGATCCTAAGATAATTTTAATTCAAATTTGTGTTCTCAAACTCACCCTCTTTTAAAAATATAGGTTGTTGTTCTATCATTCCAAATATGCCCTGAAATATTCCGATGTTAAGCTTGTCATTTTGGAGTTGCTCTGAAATATCTTGTATCTAGTTGTATTATATCTTGTTTTAGTAGTAATGTGGCTTCCTTGATGCTACATCATCTTAGAAACTTATTTGAGGTAGGAAAACTCTTTAAAAACACTCATCTAATCTGATTTCATACAACCTTTATTTGCTAACTATTTTTATTATGCATTTTTATTGCTAAAGTCATGCAAAATAACCACAAAACTACATAAAACCTATTCAAATAGCAACATATCATTTTCTGCAATTACCATGTTAATTTTAACATAAGAATAAATAATAATTAAACTAATTGGCATATTTTAGGTAAAATATGTAGTTTTTATGTGTAAAACATTGAAATAATGAGTCATTTTTTGGCTCATCATTCCCCTTTGTTTATCCTGATGCATGTCCTCATGCATCCTAGTGGGCCATAGCAATATTCAGGTCTAGCCTTCTGAACAACATCCTCTATCAACCAAATGTAAAATTGTTGAAATTTTTGAAATGGTTGAAATGCTAAAATTGCTGTAATTTATGAAAAATGTTGAAAGTGTTGAAATTGTTGCAATTTTTGAATTTTTTTGAAAATGTTGAAATTGCTGCAATTTTTTAAAAATGATGAAAATGTTACAATTTCTGAAATTGTTGAAAAATGTTGAAATTGATGAAAATCTAAAAATTGATGTAATTTCTAAAAAATGTGAAAATTCTGAAATTGCTAAAATTCTGAAATTATTGCAATTTCTAAAAAATGCTGAAAAATGCTAAAATTTTAAAAAATTTGAGATTTTGCTAAAAATTGCTGAAAAATCCTAAAATTTTGAAAGATATAATAATTATAAATGGTAAATCATGTATAAATTCATAGTTAAAAAAGGATTCTATAATAATTATTAATGCATTTCAAAAATGTATGTCTAATATAAAATTTCAAGGATATTTAAAAATATATATTTTAGCTAACATTAAATCCTCACATATAAAAAGAGGATGACATAAATGAAAAAAATAATAATAAATGTAATAAGTAATAATACATTTTTTTATTAAGGTTTGATAAGGGGTGTTGAAATGTCCTCAAACCTTTTACATAGTAGTCAAAGATTTAACAATATGCTCAAAAATACATCTCCATAAAACATCTATGCTAAAAAAACAAGATTGTAATACAAACAATCCTTTCACATTCTACTTTATGACTAGATAATATACATAAAAAACAACTATTAACAGTGTTTATAAATAGACCATATAAGCATAAGCAATATCATACTAAACTGATTAACTAAACCACCCCCTACAAGATAGAAAAATAGTAAACTAGAGGCACTCATTGACCATAAGATTTGAAGCTTCAATTATTTTCCTAAGATTCTTTTTTGCTTCATATATAAACTACCTGATCTCCTTTTGTAGGGCCTACATTAGGCTATAATGCTTCTCAATGGTCTCCAAGATCTCGTTAACCAATATTTGATGAGCAAGGGCATTGAGTCCCCTTGTGTTCCAAAAGAGTAGTTTCATTTATTAATTCATCTGGGCATTATTTTCCTCCTACCCAAGGATAAGGTAGTCTAGGTTTTATTCACAATTTCAATCATAGTTTCTCATTCTCTAATATCTTAATTCATTGGCCTTCAATATTTTATTTCCACTCCTGCATAAATCCTCCTTTTGCTTTGATTCCTAGTTTGTCAGCTTTGGGTGAGAATTCTAAACACCCCATACATTTAAATCATTTTCCATCAACATGTGTTAAAGGTTCTACGAGAGGGCTATGAACTTGTTCATTTGAATCAAAATAGACAATCAACTAGATGTTTTCTTTCTCATTAATTTCATTGTGTTTATGGGGGACTAGATCAGTCATTATTGAGTCTAGTTGAGCAAAGGAATTAGAAACCAAAATTTTATAATCCCTTGAATATGGTTCTCCAATACGTACCTCTTGATTTATTTTCAAAAATTGACCCTTCTTAGGGGCTTCTTGTTGAAGTAGTTATCCCAAGTGATCTGGGATCCCATCTCTAATATTCTCAATAATGTTATCCCTTGAATACCTACCCTGCTTGGAGTTCTCACCTTCATTCTACTTCTTTTGCCATTTTTTTTTTAATTTTGGGTCAATTTATTGTAATTTGAGCATGCATTGGTTGAGTGCCTTAATTTCTTGTAATTTTTACATTTTATAAATACATTTTCATATTCTATAGTCTAATTCCACATCCTAAACTTTGAAATCATCTTGATTGAACGGGTAACTCCTTCTTCATATCCATATTTATGTATAATATTTCATAAATAAGTAATGAGCAAGAACCAATGGCAAGATTAATCGCAAAAAGGTACCCTATTTCTTTCATGATACTTGCATTCTTTTTCTAGTTCTAATATTGGAAGGGTAAACTTGGCAATATCACCCAAATTAGTTCCTAGGTGAAGCTTTGGGTTTTAAGATCAAAGTCTTGGATCCACCTAGATGTCCATAGAACCATGGACCTCCCTAGATTATTTTATCAAAGTCTTCATTGTAGTTAAGCTTAGCCATCAAGAACCCTAATAAATAATAGTACATTGATAGGGCTTGAAGTAAATATTTTTCTATGTGTTAATGATATTTAATGAAGTCAATGGAAATCAAGAGACATTCATTTAAATATTTTAAAAATTATTTTTGAAATAGAAAAAATAAACTAAGGTCAAATATAAACTAATGTAATAAATATATTTTAAATTTATAAAACTATTCATCTATATTTTTAGCTCTAATTTTATAAATATTATAAAAATAATTATATTTCTTTAAATATTTTTTCTTTACCTATATGTTTTAATAATTAAATAAATAAATAAAATGTTTTAAAAATATATGTAAAATTTAAAAGGAGTTAGTACTTTTAAATTATTAACTACTAAATGTCAATCCTTCTAAATTGGTCAAACCACCTCCAAGTTAATGTATATATTAACTTGAACATGTAGGGGAAGGGGAAACTTGGGGTTAATTGTATGTATGTTGTTTGGAGGTATGGTCATAAAAATCTTAGGATAATGTATATATTAATTTGGACGTAACTATATATATGTTGTTTGGAGATATGTATCTCTTTGATATCTTAATAACAATTGTTTGAATGTTATCGTCATCAAATTTATTCTTTATGAAGCTTGAAGAAGAAACATAGATCAAGTTTTTATGGGACGTAAACACTCATTTTACCACATCAAGAGGGAAGGAAATAAGATAGTTCACTAGCCAGCAAAAAGGCTTCACATTAATATGAATAAAATAATCAACAAACAAGAATAATGTGAATGTATTTTAAATATGAGATATTTAAAACTTCCTCTTGATTTTTTAATAGATGTCAATGGATAGTTTTTAAAAGCAAAGACAAAAACAAATATATAATACTTAAAATGTACTATTCATATTATTATAAATATTGATCGAAAATATTTAAAGATAAAAATAAAAGGTAAAGCAGTTTTCAAAAGTATATAAGTATATAAGATCATTACTCATATGAAACAATCTTGATAAAAAATGTTATTTTTTTATCAAACAAAATATCGTTACGAAATCTTATTTAAAAAATATATTTTTATCCAACTAAGGAATTTCGCCTGCTTATTCTTACCTACTTCTGTTGTTTCACTGCAGTGTTCTCAGTTTCAATTGAATTTTGACAATTCCCGAAGACTGAACCGACCACAAACAAGAAATTAAGAGAATGTTGAAGGTGGCCACATGGTTGTGGTATGCGAGGCAACGTTTGAAGACTAACGAGACGGACGCGGAGTGCACGGCACAGCCGTGCCAATACCTCAGTTGTCCGAGGTAAATTCGTAACCGTTCGGACCATGCCGTGCCAATACCTCAGTTTCAAATTTTAATTGCAACGATCAAATAAATAGATTTATTTTTTTGAAAATTCTAAATAAAACACAGTAGTTAGAGGTGATCACAAACAAGATAAATATAGTTTTAATCTATTTCTACTCTAATTTCATATTAATACTTAGTAATTATTTTATTAATTTAAAGTTTGATTTTCAAATGTAATTTTGTTCTATAAAAAATTATAAATGAAATAAGTATACAATTAGAAATTATAATTTCTTTTTTATTATAAGAATTATTAAATATAAATTAAATTGGTTATTATTATGTGATATCAAATTATATTGTTGATTAAAAATTCACAATGGTTCACATGTACATGTAAATGTTTAATTCAAAAATATAAAATCAAACTACAAATATGAAAGCCATAAATTAGTTGATGAAATTCTTAAATAAAGTTAATTATAGAGATAATAGTTACCCATGATTGACAAATATTAAATATAATTTGAATATGTTAATTAGATATATTATTAATCGTTGATTGATTAAAGTTAACTCTTTCTATATATATATATATAATTAAATTTAATTTGACAAATGTTATATCTCTATTCTAAAGATAAGTAAAGACAATAAAAGGAAAGGAATCCAATAAAAATAAACTAAATTTTACTTTTTATTAGTGAAGGAAAAAAAGACTTTCATAAGGTTATGTTGGAGAATGTTACATTATATGCTAATGTATCCTTGTGGTATCTTATGGTACTATTGTAAATATAAAAATATTAGAACATGGTTTGAGTCAATAAATAATTTAGGAGTGTGATTTTTTTCTTTATGCATATGTTTATGTGTAGGATGTGCACAAGTGCCATGTAACCAATGTGTGCAAGTGTGAGGAAGTGCGCAAATATCATGTAACTATGTATGCAAGTGTGTAGATGTAGGACTGTGCAAAGTAACATAGAATAATGTGTTCCAATAGATAGCCAAGAGTCAAGTATACAAGTTGAAATATGAGAATTCAAAATGCATGAGGTTTTTCTTATGTGTGGAATAGGAAAGGATACATATCATGAATATGTGAGGAGAGCAATAAACAAAGAGTCCAATAGTCACCTTTATAAGGTGATATTATGGATATAAAGCTCCATGTATTGTATCAAAAAATATATTTATTTTAAGTATCAAAGATATAAAATATTATATACATTTTTAACATATTATTGTAAGTTTTCTTCATGTTATTTCATGAATTATATTGACCATTTGTTTCATATTATTGTTGTTATTTTCATGAATATTTTATTTATTGATATTGGCCATTGATAATTGAATGCTCAAATATTAATTTTATATTTGATCCTAAACATTGAAACCTATGATAACCTCACTAAAAGACCAATAATGGTATCATAAGTACTATGAGTAGTTTATAACAAAGGCACCAATATACTCCATTTAATTTTGAGGTTTAAGATAGCTTCAAGATTGACCATGGTGTGAATTTTATTTGAAGAAAAATTGTGGGAATAATATTGAGTTTGTGGGTAAAGAGAATAGAAAGAGGCTAGAGCCATGTGAGGAAGCATAGTCAAAACTAGAAGAAGAGCACTTGATAAATTTGGGTATGAAGACCTTGAATAAGATAAAAACATCTAACAAATCTATTAAAGTAGAATAACACGTCAATTTATGAAAGCATTGTTGATTGTATGAACCAAGAGCATTTTGGAGATTGAAGAACTCAAGTAGAGATCTAAGAAGAAGAATAAATAAGCCAACATTGAAGAACTCAATTGAGGACTTGAGAAGAAGAATATATAATCCAACATTGAAGAACTTAGAGAGGGAATTGACTATAAGAAAAATAAGCCAACATTGAAGAACTCAGGTAGGAACCTAAGAAGAAGAAAAATAATTCATAGATAGAAGAACTTAGGTAGGGACCTGAGAAGAAGAAAAAGGGAGATACACCAACATTAAAGTAGTCAGGTAGGAACCTAAGAAGAAAAATAAGATAAGCCAATATTGAAGAGAGTACTCAGGTAGAAATCTAAGTTTGTAGGTGGATGAAGAACCAGGTTTAAAAATACTATGAATAATATTAAGATCCTATGAAGAATATATTTTTTAAGAGTATAGCACCATTGATTGAGGTTATTTGAAGCCATATACCACCCGTAAAATTACACAATTCAAGTTTCTTGTAAAGCAAGAGCTTTATTTTATGGATAACATTAAGAACAAATTATTTCCTATGATAATTTTATGAAACAACGAGGAAAATAAATATGAGAAGATAAACCAATGTCTCTATGAATACCTAAAGGTGAAATGTTAAACTATAATAATACCTTGGGTAATGCTTTACATGAGCATAGTTTCAAAAACCTAAGCTAACATGGATGTCATGTAGAGTTTAGGCATGCAGGAGTGAAAGGAAACACCTTTGATTTAATATTGGGTGCATAGAATTTACGTTTTCAAATTGAATATTTGGGTGTGCACTTAAATATTAGCTTTTTAATTAATCAATATTTTTAAGTATTAGAAAGTTGATTACCCAGGTGTTGTAGGTGAGTTGGAGAGGAGAGGGCAATTCTCCAAGGAAGGTCCCAGGTTCAAATCTCCACCCTACCAAAAAGCTAAATTGGGTATCTAAAATCCAATTGATAATGTTGGTGCAGGTAGGGTCGGGTGTGACCCTCGGGTGACTTTAATGATGTAGAACCCCCTGTTCGTGGTCTCTTAGACCAAGGCTGCTTCGCAAGGGGTTTTTCGCTTTAAAAAAAAAAAAAAAAGTTGATTAATTAGAGAATTAATTGTTGGAGAAATAATATAATTAAAGAAGTAATTTAAAAATAATTTGGGAGTTTTAAGGAAATTGAATTTAGAAATTGATTCTTGATAAATTGATGTTTTGCAATTTTTGAAGAACTAAATTTTTTAATAAATTTGATAAATTAAAGTTTGGAAAAATAAGGTTTTCTACTCCAAAAGAAATTTGAAACTTTTCAAAATTTAAAAACATGATTGATTGACAAATTTGCAAATTTGATCAAATGTTTATTTGAAATCAGTGAAAATATCTTCTACTCCAATAAAAATTGTTATTATTGATTTGCAAGTTTGAATTGAAGAATTTTATTATTTGAATAATTAAAAATTTGGGGTTATAAATATTTCAACTTCAAGGGATATCAATATGGAAGAAGTAATTAAAAATACATTTGTTCAATATAGTGGAGAAATTTTAAACAAGCTAAAGTTCTACACAAAAAATTTAATAGATGATTTTGATGGAAATAAGAAAATTTTAAATGATTTGAAGGTGAGTTTATGTTTATTTCTCAAAAATACAAAATATTAAAAGTTCCTAAAATGTATTAGCTATCTTCATGAAAATATTTTTAGACCACGGTGGGATTCACTTAATACCATTATATTATCTACTGAAATATGCATAGTGATTATGAATTAAATCGCATTTGAGATTTATCAAGAGGATAGGAAAGGGAAGAAATATGTCAATTGTGACACATATTATTTGAATATAAAACCTTTAAATTTGAGAATATATTATTATGATGACTTATTAACTCCTTATATATAAGTTACACTTGTTGTCATACAACAAATGAAGATGAAGATACGAAAAAAATAAAAATAAGTAAATCAAAGCACAAAGGGAAGAACAAAATACATGAAGAAAAGAATTAAAATAAAAATATCAAGACGAAGGACTAAAGGATATATATTGAAGACTAAATTTTTCAATAACCAAGGTAATATACAGGGGTGTTGGAGAATTTTACATTATTTGGGACATTCTAATGTACTCCCATGGTACCTTATGATACAATTGTAAATATGTAAATATTAGAATAATATTTGAATCAATAGTTTAATACTGTGATTTATATTTCCCCTTTATATATATGTTTATGTGTAGGATGTGCACAAGTACCATGTAACTATGTGTGCAAGTGTGTAAATGTAGGAGTCTATAATTTGTCATAGAATAAAGTGTGCAAATAGAGAGCCAAGATTTAAGTATACAAGTGTCAATATTAGAATCCAAAAAGCATGATAGGTTTATCTTATATGTGGAATAGGAAAGGATGCCTCCTAGATATGTGAGGAGAGAAATAGAAAAATATTCCAAGATTTGCCTTCATAAGGTGATATTATGGGACAAAGGCCTGCACATTTTATCAAAGAATATATACATTTCAAGCATTTAAGATATAGAAGCTTGTATACATTTTTTAGCATATTATATTTAGTTTTATTCATGTTATTTCAAGAATTATTGACCATTTGTTTCATATTATAGTTGTTATTTTCATGAATTTTGTATTCACTGATATTGGCCATTGATAATGAAAGATCAAATATTAATTTTATATTTTATCCTAAACATTAGGACCTATGATAATTTGGCTAGAAAACCAACCTACTACAAAGATAAAAGTGTAATATAATGAATTTAAATATTGATATATTACACAATGAAATATTTTCTAATTTTTATTTTCAAGCAACAAAGAATATTAAACTCTAACAAATATTTCTACAATAATATTTCTAAATCAAACAAGTAAATAATCTAAGATAAAGGAACTAGTTTATTGAGGAAATAAAAAATAATTGAAAAAAACTAATTGGGAATCCACAAAAAAACAATGAATTTTGGAAATATCTATTGATGCTTGTTAGATTTTATAGTGTATATTAAAAATAGAGAAATAGATGAAAAACCAAAATAGAAAGAAAGAGTAAGGGGTGGGTGCCCACATGCACCATAATATTTCACATATCATAAAATAGATTGGTCATCATGGGGTATTTATAGTGATACCAAATCTCTAATTAGATAATAATATCAAGTCAACATAACATGACATGAAGGTTGAATTACAATATAATACATATATTACGCCCTTTGGTCAAGGCTATCCATAGAGGTGGAGTAACCAATATCACCAATAGTGAATACATGAAGGTTACCCTTAGGATTACATGAGCATGCCTATAGGCTTATATAAATGGTGTCCTTATGATTACATAAGTGATTCCCATAATATTACATGTATAATATCCATAGCCTTACATGGACACTTTTCGATGAGCTACATCAGTAGTGTTCATAAGCACTCTTTCATAATATTGTCCTTGGCCTAATAATATTATATTACACATACTTCAACACCATCCATAATCTTATCTAATAGGTCAAGGAGAGGATATAGTAGAAATAACATTCTCCCAATAATGGATGCTCTAGTGAACCTCTACTTTACCATTTTTATCCTCTCCTTAATCATTATAAATCATGTATCTTGATCTTAAGAACTTTGTCTCAATATTCATCAATCTTGTTATGAAATTTTTAATGTATTTTCCTTAACTTTTACAATAATCATATGTTTTTGACTTCATTGAAATATTATAAATTCCATTTGATAGACAAGCCTTAGATTCCAATAATATGAATTAGTTTGGATGAGCCTATATATGAGAAATATCTCTACAACTCTTCATAGAACTTCATAATGGATAAGAAGCTTCAAAAGTCCTCCAATAAAAATAAGTTATAGCTTCTTAATAGTCATAGCATTCAATTAAGGAACCAAACCAACTATATTAACTGGATTAATATTGAAAGCATTGTGGAGAAAATCATAATCAAATAAAAATTAGGTTGGGGACAAAATTAGGAAAAATAAGGAATAAAATAATATGGGGAAACAATTGGAAAAAAAACCCAAATAAAATACAAATTTTCGTTGCAAACAAGTTCTTTCATGCATATCACAATAAATTAACATCATGGAAATCAAATACTAATAATGTAAGTGGTACAAGCTTAAACTACACATGAAAGTGATAAAACACATATTAAAGAAAGAAATTTTATTGCATCCAAAATTCAAATATTCTCATATTGCTTATAATATAAAAAGGTACAAATTACAAAATGTGTCATGAGTCATGATAAATACAATGCCCTAATATATTTGAATTCCTTCACCCTTTTCCCTAGAAAAATCTTTAGTATCTCTTTGTCATTGTATCCATACCTCTTTTTGTGCCTTGGTTGCTAATAACAATCACCACCTGTGTTAGGATTCAAAGGGGTAGAAGCCCCATTGTAGGGTCAAAGTACAAGCCCCATTGCAAGGTCTAGGGACAACCCCCCTTGCAAGGTTGAGGGGTAGTAGTAATACAAGGTAATAATATTTAAAACCATTAATACCTTTGACTATATGAAGTAAATATTTTTAATATACAAGAATACAAGCATATCATTTGTGGTTATAAATATTACTGCTATATACAATTATATTGATCAATAATTTTAGATTGATGTTTCAACATCTTTTTATGGATAATTTCATCAATTAATAATGTATAGCATTGTCATTGATGGTTTTTGTTGGGTGTTGAATCCCTTCAAACCATAATCCACTTTTTGTTAGGATGTCCTAGTGTTTCTGGGATGGTGTGGTAATATGTAGGTAGACTTATTTCTTCCCTTGTAAATTGTAGTTTCCTTTATTTATTTCTTCCTTTATTATATATGAACATAGCTACTACCAGGTTGTAATGCTTCTCAATGGCCTCCAATATCCCATTCATTAATCTTTGATTAACAAAGGTATTGAGTTCCCTTGTGTTCCAATATAGTAGTTTAGGTTCCATTCATAATTTTGGTCATCATTTCTCATTCTCTAATATCCTAATTCATTGGTCTTCCATGATTGCTTTCCACTCCTACAAAAATATCTTTTTATTTTGATTTCTAGTTTGTTTACTTGGGGTTGGACCTAAGAATTCTAAATTCCCCATATTTTTAGATCATTTTCCATTAATGTGGGTTAAGTGTTCTATGAGAGGGCTATGACATTTTCATTTGAATTAAAATAGACAATAAACTATGTGTTTTATTTATCATTCATTTCATTATGTTTAAGGGGGATTGAATTGGTCATTATTGAGTCTAGCTGAGTAAAGAAATTAGAAACCAAAACTTTAAAATACTTTGAAGAGGTTTTTCCAATATGTACCTGTTGATTTTCTTTCAAAATTTGATCTTCCTTAGGGGCTTCCTATTGAACTGGTTCTCCCAAGTGATCTAGGACCCGCTCTCTATTGTTCTCAAAAAAATTATCCCTTGAATCCCTACCTTGCTTGGATCTCTCACCTTCATTCTACTTCTTTTGCCAAAATATTTTATTTTTGATCAATTTCTTTCAAGTGGAGCATGCATTGGTCATTTTCATATTCTATAGTCTGATTCCATATCCCAATATTTGAAACTAGTTTGATTGAACTAGGTAAGACCTTCTCCATATCCATATTTATGCATATTATTGCATAAATAAGTCATGAGAAAGAACCAATGGCAATATCAATAGCAAAAAAGTACCTTATTCCCTTTGTGATAATTACAAAAAAATTATCATTCTAATATTGGAAGGGCATGCCTGACAATCTTACCCAAATTGATGCCGAGATGAAGCTTTAGATTTTGGGATCAAATTCTAGGCTCCACCAATGCAATAAAAGCCCTCAATGTCCGTAGACCCATGGACCTCCCTACAGTATATGATCAAAGTCTTCATTGAAGTTAAGCTTAGCCATAAAGAACCCTAATAAGTAATAATACATTGATAAGGTTTGATGTAAATGCTTTTTTGTGTTAATGATATTTAATGAAGTTAGTGGAAATCAATAGACATTCGTTTAAATATTTTAAAATTTATTTTTGAATAGAAAAAATAAACTAAAGTTAAATATAAACTAAAGTGATAAATATATTTTAAATTTATAAAACTATTTATATATCTTTCTAGCTCTAATTTTATGAATATTGTAAAAATAATTATATTACTTAAAATTAATTTCCTTTGTTTTTTGTGTTTTAATAAATAAATAAATTGTTTTAAAGATATATGTAAAATATAAAAGGATTTAGTACTTCTAAATTATTAATAAGTACTAAATTTCAATCCTTCTAAACTAGTCAAACCACCTACAGGTTCATGTATATATTAATTTGGATATCTAGGCAAAACTTAGGGTTAAGGTTCATGTATATATTAATTTGGATATCTAGGGGAAACATAGGGTTAAGGTTAGTGTATATATTAATTTGGACATCTAGGGGGACGTGGGGTTAATTGTATGAATGTTGTTTGGAGGTATGGTCATGGAAATCATAGGTTAATGTATATATTAATTTGGAAATCAAGGGGAAACTTGGGGTTAACTATATGTATGTTGTTTGGAGGTATGGTCATGAAAATACTCTCTTCTTCTTTAAATGACTTCATTGATATCATAATAATAATTGTTTGAATGTTATTGTTATAAAATTTATTCTTTATAAATATAGAAGAAGAAATATAGATAAATTTATTATGGAATGAAAAAAATATTGACTGATAAGATAAATAAATAATTTGTAAGTAAAATTTACAAACACTCATTTTTACCACATCAAGAAGGAAGGAAATAAAATAGTTCACTAGTGAGCAAAAAAAGCTTCACATTAAGATGAATGAAACAATCAACAAACAACAACAAAACGAATGTATAATAAACATGAGATATTTAACACTTCCTTTTAATTTTATTATAAAAGCAAATTGATAGTATTTAAAAGTAAAGACAAAAATAAATGTATAATATTTAAAACCTACTATTGATACTATCATAAATATTAATTAAATATATTTAAAGATAAAAGTAAAAGGTAAAATAGTTTTTAAAGTTTATAAGACCATTACTCATATGAGATAATCTTCATAAAAGATATTTTTTATCAAACACACTCTTGTTATAAAATACTCAAAAATTTTATTTACAAAATATATTTTAATCCAACTAATAACAGTAACATGGGATCACACTACTTTCAAAAGATGATATTACTACCTCTAGTTGGTTATAACAAAAATCTTTTGTGTGGGTCTTTTTAAGACTCTAAGCTCAATGTCAAATGGCAAGTAAATTTTACCAATGCCCAATGGCAGTTTCTTGCTACTCAAATTTGGAAAGCTCCTGTTGAATAAAAAAACTCAACTTCTTGGTTTGTGGATTTTGCATCAAAAACTTCAACTATTAAAAGTTTGGCTGCAATTTTACACATTCCCCTCAATGCAATTTTTGTAATGCTTTATGTAAAAGATTTTTAATCCAAATTTTATTACAGAGTCTCCAGTTATAAACCGAAAGCACAAAAAAGATTCCATTAGAATATTATGCCCAGAAAGCTCTATCTTCCTCATATGTGTGGTAACACTTGACGGCATAGCAGATCAGTAATTTTCTCTCCCTTATACAACACCTCTATTATCGAAAATTAAGGGCGAAAGATTCCAATTCTTACAACCATTGATTGAAGAAATAAAGTTTACCACTTTAGATCTGCCCAAGACTCTATAAAATAACTCAGTAATGAAGAGGCTTGGATCGAAAACCAACGGGTAGTATGCAATCCAAAAGTCCTTCCAAAAATCTATGGACTTCCCGTTAAATCCACCTTCTACCCTGGATGAAAAGGGGATAAGAAGAGCGCATTTTTTTATTTTAAGAATATTTTAAATATTTTCACCAGCCATTTCGATCAAAAGAACAGGACAACGCTCGATTTAATATATACATTTATATATGGATTTAGTGCATTTAAATTTATTTAAAATAATTATTACTGAGTTCGTTTCTAAATTAGTCGTTAATTTTGTTTTGTTTATTAATAGCTTTGAATTTTACTTAACTAAACTTTATAATTGATTTTGTTCACTGAATAAGTGCTACTCTTTTATTATAAGTAGTAAGATTTTAAAGTTTGTCATTTAAATTTTAAATGCAGTAATTAAGGTTATTAATTTTATTTTGTTTAACTATATTTTGGAATTGATATTGTTCATTTAATAATTAAAGATGTCATTATAAGTGTAGGTAGTTAAAATACTTTGATCAAATGACTTTTGAGTTTATCAACTATAATAAAAGTTTCAAATCAAATAAATAGATTTATTTATTTTTGAAAATTTTAAATAAAACATAATAGTTAGAGATGATCAAAAACAATATAAATGTAGTTTTAATTTATTTCTATTCTAATTTCTAAGTTGACATTAATATTTAGTAATTATTTTTATTAATTCAAAGTTTGATTTTAGAATATAATTTATTTATAAAAATTATAAATATTTCTAGTATATAATAATAAATTATAATTTTTTTTAATTATTTTAAGAAATATTAGATATAAATTATATTGGTTATTATTATGTGATATCAAATTAGATTGTTAATTAAAAATTCACAAGATTTATATTTAATGTAAATATTTAATTCAAAAATATAAAATCAAACTATAAATATGAAAGCCATGAATTAGTTGATGAAATTTTTAAATATAGTTTTTTTTTTTGTATTAATATTAAAAAAGGTTTTTAAAGGAGTCCCATAACCTTATACAACAAGACGACCTCCATAGAGGAGGTCCATCCAAAAGGACAACAAGGTATTACAAACCGATGCAAGCACCCCCCGAGGAAGGGGAACTAAGGGAGTTCACACCATCCCCACGAAGGCAAGCTAGGGAGAAAAACCCAAACAAATCGACCCTAAAGAAAATAAGGACAATGTGGGGGGCCAAAAACCACCAATCTGAATAAATGCATTGTTTGAAATTTGAAAGTCACCACAGGCTGCAATGTTCGACAAGATAAGGCTTAAGAAGAGGCAACATCACCAGGGGAGCGAAAAGGAAAATCAAGGAAAGTAGGAACATACTGAGGGGATAGTATAATAAAGGCTAGTAGACACCATAAAGCACTTAAACCTGCGGGCATCAACCAAATTGTCTAGATCTCTGAAAGGAACTAAAATTTGACAAGAGTTAAGGAGATTCCTCCTTGATGTGAAGTACAATATCATTGGGAAAGTCCCACTACTAGATAGATAATCCTTGAGAGCGAACTCCCAAGTTTTCTAAGAGATTAGCCACTGAATTGCCTTCTCTAAAAATGTTGGAGAACTCTACGCTAGAAAAGGAGCGAGCAAGACAAGTTGATTCATAAATTAAACTAGCTATTTTCCATTTCGGATAGGAAACTCCATGAATCTTGATGATGATGGATAGGAAATCCCCTTCAATAATTGTATTTCTCATGCCAATTTTCTTAAGCTGCTCCAAGCCAATGATAGCTGCTCTACCTTCAACCATCGTGGAAGATTAGACTCCAAGGAAATTTACATAAGCTAAAATAAGATCATCATTGTTATCCCTTATTGCACTGCCCACACTAGCTAAGCCAGGGTTACCTTTAGAGGTATAATCAAAGATAATTTTTAACCACCCAATGGGTGGCAAAGATCAACAAACCTCCCTCCTTGGATCAGGATCATGAGGGGGATGGGCTAAAAACACAAAACCAAGTCATTCTTCCAACAACCGCTCGCTTTTGGAGAGCACCAGAATTAAAATCGAAGGATTCAAATTGCTGAGAGCTGAAGACACATTTTTTGATAACTTCCATAGAATATTGAAGCTAATTTGGGCAATATTTTTTTCCACTTATTTGAATTCCCTTGAGTTCCTTTTCTTCCACACTCCCTAGATGAATTGAGGGAGGAGAAATTTCCAAAAACATTTAAGCCAGGAGTAAAGAAAGAGTGACTTACATTGGATGACACAGTTCATTAAGGAATTAGGAAACACCCATGCAATGTCCAACCAAGAGAGAATATAAGTCATAATCTTCTGTGCACTATGATAACTGAGCAAAATATGAGCCATCAATTCCCAATCATTCTTGCATAAATAGCACCTATTGACCAAGCACATCCCCCTATTGAGAATATTCTCGATCAAGAGGATTTTGTTTTTCATAGCCAACCAATAGAAAATATTGATCTTTGACGTTATATTTTTTAACCAAATTTGATTTGTAGGAAAAAAGTCTTTCTCCACTGAGCTAAGAGCAACGTAGGCAGATTTAACCGAATAGGACCCATCTGGGTCCCCCATCCACACCAATATATCATATTTTAAAACATTACGAACCACAATAAGCCTCATCTCCATAAATAAATGCACCATAATATTACATCTGCATCGATGATAAGCTTTGGAAGGGAGGAAGACTAAAATCTATGTCCACATTGGAAAGTAATAAAGTCTACCACATTTTCAAGCCTGTGGGTTCTATAATGAGCAAAAAGGAAAGCATACAACAGATCATACCCTAAAGGAATTTTTCTAACCCAAATTTCACTCCAAAAATTAACCGCCTCACCACTTTTAATAATCCAAATGCAACAAGACTTGAGGAACCTACGAGATTTTATGAGGCCTCTACTAGGAAGGTAATCTACTAAAAAAGAATCAAAGTTATATTTAGCCTTAAGGATATTACACCAAAGAATGCTAGAATTGGTAGCAAATTTCCAACCATGTTTCACCACAAGAGCCTTTTTCATCACGGCTATATTTTTGAGAATAAGATCCCCTTGCCTCTTCCTATTACAAATCTACTTCCACGAGACAAGGTGAAATTTTCCTTTCAACTCAGGGCCTACCCATAGGAAGGATTTGTAGATGCTATCTAGTTTGGTGACCACCTTAGAGGGTAAATGAAAGAGAGATAAAAAATATATGGGGATACTCTACAAGGTGCTTTGGACTAGCACCACCTTCCTCGCTTGACTAAGTAGTACCCCTTTCCAAGACACTAATTTGTGTTGGACTATTTCAAAAACCAGGGTCCAAAACTCATGCTTTATGTAGTCAAAAAAAAGGGGGAGCCCCAATTAAGTTGTCGGGAGAGAAGAAATATGATAATTTAAAATGTTAGCTATTCTACTTTGTCGGGTCTCTAGAGTATTAACTAAATAATGAAGATTTTTTCAAAATTTATCTGTTGCCCAACAACCTTCTCGTAGCTTACCAAAATGGAATTCACATCCCTTGCATGGAACACTGATGCCTCACAATAAAGGAGAGTGTCATCAGTAAAATGTTGGTGAGAAATCTATGGGTAGGGGAGAGTCAACCTTAGACCAAAATCAAAGCTTTGACAGGAAATTGAACGACCAAACACCTCCACCACTAGAATGAAAAGGAATGGGGACAAAGAGTCACCCTGGCATAGACTACGACACAACTAAAAGAACCATGATTGAGAGCCATTAACTAGGATAGAGAATTAGGAAGAAGAAATGAAAGCCTATATGAGCACCACCCATATTTCACTAAAACTAAATTTTCTCAGGATGCAAAATAAAAATTGCCATGAGACCCTATCATAAGCCTTGCTTACATCCAACTTGAGGAAGAATGTTCCCTACCCACTCTTTTTAACTGAGTGGAGGAGTTTGTGTACCACAATGACCCCATATAAAATTTGCTTGCTAGGGAAAAAGGCACATTGGGCACTATCCATGAGAAGAGGTAGGATAAATTTCAACCTATTGTCTAAGGCTTTAGAAATAATATAATAGATAGTGTTGCACAAACTTATGGGATAAATTTTTTTGAAATAGGACACATTGTATTTATTTAGCACAAGGATCAATAGAATCAAATTCACTAATTTCGGGATGATCATCGAAGCTTGAGAGTCTTGAACCATCGCACAAACATCCGAGCCACAAATATACCAATACTTATGGAAGAACACTGGAGGGAAACCATCAAGACTAGGTTCCTTAAGAGGGATCATAGACTTTAATGCATTAAAAATTTATTCATCTGATAAAGGAGTAACTAGCCCTTAATTCATGTAATCTGATACCATGCACGATATTGCCTCTAGCATGAAAATATCATAATTGATTACCCTTGTCGAGGTGGAGCACAAAAGCGAGGAGAAGAACTCCATAGCCTCTTCCCTTATTTGGACGATATCTGAAGTCGAGCTACCATCACTAATCTTAATTTTCTTTATGCAATTATGATTCCTTGATGAAGGGTGGAGATGTGAAAAATCAAGAATTATGGTTCCCTTCATTAAGCCATATTTCTTGAGATTTCTACTTCGAGTTGGTCTCTTCTCTGGCTTGAATATTATGAATTTTTGTAAGAAAATATTTCTTCTCCAAGAAAATCTCCATAGAACCTCCCTGCATTTCCAATTTGGATTCAATCTCTAAAAAATATTCATGAATCCTTTCTTTCTATCTAATAATGTTACCAAATGAAAACTTATTCCAAACCTTAATATTGGATCTTAGCCTTTTAATATTATTGGACAGTCTTTCCATACCCTCACCATTAACCTCTTCCAACCACTAGTCCCGTAAAGAGGCATCAAAACTAGTATGTGATCACCACATCATTTCAAAAAGAAATGGGTAGGGGAAAAAAGGTTGACCGTTGGGGACCTCCAACCACAAAGGGTTATGATCTGAACCAATCTGGAGAAGAGTGTACAAAATAGCTGCACTAAAGATATGGCAAAAATATTTGGACACAAAAAATCTATCTAATCTATTGAGAATAAAATTGGCCCCTACCCTCCTATTACTCCACGTGAACTTCAAGTGCTTTAAGTATAAATATATTAAACCTACGACATTAACAAAATTCGTGAAATCATTTAGGCTTCTAGCATCCACTTCATTGCCACCTCATCTTTTTGAAGGAAAAAGAGGGGTGTTGAAATCCCCCAAAACCACCCACACCTCATCTTGAAATGAGGTCCTCATCTTGAGTAGAATATGCCAAAATCTCCTTCTATCATTAGGGGAATTTGGCACATAGATATTAGAGATGACCCACCTTATGTGGGTTGTCTTACACTAGAAAATAATGTTTATTACCCTTGAAGAGGACAAAACAAATTGGTCATCAAACTTAGAAGGGTCCCAAAAAAGTAAAAGACCATCGATAGAACTGGAAGCCTCACTCACCGTAAAGCCAGAGTGTTTCCAAACTATAATATGAACCAAATACCATGAAGAAGCATCATGTTTGGACTCTTTAATGCACAAAAAATTAAGGGATTTTTCGTTCCTAAGTGAATCCAACAAATGCTTTTTGGAGGATTTATTAAGCCCTCTCATGTTCCACGAGCACAGCTTCATTGAGATCAAAAGAAGAGTTTCTTGCTCGACCCTCAAAAGAGGAAAGGTTTAAAGCTATCAAGATTTAGATGCTTATATCTATTCTCCTCTTCAACAACAAGCATTTCTTGCCCACTATTGGTAAAATCCTCCTCCATTTGTTTCTTTTTATTGACTTTACTAGTAAGCCTACCCAGATGTTTGGACAGGACAAGGTCCAAACCCTTATTACGTTGACTTCTTGCCTTTGGACCCAGGGATCCCTTTTCAAAAATTACTTTAGGATAACCCATTGGGCTACCCAGACCACTCGAAGGCATCAAGAAGGAATCCTTTGGAGAAGTGCAGACCACCTTGGGAGTAGAAATCACGTTCTCCATAATCATGTCTAGAGCCTCCATGGCCTCCTATTCAAGACAACCAAATGAGTTAACCATAGGTAAAGGTGAAACTACCTTATTGATCTAGAGAATCACCTCTAGGTGAGTAGTGGGAGAAGAAGCTTTTGGTGAGGAGGAGACAGTAGAAAGTCTTACCATATCAACTTGGTCCCTTCCAATGGGCTTTGACCCGCTCGGAGACATCATTAGTTGCTCTTTAGAAGGGCTAAAAGCCTTCTTTCACTAAACCTTTTGTTTCTTAATATCTAGTTCCAGGTTTGAAGCAACCCCTTGAGATTTTGAATGATTAGAATCAATTAAAGAGGGCTTTTTAGGTTGAGAGAAAGAATAAAATTTCTAAATATGACTGCTTTGACCACATTTTCCATAGGGGATAGGTTTATTATCATAGACCACTGGCTGAACCCAAGTACCCAAAAGGGAAACCAATTCAACTGACTTAGGGAGTGCCTTCTCCAAATCCACCATTACACACAATAGATAAATTGATGTATATCCACTATTAGAGAGAGAGTCAGAGGAGAAAAAGTCTCCTCAAGCATAAGCCACCACTTTGAACACATTATCATGCCAAAGGAAGGTTGGAAATTCAAGAAGCCACACCCAAATGATAATAAGATTGATGTTTTATGAGGTGGGGTTAAAATCAAAGCCCCAACGATGCAAGAACAAGCCATGCTTTCCAAAGAACTAGGGACCCCCATCAACTATTTTCCAAGAATTATCTTCAAATGAGATCCAGATAAAGAATAAATTATGAGGAAGGGAATCCAAGGTAAGGAAACCACTAGTCTTCCACCGCAATAGTACCCAATGCTTGAGGACCTCAAGGTCTGGTCTACCTCCCGAGAACTTTCCCACCAAGTCAAAATATCCCTTCTCCAAAATAGAATTCATGACGAAATTGGGAATACAAATTTGGAAGGACTCTACCTCCATAAAATAGGGCTCCAAATTGTCTTAGGCTCCATGACCAGCAATAGATCCACAAATGTAATATTGGGCCCAAACTTAACCCCCTCCAAATTGCTTAAATTTCCTAGGACCCAGGAAGAGGGTGAACCCAATTAGCCAAGAGGACCAAACCCTAAATATGTCCCCTCATAAGACTCGATGGGTGAAAAATCATAGCCACATTCATCATCGTACCACATACTTACCAAAACAAACATCCTTAACAACCACCAAATACCAAAATTTTTAAATAAAGTTAATTATATGGATAATAGTTAATTAAAGTCAAAATGCATGAGGTTTTTCTTATGTGTGGAATATGAAATGATGCATCTCTCAGATATGTGAGGAGAGCAATAGATATATTCCAGGAGTCACTTTTATAATGTGACATTATGGAGATAAAGCTCCATGTATTGTATCAAAGTATATATGTATTTCAAGCATCAAAGATATAAAAGCTTATATACATTTTTTAACATATTATTATAAGTTTTCTTCATTCGATTTCATGAACGATATTGATCATTTATTTCATATTATTGTTTTTATTTTCATGAATATTTTATTCATTGATATTGGTCATTGATAATTGAATGCTCAAATATTAATTTTATATTTGATCCTAAACATTAGGACCTATGATAACCTGGCTAAATGGCCAACAATGGTATCATAGCTACTATGATTATTTTATAACAGAGCCACCACTATACTCCATTTAATTTTGAGGTTTAAGATAGCTTCAAGATTGACCTTGATGTGAATTTTATTTGAAGAAAAATATTGTGGGAAAAAATATTGAGTTTGTGAGTAAAGAGACTAGCAAGAGTTTAAAGCCATGTGAGGAAGCATAGTAAAAAATAGAAGAGGAGCAATTGATAAATTTTAATATGAAAGACCCTGAATAAGAGAACAATACCTATCAAATCTATTAGAGTAGAAGAAAACATTAGTTCATGAAAGTATTATTGATTGTATGATCTAAGAGCATTTTAAATATTTAAGAACTCAAGTAGGGACCTAATAAGAAGAATAAATAAGACAACATTGAAGAACTCAAGTAAGGACCTAAGGAGAAGAAGAAATAATCCAACATTGAAGAACTTAGGTAGGGACTTGAGAATAATAAAATTAAACCAACATTTAAGAACTCAGTTAGGGACATGAGAAGAAGAAAAATAATTCATAGATTGAAGAACTTAGGTAGGGACCTAAGAAAAATAAAAATGAAGATACACGAGCATTGAAGTAGTTAGGTAGGAACCTAAGAAGAAAAGGAGATAAGCCAATATTGAAGAGAGTACATAGGTAGAAATATATGTAGGTAAATTAAGAACTAGGTTTAAAAATACTATAAATAATATGAAACTCTTATGAATAATATCTTTTGGAAGAGTATAGAACCATTGATTGAGGTTTTCTAAAACCATCTATCACCCATCAAATTAAGCGATTTAAGTTTCTTGTAAAGTAATATCTTGATTTTATAGATAACATAAAGAACAAATGATTACCTATAATATTTTTGTGAAACACCAAAGAGGAAAATAAATATGTTAAGAGAAACCAATGTCTCTATGAATGCTGAAAGGTGAAATGCCAAAGAAATTAAATCAAAGGATTACAAGGTGCTTAATATAAGGTTGAATTTTATACCAACCTTAGAGAGTTAGAAGACAATTAAAGTAAAGGGAGTATATCTTAAAATATATTACAAATTGCATGAGATTCAAACATTAAAATATTTACAAATTATTAAGTAGGAGATATAAGGCTTTCAACATTGAAAAATTAAAATACTAGTTTGCAAATATTATTTTCTAAATTTCCAAATTAGGGAGATATAAGGAATACTACATAAAACTTTAGTTTATTAGAATATAAAAATATTGAATCATTGAATAGAAGCAAAACCATTAATTGCTTTAAAGTTAGAATTTGCATTCTACATTAGTCTCTTACACTAGTTTATGAGACACTAATCCAACTAAAAGGTATCTTACACTTTACTTAAAATCAAAGGTGCATCACTATTTATATTTAGGTTTCTCTACTTACTAATCAATAGGGAGACATAAGACAAGAAAGTGAAGTTGAATATTAAGGAGATAAAAGAGATTCAACTTTAATTAAGAAATCTAAGTATACTATTAAGTTTCATAGTGCATTAAAACACTTGCTAGATAGAAGGTGTTCTACAAAACTTGAGACTAGATAAAAAAATTATCAAGTTCAAAACATTCAATAAAGACAAAGTCTTCTACATATCTCAAAATATTGAAGATTTCAAAGATAGTATTTGATCATATACTTAAAACTAGGGAGACATAAAGAAGACTACTACAAATAGTTCTATTGATTTATCATATAATACCAAGGTTGAATATTAGAATTCAAAAGTTAAAAGGAAGTGAAAGACATAAGAAATATGACAATTTCTCAATTGGATACATTAGCAAGAGGAACATATCATCACAAGGCACACTACAAAAGGATTCAAGATCAAGATACATACAATATACCATATCAAATATGTAAAATTACTTCTAGCATAAATAATTCTACAAGTCAAATTTAAAAGAACATTTGGTATATTAATTCTGGTGCTAGTCATCACATGATAGGAAATTTACAATGCTTTGATTTCCTTAAATTCACTAATAGGTTGAAAATTGTAGATGGAAAAACCTATCTTATACATGGATATGGGTGTGTAACACCTAGTAAATCATTTCCAAATTTTTTGTTACATAATGTGATGTATGTTCCTGGATTAACATCTAATCTTATTTCAGTAGCCAAGCTAGTGGAAAGAAAAAGGATAATAGATTTTAGATACATAAATGGAGTCAATATGTGTCACATTATAAATCAAAATGATATAGAAGCTACTAGATCAATCCACAGAGATATATATGCTCTAGATTCAATTGAGACCTCACAAGATATTGTTGTATTTCAAAACAATACTATATGAATTTTCTAAGGAGAAGATTGCATAAAATGAAGAACCCATATATCATAAAGTAGACGAGGAAATTTATGATACACAAGTAAAATTATAAGAGGACAAAAAAACTATGGACTACTTGGCCATTTACAAACTGAAGAAGAGTATGAACCAAATCTAGATGAAGAATATCTAAAGGACTAAGGTCCATATTGAATACTAAAGTCTTCAATACCCAAATAATGTAATATACGGGGGTGTTAGAGTATATTATATTATTTTCTACATGCAAATGTACCATCTTGGGTACATAACTAGAGTAGGAATTTACTTTAGAGTAAGGTTGAGTAGTTACTTCAAGTAAGTAATAAATGTGTAAGTGTTAGAAGGTGCAATGATGTAAATGTACATATATTCTATATGTACATGATTCATAGGAAAGGTAGATGAAGAGTCATGGGTAGAGTAAAGGCCAAGGCACATATATTCCTATATAGGTCTTTAAGATATAGAGTAAAGAGAGAGATATTGTTACTATAGAGAGTTAAATTATAGTAGTGAGTAGGTACAATGTAGTTCTTGATTGAAAATTTTGGAGTTTTCAAGTCCTCCATTATATTGCATTGTACTATTTTCATGATATTTCATTAATGCCATATTATCGAGTTATTATAGAATTCTATCCCTTTATTTTCCTGCATATTATAGTGTCATTATCATATAGTTATCATAGCTTAGTTATTTACATCTTGTGTTTGCATTTCTTTAATTATACATCCTCAAAAGCTAACATTGCATACATAGCATTATCTAAGAGGTTTCATATTTTCAAAATCTAACAATTATTACATGAAGAATCTCCTTTGTCTTTTTTATAGGATCCATAGGAGACGATTAAAAGACTCTAAACCACCATAAAGAGCTCTACTTGTCTAATCAAAGACCCTCCATTTCAACTCACCCATGGGATTTATCATCCCTCTATAGATTAAGTGAAACCACCAATATAATTTACTCTAGGTGGCATATTCACTTAGGATACCTATTTTCTATTTTTTGTGCAATTTTATGTTTCATATTCTCCTAAATCCCAAAGTGAATCCATAAAAAAAACCTATTTCAAGCGATGTATTTGTGTAAGGTGCCTACATTCTGTATGCTAATACCTATATTGAATTCATAGAGTAACCTTATTTTAGGTGATGTATTCATGAAAGGAACCTACGATGTTGGTTTTATAGAACTATCCATCTCTTGTCCCTTAGCACCCGATGTGAATCCATCAACTAAATATGTTTTATATAGTGTATTCATCATATTCCTTAGAAAACATAGATCCCGTATCCTATGTGGCATCCAGTCCAATCAATAAATACATCTACATCATTTTATCAATAGAACACTCATTTTTCTAGTACACCCTATTGTTCATCCAATTTTATGTTATAATTAATATTTCAAGAAAAATAGTTCTAGCTAGCATATATACTTTAGTTATTTTTGCCTCCATTTCTAGGGTAAGGTCACATCAATTTTTTTATAAACAAAGGGTTTAGATATTCAAACCAATAAGAAGCAAACTTTTAACTGTTTGGTGGGCTCCCAAATCATAATATCATTTTTCTATCTAATTTGTAATCTTTGACAAATTTTTCAGTAGCAAGAATTCTAGTTAGCATATTCACATAGGAGGCATATTCTCTTTTATATGGTGTATTTGCAAAAGCCATTGAAATATGTAAGTATACCTGATCCTCCAATTTTATAGTTCTTTCATAGGTTTTTTTTATCTTCATATTTCCATTTCCCCTTTTAAAAGTATAAAAAGGGATAAATCAAAATAATCTCTAATTTATCTAGTGTTTTACTTTGCTTTCAATAGGCATCGAAATTGATGTTACCTACAGTTTTTACATGTAGGATAAGTCACATGTTTTCAATCTTCTTTCTCCCTTCCTTTCATAAGAAAAGAATAGAAAAACTCCATTCCTTAAGCATATATAGTAAAATAATCAAAATCGAATTACATGTAGGATAGAACTGTATTCTTGCATAGTTTTTTTCACAGCACTTTGCATTGCATTTTCATTCATAATAAATATTAAAATAGATACTCAAAGCTTAGGTGTATTTGAAATTGAACCCATAAAATAGATTATGGAATCTCTAATATCTTGGTGAGCTCATAACTCCTCACCAAAGATAAGTACTACATGTAAAACATAATTATCACTAAAATTATGGGTTAGTAGTAGTGCTCTACCTCTCAGGTGTGGACGACTACCCAAAAAGGAAATGAATTACACCTCTATAGGGCCAACACCTTAAACTAGGGTGGTATGACCATTTTGGCATCCCACACTTTCTTCAATGCTTTCATGTTTTATCTCCCTTTGTAGTCCCAATAACCTTCACTTCTCATAGCTCATGTTTCCTCTATATGTCATAGTATTTATTAATTACACCCAAAGTGACTCTAATACCACTATTAACAATATAGTAATCTTCCAACATTTCACTAAATCTCAAGACATAGATTGCAACGACCCAAAAACACACAAATAGAAAAATACAAAAATAGAAAAGTTTTTTTTTTAATTAGGGAGAGAGATACATGAACCCATCATTAACCCCTAACCCACTAGTAACCTAAAGTTTCAATTGCCTAAGTTTCCCTGGATGTTACATCTCATGAAGTACCCTAACACAAATCCATCTGTATAGGTGTATAATGTGTTTTTGCATATAAGTCCATCTATCCCATAATTCTTGATGAGCTAGACCTATCACCCTCAGTCCATTGAAGGTATACATGCATCTCCATACCATACACAAATACTTATGTGTAGGTATGCTGTGAGTAACATTATTTAAGCTATCTATTCCATCACCACGATGAGCTATCTTAACTCTAATGTAATCTCTTCACCACTTAGTCCTATATCTCCCTAAGGGGGTCTCAATTACCTTAGGTCTCCTATGTTCACCCTAATGGGTTCTCAATTTCCTTAGGTTACCTTTGATTTCACCCTAGAACTCTACACTATATATCCTATAATCAAGAAATCAAACAATAATACGTCTAGATGCTACCACATCTGAAAGCAATCAAACAATAATAGAGAAAATAAAGCAATATTAACACTAAAATAGAATCTACTATATGATATAGCCAAATACATAAATATAGTAAAATTACTTTCATCAACCCAATAACAAATGCTTCATTATTTCTTGCATAATAAGCCTTTCCTACTTAAAAGGTATCACATTAACTTCATTGGGGATATCTCCCCATAATTCTAGTCTATTGAACATAAGTAAATCAATGTGAGATACAAATACATATTCTTTGTTTCCATTTGAATTCCTTGCTTCTCCTTGCTTCCCTTTGGTTCTTTGATGGTAGTAGGGGATCAGGATACTCATGGTTTAGGATAGGCATGCCTTTAAATGCATCAATTAATTTACTTTCCAAATTGCAACTATACAATATTCCATTAAGTTTCTAACCATCTAATGAATAATGGACATCATAAAAGAACCCTTACTTTTATTTTCACCTCCCAAATCCTCTTGGAGAGTATCCCAACATGTTATCGCTTTGATCAAGGTTTAACTTAAATTAAATTCATTCATGTGTTAAAGCATTAAAGTCCCATACCCTTAACCTTTAAAATAAGCATTCATTCATTCCCTAAATTGATTCCCCATAACTTCAACTCATGAATAAATTCTCGTCCCATTTCATTTAAAACTCCTAATATAATCAACATTAATCCAAGGGTTTCTATTTAAATTAAAACGTTCAATATGTTTCCATAAAATTAGAGGTTCCTTTTAATTAAAATCTAACATTTACATATCCCATATAAATTTAAAACCATAATATAAACCTCATATTAATCAAAGGTTCTGTTGTGGGTGATCCACAACACACCCCAAAATTGGGGACCCACCTTTTCATTTTGATATCCGGGTGTTGGCATTTCATTTTAGTGTCTAATCCTTCGTTTTGTCATAGGTTTTGCAATCGTTGTCGGTTCTTGTTGGCTGTATTTTCTTGTCGATGATATTTTATTGTTGACAACTTTTTCTTGTCGACAATATTTTCTTATCGACAACTTTTTCTTGTCGACAATATTTTCTTGTCGACAATTTTTTCTCGTCGATGATATTTTCTTGTCGACAATATTTAATTGTCATCAAATTGTTGTTAATTTCTTTTCGACGATTTTATTGTCAAATTATTATCAATTTCTTGTCGACGATTTTATCGTTAAATTGGTGTTGACGTTTTTTTATCGTCAATGTTGTGTTAGCAATGTTATTGCTAACATTGTGTTGTTGTTTACTGTCATGTATGTATATAAGAAGTATTTACTCATAAAAAAAAAATAATAAATAAAATAAATAAATAAAAATAAATAAATAAATAAAAACAATAAAATAAAAATAAAAAATAAAATTTATTTATATTAAAGTTTAAATTTACCACAGTGAATGAAGCCATGGTGCTTCATTCACCACGTTTTAGTTTTATAATAGTTTAACTTTATATTTTTAGTAGAATTTATTTTTGTTTTTAAAAGTTTGTTTTTTAAAGTTAATTCACCTTTTGTCCTATGTGCAGGTAAGGTGGAAATACGTGGAAGAAGCAGAGAAGATATAATATTTTCATGGTGACAAAGTGGACGCCGCATTGTTTATGGCAGATGAGACAGAGTGGTCTACCCGCCAGATGGGGGAGTCCACGAATTTGACCTCGAAGCAAACAGTGGCACACGGCGATATGACAACAAATTACCAGATTTGAACACTAGTAACAGACGACAGCCTGACAGATAGCGTCATAGAATTCAAGCAGCAGAATGTGTGGCAGTTCAGCCAACGCAGATGAAGTCATGTTTCAAATTAGCGTCGAAGGCAAAATGAAGGAAGGCCATTTCTATGTGGACACGGTAGTGCAGTGCCGCAGGAGCAGAAACAACGGAGTAAGTTTTGGGTTGGCTTGACGATTTCGGTGTGAAGCGAAGGTCGTCGGATGTGTGGAAACATTGAGCTATGGCAAGTAACGACAATGCCAGACAAAGGCATTATGAGAAATGCTCCCAAACGTTACATGATACCTGGACAGGTCATGGCAAAGTAAATGACTTGACTGGAGGGTTATGCGGCTACCAAGGAGCACCACACGGCTAATGGGACCATCATCGAAAGCTTCGACGGTATTGACTCCAAATAAACAAACCCTATCAGCAACATAGATGTGCCCGATGTGAGAGATTAAAGAAGCCGATGCGGACGTGACGATGACTATCGGGTGACTTTTCAAGGGGCAAAAATCTAGATGCGGTCGGCATTGCAGGGCAAAATTCACGGCAACACCGAATGAAGTTCAATGCTACATCAGATGCAATGACGAGGGACCAACCGGAGAAAAAATGACGTGGACGTCATGGATAGACGACCACGTGCGCAGTGAACGGTGATTTCTCGGACAGCATGGCTCATGACAAAGTAATAGTGGGTGCCACAAATAACAGCAGACATTAATTAATACTGATATGGAGGGCGTTAAATTTGTTTTTTGTAAACATGGTGTGCAAACATGTTCAGGGCCGCAGATTGATAAAACAACAAAGTAATTACATATATTTCGAAATATGTTTTGAAATAGAAGGCTTTACGAAATAAAGCAGGGCCACTTGTCAAGAGCGTTATAAAAGGTGGCATCATACAATCATATGGAGAGGTATTCCCAAACGTACGTTTGGAAGCCAGTGAATATAGAGAGGGGAAATAAAAACAAAAACAAAGCTACAAAGGACATTGGTAATGAAATAAATATTTTGCATAGAAACAAAAAATGGCAAAGTGGGAAATGAAAAGAAATGCAAGGAAACGAAGAGCCATAAAGTTTCGGAAGACAGTGAAATGAAGCATTTTCAGTCCAAATAGGGAAGGGAAAGTGAAGAGTCGATTTCAAAACTTTAAATGTGCATTTTAGAGATGCATGTAAGAGGGGTAATTTGAGTATTACATTGAAGGTCTTTTCCTTAAAGCACTTAATTGTTCATCTTGATGAAAATTTGATTTCATTTAAGAGGGATAAGTTAAAGTGACATTTTGAAGCTACATTTGAAGATCTTATTCATCATTGAGGATTTAATGCAAGATAAAATCTATGTTAAAACCATCAAGATAAAAGGAATTAAAACACTATATCGTGGTCATATGAGGGCCAACTCACATTTGCTTTATTTTGGTTCAATGAACAATCACTAAAGTTTCATGGTAAAATAAACCAACATTGCCCCTTGTTTACAGTTACTTGCAATCACTAAGGTTTTCCAAGCATTTAAATTGAATATCTTTACTTGAGATTACTAACGCACATATGCAAATGCTAATATAACGGAAACCTTGGAGAAGTCATTTGTTTAACTTCTTTGCAAGAGGGGATTTGGATTCCAAATCCTATGGGAGAGTGTACTTTCACAATTGGGTGAAAATACCACTCAACAGGTTCTTTTTTAATTAAAACCTAATATATGTCTCATATAAATCAAAGGTTCTTTTAATTAAAAACCTAATATATGTCTCATATAAATCAAAGGTTCTTTTAATTAAAACCTAATATATGTCTCATATAAATCAAAGGTTCTTTTAATTAAAACCTAATATATGTCTCATATAAATCAAAGGTTCTTTTAATTAAAACCTAATATATGTCTCATATAAATCAAAGGTTCTTTTAATTAAAACCTAATATATGTCTCATATAAATCAAAGGTTCTTTTAATTAAAACCTAATATATGTCTCATATAAATCAAAGGTTCTTTTAATTAAAACCTAGATATATAACTCATATAAATCAAAGGTTCTTTTAATTAAAACCCTATTATAAAACTTCATATAATCTAAAGGTGCTTTAATTAAAACCACACTACATGACCCCTTACGTAATGCAAGGCCTATAGTTAGCGCTAACGCCTTCCAAGGCATGTTGGGCAACCATGGCGAACCTAGCATCTAAGCTCTAGAACCAGGAATGCTCTTGTTGATGCTAATTGGTTTCTTCCTAAACCTGCACTCCCTAAAACCTAAGGTGGTTTCCTTTATCGAACATTGCGTTCAACTTGCACAATGTGGTTCCAATAAATATAGAGCACCCAATGTTGCTCATGTTAGACTCCAACCAAGCACAACACTTTCTCATAGTGCAAGGCGGTTTCCAAAGGAACACAGAGCACCCAATGTTGCTCATGGTAAACTCTAATCAAACACATGCTTTCTGTTTAAAGGTCCAATGTAACCAAACATAGCGCTTTCTCATAGCGCAAGGTGGTTTCCAAAGGAACATAGAGCACCCAACGTTGCTCATGGTAAACTCCAACCAAACATAGTGCTTTCTCATAGTGCAAGGTAGATTTCACAAAGAACAAACCCAAATTGCTCATGGCTACCAACAAAGACAGTGCTTTCTCATAGGTTCACTTCCAAAAAGGTGGTTTCAAAAACAATTCAAAAAGGTGGTTTCAACAAACATAGAGTGCTTCCCAACATAGGATGGTTTCAAAAAATGTAGAGTGCTTCCCAACATAGGATGGTTTCAACAAACGTAGAGCGCTTCCAAACACAGGGTGGTTTCAAAAAACACAGAGCGCTTCCAAACATAGGGTGGTTTCAACAAACACAGAGCACTTCCAAACATAGGGTGTTTTCAATAAATACATATAATTTAAAACCATAGTTCAATCTTAGAACAACCCAACCTGTAGGTCTTCACTGATATGGAAGTCTAGTGAAGTTTGTTGCCTCCCTTCCCACTCCTGGTGCATTTCCTTTCTTTTCCCACTTCTCTGTTCCTCCGTTCTTTCTCCTTCTATTCGTTATGTTTCCCTTTCCTTCGTTCTCCCCCTTACGTGCCCATCCACCCAGGTGGTCCATCCACCACCCTCTCAAAGCCTACGCCCCCATCTTGAGCCTCTTTCCCTTCAATGCCCATCCCCTATCCTCTGTGCATTCTTCCCATATTTTCCATATTTGGAAAATTAATAGCATCGTAGGCTTTTCCATAGGTTGCACCATGTAGGAAAGGGATCATGACATTTTATTTTATTTCCTTTTTTTTTAATACTAAAAGATATTTATAATATATCTATATATTCTTTTGTTCAAAAGAAAGATCCTCTTTCATTTATTATTAATTAATTAAAACCTTTTAATGAATTCTCTATTATCATTAAAATAACCACTTTTAATTAATTTAAATGAAAACTCATTAATTAATTGCAAATGAAGTTTACTAATGAGATCCAATGAGCCAATAATTATTTTCTTAAACTTCATTAATTAATTTAAAAGCATCTAAATTCAGCATATGAATTTAATTTATTTTCTTTCACAAAGAGGATGCTTTGCTTTCACTTTCAATATGACAGTTAACCTTATGCATCTATAATCATCTTGCAGTGGTTCCTATATAGAAACTAAATCATCAAACTACTCAAGCTATGATGCAGTAGAGAGCAAACACATTTATACAATCAATCAAAGAGGGAGTCTTTCCATCAATCCAATCACCTATCTTAGCCAGAGATTTTACGATAGCTACTAGGCTATCAACTAAAGCTCAAGGTGATCAACCATCGATGATTATCCCTTCCGTCAATGCATGCCTATATGAAGGTATCTATCCATGTTACCTCCGAGTACCTTAATCATCATTTCCCCTGATCTTTGGTACCCTCGTTTCTGGTGGGTAACTCTACCTGATCCACCTATGAGTGTACCTGATCCTGCACACTTGGCAATATGTTAGCGATAACATGCCCTTAAAAATCAACTAAACATCACATAGCTGGTTCAATTGTTCAAACTAGGTATCACCACATCTTAGGTTAATACATTGTTTTCTTGTGCCATAAAGTCAGCTAGGGAGGGTCATGACATCCTCCCCCACTAGGATTAAACATCATCCTCGGTGTTTCCAGTTTTCCTTTTGTTGTTTAATAGAAAATAAAATTATTACATCATATAGCTTCAAACAAAAAGGGAAAATATTTTTGCATAACCTCCACTTTCTCCCAAGTGGTATTCTTCTCAGAGAACTGGTCCCACTGGACCTTACATTGATCGAGAGTCTGATTCCATAGAGATTTGGAATGAAACTCAAGAATATTCATCGGTAGTACTTCAATGGCCTCTAGATTTGCCATCTGCAATTTAGAAACATCCCACACATGTTCAGGGTCAGCAACATATTTTCTAAGCAAGGATATGTGGAAGGTGTCATGGATTTTGGATAGATTAGGTGGTAATGCAAGTCGGTATGCAACCGGACTAATATTTTCCATGATCTCGAAGGGCCCCACAAAACATGGATCCAACTTCATGGATTTGATAGCACTTTTCTTTGGCTTAACCCTTAAGAACACCTTATCTCCAACATAATACTCTCTAGGAGTCCTTTTTAGATCTGCATAACTCTTCTACCTATCCACAGCTTCCTTAAGCCTTTGCCTAATTTCTTTTAGCTGCTCTTCCATTACCCTAACCATTTTTGGCCCAATCACAACTCGATCCTCTAGGTTGTCCCAAGACAATGGTGTTCTACACTTTCACCCATACAAGGCATCGAAAGGTGCCATTCCTAGCGAGGAGTGATGTCCATTATTGTAGGCAAACTCTACCAAAGGTAGACAATCTTCCCACTGAGATTTATGATCCATGCAGTACATGCAGAGCATGTCTTCCAAAACTTGGTTTACCCATTCTTTTTGTCCATCGGTTTCAGGGTGGTATGTTGAACTCATATTCAATTTCGTACCAACTGCACTATGAAGGGATTTCCAAAATTTAGAAGTGAATTTGGAGTCTCTATCTGAGATAATTACCTCAGGAAACCCATGCAATCGGAATACCTCTTTGACGAATCTTCTAGCTACTACCTGAGCATCATCCTTGGTATTTCCTGGTATGAAGTGGGCAACCTTAGTCAATTTTTCGACCACTACAAATATGGCATCATGTTGGTACCGAGTCTTGGGTAAACCCACAATAAAATCCATGGATATAACCTACCATTTTTGCGTAGGTACCTCATGCAGATGAAGTTTTCCCATAGGATGTTGGCATTCTGCCTTAACTTTCTGACATTCGAGGCATCGAGCAACAAAATCTATGATATCCTTCTTCATTCCTACCCAAAAGAAGGCTCTTTTCATGTTTTCTCACATTTTGGTTCCTCTCGGATGAGCAGAATAAGGAGATCTATGAGCTTCTTGCATTATCAAGTTTCTCAAATCACCTATCTTTGGTATGATGACCCTTCCCTTATAGCACAGAAAGTCATATTTCACACTAAATTCCTTATTTCCTTCAGGATCTCTGTCCATATTGACTTGAATTCCTTGGCAATACTCATCCTGAGATTACCTCTGTCTCACTTGATCCATCAGATCCATGTGAACTCTAGTGATGGTTGCTATATATTTCCTTCTACTTAAAGCATCAACTACTTTATTCTCCTTACCTTTTATGTACTCAATCTCGAAATCATACTCAACGAGGAATTCCACCCATCTTCTCTGTCTTGCATTAAGTATTGGTTGGGTGAATATATATCGTAGACTTTGATGGTCTATTTTTAATTCAAAGGGCCTTCCCACCAAGTAGTGGCACCAAACCTTTAGAGCATGCACCACTGCAACTAGCTCCAAATCATGCGTAGCATAATTAACTTCATGCTTTTTGAGCTTCCTTGAAGTATATGCCACTACTGAATCCTCTTGTGAGAGTACCCCACCCAACCCATCTATTGATGCATCAATGCACACTAAAAAGTCCCCTTGAGGATCGGGAACCTTTAGTATCGATGCAGTAGTAAGCTTATGCTTTAGTAGTTCAAAGGCAACTTCACACTTCTCTGACCACTTGAATTCTTTCCCCTTCTTCTGAAGGTTTGTTATGGGTCCAAAAATCTTGGAATAGTCCTTTATATAACATCTATAATAGCCCGTTAACCCCATGAAACTTTGCACTTCAATGACATTAGTAGGGGGTGGCCAATTCAGAATAGCCTCTATCTTTTTTGGATCCACAACAATCCCCTCTACCGATATAACGTGTCCAAGATATCTTACCTCTGGAACATAGAATTCACTCTTAGCCAGATTTCCATAAAGTTGATTCTTTCTCAACAATTCCAACATGATCCTAAGATGCTTATCGTGCTCTTCTTTATCTCGAGAGTATATAAGGATATCATCTAGGAATACCAGGACAAACTGGTCCAAGTGTCTCTGGAACACACTGTTCATTAGGTTCATGAAAGCAGCTGGGGCATTAGTCAGTCCAAAGGGTAGAACCATAAACTCATAATGCCCATACCTAGTCTTAAATGTCATTTTGTGAGTATCTTCCTCATGAATTCTTAACTGGTGATACCCTGACCTCAGATCGATCTTAGTAAACACCTTGGCATCCTTCAGTTGATCGAATAAATCTTCAATCCTAGGTAAAGGATATCGATTCTTGATTGTAGCCTTATTTAGCATTATGTAATCAATACACAGTCTTAGCGAACCATCCTTCTTTTTCACAAATAGAATCGGTGCACCCCACGGTGACACACTTGGTTTTATCAAACCCTTTTCCAATAATCCTTGCAATTGAACCTTTAGTTCATGCATTTTAGTAGGATTCATCCTATATGGGGATCTATGAATAGGTTCAACTCCCATCATAAGTTCAATTGTAAAATCAAATTCTCGTATAGGAGGTAACCTAGGTAGGTCCTCTAGAAATATATCCTAAAAATCCTATAAAATTGGATGTTGTTCTAGTATTTCTCCTTTCTCTTGGTCCTCCACCTCATTGAGTTTTACCACATACACTATCCCTCCTCTCTTTAGGGCCTTTTTCAATTGCATAGCGGACAACATTTGAGGTTCAAAAGCCCCTTGATCACTATGAATTCTTAGTCTTTCTCCACCTTTCTCTGAATACTCAATCCAATGGTCTTGGAAATTGACTAAGGCTTTATGAGCCTGTAGCCAATCCATCCCTAGAATCACATCAAAGGTATGTAGGGGAGCTACATATAAACAACATTTTGTAGTCCCTTCAGATAGAGTAACTTATGCCATAGGATAACATTGGTTTACCGAGTAGGTCTACCCAAAACCGTACTCAACCTTCCACCCTTGAGCCAAATACCTAGGCCTTTCCGACATAGTCCTTGCTAGACTAGATGAAATAAAACTATTAGTGGCTCCACTATCTATTAAAATGTTTACTTGCTTATTGAAAACCTTACCTTTCACAAGTAATGGGGTGGCTTGTCCCTCTAGCTTCTGCTTCCCGGTTGTGGCATAGATCCGATGTTCTGGTTCCTTCCCTTTTGCACTAGCTGAGCTAGTCCCTGCTCGATATGGACACTGATTATAGTAATGAGGTCCTCAAAAATTGTAGCACCCTTCCTTGGGTCCTTGTTGTTTCTTAGGTTTCTCATTCCCATTCTTAACTGCTGGAGTTGGAGCATGCGACTTCTATGGTTGAGGTTTTGTATTGTTGGGCTTGTTATCCTTCTTACAAAAGTTCTTCTTGAACTTATTCTGATTCCCATAGGGTTTCTTCTCAGGATTTTTGGGATTCTTGGCTTTTTGCTCTTGCTCAGCCTCCCATTTTACAAACCCATTACTATTCCTCTTCTTTAGTTCTTGTCATGCTTGCTCGGGTAGAGCATCATACTTATAACAGAAGTGTGACTCTGCTTTCTTTGCTAGGTCATATACCTTTTGCAGTGATTTGGGCTCCTGCATCTCCACATCATGCCTTAACCTAGATTCCAATCCAAGGATGAACTTATGAACTCACATTTTCTCATTATAAATAGGTACATATTTGAATAGTCTTACCAGATTCTTATAGTACACTTCTACTATGTTGGTTCCTTGTCTGAGACTAGCAAATTCTTCAAATTTTAGGGCATAGAAATGCTCTATTAGAAATATCTTTTTGAAGATGTTTATAAATTCTTCCCATGGAGTATCAATGGGTTCAATCTTAGTTTCCTCATAGTGGGTTTCCCACCACTCCAGAGCATCCCCTTCTAGGTTAATCATAGCCCAAAGTGTTCGGGTTCCAGATGAGTAGCCTTTTACCATAAAATGAACCTCTACCTCTCTCAGCCATGCTTCCACTGCATCCCCATCACCCTCTCCATCAAACTTGGAGATACTAATGTTTTTCATGTCCCTAGATATTTCCTTTTCTACTAAGGCTCTAGCTTGTACTTGTTCTATAGTTAGTCCATTATCTAGGCTAGCCTTCGAGCCTCAAACTTGTAAATTCTGATTTGTAGCTATTTTGAGCAACTATCTTATCTGATCCTACATAGCAGTGATCGTAGCGGTGAGGTCTTCTACTTCCCTATTGGGGTTTGTTGGTTCCTCATCCTAGTTTTCTTCTTCGACATTACTTTGCTAAGTTTTTCTAGGTGTAGGCCTCCCTCTTCTGGTCTTAGGTGGCATCTTAACCTGATTCCATCCAAGAAAGGGGATTAGATTACAGTTTCATCTTAAGTTGTATCTCTAATCAAGCCATAATATAGAGTTCTCTTGCTATATGCATCAACAACCTAACTAGGGTAATATCCTAGGTTGGGATGTATCACTGATACCAAAGCCCATACTAAGGCATCCTGACACTCCACACTCCCTAGGGTTAATTTCTCGTTAGATTCTAGCAATTGGGGTATCCTAGATCATCCCAAATTTAGCCTTTACCTTAAGCAAGCCTTCATTGGATTCATATAATTTCCCTTTAGCACACATAGAAGCTCTATACCCTCATACCTAGAGCTCTGATACCAAATGTAACGACCCAAAAACACACAAACAAAAAAATTACAAAAATAGAAAAGTTTTTTTTTATTAAGGAGAGAGATACATGAACCCTTCATGAACCCCTAACCCACTAGTAACCTAAAGTTTCAATCACCTAAGTTTCCCTGGAAGTTACATCTCATGAAGTACCCTAACACAAATCCATCTGTGTAGGCGTATAATGTGTTGTTGTAGATAAGTCCATCTATCCCATCATCCTTGATGAGCTAGACCTATCACCCTCAGTCCATCGAAGGTATACACGCATCTCCATACCATACACAAATCCTTATGTGTAGGTATGCTATGAGTATCATGAGTTAAGCTATCTATCTCATCTCCACGATGAGCTATCTTAACTCTGATGTAATATCTTCACCACTTAGTCCTCTATCTCCCTAAGGGGGTCTCAATTCCCTTAGGTCTCCTATGTTCACCCTAAGGGGTTCTCAATTCCCTTAGGTTACCTCTGAGTTCACCCTAGAACTCTACACTAGATTTCCTATCATCAAGCAATCAAACAATAATACATCTAGATGCTACCACATCAGAAAGCAATCAAACAATAATAGAGAAAATAAAGTAAGCTTAACACTAAAATAGAATCTACTACATGATATAACCAAATACATAAATATAGTAAAATTACTTTCATTAACCCAATAACAATTACCTCATTATTTCTTGCATAATAAGCCTTTCCTACTCAAAAGGTATCACATTAACTGCATTGGGGATATCTCCCCACAATTCTAGTCTATTGAACATAAGTAAATCAACGTAAGATACAAATACCTATTCTTTGTTTCCATTTGAATTCCTTGCTTCTCCTTGCTTCCCTTTGGTTCTTTGAGGGTAGTAGGGGATCAGGATACTCATGGTTCAGGATAGGCATACCTTTAAATGCATCTATTCATTTACTTTTCCAAATTGCAACTATACAATATTCCATTAAGTTTCTAACCATCTAATGCATAATGGACATCATAAAAGAACCCTTACTTTTATTTTCACCTCCCAAATCCCCTTGGAGAGTCATCCAACATGCTATCACTTAGATCAAGGTTTAACTTAAATTAAATTCATTCATGTCTTAAAGCATTAAAGTCCCATACCCTTAACCTTTAAAACAATCATTCATTCATTCCCTAAATTGAAGCCCCATAACTTCAATTCATGAATAAATCCTCATCCCATTTCATTTAAAACTCCTAAGATAATCAACATTAATCCAAGGGGTTCTCTTTAAATTAAAACCTTCAATATCTTTCCATAAAATCAAAGGTTCCTTTTAATCAAAACCTAACATTTACATATCCCATATAAATCAAAGGTTCCTTTAATTAAAACCATAATATAAACCTCATATTAATCAAAGGTTCTTTTTTCATTAAAAACCTAATATATGTCTCATATAAATCAAAGGTTCTTTTAATTAAAACCTAATATATGTCTCATATAAATCAAAGGTTCTTTTAATTAAAACCTAATATATGTCTCATATAAATCAAAGGTTCTTTTAATTAAAACCTAATATATGTCTCATATAAATCAAAGGTTCTTTTAATTAAAACCTAATATATGTCTCATATAAATCAAAGGTTCTTTTAATTAAAACCTAATATATGTCTCATATAAATCAAAGGTTCTTTTAATTAAAACCTAATATATATCTCATATAAATCAAAGGTTATTTTAATTAAAACCTTATTATAAAACTTCATATAAATCTAAAGGTGCTTTAATTAAAACCATACTACATGACCCCTTACATAATGCAAGGCCTACAGTTAGTGCTAACGCCTTCCAAGGTATGTTGAGCAACCATGGCGAACCTAGCATCTAAGCTCTAGAACTAGGAATGCTCTTGTTGATGCTAACTAGTTTCTTCCTAAACCTGCACTCCCTAAAACCTAAGGTGGTTTTCTTTATCGAACATTGTGTTCAACTTGCACAATGTGGTTCCAATAAATATAGAGCACCCAACGTTGCTCATGTCAGACTCCAACCAAGCACAGTGCTTTCTCATAGTGCAAGGTGGTTTCCAAAGGAACATAGAGCACCCAACGTTGCTCATGGTAAACTCCAACCAAACACAATGCTTTCTCATAGTGCAAGGTGGTTTCCAAAGGAACACAAAGCACCCAACATTGCTCATGGTAAACTCAAAGCACAACACTTTCTCATAGTGCAAGGTGGTTTCCAAAGGAACATAGAGCACCCAACGTTCTCATGGTAAACTCCAACAAACACAACGCTTTCTCATAGTGCAAGGTGGATTCCAAAGGAACACATAGTAGTGTTAAGCTAAATGTAATGCTTCCAAATAAAAGGTGGTTTCAACTAGACACAGAGTGCTTCCAAATATAGGGTGGTTTCAAAAAATGCATAGCTCTTCCCAACATAGGGTGGTTTCAACAAACATAGAGCGCTTCCAAACACAGGGTGGTTTCAACAAATGTAGAGCGCTTCCAAACATAGGGTGGTTTCAACAAACGTAGAGCGCTTCCCAACATAGGGTGGTTTCAACAAATGCAGAGTGCTTCCCAACATAGGGTGGTTTCAATAAATACATATAATTTAAAACCATAGTTCAATCTTAGAACAACCCAACCTGTAGGTCCTCATTGATATGGAAGTCCGGTGAAGTCTACTGCCTCCCTTCCCACTCCTGGTGCATTTCCTTTCTTTTCCTCGCTTCTCCTCTGTTCCTCCATTCTTCCTCCTTCTTCTTTTGTTTTCCTTTCCTTCATTCTCCCCCTTACATGCCCATCCGCCCAGGTGGTCCGTCTGCCGCCCTCTCGAAGCCTGTACCCCATCTTGAGCCTCTTTCCCTTCAATGCCCATCCCCTATCCTCTGTGCATTCTTCCCATATTTTCCATATTTGGAAAATTAATAGCATCGTAGGCTTTTCCATAGGTTGCACCATGTAGGAAAGGGATCATGACATTTTATTTTATTTCCCTTTTTTTTAATACTAAAATATATTTATAATATATCTATATATTCTTTTGTTCAAAAGAAAGATCCTCTTTCATTTATTATTAATTAATTAAAACCTTTTAATGAATTCTCTATTATCATTAAAATAACCACTTAATTAAAATAACCACTTTTAATTAATTTAAATGAAAACTCATTAATTAATTGCAAATGAAGTTTACTAATGAGCTCCAATGAGCCAATCATTATTTTCTTAAACTTCATTAATTAATTTAAAAGCATTTAAATTCAGCATATGAATTTAATTTATTTTCTTTCACAAAGAGGATGCTTTGCTTTCATTTTCAATATGACAGTTAACCTTATGCATCTATAATCATCTTGTAGTGGTTCCTATATAGAAACTAAATCATCAAACTACTCAAGCTATGATGCAGTAGAGAGCAAACACATTTATACAATCAATCAAAGAGGGAGTCTTTCCATCAATCCAATCACCTATCTTAGCCAGAGATTTTATGATAGCTACTAGGCTATCAACTAAATCTCAAGGTGATCAACCATCGATGATTATCCCTTCCGTCAATGCATACCTATATGAAGGTATCTATCCATGTTACCTCTCGAGTACCTTAATCATCATTTCCCCTGATCTTTGGTACCCTCATTTCTGGTGGGTAACTCTTCCTGATCCACCTACGAGTGTACCTGATCCTGCACACTTGGCAATATGTTAGCGATAACATACCCTTATAAATCAACTAAACATCACATAGTTGGTTCAATTGTTCAAACTAGGTATCACCACATCTTAGGTTAATACATTGTTTTCTTGTGCCATAAAGTCAGCTAGGGAGGGTCATGACATAGATTCATGCATTTAATCAAATAATAAACAATAAGTCACTAAAATATTTTATTCAAAATACTAACTTAAGTAATGCATAAATGCAATATTTTTTTATTACATATTAGAAGGTTTTATCTGCAATATATGCATATATGAGACTCCTCATATTCACATGATACTTGAGATTTATACTTACATAAACTCTTCATCTCCTCATACTCATGGTAGAATCTAACTCTTCATATTTTTCAAATACATAATAATAAATCTCACATATTTACATAAATACAAAGTCTCTCATGACTATAGTAACTCGTCACTTCTAAAAATGAAACTTCACTCACATAACTAACAACACACCTCACACACATAACTCCACACTTATTTACATGACACATAACTCACACTTAATAACACAACACATCATATAGAATAAAATATTAAACATCCAATAGACTAAACTATTTACAAGGTCTCAAATAATAAAATACCTCTAACAATTCCAACTCTCCTGATTGACTCTTTAGTATACTAAAGAGAAAGTGATATGTGGTTTTGATGTGGTTTTGATATTTTTTTCAATCCCTCTCTATTATATTTTGAGCTTTTCAAATTGTTTATGTGATTGTTCATATTGTAATTCATTAAATAAATTAATAACTATAAGACATTATCACACAAAAATATGAAAAATATATTTAGTGTTGCATAAGGTTGATAGAGAAGTGATCATAGAAGCTATTTTACAACAATATTTTAGTTTTCATACTCTAATCTAAAACCTAATTACTTTAATCTAATGTGTAGGTGTTTATCTTGTTTAAGTTTCTTATTTTATTATAAAACATTATTTTTTGGGTTTAATATTCTAATGTGAATATTATGTAGAAATTTTAAATATCTTATTTTAGTCCGTGGCATGTTTATCTTTGGCTTGATATTTAGATTTTTGTCCTTTTTAACTATCTTTTTTAGAGAAGTATACAAAATACTACTAAATATACAAATATTTTCCTTGGTTGTGTTTTTAGTTTTAGTGAATAATCTTCTTGTTGAATATGGATATGTTTCACCTTTGTAAAACATTTTGATTTATTATATGATTTACTTCCTTTGGCCAAGTAACTTCTTTCCCTATTTGTGTGTCTAGATTTTTTCCATGACTTACCTTCTTTATTTTCTATTTTTACTTATTTTTATGACGTAATTCTCTCTCTATCATGATATGACCTTTCTTTACATAAAGGGATATTTTTAAATATTATATATAATGCATGTCAATTGGATTCTAGTTTACTTTTAGGTATAGAGATTATTTTAGTTACTAAATTCATAATTAGGAAAAAAAATATAAATCAATACTCAATCCTTATATGTCATAACATCTTAGTGAAACCAAATTTTAATTGTATTTGGAATATCAACTATGTATTTAATATATCATGACTCAATATTTACTTATAAAATAACAAAATATTATCCACTACATCCATTGAATTTAAGTATAACTAATATAGAAAGAAAAGATAAAAATAAAAATAAGGATTTCAAAATCTTCTATTAAATAGTTGTAAAAAATCATAGTAATAATTTTTATGTATCATAATAATAGTTAATAATTAACAATTTTGTTTAGGTGTACATACCCTAGGCTCATACTTAGAATTTGTACCTTTATCGATTATACTAATGATATATCATTTATGCACCAAGTGCACCAACAAGACATGAATTTATTTTGAGAATATATAGATGTTTTCAACATTCACTACAACATACCTTATAACCTCGCACCTTGTACATGCCATAGCTTTGCAATCATATACACCAAATTTATTGGTTTACATTAAATATTTTGTGCTACCCTTGGACCAAGTAAAACCTTATCATCTACATTGGTATTAAAAAACAAAGCTACCAATGATAAATAACTTTAGCCTATTTGAGGTATGTAATAATTATAAATGACAAATCATGGATAAAGTCATAGTTTAAAAAATGATTTTATAATAATGATTAATACATTTGAAAAATCCCAATTCAACTCGATGAAGTTCGTCTCTTGGAATGTCAGAGGCCTCAACGGAACTGCTAAACAGAGGACTGTCAAATTAGTAAGAAAAAACCTAAAACCAAATATCATGTTTCTTCAAGAATCCAAACTGGACGAGAATAGCAGCACTCAAGTTTGAAAGCTAATCTGGGAAAATTGCAATTTTGCCTTTTGTACCTCCTCTGGGACATTTGGGGGTCTCCTTTGTTTGTGGGATCTAACAACTATTGAGGGGAGAGTTCTTTTAGTCTCTGACAGAACCATCAACATTTTGTTCACCAATAAAGTCACTAACCTCCAATGGATCACCACCAATGTTTATGGACCAAACAGTCCTATCAACAGAAGATTGCTGTGGGATAACATTTTCGTAATGTGCAATAACTTTCCTGACTTTCCATGGATGCTCTGTGGTGATTTCAATGCTCCCCTTCACCTGTTTGACAAGCAAGGAGGCAATCCGATCACTAGCAGCTGCATTGAAGATTTCAACAATTTTGTCAATCTCAACGAGCTAATGGACATGTAGCTCCAAGGATCCAACTACACATGGAGCAAAATATGGGTGGGCATTCATCACATCCAAATTTGACTTGATAGATTTATCTTATCCAAAGAACTCATTCCTATTTTTTGTGATTCCAAGCTTCATAACCACCCAAAAATTGGATCCGATCACAACCTTTTAATTCTAGATTGTTCCTACCCCCAGCAAATCTTCAAAACCCCTTTCAGGTTTGAAAATATGTGTCTCACCCATCCAGATTTAGGTTGGTGTATTCAAAAATGGTGGCAGAAAAACCTTTTTCCAAACCCTCTCACGAATTTGTTCCTCAAACTCAAAGCGGTCAAGCTCAAGCTGAAATGCTGGAATAGGGAGGTTTTCGGCAACCTCTTTACCGAAAAAAAGCATCTAATGGATGAGCTCAAAAGGGTGGAAAATATGATTCAGGGAGGAGATCATAAGTTCAAAACTTTCATGGAAGAAAAAATCCTCCTTTCAAACTTTCACAATGCCTTGGCTAAGGAAGAGTCCTACTGGAGGCAAAAATCCAGAAGCCTCTGGCTCAAAGAAGGAGACACCAACAATAATTTTTTCCATGCTTCCACCATGTGCCACAGAGGCTCAAATAAAATCTTTGAGTTGACCAAGGCTGATGGAACCATTGTCTCTGACATCCATGCTATCAGATAGGAATCTATGCGCCACTTCCAGGAAATCTTAGGTCCTAATGTTGACTGCCACCCCCGCACAGCAAGTTCTCTGCTTCAAAACATACCAAAGTTGGTGTCTAACGATGATAATGGGAAATTTCTCCAATTATTCACTGAAGAGGATATCAAAGAAGCTTTGTTTGCAATGGAACTTGATAAGGCCCCTGGACATGATGGCTTCCCACCTCAGTTTTTTCAACACTTTTGGGATATTGTGGGTTCTAATGTTGTTGCTGAGGTCAATTTCTTCTAGAGAGCCAAAAATATGCCAAGAGAAGACAACCTGGCTCTTTTTATTTTCGGTAGCGGTCTTACTTCTTGTCGCTATTTTGTGACACCTCTTCTCTTCGGTAGTGGTCTTACTTCTTGTCATGATTTTATGACACCTTTTCTGTCCGGTCGCGGGTTTGCTTTATGTTGCAATTTCATGACTCTTCTTTTCTTCTGGCTCCAACCTAGCAACTTGTCGCAATATCACGACACTTCCTTTCATCTGGATGCAACCTTGCAACTTGTCATGATATTGCGACACCTTCCCTCCTTCGGCTCCGACGACGCTTCTTGTCGTGATTTTGCGACATCCCTTCTTCTCTTGGCTGCAACGGTGCAACTTGTCATGATTTCATGACATCACCAAACTGGTCATGATTTCGCAACACTTTCCTCGTGTGGAGGTTTGCTCGCCTTTGATATTTAGTTCTTGGATGACCTCGGTTGATTTGGAATTCATGTAAATCCTCTTGTACAAAGTTTAGGGACCTTTCAACACCTTTTCAACCAATAAAAAAATAATACATTTGAAAAATGCATATCTAATATAAAAGTTCAAGAATATTTAAAATATATATTTTATTTAACATTAAATCCTCACATATAAAAAAGATGATGTAAATGAAGAAAAAATAATAAATGTAATAAGTAATAATACATTTCAAGATTTAACAATATGCTAAAAAATATACAACTTCTCCATAAAACATCTATTCTAAATAGACAAGATCGTAATACAAACACTCCTTTCACATTATACTTTACAAACAAACAACATACATACAAAACAACTACTAATAGGGTTTAAAAAAAACTATAAAAGCATAACTAATATCATACTACATTGATTAAGTAAACCACCTCCTATAGGATAGAAAAATAGTAAATTAGAGGTACCCATTAACCATAATATTTCCTGAAGCTTCTTTTTTCCTTCATCCAAAAAATACCTAATCTCCTTTTGTAAATACTATATCAAGTTGTAATCCTTCTCAATGGTCTCCAAGATCTCGTTAACCAATATTTGATTAGAAAGGGCATTGATTCCCCTTGTGTTCAAAGAGAGTAGTTTCATTTATTAATTCTTCTAGGTAGTATTTTACCCCTACCCTAGGATAACATAATTTAGGTTCCATTCACAATTTTGATCATAGTTTCTCATTATCTAATATCCTAATTCCTTGGCCTTTCATGTTTGCTTTTCACTCCTACATAAATATCCATTTTGTTTTGATTCCTAGTTTATTAGCTTGGGGTTGGACCTGAGAATTCTAAACACCCCATATTTTTAGATGATTTCCCATCAACATGGGTTAAAGGTTACACAAAAGGGCTATGGCCTTGTTCATTTGAATTAAAATAGACAATCAACTACATGTTTTCTTTCTCATTCATTTCATTATGTTTAAGGGGGATTGGATAGATCATTATTGAGTCTAGTTGAACAAATAAATTAGAAACCAAAACTTCATAACCCTCTAAAAAGGGTTTTCCAATATGTACCTCTTTATTTTCATTCAAAAATTTACCCTCCTCAAGGGTTTCCTATTGAACCGGTTCTCCAAAATAATCTGAGACGCCCTCTATAATGTTCTTAATATTTTTATCCCTTGAATCTCTACCCTACTTGGAGTTCTCACCTTCATTCTGCTTCTTTTTCCAAACTTTTATTTTGGGTTAGTTTCTTTTAAGTGGAGCATGCATTGGTTGAGTGCCTTAATGTTGAGCAAGGTGCAGAAATAGTATTGTCATTGTTGTCAACACAGACAGATAGATCAATTGATGATGCAGTGGACAGGAGTTCAGAGGTCAGTCAGAACATGTACAGTGAATTTCCAAGAAGACAGAAGTGGCCCAGATTCAAAAAATCAAAGAAAAAGACAAGTAAGAAAACTGTCGCGATATCGCGACATGTTTTCTGTCGTGATTTCGCGACATATCGAAGGAGAGAGAAAATGCTGGCAAAAATGTCATGATATCGCGACATATCGGAGGAGAGAGAAAATGTTGGCAAAAATGTCACGATATCGCGACATATCGGAGGAGAGAGAAAGCACAAAGAAAACTGTCACGATTTCATGACATGTTGGACGAAAGAGAAAGCGCAAGGAAAACTGTCATGATTTCACGACATGTTGGAAGAGAGAGAAAGCGCAAGGAAAACTGTCATGATTTCGTGACATGTTGGAAGAGAGAGAAAGCGCAAGATAAACTATCACGATTTCGCGACAAGTTGGAAGCAAAGAAGCCAAGTAGAAAAACTGTCACGATTTCATGACATGTTGAAAGCAAAGAAGGCAAGGAAGAAAATTGTCACGATTTCGCGACATGTTTGGAGAAAAGGCGCAGGCAAAGAAAAGTGTCACGATTTCGCGACAATCTGCAAGAGAGGCAGTACGGACAAAAATGTGTCACGATTTCATGACATGTTTGAGAGAAAGAGCTTGCAAGGAAAAGTGTCACGATTTCATGACAATTTGCAAGAGGAAGCGCTAAGGAGAAAAAGTGTCGCGATATCGCGACATGTCGGGTTTTCGCGACCCGAAGGGAAGAAAAAGCGCTAAGGAGAAAAGATGTCGCGATATCGCGACATGTCACATTTTCGTGACTAAGAGAGGAGAGAGAATGTTCGGAGATAGAAATGTCACGATATCGTGACAACAACAGAGAGGAAGACTCCAAAGGATGAAGTGTCACGATTTCATGATAGAAGCAAAACGAAAGAGCTTGGAAGCAAAAGCGTCACGATTTCATGACAAATTCAAGGAGGAAGAGCTCAAAGGCGAAAGCGTCACGATTTCGTGACATGTTCCATTTTCGCAGGCAAGAGATAGAGAAGAGTTCAAGACAGCGAAAGTGTCATGATTTTGTGACATGTGTTTTCGGGTGCAAGCCGAACAATGAAGCAAAGTAGGAAAGTGTCACGATTTCGTGACATGTTCCATTTTTGCGGGTGAAAGGCAGAGAAAGGCACAAGGCAGTGAAAGTGTCACGATTTTGTGACATGTTCCATTTTCATGGTCCAAAGTGAAGAGAAAGAGGAGAGAGAAAAAGATGTCATGATTTCGTGACATGTTTCATTTTCGTGGTCCAAAGCGAAGAGAAAGAGGAGAGAGAAAAAGATGTCACGATTTCGTGACATGTCATGTTTTCGTTGGTGCATGCTGAGAAGAGTACAAGGAAGCGAAAAGTGTCACGATTTTGTGACATGTCATGTTTTCGCTGGTGCAAGCCTAGTAGAGTGTTCGGAGGTGAAAAGTGTCATGATTTTGTGACATGTGTTTTCATGCATATAGGTCGAGAAGAAGACAAAAATGCTGTCAGAGCGGCGGTTCTACTGTCAGAGCTGTAAGAGAACAGAAAAGGCTGTCAGAGCCGAAATGAGTAGAGAAGGCTGTCAGAGAGCCGTAAATGAGAAGATAAATCTGTCAGAATGGTGGATACACTGTAAGAGCACAGAAAAGGTTGTCAGAGCCGTAAAGTGGGTAGATAAGGCTGTCAGAGTCGTAAGTAAGCATTTAAGGCTATCAGAAGCATAGTAAGTAGAGCCAAAAGAATGTTTTCATGTATAGTAAGTTAGGGTTAGGGTTGAGCTCTACACGTGGCATGAGTATTGTGTATTGCCAAATAAAAGGAAAAAGAAGCCGTGAAAAGAGTAGTGAAGTGTGCTAAAAAAGATACAGAAGAGAGGGCTGTAAGAGAGAAGAGTAGAGCTAAAAGAGAAAAATACAACAGAGTTGTAAGTATATGCAGTTCTTGTAAAAGAGCAATAGACCAGTGAGGGTCTTGTAAAAGTGAAGGCATATTTATGTCAATCTAAGATTCAAAATAGAAATCCAAGTTGGTGCTTGGAATCAGGGGTTGGTGCTCCTTCCAGTTGGTGCTGGTAAATCAGGGGTTGGTGCTCCTTTCTGTTGGTGTAGATAAATTAGGGGTTGGTGCTCCTTCCAGTGGGTGCTAGAAAATTGTTTGTAAAGTTGGTGCTTTGCAAAGGCTAGATTTGGATGGGTGTCCAAGCAGTCTAATTTTTGAGGAGTAGCCAAAACTGGTGAACCTCGTTAAATTGTGTGTTGTGGAATGCTCTCTTGTTTAATTGTTGTATCTATTTTTAAGTTCTCCCTGCTTAAGTTTTAAAGTGTTGTAGATCTGAATTTAAATAGCTACACTGATTCACCCCCCCTCTCAGTGTCATTGTGAGAATATCAATTGGTATCAAAGCAAGGTTCCTGAACAAGCTCAATCAGCTAAGGTGATCTTGGAAGAAACACAATGGCCGATGGTGAAGGATTTTCATCCAACAAAGCTCCTTTGTTCGATGGAACTAATTACTCTTTCTGGAGACTCAGGATGCGAGACTTATCTGTGTGCTTTGGGATATGACATTTGGGAGTCGGTAGACGGTGGATACACAATACCCTCTACTCCTCCAATAGATGTTGTTGAGAAGAAAAAGTTTGAGAATAACTCTAAAGCAAAGAATGCTATAATGTGTGGGTTAGTAGACAGTGAACTGATAAGGATCATGAGCTATAAAATGGCAAAAGACATGTGGGACAAACTGCAGAGCATTCATGAAGGAGATGACAAGATCAAGGAAGCCAAGCTACAAATGCATCGAGCTCAGTTCGAAGCATTAAAAATGAATGACGATGAGAACATAGAGGCCTATATGTTGAGAGTCAATGGAATTATTAATGCGATTAGAGGACTCGACGAGGAAATGGAAGATGCAGTCATCGTGAAAAAGGTACTAAGAACTCTTCACAAAAGATTTGATTCTAAAGTTTCTGCTATAGAAGAAGCTAAAGATCTAAATACTTTTAGCATGGATGAAATGCATGGTTCTTTAACTGCATACGAAATGAGAATAGGACAAACTAAGCCCTCAGATAGAGAAGCTACTTTTAAAGCACACAAAAATATAAAAGCTAAACAAGAATCTGAGGAAGAAGAATCTTCAGATGAAACAGAAGCAAACTTTGTTAGGAAACTAATAAAGGGAAAAGGAAAGTACAGAGGAAAGTTACCGTTTAAGTGCTTCAACTGTGGAGGCATCGGGCACTTTGCAGCTAATTGTCCAATGAATGAGAAAAACAAAAATGGTGAAGGGTCACACCAAGAAAGAAGTGATCGGAAGAAGAAACCACATTTTAGAAAAAGCAACTTCAAGAAGAAAAGTTTCATATCCAAGAATGTCAGCTCTTCTGAAGACTACTCTGGTGAGGATTCTAAAGAAGAAGCAGGTGAAGCTCTGTTCATGGCATTTGAAGAAAGAAAAACAAAGGAAAAATAGGAATGTAATGAAAAACCTGAGGATGAGGCTGAAGTGTATCTGGAAGGTGAGTTGGTTGCTGCACTTAAAGAGCTGAGCACAGAAAGGAAAAAGAATAAAAAGTTTTCAAGAAAGCTTGAGGATGCCAATGAAATAATAAACAACTTGAAAGTTCAGACAGATGAATTTAAGAAAGTGTCTGAAGTTCTCGAAGTACAATTAACCATAAAAATAGATGAGTGCAGCAAGCTAGAAGAAGACATTGTTAGGTTAAGGTTGCAGCTAGAGGAGATGAATCAAAAATTGAGTTGTTATCATAAGTTTGAAGAAAGTTCTGTAAAGCTGGATAAAATTATAAATAACCAAAGGCCTTCTGGCATCAAATTTGGTTTGGGCTTCGATGAAGGAGAATCATCAGAGGGATCAAAGGCCATAAATGTAGAACCCATAAAGAAAGAAGATAAGATCGGGGTTGATCAAGAAAAAACAAATCATGCCAAAGAAAGCAATAATGCCAGACTCAAGAGGAGTACTGACAAAGATGGATTCACAAAAGTCACACATCCAAGAAGGAGAAGATTCATGGCTCCTACTTCAAAATGGCAAAGACCTTCACCCAGGTTTAATCATTCTTTTTCTGGTTATTGTTTTAAATGCAATGCTTATGGTCATAAGATTTCAGATTGCAGTTATAATGTAGCACAAAGGAATTTCACCAGTAGAAATGTCTTTTCACCATTGATGGATTATGCAGTAGAATGTTATAACTGTCATAATTTTGGACACATTGCAAGAAACTATAGAAGCACTTTTGCAGCAAATAAATATCAGGGTAGAAAATCTCAACCAAATGGATTGAAACAAAATAAAAATTTTCTTGAAAAATAGGCACAAGCTAATGAAAGGGGAAAGGCAAAACAAGTAGCCAAAAGTGCTATCAAACCAGAATGGAAAGAAAAGGAGAAACTCCAGAAAGAAAAGGAGAAACTCCAGGAAGAAAAGGAATCTTTGATTGTTCAGACTGCTTTTAAAGCACAGAACAAATCTGCACCATGGATACTTGATAGTGGATGCTCCAGTCACATGACAGGTGACAAGCAAAAATTTGAGAAGTTACAGAATTACGAAGGTGGTTCTGTGAAATTTGGAAATAATGATGGAGCAAAGATAGTTGGCAAAGGATCAGTCAAGATCAGTGACGGAAAGATCAAATCAAAAGAAGTCTTGTTTGTGATTGGTCTGAAGCATAACTTGCTCAACGTAAGTCAAATCTGTGACGAGAGGTCATGAAGTAATTTTTAAGAAGCAGGGTTGTGAAGTGAGAAAAGCTAACAGTGGGAAGTTGATTGCTACTGGTTCAAGGACTTATGGAAACCTGTATACTCTCTCAGAGACTTCAGAAGGAGCATGCTTGATTGGACAGGAAGATGAAAATTGGTTGTGGCACAAGAGGCTCGGTCATATCAGCTTTGACAATTTGGTAAAAATAAGCTCAAAAAGGGCAGTAAGAGATATACCCTCCATTGGCAAACCACTAAATAGTATTTGTGCTTCATGCCAAAAGGGGAAGCAAACTAGAGCCACATTTAAATCAAAGGAGTACTTTACCAACAAACCTTTAGAACTAATACATACTGATTTATGTGGACCTATGAGAACACAAAGTATAAATGGTGACAAATACTTTATGTTGTGCATAGATGACTATTCCAGAATGACCTGGATATTCTTTTTGAAGCAGAAATCTGAAGCTTTTGAAATGTTCAAGACTTTCAAAAACCAAGTTGAGAATGAAACAGGAAAGAGGATCAAATGCTTAAGATCAGATAGAGGAGGAGAGTTCATCTCAGAGGAGTTTGCAGAATACTGTCAAAAATATGGGATCAAAAGACAGTTTTCAGCAACAAGGACACCTCAGTAGAATGGTGTTGTAGAAAGAAAGAACAGAACTGTGCAAGAAATGGCACGGACGATGTTGACTGAGAGCAAAATTGCAGACAGATTTTGGAAAGAGGCAGTCCATACTGTAGTTTATATCCAAAATAGGTGCATGTTGAGGTCGCATGAAAGCAAAACCCCTTATGAGCTATGGTTCGACAAGAAGGCAACAACAAAATACTTCAAAGTCTTTGGCAACAAGTGTTATATCAAAAGAACTGAAGATAATCTTGGTAAGTTTGAAGATAGAGCTGATGAAGGTATTTTTGTTGGCTATTCATCAAAAAGCAAAGCTTACAAATGCTACAACAAAAGGCTAAAGAAAATTGTAGACAAGTGTCGATGTTAAATTTGATGAAGATAGGAAACGAGCAGTCAGATGTGAAGAAAACTACCCTATTTATGAAGAAGTTATTGAAGGAGATGAAGAAAAGGAAACATAAGAGAATCAAAAAATTGACACAGATGATTTAAGTATTGATTCAGAAGTAGAAGAAAACAAAAAGTTCAAAATAGGAAGCTGGTAGAAAAATCATCCCAGAGAGCAAATTATTGGGGACCCCATTGTTGGTGTTAAGACAAGAAGAAGAGTAGTAAGTAACTACTCCCTTTTATCCAACATTGAGCCCAAAAATATTACTGAAGCAAGCACAGATGAAAGTTGGATGAAGGCAATAAACGAAGAACTAGATCAGATTGAGAAAAACAAAACCTGGGAGTTAGTACCAAGGCCTGCAAATAAAAACATAATCGATACTAAATGGATTTTTCGAAACAAATTGAATGAAGATGGACAGGTTGTAAGGAATAAAGCAAGATTGGTCTGTAAAGGCTATGCTCAAGTTGAAGGTATTGATTTTGAGGAAACTTTTGCACCAGTGGCTAGACTCGAGGCAATCAGAATGTTTCTGGCTTTAGCAGTCCACAGGAATTTCAAAGTTTATCAGATGGACGTGAAATCAGCATTTCTGAATGGAAATCTTGAAGAAGAAGTTTATATTGAGCAGCCAGATGGTTTTCAACTCGGTGATAATCCCAACTTTGTTTGCAAGTTGAAGAAAGCCTTGTATGGCTTGAAACAGGCACCCAGAGCATGGTATGCAAGACTGGACAACTATCTCACTGAACAAGGGTTCAAGAAAGGTATGGTGGATAGTAACTTGTATGTCAAAATAGACAATGGCCATCTTATTGTCCTTGTTGTTTATGTAGATGATATAATTTTTGGCAGCAACAATGATGAGTCATGTAGAGACTTAGCAAATAAAATGCAGAAAGAATTTGAAATGTCTATGATTGGTGAACTTTCATATTTCCTCGGACTGCAAGTTAACCAAAATGAAAAGGGCATTTTTATTTCTCAAGTTAAATATGTGAAAGAAATGCTGAAAAAGTTCACAATGGAGGATTGTAAACCTGTTAGCACTCCCATGACAACAGGTTGCAAGTTGAGCAAGGATGACAAATCTCCAGATGTAGATCAAACCATGTACGGATCTATGATTGGAAGCCTGTTGTATTTGACAACTACTGGACCGAGATATCTTACGAGCGAGTATGCATGGTAGCAAGATTTCAGGCTAGTCCCAAAGAGACTCATGTGACAGTCTGTGAAGAGGATTTTTAGGTACCTCAAGGGTACTATGGAGTATGGGTTATGGTACCCAAAAGGTAAGGACTTCACTCTTTTTGCATATTCTGATGCAGATTGGGCAGGATGTATAGATGACAGAAAGAGTACCAGTGGAGGTGCATTCTATCTTGGAGATAGGTTGGTAGCATGGCACAACAAGAAACAAGAATCAGTCTCTCTATCCACAGTAGAGGCAGAATACATTGCAGCAACAACATGTTGTACATAGATTTTATGGATGAGACAAACCCTGAAAGATCTTGGCATTAACTTCAAAGAGCCAATTTCAGTTAAATGTGATAATACCAGTGCTATTAACATCTCAAAGAATCCGGTTATGCATTCTCGCACCAAACATATTGCAATCCGGTATCACTTTTTGAAGGATAAAGTTGCAGAAGGTGAGGTTAAATTGGATTTTGTTCCAACTACAGAGCAAGTAGCGGATATCTTCACTAAACCGTTGCCCAAGGAAGTTTTTGAATACCTTCGCAGTAAGTTGGGAGTGGTCACACTACCCAAGAACTGACTAGCTATCGGGAACACATTCTCAGGGGGAGCATTTATATATTTGATTACCTGTTTGCTCATGTTTGTAATTTTTGCTAACTGTAACATTGTGTGCCTGAGAATGTTGTGCATGGACTCAGGGGGAGTCTATAGCAGCCCTTTGGTATTATTGTCAAAGGGGGAGAAGAATTACTAGAAATTGCACATGTGTTGCCAACAATTCCAAAGGGGGAGATTGTTGAGCAAGGTGCAGAAATAGTATTGTCATTGTTGTCAACACAGACAGATAGATCAATTGATGATGCAGTGGACAGGAGTTCAGAGGTCAGTCAGAACATGTACAGTGAATTTCCAAGAAGACAAAAGTGGCCCAGATTCAAAAAATCAAAGAAAAAGACAAGTAAGAAAACTGTCACGATATCGCGACATGTTTTCTGTCGTGATTTCACGACATATCGGAGGAGAGAGAAAATGCTGGCAAAAATGTCGCGATATCGTGACATATCGAAGGAGAGAGAAAATTTTGGCAAAAATGTCGCGATATCGTGACATATTGGAGGAGAGAGAAAGTGCAAAGAAAACTATCACGATTTCACGACATGTTGGATGAAAGAGAAAGCGCAAGGAAAACTGTCATGATTTCGTGACATGTTGGAAGAGAGAGAAAGCACAAGGAAAACTATCATGATTTCGTGACATGTTGGAAGAGAGAGAAAGCGCAAGATAAATTGTCATGATTTCATGACATGTTGGAAGCAAAGAAGCCAAGTAGAAAAATTGTCATGATTTCACGACATGTTGAAAGCAAAGAAGGCAAGGAAGAAAACTATCACGATTTCATGACATGTTTGGAGAAAAGGCACAGGCAAAGAAAAGTGTCACGATTTCATGACAATCTGCAAGAGAGGTAGTATGGACAAAAAATGTGTCACGATTTCGTGACATGTTTGAGAGAAAGAGCTTGCAAGGAAAAGTGTCACGATTTCGTGACAATTTGCAAGAGGAAGCGCTAAGGAGAAAAAGTGTCACGATATCGTGACATGTCGGGTTTTCGTGACCCGAAGGTAAGAAAAAGCGCTAAGGAGAAAAGATGTCGCGATATCGTGACATGTCGCATTTTCATGACTAAGAGAGGAGAGAGAATGTTCGGAGATAGAAATGTCATGATATCACGACAACAGTAGAGAGGAAGACTCCAAAGGATGAAGTGTCACGATTTCATGACAGAAGCAAAATGAAAGAGCTTGGAAGCAAAAGCGTCATGATTTCATGACAAATTCAAGGAGGAAGAGCTCAAAGGCGAAAGCGTCATGATTTCGTGACATGTTCCATTTTCGCGGGCAAGAGACAGAGAAGAGTTCAAGACAGTGAAAGTGTCACGATTTCGTGACATGTTTTTTCGTGAGAAAGTAGAAGTGTCAGATTTCGTGACATGTTTCATTTTCTGGGCGAAAGGCAGAGAAAGGGACAAGGCAGCGAAAGTGTCACGATTTCACGACATGTTCCATTTTCGTGATCCAAAGTGAAGAGAGAGAAAATATGTCACGATTTCATGACATGTTTCATTTTCTGGTCCAAAGCGAAGAGAAAGAGGAGAGAGAAAAAGATGTCACGATTTCGTGACATGTCATGTTTTCATTGGTGCATGCCGAGAAGAGTGCAAGGAAGCAAAAAGTGTCACGATTTCGTGACATGTCATGTTTTCGTTGGTGCAAGCCTAGTAGAGTGTTCGGAGGCGAAAAGTGTCACGATTTCGTGACATGTGTTTTCGTGCATGTAGGTCGAGAAGAAGACAAAAAGGTTGTCAGAGCGATGGTTCTTCTGTCAAAGCTGTAAGAGAATAGAAAAGGTTGTCAGAGCCAAAATAAGTAGAGAAGGTTGTCAAAGAGCTATAAATGAGAAGATAAATCTATCAGAATGGCGGATACACTGTCAAAGCACAAAAAAGGTTGTCAGAGCCGTAAAGTGGGTAGATAAGGTTGTTAGAGCCGTAAGTAAGCATTTAAGGCTATCAAAAGCGTAGTAAGTAGAGCCAAAAATATGTTTTCATGTATAGTAAGTTAGGGTTAGGGTTGAGCTCTACACGTGGCATGAGTATTGTGTATTGCCAAATAAAAGGAAAAAGTAGCTGTGAAAAGTGTGTGTGAAGTGTGCTAAAAAAGATATATAAGAGAGGGTTGTAAGAGAGAAGAGAAGAGCTGAAAGAGAAAAATACAGTAGAGTTGTAAGTATATGCAGTTCTTGTAAAAGAGCAATAGACCAGTGAGGGTCTTGTAAAAGTGAAGGCATATTTATGTCAATCTAAGATTCAAAATAGAAATCCAAGTTGGTGCTTGGAATCAGGGGTTGGTGCTCCTTCCAGTTGGTGCTGGTAAATCAGGGGTTGGTGCTCCTTTCTATTGGTCGAGATAAATTAGGGGTTGGTGCTCCTTCCAGTGGGTGCTGGTAAATTGTTTGTAAAGTTGGTGCTTTGCAAAGGCTGGATTTGGATGGGTGTCCAAGCAGTATAATTTTTGAGGAGTAGCCAAAACTGGTGAACCTCGTTAAATTGTGTGTTGTGGAATGCTCTCTTGTTTAATTGTTGTATCTATTTTTAAGTTCTCCCTGCTTAAGTTTTAAAGTGTTGTAGATCTGAATTTAAATAGCTACACTGATTCACCCCCCCTCTCAGTGTCATTGTGAGAATATCACTTAATTTCTTATAAATTTTATACTTGACAAAGATATTTTCATATTCTATAGTTTGATTCCATATCCCAAGCTTTGAAACCACAAGTTTAACTAGGTAACTCCTCTATATCCATATTTATGCAAATTCTTACATAAATAATTCATGAGCAAGAACCAGTGACAGTATCAATAGTAAAAGGTACCATATTTCATTCTTGATACTTGAAAAATTCTTCTTGTATTGGTATTGGAAGAGCAAGCCTAGAAATCTTGCCCAAAATGATGCCTAGGTGAAGCTTTGGGTTTAAGGATCAAAGTTTGGGCTCCACCATTGCAATAAAATCCCTCGACATCCATAGAAGTATTTGATCAAAGTCTTCACTAAAGTTAAGCTTAGCCATAAATAACCTTAATAAGTAATAATACATTGATAAGGTTTGATGTAAATTATTTTCTCTATGTTAATGATATTTAATGAAGTCAATGGAAATCATGAGAAGTTCATTTAAATATTTTAAAATTTATACTTGAATAGAAAAAATAAACTAAGGTTAAATATAAACTAATGTGATAAATATATTTTAAATTTATAAAACTATTCATCTATATTTTTAGCTCTAATTTTATAAATGTTGTAAAAATAATTATATTACTTAAAATTAATTTCCTTTGCTTTTAGTGTCTTAATAATTAAATAAGAAAATAATTTTTTTTAAAGATATATGTAAAATTTAAAAGAAGTTAGTACTTCTAAATTTTTAGTAACTACTAAATGTCAATCCTTCTAAACTGGTCAAACCACCTCTAGGTTAATGTATATATTAATTTGTACATGTAGGGGAAACTTGGTGTTAATTGCATGTATGTTGTTTGGAGACTTGGAGGTATGGTCATGGAATCCTAAGTTAATGTATATATTAATTTGGACATTTAGGGGAAACTTGGGATTAACTGTATGTATGTTGTTTGGAGTTACGGTCATGGTTAAACGACTACTTTGATATCATAATAAAAATTGTTTGAATGTTATCATCGGCAAACTTATCCTTTATAAAGCTAGAAGAAGGAATATAAATCAAGTTATTATGGAATGAAAAAAATCGTGAGTGAATATATTGTAAGTGAAATTTATAAAAATTCTTTTTTACCGGATCAAGAGGGATGGAAATAAGATAGTTCACTAATTAGCATAAAGGCTTCACATTAATATGAATGAAATAATCAACTAACATCAAGAGGGATGGAAATAAGATATAGTTCACTAAATAGCATAAAGGCTTCACGTTAAGATGAATGAAATAATCAACTAATAGGAACAAAGTTAATGTATAATGAGCATGAAATATTTAAAAATTCCTCTTAATTTTATAATAAATACCAATTAATAGTATTTAAAAGTAAAGATTAAAATAAATATATAATAACAACCTCTTATTAATGCTATTATATATATTAATTGAAAATATTTAAAAATAAAAGTAAAAGGTAAAAATTTTTAAAGTTTATAAGACCATCACTCATATGAAACAATCTTCATAAAAAATATTATTTTTTATTAAACAAACTCTTATTACAAAATCCTCCTTAAATAACATTTAAGGAATATATATTTATCCAACTAATAACATGGACCCCTCTGCTTTCAAAAGATAATTTTACTGACATAGGCAAAACAAAATTTGTGGATTGTTAGCTGATTGCAAAAAGACAAAGAAGGAAAGAGAGAAAAATAAAATAAAAGAACATTTCAATTCTTTGGAGACTGTTGGCACTTCCCTTAAAGTGTTTAAATTTATATAATCAAATATAACAGGTGTCCTCATTACAATACATTTTAAAAACAATTAAAATTATTTGTTAACGAAAATCTTGCTCGATACCCGTGGGGTTAAATATAAATTAATATATGTAACTATGTTTGGTCCCCTACCACGCTCTTGACCACCTTTATTTCAGACCGAAAAGTAAGTAAACGAAAAAAAATAGGTTTGCTTGTGACTCCATACTTGTGGAGGACAATGTTATTGACGCTCTAATTCTTCAATTTTACTTGTAACGTTGGAAGGTGTTGCTTGATTTTCTAATGACCGCCGCCATTGCTTGCTTGGACTAGACCCGAGGATTCTTTTCTTGCCAACATCCTTTTCCTTCTGCATGTAATCCACCACTCCGCCACTTTGACGCGACTCAGCACTATTAGAGATCTGCATTGGACCGACGGTGGCACTGTGAGGCGATGCAGAGAGCCGCTGCCCGTTCACTTTATCATTCCCGCTTGGACTCGGTCCAGAAGGCGCGGATTTCCCTTTCGGAAAAACATTGTACACCACCTCATCAATCTGAGGCGATTCTTTCTTCTCATCGGCCCCCGCTCGATTCACCTTAAATTTAAAAGTCAACATGAGAAGTTCTCGTTTGTGGCATTCTCAGCAGAGCTGCTCCACGGCTTGGTATCGTCTTCGTTGCACGGTGGTGCGTTTTCCTCCGTCAGATCCTTCGAAACGGTGTGCCCGCAGCCGCTATCACAGAACCGAGCTCTGGATCGAAGGTGGACGGATTTTCCGGACCGACCAAAAGGTGGTTTTGCAGAAGTCTGGTTTCGCTGCTCTGCTTGAATCCAACGAAAAACAAACATAAGAGAACCACCAACATTGCCATCTCTCTCTTCTTCGATAATATTCTTCTCTATACGCGATTTCGGTTTGTATCGCCAGCCCAATAAAGAAGCAAAGAAACTATGATCGATGCTTCAAGAAGAATAATTTTGCTACGAAGGAGAATGTGTTTGAGTGAGAGCTTTGATGGAGAAATGTGTCGAGGGCTGGGGAATTACATAGGCTTAGTAAAATCCTGAGAGAAGCGTAGGTCCACCACAAGGAATTTCGCCTGTTTGTTCTAACCTACTACTGTTGTTTCACTGAAGTCTTCTCAGTTTCAATTGAATTTTGACAATTCGCGAAGAATGAACCGACCACAAACAAGAAATTAAGAGAATGTTGAAGGTAGCAAGGTTTGAAGACTAACGAGACCGACACGGAGTGCACGGCACGGCCGTGCCAATACCTCAGTTGACCGAGATAAATTGGTAGCTGTTCAGACCATGCCGCGTGCCAATACCTCAGTTGAAGGGAAGGGTTTAGTAGGTTGACCATGCATTATACAAGTTCAAAGTTCAAACCTCACTGTGTAAAGGTAGTATTCTGATCTGAATCTTTGTATGGGAGTCTCAAAAAAATGGTATGAATCTTGACTGATCAGTGAACCCTTCCTTTCACAACGGGTCTACAATAACAAGGTGAGAGCAACCCATGTGATTTGAACCTTACTTTTTATCAGCAAAAAACCTCAATTTACCATGGCTGCCACCCCTAACTTCAAAGAAAAATATAATGATTTTGGTTAGTTGTATGTATAGTGCATTTAAATCTATTTAAAATAATTATTAGATGATGTGATTCCAATTTATGTGAGTGGAGATTTAAATAAATTGGCAGATTTCTTGACTAAGATTGGTACTGAGAAGGAGGTAGGGGTTCAGTGGCATAGTGACATGGGTATTGACATTGACGATGAGATGATTAGACAAGTTGGTGAGAAAATCCAGTGTTTAATTAATTTGAACAACAATTGTAGAAATATGGTTTAAAAGTTTTGTGCTCCAATGTAGATCTTCTTTTATAGTTGTAAACAAGTGAACAACCATTTTACAAATATGGTTTAGGAGATTTGGTTCTAATGCAAATCTTTTTTTACTGTTGTAAAAATGTGCTCTCTTTGGCTAAGGCTGGGAGAAGTCTCTTCCCAACTTGTAAATGATATTTGTTTTAATATAAGTTTTTCAAATTATTTTTCAAAAAATAATACATTTTTATTAAGGTTTCATAAGGGGTATTGAATGATCATCAAAGCTTTTACATAGTAGTCAAAGATTTAACAATATGCTCAAAAATACAATTTTTTCATAAAACATCTATGCTCAACAAACAATATTGCAATACAAACACTCCTTTCATATTCTACTTTACAACCGGATAATATACATACAAAAAATCTACTAATTGGGTTTAGAAACATACCATATAAGCATAAGCAGTATCATACTAAACAAATTAAGTAAACCACCTCCTATAAGATAGAAAAATAGTAAACTAGAGGCACTCATTGACCATAGGCTTTGAAGATTCAATGATTTCCTTAAGCTTCTTTTTTGCTTCATCTGTAAACTACATGTTCTTCTTTTGTAGGGCCTACATTACGTTGTAATGCTTCTCAATGGTCTCCAAGGTCTCATTAACCAATCTTTGATTAGCAAGGGTATTCACTCCCCTTGTGTTCCAATAGAGTAGTGTCATTTATTAATTCTTCTAGGTAGTTTGTTCCCCCTACCCGTCTAGGTTTCATTCATAATTTCTATCATAGTTTCTCATTCTCTAATATCCTAATTCGTTGGCCTTCCATGTTTACTTTCCACTCTTACATAAGTCCCATTTTTTTTTATTCCTAGTTTGTTAGCTTAGGTTAAGAATTCTAAACACCCCATATATTTAGACCATTTTCCATCAACATGGGTTAAAGGTTCTACGAGAGGGCTATAGCCTTGTTCATTTGAAAAATAATAGACAATCAACTACACGTTTTCTTTAACATTCATTTCATTGTCTTTAAGGGGGACTCGATTGGTCATTATTGAGTCTATTTGAGCAAAGGACTTAGAAACCAAAATTTCAAAATCCTTTGAAGAGGGTTTTCCAATATGTACCTTTCAATTTTCTTTCAAAAATTAACCCTCCTCAAGGGCATCTTGTTCAACTACTTTTTCCAAGTGATCTAGGACCCCCTCTCTACTATTCTCAATAATTTTATCCCTTGAATCCCTACACTACTTGGAGTTCTCACCTTCATTCTACTTATTTTTCTAAGTTTTTTTATTTATTTTGGGTCAATTTCTTGCAAGTTAAGCATGAATTGGTTGAGTGCCTTAACATTTTGTAACTTTTACATTTGACAAAGGTATTTTCATATTCTATAGTCTAATTCCATACCCTAAGCTTTGAAACCAGTCTGATTGAACTAGGTAACTCCTTCTCCATATCTATATTTATGAAAATTATTGCATAAATAAGTCATGAGTGAGAATCAAAGACAAGATTAATAGCAAAAAAGTGTCTATTAATTTTGCAATACTTGCAATTTTTTTCTTATTCTAGTATTGGAAGGGCAAAGTTGGAAATTTCACCCAAATTAGTGTCTAGGTGAAGCTTTGAGTTTTAGGATCAAAGTTTGTGCTTCACCTTAATGTCCATAGAACCATGGACCTCCCTAGAGCTTTTGATAAAACTCTTCATTGTAGTTAATATTAGCCATAAAGAATCCTAATAAGTAATAAAACATTGATAAGACTTGATGTAAATTTTTTTCTTTGTGTTAATGACATTTAATGAAGTCAATGGAAATCAAGAGACATTCATTTAAATATTTTAAACTTTATTTTTGAATAGAAAAATTAAACTAAGGTTAAATATAAATTAATGTGATAAATATATTTTAAATTTATAAAATTATTTATCTATCATTTTAGCTCTAATTTTATGATTATTGTCAAAATAATTATATTGCTTAAAATTAATTTTATTTGCTTTTTTATTTTAATAATTAAATAAATAAATAAAACATTTTAAAGATATATATAAAATTTAAAAAGAGTTAGTACATCTAAATTATTTGTAATTACTAAATTTTAATCCTTCTAAACTGGTCAAACCACCTCATTAATTTGGACATCTAGAAGAAACTTGGTGTTTGGAGGTATGGTCATGGAAATCTTAGATTAATGTATATATTAATTTGGACATCTAGGGTTAAGTGTATGTATATTTTTTTAGAATTATGGTTATGGAACTTCACATCTAGGAGAAACTTGGGGTTAACTGTATGTATGTTGTTTGGAGGTATGTATGTTTTTGATATCATAATAAAAATTTTTTGAATGTTATCTTCAAAAACTTTATTCTTTATGAAGCTCGAAGAAGGAACATAAATCAAGTTATTATGGAATGAAAAATAACCTTGAATGATAAGAAAAATAAATATTTTGTAAGTAAAATTTATAAAAATATTTTTTACCACATCAAGAAGCGGTAGTTAGCAAAAATACTTCACATTGATCAATGAAATAATCAACAAACAAGAATAAAGTGAATGCATAATAAGCATGAGATTTTTTTTGAATGAAAAAAAATATGTTAATTAAGATTAATCATAAAAAAAGCAGGTGGAATTAGCACATCCCACAAATCAGAGGATCCGTTAGGTGGAGGAAATCACACCTTCCCAATAAAACCATAATCCAAAAAATATTATTACGTGTTGTCACGAGCAATCATTATACAGACATCCTAAGACATATTCAGGAAACAAAGATCAAGGAGAAGGATAGAAGTTATCTTCTTCGCTGACACACTACCAGCCGCCATCCGGAAGACCATTCCATTCCAATAGACTGTGGCAGTGCATCCTTCGTCTACATTACCGTCGAATCCATGCATTTGCCAGGAGAAATTGTCCCAAGAGCAAAAGAGGTCAGAACTTATGAGCAACATATATTCTACCAAACATTCCAAGCTAAGTCAGCTTACGAGCAACATGTATTCTACCAAGCATTCCAAACTAAGTCAGGATCCTCCTAAACATGAGATATTTTAAACTTCCTCTTGATTTTATAATAAATACCAATTGATAGTTTTTAAAAGTAAAAATAAAAATAAATGTATAGTATTTAAAACCTGCTATTAATACTATTATAAATATTAATTAAAATATTTAAAGATAAAAATAAAAAGTAAAGCAGTTTTTAAAGTTTATATTACCATCATTCATATAAAACAGTTTTCATAAAAAAAAAATATATTATTTTTTATCAAACAAATTCTTATTACACAATCCTCGTTAAAAATGTAAAGCTGATAACATTAACATGGGACCACGCTGCTTTTCAAAAGATGATGTTACTAAGGCAAAATAAATTTTTTGGATTGTTAGCTGATTGCACAGATAATAGAAAAAAGAGGATAAATAAGGAAGTTAACAAAAATAAAATAAAATCTTACATATAAATGATATATATCTAAAAACGTCGAGAGTTTTTTTGAGGTGTGATCTTCAAGATAGGCATCTCCGCATTGATAACTCTGGGCGTTTTTAATATATATCCTTTATATTTAAGTTAGTTTAAATGTTTTCGTTAATATCCATTTTTTTAATTAAAAAAAAATTATTTACAACGTAACATCTCTTTATCTCTACCCTCCTTTCTGCCATTGTAGGAACGCCTCTTGGCGTAAAGAACATTTCAATTCTTTGCATCATGCACACTGTTGACACTTCCCTCAAAAGTGTGTAAATTTATATAATAAAATATAACAGGGGTCCTGGTTACAATACACTTTAAAAAACATACAAATTATTTGTTAACGAAAATCTTGCTCGATACCCGTGGGGTTTAATTTAAATTAATATATGTACCTATGTTTGGTCCCCTACGACGCTCTTGACCACCTTTATTTCAGACCGAAAAGTATGTAAACGAAAAAATCATAAGTTTGCTTATCACTCCATACTCCTGCAGGACAATGTTATTGACGCTCTAATTCTTCACTTTTACTTGTAACATTGGAAGGTGTTGCTTGATTTTCTAATGACCGCCTCCTGGGCTTTGCCTAGACCCGCTTGGTGGTGGAGTTGACCTAAGGATTCTTTTCTTCACAACGCCCTTCTCCTTCTCCATTTGCATGTAATCCACCACTCCGCCACTTTGACGCGACTAAGCAGTATTAGAGATCTTCATGTGACCAACGGTGGCGCTGTGAGGGGATGCAGAGAGCCGCTGCCCGTTAACTTTATCATTCCCGCTTGGACTCGGTCCAGAAGGCGCGGATTTCCCTTTGGGAAGAACATTGTACGCCACCTCATCAATCTGAGGCGATTCTTTCTTCTCATCGGCCCCCGTTCGATTCAGCTTAAGTTTAAAAGTCAACATGTTGTTCTCGTTTGTGGCATTCTCAGCAGAGCTGCTCCAGGGCTTGGTATCGTCTTCGTTGCACAGTGGTGCGTTTTCCTCTGTCAGATCCTTGGAAAGGGCGGAGCCCGCAGGCCGCTATCAAAGAACCGAGCTCTGGATCGAAGGTGGACGGATTTTCCGGACAGATGAGAATGTGGTTTTCCACAAGTCTGGTTTCGCTGCTCTGCTTGAATCCAACGAAAAACAAACATAAGAGAGTCACCAACATTGCCATCTCTCTCTTCTTCGACAATATTCTTCTATATGCGCGATCTCGTTGTGTATCGCCAGTCCAACAAAGAAGCAAAGAAACTATGATCGATGCTTCAAGACGAATAATTTTGGTAAGAAGGAGAATGAGTTTGAGTGAGAGCTTTGATCGAAAAATGTGTCGAGAGCTGGGGAATTATATAGGCTTAGTAAAATCCTGAGATAAGCGCAGGTCCAATATAAGGAAATTCGCCTGCTTGTTCTTACCTACTTCTGTTGTTTCACTGCAGCGTTCTCAGTTTCAATTGAATTTTGACAATTCACGAAGACTGAACCGGCCACAAACAAGAAATTAAGAGAATGTTGAAGGTAGCAAGGTTTGAAGACTAACGAGACCGACGCGGAGTGCACGGCATGGGACGGCATGGCCGTGCCAATACCTCAGTTGACTGAGATAAATTCGGAGCTGTTCGGACCATGCTGCCGTCCCAATACCTCAGTTGACTGAGATAAATTCGGAGCTGTTCGGACCATGCCGCGTGACAATACATCACTTGAAGTGTTTGTATGATGGGCATTTGAAAAAGAGATATATAGGTTTAAATTTCACTATTTTAATCTGAATTTTTTAAATGTTTTTAAAGGTAGTATTCTAATCTGAATTTTCTAAATGTTTTTAAAGGTAGTATTCTAATCTGATTCCTATGAATGTTTTCAAAGGTAGTATTCTAATTGAATCTTCTAGGTAGTATTTTAATCCGAATCCTTTGAGTATGTGGGAGATGACAACCTCTGATACCCTTAATCCATATAATTTGAAAATATGTGGAAGACTGACACAAAAAAAAAATGATACCCTTAGCAAAGGGTCCACATCATACCCTTGGCAAAGGGTCCACAAGTTTGATGGGACCAGTCAATTTAAACCTTGCATTTTATCAAGGTTTTATCAATTATTAAGTTATGACTTATTCTCTATGTAATCCAAAAAAAATTAAATAAAAAACCTTAGATAAATTCGGAGCAGTTCGGACCATGCCTGCCGCCCCTGCCTTCAAAGAAAAATAATGACTTTGGTTAGTTGTATGTATAGTGAATTTAAATCTATTTAAAATAATATATGCTGAGTTCGTTCCTAAATTAGTCATTAATTTTGCTTTGTTTATTAATAGCTATGGATTTTATTTAACCATGTTATGACTTATTCTCTTATTTAAGAAAAAAACAAAAACTCAGTTGACCGAGATAAATTCGGAGCCGTTCGGTCCATGCCTGTCGCCCCTATTTTCGAAGAAAGATATAATGACTTTGGTTAGTTGTAAACTTGTATGTATAGTGCATTTAAATCTATTTAAAATAATTATTGCTGAGTTCGTTTCTAAATTAGTCATTGCTTTGTTTATTAATAGCTATGGATTTTATTATTGATTTTGTTCAGTGAATAAGTGTTATTATTTTATAAGTGTAATTATGGTGGTAATTATAAATACTAAGATTTTATGATTAAAGTTTGTTAGGTTATTAATTTTATTTTGTTTAATTAAATTTTAGAATTGATATTGTTCATTTAATAACTAAGATTAATTTATAAATGTTATTAAAGATGTGATGAAAAGTATGAATAATTTAAAATATATTGATCAAATGACTTTTGAGTTTATAATTATGTATAAGATGATCAAAAAAATTCAAATTTTAATTGCAATGATTTTGAAAATTTTAAATACAACAAATAAGTTAGAAGTGATCACAAACAAGATAAACATAGTTCTAATTTATTTCTACTCTAATTTCACATTTAGTAATTATTTTATTAATTGAAAGTTTGATTTATTTATTTATTTATTTATTGAACTTGGTTATTGGGAGAAACTTCCTATAACCGACGTATAAGGTTGAGCAGTCTCCTCTCAACCATGGTTCCTCTTAAAGTTGAGAGCTCTACTTATCAATAAGGAGTTTAACACAAAGCCACCACACACCCACCCTCTCACACACTCGTCCACACTGCAGTTTGAACATTGAACCTCCTGAAAAAGAGCCAAAGGCTTTAAAGTTTAATTTTAAAATACAATTTTTTATTTATTTTAAGAATTATTAAATCTAAATTAAATTGGTTATTATTATGTGATATCAAATTAAATTGTTAATTTACAAGATTCATATGTAACGTAAAAATATAAAATCAAACTATAAATATGAAAGCCACGAATTAGTTGATGAAATTTTTAAATAAAGTTAATTATATACGTAATAGTTACCCATGATTGAAAAATATTAAATATAATTTGAATATGTTAATTAGATATAATAATAATTGTTAACCATTATTCATATATATATATATATATATATATATATATATATATATATATCAAGAAAAGATAGAATCAAATTAAAAATAAAAAATTTACATTTAATATGATAAACGTTATATCTCTATTCTAAATATAAGTAAAGGCAATGAAAAATATGGAATCCAATGAATTAGATTATGTTGGAGAATGTTACTTTATTTGGTATATGTTAATGTATTCCCAAGATACCTTATGTGATAATTGTAAATATATAAATATTAAAATAGGGTTTTTTTTTTTTTTAAGCAAAAAACTTCTTGCGGAGCCGCTTTGGTTTGAGATACCATAAACAGGGGGTTCTACACCATCAAATTAACCCGAGAGTCGCACCCGACCCTGCTCGCACCAACATTATCAATTGAATTTTGGATACCCAATTCAGCTTTTTGGTAGGGTGGAGATTTGAACATGGGACCTCCCTTGGAGGATTGGCCTATCCTCTCCAACTCACCTACAACACCTGGGTTTAAAATAGGGTTTGAGTCCATAGTTTAGGAGTGTGATTTATATTTTTTGTTCATGCATGTGTCTATGTGTAGGATGTGCACAAGTGCCATGTAACAAATGTGTGCAAGTGTGACGAGTAAGGAAGTGTGAAACTTAACTATGTGTGCAAGGGTGTAGATGTAGGAGTGTGCAAAGTGTGTGTCAATAGAGAGCCAAGAATCAAGTATTCTAGCAAAAATATTAGAATTTAAAACGCATGAGTTGTTTTTCATGTGGGAAATAGGAAAGGATGCATTTCGTGGATATGTGAGGAGAGTAATAGAAAAAGTCCAAGATTCACCTTTCTAAGGTGATATTTTTGAGATAAAGCTTATATATATTTTTAACATATTATTGTATGTTTTCTTCATGTTATTTCATGAACGATATTGACCATTTATTTCATATTATTTTTGTTATTTTCAGGAATATTTTATTCATTGATATTGGTCATTGATAGTTGAATGCAAGTGTATGAAGAACCAGGTTTGAAAAGACTATGAATAATATAAAGCTCCTATCAAGAATATATTTTGCAAGAGTATGAAGAACACAAGCTTATACTGAGAGGGGGGTGAACAGTATAAGATAAAACTTTTAATTTTCTTTCCAAAGTAGTATTATCCAATATTATCAATTGCAATAATGAAACAATGCATAGATCATCACACACATAAGAGACATAGATTTAACATGGTTCACCCAATATGGGCTACATCCATAGAGAAAATATTTCTTATAAATTTTCTCAACAAATATCTTGGGAACCAATTCCCTATTACAATGTTTATGGGCACCAACCCAAAGGAGACACCAATCCCCTATGCTCAAGTTTGTGGACACCACTCCACATGAGACACCAATCCCCTATGCTCTGGTTTTGTGGACACCACTCCATAGGAGACACCAATCCTCTTTGCTTCTGGTTTTGTGGACACCACTCCACAAGAGACACCAATCCCCTCTGCTTCTAGTTTTGTGGATCTCTATCCATAGGAGACACCAATCCCCTTTGTTTTGGTTCATGGACCTCTATCCACAGGAGACACCAATCCCCTTTGCTCTAGTTCATGGACCTCTATCCATAGGAGACACCAATCCCCTTTGCTTTGGTTCATGGACCTCTATCCACAAGAGACACCAATCCCCTTTGCTCTGGTTCGTGGACCTCTATCCATAGGAGACACCAATCCCCTTTGCTCTAGTTCGTGGACCTCTATCCACAGGAGACACCAATCTCCTTTGCTCAAATTTACATCAAGCCTACACATAAGGCTTGCTCAAATATGCTCACTAAAACCTACTCAAATCTACTTCAAGCCTACACAAGGCTTGATCAAATATGTTCACCAAATTACTTAAATCTATTCTAAGACTTCTCACAAGTCTTGCTCAAATCTACTCACAAAACTTCTCAAATATGCTCCAAGACTTCTTGTAAGGCTTGCTCAAATCTGCTTCAAGCCTACACAAGGCTTGCTAAAATATTCTTCAAGCCTACACACAAGGCTTGCTCAAATATGCTCACCAAACTACTCAAATATGCTCCAAGCCTTCTCACAAGGCTTTCTCAAATATGCTCACCAAACTACTCAAATATACTCCAAGCCTTCTCAAAAGGCTTACTCAAATATGCTCACCAAACTACTCAAATATACTCCAAGTCTTCTCACAAAGCTTGCTCAAATATTCTTACCAAAACCTACCCAAATATCTGCTCAAATCGTTTCACTAAACTTGCTCATAAGCCTACTCAAATATGCTCATTATTGTTGCTCATAAACCTGCTCAAATATACCTCAAAACCTGCTCAAACATTCCCATTTCTTGCATAGAAAAAATTGCATATATATTTTCCAAAAGTGCTTTCTTTGACTAAAGTAATTCAGACATATTCTACCCAGAATTTTTTTCTTCATGAACATATAGAGTATGATATGCATTAACAAATACCCAATATGTTCTTCTCACATTTATTAAGTCTGTTGGTTTCACATGTCTCATATTAATTGCATTCAAAAGATAACTCTAGTCTAGCACTTGATAATTGACCTTCTTATGTACTTCCAAAATTAATCAAAACCAATGTACATACTTGCTTCACAAAAATTGGTCTATAGCCCTTGCAAATTTATTCTCAATATCACTCAAAACTAATGCATAGATTTGCTTCACAAACATTGGTCTATAGCCCTTGCACTTTCACTTCAATTTCACTCAAAGCAATGTACACTTATATTCTCAAACACTTTGCACTTTTATTTCCAATTTTATTCAACACTAATGCACAACTTGTTCACAAACCCTAGCACATATGTTTCCAATTTCATTCAACAATGATGCACAACTTTGTTCTCAAACCCTAGCACATGTGTTTCCAATTTTATTCATCAATGATACACTTTATTCTCAAGCCCTAGCACATGTGTCTCCAATTTCATTCAACAATAAAGCACAACTTAGCTTTCACACTCTAGCACAAATATTTCCAACAATGCACATAAATTAATCCTTATATCTCCACCTTATGACTTAAAACTATTTTCTTCAAACAACACCACTTTGAGTAGGAGTTAAAACACCATACCTCAAAAATACCTTGATGATGATGTGCCTTCAAAAACCTATCTCAAAATAATTTCCTTCCTTTTGCCACTTCAAAAATAGGTTAGCAAAACTCCTTTTCAAAACATTCACATAAAACCCTCTCAAGAAGATGTGCACAATAATACCTAAAAATAATGCTTCATAACTCCTTTTTGGTTTCACAATATAAAGCCTTTAATAATGAACCAAACCCCTCAAAATATCATGCAAAAATACAATCAACAAAAATACCACAATACACCTTATGTCTCCTTTCTAAAGTGCCAAGTACAATATATCAACAATGCCAAATACAATAAATCTTATACACCTTATAACTCCTTTTTTTTTACAATCACAAATAACTCCCTCACACATTACACCACATACAATTTCCAAATGACACAATACACCATACAACTCCCACTTTGATATATATAAATAATTCCCTCAACAAAATACAATTTTCACATACACCTAATACACCTTGTCACTCCTGCTCAATTAATTCAATTCAAAATCAAAGACTTTATGCACTCCCATGACCACCTCAAATTAAACCAAAACAAAATTTAAAAATTCAAATACCTCATATGCGGTTGCGATTCGAAACCTTGACCTCCCATGCCACAATGCTTCCACAAGCGCCTCTAATCGGCTATGCTACCGTAGTAGGTAGCACTAAAAATGGGGTATATCAGATATAAACCTTATGTCCTGCAATAATCCGAAACTCAACCCATGGAAAAATGACATCAAAATATTTCGACCCCACGACCCTTCTCTTAACAGCGCTCACGCAATGCAAACCAACCACTAGGCTACCTCATATGGGTGAGACCCAATTCACATGCACACATATTTGACAATGCCAACACCTGCACACCTTGAAATTTTGTTGTCTCTTTTTATCTCTATCATTCGCAAAAAATCATGCACGAAAATCATTAACGAAATGCTTGCCACTCTCTTTCAAAGGTGAAAGGGCAATGTATTTATATGCTTTGTAAAAACATCTTCGAATTTCCCAAGGTCGGCTTATATTTTGAAACCTCCAAAACGTTGGCACATTTGGATTTAAATATTATAACATAAACTTTATATTATAATATTATTCTTTTAAATCTTTGGCCTTAATATTTAAACCTTGCCTCCTCTTTTAAGTCTTGGCCTTTTTATTTTAAACCTTGGACCCAAACCACTTTTTAAAACTTTGTCCCAATCAACCTCTTTGACCTTCTTTATAATATTTAAATTAAATATTATAAACCTTTTCTTGCAATAATTTTCCTTGCTTTTGAGATATACTTGCCTTGAACCTTTCCTTAAAAATATTTGCCTTGCTTTGCATTATGAAGAATATTTTGCCTTGAGTGCCATGCACCTTTGACATCAAAATATTTTTGCCTCATGTACCCTTTGACATCAATGACAACTCAATATTTCCAACAATCTCCCCCTTTGTCATTGATGGCAACCCTTCAAAAAAAATATCTTGTAATTGGATTCCCAAAATGCTCCCCCTGAGAATCTACTCCCCCTTAGAAGTCTCTCCCCCTCACTGAAATTCTCCCCCTTTGACATCAATGGCAAAGGGCTCCTTGGGGCTAAAAATAAAACACTTAGCACAGCCCCCTCACCACCTCATTTTCTTGAGGTGATTAATTTTGGGATGGGAGTGAAACTCCCGAATTTCTATGCTCTTCTTCTTGCTTTGTTTTCTTTCTTCAAAATTTGGATATCATACCCTTTTGAACATTTTGACCATTATCTCTTTAGCTTGACTTTGGAGGTTGAAGGAATATTTGTTCTACACCACTTTGCTCTATGCCCAAAATTATTGCAATTGTAACACCTGATGTTGTAGTCCTTGAAAGGTGCAAATGAATTACATTTCTCTTGGTGAAGCCATAATCATTCTTACCATGAACCCTACAATGTATAGCTTTATGACCAAAATGATTACATGAGAAACAATAACCTTGAAAGAAATATTCATCTTGCCTTGGAGGATATGAATTGAAGTTCCTCTTGGTGAAGCCATAATCATTCTTACCATGAACCCTGCAATGTACAACTTTATGACCAAAATGATTACATGAGAAACAATAACCTTGGAAGAAATATTCATCTTGCCTTGATCTCATGGTTCTTTCTTTGCTTTTCCTATGATGGTCCTTGTTCCTTGATGGTGCATTATTTTCTTCCTCTTTGATGCTTCCACTTCTCAACACATCAACATAGGTCTTAGGCTCTTCTTCAATTACCTTCTTTGATGCTTCTATTTCTTCTGAGCTTGACTCCTCCTTTTGTTCCTTTTGACCTTCTTCATAACCAAGTCCTATTTTTATAAATGGAGATCTCTGTGCTTTGATAATATCATTCAGAATTTTTGTGCTTTTCTCAAACTTGATATTTTTTTGTAGCTTTTCAACTTCCTTTTTTAGAGTAACAACCTCATGTTCCAGTATTTCACATTCCAACTCTTTTGCCTTTAATTATTCAGCCATACCTTCTTCAACTTTCCTTGCCTCTTCAACCTTAAATTTTAAGTCAGTGAGATCTTGTAGAAGCTTTGCCTTTGTTTTCTCATCCTCTTGTTCTTGAACCTTCAATATTAAGTTCTCCCTTTTCAACTCAACAAGTTCCTTTTCTATATCAATTGTGGCTTCCTCTTCTTTTTTTGAATCTTTCTCTTCTTTTTCACTATCTAAGAGACTTTCATCACTGTCACTTGAAGCACTGCTTGCTTCTTCAACATCAAAAAAATTATTTTCTTTCTTTCTTTTTCTTATATTTCTTTTCCTCTTTACTACTACTATACCCATTTTATGGACAATAAAGTGCAAGGTGACCAAGGTTACCACATTCAACACATTTGGGTTTTCTTGAACTCATTTTATTTCTTCTCACAAAGTTAGCCTCTTCTCCACTACTTGATTCTGGTTATTTTTATGTTTTCACTTCCTTTTTTAGATTAATAATCTCTTTGAGTTCAAAATCAAATTTTTCTTCCATGTCCACCATAGTTTCCTCTTTCTCTCCATTTTCTTAGATTTCAGTTACTGGAGATCTTCCTTTTCTTTCATGGTCATGTGTGCTCCTTCCTTCTTAGGAGGATATGATCTCATGGTTCTTATTTTACCTTTCCTGCCCATGTGTGTTCTTGTAAGATCTTCCTTCAAGATGTTAGACTTTCATGAAGGAGACCACTCTAATACCAATTGAAGAACACAAGATTATACTGAGAGGGGTAGGTGAACAATATAAGATACAAATTTTTACTTTTCTTTCCAAATCAGTATTATTCAATATTATCAATTGTAATGATGAAATAGTGCATAAATCATCACACACATAAGAGACACAAATTTAACATGGTTCACCCAATGTGGGCTACATCCACGGAGAAAATATTTCTTATAAATTTTCTCAACAAATATCTTTGGAACCAATTCCCTATTACAATGTTTATGGGCACCAACCCAAAGGAGACACCAATCCCCTATGCTCAAGTTTATGGACACCACTCCATAGGAGACACCAATCCCCTCTGCTCTAGTTTTGTGGACACCACTCCATAGGAGATACCAATCCCCTCTACTTTTGGTTTTGTGGACACCACTCCACAGGAGACACCAATACCCTCTACTTATAGTTTTTTGGACCTCTATCCATAGGAGACACCAATCCCCTTTATTCTAGTTCATGGACCTCTATCCACATGAGACATAAATCCCCTTTGCTTTGGTTCATGGACCTCTATCCACAAGAGACACCAATCCCCTTTCCTTTGGTTTATGGACCTCTATCCATAGGAGAAACCAATCCCCTTTGCTTTAGTTTGTGGACCTCTATCCACAAGAGATACCAATCCCCTTTGCTCAAATCTTATTCAAGCCTACATACAAGTCTTGCTCAAATATGCTCACAAAAACTTGCTCAAATATAATTCAAGCCTACACATAAGGCTTGCTCAAATATGCTCATAAAACTACTCAAATATACTCCAAGCCTTCTTAAAAGGCTTGCTCAAATATGCTCATCAAACTATTCAAATATAATCCAAGCCTTCTCACAAGGCTTGCTCAAATATACTACAATCCTACACACAAGGCTTGCTCAAATATACTCACCAAACTACTCAAATCTACTCCAAGCCTTCTCACAAGGATTTCTCAAATTTTCTTACCAAAACCTGCTCAAATATCTACTCAAATCTATTCACAAAACCTACTCATAATCCCACTCAAATCTGCTCACTATTGGTTCTCATAAACCTACTCAAATATACCTCAAAACCTGCTCAACATTCCCATTTCTTGCATAGAAATAATTGCATATATCTTTCCCAAAAGTGCTTTCTTTGACTAAAGTAATTCAGACATATTCTACCTAGAATTCTTTTTCTTCATGAACATATAAAGAAAATGATATGCACTAAAAAAAATGCCAATATGTTCTTCACATTCACATGTCTCACATTTATTGCATTCCAAAAGATAGCTTTAGTCTAGCACTTGATAATTGACCTTCTTATGTACTTCCAAAACCAATCAAACCAATGCACAAGTTTACTTCACAAAATTTGGTCTTTAATACTTGCAAATTTGCTCTCAATATCAATCACAATAATGCACAGATTTGCTTCACAAACATTGGTCTATAGCCCTTGCACTTTCACTTCAATTTCACTCAAAGCAATGTACACTTATGTTCTCAAACACTTTGCACTTTTATTCCCAATTTCATTCAACACTAATGCACAACTTGTTCACAAACCCTAGCACATATGTTTCCAATTTTATTCAACAATGATGCACAAATTTGTTCTCAAACCCTAGCACATGTGTTTCCAATTTCATTCATCAATGATGCACAACTTTGTTCTCAATCCCTAGCACATGTGTCTCCAATTTCATTCAATAATAAAGCACAACTTAGCTTTCACACTCTAGCACAAATATTTTCAAAAATGCACATAAATTAATCCTTATATCTCCACCTTATGAATTAAAACTACTTTCTTCAAACAACACCACTTTTAGTAGGATTTAAAACACCATACCTTAAAAATACCTTGATGATGATGTACCTTCAAAAACCTATCTCAAAATAATTTCCTTTCTTTTGCCACTTCTAAAATAGGTTAGTAAAACTCCTTTTCAAAACATTCATATTAAAACTTTTAAAGAAGATGTGCACAAGAATGCCTGAAAATAATGCTTCATAAATCTTTTTTGGTTTCACAATATAAACACTTTACTGATGAAACAAACCCCTAAAAATATCATGCAAAAATACAATCAACAAAAAGATCACAATAGACCTTATGTCTCCTTTCTAAAGTGCCAAGTACAATATATCAACAATACCAAATATAATAAATCTTATACACACCTTATAACTCTATTTCTATTTTTTTTACAATCACAAATAACTCCCTTACACATTACACCACATACACTTTCCAAATGACACAATACACCATACAACTCCCACTTTGACATATATAAATAATTCCCTCAACAAAATATAATTTTCATATACACCTAATTCCCTTAATTCAATTCAATTAAAAATAAAATAATTTATGCACTCCTATGGCCACCTCAAATAAAACCAAAACAAATTTAAAAATTCAAATACCTCATATGCGACTGGGATTTTTTAGGTAGCACTAAGAATGGGGCATGTCAGATATAAACCTTATGTCCTGCAATAATCTAAAACTCAACCCACAGTAAAATGGTGTTAGAACTTTTTGACCCCGTCACCCTTCTCTTAACAATGCTCACACAAGCCAACCAACCACTAAGCTACCCCAGATGAGTGATACCCAATCGGTGTGCATATAGATTTGACAATGCCAACACCTACACACCTTGAAATTTCACTATCTCTTTTTATCTCTATCATTCGCAAAAAAAATCATGCACAAAAATCATTAATGAAATGCTTTCCGCTCTTTTTTCAAATTTTAAAGGGCAATGCATTTATATGCTTTGTAAAAATGTCTTCAAATTTTCCAAGGTCGACTTATATTTCAAAACCTCCAAAATGTTGGCACATTTGGGTTTAAATATTATAACATAAACATTATATTAATTTAGTTTTAAAATGTATCAAAACCCAAATGTAATTTTTTAAAAAATTGGGAGTTTTAAGGAAATTGAATTTAGAAATTGATTCTTGATAAATTGATACTTCCAAATTGATGTTTTGCAATTTTTGAAGAACTGATTTTTTAAAAAAAAATTAAATTTTGGATAAATAAAGTTTTCTACTCCAAAAGAAATTTGAAATTTTTTAAAATTTAAAAACTTTATTGATTGATAAATTTGTAAATTTGATCAAATGTTTATTTGAAATTTGGTAATGAAAAGGTCTTCTAATCCAATAAAATTTATTATTATTGATTTGCAAGTTTTATTTGAAGAATTAAAACTTCGGATCTATAATGATTTCAACTTCAAGGGATCTCATTATGGAAGAAGTCACTAAAAGTATATTTGTTCAAGATAGTGAAGAAATGTTGAACAAGTTAAAATTATATCCATAAAATTTAATAGATGATTTTTATGGAAAGATGAAAATGTTAAATGATTTGAAAGTGAGTTTATCTTTATTTATCAAAAATACAAAAGATGAAAGTTCACAACACTTATTAGCTATATTTATCAAACTTTTTTTAGACCATAGTGGGATTCACAAAACACCATTATATTATCTATTGAAATATACATAGTGATTATAGATTAGCTCACCTTTGAGATTTATCAAGAGGATAGGCAAGAGAAGAAATATGTCAATTGTGACAAATATTATTGAATACAAAAAATTTCAATTCTAGAATGTATTATTGTGATGACCTTTTAACTCCTTACATATAAGTTACACTTGTTGCCATACCACAAATGAATATGAAGATAAGAAAGTCAAGAAAAAAAAAGAAAGTATAAATGGAAGAAGAACAAAATACATGAAGCAAAGACTGAAAACAAAGAAAATCAAGCTGAAGGACTAAAGGAAATAGATTGAATACTAAAGTATTCAATAACCAAATAATGTAATACATGGGGGTGTTAGAGAATATTACATTATTTGGTACATGCTAATGTACCCCCATGGTACCTTATAAGACAATTGTAAAAATGTAAAATTAGAATAAGGCTTGAGTCAATAGTTTAGGAATGTTATTTATATTTCCCCTTTATATATGTGTTTATGTGTAGGATGTGCACAAGTGTCATGTAACTATGTGTGCAAGTGTGTAAATGTAAGTCTGAAAAGTGTTATAGAATAAAGTGTGCAAATAGAGAGCCAAGAGTTAAGTATACAAATGGCAAGATAATAACCCAAAAGGCATGAAATATTTGTCTTATGTGTGGAATAGGAAAGGATGCATCTCCTAGATATATGAGGAGAGCAATAAAAAAATATTCCAAGAGTTACCTTTATAAGGTGATATTATGGGGAGAAAGGTCCATGCATTGTATAAAAAAATATATGTATTTCAAGAATTGAAGATATAGAAGCTTGTATACATTATTGAGCATATTATTGTCAATTTTCTTCATGTTCTTTCAATCATGATATTGGCTATTTATTTCATATTATTGTTTTTATTTTCATCAATTTTTTATTCATTGATATTTACCATTTATAATTGAAATATCAAATATTAATTTCATATCTGATCCTAAACATCAAGACCTATGATAATCTAGGTAAAAATCCAACCTACTACAAAGATAAAAGTATAATATAATGATTTTAAATATTGATATATTACACAATGAAATATTTTCTAATTTTTATTTTCAAGCAAAAAAAATATTAAACTCTTAACAAATATTTCTATAATAGGATTTTTAAATCAAACAAGTAAATAATCTAAGCTAAAGCAACTAGTTTATTGAGGAAATAAAAAAATATTGATAAAAAATAGTTGGGAATCCACAAAAGACAATGAAGCTTGGAAATATATGTTATTTCTTGTTAGACTTAATATTCTAGAAACATCCCAAAACATACATTCACCACAATCATAAGCATGAAAAGGAAGAAGAGTAAAATAAAAGAGTGTATAGATGAAAATTAGAGAAATAGATAAACAACCAAAATAGGAAGAAAGAGTAAGGGGTGGGTGCCCAAATGCACCCTAATATATCATATATCATAAAATAGATTGGTCATCATGGAGTATTTATAGTTATACTAAATATCCAATTAGATAATAATCTCAAGTCGAAATAATATGACATGAAGGTTGAATTGCAATATAATAAATATATTACACCCTTTAGTCAAGGCTATCCATAGAGGTGGAGTAACCAATATCACCAATAGTGAATATATAAAGGTTACCCTTAGTCTTACATGATCATGCCTATAGTCTTATGTAAATGGTGTCCTTATGATTACATAAGTGATGCCCATAATGTTACATGTATAATATCCATAGGTTTACATATAAACTTGTAAATGGGCAACATTAGTAGTGTTCATAAGTACTCTTTCACACTATTGACCTTGGCCTAATAATATTATATTACACATACTTCAACACCCCACATAATCTAAGCTAAGAGGACAAGGATAGGAGATAGTAGAAATAAAATTCCTCCAATAATAGATGATCTAGTGGGCCTCTACTTTACCATTTTTATCCTATCCTTCATCATTAGAAATCTTGTAACTTGATCTCAATAATTCTATCTCAATCTTCATCAATCTTGTTATGCAATTTTTTATGGCTTATTCTTAACTTTTACAATAATCGTATGTGGTTGAATTCATTGAAATATTATAAATTTCATTTGATAGATGATATTTGGATTCTAATAATTTGAATTAGTTTGGATGAACTTGTATATGAGAAATATCTCTACAACTCTGCATAGAACTTCATAATGGATAAGAAGCTTGAAAAGTCCTCCAAGAGAAATACATTATAGCTTGCTTTTTGTAATAGCATTCAATTAAGGAACCAAACAAACTATATTAAATGGAGTAATTTTGAAATCATAGTGGAGAAAATTAGAATCAAATCAAAACTAGGCTCGAGAAAAAATTAGAAAAAATAAAAAATTGATAAAATATGGGGGAAACAATTGATAAAAAAAAACAAAGAAAATACAAAATTTCATTGAAAAAAGTTCTTTCATGCATATCATAATGAATTAAAATCATGTAAATAAAATATTATAATGTAAGTGATACAAGCTTAAACTACACATGAAAGTGATAAAACACATCTTAAATAAAAAAAAATTAATACGTCCAAAATTCAAATATATGTGTATTGCTTATAATATAAAAAGGTACAAATTACAAAATGTGTCAGGAGTCATGACAAATACAATGTCCTAATATCTTTGAATTCCTTCGCTCTTTTCCCTAGCAAAAGCTTTAGTCTCTCTTTGTCATTGTGTCCATGCCTCTTTTTGTGCCTTGGTTGCTAACACCAGTCACCACCTATGCCAGGGGTCAAGGGGGTAAGAGCCCCTTCCATGGTCAAGGGGCAACCCCCCTTGTAGGATTTATGGGTAGTATTAATACAAGGTAATAATGTTTAAAACCATTAATACCTTAACTATTTAAACTAAACTTTTCAATATACAAGCATACAAGAAAATCATTTGTGGTTATAAATATTATTTCTATATACAATACTATTGATAAATAAGTTTGGATTGATATTTCAACATATTTCTATGGAGAATTTCATAAATTAATAATTTATAGAATTATCATTGGTCATTGTTGTTGGCTGTTGGATTCCTTCATACCACAATCCACTTTTTGTTAGGATGTCCTAGTGTGTTTGGGATGGTGTGGTAATAGGTAAGTATACTCCTTTATTCCTTCATAAATGGTATTCTCCCTTATTATTCTCTTACTTTATTCTCTATGAATGTAGTTGCTACCATTTTTTCCAAAAAATCACAAAAACTTAACAAATCGACAATTCAAGGCAAGACTCGACATTTGTAAAAAAAATAAAAAGTCATGAATTGGCAATTAAAATCATGATTTTTGTAACAGAGATTAAAAATAATAGATTTAACACACTCCTCATTAACCTTTACCTTACCTCTTACTGTAGCTATGTTGGATTTTAAAGATTTGAAATGAGATATATAGTCTTAAATATTAGTAATATTTGAAAATTTGAGATTGGAAAGTTTGATCTCTTTTTTTGTTAACATTAATAGCACTTAATTTTTCATAGATATCCTTAAATGTTTTCCATACCTAAATAATATCATTCTTCTCTTAGATGTTTAAAATTATGTCTAGATAAACTAATACAAAAAATACCAAGGACTTTTAATCTAATCTTAGCAAGTTCATGAAAGATGTTTTTATATTTCATCATTGAAAAATGATATGGAGATTCCTAATTCTTGGTAATCCTACCATTTTAACTAAAAATTAATATGCTTTAATCCCATTGAGATGAGTAGCATACACAAAAAAATCGATTCCACACAAATATCCACATAGAACTATAATAGGTCTATAAGGTATTATCACCATTATGTAGAGCTTAAAATTTTATGTGATCTAGAAATTGGGATTAAAATTATTTTATATGCAATATTTATATCCTTTGGAATATTGGATATATTAACACTTCAAAGAAAAAAACAAATTCTAAACCTTATAAAAATTTCCATCAAATTGGGTATTGTTACTTGGTGGAGTTCATTGCTGAAACCTGGGCAAAAATAATTGGGTGCAACCTACTCTTGTTCGAAAAATACAATTTCATAAGTTGACATTTATGATTGACATATTTACTCATATATATGTATAAAAAATCAATAGTTTATAGCCAATGGGGTTCAAATTCAATAAATTAAGGGGAGAACCTTATATTTTATTTCTAGATATAGATATTAGACTAATGTATTTGAGAGGTAAGTAAAAGAAAAACATATTTATGTGTTTTTTTCAAGAGAAAAATAAGAAAAATCAACACCAAAAGGATTTGAACCCATGACCTTTCCCACATGAACAAAGGAACCTAAAAGGAATTATGGAAAAATGCAAAACACCAAACCAAGCCATAAGGATCAAGGGGTTGAAGAAACACCACATTAACCAAAACAAAGAGACTAAAAAAATAAAAATAAGATAATGAAAGCTAATAGAAAAATTGCAATATCATATCATATATCAGAATTGATTTTGAATACAATGGAAAAGACTTGCTTAAATAGGCAAGGAATATCCACCACAATCGTAGGATCAATAAAGAGATAAGGATCAATATTCACTGTACAAATAGGGAGGTGTGATACGATCAATGGAGAAAATATATCAACCCTACAAATGTAATCAGCGAATGTAAATCCCTAGGAATGGCAAATATCCCCATAATATCTAATTAAGATAAATATAAATATCCACACAAAGTGGGTGGAAAAAGATAAAATAAACTAATATAAAATTAAATACCTAGGTGAGCATGAGATAGAGTATAAACACCTACTCTAACACCCCACCTCAAGCAAATCTAGGGATAAAAAGAAGTGGCATATCCATAGTATGAGTCCCAACAACAAGACCTAATAAGGTACTAATGTACAATGTGTATCTAAAATCTCTTGAACTAGAAAATGGAAAACACATGGGAGAAACCATCTATCTAGAAAGAGATAAGAAGAATAAAAGAATGTGGTCTCATCCACACCCCCTAAGAACAACGCTCTTCACCCCAAAAATCTCTTGCAACAAATGAAAATGAGGATATGAGAAGATTTTAGTGAAGATGTTAGTAATCTACTGCTAAGTGGTAATGTATTCCAAGCTAATCACTCCATCCCACTCTCGGATGCCATGGGCCTCATAAAACCTCTTTAGATCAACATAGACTACATAACAAAGAAGACCCATGCTAAAATTAGAAGTATGCCTTGAAGGTGGGAGACCTTCATTGAAAGGTATTGTCTTCTCAATTGTAGTCTCATCTTCACTATGATCATCATCAAAACAACCACATTCAAAGTAAAAAGTAGATGAGTATGGAGAAGGAGTAGAAAGAGTGGGATTAATTTGAGAATTATGCTCATTAAACTGGACATGATTTTGGAGAAGAACTTCATGTGTATCTAGATCTAGTAATTTATAAGCCCTCATATCCTCACAATAGCCAATAAAAATGAGTGGATTGCTCTTTCTATCCAAATATTTCATTTTCTTATTTGAAACATGAGCCCATGCCTGAATCCCAAAAACCTGCAAATGAAAAACATTAGGCTTGGTCCTTTTCCAAGCCTCCTTTGGAGTCATCTATGCAAGAGCTCAATGAGGTGTGTGATTTTGAATACAATTCACACAATTGACTATCTTGGACCAAAAATTAGAAGGTAAATCTCATGAGTGCATCATACAATTTGCCATTTCCTTTAGTGATCAATTTTTCTCTCAGCTACACCATTCTCATGTGGTGTATGTGGGATAGAGTGTTGATGTAGAATCCCATGAAGGACCAAAAAAATTGAAAACTCCCTACTGAAATACGTCCCCCATTTATTTGTGCAAAGCTTCTTAATGCAACTCAAATATTTATTCTCAATAAAATCCTTAAAAACTTTGAATGTGGCAAAAAAATCACTCTTGAACTTGAGAAAATATACCCATATTTTATATGAAAAATCATCAATAAAGGTGAGTGCATACTTAGCTCCCAAAAAAGGAGTAGGAAAAATAATCAAGTCATTGTGCACAAACTCAAGATGGGAAGAAGCTCTCTTTGACATACCTTTGAAAAAAGGGTTGTGATGTTGTTTTCCAAGTACACAACCTAGAAAAGCTCCATCAATATAGGAGACCCTAGGTAATACAATGACCATATCATGAGTTTTTAAATCCTTCAAATATATGTAATTGATATGGCCAAATCTCTCATTCCAAATATTTCTTTCTAAATTTGCATGAGCCACCAAACAAGTACCTCCAAGTGAAGAATCAAAACCCTCAAAGTGATAAATACATGATCTATGGTCAGAAACTCCTTGTGCAATAATAGACTATGGGTCACTCAAATATCTAATCTTAGCTCCTGTAGGTGTAAACAACACAGTTTTACCCCCCTAAAATGACAAATTTGATACACAAAGAGCAAAATGGTGGAAATGTTTGGAATATAAAGAACATTATTAATGCATCCACCATCAACTTGTATGTCACATCTTCCCTTAACTAAAATAGAAGAAGAATCTCCAACCTCAATGCAAGATGTAGAAGTAGAACACACGGTGGAAAATGAATCCCTAGATGAAGTTGTTAGAGTAGATTTTTTACCTTAGCTCATGTTCACCTAGGTAATTTATTTTCATTTTATTTATTTATTCCATGTATTTTCCCCAACCACTTCTGTGTGGATATTTCATTTATCTTATTTAGATATTATGAGATGTTACATATTTATTTCTTAGATATTATGGAGATATTTTTAGGTTTGACTATTCCTAGGAGTTATGGGGATATTTTTAGGTATATTTGGAGGGTTGAGATTCTTTCTCCCATAGAGGTTACAGATCTATGGACCATATCACTTATTCCTTTTGTACGGTGGATATTTGTCCTTAGCTTGATCCTACCACTATGGTTGATCATCCTTGCCTATATAAGCAAGGCACTTTCATTGTACTCGTAGAGGAAGTTCCTTATTTAGGTATAAGATATGATATTGTTGCTCATTGTTTTGCATATCCATTTGTAAGCTTATGTTATCAATTTGATTTAGATTCTTGTTGTTATTGAATGTGGTGTTCTGTTAACACTTGAGATCCTTACATCTTGGAATAATTTTTTTATTATTCTTTTCATGGCATCAGATCAATGGGTGTTGCAGTCATCCATTTGTGAGTGTTATGCAGTTGTTTCTCTTGCAGGTTCAAATATTGGTTTGGAAGCTTCAGTTTTTGTGATCGGGTGCTTGGTGGAGTTTTTGGCCATTTTTTGTCTCTCCTTCCATTTTCATATCATCACAAGCCTCCTAAAATCTCTTCTACCCATACTGCAATAGCCTCATTCCCTTGGATATATCCTAAGCATTTTCCTTCTTGAGCATTTCCTTTTTTTGCAAGGTCATCAACCCAGCCCATTTTTATATTTTGTATGTACCACCTGATAGAAATGCAATTATTCCATGAAAGTTTTTTGAGGTATTTAGATGCATTCATTTGAGTTGTGTCTAAAATTGCATCTCATTTGGATTAGTATTCTTCAATATATCTTGATTTTACGAAAACCTACACTTTTTTAGTAATCTGTGTATACCTTCATCAAAATTCTACGGTTTTACATATATTTTTATAGAGTCTGTAAAATCATACTATAGACCTTCCCATAAAATTTTAAAGAATTTGGAGCTGTATTGTAACAGTTACAATGATTTTACTATTTTTAGTAAACTCGTCATTTTAGAAGAAATATTGGGAGTTGCTTAGCAAAATTGTTTCCAGGCTTGTAAAATCATTTTTTTGATGTCTATAAAATTTTAGATTTTTTGGATATGTATTTAGACATTTACAATGTTTTTATGATTGCACTCTCAATATTGCATTGTGAAAAAGGGTTTTGCACTTGAACCGGTATATGTACTATTGTTATAAAGTCCCTTCTTCCTTCATTTTCTATTTTTCCACTTAGTTTGGAACTTTATGATCAGCTTACTTGGTGTTAAGTATTGGTGGAGCCTACACATTGTTGTGCTTGAGGAGTCATTTGTCTTTGACTTCCCTTGCTTTGTTGTGGTGCATCCTCTTGTGTCAATATTCCTCATTGAGGCACTTAGTTTGAAGGAGGGGATTGTTTTGGTAATTCCTTTGGATATTTTTTAGAGTTTAGAGGCTTCATTTGTGCATTTATATGATTTTGTGGTATTTTGCACCACCTTGTGACATCACACTAGACCTTTCACATTATAATGGCATTTGATTTTGGAGGGGGGGGAGGGGGGGCCTCTTCTACTTTTGAGGACATCTTGGAAAATTCTTTTTTTAAACTTAGCATAGAGGCAAACACTAAAATTTTGGAAGCATAGTTTAAGGTACTTTGTTCATTATGTCAAAGTGAAGGTTTGGATCCTTTGTTCATAACTCCAAAATTTGAACCAATGGTGAAGGATAAGGAGTATAGAACATGGTTCATGAATAATTTAAATATCTTTAGCATGCTTTATTATTCAGTTTATGAGGAGCTTCAAAATTTTATTGGAGTTCACAAGAACACACTTCACATTGCTTATCATATGTTGAAAATAATTTTTTTACCCAAGGAACCTTCTCTTACAATTGCTTGCATGGAGAACATCATTTGTGACATTGCATCTTTGTTTTTGGAGTCACTATCTCATGATGTTTTGGATGATGATGTTGATGCTATAGTACCTACTTCAAATATTTTACAGGATACATCTCCACACTTGTCTTATGTGGATGATCATGTTGATGTTGCAACATATACAATAGATATTTCATGGCATATTACATCCTTACATATAGATGAATTCTTGGACGGTGTTGCCTCTCTCTTCATTGAGAGTTAAACATGTGATTTTCTTGACATGTAGGAGGACCTCACTCATATATTTGATGATGATGTATACATTATATCTCCTCCATGTACTTCCTTTGTGGAATATTTTTTGGTGTGCTGATGCAGGAGCATCTGATGGCAGTAGAACTATTTTGTGTCCCCCATCAGTGGTATTAGAGTGGGAGTTCCTGAGTGTGCAAATAGATCGTTGAACGTGAGGTAGTTTGCACCAGGATCTGTGGAAGAGTGTAGAGTTCCTGAGTGTGCAAACAAATCACCGAATGTGAGGCATTTTGCACCAGGATCTATGGAAGAGCGTAGAGTTCTTGAGTGTGTAAACAAATCACTGAACGTGAGGTAGTTTACACCAAGATCTATTGAAGGGTTGAGAGAAGAGAGTGAAGAAGAATACCTCCATGAAGAAATCATGGTGGTGGGGGAAATGTGGTACCTGAAGAAGATTTTAGAGCTTTGCAGAGGCAAGTGCGAGCCCTGCAAGAGGAGTTGCGAAGAGGGGTTGAGCCAAGGAGAGAAGACCATGGTGAATATGAATTTTGGGAGGTTGATGATCCATCATATGAAGAAGAACCAATGGATCTTGCACAATGCAAAACAGTATAGAAGTGAAGGTCACTTCTCAATCCACCCCAGTTGTCTGATGTAGGAGCATCCGATGGCAGCAGAGCTATTTTGTGTCCCCCATCATGTGCCCTCCCCCTTTGAGTGAGCCACCTTGTCCACCATTTTCTTATATTGTTTCTTTCACATTGGATGATGTACTCCTACAAGATTTGGATACAAATATTTTGTCTTCATTTGGACTCTCACTTGGAGATCCCGAAGACCATGTTGATTCTTTTGAGGCTTCTAAGACTCCGCTTATTTCCCTTTATGCTTCCATGGGCTCATCATCACTTATGCAATAGGACATTGGTGATTCTTCCTTTATGGATGCTCTTCAAACATCTCTTCCACTTTTGCACACTCATGGTTTTGTGCATATTGATATTTTGGATGTTGATTGGGACTATATTCTACCCTATTTTGGTGTTGGTTTGGGCTTCTACATTCTTGGATATTCATTGAAAAGGATTGAAAATCCAACTAACTTCATATTATTTACAAACTCATTATATAGACTCTAATGGCCTAAAATACATAACCAAACCCGTCAAATCATGGATTTGATCCAATATGCTTAACCATAAGCTAAAAAAATGCAAAGGAGAATGCACGTAACTTCTAAGTTAAGATAAAAGGAATATTGCTAACTATAAGATCCATTTTAGCTATCTTGAAGTACACACTTCCTACTTTGAGTTCACACTTACTAACTAACACTCTAAATGACAACTAGAATATAACAAGTCCCCACAAGTGCATGTGAGAAGGAGACTCACTTACAATATTAATTTGCAAGAAATAAACTATGCAAACCTAGCTAGGAACTACTAGAGGGGTCATATGAGTGATAAAACATCAATCCTCATCATGCCTCCCCACAATAGAAGCATTGGCCTCCAATGCTTTTAGAAGAGTAGGAAAGTCATGAGACATCTGATGAAAAGAAATCCAACGAGCCTTATGCGACAGCTATCCTCATCGAGCCACAAGATATGAGGTGGTAGACCCCTAGTAAGTCTTTCGAGTCTTTGTGTCATAGATATGATCGAAATCCAATGGTAACTGAGAATCAAGAACCATGTCCACAGGATGACTGATAGCTGGTGCGGTCTCCAATGTAGAGTCAAAGTATAGCTTCAAAAGATCTACATTGATGATGTCATGAATTCCCAAGTGTGCGGGAAGATCAAGGCGGAAAGCATTCTCAGACACCTATTGAAGAATAGTATAAGGCCCATAGCAAATCGGTTTGATTTTACTATGAGTCTTATCAGTAAAATGTTGCTTGTCAAGATGCAACCAAACTTTATCACCAACCTGAAATGGATGAGGAATTCGATGTTGATCCATGGCCTTTTTTTGTTGCTACTTTGTCTTTTACAAAATATCAATCACCTTTGATTGCATATTGTGCAAGTTCTGAATAAATGAGTGGGCATTGTCTTGCTCCTTTTGAAGATGTGAAGTGATAGGAGAAGGCAAAGACAAAGGTAACTCATAAGGTGCCAAGGGCTGAAATCCCATACAAACCTCAAAAGGTGAATGACCTGTAGAAGAATGTAGGGCCCTATTGTAGGCATTTTCAATATGAGTGAGACTCAAGTCCCACTTTGCTGGTGAAGCATGATGATAGATTCGTAAACTTTGCACAAGGGTACGGTTTACCACTTCAGTCTGCCCATCTGACTGCGGATGATAGGCGGTGGAAAATTTAAGGGAAACTCCTAAAATTTTCCACAAAGAATTCCAAAAGTTACCCACAAAATGTGAATCACAATCCGATATAATGCTAGTAGGTAGACCAAAGGAATGCCAAATATTGTCAAAGAACAATTGGGCTAAGTCTACTGCAGAACTTGTCTTACAACATGGAATAAACTTAGCCATCTTACTAAATATGTCAACCACCACGAACACACAATCATGTTGTCGCACTGTCATGGTAAAACCACTAACCAAATCCATGGAAATGCTTTCCCAAGGATGGGAAGGAATGGGCAAAGGCATGCTTAAGAAAATCTTCCTGTTAGCTAGTTTTGAGCGACAACAAACTGCACACTGTTTGAGAAATCTCAACACATCCCTCTGCATTTTAGGCCAATAGAAAAATATTTGCAAGTGATGAAGTGTTTTGTGCTTCCCAAAGTGACCACCATAAATTTTAGAATGATATTCCTTAAGAAGTGACACTCTAGGCTCACAAGGAACACAAACCTTATCCAATTTGTAAAGAAGTCCTTCTTTGATGTATAAATCTTGGAAAGGACGCAAATTGGAAGAAGAAGGTGTACTCACTTGTTCAAATATTTTCCCAAAATTAGGATCCTGTGAATATTGATTAGGCCAAGTCTGAAATCCCAAGTGTGAAGTGGACATAACTGTTAAGTCAAGAGCGGCAGGAGGCCTACTCAAACAATCAACAACAGTATTACTCTTCCCCTTTTTGTACTTGATCACCAAGTGAAATTGTTGGAGGTAAGAGGCCCACTTCATATGTCTTGACTCTTCAATTTTACTTTGATATTGTAAAAACTTAAGAGGCATATGATCAGTGTGTACTACTGTATCTTTTACCAAAATATAATGTCTCCAATACCTGATAGCTTGAACTAATGCATACAAATCCTTGTCATATGTAGAATAGTTCAACTTAGTAGCAGAAAAAGTTTCTGAATGATAAGCAACTGGATGACCATTTTGTTTGAGCATAGCTTCTAAGGCAACTTTAGAGGCATCTGTTTCAATCTCAAAAGGTTGAGAGAGGTCGGGTAAAGTTAACATAGGTGATGTACAAAGTTTCTTTTTGAGTTTCTCAAAGGCAATCTCTTGTCTTTTCTCCCAATGAAATGGAATTTTAGACTTAGTGAGATAATGCAATGGAGTTGCAAGAGTGGAATATTGAGGAATGAACTTGTGATAAAAATTCGCAAGTCCTAGGAAACTCCTTAACTCAGTGAGAGTTGAAGGAGGGGACCACTTAAGTAAAACATCAACTTTTGTGGGATCTACCTGAATTCCACTTTCACTAATCACACCAAGGTAAGAAACTGAAGTATTGCCAAAAGAACACTCGAAAGAATTGGCATATAGTTGATTCTTCGCAAGAAGATCAAGTGTATGATGGATATGCCTAAGGTGTTCCTCCCAAGTATTTTATAATATTAATATATCATCAAGATATATTATTACAAATTTGTCAAGTACATCACAAAATACATCATTCATCAACCTCATGAAGGTTGCAGGAGCATTAGTAAGACCGAAGGGCATGACCAACCATTCAAAGAGGCCCATATTCATCTTAAAATTTGTCTTCCATGTATCCTCAGCTTGGATACGCACTTGATGATATCCACTTTTGAGATCTATTTTTGAAAAGAACTTAGCTCCTTGGAGCTGATCTAATAAATCATCAATGCGTGGTAGTGGATATCTATTCTTTATAGAAATTCTATTCAAAGCATGAAAATCAATGCACAATCTCCAAGTGCCATATTTTTTAAGAACCAACAAAATAGGTGAGGCACAAGCAGAATTACTTTCCTTAATGAAACCCTTAGACAACAAATCTTCTATTTGCCTTTTTATTTCTTCATTTTGCAAAATAGATTGTCTATACATGGGAGCATTAGGTAGTGAAGAACCAGGAATGATTTCAATGCTATGATTAATTGTGCGAATTGGAGGAAGAGACTTTGGCTCCTGAAATATGTGTGAGTAATTTTGCAATATTTTATCCATTGAAGAGTGTTTCTTTGGAATGGATGTGGATGTAGGAGTATTTTGAGAGCGAATGAAAATTAGAGCAACATCACCACCTTTTTTAATTACTCTTTTTGTTTACTTGGAATTTAGAATAATGTTAGGAGTGTTGGTGCTTTTAATGAGAAAGACCTGACCATATTTTTGAAGTGTGTAGGTTCTTTTGAAAGCATCATAAACAACTCTCCTATCATATTGAAAATGTTGTCCAAGAAAAATCCCACAACAATCCATAGGAGTCACATCACAAGTGAATTGATCTATGAAATGTGGGCCAAGTGCAAATTTTAATGTGCAAGTGTGAGTGATTTCTGAGCCCCTTTCACTATCCTTCCAACCCAAAGAATAAGGTTGAGGATGAGGCTCCATAGGTAACTTCAATTACTCGACAATGGACCTCGCAATTAGATTTTTCTACGAGCCATTATCCACTATACAATCTGTTGCAAAATTATGGAGCAAATGAGCTTGAGTGATGAACAAAGCATCACGAGCGCCCCCTGATGAAATTACATTTACCAAGGTAACCTCATTGATCTTACCTCGTAATTCCATGTATACTCTACGTTCTCCTACTGACTAAATGGGACCTTTGGAAGCATCCTTTTCTTGAGTAGTGATGACTAAACTTTTCTTCTTAAGCTTAAAACAATCAGCTTTTTCATGACCTTTCTTCGTATAATAGTTACAAAACTTTTTTTATTTTAAAGAAGGTTTGGAAGAAGAAGAAGAAGAAGAAGGAGTAGAAGCAGAAGGGGAAGGAGAAGGAGACAGAGAAGAAGAATTCTTCTTTTGAGCAAAGTTCTTTTTTGGTGAGAACTATTCCATTTTGATGAGTTTGCAACCACTTGAGTAGCAGATGCACGGAATGCCTGCGAATGCGCTTTGAACTTGTCCTCCGCAAGTTGCTTCTGGTTGAAAATTGAATCCAATGTTTCCATAGAAACAAACATAATTTCCCTATACAAATGTTCCAACAAACCACTTTGAAATTTGAGAATCAAAGCTTTAATATCTTCCTCCACATTCAAAAGTATCCTATACCTATTGAATTGAAAGATATATTCCTGCACAGTCATATTAGTACATTTCCAAAATTGAAACCACTTAATGACCAATTCCTTAGAATAATTGGAAGGATAGAAATTGGTCTTAAGATAATCTTCAAGCTCATCCCATGAGATGAGTTCATCATGACCTCTTTTTCTTTCAACAAGTACTTTAACTAAACCATAAATTTTTAGCTTAGCATATGGAACCATATCCTCATCTGAAAGCTGAGTGTAAGAAAACCAAGAACTCATGTCAAGAATCCAACTATTCAAGACTTTAGGATTCTAGGATCCATCATAAAGTGGTACTTCACAATGAACTCTCAGGCGAGAATCATGAGTAGAAGTTGAAGCATTATGGAGAGAAATATCATTTACCTTCATTGCAAAGTTACCAAGAAATTCTACCATGGTAGTATCATTAGCTTTATCTTCTAAAGCATTTACAACATGTGCAAGTTCTGCCACTTGGGCAGCCAAGTCAGAAGCCATGTGAGACTAGGTATAAGCCAGGAGTAAAAGGAAAAAGCATTGAAAATCAAGGTAAAATTTGGAAATTCCTTGTTACAATGTTGTGCCCTAAAAAATACTCCTAAGGCTCAAAATTTAAAAATTTAAACTAACCTAAGGTTTACAATTTATATTTTATTAATTTAAAAATAACTTAATTAAAAATTAAATTGTAATTAATCAAATATTAATTAATTTAAGTAAGTTATTAGAAATTAAATTAATAAAAAATAAAAAAAATGACATGCATAACATTAGAATAGAAAAATTAAAAAAAAAATTACAATTTACCCTCGGTAAGAACGAAACTACACTCCACTTGCTGTGCATGAATTTCTGCAACTGATGTTGCATGTTTCCCGAGGCAGCCAATCGTGCTTCTCCATGCAAAAAAATAATAATAATACTTGCAGAGACGACCAATTCTATCGTGCACTAAGCAATGACAGGTCCTGCAAAGCCTGCAGATTGCAAGGCTGCAACAGGCCTGTCCAGCATGCAGGCAGGCCGTAGAGTCGGCAAGTCTGCAGTGGCAGTAGTGCCTGCAGCACGTGCAAGGCTACTAGGCATGCAAGATGGTAGCACCTACAATGACTGAAAAACTTGTAGCTCGTGCAAGTTGTAGTGCAGGTTGTAGGACATGCAGCTTTCGCTACACGTGTAACCTGTAGCTCCTGCCAGTTGCAGATCGTGCAGCTTCCACTGCACGAGAAGCCTGTAGCACCTGCATGCTGCAGATCATGCATCTGTCACTACACATGTAGCCTATAGCCTTGCTAGCTACAGATCATGCATATTCTGCTACACAAGAAGCCTACAACACCTACAGGGTGTAGATCGTATAGCTATTGTTGCACATGTAGCCTGCAGCACCTGCAGGCTATAGACCGTGCAGCATTCGCTGCACCGTAGTCGACACGTTGTGGTAGTCAAACATCGGAGGCTGCCGAGATATAGCCGAACGCCTACTGATATATAGCTGAACACTGGCTCAATGAGCCCTTTCGGCTTAATTTTTTTTTTTACAATAAAATTAAAAATTAATATATCAAAATAATATATTAATTTAAAATTAAGTTTGCTAACAAAAATGAAATTTTAAATTAACCAGAAGGTTAATTTAACTACATGACAAACTTAAATTTTTACAAATAGTAGCAATTTTTGAAGGTAAATTACCTTCAAATTTTCTAACAAATTGCTAATTGCTATAATATCACCAAGACCCCTTCAGTATCTCTCCTTTCAAGATCTAGTCGACACACGACCAACATTTGAAAGGAAACCAAAACCAAGTAGACACACGACCTGGTGTAGATGCTCCTTAGTCTTCAAGACTCCTCAATGATAGAAAACTCAGGAACAAAAGGCTCCCTAATTCACATTTCACCATAGGAGAAATCCAAACCTGCCAAAGGATTTTTGTAAGACATAAATTGGGGTAATCTTCTCCTATACTTCTTGAGCATACGAAAAAAGTGGGAACGAGGATTTTGACGCCTAAGGAACTTCCTTCTGCGAATGGTTTTCAAGCTTCCCTTGAGCTTGAACCGAGTCCTCAATGAGAAATAATTTCTCATAAAAATAATCTATCTCCTACACTCTCACCTCACAAGCCGTAGTGCAAACTTGAACTAGGCTTTGATACCAATGAAAAGGATTGAAAATCCAACTAACTTCATATTATTTACAAACTCATTACATAGACTCTAATGGCCCAAAATACATAACCAAACCCATCAAATCATGGATTTGATCCAATATGCTTAACCATAAGCTAAAAAAGTGCAAAGGAGAATGCACGTAACTTCTAAGTTAAGAGAAAAGGAATAATGCTAACTATAAGATCCATTTTAGCTATCTTGAAGTATACACTTCCTACTTTGAGTTCACAGTTACTAACTAACACTCTAAATAACGACTAGAAGATAACTAGTGCCCATAAGTGCATGTGAGAAGGAGACTCACTTACAATATTAATTTGCAAGAAATAAACTATGCAAACCTAGATAGGAACTACTAGAGGGGTCATATGAGTGATCAAACATCAATCCTCATCATTCATTTCATAATTTATTGGTGACATCTTCTTCATTTTAGTTCAATTTTAAGTATTCTACGTCATCATTCTACATTTTTTTCCCATCTTCTCACACTCACTTGGAGTGGAAAGACATTCATAGGATGCTTCATGGCTACTTTCTTCCTCATGGGAGACACATTGTTCATCATAGAGGTATCCACTTCTTTATAGGACATCTTCATGGAGATCGTCATCCTAGGGTGGTGTTTTGAGCACTCCTCGAATCCATTCCTACTTCTTCTTCTCTCTTTCTAGTTAGATGGTTTTTTCTACATGGTTTTCTACCTTCTGATTGAAGAGCTTCTGGATACACATTGTACATGAGTACCTAATCAGACCTTGTTGTTAGAACTCATCTTGTGGATATGCCACTTTATTTTTTGGGACCTAGCTTCACTTGAGGGGGGGTGTTAGAGTTGGTTGTTTACCTTAGCTCATGTTCACCTAGGTAATTTATTTATCTTTTATTTAGTTATTCCATGTATTTTCCCAACCACTTATGTGTGGATATTTCATTTATCTTATTTAGATATAATGAGATGTTACATATTTATTTCTTAGATATTATGGAGATAGTTTTAGGTTTGACTATTCCTAGGAGTTATGGGGATATTTAAGGTATATTTGGAGGGTTGATATTATTTCTCCCTATAGCGATTACAGATCTATGGACAATATCACTTATTTATTTTGTACGGTGGATATTTATCCTTAGCTTGATCCTACTGCTATGGTTGATCATCCTTACCTATATAGGCAAGGCACCTTCATTGTACTTGTAGATGAATTTCCTTATTCAGGTATAATATATGATATTGTTGCTCATTATTTTGCATATCCATTTGTAAGCTTATGATATCAATTTGCTTTTAGATTCTTGTTTTGGTTGAATGTGGTGTTTTGTTAACACTCGAGATTCTTGTATCTTGGAATGATCTGATTATCATTCCTTTCAAAATTTATAGGATAAGTTACTCTAGAATCCAAATCCAATCCTTAGAAATAGCCTTATATTATTTTCCAAAAGAATTCAAAGCCTTTCCCTTATCTTTTGAAGGAGTGAAGGATACTTTTTTATTACTAAAGGTGTCCTCTAAATCTTGTAACTTTTACCAACACTTGTCATTGGATTACCATTGATTCCACAATATGAACAAGTAACATTTGACCTATTTTTGCTTTTGGACTACTTAGGTTAATGATTGGACTCTTTTTTATGTGACTCTTTAGGCATTTGATGAAATGAATGAGAAGGTTAAGGATTAGCTTGGGACTTATACTTGGAATTTTCCTTACCTTTGGATGTGGAAGTGGAGGATGCAACAAATGCCTTATGTGAGGACGTGTAATGCTCAGAGTTAATACATTTGGATTCTTCCTTCCAAATATTGGTACAAACTTCTCAAAAGTAGGCATTTTGTGATCAAAACCCATGGAATCCATATTGGCAAAAAATGTGGAGTAAAACATATGGAATGGACCTCTAAGTTTTTGTCAATATCATGAAAATACACTTTTCATCCATTTTCATTTTTTCACTACCCTTTAAAAGTGTGAGTAAGGATTAAAAATTAGTGAGAAAATCACCCATAGATGGTAAATCATTTAGATTGAGAGCACTAAGATTATTATCAAGATGTAAAACTCTCAAAGTATCCACTTGACCAAATAGTTTATCAATCTTCTCCTAAATTTGAAAAGGAGTGTCACAATCATTAATATGAAACACTATATTATCACTCACATGCATCCCAATTAATATTTTACATTCATCCATTTTGTAATCACAAATAAACTTATCATACTCTTTTGTAACTTCAAGTAGTTCTTATTTAATTAATCTTGATAACCCTTTAGATTGAATAAGTTTCATCATGTAGGGATTCCATAAGTCATAATTATGTGAGTTAAGTGGCTCAAAATCCTCTAAACCTATTTGTCAATCATAAGAAATAAAATGTGAGATCCATAAATATGGTGTTCAAATTGAAAGAAATACACCTCACCCAAAATATTTTTATTCAATTCTTCTAAAAATAAGAGCTCCCAAAAAATAAAATTCCTTTATAATTCAGACATTACACAGTGTACATGATCAGATATAACTTTTACAATCACGAAAAATTTTTAGATCTAAAAAAATGAAAATTGAGTAACTTCACAAAACAAATATTTTACAAAGCTATTTTCAAAATGCATTTTTTTTAAAGAAATGTAATTTTAGCAAACCTTGTTAGTAAATTAAATGCAAACCTAATTTTGAAATTTGGAAAGAACCCAAGAGTGAAGAAGATAGGTTACAAATCTCAGAAAACTAGATCTACAATAAGCAACTTTAGATATTGCTAAAAACTAGATAATTCATTGACTGTGTGCATGAAAAACCCACATACAAAAAAAAAGTTGTATATGATAGTGGCCACTAGCAGTAAAAAGTGATCGATGATAGTTTTATATTGACGACGGTTAGGTGAACATGGTTTTTGATAATTTTACAACTATTAAAACAACCCATAAAAAAACTCCAAAAAACTCCTAAAAATTGAACATTTTTTATCAGTCCACATGGTCAAAGAGATCAACCAAGATGTGATTAAGGGCTAAAAAAGATATAGAATCTCTTCAAAAAATAATAAAAGATAAAAAAAAATCAATTTTCACCTTCTAGGGCTTAGAAATCTCCAGTATCCAATTACAAAACCTTCAACTTGATCCAACTACATGAACGTCAACAATGGATGTTTCTAATAGTGCCCAAAGCTCTAATACCATGAAAGGAATTATGGAAAAATTAAAAACACTGAACCAAGCCACAAGGTTCAAGGGGTTGAAGCAACACCACATTAACCAAAACAAAAAGACTAAAAAAACATAAAGCTGTTGGCAATTTTGGGTACCTTGGGTCCATTGCCTTTGCTCAAGTGTAGAAGTTGTCATTGATGTCAAGAAGCTCTTGAAGGAATTTGATTTAATGTCAGATTATTCAGAGCATGGACAGTGAGTTTCCAGGAAGATCATAGTAGCCCTTTTGCAAAAGATCAAAAAAAAAAACAAGTAAGAAAAGGTATGCAGCAAGCAAGAAAAATTATCGCGATTTCGTGACATGTTAGAGGAGAGAGAAAGTGCTGGAAAAACTGTCATGATTTCGTGACATGTTTGAGGAGAGAGAAAGAGCTGGCAAAACTGTCATGATTTCGTGACATGTTGGAAGAGAGAGAAGAAGCAAGAAAAACTGTCACGATTTCGTGACATATTGCAAAGAAGATTGTACGGACGAAAAAGTGTCACGATTTCGCGACATGTTGCAGGAGAGAGAGTCCGAAAGAAAAAGTGTCATGATTTCGTGACATGCAGCAAAGGGAAGAGTCGGAAGCTGAAAGCGTCACGATTTCGTGACAGGCTGCAAAGAAATCGTATGGATGCAAAAAGTGTCACGATTTCGTGACAGGTTGAGATGGCAACATTCAGTTGGAGAAAGTGTCACGATTTCGTGATAGAAATAGGAAGCAAGTCTTCAATAGAAGAAGCGTCATGATTTCACGATGAATTCAAGAAGGAAGAGCTTGAAGGTGAAAGTGTCACGATTTCGTGACATGTTCCAGTTTCACGGGCGTAAGGCAGAGAAAAGCATAAGGCAATGAAAGTGTCACGATTTCGTGACATGTTCCATTTTCGCTAGTGCAAGCCGAGAAAAGGTTGAGAAAGTGAGAAGGGTCACGATTTCATGACAGAATTGAAGATGACGTCAGTAGAGGCAGAAGTTTCATGATTTCATGACAAAAGTAGAGAAGAAGGCCATGAAGACAGAAGGGTCATGATTTCATGATAGAATTGAAGATGACGTCAGTAGAGGCAGAAGTGTCATGATTTCATGACAAAAGCAGAGAAGAAGGCCATGAAGACAAAAGGGTCATGATTTCATGACAGGAGTGAAGATGACGTCAGCAGAAGCAGAAAGTGTCGCGATATCACGACAAAAGCCATAAGATAGTGTTCGGTTGCAAAGGTGTCACGATATCGCGACATGTTGTAGTTTCACGACAGAAGCTACAGAGGAGTTGCAGAGGCAGTGAAGCCGACAAAGTTAAATTTGGGCCGACAAAGTTTAGGGTTTGCAACCGACGTAGTTTAGGGTGTGCAGCCGACTAAGATCAAGGTTTTAATCTTGATAGTGTTAGTATAAAAGGAGGGCTGCTTGGAGAGTTAAGGATCGATCTGTGTGTGTGTTCGAAGTGTGACTTTCGCAGATAGAGTGCGGGGGAGAAGTTCGATCGTCGAGTACAGAGTGCATTTCTTTCGAATCATCTAAGTGAGAGAGATCGCAAGGAATCAGAGTGCGTGAAGACAGTGTTGTTATGTTTTGCATAGAGAAAGTAGAGGGCGTAGTAAGCGCAATAGGCAAAGACGAAAGAGGACATTTGTGCTAGACCGAAGGACTGTGTTTAGTGCAAATTTGAGGACCAGCTTTTGAGGTGATAGAGTTGAGGACAGAGGTCTCCAGCCAGAGGAGGGAAGACAGGTGTCTTCTATGGATAGAGTTCCATTTGCTAAGGGCAGCGGAGGCAGAGGTCTTCTAGAGGATCACCAGCCAGAACAGAGTTAGGGGATTGGTGTCTCCTTTGGGTTGGTGCCCATAAACTTTGTAATCGGGAAAGGTTTTTCCCAAAAATTGATTGATAAAATTTAGTGAAAGATTTTATCCGTGGATGTAGCCCAACCATTCTGGGTGAACCACGTTAAAATGAGTCTTCAATGTGTGATGCTTTCTGTCTTGATTAATGTTGTGTTGATGCCTCTGTTATTTAAAGTTAAAATTGTTAATTGGTTATGTCTTATACTGTTCACCCCCCCTCTCAGTATAAGCTTGTGTTCTTCAATTGGTATTAGAGCGGGTTTCTCCAAAAAATCCTAACAACTTGGAGAAGGATCTATCAGAGGAACATACAGATTCAGAAAGAAATGAAGAGGTTGGGTTCGATCTCAAAGGTGAATTCTTCTTGGCTTTAAAAAGGCTTGAGAAATTTAGGGAAGAAAATTATGTTCTCAAGCATCAAATTCAAGAAGAAGAGATTGCAAGATCAAGATTGTCTCAAAGAGTTATAGACTTCAAAATTCTAGTTGAAGAAGGAAAGAAGGTTGAACAGGTTCTGACAGAGGCTTTAAAAGGAAAGGAAACTGATTACGAGAAACTAGAAGAAGAGGTTATGTCTCTTCGAATGAAGTTGGAAAAATTGGCTCTTAGATAGAATACTTTGTATGACAAGCAAAAGAAGGATGGTATCACTATTCATGAAATAGGGTCTTCGAGCAAGACCAATCTTCATCCTCGAAGAGCGGTGGATTCCAGTTGGTCACAAGAAGAACAATCATCCAAGGCATCAAAACAGGTTACATAATACTTTCCATGGCTATTGTTTTTCCTGCAAGAATTTTGGTCACAAAGCTATGCATTGCAATAAATCCTTGAATAGCCATAGTAAGGAAAATGTTAACTCGTTTGCACCTCTTATGAATAAAAATTTCATGTGTGTCAAGTGCAAGAATGTTGGGCATACAACAAGGATGTGCGGTTTGGATAGATCTAGCCTTGAGTTCACTAAAAAGAAAAATGAGATCAAATCTAAGTCAATGATAGTTCAAACTGCTTTTCATGCTCAAGACAAAGTAGAAAAATGGTATCTTGATAGTGGTTGTTCAAAACATATGACTGGTGAAAAGGAAAAAATTTTGGTCTTAAAACAAACAAACCGAGGAACAGTTAGTTTTGGAGATAATAGGTCAACTAAAATCTATGGTAAAGGGACTCTTAGTTTGGATGGGAAATCCAAAATAGAAAATGTGCTTTATGTAGAAGGCCTAAGACATAATCTTCTAAGTGTGAGTCAACTTTGTGATCAAGGGCACATAGTATCTTTCTTTTCAGATAGATGTGAGATAAGTAAAGAAAAAAATGGAAAACTCATTGCGAGTGCTACAAGGACTCCAAACAATCTTTACATGCTTGAGTGAGATAAAAAGGGAAAAGTGTTTTCTAACTCAAGAAGATGAGAGTTGGCTATGGCATAAAATATTGGGGCATTTGAGCTTTGATAATCTTGTCAATATTAGTAACAAGGAAGCTGTTAGAGACTTGCCCAAAATAAAAAGGCCCCATAATATCATTTGCGGTCCCTGTCAACATGGAAAACAAACCAGAACCAGTTTCAAATCAAAAGGGTACACTTCTTCAAAACCATTGGATCTTATTCATACTGATTTATGTGGCCCCACCAGAACTCAGAGCATTCAGGGAGAAAGCTACTTCATGTTGTTTATAGATGATTATTCTAGAATGACGTGGGTTACGTTTCTTAAAGAAAAATCTGAAGCTTTTGAAAAATTTAAAGCTTTCAAAGAAATGATTGAAAATGAGACTGACAAGAGAATCAAATGCTTAAGATCGAACAAGAGGAGGAGAGTTCACTTCAAATGAATTTGTGGAATACTATGAGCAACAAGGAATCAAAAGAGAATATTCAATAGCAAGAACTCCTCAACAAAATGGAGTAGTTGAAAGGAAAAATAGAACTGTTGAAAATATGGCTAGAGCTATGTTAAATGAGTCAAAACTCTCAGATGGCTTTTGGAAAGAAGCAGTCAATACAGCAGACCTACATTATCACCAGGGCCCAACTTAGAGTCAATCATCATAAAACTCCTTATGAGTTGTGGAAAGGAAGACCAGCTACAGTAAAATACTTCAAAGTGTTTGGGAGTAAGTGCTTCATCAGAAGGGAAGATCAGAATCTGGGTAAGTTTGATCCTAGGTGTGATGAGGGAATCTTTCTTGGATATTCCAATAGAAGCAAGGCCTATATATGCTTCAACAAAAGAACGCATACAGTTGTAGAGAGCATAAATGTAATAGTTTATGAAAAGACGGGGATAAGAGAACCAATCAAGGAACTCAGTGATGAAATTTGTCAAGAAGAATTCAGAGAGGTTTCAGATGAAGAAGAGGAAACACAACAACTGCTTCCCAAAACTCCTTCACGATATGTTCAAAAACATCATCCCAAAGATTTGATCATTGGTGATCCAAACAGTAGGCAAACAAGAAGAAGAGTCATACCTTCACACGATTCTACAAATGTTTCATTATTATCTCAGATTGAGCCAAAAGATCTCAATGAAGCATGTGCAGATAAATTTTGGGTAAAAGCGATGGATGAAGAGCTAAATCAAATAGAGAAAAGTGAAACTTGGGATTTGGTTCCAAGACCTAAGGACAAGAATGTCATTGGCACAAAATGGATATTCAGAAATAAACTCAATGAGGATGGAAAGATTGTCGAAACAAAGCTAGGTTAGTCCGCAAAGGTTATGCTCAAGTAGAAGGTGTTGATTTCGAAGAGACGTTCGCTCCTGTTGCTCGTCTTGAAGCTATCAGAATGTTTTTGGCCCTTTCAAGCTTCAAATCATTCAAGGTATATCAAATGGATGTAAAGTCAGCTTTTCTAAATGGGGTGTTGGTAGAAGAAGTCTACATAGAACAGCTAGAAGGAGTGTCTCTCACAAAACAATCAGACTATGTGTGTAAACTAAAAAAGGCTTTATATGGGTTAAAGCAAGCACCAAGGGCGTGGTACTCAAGACTTGACAGTTATCTTCATGAGCAAGGCTTCAGGAAAGGCATGGCAGATAGCAATCTGTATATTAAGAATGAAGGTGATGATATGTTGATTATGGTTGTCTATGTTGATGATATTATTTTTGGGGGGAATAATACTCAGATGTGCAAAGTTTTTGCTAACACCATGCAGAAGGAATTTGAGATGTCTATGATTGGAGAGCTGTCATTCTTTTTAGGTCTTCAGATTGCTCAATCAAAAGACGATGTATTTCTCTCTCAAGGAAAGTATATCAAAGAAATGTTGAAGAAATTTGGGATGATGGACAACAAACCAATATGTACTCCAATGATTACAGGGTGCAAGATGAGTAAAGACGATGAATCTCCAGTGGTAGATCAAAGGTTGTACAGATCAATGATTGGCAATTTATTATATGTTATGGCTACCAGACGAGATATCATGCAGGCAGTTGGGTTAGTAGCAAGATTTCAAGCAGCTCCAAAAGATTCTCATGTTACATTAGTTAAGAGGATATTCAGATATCTGAAGGGCACTATGGATTTTGGGCTTTGGTATCCCAAAGGTGATGATTTCACCCTCATGGCCTATTCAGATGCGGATTGGGCAGGCAATACTGATGACAGGAAGAGCACTAGTGGTGGAGCATTCTTTCTGGGAAAGAGTTTGGTTTCTTGGCTAAGTAAGAAACAACCTTCAATTTCCTTATCTACAGTAGAGGCTGAATACATAGCAACAGTGGCTGGGTGTACACAAGTTTTATGGATGAAAACCACCTTGGAGGATTTCAAAGTCAAGCATGAACAACCCATCTCCATATTTTGCGATAATACGAGTGCCATAAGTATTTCCAAAAATCCGGTAATGCACTCAAGGACAAAGCATATTTCCATCAAGTATCACTTTCTAAGGGAGAAAGTGCAAGACAAGCAAGTCAAGCTAGAGTATGTGCCTACTAAAGAGCAGATTGCAGATATCTTCACCAAACCTCTTCCAAGAGATACGTTTGAGTATCTAAGGGAGAAATTGGGAGTTGTACTCCCACCCCAGAATTAATCACCTCATCGGGAGGTGGGGGAGGGACCAAGCTAAGAGGCTCATTCTTAGTCCCGAGCCCCAAAGGTGACCCTTTGCCATTGATGACAAAGGGGGAGAGATATGAGTAAGGGGGAGAGCTTCAAGTGAAGAGAAGAGCTTCAAGTCGGGGGAGAAAAACTTCAAAGGCAGATTCTCGGTTGTTAGCACAGTTGGTTTCAGTTTTGGCTCTTGAGATGAGTTTTCAGTGAAGGGTTGCCATCAATGACAAAGGGGGAGATTGTTGGCAATTTTGGGTACCTTGGGTCCATTGCCTTTGCTCAAGTGTAGAAGTTGTCATTGATGTCAAGAAGCTCTTGAAGGAATTTGATTTAATGTCAGATTATTCAGAGCATGGACAGTGAGTTTCCAGGAAGATCATAGTAGCCCTTTTGCAAAAGATCAAAAAAAAAAAAAGACAAGAAAAGGTATGCAGCAGGCAAGAAAAATTGTCACGATTTTGCGACATGTTAGAGGAGAGAGAAAGTTCTGGAAAAACTATCACAATTTCGTGACATGTTTGAGGAGAGAGAAAGAGCTGGCAAAACTATCGCGATTTCGTGACATGTTGGAAGAGAGAGAAGAAGCAAGAAAAACTATCGCGATTTCGTGACATATTGCAAAGAAGATTGTATGGACGAAAAAGTGTCACGATTTCGTGACATGTTGCAGGAGAGAGAGTCCAAAAGGAAAAGTGTCACGATTTCGCGACATGCAGCAAAGGGAAGAGTCGAAGCTGAAAGCGTCACGATTTCGTGACAGGCTGCAAAGAAATCGTACGGATGCAGAAAGTGTCATGATTTCGCGACAGGTTGAGATGGCAGCATTCAGTTGGAGAAAGTGTCATGATTTCATGACAGAAATAGGAAGCAAGTCTTCAACAGAAGAAGCATCATGATTTTGCTAATTCAAGAAGGAAGAGCTCGAAGGTGAAAGTGTCGCGATTTCGTGACATGTTCCAGTTTTGCGGGCGTAAGGCAGAGAAAAGCATAAGGCAGTGAAAGTGTCACGATTTCGTGACATGTTCCATTTTCGCTAGTGCAAGCCGAGAAAAGGTTGAGAAAGCGAGAAGGGTCACGATTTCATGATAGAATTGAAGATGACGTCAGCAGAGGCAGAAGTGTCACGATTTCATGACAAAAGCAGAGAAGAAGGCCATGAAGATAGAAGGGTCACGATTTCATGACAGAATTGAAGATGACGTCAGCAGAGGCAGAAGTGTCACGATTTCATGACAAAAGCAAAGAAGAAGGCCATGAAGACAGAAGGGTCACGATTTCACGACAGGAGTGAAGATGACGTCAGCAGAAGCAGAAAGTGTCGTGATATCATGACAAAAGCCATAAGATAGTGTTCGGTTGCAAAGGTGTCACGATATCGCGACATGTTGTAGTTTCGCGGCAGAAGCTACAGAGGAGTTGCAGAGGCAGTGAAGCCGACAAAGTTAAATTTGGGCCGACGAAGTTTAGGGTTTGCAACCGACGTAGTTTAGGGTGTGCAACCGACTAAGATCAAGGTTTTAATCTTGATAGTGTTAGTATAAAAGGAGGGCTACTTGGAGAGTTAAGTATCGATCGGGGTGTGTGTTCGAAGTGCGACTTTCATAGATAGAGTGCGGGGGAGAAGTTTGATCGCCGAGTACAGAGTGCATTTCTTTCGAATCGTCTAAGTGAGAGAGATCGCAAGGAATCAGAGTGCGCGAAGATAGTGCTACTATGTTTTGCATAGAGAAAGCAGAGGGCGTAGTAAGCGCAACAGGCAAAGACGAAAGAGGACATTTGTGCTAGACCGAAGGACTGTGTTTAGTGCAAATTCGAGGACCAGCTTTTGAGGTGATAGAGTTGAGGACAGAGGTCTCCGACTGAGTAGGGAATACAGTTGTCTTCTATGGATAGAGTTCCATTTGCTAAGGGCAGCGAAGGCAGAGGTCTTCTAGAGGATCACCAGCCAGAACAGAGTTAGGGGATTGGTGTCTCCTTTGGGTTGGTGCCCATAAACTTTGTAATCGGGAAAGGTTTTTCCCAGAAATTGATTGATAAAATTTAGTGAAAGATTTTATCCATGGATGTAGCCCAACCATTCTAGGTGAACCACGTTAAAATGAGTCTTCAATGTGTGATGCTTTCTGTCTTGATTAATGTTGTGTTGATGCCTCTGTTATTTAAAGTTAAAATTGTTAATTGGTTGTCTTATACTGTTCACCCCCCCTCTCAGTATAAGCTTGTGTTCTTCATAAACAAGATAATGGTAACATAAAAACTAAAATATCATATCATATGTTAGAATTGATTTTGAATACAATGGAAAAGCCTTGCTTAAATAGGCAAGGAAGATCCATCACAACTATAGGATCAATAAAGAGATAAGGATCAATATCCATCATAAAAATAAGGAGGTGTGATATGATCTGTGGAGAAAATATCTCAACCCTCAAAATGTAATGAGTGTAACTCCCTAGGAATGTCAAATATCCCCATAATATTTAAATAAGATAAAAACAAATATTCACACATAAAGTGGGTGGGAAAAATAAACTAAACTAATATAAAAATAAAGTACCTAGATGAGCATGATCTAGAGTCTAAACACCTACTCTAACAGAACCTACAGTTACATCACATGAATGGTTGGAACCAGAAGGTGATCATCTTATATAAGATAAAATTTACCTAAGATGGATGTTAGTGAAAGAAAAAAATATTTCTCTTGGATTTCATACATGGGACTTGATAACCACAACAGATCATATCAATCAATGTGTCATTGCATGGTTTGGAGACAAAGGAGAGATTGACCATGTTAGTGATACTCCAAAGTACAAGGAGTATGTTGTGTCTTTAGAGTATGTGGGCACTTTGCTAAAATGGTGGGTATCCATAAACACCTTAATAATTTATATATTACAAATGTTAAAATGGATTAGTCATTGAGGGTGTATTTATAGTGATATTGATTCCCCAATTAGATATTAACCTCAAGCTCACATAACTTGACTTGAAGGTTAAATTACAATATAATATATATATAACATCCTTTATATAAGGTTACCCATAGATGTGGATTAACCAATATCATTCAGGGTGAATACATGAAGGCTTATCTTAGGCTTACCCTAATATTCATATAGACTTATTTAAATAATACCCAAAGGTAAGTTATGCTCATATGATTATAGGAATAATTCCCATAAGTTTATATATACTTGCTCATAGATTACATCAATAGTGCTTATAATCACTCTTTCACAATGTTGACCTCAACCTAATAAGATAATATTTAACAAACTTTAACAATACTATATAATGGTCAATTGCATCACCTAGCAACGCTTGTCATATTTATATGATGGGTGACATGAAGCATCTAAAAATAAATTTTTGACACCTATGGGAATGGATATATCCTTCAAGTGAAGAGAATGCTTGTTATTCAAAAATAGGAATATGCTAATGGAGACAACAAATACTGACAAAGTATAAATAGAAAGTGACACAATTTTCATAATTAATAATTGATACATAGAAGGATGTTAACATTGGAACTAGGGGTTTTTATACTAGTGATAATATTATATGTTTAATAAACACTACCTTTTAACCAATACTAGAGAGATGATATTTTGGGAATCATAAATCACCACAATTAATTAAGACATAACCTTGTAGACCTATGGTGTATAGGTCATCATCCCAAATGTTAAATTAAATCTATGGATATAAACACAACTTAAAGTGGGATTTTTATTGACAATGATTTTTGACTAGATCACTTTATGACATGTGTCACTAGGTGTCCCACATTGTATTGATATTAAATAGTTTATGTTTAAGGTATTTTAATATGATTAAACTTAACATATTACATCATGTTAAATGGGAAAATATTTCAAATGGGGTGGGTGGGCATATATACCAATTATTTTAACATCACACTATGTAAGAAATAATAAATATAGTTCATTTCTATCCCATATAGTTATGGTAAAGACCTCCACTTCTTGCACTATAAGTTAATAGGGATCATATTTTTAGAATATAGGAACCAATTCCCATATTTTTTAGAGATAATATTATCCCACTTATAGATCCTTACCTTTCTCCAAAGGTTCATGTTACTTCTATGTCTCCTTTAGATATGTTTGTTTACTCTATTCTATTTTTTCTAGTTTTTCATTCCATTAGTTCAAGATCTTCTATAGGTCCTTGTAGTATAGTTATTTCAATTTAAGATTTTCCATTGGTATCTATTTTGATTATGGGCCCTAGTTATCATGAGTTTGATCCTACTGTGCATTATGTGATTGTATTATAAATAATTAATGGTAACCATATATTGGATGCTTTAGTTCCATATTTTGATGATGTTCATATGCATGGTGGATATAGCCTTCTATGGATCATTTTTTGGCTAAGTGGGTTCAAACCCTTCTTTAGAATATTTTTTTCTATTCTCTATTAGAAACATCATTAGAGGGACTCATATCAATCCTTAATATTGATGTAAGTATTGTTCAAAGTGGGGTGATGCCATGATAGTAGACTATGACTCATTTATGATGAATAAAATATGGGATTTTATTCTTATTATACGAGAAATAATATTATTTTTATAAATATTCACATTATTTCTATAAATGTTAGTATACCTATAATGAATATTACAATCTATATAGGTTGCACCTAAATATGATGTAAATCCCAAGGTATAAATAGGAGTGTTTCAATCACCACCAATATCCAAGAATCCTATGTCAAGAATCACAAAATAAATATCTTCAAAGAGTAAGGGTGGGTGTAAAAAACCTCATGTTGTGCAACCATGACAATCATTAAACTATCATATATAGAGACCCATGATAATTATTCTTATCCCTTTCGATGACTCTAAACTAAAACCTACTATTTATGGTGCCTAATGAGACTTTTTAATGATAACTAAAATAGTCCCATAATTAGTGGAGGTTCAACCCAAAGGAGGATTGTGGATGATCTAGAAAAATTGTCTCTCACCCATATTTGTTTGGATTTAGACCCTCTTTCACCTCATGTGTCAAGTATCTACCACACCCTCAAGGTAATACCTAGAGGTGAGGGATGGTTGAGGAGAAGTCAAAAATTATGGGAAGGAGGTGATAACTTGCAAGAACCTTACATAAAAAGATCTCATGGATCATCCATCTCCCTACATTCAAAAAAGAGGTCACCTAAGGTGAAGCTTCTCTGTGTTAACCACTCATATAGCAAGAAGAGCAAGTCAATATAATAGCATAATAGCAAACATAGATATATCCAACACATTAAAGTATCGTAGACTAAATATAATCATCTACACTTCACACCATGAGGGACTTCAATGAATCTTACCTTTAAAAGGAATTAATAAAAACATTCAATCAAAAAAAAATTGTATGAATACAAGGGAGGATAAGGGTTGCATCAAAATCATCCCACAAGTTGGGTTTAGGTAAAGTCCTTAAGGCATGGACAAAATAATAGTATCACAATATTTTTGGAGAAATCCAAATAAGGTAGAAGACAAAATATGATAGCAGAACCTTAGTAGACTTTCGAAAGTCTCAATAGAAAGAAAAATTAAAAATCCTGACAAGAAAATGCTTTAAAATAAAAATCCCAAAATAAAAATAGATAAAATTTATGTAAGAAATGGTTAGATACTTTGATGAGCAAAGCATATCAAAATAGTAAGGTAGTGTAGTATTAATGGTGCATAAATAGGAAAATTATATGAGCTAAAGTAATGTCATTACTAAAGAGAATATAGTATTACCTAGAAAGGACACTTTAGCTTAATATAATAAAAAGTAGTTAGTTCATTGAAGATTAATAGATGGCATCTATAACAATAATAACTCAAGACTAACACAAGTAATGGTAGTATACATCTCCAATCAATTTTTAGAATCCCTAGAAGAGGTAGTTGAAAAGGTCAAGTCATCCTATGAAATTTTGGAGGAATAATCTCCCCATTGTATCTATAAATAAAAATAGTGTTAGCTTTATTAAGGATTAAATAGTTTATAAATATTTCCTTTTATTTCATCCTCTATAGTAGTTACGAAAATCCTAAGTGACTTATGGGTAATTGAACCCCTACCTTGGGCATAATATTTGTAATATTACTTGCATGTATATATTGGAGGCCTACATGTCTATTTTGGGTATCCATCTATAGTTCTCATGCTCTAACTCATATCTACAATGTATGTGTGTGTTTTTAACCATTAGCTATATTTTGGGTTTTACTTGCAATATTACATATGATAGGTCTACATGTATATTTTGAGTAGCCATTTATGGTTCTCATGATCTTACACATATATTATGTGTATGTATGCAACTCTCATTTGGGGTCATATATGTTAAGGAGAGGAAGTGTTCATGCTAGTACATAGCATTTAGGTCTATTGTGTAAGAGGATCTTATTTTATATTTGGTTCATTGCCCCTTTGTTAGCTTAGAACCCTTTTTTGCTTTGCACTATCTTTATTTTTCTTTTTTTTTCCTACCCCTTTTTTCTCCAAGATATAATATTAGGGAGGTGCACCCAAATATCACATCTTAACAAGGAATCAACCTTGTAAAAAAATATTTAAGACCTCTAATTGAGTCAGACCCCATGCTCTCAAGAGAGGCACTATTGTGTCACTTTATGTGAGGTATGATTGTCTTAACTTTCTTCCCCTGGACAATTAGAGAGGATAATAATTTAATGGTATACCCAATGGGATCCTAGTAACATATATATGGTCCCACAATTATAAAAAGTTAGGCTTATACGTGGTGAGGGTATTTACCTATTTTCTCTTGTTGAAGTGCCTTTGAATCACTTGGTGACTTCCCTTTAGAATAGAAATTAGAAGAAGCTATTACTAAAAAATAACAAAATATTGGGGCTGCAATTAAGGTCTCAATATGTGTACTCTTAGAGCATAATAAATATTCATCTAGAAATTCATTCCAAAAAAATACCTACTATTGGATTTTATGTTGAAAAGGTTAACAAGAATTATTGGCACTATTTGGTAGCATTCCATGAAGAATAATATTTGTAGGTCATAATATGGTTACTCCATTACCACCTATAAAATTCCCTACCTATAATGCTAGAGGTTCATTAACACCTCTAATTTCAAATAAAGTATGGATATAACTAAATATGCTCTAAAATATCTCACTTACTTCACTATGGATAATCTCACTAACCCCATTGAGAATATGAACCATGTTATCAATCTATGTGTGATTCATAATATATTAGAGAAAAACATGGCTCTAAGATTTTTAGAAACCTATTCTAGAGGAAGGTCCTAAGAGGGGTATCTTACAGTATAATTTGGCTCATATCTAATTAGGACCAACTCAAATTCTATTCAAGAAAATATAAAAGAGAGAAAGTAGATGGGGTGTCTCTCATAGAATAGTTTTCAACCATAAAGAGAAATCCGATGCAGTTGGTGGAATATTTAAACCTTATATTTCACAATTCCTAGCATAGAATACCTAATGTACAACATTTATATATTATTTGAAAGCATTAGATTCTAAAATATCAATAATTATCAAGGCGCAAGGTGGAAATTCTCTACTAGATGCTTATGGTATTGACATCCAAGATAAACATGGTTTAATTTAGATTGGAATACTAGTACCTAGGCCTCCCATGCCTATGCATTGTAGTATGCAAACCCATTACCAACGTACTCTAGTTAATTAGCCAACAACTTTCTATCCAACCATATCATCCCCTATACCTACTTCAATCCCTTCCACTCTAGAAGAATAGAGAAGAAAATATCATAGATGTTGCTCACATTGATTGTCAATGAAGTTCTCACTGTGAGAAGGAAACAAATTACTCTATGATACCATTATCAAAACATCTTGAGACCCTTTTTCTCGAAACATAATCGTGGCTACAAAAACCCATCTTTGGGTTATGCATAGCGGCTAATCATCATTAATTAATGAATATTTTGATTTTTGAAATTTGAAATTGGCTAATATTGGGGACCCTTTACTAGGGTCCATTAGCTAGAACAATCTGGGTGTAAATTTAATTTTGGGTAGATTCACCCAAATTTTATAATAATTGGACCATTTTAAGTTTAAATCTCTAATATTATCCCTAATAATAGGGGATCGTTTCACATTGAAATTATAAATAATTTTTTATTTCGAAATTGATTCGTCCCATTTTTATAAATACATTTTAGGGCCAACCCCTTATGCATAACCCTAACCCATATAATGGGTATCTCAAGCCTTAGTTCTAGAATAATTAACAAAATGGTCAAACCAAAGGTCAAAATCAACAAATAGTCTTGGTAGTGACTCTTTTATAAATAAAATTTACTAATCATTCTATGGAAATAGCCCCTATCCATAACAATTATGGAAAATACCCTACCTCTTGGAATTTTCCCCTCTAGATATTTGCTCTAGCAAAAGCAACATGAGGGAGATATCTTAGCTCCTTGTTGTTGCAATGACTAACATAATGCCTTCCTAGAAAATTACTCCACATCCAATAATTAGGAGCTAGACATCAAAACAACCCACTACAACTCAACCCTTTCCAAAGCTTAATTGTACCCCTTAAGAATATTTTTTAGTAACATGGTATGAAGAGGATATCTATGGCATGTCTAACGAAATGTTCGATATGATGACCAAAATACAAGTCCAATTGGACTACCTAATATGGTCTAAGAAGTAGGTAATGGAATAAAGGGATAAAAGCAACCTAGTAACCCCTAGAAAATAGTATAAACCATCCCAACCATAATGGTAGCTCCCAAATATAGTTCCTCAATAGTTAAGGGCACCTATACCTCCTTCCATCATTAAGAAAAATGACCAAAATGCTCCAAGTAGTCAAGACAAAACAACTAGTACTAGCTTATGATTCCTAGTAGCTACATCATAAAAAGTATTAACATTTACCAATTGAAGTGCCTCAGAAACCTTGAGGTAGTAAGCATTTTTATCCAAAGTAGTGAAAAATGTCTAGCTAGTCAAAAAAAAATCCATGATTCACCTTGTCAGATGCCATCCAAAAGACTATATCTCATAGATATTTTGATGTTGTGGACCATCTGAAGAGGTCCATAGTGCTAGTGCCATTTTGGAATATATTAGTAATTTAGAGATAAAAGGAGCATCTATAGAAAGCGCTAGAAGAAGAGGAAAGAAGGAAGAGGTAATAATAAGCTACTACAATATTACAAATATTATCCCCTATAATTAGCAAGTCTAGGCCCCCCATTTAATATAACACTCATCTACCAAGATAAATTGATTCACAACTATATAATATATTTTTAGGCTCATGTATCTATGATGCCAAAACGAATAGTGGATGCATTGGGTTTGACATATCAACCTATTGATAAGAGTGTGGTGCAACTATATGGGACCTCTATTTAAATATTTGGGATCATGAAAAGTATTCCACTCACTCTATATGCCTACCCAATCTAAATGGTGGTGCAATATATATTAGTAATTAACTTTCCATTATCTTTTTGCATTTTCCTATCAAGATATTTCATTATAAATATAGGGGATATTGATATTTATATTGGTCCCTCATGGTCCTAAGAACTCTATATGGGACCAAAATCAAAATATTGATGGAGCCCCTATATCCTTACCATGTATAGTAGCTACCCCATCAAAGTTAAATGATGATTGGGTTTTTATTGTAACAACCCAATTTCTAACCAACCCAAGAGAGAGTATTATTTATGTTTTACATAGGTTCACAAGTAAGGCTCACACTAGAGATATTTCCAAACTCTTTTGTTTTGCATAAGCTAAGGTACAACCACATTTTAATTTCCTATTATTACTAATGACACTAGGACTGACCAATATCCCATGGCATTCTCAAGGGTTAAACTTTTCTAAACCTCCACAAATTAGAGAATATGATATTAGTCGTTTCCCCACATTACTTATACCCTCTATGATTAAAGGTATACTAACCATATCATATGGGATTATATCTTCTTAATATTTAGAGAATAAGATTCTAATTCCCTTACCAAACATAAGTTAGTCTACGTTGGTGTTCTCAAGCATAATACCTTAAAGTGTAGATATCTCATATCCATGATGAGATGAATAGTACTTAGTGTCTAATGACCACACCTCCATGATGGGCTCATTGAGGGTATTATAACTCTGCATGATAATACACATGGCTTCTTGGTCCTTCATGACCAAGGCATCATCACTTATTTATGTTGTAAATGATTTCCTAACCTACATGATAGAAAATGTGGTTCAAGATTCACACTTAAGAGCCTTCCTCAAAATATCCATTCTTTTGTGAATACATATTGAGATACACCACTCGAGATGTAATTATTATGATATATTTGACTATTGCCTCCCCACAACCTAATCAAATCTTGGGTTTTATCTCAACAAGGGTACTAACTAGTTTTTCTATGAGCATACCCTTCCCAAAACCTTAATAAATCCAAAAGCATAACATCTAGATTCATTCACCCTAACTCTCTCTATTTACCAAGAGAAGTAAATCATACTATTTTTCTTAATGAGGAAATAACTTCAATTATTCCAAATGCATATATTTGAAAGCATTAAAGCATCTTAATGAAGTTACCCTATTGGTGAGCACAAGGTTGTGCATAAGCGCGAAATATCGTAAATTGGCTCTATTTAGGATTTTCAAAATTTTAAATTGACCAGTTTTGGATCCTTTCACTAGGGCCCATTCACCCAAAATTTACATGGTGGAAGTTATTTTAGGGTAAATTTACCCACCGTTGATAATAATTAACCTATTTTTATTTTAATTTGTTGATCACTTTTACCCCATTCCATGGATAATTTACCTTCAAATTATAAATGATTTTGTTTTTTCTGCCCAATTCACCTTCAAATTATAATTGATTTTGTTTTTTCTGCCCAAATCACCTCATATACTACATGTATATATACTGTAGTTGGTACTGATAAACATACATGCTCTGAAATAATGAAAATATTGACAAGGTTGCAGAGGAGTGTCTATCGACATAAGTCGATCGATTGCAGAGTGTCGGTCAACGCAAGAAGATCAACATAAGATGATCGATTGTAGAGATGTGTTTATCAGTATAAGATTATCAGTTGTATTGATGTGACAATCTATTGTAGAGGTGTCGATTGGCATTAGTTTATCGATTGTAGGGACGTATCGATCGATATTAGTTGATTGGTTATAGAGGTATCGATCAGCATTACTCTATCAGTTGCAGGGATGTATCGATCGGTATTAGTCGATCAATTATAGAGGTGTCGATAAACATCAGCCTATCGATTGCAGGGATAGTCAATCGGAATTAGTCTATCATTTGTAGAGGTGTCATCGATATTATTCTATAGATTGAAAGGATGTGTCGATCGATATTAGTCGATTAGTTGTAGAGGTGTCGATCGACATCAGCCTATCAATTGTAGGGATGGTCGATCGATATTAGTCTATCAATTATAGATGTTTCAATCGGTAATATTCTATTAGTTGAAGGGATGTGTCGATCAACATCAATCTATCGGTTGTAGAGGTATCGATCGATATTAATATATCGATTATAGGGATGTGTCGATCGGTATTAGTCTATCGATTGCAAGTATGTGTCGATCAGTACTAGTCTATCAGTTGCAGAGGTGTTTTTTGACATAAGAAAATTAGTTACAGGGACATGTCGATCGATATAAGTTGATTTCTTGTAAAGAAGTATATGTCGGTATAAGTCGATCAGTTACAGAGTAGTGTCTATTAGCACAAGGTTGCAGAGATGCATTTATCGACTTAAGTTGATCAGTTGTAAATAAGAGATTGTCGACAAAATCTAATCAGTTATAGAGGCATGTCTATGGTCTAACCTATTGTAGATGTATGTTTATTGGCATAGAACTATCTATTACAAAGGATTCATGACTAAAAATCGATAGAGTATTCCTCTTCCATTGTTCTTTTGTCCAAAGATTTTTTCTTTAGTTTTATAAACATTTTATGTGAACCATATGCAACTGTGGTAGACAACTATCAATATCATATGGTTGTGTGTCAGGAGCATTTCTCTTGTCAGAGACTGCTTCTTGTCTCTTAGAGTATGTTTCATAATTCATAGGCAATGTAGAAGCACTATCTACAACTATGGTTGATAAATATCCATGTCATTTTATGTGTTAGGAGAATTTTCTTGTGAGACTACTTTTTATACTACTTCTTGTCTTTTAGATGTCATTCTACAGGGCAATGTGGGTTCATCTTGAGAGATGTCTGCTATTTTCCTTCAATTTCATATACATTTCCTAACATATAAAGGTTTTTCTTTACATATACAATGCCACCTACTGAAAATGGAAAGAAGGGAGGCCAATATTCTTGTAAAAATACAATTCTAAAATATTTTACACAAATATCAAAATGTAGTGAGACATCAATCTCTATAGATTCTACACAACATGCAGGTACAAACACCTTTTACCATCAAATTTTAAATATTTTTGTTATTCTTAAATATAAAACCTTTCTTTATTAATAGATAAATTGGTCTCCTTATCTACCTCTTTTTAAATTCTTTGTAAAATTATATTCTGTTAATTCTTTAAAATAATGCCTTTTTACTTCAAAAAATAATAGAGAACACCAAATATTGAATGCAATAAACATTGTCAACCCTGATTTGTGTTCACTCGAAGATATTTCAGTAGATGAGATGGGACCACATGATAATTTTCCTGATAATGATATTCAACAACCACTTTAGGAAATTTTAATTTTAGACACATCAACCGAAAAGGAAAATGATAGTACAATTAAAATGCAGACCTCCAAGGAATCTTGTAGTAAGAAATATAAACGTCAAAATATAAGTGAATAGACTATTGGAAGAGATTTTAAAAATGAATGGGCATGGTTATACCCATTTATTGAGCGAGATGAGAAACAAAATATGTGTAAATGCATTATTTATACATTGAAGCTGGGAAAGGATCATTTATTGTAAAATAAGATAGACATAATAGAAAAACACTGTGGTAAATTTTACATCAAAGAAATACAAAGTGATGGAACAATTAACATATTTCATAGGTGGAAGAATGCATCAGAATGTGTGCATGTGAGATATGCACTTGAATATGAAAAAGCAATGGAAAAACAACAAACTCTCATTGAGAATGGTGGAACAATCGAGGCACAATTTCAAAAAATTAATAAGACTATATTAGCCTCAAAGAAATTACAATTTGCTATTGTATACAATATTCTAAAAAAAGGTTGACCCATGTATGATTTTGTTGATTTTAAGGAAATACTTCAACTAGTCGATGTACAAAACCTTACCAGTTCACATTGGTCAGATCAAAGTGGTTTGAAAATGGTAAAATTTCTATCACTGGTTGAGAAGGAATACCTAAGAGAGAATGTAAAATGAGTTAAATTTAATTCACTTTCCATTTATGAGATAACAACTATTGATAACACATCTTGGATTTGCATACATATTTTTACATTCAAAGATCATTTTAGATAACCTCATTTACTAACACTATATAAGATGATTTAAAATTGTAGTAGGGAAAATGTTTATAATATTGTTATAACCAGTTTAAAGGATATTTTTAGAATGGATGAAAAGTAAATTGCCACAAAGTTAATTTGTGTTTGAGATGATGGTGTGAATACAATGCAAGGATAAAGGAATGGTCTTTATTTGGGCTTCAGACATAAATTTCCCCATATGTGATTCCTATTCATTACATGGCTCATCGAATGAATCTTGCATACAAAATTGTGAGCAATTTTGATAATGTAACCAGAGTGGAATAACTCATCTACGAAATACACACATACGTTTCATGCAGTCCAAAATTTTTTGCAGAGCTTCAACAGTTTTTTCTAGGTGTAACTGAAGGCAAAAAAATGTTAAAAGATGTGGAAACCAGGTGGATTTCATTGTTTCTTCCTGCAAAAAGGGTATTTTCAGAATATCAATCCTTGGTTGGGTTTATGTATGCACATTGTAGGGATGTTGACAAGGTAAAATATTTTCTTTTTTGTATGACTGATGTGGAATCTCTTCTCACATTATGTGGTATTCTTCCATTATTACAAGAAATGAATTATTTGATTAAACTTGCACAATTAAGGGTAATTTATATTATCAATTTCATGAGGATAAGAAAATAAATATGTATGATTATTGATAGATTTATTTATCTAAAAAATATTTTGAGGATCCCAAGTTTGATAGTTGGAATATGTTAATTAATATCAATTATCCGAACAACTTTTTAAATTTCAAAATCAACGATAATATTTGTATTGCCATCCATGGAAATATGATTCCTGTATATCATTTTGAAAAGTGATTAGATACGCTAACATATGATGTTGAACAAGTACCTGTTACACATTCCAGATTTGATGAGGTTTTGGATAATACAAAAAATAAATTGAAAATAATTATAAATACATTAACAAGTGAAATAAGATATCATTTTCAGAGAGATGAGACACTTGAGGCCATGGTATTTATTAATCCCATCTTCTGGAATCCTTGTGGTGACAATAGTAGTATAAGTGAGTGTTTGTAAAATATATGGGTAATCTTATGACACATTTCTCTAAAATTGTGGAAATAAATGACATTGAAATCAATGGTATTCTAAACAAAGATCTTCTGAGACAACAATCAACCAATTTTGGAATAACAATGGATAATCAAATTTTACATTTCAAAAATCCATATGAGACTGGTTTAATCACATGTTTCTAGTAAAAATTGTATCGAAGTAGTGTCTTACAAGAAACTATGAGTGAATACTTTATTTTATATGAATTATGTCAGCCAATAATTTTGGTATCTGTTGAAGATGAAAGGGTTTTTAGTGCATTATCTTTTGTTAAATCAAAATTTCGTAATAGGTTGGAAAAAAAATTAGAAAATTGTTTGAGAATGTATGTGTCATCGTACGAGGTGGGTAAGTTTCCCTATGACAGAGCGTTGACATATTGAAAGTCCCTAGCAGAAAGAAGAGGTTTCACTAATATTGTTAATAATGATGAAAATGATTCATCTTGGAGTGATAATGAGATTATGGAAACTAAATTCACAAATGATTCTCGGTTATTTTGGAGAAGTCGATAAAGCTTTGTATGAGCTTCTAGAAATGTAAAAATTGCAATGATTATGTGACAAATTCATATAATCTATGATTTTCTAGATTTGAAATCATTTTTAAAATTTTATTGATTTGAATAAATTCATATTATCAATTATTTTCTGTATTTGATATCATTTATAAATGTTATTGATTTGAAAAAATTCATATTATCAATGATTTTTCATATTTGATTTGTTGTAAAATTTCAGTGAATTGAAAAAAATCATATAATAATCTATTTTCAATGATTATGCATGTTTGATTTTTAATGATATGGACTATCTATGTTTTCAAAATTTATGATTTATGTTATAGCTTTGAGTAAGCTAAAAATTTGAAAACCATGTATACGTAATGATGCTATGTTATTGAATTAATTGTATATGTTGACAAAATATAATGATTTTTTCTTTGACTTTAAATGTATATTTGTATGTATCATTAGTATCATTAGTATCATTAGTATGTATGATATGACTCTAGAAGTGTTATTAACTTTCATTAGTGTCATTAAATTTTATGATTTATGCTTTGTCATTGAGTAAACCTTGTATGCATACATAACTAGTAAAAATGTATCTAAATATTATGAAAAATGCATGTAGTACATTACTCTAGATATGGAAAATGAAAATTTAAACCCACTCATAGATATATCCATCGTAAACTCACTTTGAAATATAAAAACAATATAGCATAATATAAATGACCATATTCATTTTTATACAACAAATATAATGACTATGAATGCACTGAAAATTGAAACTCATGCATAGATATATCCTTCGTAAACTCACTTTGAAATATAAAAACAATATAGCATAATACAAAATACCATACACATTTTTATACAACAAATAGAATGACTATGAATGCACTGAAAATTGAAACCCATGCATAGATATATCCTTCGTAAACTCACTTGAAATATAAAAACAATATAGCATAATACAAATGACAATACTCATTTTTATACTACAACAAGAATGACTATGAATAAACTAAAATTTAAACCCATGCATAGATATATCATTCATAAACTCATTTTAAAATTGAGATATAAAAAAAAAATAGCATAATATATGAAAATTGAAATTTAACCCCTTCATAAATATCTCCATCGTAAACTAACATTGAATATGAAAAGAATATGGCATAATAAAAAATACAAAACACTTTTCTATACAACAACAAGAATTACTTTGAATAAACTAAAAATTTAAACCCATGCATAGATATATCCTTCGTAAACCCATTTGAAAATTGAAATATAAAAACAACATAACATAATACATAAGACAATACTCATTTTTATATCACAACATGAATAACTTTGAATAACATGAAAATCTAAACCTATGCATACATATATTCTTCGTAAACTCAAGCATATTTGAAACACCATAATACTCAAGAGATGAAAATAATACACAATTATAAATGTAAATAGTGTAATAGTAAAATAATAAAAGCAAGTATCTTGTTTTCAAATGAAAACATATGAAATATCATAAAATAGTATTTTTGAAATATCAAATTTTGAAATTCAATTTCATGCTTTAGAATATTTTCCCCCTTACACCACTCCTTTTGCCTTTTCAATGACTTCCATAGTATCCATAGCGATGGATCCTCCCTCATATTTCCCATGTTCATCTCCTTTTTCCTCATCCACTACTTCCACGACTTCCACATTCTGCATTCTAATAGCTCTTCCCTTAGGCTGGGTAACAATACTATCAATATCTCCATAATTGACAAGGATCTTCTAATATTTTCCAATCCATCAAGAAGGGTATTTTTTTCTTTTCCAACATATTCAGATGTTGGTCCTTGAACTTCTTTACCCTTCTCTTTTAGTAGAACATTAGGATCCAATCCGTTGCGGATAATGATTTTTTGTAAAATTTTGTTTTGTCAAACTACTTCTTGTGCTCTTTTTCATTGCCATGGAAGTGTTTAAGAACTCCTTTGCCATCCTCAGATAGTCTTGCAGGTTTTGAACCTGCATTTTTGAACCTACTTCTTGAGATTATCATAATTTACCTACAAAAAGAAAAAATAGTTAATCAATAGATAATTACATTTTAAAAAAGAGAACAAAGTTTTGAACACAAAAATGATTAATTCAAACACTAGCAATAGTATTTTTATCTATAGCAACAATAATATTTTTCTTATCACTTGCCCATTCATTGTAATAATCTTGGGCCTCACCATTTATGTTCTCCAATTTGTTCATCATAAAATTTAAAATTTCATCTATGTAATATGTATTCACCTTCACATTGCCATATTTTACTTGTTGTAGTTGAGCCTCCATATTTTAGGTTCATTTTCAACAATAGAATTTTTTTCTCTTTTTAAAAAATTATTGTATCGAACATTAATTTCCTTTATCAACACTTTGGCCCGATATTCCCATTTTTTCATTTCTATTATATCTGGAAGTAGTAAATACTTAATGGTAGATTCAACGTTATCAGAAACCAAATATTTTTCTAAAATATTTAATCTTTCATCCTCTAGTTGAGGATGAGCCTAACGGGTGTTTGTTTCTCTAGGAGGAGATTTGCTTGAACATTATGCTCCTTCATTTACTTTATCTTGAAGAAATTCGGATACATGAAAAGTAGTGCGTGTGTTCTCTTGTAAAAATAAATCTTTATCAAGTGGAACCTCATCCAACCCAGCACCAAAAGCTTCTGGTATATCCTTAAAATTAAAATTAGCAAGAGAAATACGGTCGAATCCTGAAAATGTCTTTGATGCTTCTTTTTTAGAAAATTGTTGTGTTGCTTATCTCTGTGGCCTAGATGGAAGAATGTGTTTTCCAACTAGGAATAATTGACCTAGAATTTGAGGTTGGCATGGTGGAGGAGGGGGCAGCATCGCTTGTTGATTTTGTTGACGAAATTGTTGTATGGGAACTTAAAACATAAAAATAAAAATTAGTTATAAAATTTGTGAAGGTAGAAAATAAAAATAATTTATAAAATTAGATTATGAAATTTGGTTGTAAAATTTGTTATAAAACTTACCGGCATAAGAAAATACATCTTGCATAGCTGTTGATGCAAATGGAATGTGGGCATGTTGTACATATGGAAAAAAATTATTAAAAATAATAAAAATTTTGTTTCGGCAGTCATTAAAACTTACTCCCTAAATATGAAACCACTTACACAACTATGTCCATTAGCAGTGGATGTGCAACCACAGGTGGAGGTTGTCAATGATCAAGAGAGCCAGATCTTCTACATTTCCTCATTGATCTTCTCTTTAGCGGGTGGTGTTGTTTCCTCTGTAGGTGTTTTGGAGTCTCCTGATTTCTCTAGATTATAATCTTTGACAACAACATCCCACTTTGAAGAGGAATAGGATGCCATTTTCTATGTTTGGTATAAAATGTTAAAATTATAAAAAGAAAAACATATGAAAAATAAAAAAATTTACTTAAATATTAATGAAACATTACCTGAACTTGTTGTTCTATCATGGTTACATTAGCTAGGGTTGAGTTTCAAGATGTTGGTACTTGAGTTTTTTGCAAATGATAAAAATATTCATAAAAAAAAGTAATAATATAGTTGCATGTGCTAACTGTCGATGAGGGTGAAGCGTGGGTTATCACGTTATGGATTTCCAATCTTATCCGATGTGAGACATAGCTAGACTAGCTAAATTGGTGATGTGCAACACAATGGATGAAATATGTTGAGGCCCATATCAAAATTTTTGTCGATATTCCTTGTAGAACGAGTTTGAAAAGGAAGAATTCACAACATACCGAAAGAAATTTATTTTCAGTAGCTAGTACAATCAAACCCCTTCTGGACTTGGTGGATGTAACTACCAAAAAAAATTGTAATTGTACACTAGTGACTAGAATTTAAATTCAATTAAATAAAAAAATAGTTATACCTTGAAAATATTTCGACTACACATTGAAGTTGGTATCCAGGTAGAGTTTATCTTCATCAGTTAATTGGTATTTGAAAGTGATATGCTCACAACCAGCATGGGATAATTTTTTTAATCTCATGACATTAGACGTTGTGAAAGAAAGAACAATGTTTTTATTGTCAATGACAATATTTACCTTGCTGGAATCAATATTATAACCTGCAATGATCTTCTCCAGTAGTTTAGTGTCTGTGTTGAACTATGGCATTGAAACTAGACCTCGAAGACCAGATTTCGTGACCCATGATATGTCATAACCCGATGTTGATAAAATTTTTGAAGTTAGGGGGCAAACTGGGTTTTTAAAATTAATTTTAAACATTCCAAGGGTGATAGGGGATGCCATAGGGTTATTTCATTGTGTACGAGAGTGGATCTGAAAATACAATGTATGGTATATGATGAAAATGGTTCAAAAAAGAATAAAAGGATTAAAACTTGCTTAAAATGTAAGGTAAAAGGTTAAAAACTAAGATAAAACTAGAGGAAGAGAGTTAAAAATGCATTAAAATAGGAGGGAAATGATTAAAACTATGATAGAAAAGGTGAAAAAATGACTGTTTATCCCTTTATATATACTTTTCTGCATGTAATAAACTCATGGATGGGTGACATGTGGAATCTACATGCAATCATTTCATGGATGGTTGACACATGGTACAGATGCACCGCTACTACCGACTGGATACTCAGTACTATTGTAGTTGATCATCATACTTACAACCGATCAAAATTCCTACAACCAATCGTCATGCATGCACCTGATTGATATTCCTACATTTGATCATCATGCCTACATCCAATTTGCATTCCTAGAGTCAATCATCATACCTATATCTGATTGTCATACCTGTAGTCAGTCATCATACCTATATCTGATTGTCATACTTGTAGTCAGTCATCATATACCTATAGCTGATCGATATTCCTGTAGTCGATCATCTTATCTGCACCTGATCGACATTCATGCATCCCATCATCATGTCTACAATCGATCGATATTCCTACAGTCGATCGGCATCCCTACAACTGATTGGTATTCTTATAATCGATCATATTATCAACATATCTACACCCGATCAACATTATTCCATCCCATCATCATATATGCAACCGATCAGCATTCCTATAATTGATCAATAGTATTGTAACCAATCGTCATGCGTACAACCGATCATCATACGGTATGCCTGTAATCGATTGATATTTCTAAAACCAATCATCATACCTGCAACCAATCATCATACATGCAACCGATCATCATATTTGTAACCGATCAGTATGTATGCAATCTATCATCATGTCTGTATTCAATCATCATTCCTACAACTGATCATCATACCTATAATCAATCATCATGCATGTAACTGATCGTCATTACTGTAATTGATTGACATGCATTCAACCGATCATCATATCTACAACCGATCGATATTACTACAATAGATCATCATGCCTACACCCAATTGGTATGCTTGCAATCGATCGTCATGCCTACAACCGATTGTTATACATGCAATCGATCGTCATGTTTGTAGCTGATTCTCATGTCTGCATTCGATCATCATGTCTACAGTCGATCGTAATACATGTCTAAGACCAATCGTCATAAAGCATAAAGGCTAAAAGTCTTTCATGTTGAACTAAAGCTTTTAAATTTATCATATATTTTTAGATTTTGTAAACCTATATTCATAGCCCCCAACACAGAAAAGTTTGCCATGGTTTGAAAATTTATGGAGATAAATAAATGCAATTCACCATGTATACTTCTACATAATTCATCGGGATTCCGAGATAATTCACCTTTATTTTATAAATAGATTTCAGGTTCGACCCCTTATGCATAACCCTGGGTGAGCAAGAACATATTTCATATCAAAATTTCACAACTACTTTCCATTCATTTTACCAATATACATAATCTCCCCATTTGATCATATAAAAGAATTATCATAATTCAATTCTATCAAAAGTATTGGAAGTAAGAGTAGTGATTACTTAAAAGCATCAAATATACAAAACTTCACATAATCAAGAAACTTATTAACATAACCTTCCTTAACATTATAAATCAATACACATAGACTCAAACCCATGAACTATTCATTGTTACATCACTCTCTTTGAGGTCCCAATTACATTACAATCATAATCATTATGATCACTAGCAAAAACATGATAGGCTTCCTTCTATCCATCACCTTGAATGTTGAATTCCTTGAGCTCCATAGAGAGAGATGGGTTAAGGGATCAAGAAAACTCCTAAATATGTAATGCAATCCTATATGCTTTTCAATGCATTCAATAAAATAAATGGAAATGGCCATTCACATTACTGCATTCACAACATCAAATATCCCAAATAGAAATGACCCTTTCATTTCTACTATTTTTTCTAAAAACCAACATGTGAGGAAACCCCATAATTTCCTCATTCAAAAGGACTCCATGCCCATTTTAATATATATATATATTAACACAATACATACAAGAAATATTTCATCTTCTTTCATTTCATAAACTTTCACTTTAATTAGAAACTAACCCATAATACAAAAACATACTTTATATCTTCCCATAATAAAGCATCTTAGTATTATTTCCAGATTAAAATAATTAAATCAATATTTCTTTAATACTAAATCCAAACAAGAATCCTATTAAATAAAATAATTGAATATCATTCTTTAATTAACAACCCCCCTTTTTTCCTTAATTAAAAGAATAAGATACACTCATCACCCAAGAGCCAAATCCCTTTTACCCCAATAACCAAATATTTCTTAGAATTCAAGCTCCAAACAATATGCTTCAATAAAAACATAATAAATATTTTCTTTAACATTATATCTAATATAATAATGAATATCATAAAGGCATCCACTAAACAAATTATTTCACTGGTTCAAGCCCTAAACATGTACATTGCAAAGTAGTCAAACATGAAGCCATCGACTTAAAGATGTGGTCAAACTCATACATAATTTATTGGAGTGTAAATTAACCAATCTATTTGGCTTATACAAGGGTAAGTGTTCCTTAATAAATTAATAAAACCTTAGTTATACAGATTTTTGTGACTTATAAACACCACATAGTCCAAATAATATCATCTAGATTTCAAACTTATGCATGGAACAAACAACACACAATCCAATATCTAATTAACAAGCATTCTTGTTAACTCAAGCTATTCGACAATAATTTATTCATTACTTTCTAGGATGAAAACATTTTACCCGAAGACATGTTTCCTATGCGTTTATAATTAAAATTAAGCACTCAATTGAATATCTCATGATTAAAGTCAATTAAAATGATAGTAAGGTGGATACCCCTGCCTCCTTGGGTCTTACCCGAAAGTGGCATCCCTTTTGGGATGTTTTCCACAAATAATTAAAAAAAATGATAGTACGGTAACTCCTCATATGTTGAAAAATAAAAATATAGCAAAAGACATCATAATTTCATACTCTAGTAAGCACTCTATGGTAGTTTAAAGACATCAAAACATGGTGATATTTCAACAAATGAAACTAGAATAGCCAACATGGAAACATAGATTGGGTGTATAGCAAAATTTGAAGGTGCTTAAAGTACACAAACCAAACTTCCTTTAGGGTGTACAAAGCTCAAAATAAATTGGTTCAATATAAAACATAGATGCTTCTCCACCCAAAAATATATTATAAAGAAGAGTACATTGCCTTCAATGGAAAAAGAAACTTGACTTACTATAATAAAAAGATTTCTAGAGGTTGAATGGTCGGGTAGAGTCTAGTAGAGGAAACAAAGTATTTCTACATGATAAACTTGGCTAAACCAACTTAGTATTCTATGCACAATGTAGTGATGGAGAGATAACATTTTAAAACACTAATGTTTTAATGTAAATGAAAGCATCATCTCACTTAACATACGCAACAATATTTGTTTAAGGAGGATATAAGCATTCTTAAAACTAAAAGCACACAATGAGGGAAAATACAAGTAGAAGATGGTTTCAGATCCAACTTGATATATTAATCCCCAAAGGAAAATTCGAATGCTTCTAAGCTTCTTGCTTTGGAAGGTGTCTCCCTCAAGCTCTTTATATGTGCTACCCGATTCCATATCATTCTTGTATTTACAAAGAACAAGTGAATACCTTTTCCTCTATGGAACCTTATACCTTATTCTATGCAAAATATCTCCGCCAAGATCCTTTTTAACTCCATAATTTTTTTTTTTATAAAAGCAAAAAAAAAGCTTTTATTCCTTTAATTAAGAGAAAGCCTCCTCTTTTTAGAAACATAAATTTATTAATTTCTAATAGTTTCTTCCACTATTAATATTTTGTTTCTAATATTCGCATGATATTAGAAATAAATTTATAATTTTTTTTTCTAATATTTGCACGATATTAGAAATAAAGCAAGTCTATCAATTCATTTGTGTTCTCTTTAAAATTTCTTTTTACTAACAAAGCATAAGGATTGATTAAATCACCTTTCCAATAATTTAATCAATGACCAATATTAATATCAAACATTAACATATTAATATGATTTTTAATATAATTCCTTTAATTATATCAAAATAAATGCTTATCCTATCCTTTCATGCATCATTCTCATAAGATAAATATTACTCAAACATAAACAAACAAAAATAAGTAATTCACCACCATACTCTATTGCCCATATCCTTAAGCAAAAGTGTTTATGATAGATTCAAGGCTATCCATATTTGCTATGGATAACTTTAGATGATGGTTATTACTCTTAAACACATCAATACGAGAAATATTTTTGTACCCAAGAGCTACCATCAATTAAACTGACCATCAATTCCCTTCTTTTTGGCCCTCTCATTCTTGGTGGTGAACTTACTAGTCCACCCACAAGATTTCCTGGTTATACAACCACATGATATTGATGCAGGAGCATCCAGTGGTGTAAGGACAATCTTGCATCACCAAAAAAAAATGCAATTTATTCATTAATGACGGTATTTTTTTAAATGCCCAATTTATTCATTAATGATGGTATTTTTTAAATACCCAATTTATTCATTAATGATGGTATTTTTAAATGCCCAATTTATTCATTAATGATGGTATTTTTTTAAATGCCCAATTATCCATTTATGATGGTATGTTTTTTAAATGCCGAATTTATCCATCAATGATGGTATTTTTTAAATGCCCAATTTATTCATTAATTATGATATTTTTAAAACTCCCAATTTATTCATTAATGATGATATTTTTTAATGCCCAATTTATTTAATTAATGATGATATTTTTAAATGCCCAATTATTCATTAATGATGTTATTTTTAAAATTCCCAATTTATTTCAAAAATAAACTATGGGAAAAGGGGAGTTATGTTTTCCATAATATTCTATGGAAGTTATTAAATGGGGGATAGAGATTTACCGAAGGTAGTTTAGGATGATAGATTGTGGCTCCAACTTATAGATTTCTAATCATTTTTCTTTGTAATAAAATTGGCCCTTGTGGTCATAAGATTATATTTTTTTGGTTTTATAGCCCCTCATCAAGTATTTTTATTGAGTATTGTTATCAAGTATTATTATTGAGTACTGTTATTTGAATTTGGTTGTATTTTGTGTATTTTAGGAGTGTTGGGTGGAGTAGCCCTTCACCAAGTGGTATCATAGTGATAGTTCCTGAGTGTGTAAACAAATCATCGAACATGAGGTAGTTTGCACCAAGACTTGTGGTTTAGGGTTGTGAAAAAATAAATAATTTGAATACTTCCACGAAGAAACTATGGTGGTGGAAGAAATGTTGTGGTACTAGAAGAGGATTTTAGATCCCTATAGAGACAAGTTCAAGCACTGCAAGAGGATCTGCGTAGAGGGTTTGATCCAAGAAGAGAAGATGAAAGTATAGAAAAATTTTAAGAAGAAGTCTAGTTCGAAGAAGAATAGGATGCAATAGATCCTGAGAAAGTCCTGTTATTTAATGCCATATCCAAGATTAGAAAAAGGTTGAAGATTGATGTTTCTACATTTTTTGGGAATCTTAACCCATAAGGGTTGATCGATTGGATCAATATTATGGAGGAGTACTTTGAGTATGAGGAGGTGGAAGATCCTAAGAGGATCAAATTTACAAAGATCAAGATGAAGGGTCATGCTAATATCTGGTGGAAGGAAGTATAACTAGATAGAAATAGAATAGAAAAAAAAAATAACAAGATGAGATAATATGGTGGAAAAGTTAAAGAGATAGTTCATTCTAGTTGATTACGAGTTAGATTTGCTGAAGAAAATGCAATGTTTGAGGCAAGCACACAAGTCTATCAAAGAGTATATAGAAGAGTTCTATAAGGTCATGATCATAACAAATTATTCTTAGGTCAACAAGGAGAAGGTATCTCATTATATAAATATATTTAAGCCAAGTATTCAAGAAGAGCTAAGTTTAGTCATAATGACTACCATAGAAGATGCTTACCAGTTTACCCTGAAGGTAGAAGAGAAGTTGAATAGAATATTTGAAACCAAGCAAAGAGAAAGAGGTCGTGGTGGAAGGACTCGTGAAAGACCAAATGGATGACGAAATAAAGACCAAAGAAGAATGGAGAAGTTATAAGTAGTTAGAACCAAAAAGGGGATAATGCCTACCTATCCCATGAGCAAAATAATGATGATCAAAGAGGAAGAGGAAGTTTTGGATGAGGACCTGGAAGAGGAGGATTTCATGGAAACTATTTCTAATGTGGAGAAGAATGATATCGATAATATGAGTGTCTACAACATCAAGGAAGGACAAATAAGAGATCTGAAGGTAATGCATGAGTTTATTATGTAGATGAAAGTGCTGAATCTAAGTATTCTAAAGAGGTAGAAAGAGGAGAAGTTCTTATCACAAGGAGAGCTTTGCTAAATAGGGAGAATGATCCAGTTTAGAGGAATGTTTTATTTCACACAAGGTGTAAATGTGAAGGTAAATTTTGTAATGTTATCATTGATAATGGTAGCATTAAAAATCTAGTTTTAGAGGGGATGGTTAAAAAATTACAGTTGGAGAGAAGGATATATGTGCATCCATATCGGATTGCATGGTTGCAAAAGGACCATAGAGCTTTGGTCAATGAAGAATGTTTAGTGAAGTTCAATATTGGAAGTTACCATGATGAGGTACTATGTGACATCATACCTATGGATGCTTATCATATGCTATTAGGGAGGTCGTGGTAATTTGATCGACGTGCAGTACATAATGGGCATGCTAACACTTATTCCCTAATAAAGGATGGAGTTTGCCATAAGTTGAAGCCCTTGAAGGAGGTGGAAGAAAAGGTATTTAGTAGTGCAATAATTTGTTTAGTTTATGGTAGAATTTTTTTGGATGGTATGAAGCATGAGCATATTTTCTATGCATAGATTTCTAGAGTTAATGAAGAAAAATGTGAAGATATACCAGTAGAATTCCCAAATCTACTAGGATAATTCCAATGGGTTGAGTTTTTATAGAATTATACTTTTGTGTTGAAGCACAGGAGTGGAAGGTCAAATAGAGTTGTATATGCCTTAAGTAGAAGGTAAATTTTTTTGATAGAGATGAAGGTGGAGGTTTTTGGGTTTGACAAACTCAAGATTTTGTACCCTAAAGATCCAGATTTTGTAGAAGCTTGGAGAGCTTGCTTGGAACCTGTTACTTTGGACATAACAAAATGGTTGGATTTCTTAATCCAAGATGGAATGTTGTTTAGAAGAAACCAATTATGCATTCTAAGGAGTTCTATGAGAGATAACCTAATCAAGGAGAAGCATAGTGGAGGGTTGGTTGGACACTTTGGTCAAGATAATACCATTGCCCTTGTTGGTGAGAACTATTATTGGCTATAATTATAGTAAGCTGTGAAGAATTTTATATAAATTTTAGAGTATACCAGATGGCCAAAGGTGTAAGAACATCAAGCTATATCAGCCATTACCTATACTAGAGAAACCATGGGAATATATTAGCATGGATTTTATTCTTGGTTTACCAAGGACACAGAGAGGACATGACTCAATATTTGTGGTGGTTGACAGGTTTTCTAAGATGGCAAATTTCATTCCCTACCAGAAAACCAGTGATGTAGTTCACATTGCAGGGTTTTTTTTCAAAGAGGTGGTATGACTACATGGTCTACCAAAGAGTATAGTTTTAGACAAAGATACCAAATTTTTTGATTATTTCTAGAGGACCTTATAAAAGAATCTGAAGAGATATTTGAAGTTCAGTTCTGTACACCATACGTAGACTAATGGAGAAACAGAGGTGGTGAATAGGAGTTTGGGCAACTTGCTGAGATGTTTAGTAGGAGATAAGCCCAAGGGATGGAATTTGATTTTATCATAGGCAAAATTTTCTTACAAAATTTTTTTCAATAGGAGTACTGGTAAATCCCCATTCCATATTGTATATGGGAGTAGCCTAAGGAATGCTTCTAGGTTGAGTAATATGGACAAAGGAGAAAGTAATAACACTGATGTCGAGAAATTTGTAGAGCAGCTGAAGAACTTGCATGAAGAGGTAAGAGAGCATGCTAATAATATGTATACTCAACACAAGGCAAAGGCAGACTAGAAGTGAAGGTTTAATGAATTCCAGGTTGGATATGAAGTTATGGTTCACTTGAGAATAAAATATTTCCAGTTAAAATATATAACAATTTGAAAATGAAGAAGTTTGGACCATGTAGGATCATAAAGAAATATTATTCAAGAAATGCATATGAGGTGGAATTACCAAGTGGAATTAACATATAACCTATATTCAAAATGTTTGACTTGATAGAGTATCATGACTGAGACAATGAGGATGGACCAGTAGAAGAATGGTGGAATATTCCAACATCTACTCCAGATAAAGAAGAGATAGAGGAAATATTGGATAGTCATATGGGCAGAAGTACAATAAATAGGCAGTACAAATAATATATGGTTAAGTGTAAAGGAAGGCCTATTAAAGATTCAGCATGGTTGTCTAATGCAGAGGTGGACCATCTTGCTTTTCCTCCAACACTAAAGAAGTGAAGGTCACTTCTCAATTTACCTTGGGTGTCTAATGTAGGAGCATCCAATGGTGTAAGGACAATATTGCATCACCCAAAAAAAAATTAATTCCCAATTTATTCATTAATGATGGTATTCTTTTAAATGCCCAATTTATTCATTAATGAGGGTATTTTTTAAATGCCCAATTTATTCATTAATTATGCCCAAATTATTCATTAATTATGGTATTTTTAAATGCCCAATTTATTTATTAATGATGGTATTTTTTTAAATGCCCAATTTATTCATTCATGATGGTTTTTTTTTTAAATGCCCAATTTATCCATTAATGATGGTATTTTTAAATTTCCAATTTATTCATTAATGATGGTATTTTTAAAATGCCCAATTTATTCATTAATTATGGTTTTTTTGTAATGCCTAATTTATTTCATTAATGATGGTCTTTTGAAATGCTTAATTTATTCATTAATGATGGTATTTTTAAAATGCCCAATTGATTTTGAAAATGAATGGTGGTAAAAGGGGAGTTACATTTTCGAGAATATTCTATGGAATTTATTAAAGGGGGAACAAATATTTATCAAAGGTAGTCCAAGATGATAGATTGTGGCTCCAACTTACATATTTTTTATCATTTTTCTTTGTAATAAAATTGGCCATTGTGATCATAAGATTGCATTTTTTTTTGGTTCTATAGCCCCTCATCAAGTATTGTTATCAAGTATTATTATTAAGTACTATTATTTGAAATTGGTTGTGTTTTTGTATATTGTGGGAGTGTTGGGTGGAGTAGCCCTTCACCAGATATCAACAGTATCATATCCTCATACAAAATCACCAATCAAATTGCATATAATCATTAATTTGTTTTAACAATTAAGTATTTATTGAATCACACAATAATATATAATTCATTTTTTGAATGATTCTTGTCAAGGTGGGTCATGACATACTACCCCCTTGGACTAAACATAGTCCTCTATGTTTTTCTCTAGAAAATAAAGTTCATTTTATTCATTCAAACAAATATAGAAATTTTTTTCTCATGACTTCTACTTTTTTCCAAGTTGCATATTGCTCAGAATAATGGTACCACTGGACCTTTCACTATTATATAGTTCACTTCATCATAACCTTGGAGTAAAACTCTAGAATCTTCACTAGTCTTACATCAATGATTTAGAGATCTATCATCTACAATTTAGAAGTATTTAAAACATGATTAGGATCAATATATACTTCCTAAGTAGGGATACATGGAAAGTGTCATTGATATTTGATAGGTTGGGTGGCAAGGCAAGTCTATAGGCAGCTAGATTTATCTTATCAATGATCTCAAATGGCCCAACATAATGGGGATATAAATTAGTTGACTTGATGGTACTTTTCTTTTATTTAAATCTTAAGAAAACTATGTCTCTCATAGAGAATTATCTATGTGATATTTTTAGCAAGGTTTTGGATAGTGGCAAATTTTGCAATTTAGTATGAATATTCAGATTTTCAAAATCTTAATTTTGTGAATTTTGGGACCATAGAGGTCAGCCCGTTCACCCAAAAATTTTGGGATCCAATTTTTTTAAGGGTAAATTCACCCCATTGTCATAAGGTTTCCCACCTAATTTTTACCCTAAATTTATTAAAAATAAAAAATATCCCACCCAATTCACCCCTTGTACCCCATTATATATAGTTAACTGTAACAGTGACTCTCATACAATTATAATATTAATTTTTGGATAGCGAGCAATACAAAGCGGACGACTAACAAAACACGAGTCCACAATTGATAGAAGGAGAGTAACAAAAGGCAACTAGCATAAGGCGAATGGCATAAGGTGACTGTGTTAGGATCCTATCCTAACACCATGTTGTAATTCTCATTTACCTATGTAATAACCCACTTTCAATGTGGGGATCCTATTTTAATGTTATTATGCAATACTTAGTAATGTAGGTGGCAATAAAGGTACCTCACCAAGTGGTACCATCTCACGTAACCATTTTTATCAATATTGTAACCGATGTAGTAATATACCTCGCCAAGTGGTACCACTTCATGTAACCATTTTTATCAAGATTGCAACCGCCATTTGGTGGAATATTCTAGCTCATGTGGTATTTTGCATGTAAGCCACATCTTGAGCATTTAGGTAGGGTTGCATGAAGTTTTACTTTAAAAATATATGAAGCCATGTATGAGATTATCCTTTTACAAGCTATTGAAATATTGAAGGAGGTTTCCCCCTCGAAGAGGCCTACGATTCAGTGTTACTGTGATATTGTTTCATTTTTGTAATTGATTTTTGCATAGTGATATTGATTTATTTGATGTATGTGAGTTATTTTTTAGTATTTTGTGTGTGCGCTTTATTTTAATAGTAGGTTCCTAACAAGTGGTATCAGAGCGCTTTCTAAGCCAAGTTTTGGTACAACTAAGATGATTCTTTCCAGTCATTCCGCATGTTAGGTATAAATTTTTTGTGTGTTTTTTATTTTTATTTTTCCTTTATAAAAAAAAAATCCAAAAAATATAGTCATTTTTTCGTAGAAAATCAAAAAATACCAAAAAAAAATACAGTAGTTGTGTAGGTTAGAAAACCTATTCTGGGGGTTTTAAAATAGCATGAAGGAGTTGTTGTTATTGGCTAAGCTAGATAGTCCATAAAGCTTCTAGTGAATTGAGGGGCGATCAGGCTCCAATATCCAAGCATCAGACAACACTCGTGCATGGAATTGAGCTCCCATGTATCTTTGGGTATATCAAGAGAATCTAGGTTTAAACAAGATTTTATCCATTAAGAAGCTTTTCAGCCTTGTATTATCCATAGTCCATGGGACACGACATCCTGGACGATTACCCTCTCGTACTATTAGAGAGGTAGATAGTATGCTCAAGGGTATCTGTGAATCCTCCTTGAGTAGTGGCCTAAAATATTGGTCTAAGAACTATTGTTCGTCACTGTGGTATAACAGAGGGCCTATGGGTATTACATACTCCCTTACTTAGCATACCTAGTTCATAAAAACAAAACAAAAACAAAGTATCATCCCCTTGCAAATCAACCCATCCCTGTTCTGCTAACCTACATTCACCATCCCCAAAAGTGAGCATACGAAGAAGACTTTCCCTATCACATAAAACAACTTGCATGCACCAAAAGTCAAGACAAATTTCTACAAGTGTTTGAAACATCCTGTGGTCAAAATATAAATAGTCAAGACAACGACGATAACAGTCCTCTGTGCCATTCCATAATTGTAGACTTTTAGTGTCAAAAATAGAGTTGTTAGTGTCAAAAAAATTGCTAAGGTCAGAAGCAGCAACTGTGTCAATAACCCTAGTACAGGTGACAGAAATAGATAACAGTGAGTGACACGATGGTTAGGGTATAGACTACACAAGTCAGTGGCAGTTGATTCTAGAGGGAAAATTTTGAACCGTAACTCCAAATAAAAAATAGAGAACACCAGTAGACTCGTCAACACAGTAGAAAAAAAAAGGCATTGAAATTTTATTAAAACAAGGATATCTCTTCACACAGAGCTCATATTGACTCAAAAGTTTAGCAAAAAATTCTACACTCTATTCCAAAAAAAATTGTCCTTGGTAGCTCTTGGTCAAATTTTGCACCACATTTTGATTTTTATTGCTAAGGCCATAACTTTTCATCAGTCCATCCAATTGATCTAAATTTTTGGGAATAGAATCTACATGTTTTTTTGCACAAAAGACCCTTAAGGACTCATTGGTGAAATGTTAAGTACAAGTGGAAGAAATTACCTTGACATCGACTTGCAACTAACAAGAGATCACAAAAAATTAAGAAATTCAGTATATCTCCTCATTGAGCGCTCAGATCAAACAGCCATCGGAGTGGACCCTATCATAAAATTAGTGTTGCAACTCATTTCCCAAATTGAATTTTGGACCCTTACTAAAAATAGTAACTCCTAAAAATCTAAGGTCTCTTTTTAGTAAATCAGCACAAGAGGGACCGCAATGGCAAGAGGCACTCGAGGACAACAACAAAAGGATTTATACTTGGGCACATTATTGGTTGACCTGCAAAAATCTATTGTTGAATTGACCTCTACAAACAAGAACATAGGCATTGAGATTCGAGAGCTTCGATTGGATCAAGATAACACTAGAATTTGTTTAGAAGAACAAATCATAGAGATGGAGACCAAATTGCATGGCAGTACCAAAACTGAACACCATGCTGAAAACTCTGAACGAGGTCAACGAACACCATATGACAATCACTCTGATTGGGATCCAACCTTTAGAATGCCTAAATTAGACTTCCCTAAGTTCATTGGAAAGGTTTTCGATGGGTTTTTATGTCGGGTTGATTAGTTCTTCCAACTCCATAATGTCCCTGTCTATCATCGAGTTCAAATGGCTTCCTTAAACCTAGAATCTGAGGCCTTACATTGGTTCCAATGGCTATGAGTTGCTAACCCTGATCTATCCTGGGAGGACTTTGAGTCCCAACTACTCATACGATTTGGCCTTAATTATTATGATGACTTTACAGGTGCACTGACAAAGCTGAAACAAACCACCTTAGTTCATGATTACCAGACCCAATTTGAGAGCTTGGCCAATAAAACTAAGGATTTGAATGAGAGATTTTTTATGAGTTGTTTTTTTAGTGGGTTACGAGATGATCTCCAGGTTGAAGTCAAGATGTTCAAAACCCACACCATGATGGAGGCTATCAGTTTAGCCCGATTGGCCAAATCTAAACTCTCAACTCAAAGGCAAACATCATGGTATTTGCATAACTGACCTTCTTTTCCTCCTCGGGTCCAAAACCATACTAATAATAAACCTCCTGATCCCAAGCGGTTGACTACAGAGGAAATGGATGCACATCGCACACAAGGGTTATGTTATAATTGTGATGAAAATTTTATGAAGGGGCATAGATGTGCAAATAAGAGATTGTTTTTAATAGATGTGGAGGAACCAAAAAATAGTGACCATAGTGATGAGGAGAGTGATGCAACTAAGGCACCAAATCCACAGGAAGAGGAACCATCAGAAATGCTAACAAAAATTTTAGTCCATGATCTTGTCAGGATTACCACCCCATAAACCATGAAAGTTGTGGGCTATTTAAAATGCCAACATCTCACAATTCTTATTAATTCAGGTAGTATGCACAATTTTATTGATCCTTGGGTGTCCAAATGGACCAACTCCTATATACACTAATGCAATTCTTTTGAATTCATGGTGGCCAATGGAGGCACCTTACCTTGTAAAGGTAAATGTCGAAATGTCAAAATTTAGATAGGGGATTATGAACTCAAGCAATATATGTTCACCCTCCAATTGGGAGGATGTGATGTGTTAGGATCCCAATGGATGAGCACCTTGGGCACCTTCTCCTGCAACCTTGTAGAACTATGGCTGTAATTTTCACAAAATGGATAAACATATACCCTCAAGGGTATCAAGGCTAGCCCTACTCAAATTATTAGTTCCAATCGCATGGAGAAGTTGTTGAAAAAGTCCTCTTGTGGGTCATTGCACAAATATTTTCAATTCAGCCACCCACTTCTACAGCTGATCCACTTCCAGTAGATTTGCAACTTGTTCTAACCAAGCACAATGGCGTCTTTCAGAACCAACTACACTGCCATCTTGTTGCTCTCATGACCATGCTATTCCACTACTTCCAAGTAGTGCACCATCGAACATCAAACCGTACCGGCATCCTCATAATCTCAAGTTAGAAATTGAGAAGATGGTATAGGAATTGCTCAAGGTAGGTGTCATTCGACCCAGTACCAGTTCCTATTCTTCTTCAATTTTTCTAGTTCACAAGAAATATGGCTTGTGGCGATTGTGCATAGATTACGTGAGCTCAATAAGATCACCATCAAGGATAAATTTCCCATTTTAGTAGTGGATGAATTGTTGGATGAATTACATGAAGCTATATACTTCTCCAAGTTGGACCTTCATTCAGGGTACCATCAAATCAGAATCAAGGACGAGGATATTCTAAAAACTACTTTTTGTACTCACGAAGGTCACTATGAGTTCTTGGTAATGCCATTTGGTTTGACAAATGCACCATCCATATTTCAAAGACTTATGAACAACATCTTTTTTCCCTTCATGAGGAAGTTTTTCCTAGTTTTATTTGATGATATATTGGTTTATAGCCACTCATGGGAAGAACACATTACCCATGTAGATCAGACATTACAGTTATTGGCCCAACATCAACTTTCATCTAAGCGGTCTAAGTGCTCCTTTGGTCTGACTGAAGTGGAGTATTTAGGACACATTTTTTCCAAATATGGTGTCAAGGTCGACCCTAAGAAGATTCAAGCAGTTCAATATTGGGAAAAACCCCGCACTCTCAAAGAACTTCGAGGATTATTAGGACTTACAAATTATTATAGGAAATTTATTTGTAATTATGGGAAAATAGCAGATCCCCTCACATCTATGTTAAATAAGGACTCTTTCACTTGGACAGGACCTATTGATCAAGCCTTTCTTGAATTAAAGCATGCCATGACCACCACACCTGTTCTAGCCATACCATATTTCTCTAAACCATTCGTCATTGAAAGTGACACTTTCTATCGCGACATTGGAGTAGTATTGATGCAAGAAGGGAGATTCTTGGCCTTCACCAATAAGGCACTCTTTGAGCATAATTTGGAAAAATCTACATATGCCAAGGAGATGTTGGCCATATTACATGTTGTCATCCATTGGAGACCATATCTCATTGGGTGGCATTTCTCCATTAAAACATACCATCAGAGTCTCAAATATTTCTTAGAACAATGGGTTGCTACCCCAAAACAACAAAAATGGGTTTCTAAAATCATGGGCTATGATTATGATATCACCTATAAGAAGGGTAAAGAAAATATTGTGGATGATGCTCTCTCTCATCAATTTGAGGCCCTCAGTATGATATGTGATATCTCCACACCTATCCCCCAATGGATAGATTCCTTACGATAGGAGGTACTTCAAGATGTAGACCTACAAGCTTTGATGGCTTCACTTCAAGTTGATCTAACTTCATCCCCAGGATACAATTGGGATGGTCAAGATTTGCGTTATTACCAACGTATTTTTATTCCCCATGCCTCGCCACTCTACGACCTCTTCATGAAGGAACTACACACTGCTACCTCTGCAGGTCATTCTGGGTTTCTCAAAACGTATGAACGCTTCAAGCGCACATTCTTCTAGAAAGGGATGAACAAGAAATTTGTGTCTTCGTGGTAGCTTGTGATACTTGCCAATGGATGAAAGGTGAAATAGTTCATTCTTCGGGTACTCTTCAACCCTTGTCCATTCCAGATCAAGTTTGGACTGATATTTCTATGGATTTTGTTGAAGGGTTACCTAAATTGGGCGATAAGTCTATTATTCTCATGGTAGTGGATCCCCTTTCGACGTATGCTCATTTTTGTCTCCTTACCCATCCTTACACACCCTCCACCATTGACCAAATCTTCCTCGATTCTATTTTTTGCCTTCATGGTATGCCCACTTGCATTGTCTCTGATTGGGACCCAACCATCACTAATCATTTCTAGCAAGAGTTTTTTAAGTTGTAGGGAATGAAGCTCAAAATTAGTTCAGCCTATCATCCGCAAACGAATGGTCAAACTAATATTTTCAACAAATGTTTGGAGACCTATCTTCGTTGCTTTGCATCAGATCATCCTTCTCAATGGACAAAGTGGATTCCTTTGACCGGATGGTAGTACAACATGTCCTATCATACAACTACCAAAATCACTCATTTTGAGGTTGTTTATGGGTGCCCTCCACCCACGCCCTCTTCATACATTCCAGGAAGCTCCAGGTTCCAAGCAATCAACATTACTCTTTGCCAGCAAATCGATGTCCTTCACTAGCTGAAGCATAATTTGGACATGGCCCAGAATCGAATGCGACAACAGGCCGACCAACATCGATCTGAGCGTAGCTTTGATGTGGATGATATGGTTTTCCTTTGCTTGCAGTCATACAAATAGTCATCCCTCCAACTTCATCGATGCCAAAAACTTACTGCAAAATTCTATGGGCCTTATCAAGTCCTACAGCGAATTGGTTCCACTGCTTACAAATTGGCTCTTTCACCCACCTCCAAGCTCCATCTTGTTTTCCATGTTTCATCTCTCAAGAAAGTTATGGGCACACAGGTACAGGTTCAATCAGCATTACCAAAATTGTATGAGGAAGGGTCCATATTACTTGAACTAGAATAGTTGTTGGATCATCGCACCCGCACTCTTTGCAATCATACCATCACAAAAGTCCTTGTCTAATAGTGTGGGCTCTAGTTAGAAGATGCTACATGGGACTCTCTCCATCAACTCCAACATCAATTTCCTCAATTTCATCTTTGAGGACAAAGCTTTTCAAAGGGTAAGGACATGTTAGGATCCTATCCTAACACCATGTTGTAATTCTCATTTACCTATGTAATAATGCACTTCCAACGTGGGGATCCCATTTTAATGTTATTATGCAATACTTAGTAATTTAGGTGGAAATAAAGGTACCTCGCCAAGTGGTACCATATCATGTAACCATATTTATCAATATTGTAACCGATGTAGTAAGATACCTCGCCAAGTGGTACCATTTCATGTAACCATTTTTAACAAGATTGTAACCACCATTTTGTGGAAGATTCTAGCTCAGGTGGCATTTTGCATGTAAGCCACCTCTTGAGCATTTAAGTAGGGTTGCACGAAGTTTTCATTTAAAAAGATATGAAGCCATGTACGAGATTATCCTTTTGCAAGCTAATGAAATATTTAAGGAGGTTTCCCCCTCAAAGAGGCTTGTGATTCAGTGTTACTGTGAGATTGTTTCATTTATGTAATTGAGTTTTGCATAGTGATATTGATTTATTTGATGTATGTGAGTTATTTTTTAGTATTTTGTGTGAGTTTGCTTTATTTTAATAGTAGGTTCCTAACATACTGGTATAAGGTGACTAGCATAAGGTGAGTGGCATAAGGCAAGTGGCAGATGGTGAGTGGCAGAAGGTGAGTGGCATATGATGAGGGGTAGATGGTGAGTGGTAGAAGACGAGTGGCAGAAGGCAAGTGGCATAAGGTGGGTAGCATAAGGCGAGTGGGAGATGGTGAGTGGTATAAGGTGAGTGGCATAGTGGTAGATGGCGAGTGTTACAATACGAGTTGCACATGGTGAGTAGCACATGATGAGTGGCAGATGGCAAATGGTAGATGGTGACTGATAATCATTTCATAATTTTAGGCCATAAAATATATCTAAACATAGGTACATTTGTACTCATTGGAAAGCTATTTTCAAGATTGATATAATGATGGTATTTTTATGAATTTTGAATATTATTTAATAGGTCAAATGTGGTCCCACATATGGTTTTAAAGAGGTAATATCATTTGATCTATATTTCGACCTTCTAAATCATATCAAAACTTCATAAAAGTACTACCATTAGACCGGTATTGAAAAGAGCTTTCCAACGAGTACAAATATACCTATGTTTGGATATATTTTGATGCCTAAAACTATGAAATTATTGATAGACACCATTTATCAGTCACCTTCTGCCAGTCGCCATGTGGTGAGTGGTAGAAGGTGACTAGCATAAGGTGACTGGCAGATGGTGAGTGGCACAAGGTGAGTGGTATAAGGTGAGTGGCCCATGGCAAGTGCTATAAGGTGAGTGGCATATGACGAGTGGCATATGACGCACATGGTGAGTGGCATAAGGTGAGTGACATAAGGCGAGTGGCAGATGGCGAGTGGTATATGGCGATTGGCAGATGGTGACTGGTAATCATTTCATAGTTTTAGCCATCAAAATATATCCAAACATAGGTATATTTATACTCTTTGGAAAGCTCTTTTCAATCTAGATCTAATGGTGGTATTTGTATGAAGTTTGAAGATGATTTAATAGGTCAAAAGTGGTCCCAAATATGATGGTGAAGAGGTAATATCATTTTGAGGTAGATTTTGACCTACTAAATCATCTCAAAACTTCATAAAAGTACTACCATTAGATCAGGCTTAAAAATAGCTTTCCAACGAGTATAAATATACCTATGTTTGGATATATTTTGATGCCTAAAACTATGAAATGATTAGATGTTACCCTCTTCCAATCACCTGTTGCTAGTCGCCATGTGGTGAGTGGTAGAAGACGAATGGCATAAGGTGATGGGCATAAGGTGACTGGCAGATGGCGAGTGGCACAAGGTGAGTGGTACAAGGCAAGTGGCACATGGCGAGTGGCACATGGCGAGTGGTATAAGACAAGTGGCATAAGGCGAGTGGCACATCACAAGTGGCACATGGCGAGTGGTACAAGATGAGTGGCACAAGACGATTGGTATATGGTGACTGGCAAATGGTGATTGATAATAATTACACATATTTAGGCATCAAAATCTATTCAAACATAGTCATATTTATACTTGTTGGAAATATCTTTTCAAGCCTGATCTAAAAGTGGTTTTTTTATGAGTTTTGAAGATGATTTAATAGGTCAAAAGGGATCCCAAAATTTTTTATAATTTATGTGCAAATTTTTTGAAAATTCACCATATTTTGATAAATTTTTTGCAAAATTTTGAAAAATTCACCCCACATTTTATACATGATTCACCTTGATTCACCCCAAATTTATAAATAGTTTTTTAGTACTACCCCTTATGCATAACCCTAATTTTTAGATCAACATAGCTATTCTAATTATCAATGGCTTCCTTAAGCCTCTACCTAATCATCTTAAGTTGTTACTTCATCTCCTTGATAGTTTCTGACTAGTTCATCACTCAATCCTCCATATTCTCCCAAGAAAAAGGTGTTATGCATCTTCTACCATACAAGGCTTCAAAAGGGCCATACCCAAGGAAGCATGATACCTATTTTTGTATGCAAATTCCACTAAATGCAAAAAGTCTTTCCACCAAGACTTTTGGTTCATGTAGTACATGTGAAGGATGTCTTCCAACACTTGTTTTACCCTCTCTATTTATCCATCTATTTGTGGATGGTATGCAGAACTAATGTTCAACTTTGTGCCTAGTACATGATGAAGAGTATGCCAAAAATCAAATGTAAATATGAATTCCTTATAAAAAATAATCACTTCAAAAAATTCATGTAACCTAAATATCTCTTTAGTAAAACTATTCACTAGCATGAGTGCATCATCCTTGATGTTTCCTTAGTCAACTTATCGACTACCATAAGGATTGCATCATGTTGGTACCTAGTATTAGGTAAACCAACAATAAATTCCATAGATATATATTTTTTTAAGTGAAAAATCCCTTGCAGGGGCGCCTTGGTCTGATAGACCATGAACAGGGGGTTCTACACCGTCAAAGTCACCCGGGAGTCACACCCGACCCTGCCCACACCAACATTATCAATTGGATTTTGGATACCCAATTCAACTTCTTGGTAGGGTGGATATTCAAACCTGGGACCTCCCTTGGAGGATTTCCCTCTCCTCTCCAACTCACCTACAACACCTGGGTTCATAGATATAACCTACCATTTTTTATTGGTATATCATGTGGTTACATTTTCCCTACTTGATGTCTATGGTCAACTTTCACTTTCTAGCATTCTAAGCATCTAGTATTAAAATTGGTGATATGCTTCTTCATACCTTACCAGTAGAAGCTTTATTTTCATGTTATCTCTCATTGTAACCCCTACATGGTGCATAAAGTAAGGAGATATATGCATATCTTTCATAATAAGTCTCCTTAAATCAATGATTTTGGGTATAAACACCTTATCTTTAAAACTTAAAAGACTATATTTTATGCTAAAATATTTGTTCCTTTTAGGATTTCTTTCCATGTTGTCTTGAATTTCACTATAATATTATCTTTTGATTGTATTTTCTTTACTTGATTCGTCAAGTCCACTTGTATCCGAGGTAAAACCACTATGTGCCTTCTTTTACTTAAGGCATCAATGAGCTTGTTTTCCTTACCTTTGATATACTCTATACAAAATTCATACTTTGCTAGGAATTTGACCCATATTCTTTGCCTAGCATTGAGCAATGCATAGACTAAGTGAAAATGTACCTTAGATTCTGATGGTTGGTTCTTAAATCAAAAGGTTTTCCTAGCAGGTAGTGTTGCCAAATCTTAAGAGTGTCCACAACTACTACTAGTTGTAAATCATGTGTAGCATATTTTACCTCATGTTTCTTGAGCTTTCTAGACTCATATGCTATGGTTGCTACATCTTGGGATAGAACTCCTCCTAATAATTCCAAAGAAACATCAATACAAACTATAAAATTCCCTTAAGGATATATAATTTTAAGCACAGGTGTAGTAGTAAGCTTCTATTTAAGCATTTCAAAGACAAAATTACACTTTTTCATCCATTTGAATTCATTTTATTTTTTGAATGTTAGTTATAGAGTAAACTATTTTGGAATAATCCTTCAAATGCCTATAATAACTCATAATACCCATGAAGCTCTGCACTTTGGACACATTAGTAATCAGTGGCCAACTCAAAATGACCTCAATTTTCTTTGGATCCATAGGTATCCCCTCTACAAATATAAAATATCCCAGGTACTATACCTGAGGAACATAAAAGTTATACTTTGACATGTTCCCATAGAGTTTATTCTTCCTCAATAATTCAAGTATGATCCTTAAATGTCTATCATGTTCTTTGCTACTTTGGGAATATACCAATATATCATCCAAAAATATCAATACAAACTGATCTAGATGTCTTCTAAACACACTATTCACCGAACTCATGAATGTTATCAATGCATTGATTAGTACAAAAGCTAGTACTATGATCTCATAATGTCCATATTTGGTCTTAAAAGTTATTTTGTGGGTATCCTCCTCTCGGATCCTTAGCTGATGCTATTCTTATTTCATATCAATTTTAGAAAATATGGTGGCATCCTTAAGTTGATAAAACATATCTTTAGTTCTAGGCAATGGATAACTATTATTGATGGTTGATTTATTTAACATTTTATAGTATATGCATAATCATAAATAACCATATTTGTTTTACAAATAGTACAGGTGTACTCCATGGTGACATACTAGGTTTATTCAAACCTTTTTCCAACAACCCTTGATGTTGCACTTTAAACTCCTACATCTCAATAGGGTTAATCCTTTAAGGAGTTCTATGAATGGGTTTGGTTCCCAATATCAATTCAATAGTGAAGTCAAATTCATGTTTAGGTGGAATCCTAAGAATATATTTGGGAAATACATCCTTAAACTCATACAAAATTGAATGGTTTCTAAACACTTCCTCCTTCCTATCATCCTTATATCTTTATAACATAAACCATTCTATCTTTTCTAATGGATTTCTTTATTTGTATTGTTGGCAAAAAATGTGGTCAAAATGACCCTTATTCACTATAGATCCTTGTTCTCCTCTTATATTTATCTATAAAATCTATCCATCTATCTTGGAAATTAATTAGGGCTCCATGAGCCTTTAACTAGTCCATTCCTAAGATGATGTCAAAATCATACAACAGTGCTACATATAAATGTCAAATGATCAATTTTTTGGGTAGTATGATCTTAGTTGTAGGAAAACATTGATCCACTGAGTAGGTCTATCCAAAACCATACTCGAATTTACATCACTGTGCCTAAAATCCAAGTTTCTCTAGCATATCCCTAATTATATCAGTAGAGATGAAACTATCAATAAGCTCACTATCTATTAAAACTTTAACTTTCATATCAAACAATTTACCATTCATGAGCATTGGGATGGCTTTCCAATCTAAGTTCTAGTTTCTCATTGTTGCATAGATTATGTGGTTTAGTTCCTCTTCCCTCTTAGTTGGTCTTAGTTCTTGGGTACATTGATTCACATAATGTGGGCCTTCATATTTATAACATCCACCCTTTGGAACTTAGGTTATTTTCTATTTTTGTTCCCCTGATCTCTATGCTTATGATGGTCCTATATACCTTTGAGTTTGAGGATTATTATTATAAAATTCTTACTATTACTTATATTTTAGAATTTATTCTTGAAATTCCCTTGGTTTCTATCACTTTTTTTCTTAGACTTCAAATTACCTCTATTATTTTTATTCTATTCTTGTTTCCATTTCATGAATCCAATACTTTTTCTTTTCCTACGAGATTGTTGATATTATTATATCAATGCAACATAGTCAAATATGATGTTATTCATCTACAATTTGACCCTTTCCTGATGAGCCAAATCATATACCTTTTGCAAGGTCTTGAGTTTGTGCAAATTTATCACTATTCTAATTTTATGATCTACTCCTAATATGAAATTATGTACCTTCATTCTATCATCTACCTCATATACTAGTATATATTATATCAACTTCATAATTTTTTGATAATATATCTCCATCATTCTTGTTCCTTGATGATGTGTAGATAATTCATCGAATCTCTCCACATAGTATTATTCTGATAAGAACCTTTTATTGAAAGCTTGAACAAATGCATCCTATTGGAGGTTCATTGCCTAAATATTCTAACTTTTTTAAAGGTATTCCACCATTAAAATCACATTCTCTAAATGTGGAGAGTGGCCCAAACTATTCAGGTTATTGAATAATAGTTCTTCATGGAAAATTAGGTGTCTAACTCATTAAAACAAGTATCAACTAAATCCCCTCACATCATTTCTAGTAAATTCAGATATTTTAACATTATTTATATACTTAGCTAGTTCTACCTCTATACGGGATATGACTTCCTATTCTTATTTTTCAGGCTCCTCCTCCTATCTACCATCAATATTTTTATTTTGGAAGTTTTGACTTACTAATATTTCTAGCATTTTCCTTTGCAGGTTCATTTGTTCCCTCTATTGTTCTATCTGTTCTTGTAGTAGAGAAACTACAATAGTCAGGTTCTCTACCTCTCTATTAGAATTCCATGAACTTTCTCCTAGGGTTGTAACTTTGGAACTAATTTTCCTAGCTTGTCTTAGATCTTAAGAGATTCCTCTTCTTCCTCTCCTTAGCTTTGGTGTCATATTCCCTAACCATAAAAGGTTTGAGTTAGGTTACACTTTTCCTCCCAATTGTACTTCTAACTTCTAGTTAGTTACACCATCCACATAAACTAACAATAGAGTATTATCATCCAATGATAATAGCAATGGTCATACTCACTCCATGCAAGGTGGAATTCCTAATAAGAGATTTCATCCTTTAGGAACTTTATTCCTTGGTCTAAATTAATCCCACCAGTGTACACTACCTGGTGAACCCAATCTAAGTTAAGGTCCCTAAATTTGCAATCTACCCAAAGTCTACTCATCAAGTAGGTCAATCATAAGTTCTATCTATGTAATATTCTAGTCCTATAACCTAGAGCTTTGATACCAAATGTAACAACCCAATTCCTAACCAACCCAAGCAAGTATTATTTTTTTTACATAGGTTCACAAGGTTTAAACTAGAGATATTGCCAAAAAAATTTGTTTTGCATAACCACATTTTGAGTTCCTATCATTTCCAATAACACTCCAGTGGACAATAATGACCAATATCTTATGATATTCTCTAGGTTTAAAATTTTCTAAACCTCCATAGATTAGAGAAGATGCTCTTAGTGGTTTCCCCAAATTCCTTATACCCTCCACGAGTAATGGTATTACAACCACAATGTAGGGGATTATCCCTTATCAATATTTAGAGAAGTGAAAACTAATTTGCTTACCAAACATAATTCAATCCATCATGGTGTTCTCAAGTGTAATGCCTAAAATTCTAGATATTTCATCTCTATGATGATACAACTAGTACTTAGTGTCTAATGGCCACACCTTCATGGTGGTCTTAGTAAGGGTGTTATCACTCCATGTGATAATACACATGGCTACCTGGTCCTTCCTGACCAAGGCATCATCACTTTTTTATGTTGTAAACAATTTCCTAACCTTCGTGATAGAAATTGTGGTTCAAGCTCCATGCTTAAGAACCTTCCTCAAAAGCTCCATACTTTTGGGAATACATCTTGAGCTACACCACTCAAGATGTAATCATTGTGACCAATTTGATTATTGCCTCCTCACAACTTGATCAAATCTTGGGTTTTATCTCAACAAGGGTACTAACCAATTTTTCTATGAGCGTACCCTTTCCAAAATATTAATAAATCCAAAAGCATAACATCTAGATTCATTCATCCTAACTCTCTCTATTTACCAAGATAAGTAAATCATACTCTTTTGCTTAATGAGGAAATAACTTCAATTATTCCAAATGCATATATTTGAAAGCATTAAAGTGTCTTAATGAAGTTACCCTATTGGTGAGCAAGAACATATTTCATATCCAAATTTCACAACTACTTTCCATTCATTTTACTAATATACATAATCTCCCCATTTGATCATATAAAATAATTATCATAATTCAATTCTATCAAAAGTATTGGAAGTAAGAGTAGCAATTACTTAAAAGCATCAAATATACAAAACTTAACATAATAAAAAAACTTATTAATATAACCTTCCTTAACATTATAAATCAATATGCATAGACTCAAACCCATGAACTATTCATTGTTACATCACTTTCTTTGAGGTCCCAATTACATTATAATCATAATCATTATGATCATTGGCAAAAACATGATAGGCTTCCTTCTATCCATCACCTTGAATGTTGAATTCCTTGAGCTCCATTGAGAGAGAGAGGGATTAAGGGATCAAAATAGGTCCTTAATATGATAATGCAATCAAATATGTTTTTCAATGCATTCAAAAAAATAAATAGAAATGGGCATTCACATTATTGCATTCATAATATAAAATATCCCAAATAGAAATAACCCTTTCATTTCCTAATAACCAATATAATTAAACCCCATAATCGCCTTATTCAAAAGCACTCCACACCCTTTTGAATATTTCTTTTCTTTTTATACACAATAAATACAAGGAATATTTCATCTTATTTCACTTCATAAACATTCACTTTAATTACAAATTGAACATAATTTATATATTCTCATAATAAAGCATCTTAGTTTTATTTCTATATTAAAATAATTAAGTTAATATTTCTTTAATACTAAAGCCAAACAAGAATCCTATTAAAGAAAATAACTGAATATCATTCTTTAATTAATAAATCCCTCTTTTTTTCCTTAATTAAAATAATAAGATACACTCATCACCCAAGATCCAAATCCCTTTTACCCCAATAACCAATTATTTCTTAGAATTCAAGCTCCAAACAATATGCTTCAATAAAAATATAATAAATATTTTCTTTAACATTATATCTAATATAATAACGAATATCATAAAGGCATCCACTAAACAAATTATTTCACTGGTTCAAGCCCTAAACATGTACATTGCAAAGTAGTCAAACATGAAACCATAAACTTAAATATGTGGTAAAACTCATATATAATTTAATGAAATGTAAATTAACCAATATATTTGGATTATACAAGAGTGAGTGTTTCTTAATAAATTAATAAAACCTTAGGTATACAGAATTTTATGACTTATAAACGCTACACAGTCCAATTAATATCATCTAGATTTCAAAATTATGAATGGAACAGACAACACACAAACCAATATCTAATTAACAAACATTCTTATTAACTTAGGTTATTCCATAGTAAATTGTTCATTACTTTCTAGGCTGAAAACATTTTACCTAAAGACACATCTCCTATGAGTTATGATTAAAAATTAAACACTCAATTAAATATCTCATGATTAAAATGGTAGTAAGGTAACTCCTATGTTGAAAAATAAAAGCATAGCAAAAGATATAACAATTGCATACTCTCTTAAGCACTCTATGGCAGTTTAAATACATGAGAACATGGTGATATTTCAGTAAATAAAACTAGAACAACCAACATAGAAATATAGACCGGGTGTATAGAAAAAACTAAAGGTGCTTAAAATACACAAAACAAACTCCCTTTAGCATGTATGTAATGAGTTCAAATGAAATTTATCCAATATAAAACTCAAATGCCTCTCCATTCATAAAGCTATTATAAAGAAGTGTAAATTGCTTTCAATGGAAAAATAAACTTGACTTAATATAATAAAAATATTTCTAGAGGTGACCCTCAGAGGGGTTTTTTCAAAATTGCCATTAATTTGATCATAGATGTTATCGAATTTATCGATGATGATGACTTTATATTTCAGGACAAGCATTCAATTGCCATGGAGTTGGAGTATTTTAGGGACAAGGGTAAACACCTTACCAAAGAGAATAATGGTGTTGTAAGAAAGGATCTTCCTGCTTGATGGAATAGAGTAATCATCCTCATGATGTAGTAATTTACCATAGATGATCCCAATTACCCTCTATGAAGTTTCCATATGAAGTTCCTTAACAATTTAAGGGACATCAAGATGATTAATATCCTTGAGTACCTATTTTGTTCTATGGAGCTCCCTATCACTAGTGTTAGGGAAGAAAAACCCTTGCATCCAAAGCATCAAGGGCTTCACTTGATGATCTTCAAGCATGTGACTCATCTCCAAGTATAGGGTCCTACTCTATCAATAATGGATAGGACTGATGATCAACCCTCTGCCTTTGCACCTAATCAAGGGTCTCCTTAGGAAAATAAACCAAGCAGTTACGATACAGATATGGAAACTATCATCTCTAGGAAAGTGGAATAAGTTGGTATTTGACTCATCTGAGACCACTCCCTCCTTGTGTCGGTGTTCTACTAGAAACAAATCATCTGGTGATAAACATAATAATATCATCATCCTAGACCAAGATATTCCTAATTTTGGATCATCTCCTTTAAGCTATAAGAAGCAAAAATTTACATTCAACCCCAACAATATTCTCTCCCTTGGTGGAACCACGATTCAGTCGCTCTCGAATGATGACTATGATTTAATGATTAATCTGGATGACCTCACTAGTTTGGCATCATTCCTACTCCTTCAGGCAGGGAAATTTACCAGCAAGATCAACAATCTAAATGTGGCGACCCAGGATTTGGATATGGCTCATAATGTTAACAGTGATGAGCAAGACAATCTTGCTACCTCAAGGTGATCCCATTTTTGGACCTTCCTCTTTTTTTTGCTACTGTGTCTTCTTTTGGGTTGATGGTTTACCATCCTCTAGGTATTTTTGAATCCTTTGTTATATATTTTTGCTGAGGATTTTTCAACTTCGAAAATCTCATTTTGTTTCTTGGCTTGTAAAATATTTGGGGATCCTTTCAAAATACCCTTTTATCAATAAAAAAAGTTTCTAGAGGTTGAATATCTAGGTAGATTTTGGTCGAGGAAACAAAGTATTTCTACATGATAAACTCGTCTAAACTAGCTTAGTATTCTATGCACAACATAGTGATGGAGAGATCACATTTTAAAACATTATTTGTTTAATGTAAATGAAAGCATCATCTCACTTACGATACACAACAACATTCATTTAAGTAGTATATAAACATTCTTAAAACTATAAGCACATAATGAGATAAATATAAATAGAAGGCAGTTTCATATCCAACCTGATAATTAATCTCCAAAGGAAAATTTGGATGCTTCTAAGCTTTTGGAAGGCATCTCCCTCAAGCTCTCTATCTATGTTTCCTGATTTTATCTCCTTCTGGTGTTTACAAAGAACAAGAGAATAATTTTTCCTCTACTGCACCCACTACTTTCTTTCTTCCATGCAAAATATTCTCCTTAATATCCTTTTTAACTCCTCCATAATGTATTTTGTTTTTAATAAAAGCAAAAATGAAATATTTATTTTCCTTCAATTAAGAGAAGTCCTCTTTCTAGAAACATAAATTTATTAATTTCTAATAGTTTATTTTACTATTTGATATTCTCACAATGACACTGAGAGGGAGGGGGTGAATCAGTGTAACTACTTAAAAACTTAAATCTACAACTTTTAAAACTAATGATGCAAGCTTGAAACTAGATAATGCAAGTATCACACAAGAGCATCACACAACACAGAATTTTACGAGGTTCACCGATGTGGCTACTCCTCAAAGAATGACTCGTTTGGACTTCAATCCAAATCCAGTCTTTGCAAGGATTCAATATTTACAATTGTTTACCAAAGACCCACTGGAAGGAGCACCAACCCCTGATTTATCTGCTGCAACATATAGGAGCACCAACCCCTTTATCCAAGCACCAACTTGGATTTCTATTTTGCAAGATAAATGGACATAAAAATGCCTTCTCTTTTGCAAGACCCTTACTGGTCTATAGCACATACAAAAATCTCACAGAAGCATAGAGAGAATTGTTAGAGACTCAATATCTTCTTTTCAAATCTAAAACCTCTCTCTTGAATATTCAATGGAATTGCAGGTTTTTATCCAAGGTTGTTTTCTTACAGCACCCTTACTTACTGAGACCTTTTAAAATGCACAATAAAAACACAGTCGTAGTAACCTTGTCACTATGCCAACTCGATCCTTTTATGCTTGATTTCTTCGAACGGCTCGATTTCAAACGGTTCAACTTTCCCTCCAACTTTTCATGCATCTTCGGCTACGAACAATGTGTCAAACCCTCTCTGACACGTTCTGCCATTTAGCCGCTTTCTTTCTATCCAGTTCTGACATTCTTCTCTGTACATTCTGACGGCCTTTTTCTGACAACCTTTTTCTGTGTGTTCTGACACCTTTTATCGCGTATCTCGGTGCTCGTTCTTCTTTCTCCTTTTTGAGTTCTGTGTTACATTTTACTTCGCACTCGACTATGATCTTCTTGATATACACAACAACAAAAATCTCTCGTAATTGATTCTCGGTATACTCAACCCTGTGACAGCTGTTCTGTCTTTAATGTTTAGTTCCGTAGCTTCCCTATGTAACTGCCACCTTTCCCAGTCATGCTGTATCACGGCCCTGCAACAACCGTTCTTTTCTTAAATGCACTGTCTTGAAACTCTCACTTGTAACTCCAGTTAACTGCAGATCTTGATATTCTGGTTAACTTTTCGTAACTGGCGCCTTTTGACACCTGTCACAATGCATGTGTCTTTGACTTTTTCCCGCCAAAACATTACCTGTCGCGATATCGCGACGTTTTCCGCTTTGCTGACGTCATCCTCAACTTTGTCGCGATATCGCGACACTGTCGGCTTCCTGAGGCTTCTCTGGCAACTTGTCGCGATATCGTGACATTTTTGGTATTGTTGACGTCATCCTCTAAGATGTCGCGAAATCGTGACATTTCTGGCTTCATGAGGCTTCTCTGGAAACATGTCGCGAAATCGTGACATTTTCTGTCTTGCTGACGTCATCCGCTAAGGTGTCACGAAATCGCGACGCTTCCGGCTTGCAACGGCTTTTCCAACAACTTGTCACGATATCGCGACATTTTTTGACTTGCTGACGTCATCTTCAAAGATGTCGCGAAATCGCGACGTTTCCGGCTTGCAATGGCTCTTCGTTCATCCTGTCGCGAAATCGCGACACATTTTGGTTTTGCTGACGTCATCTTCATAGATGTCGCGAAATCGTGACGTTTCTTGCAACGGCTCTTCGTTCACCCTGTCGCAAATCGCGATTCCGCATCCGTACAATTTTTACTCCATGCAGCCGCGAAAACCTTACATGTAGCGAAATCGCTACATCATTGTTGCCTTAGAATTTTTTCTTTTTCGCTTGCTATTGAAACTCCAACGTGTAGCGATATCGCTACACCTTTCCAACATGTGTTTCTAACCTGTAGCGAAATTGCTACACCTTCGCATTATGCACTTTCAGCTTGTAGCGAAATCGCTACACCTCCACTATGCACTTTCACGTAGCGAAATCGCTACACCTTACTATGCACTTTCACCTGTAGCGAAATCGCTACACCTTTTTACCTTGCACTTTCAACTTGTAGCTAAATCGCTACATCTTTCTGCCTTGCACTTTGACCATGTAGCGAAATCGCTACATCTTTCTGCCTTGCACTTTGACCATGTAGCAAAATCGCTACATCTTTCTGCCTTGCACTTTGACCATGTAGCTAAATCGCTACACCTTTCTTACTTGGTGCTTTTTCTTTGCTTATGCTGGCGAAACTCAGACATGTAACGAAATCGCTACAACTTCTTCATCAACTTTCTCTCTCCTCCGATGTGTCACGAAATCGCGACATTTTTCATCCTTGGTGCCTTTGCTTCAAACTTGTCACGAAATCGTGACAGTTTCTCGATTTGGTTTCTTTCCTTCCAAAGATGTCACGAAATCGTGACATTTTTCCTTGCACATTCTCTCTCCTCCGATATGTCACGAAATCGTGACATTTTTCAATGCACTTTCTCTCTCCTCACCATGTCGCGAAATCGTGACAATCTTACTTGCATCTTCTCTCTCTCAGACATGTCGCGAAATCGCGACATTTTGGCGTGCTTTTTCTCTCTCCTCGGATATGTCGCGAAATCACGACATTTTCTTATGGACTTTCTCTCTCCTTCGGTATGTCACGAAATCGCGACAGGAACCATGTCGCGATATCGCGACAGAAAACATGTCGCGATATCGCGATAATTTTCTTCCTTGTCTTTTTCTGCAAATTTCTGGATCTGGGTCCCCTCTCGTTTTTCTTGAGATTTTCTCGCACTTGATCCGACCGACCTCCGAATCGCTTCAATCGCATCACTCTGTCTATGTTGACAACAATTACAATCCTTTTGCATCGCTTTTGCTGCACCTTGCTCAACAATCTCCCCTTTGGAATTGTTGGCAACACTTTGTAGCCTTGCTCAAATTCTTCTCCCCCTTTGCCAATAATGCCAAAGGGCTGCTGCAGACTCCCCCTGAGTCTATGCACAACATTCTCAGGCATAAATAACTTGAATGCTCCCCCTGAGAATGTATTTCCCATAGCTAGTCAGTGCTTGGGAAGTGTGACTACTCCCAACTTTTTCCGAAGGTATTCAAATACTTCCTTTGGTAAAGGTTTGGTGAATATGTCTGCTACTTGCTCTGTAGTGGGAACAAACTCCAATCTAACCTCTCCTTCTGCAACCTTATCCTTCAAGAAGTGATACCGGATTGCAATATGCTTGGTGCGGGAATGCATGACCGGATTCTTTGAAATGTTGATTGCACTAGTGTTGTCACATTTGACTGAAATGGGCTCATTGAAGTGAATACCTAGATCTTTCAATGTTTGTCTCATCCATAGTATTTGTGTACAGCATGTAGTAGCTGCAATGTATTCGGCCTCGACTGTGGATAAAGAGACTGATTCTTGCTTCTTACTGTGCCATGCAACCAATTTGTTTCCAAGAAAGAATGCTCCTCCACTTGTACTTTTTCTGTCATCAATGCATCCTGCCCAATCAACATCAGAGTATGCAAAGAGAGTGAAGTCTTTTCCTTTTGGATACCACAGCCCATACTCCATAGTACCTTTGAGATACCTAAAAATCCTTTTCACTGCTGTCACATGAGTCTCTTTTGGGCTAGCCTGAAATCTTGCAACCATGCAAACAGCTTGTAAGATATCCGGTCTAGTGGCTGTCAAATACAACAGGCTCCCAATCATTGATCTGTACATTGTTTGATCAACATCCGGAGATTTATCATCCTTGCTCAACTTGCAGCTTGTTGTCATGGGGGTGCTCACTGGCTTACTATCTTCCATAGTGAACTTTTTCAACATTTCTTTCACATATTTAATTTGAGAAATAAAGATCCCCTTTTCAGTTTGATTAACTTGTAATCCAAGGAAATATGAAAGTTCACCTATCATAGACATTTCAAACTCTTCTCGCATTTTGTTTGCTATGTCTTTGCATGATTCATCATTGCTACTCCCAAAAATTATATCATCTACATAAACAACTAGAACAATGAAATTGCCATTTTCAGTTTTCACATATAAATTGCTATCCACCATACCTTTCTTGAATCCTTGCTTAGTGAGATAGTTGTCCAACCTTGCATACCAAGCTCTAGGTGCTTGTTTCAAGCCATACAATGCTTTCTTCAACTTTGCAAACAAAGTCAGGATTATCACAAAGTTGAAAACCATCAGTCGTTCAATATATACTTCTTCTTCAAGATTTCCATTCGTAAATGCTGATTTTACATCCATCTCGATAAACCTTGAAGTTCTTATGAACAACTAAAGCCAAAAATAGTCTTATTGCTTCAAGTCCGGCCACGGGTGCAAAAGTTTCTTCAAAATCAATCCCCTCAACTTGGGCATATCCCTTACGTACTAATCTTGCTTTATTCCTTACCACCCGTCCATCTTCATTCAGCTTTGTTTCTAAATATCCATTTAGTACCAATTATGTTTTTATTTTCAGTGCCTTGGTACTAATTCCCGTGTTTTGTTTTTCTCAATTTGATCTAGTTCTTCATTTATCGCTTCCATCCAGACTTTCATCCGTGCTTGCTTCAATAATATTCTTGGGCTCAATACTCGGATAACAGAGAATAGTTATTTACTACTCTTCTTCTTGTCCGAATGCCAACCGTAGGGTCCCCAATAATCCGCTTCTTTGGGATGATTTTTCTCGCCAACTCGCCCGTTCTCGTATTTTCTATTTTCATCTCTTTCTAAGTCCTCTGAATCTGATTTCTGTCTCTCTTATTTTTCTTGATCTTCATCTTCTTCAATAAATTCTTCATAGGTTGGGTAGTTTTCATTATTGCTGATTTCTTGTTTCCCACCTTCATCAACCTTCACATCCGCACTCTCCACTATTTTCTTAAGTCTTTTGTTGTAGCATGTATAGGCTTTGCTTTTAGTTGAGTACCCAAGGAATATTCCTTCATCAGCCTCTGTCTTCAAACTTGCCAAGATTGCTTTCAGCTTCTTTTAATGTAACACTTGCTCGCCGAACACTTTGAAGTACTTTGTCGTAGCCTTTTTGCCAAACCACAGCTTCATATGGTGTTTTGTTTTCATGCGGCCTCAACATACATCTATTCTGAATGTAGACTGCAGTATGAACTGCCTCTTTCCAAAATCTGTCAGCAATTTTGCTCTCTGTTAACATGGTTCTTGCCATTTCCTGCATAGTTCTGTTCTTTCTTTCAACTACTCCATTCTGTTGAGGTGTTCTTGCCGCTGAGAACTGTCTTCTTATTCCATGTTTTTCACATAATTCAGCAAACTCATTTGAAATAAACTCTCCTCCTCTATCGGATCTCAAACATTTAATTCTTTTTCCAGATTGATTTTCAACAAGATTTTTGAAGGTTTTAAACATCTCAAAGGCTTCCGACTTCTGTTTCATAAAGAGTACCCATGTCATTCTGGAAAAATCATCAATACACAACATAAAATATTTGTATCCATTTATGCTTTCTGTCCTCATGGGACCACACAAATCAGTGTGAATCAGTTCTAGTGGCTTGCTTGTGAAGTACTCTTTTGCTTTGAAGGTAGATCTGGTTTGCTTCCCCTTTTGGCATGACTCACAAATGCTGTTTGATGGTTTGCCAATAGTGGGTATGTCTCTTACTGCTCTTTTCGAGCTGATTTTTACCAGATTATCAAAGCTTATGTGACCGAGTCTTTTATGCCACAACCAGTTTTCTTCTTCCCCGTCCAACCAAGCAAGCTCCCTCCGAAGTCTCCGAGAGAGTATACAAATTTCCAGAAGTTCTCAGTCCAGTGGCTATTAACTTTCCATTTGTTGTCTTTCTTACTTCACAACCCTCCTTCTTGAAAATTACTTCATGACCTCTGTCACAAATCTGACTTACACTCGCAGGTTATGTTTCAGTCCTACCACAAAAAGAACTTCCTTAGAGTTGATTTTACCGTCACTTAACTTAACTGATCCTTTACCCACTATCTTTGCTCCATCATTGTTTCCGAATTTCACGTAACCACCTTCGTATGTCTGCAGCTTATCAAACTTCTGTTTGTCTCCCGTCATGTGACTCGGAGCATCCACCGTCTAGAATCCAGGGAGCAGATTTATTCTCGTGCTTTGAGAGCCGTTTGAACGATCGTGGATTCTTTGTCTTTCTTCGGTTGTCCCTTTTCTTTCCACCGAGTTTTGACAAGCAGATCTCGGTTACTTTCTTCACCTTCTCCCTTTCATTGTGTCGTGACAGTTTTTCGGGAAATTTTCTGTTCTGTGTTGATCCAGTTGATCGAAACTTTCTTCCCTGGTATTTATTTCCTGCAAAAGAGCTACGACAATTCCTTGCAATATGGCCGAAGTTATGGCAGTTATAACATTCTACAAAGATAATCTATCGGAGGTGAAAAATTATTTCTGCTAGTGAAATTTCTTTGTTCTATATTATATCTACAACTAGAAATTTTATGACCATATGCATTGCACTTAAAACAATAACCATAAAAGGAACGAGTGTACCTGGGAAATGGATGTTGCCATGTGGAGGTAGGAGCCATGGGTCTTCTTCTTCTTTGATGAGAGACTTTGGTGAATCCATCATTTGCAACACTCCTTTCGAGCTTGGATTTGTTGTTTTCTTTTGCATGATACGGTTTATCTTGATCAACTCTAATCTTGTCTTTATTATTTACTGGATCTACTGTTACAGCCTTTGAGTCCTTTGAGGTTTCTCCTTCATCAAAGCCCAAGCCAAACTTGATACCAGTGGGCCTTTGATTATTCAACATTTTGTTCAGTTTCTCAGAACTGTCTTCAAATTTTTGATGACAAACTTCGCTTTCCGATTCATTTCTTCTAGTCATGCACTCTTAATCCAACTATTTCTTCTTCCATTTTATTACTCTCATTTATTTTCACTGTCACTCGAGATTCAAAATCTTTAGACCTTTTCTTGTATTCTTCAGCTTTGTACTTTCAAACTTATTATTACATTGCTGGCCTCCTCAAATTTTCTTGTAATCTTTTTATTTCTTTTCCTTTCGCACTTAACTCTTCAAGAGCAAGAATTAACTCACCTTCCGGATCTATCTCAGCCTCATCTTCTAATTTTTCTTCACACTCCCGTGTTTCCTCGCTTGTTTGTTCTTCAAAAGCCATGAATAGGGCTTCACCAGCTTTCTTCTTCTCGATTCCTCACTCGGAACCTGTCTTCGAAGAATCGATATTCTGGGAAATGAAACTCTTCTTCTTGAAGCTTCTTTTTCTAAACTGCGATTTCTTTTTCCAGACATTTCTTTCTCGGATATGTTCCTTCATCATTTTTATTTTTCTCCTTCATTGGGCATTTTGCTCGCAAAGTGCCCGATGCCTCCACAGCTTAAAACATTTGAACGACAACTTACCTCTCGTACTTTCCTTTTCCCTTTACTAATTTCCTAACAAAGTTTGCTTCATTTTCATCTCGCATATTCTTCTTCCTCTCGACTCTTGTTTAGATTTTACATTTTTCTCGTGCTTGGAAGGTCGCTTCTCCGTCGTAGGGCTTAGTTTGTCCAATCCTCATTTCATAAGCCGTTAGAGAACCATGCATTTCATCCATACTAAAAAAATTTAAATCTTTTGCTTCTTCTATGGCATAAACCTTTGCATCAAACCTTTTGTTGAGAGTTCTCAGTACCTTCTTCACAACAACAACATCTTCCATTTCTTCCCCCAACTCCTCTTATTGCATTGATGATTCCGTTTACTCTCAGCATGTAAGCTTCTATGTTCTCATCATCGGTCATCTTTAATGCTTCGAACTGGGCACGATGTGTTTGCAGCTTAGCTTCCTTGATTTTGCTGTCTCCTTCATGAATGCTTTGCAGTTTGTCCCATATGTCTTTAGCAGATTTGCAGCTCATGATGCGTATCAACTCACTGTCGACCAATCCACACATAATAGCATTCTTGGCTTTCGAGTTGTTTTCAAACTTTTTCTTTTCAGCCGCATCTCGTTGGAGGAACAATGGGGAGTGGTGTATCCATTTTCAACAGATTCCCAAATGTCATAACCTAATGCACAGAGATAGGTCTCGCATTCTGAGCCTCCAAAAAGAATAGTTTGTTCCATCGAACAGAGGAGCTTTGTTAGAAGAAAAACCTTCACCACCGGCCATTGTATATCTCCCAACAACACCTTAGCCGATTAAGCTTGTGCAGGTGCCCGGCTCTGATACCAATTGATATTCTCACAATGACACTGAGAGGGGGGGTGAATCAATGTAACTACTTAAAAACTTAAATCTGCAACTTTTAAAACTAATGATGCAAGCTTGAAACTAGATAATGCAAGTATCACACAAGAGCATCACACAACACAAAATTTTACGAGGTTCACCGATGTGGCTACTCCTCAAAGAATGACTGTTTGGACTTCAATCCAAATCCAGTCTTTGCAAGGATTCAATATTTACAATTGTTTACCAAAGACCCACCGGAAGGAGCACCAACCCCCGATTTATCTCGCTGCAACTGTATAGGAGCACCAACCCCTTTATCCAAGCACCAACTTGGATTTCTATTTTGCAAGATAAATGGACATAAAAATGCCTTCTCTTTTGCAAGACCCTTAATGGTCTATAGCACATACAAAAATCTCACGTAAGCATAGAGAGAATTGTTAGAGACTCAATATCTTCTTTTCAAATCTAAAACCTCTCTCTTTAATATTCAATGGAATTGCAGGTTTTTATCCAAGGTTGTTTTCATACAAGACTCTTACCTACATCGAGACCTTTTAAATATTCAATAAAAACATAGTCGAATCTTGTCACTATGCCAACTCGATCCTTTTATGCTTGATTTCTTCGAACGGCTCGATTTCAAACGGTTCAACTTTCCCTCCTAACTTTTCATGCATCTTCGGCTACGAACAATGTGTCAAACCCTCTCTGACACGTTCTGCCATTTAGCCGCTTTCTTTCTGTCCAGTTCTGACATTCTTCTCTGTACATTCTGACGGCCTTTTTTTGACAACCTTTTTCTGTGTGTTCTGACACCTTTTACTGCGTATCTCGGTGCTCTCCCTTTTTGAGTTCTGTGTTACATTTTACTTCTACACTCGACTATATCTTCTTGATATACACAACAAAAAAAATCTTTGTAATTGATTCTCGGTATACTCAACCCCGTGACAGCATTGTTCTATCTTTAATGTTTAGTTCCGTAGCTTCCCTATGTAATCGCCACCTTTCCTACCATGCCGTATCACGGCCCCGCAACAACCGTTCTTTTCTTAAATGCACCGTCTTGAAACTCTCACTTGTAACTCCAGTTAACTGCAGATCTTGATATTCCGGTTAACTTTTCGTAACTGGCGCCTTTTGACACCTGTCACAATGCATGTGTCTTTGACTTTTTCCCGCCAAAACATTACCTGTCGCGATATCGCGACGTTTTCCGCTTTGCTGACGTCATCCTCAACTTTGTCGCGATATCGCGACACTGTCGGCTTCCTGAGGCTTCTCTGGCAACTTGTCGCGATATCGCGACATTTTTGGTATTGCTGACGTCATCCTCTAAGATGTCACGAAATCACGACGTTTCTGGCTTCATGAGGCTTCTCTGGAAACATGTCACGAAATCGTGACATTTTCTGTCTTGCTGACGTCATCCGCTAAGGTGTCACGAAATCGCGACGCTTCCGGCTTGCAACGGCTTTTCCAACAACTTGTCGCGATATCGCGACATTTTTAGACTTGCTGACGTCATCTTCAAAGATGTCACGAAATCGCGACGTTTTCGGCTTGCAATGGCTCTTCGTTCACCCTGTCGTGAAATCGCGACACATTTTGGTTTTGCTGACGTCATCTTCATAGATGTCGGAAATCACGACGTTTCGGCTTGCAACGGCTTTTCGTTCACCCTGTCCCGAAAATCGCGACGCTTCTGGCATCCGTACAATTTTTACTCCATGCAGCCATGAAAAACCTTACATGTAGCGAAATCGCTACATCACTGTTGCCTTAGAATTTTTTCTTTTTTGTTTGCTATTGAAACTCCAACGTGTAGCGATATCGCTACACCTTTCCAACATGTGTTTCTAACCTGTAGCGAAATCGCTACACCTTCGCATTATGCACTTTCACCGTAGCTAAATCGCTACACCTCTCGCACTATGCACTTTCAACTCGTAGCGAAATCGCTACACCATTTTACCTTGCACTTTCAACTTGTAGCGAAATCGCTACATCTTTTTACCTTGCACTTTCACCTTGTAGCGAAATCGCTACATCTTTCTGCCTTGCACTTTGACCATGTAGCGAAATCGCTACACCTTTCTTACTTGGTGCTTTTTCTTTGCTTATGCTGGCGAAACTCAGACATGTAACGAAATCGCTACAACTTCTTCATCAACTTTCTCTCTCCTCCGATGTGTCACGAAATCGTGACATTTTTCATCCTTGGTGCCTTTGCTTCAAACTTGTCATGAAATCGCGACAGTTTCTCGATTTGGCTTCTTTCCTTCCAACATGTCACGAAATCGTGACATTTTTCCTTGCACATTCTCTCTCCTCCGATATGTCGTGAAATCGTGACCATTTTTCAATGCACTTTCTCTCTCTCCCATGTCGCGAAATCGCGACAATCTTACTTGCATCTTCTCTCTCCTCAGACATGTCGCGAAATCGCGACATTTTGGCGTGCTTTTTCTCTCTCCTCGGATATGTCACGAAATCGTGACATTTTCTTATGGACTTTCTCTCTCCTCCGGTATGTCACGAAATCGCGACAGAAAACATGTCGCGATATCGCGACAGTTTTCTTCCTTGTCTTTTTCTGCAAATTTCTGGATCCGGGTCCCCTCTCGTTTTTCTTGAGATTTTCTGCACTTGATCTGACTGACCTCTGAACTGCTTCAACTGCATCACTCTGTCTGTGTTGACAACAATTACAATCCTTTTGCACTGCTTTTGCTGCACCTTGCTCAACACTATTAATATTTCATTTCTAGTTTTCGCATGATGTTAGAAATAAATCTATCTTTTTTTTCTTTTTTAATATTCGCATGATATTAGAAATAAAGCAAGTCTATCAATTCATTTGTGTTCTCTTTAAAATTCCTTTTTACTAACAAAGCATAAGGATTGATTAAATCACCTTTTCAATAATTTAATCAATGACCAATATTAATATCAAACATTAACATATTAATATTATTTTTAATATAATTCCTTTAGTTATATCAAAATAAATATTTATCCTATCCTTTCATGCATCATTCTCATAAGATAAACATTACTCAAACATAAACAAACAAAAATAAGTAATTCACCACCAAACTCTATTGCCCATATCCTTAAGAAAAAGATTTTATGATAGATTTAAGGCTACCTAATTTTACTATAGATAACTTTAGATGATGGTGATTACCCTCAAACACATCAATATGAATGCAACTACATGTGGGTAACATTTTTTTACCTAGGAGCTATCTTTAGTTAAACTGACCATCACTTCCTTTATTATTGGCCCTCTCATTCTCAATGGTTGAATTCCTCATCAAACCACGAGAGTACCTAGTCTTGCAACTGCTAATGATATCAATAGTACCATATCCTCATACAAAATTACCAAAATATCAATTGCATATAACCATTCAAAAAAATACTTAACAATTAAGCATTTGTTCAATCACACAATAATATATAATCTAATTTTTGAATGAGTACTGCCAAGGTGGGTCATGACATTGATAGTCAAAGATAAATAACTTGAATCTTATGTGATGAAAAAATGAACTATTAACATACATCCCATACGACTATATGTGCTAATGATAAATAGAAGGATGGAATTTAGATCCCGCATAAGTGTATAAACAAATAAGAATGAGATAGAAAACCAATTATAAGAACTAGCCCCTAGGTAGTCATGTAAATATATATAAAAAATGCATGCAGGATGTCTTTTTAGGCACATGGATATAATACTAGACCATTGATTGAAAGTATTTTTGGGGTTAGCATCAGGAAATAAAATTTTCAACTCAAGTGCGGTGGCAAATTTACAAGAATCTTGAGTTAATAAAGAAGTGAGATGAGAAAATTATTCACAAAAAATACATCCTATTGTGTCACCCTAAAATACCAAATAGGCCCAAGATAAAGAGTAAAGAAAATAAAAAAATAGGTATAGGCTCAAGGAATATGAAATTAATGTGGGTAGTTGCCTCATATCCTCAAGAGAAGGCTATAAAGGAAAATGTACAACACTCCCCAAATTCTCATGTCAATGACTTCACACCCAATAGATAAATCCTTATACTCTAGGTTCAACTCCTTCAAGTAGAAGGACTCTTGAGAGCTACAAAAACTATAGTTAATATTCATTACAATCTTGCTATGTTGTACTTGAATATGATGTAGAGCCTAGGGCCAAAAAATATATATCAATAATCACCAAGTAGATATCTTCAAAGGGCAAAGGCATATGTAAAAACCCTTATGCTATGTGGCCAATATAATCACTAAGTTATTATATGTAGAATCCCATGGTAATTATTAGTCATTTCATTAATATTTGAACCAAACCTTACTATTGATAGTGGCTAATGAGATTTTCAGTGATAACTAAAAAACCATCATTAGTGGAGGTTCAACCCAAAGAAGAGTTATGGGTGAGCTAGAAAATTTGCTCTCATCCATATTTATTTTGGTTCATAGCCTCTTGCACCCTATCCATCATCTCTCCAACACACCCTCAAGGTAATACCTAGTGGTGAGGAATGGATAAGGATAATTTAGTAACTAAGGGAAGGAGGTGGGAACTTGTGAGAAATTTTCATCAATAGATCTTATGGGTCATCTACCTCCCTACATTAAAAAAAATAGGTGACCTAACATGAAGTTTCTTTGCACTATCCACTCATCCATAGTAAGAGTGAATCAAAATGACAACAGAGTTGCAAATATGAAAATATCCTAGATATGAAAGACCCATAAACTAAATGTCATTATCTATAGTTTGCACCATGAGGAAATACAAGGAATCTTGGGTTTAAATGGAATTAAGAAAAATATTTTATGAAAAGGCAAAAGTCAGTGTGAATAAAAGGGAGGAAAAAAGCTATATCAAAATCATCCCAAAAGTTGGGTTCATGCAAAGTCCTAAAGGCATATACAAAAGGAGAGGATTAGAATTTATTTTGAGAAAGTTGATCAAGGTAGAATATAAAGTCTAATAACACAACCTCAGTAGCTGAAATGGTATAATTGATATTTTAAAAAGTCATAAAAAAAAAGTAAAATTCTAGACATGTAGATGTTACAAAATAGAACTTCTTAAATAAAAGTAGGAATTTTTTTGGAAGAGATGGTCAATTATTTCGATGATAAAACCATATTTAAATAGGAAGGTAGGTAGGAGTAATGGAGCATAAATTTCTCGAAAAATAGATGAGCTAAAGTAATTCACCATTTCTAAAGAGAAGATAGTATTACCTACCAAGGACACTTTAACTTAATCCATTAGAGAAGTAGGTAGTCCATTGAAGATGAATAGGTGGAATATACAACAACAATAACTCAGGGCTGACAAAAGTAATGGCAACAGAGATGTCCATTCAATTTTTAGAATTTCTAGAAGAGGTAGCTATGAAGGTCAACTTATCATATAACAATTTTAAGGGAAAATCTCCCTAGTATATTTATAAATAGTATTAGTGTTAGCTTTATTACAGATTGGCAAGTTTATAAAGTTTTTCTTCTATTTCTTCCTAAATAGTAGTTAGTGGAATCTTGATTAAATTATGGGAAATCAAACCCTTGGTCCAAGCATAACCTTTGTAATATTGCTTGCATATATCTACACACACACATAAACTAGATGCCTATACATATATTTTGGGTATACATTTGTGGTTCTCATTCTCTGACCCATCTCTGCTATGTATTTATGTGTTTATAATTTTTACATATTTTTTGAGTTTTACTTGCATATGTGTGTATGGGATGCATACATGTCCATTTTTAGCAGCCATCTATGGTTCTCATGCCTTTACCTATCTCTTTACATGTGTGTATATCTGTAACTGTAATTTGGGTTTATATATATCAAGGAGAGGAAGTTTTCATGCTAGCACATAGAATTCATTCTTGTTGTGTAGGAGGATCATATTTTATATTTGGCACATCACCACTTTATTATATTAGGACCCTTTTTTACTTTATCCTATCTTTATTTTTCATATTTTTTCCTAGCCTTTTTTCTCCAAGCTATTATATTTAGAAGACATGCCCAAAAATCACATCTTAATAAGGATCCAACTTTTTAAAAAACTCTTGAAGACCCACAATTGAGTCAAACCATGCTCTCTTAGGAGAGGCCCCATTGTGTTTCTTTGCATGAAGTGTAATTGTCCTGACTCTCTTCCCCTAGACAATTAGAAAGGACCATAATAACTTTAGTGCTCAAGTGGAAAAAAAATTGTATGTAATATTACCAAGGGCTTAACTAAAATAGAGATAATTACCTATTTGAATACTTATACACCTAATTCATAAATGACTTATATTAGGATGAATATGTCTATTGGTGCTTCTCATGGATGGCAACTACATTGCATGAACATGAATATTATATTTTTTCTTTTGTACATTGAGGAGGATATCTATATGTGGTAGCCACTTGGTTTTTATCTTCATGGGACCAATCCATTTTAGTCTTAATAAGTTTTTATATGGGTTTAAATAGGCTTCTCATGCTTGGTATGAAAGGATTCATTTGTGCATATTCAATTATTTTTTTTGGTGCTTTGAGATAGAGAATGTTGTATGCATCAAGTATAGATATGGTCATATTTTAGTGATTGTATTTTATGTTGATTATCTTCTCAAAATAGGAAGTTCAACATCATTGATCTTGTAGTCATAATTTCACATATTTTTTGAGATGGAAAATATATGTGATGGTACCTAGGAATAAGTATAGGGGGATATGAACCAAGGTTGATTATATTTTTATATATGTGATAGATATTTGGAATGGTCCACATATGAATCAAGGTTGATTATATTACTATATTATATTATAATAATAAGTGGAGTGAGGGTTTGTAATATGGGTATATAAAGAAGAGATATTGTCATTGTACTAATCATGGAGATCATTCATATGAAGTATTACTTTTAATCATCTTTACCTATGAAGTGTCTTATGATACATTGCCCTATCTAATTGGCACTCTCATCTTGGATATATTTTGGAGTTACTCCTTACTTAAGGAGTCTTATTGGTGTTTTCCTATCCTAATGATATTCTATATCTATGTATCATTATGTGGATCGTTATTGTGGATCATTTCTAAATGAATGGTTTGATATTTTTGCATAATAATGAGTGATTTATATTAATGAGAATATTTTCATAACAAGTGGTATTAGATCGATGATTGTGGTAAGTGGGGATTATTTTTTGTGGATTACATTGTTAGGTTAATTTAAAAAATAAAAATAAAAATCTTATCGTTTAGGAGCAATATCTCTCTTAAAGGTTGTCCAATTTAACCAATTATTTGACCATTTTGTGTATATTTTAAATAGATTTAAAATAATTGGTGATTTAAAGGAACTTGAGTAGTATTGAGGGAGATACAACCATGTGAATCTAGCCATCCAAAACAAGGGTAGTGGTGATTTATCAATTCATATTTTTCTAGAAAATAAAAAATTGATATATTTTATAGTTGTGGGTAACAAAATAATCTATTTTTGCGTTGGAAAGAGATATTTTCTTTTAGATTTTTACCTTCAAATTAGTAGGGATATATATTTTTATGAAACCCTAATTCATAAAACCCTAGTTTCAATTGATTTGTTGAAGCATGAACTTATAGAGATACAAAAATTTTCTAGACAAGATGATGTTAGAGAATGGTGGAAATATTTTATATTCTTGCATTTTAATATTTATTATTTAGGTATTAGGATTACATTTTATTTTAGAGGAGACGATCTCTCTTGGTTTCAAAGTTTTCGTAGTGCCTATATTTGTGCATTGACTTGGCAAAAAATAGAGCAAGCATTTTTGAGTTAATCGAGCTCATATAAAAATATAGCTATATATTCTTTAGAAAAGAAAAAAGGTATTAAAAGGATAGCTATAAAATTTTAAAGAAGCCATAAACAAATGTTAATGTGCAACTAGATGGATTTTTTTGAATATAAAAATATTATTTTATAGGTTCATGGTTATATTTAGAAGGAAATAATTATCATTTCCATAAGCTCTAGTAGCAGATGTAATTTAATTAATATTAATTTAACTAAGAGGTTTCAAGTTCAACAATAAAAATTAAGGGCATACAACTTGAGGGTGAGAATGTTCAAATTTTTGAATATTTGAAGATTATAAGGAATAAATATATTTTACATTCAAATTTTTATGCTTATTGAAATGGATAATATGGATATTATTCTTGGTTATCCTTGGTTAGATTCCTTGGGTACCATTAGCATTAATGTGTAAAATATGTTTATAAAGTTATGGTATAGGAAAAAGAAGATAACACTACAAGATATCAATTGAAGGAACAAGGATCAAAGGAGAATTAAGAAGTAGTTATGACAAAGGAACAAGTTAAGAGACTATTAGAAGAATCAAAAGTTGAATATATAGTATTAATAATTATAGAGTCCATGTAAAAAATTAGAATAGAGAAATAAAATGTTAAATAATTAAATGAGATAGAATGTCAAGTTAAGGTTGTAGCCTATCGCCACCCATACCATTGTAAGTGATAATAATCCTAGAGGTATGGATTAAGACATCAATATTATAGATCTAAAAGGATTAAGAAAGGCATCAACTATGGCCATTTTTGGCAAAAAATATAGTCATTATAGATTTCAAAGTGGTGCAACAACATTAGGAAATAATGGGATCTTAAAATATTAGGGTTTAACAGTAGAATCATGGAGCCAACAATGTAGTTATGGAATTTCAAGTGACACAATGGAAACTTGGCATTTTCAAATACCACCACCAATAAATATTTCACATGGATGGATGGATACAAAGATTGGTATAAGTTATCATAATTTCTTAGAAGATCATATTATTTACTTTCTTCTCATGTTTTGAGGATAAAACATTTTTATGGAGGATGGAATGTTATGGTACCTAGGAATATGTATATGGAAATATGATATTATATTGTACAAGGGTACTATGGATAGTTGGAATGGGCCACACATAATCCAAGTTTGATTATATTATTATATTATAATATAATAAGAAATGGAATGAGGGTTTATAAGATGGGTATAATAAGAAGGGATATTTTCATTACAATCATTATGGATATCATTCATATGAAGTATTACTTATAATCATCTTTTTCCACAAAATGGCTTATGATATTTTTCCCTATCTAAGTGGTACTCTCATCTTGGCAGATCTTGTGGAGTTATTCCTTAATTAAGGAGTATTATTTGTGTTGATTTACCATTAGGGTGTTATATATCTCTATATCATTGTGTGGGTTATTATTGTGGCTTAATTATGGATGAAAGACTTGATATTTTTGCATAATGGTGAATGATTTCTATCAATAAGAATAAATTTTAATAAAAATATAGGCCTCTATGATTTTTTCTTCAAAATTCAAATTGACTAGTTAGCCTCTTAGATCACTATTTATGGTGCCAAATATTCCTTGTATCTTCTATAGTGTTTTTGGATGGATAGGTGCAATTATTCATATAATCACTTTTTTTTTAATTAAATCTTCAATTGGAAAATAATGTACCATTAATGGATGTCACCCTATATCTATCATTTGTCTATATCAGCAATATTAAAATAGGCATTACATTTACTATCAATAATTATTCTAGGTATATGTAGGAAACTCAAAAGATACACTAGATAACGACCAACTAAATTCATGAATACGTTAGACATAAATAGTAGATGGGAATTCACTATTCAGATATAGTTTGTGTAATGTTGATAGGTTTCATCATGTAGATTGGATAGGTGATATGCTTGTCTACAACTATATATTTTATCTTGGTAATAGACTAGTATTGTGGTGTTATAGATGATAGCCCATCATATCACAAGCTTCTATGGAAGTTGAGTATACATTTGATAATGAGGATATAAAAAACTTGAATTAGAAGCTCATAAAAATTTAAATGGATTTACCTTAGTAATTAGTGCTAACCCTTCATTATTATTGTTAAAATTATAATATGTTTTATGGCTAAGGACAACATTTTATCGTGTAATATTGTATAGGGCTATGGGACATCATTATGTAAATTTATATAATTTATGGTATTATTTTATTATGTAAGCCCTATGGGTCATAATTAACCTTTTTATTGATAAACCCACCTTATAAGTTGTAACTAACCTTAATCCCTCTTATTATGTTTGTTAGAGAATATTACATCATTTGGTGCATGCCAATGTACCACTTTGGTACAATATTAGATTAGGTGTATGTATTAGATTAGAGTGTGAGTTTATATTTCATGTAACAAAATAATATGCAGGAAATGCACAAGTGTCATGTACTCTTGGGTGCAAGTATTGTAAGTGTAAATGTCCACAAGTTTCCATTATGTAAGAGTGGACTTGTGTCCTTATAATAGAAAAGTGAAGAGTTAAAAACAAGATTTAAGGTCAAGAGTGCAGCATATGAGGAGTCACATACTATTATATATTTATGACTAAGCTTTGTAATTCATATAAAAATGCATAGCACATAGCATGCATTAGTAGGCATTTATTCTATATCATTTTCACCATTTTTGTGAGATTTTTTATGTGATTAATCTATGAGTTATATCTTGAGTTATTCATGTCTATATTGTGTCCTTTACATTCCAACTTTATTTTATCTTGTTATTATTTTCTTGTGGACATTTTCTTTAAGTAGTAAGATTACAAAATCTATCAGTGGTATCAAAGCCATAATAATTTTATATGCATAGGTTTTCAAAAGTTACAAGCAGTCCAAAGTTATTTCCACTAGCTAAGGAAATATCAATGAAGATAAGTATATTACCATTTGATAAAATAAACCAGTGAAGATAGTATTTACACTATGTTGAGGAAAAACCAATGAAGGAAATAATTAATATCACTAGGTTGAAGAAGTATATATGTCACAACCAGAAGGGTTTGTGATTAAAATGCAAGAACATAAAGTTTGTAAACACCAGTGAGGATTTAAATAGATAATTTTTAGAGAACCAAATCAAGAGGAAAGGTTGTTCATTGCTATTGTTGCTTTAGATTATTTAAATTTTTTATAGAAGTTTAATATTAATGCTAGAGAATGTTAACTAATTTTTTGTTGTAGTGAAAATTAATATTTAGAATTTGAGAAGCTTCCTACAATAAATAGAGAAGACATTCATCTTTGATTTCTAGAAGGTATTGAATTGTCTTCATTCAAGGATTGGTTTGAGTTGTAGCCAAGTTTTAGATATTGATACTGATAAGAGTTTGGAGGCTCCAAAAGAGAAGTCCCATTAAAAGTAGTTTTAGAGACCCAAGAAGAAGGTCCTACTTAATATTAAAGATAGAGAATAATACCTATTGGAAAAGGTCCTAGATAAATATTTATTGGTCCTTAGAAAGGAAATATACCATTAATAAAACCTTGAAGGTAGCAAGAAGACTTCAAGATAATAGAGTGTCCTAATAATTCTAGCCAAATGACAACACATAGCACATTTAATACAACATGCTGGTAGTCCACTTTGGACAATAAAGTTAGAATATTCAAGATAGCAAAATAGCAAGGTAGTATTTGGAAATAAAAGAGTGTAAGCCACAAGGGCAATATTGAAAGTGAGTGAATGCTACAAAGGAAATATTGAAAGTGTTTGAAAGTCACAAGAAAAAAATTAAATAGAAAGGTAGTATTTGAAAGCCATAAGGGTAGCATTAAAGGAATAGCAATTTTAGATAATGCAAGGCAATATTCATAGTATTCTTAGAAACAAGTGAAGCATCATAATAGAATCATAGAAAGAAGAATTCAAGCTAGAGAAGGCCACATATTCAATCAATAAAATATTGAAAACTAGAATAACAATCATGAAATAAGTACAACACCATTGCTAAATGAATAAGAGCACCAAAGAATATCATTACTAAAGGAGATAAAGTATAGTTGTTAAAGGATAGAGAGCATCATTGTTTAAGGAAAGAGAGCATCATTGTTAAAGTAAAAGAAAGTACCATTACATGTAGACAATGTACTAGAGCCAAGAGAAGCGCTATGACAACATAAGTAGTTATCATTGAGATAAGTATTACTGCAACATAGGTGGTAAGTATGACAGAGCTATAAAATATACCATTAGAGATGGCATAACATAGGAACCAAGTTTGCTCAAGTAAGAGATGCAAAGCATCAACCCAAGATATTCAGGTAATGAAGAATATGAATGCAATAATAAATATTGAGATACACCAATCTAAGCCAAGCAACATTGAATAGAAGGGAAATCAAGTTAGTTTTACTATCAAAATAATCTAGCATCAATAAAAAAAGTCTACACCTATAAAAGAAATTTAGTAATGTAGACAAAGAATAAGCATAAGTGAGTGCAAGAAGGAAGACATCAAAAATATAAAGGTATTATTTCTATTAGAGCTACACTGAAGGAATTAGGAATGGAATCATCACTTAGTCATTTTACCCAAATGTAACAAGGAAGGCATAATATCATTTCTTAGTGCCATTACATTGTCTATTATAGTCATTGAGGAGTTTCATAATGCAGTACATCAACATCACCCATCGCAAAATAAAGAAGGATATTGGAACGTCATTTATCACAGTTAGAAAGGAGAATTGACATGTGAGGGTGTCGAAAATCAAGCACCAAGTATAAAAAGATCCAATATCCATCGAACGTGTGAGTAGTCAGCAAGAATATGTTAGGAATTGAGCACCAAATTAAGTGTTATGAAATAATATTAAGGTATTGCAATAGTGTAACATATTTTGAAAGAGCATTAACAGCTACCCCAAATGATGATGCACCATTTTCAAATGAGGAAGTCAAAATATTAGCAAGTTCAACATTGAATGAAGATCCACTTGGTAGAAGTGAAGTGTTGGAAAGTCTAACTCTAATGTTAGTGAAATATTTCATTTCCACATGCCCAAGAAAGCTAAATTTGGCATACACAAAACCACATATAAAAAAATGTAAGGTGAAGGACATGGATTTTGAAATTCCTATTTAGAAGAATTCAAATAGAGGTAAGGTGTTCTACATCCAAAATAGAGAAAATTGTATTTACAAAGTTCTTAATTTTATAGTATCTATTTAATTGGGGAGTCATAAGGTATTCATCTTCAAAGATTCTTTTCAAAATTGTAAACTTGAATTTTTTTATTCAAAATCCAAAGGTTTTCTTCTTTTGGAAGATATAATGTAAAAATACATTAGAGACTATTATAATGGAGATATGAAGATCAAACTTAGAGACTGTAGAGGGGGAAAATTGCCCTAACATGTACAATTTCCAAAATCTGGATCCACAAGAGAGAAGCCTTTGGGGTGAACCATGGGGTTATGTTATCTACACTCGATGCTAAAATAGGGGAAGGATTCACCAATAACGGTTTAAAGAATCACTCCAAGTCATCTGGTTTTCAAGAATGTTTGATGTGTTTAGTTTAAATTAATCACTTGAGTTTGGTCTTTCTAGATCTATGCTATAAAATATAAAGGACAATGTGAAATACAGAATGTAAGAATACAAGAACTAGCCCTAGAATGATTCTTTCTTTGAATACTTTCTAACCTAGGGTTTTAAGCAAAAAATATTTTTAGCAAGGGCTCAATAGAGAATGCACAAAAAAAATAAACCCTAAGTGCACACTATATGTTTTTTATCTTTCAATGCCTAAAAATTAATTAAATATACTTAATAAAAAGATCTAGGGTTTTATAAAAAAAATAAAAGCACTCAACAATCATCCTAAAATACTAATCAAAACACTTACCTTATCCAATGGTTGATACTTGCTTTTATTTATTTGTTCAAAGCTATCAATAATACCTATTCCTACAAGATAACTCAACAAACACTTGAAAATAGAATTAGCATTAGGGGGCCTTCTTAGGCCACTATACAACAATGCTTGGAGGCACATCATTCAAGCCCCCTAGGTCCTTTTAGCTAAACTTTGAAAATAGAAGCAAAAATTGACCTTTGGAAGATGAATAAGCATAACAAAATAGAGCAAAATAGAATAATAAAATAGAGTATAGAATGCCCTAATATGTCCTAAATGCATTCTATAAAACATATCTAGTGTTTGGAGGTAGCATATTGTCATTAAACATGGTCTATGCGAAATCGCACCCCGTATGGAGTGACCATGATATCGCATGATGAAATCACACCTCATAGAGACTAGGCACAATTTCATATAAGCTAGGATAAAACTCATAAAATACAAATTAATTGATGCATAATCAAAAATCTAATTAATATGTAAAGTACAAAAGAGCAAAAACAACTTGGAAATAGTGAATAAGCAAGCAAAAGCCTAAAAGGGATGAAGACCTCCAAGTAGTATATTCCTACTTAGGGCTTCAAAACTTGTCCACCAAGAGTAGCAACACACAATCCAATGCAGTAGAAAATAAAACTTCAATAGATCACACTTCACACTTGCGAGTTAGCTTACTTGTAGAAGAAGAAGAAGAAGAAGACCTTAGGAAAATAGAACTTGACTAAAAAAAATGTTATTGTTGCTTGGTTAGAAATAAATTTCAAACCCTCCTTATATAGCGGATTTGAAATAAGAATGGGAAGGAAAATCTAAGCACAACCAACCTTAAAAAGATCAACTTTGAAAATTAGGGTTTTATTAAGAGAAAACCCTAAAATGCAAAATCGTGCTCCATAAAAATAGGGTGTGACCTCGTACCAGCTAGACCCCATATGGTTTTAATGCATTTTGGAGGGCCAAACGAAGTTAGAATGGGTCATATCATATACCGTTGGAAAGATATTTTGAGCCTGATCCAATGGTATAGGATTTAGAAGGATTAAATAATATTTATAGGGGAAAAATAGGCTCAAATATAACCCTATGTTTCTAAGTAGAAAACAAGGGATCTAGGGAAATTACTCATCTTAATGGGTCAATTTTATGTTTATACATTTTTTCCTCTCTTTGATGTATTTAAGCCAAGTAAATGCATCAAATAAATATGTAGACTCACATGGAAAAGAAGACAATAAACACAGAAAAGGGATGGCTAGATTTGGACAAAGACATGGATCAAAATGGGTATCATGAAGGACACTATGGAATTTTCACACAAGGCAAGACATTATTACCACTAATGCCTCTATGGCTAGGGTACCCCCTTGAGTTTTCAAAGGAAAGGAACTTCCTTAAGAAACTCAAAAAAGACAAAAAAATAAAAAACACAAAAACATGGAGAACAAAGCAAGAAAACGAACAACAGAGCAAAGAGCACTAGGTACAACATGAATCTAATGCAACTATCATGAAATGCATGAATGAATGAAAGAAAGAGAAAGAAATAAGAAGGTAAGAGGAGAGAAGAAGAAGCACAGGAAGAATAATAAGATGATCTCCTAAGAAGGTCAACCATAGAAAATGAGAGAAGCTGATCAAGAACCCTGAATGAAGGGTGTTATGTCTAAAATATGGTCCAGGTGTGGAGTGAAAAACCTGCTATGGGTGTAGTACTGTCTAAGATGGATATATGGGCAAAATATGGAGTGAAACACATTATGGGTTATTTCTCAAATGATCAAATGATGTAGCATAACCCGTTATGGATGATTGCTCACTAGTGATTGTTGTGGGGTGATTACCCACTAGGATGTATGTTGAGGCCTATTAAAATGGCCAAGGAGAATATCCTATAATGGGATGTTGAACCCATTGAGTCAATTTAAGTGTAAACCGATAGAGGTGATATGTTATTGTTGATGCAAATGATGTATTAACAAGTACTACCAAATAAGGGTGTGTAAGAATATGTATATAGATAAATCAATCTGAGTATAACATAATGTGAGTGTGTGCATGTGCAAGAAGAAATAAGAGGAATAAATATGAGAAGAAATGAATTGTGTGTGTGTGACGCAAGACTCAGAAATCTTAACGCAAGATTCAGATAACACACAAAAAATTCACCCAATTTCATTAACAGAGATCAAAAATCAAAAAATACAGCAGTCATATTCTAATGGCCAAGAACCCCCCCTTTACAATGCGTATGCGGCCCTCTTATCCCCCCAGTCGACCTTCGTCGGACATCATTACATAGAATGCGGGATTCCCTGTAACCACCCGCACGAGTGTTCTGCCACTGTCTGCAAGATGCTGCCAGGCACCCCGAACCATCATGGCTTGTAATGGTGGAGTGCGTTGCAGCTTCCTGTCCATTCCCCTTCGAGTCATCATTCATAGGAATGCGCCACAGTCCTCAGTAATCTGTACCACGTGTCCTCTTGCAAGGGTCCCTGTAACCGCTTAGTGCTCTATGGCCGCCTGTAATTCGATGCCACGTGCCCTGCTGTAACGGCCTCTGCAACCATCGGCTGGTCTGGAGTCGTGAGCGTTCTGTCGCGATATCGCGACGTCTTTGCTCTCTGACTTTCTCTCTCCTCTTTGGTCGTGATATCGTGACGTTCCGGCGTTTGGCTTCTCTTTTCTCCTTGGGGCCACGATTTCGTGACACGTCGCGAAATCGCGACGCCTAAGCCTTTCGTGCTCGCTTTTCGCCTTCGGGCCGCGAAACCGCGACATGTCACGATTTCGTGACGTCTTTGCACCTTCAAGTCTTGCCCCTCGAAAGTGTCATGATTTCGCGACGTCTTTGAGCCTTAGAGCTTTGCCTCCGAAGGTGTCACGATTTCGCGACGTCTTTGCGCCTTCAAGTCTTGCCCCCCGAAAGTGTCACGATTTCATGACGTCTTTGAGCCTTAGAGCTTTGCCTCCGAAGGTGTCATGATTTCGTGACCATTTTGCGCCTCCAGTCTTGCCCTCGAAGTGTCACGATTTCGTGACCATTTTGTGCCTTAACTCCATCGCTTCAAAAATGTCACGATTTCATGACCATTTTGTGCCTTGGCCTCCTTGCTGTGAAAATGTCATGATTTCGTGACCATTTGGCGTCTTGGCTTCTTTGCTTCGAAAATGTCATGATTTCGTGACCATTTGGCGCCCAAGCTGCTTTGCTTCGAAAATGTCATGATTTCACGACCATTTGGCGCCCAAGCTGCTTTGCTTCGAAAATGTCATGATTTCGCGACCATTTGGCGCCCAAGCTGCTTTGCTTCGAAAATGTCACGATTTCGTGACCATTTGGCACTTAGTCGCCCTTTCTCGTCAGAAAGTGTCGCGATATCGCGACAGTTTGGCCCTTTGGCGCTCTTCCTCAAAAATGTCGCGATATCGCGACAGTTTTGGCACATAGAGAAAAAACATTTTTGGCTGATGCAAGATTGCTGCTTCGCCTCCGGATGCTCCTGCATCAGACACCCGGGGTGAGTTTGAGAAGTGACCCTCACTTCTGATCTGTCTGAGGTAGACCCAGGCGATCAACCTCTGCCTTTGATAACCAAGTCGCATCTTCCATGGGCCTGCCTTTCCATTTGACTAAATACTCAGAATAGCTCCTGTTTCGAGTACTGCGGCCCTCACGCGTATCCAGGACTTCTTCGATCTCGTCTGCGACTGGGATGGCTGCTGGAATGCTCCACAAATCTGGGCTGGGTATCTCACTGCTTTCTCCTTCATGATACTCGACCAAATCTGAAATGTTAAACACGGGGGAGATGTTAAGTTCACTTGGTAACTCCACCTCGTATGCATTACCCGAATCCCGTTTGCCAATGATCCTGCATGGCCCAAATTTCTTCATTTTTAGTTTGTTATAGGTCTTGGCAGGAAACCGCTCCTTCCTCAGATGGACCATGACAGAATCTCCTACTTTAAACTCCTTAGCTCGGCGTTTTTGGTCCGCCCTTGTCTTGTATTGAGCATTCATCTTGGCAATGTGTCTTGTCACTTCCTCATGCACTCCCTTCAGGTGTTCGGCAAAGTCTTCTGCCTCAGCACTGCATTTCTCTCTCGTATCTATTCTTCTCAACTCTAAAGCGTTTCTTGGGCTGCTCCCATAGATGATCTGGAATGGCGATTTATTGGTACTTCTATTGACAGAGCTGTTGTAAGTGAATTCTGCCTGCGATAGAACTAAATCCCATCCCTTGGGCTTGTCCCCTACCAAGCATCGCAGTAGATTGCCCAAGCTCCTGTTGACCACCTCTGTTTGGCCATCTGTTTGGGGGTGGTATGCAGAACTGAATTTTAAATCCGTTTTTAGTTTCTTCCACAGGGTTCTCCAGAAATACCCTACAAACTTGGTATCCCTGTCCGACACAATGCTCCTTGGCAGCCCATGAAGGCGTACCACTTCCTTAAAGAATAAACCAGCCACATGGACCGCATCGCTAGTCTTCTGGCATGGGATAAAGTGCACCATTTTTGAGAACCTATCCACTACCACAAATATGGAGTCGTGTCCCCTTTGCGTCCTGGGCAAACCAAGCACAAAATCCATACTAATATCCTCCCATGGCCTCTCAGGTATAGGTAGCGGTTGATATAAACCAGTAGGCTGCCTCACACCTTTTGCCATCTGGCATATCCTACAACTCTACACAAATTTTGCCACATCTTGTTGCAATTGTGGCCAGTAGTAGTTCTCACTGACAAGGGAGATGGTCTTGTCACGACCAAAGTGTCCAGCTAAACCTCCACTGTGTTTTTCCTTGATGAGATTCTCTCTCATTGAGCCCCTCGAAATGCATAATTGGTTCCCCCTAAACAACATTCCATCTTGAATTAGATAATTCAACCACTTAGTCCTGTCCAACATAACAGGCGCAGTGCAGGCTTTCCAAGCTTCTGCGAAATCGGGGTCTGCAGGGTATAAACCCTTGAGCTCAACAAACCCTACAACCTCCACTTTCATTTCCATCATCAGACATTGCCTCCTACTCAAGGCATCTACCACCCTATTGGACCTTCCGCTCCGATGCTTCAGCACAAAGGTATAGCTCTGCAGGAACTCTACCCATTTTAGGTGCCTCTGATTCAATTTTACCTGACTGTTTATATACTACAGCGCCTGATGGTCGGTATAAAGAACAAACTCCTTTGGCAACAAATAGTGCCTCCATTTCTTAAGTGCTTGAACTATGGCATAGAACTCCTGATCATATACCGAATACTTCCTTCTGGCATCATTGAGCTTCTCGCTAAAATAAGCTACAGGCCTACCCTCTTGGCTCAATACGGCCCCTATGGCACTGCCACTCGCATCGCAGTCTACCTGAAACACCTTATTGAAATCTGGAAGTGCTAAGACAGGTTGCTCAGTGACCTTCTTCTTCAGCATAGCAAAGCTTTTGTCTGCTCCAGCTGTCCACTTGAATTCCTTCTTGCTCCCCTTCATTGTCTCTGTAAGAGATGCGCAAATACTGCTGAAGTTTCTAATGAACTTTCTGTAAAAACTGGCCAGACCATGAAATGATCTAACCTCGGTCACACTTCTTGGAGCAGGCCATTCGAGGATAGCCTTCACCTTTTTGGGGTCCATTTTGAGACCATCTACTGAGATAACAAATCCCAGGTACACTAGTTCCTTCTTCACAAAGTTACACTTCTTCAGATTGATCAGTAACTGCTCCTCCCGCAGTTTTTCAAAAACCCTCCTGATGTGCATCAGGTGCTCCTCTAGGGTTCTGCTAAAAATCAGGATATCATCTAAGTAGACAATAACAAATTTGCCTAGAAATTCCTTGAGGACTTCATTCATTAACCGCATGAAGGTACTCGATGCATTGGTTAGCCCAAATGGCATAACCAACCACTCATACAGCCCCTCTCTGGTTTTAAAGGTTGTCTTCCACTCATCCCCTTCTCTAATACGGATCTGATGGTAACCGCTTTTCAAGTCAATCTTTGTGAAGTACTCAGCTCCACTTAAGTAGTCCATGATATCATCCATCCTTGGTAGTGGGAATCTGTATTTGATGGTGATCTTGTTAATTGCCCGAGAGTCTGTGCACATCCTCCATTCTCCATCCTTCTTGGGTGCTAGTACTGCTGGTACTGCACATGGACTAAGACTCTCCCTAATCAACCCTTTCTTCAACAGATCTTGAACTTGTCGATTTAACTCCTCAGTTTCCACAGGCATCATTCGGTGTGCAGCCTTGTTTGGCAAGCTCGATCCAGGCACCAAATCTATGTGGTGACTGATCTTCCTAACAGGCGGTAAACCTTCAGGAACATTATCAAAAATGATATCTGGGAACTCCTCTAACAGTCCCATGACTTCCACTGGAGTTTCCTTGCATTCTTCTTCCCTAACCCTAGGGATTATTGCATAGCACATATGATCTGGCTTCAGGCCTTCCAAAAATCTTCTGCCATCAACTAGACAGACTCGGGCACTGCTGCATACCTTCTCATCCGCCTCCTTCAAGGGTTTCAACTTGTGGCGAACTCCATTCTTCGACAAAGAATATGTGTTGGCTCGACCATCATGCACAACACTTCGATCAAACTGCCATGGTCTCCCAAGCAATAGGTGACATGCATCCATAGGCAAGATGTCACATAAGACCTCATCTCGGTAAGTTCCTATATTGAACTTCACCAGGCATTGCTCACTCACTAGCGCCCGATGGTCCTTTTGCAACCATGCAATTCGATAAGGGTGCGGGTGTTTTCTCCTCTCCAACTGTAGCTTGGCAACCATTTCCTCAGAAACCAAATTGTCAGTGCTTCCATTATCGATGATGATGTTGCAGACCTTGCCTGCGCACTTGCATCTTGTTCGAAATAGGTTGTTCCTTTGGTCTCCCTTTTTCTCTTCATTCAACAGGACTCTTCTGATGGTCATTGCTTCCCCTCTTTCTGCCTCCTCCGAGTGCTCAGATTCTACACCTTCGTCTGCTACAGCAGCTCGGGCCTGACCCTCAGGTCTCCGATTTGGCCTTTCTTGATGCTGCGGGCAGTTGTATGCCCTATGCCCTTCTTCTCCGTAGTTGAAGCAGGTTCCTCGAAAGACACCTCTTCCAAACCCTCGCCCAGACCTACCTCTTCCCCTCGGGTAGTTGTTGTTCTGATTGCGTGGGCATTGAGTATTATCCTCTTTCTCTTCTTTCTGGTTCTGACTACTGCTTGATTCACCAGTCTTCTTCAAATCTCTGTATCTTCCCCCATTGGTCCTTCCACCAGCTCTTCCACCCCTGTCCTTTCCTCTCTGCTTACCATCAAATCTCCTATTCAGTTTCTCCTCCACTTTTAATGCAAACTGGTATGCATCCTCCACCGTGCTCATCCTAACCAGCCCCAGCTCTTCTTGAATGCTGGTTCGCAATCCATTGATGTACCGTGCGACTTTCTCCTTATTCACCTCCGAACGGCCGGTTCTAATCGAGATTTGATAGAACTCCTCCGTATACTCCTTGACAGATTTACTTGCCTGTCGAAGACTCTGCATCTTTCTCAACAAATCCAACTCATAATCTGCAGGGATGAACTGTCTCTTCAATTTCTCCACCATCCTATCCCACCTGGTGATCTTTTCCTTCCCCCTCCTATTTCTTTCCAGCTGCACCCCTTTCCACCAGATGCTAGCATGTCCCTTCAGCTTGGTTTTCGTGAACCGGATCCGATTTGGATCTGAGATTTCTTCGTACTCGAAATACTCCTCCATGTCGTTGATCCAGTCTATCAACTCCTCAGGGTTGAGGTTCCCAGAGTAAGTAGAGACGTCAAATTTTGGCTTCTTCCCGATCTGGGATATGGCTCTATACAGCCTAGCCTCTGCTGGATCCAATGCTTCTTCCTCATCAGATGGACCCTCTTCTTCCCAAACTTCATCCTCACTGGGTTCCTCCCTTCTTGGCTCAACTCCTCTTCTGATTTCCTCCTGCAGGGCTTCAACTTGCCTCTGCAAGGCTCTAAGATCGACCTCTGCTTGTCTGTTCCTCACACCACCACGGTTCCTACGCGGAGGCATCCTGCTTCTTCTTCACAACCCACAACCTCAATCCTGGCGCAAACTGCCTCACTGTCGGTGATCGGTTTGCACACTCAGAACCTTCGGGCTCTGATACCACTTGACGCAAGACTCAGATATCTTAACGCAAGATTCAGATAACACACAAAAAATTCACCCAATTTCATTAACAGAGATCAAAAATCAAAAAATACAGCAGTCATATTCTAATGGCCAAGAACCCCCCCTTTACAATGCGTATGCGGCCCTCTTATCCCCCCAGCCGACCTTCGTCGGACATCATTACATAGAATGCGGGATTCCCTGTAACCACCCGCACGAGTGTTCTGCCACTGTCTGCAAGATGCTGCCAGGCACCCCGAACCATCATGGCTTGTAATGGTGGAGTGCGCTGCAGCCGCCTGTCCATTCCCCTTCGAGTCATCATTCATAGGAATGCGCCACAGTCCTCAGTAATCTGTACCACGTGTCCTCTTGCAAGGGTCCCTGTAACCGCTTAGTGCTCTATGGCCACCTGTAATTCGATGCCACGTGCCCTGCTGTAACGGCCTCTACAACCGCCGGCTGGTCTGGAGTCGTGAGCGTTCTGTCGCGATATCGCGACGTCTTTGCTCTCCAACTTTCTCTCTCCTCTTTGGTCGCGATATCGCGACGTTTCGGCGTTTGGCTTCTCTTTTCTCCTTGGGGCCGCGATTTCGTGACACGTCACGAAATCGCGACGCCTAAGCCTTCCGTGCTCGCTTTCCGCCTCCGGGCCGCGAAACCGCGACATGTCACGATTTCGCGACGTCTTTGCGCCTTCAAGTCTTGCCCCTCGAAAGTGTCACGATTTCGCGACGTCTTTGAGCCTTAGAGCTTTGCCTCCGAAGGTGTCACGATTTCGCGACGTCTTTGCGCCTTCAAGTCTTGCCCCCGGAAGTGTCACGATTTCGCGACGTCTTTGAGCCTTAGAGCTTTGCCTCCGAAGGTGTCGCGATTTCGCGACCATTTTGCGCCCTCCAGTCTTGCCCTCGAAAGTGTCACGATTTCGCGACCATTTTGTGCCTTAACTCCATCGCTTCAAAAATGTCACGATTTCGTGACCATTTTGTGCCTTGGCCTCCTTGCTGTGAAAATGTCACGATTTCGCGACCATTTGGCGTCTTGGCTTCTTTGCTCCGAAAATGTCACGATTTCGCGACCATTTGGCGCCCAAGCTGCTTTGCTTCAGAAATGTCACGATTTCGTGACCATTTGGCGCCCAAGCTGCTTTGCTTCGAAAATGTCATGATTTCGCGACCATTTGGCGCCCCAAGCTGCTTTGCTTCGAAAATGTCATGATTTCGCGACCATTTGGCGCCCAAGCTGCTTTGCTTCGGAAATGTCATGATTTCGCGACCGTTTTGCGCCTTGGCCCCGTTTGTCAAAAAGTGTCGCGATATCGCGACAGTTTTGGCACATAGAGAAAAAAACATTTTTGGCTGATGCAAGATTGCTGCTTCGCCTCCGGATGCTCCTGCATCAGTGTGTACCCCTAGTTTGAAGTTTTAGCTATTAAAAATTTAAGAGGGAGGAAATGTGTAAACAAAAAAGAGAAGAATGTATATCCTTATCTTGAACAAAGAAAATAGAGGAGAAATAAAAATCATGCAAAGGACAAGGATATACCAATAAGAGTATTGCATTCCTTGATTTTGGAGAGAGGTTATGATCATTATAAAAACTTTCAAAGCCAAGGGACACAAGAAGAAGAGAGAAGAGAGAGAAAGAGCAAAATAATATGAGAAGAGAAGAAGGGATGAAAATTCATGGTCCCTAGGTTGGGGCTTCACTAGGCATCACAACCCTTGTGAGAGTGCAATGCATGTGAACTATGACCTAACTAGGTATCATCACATGCCATTGTTGCAAATCCCCAGAAGCTATATGAACAAGCAGTCATGAGCAAACAACAATGCAATTATGACAAGCAAAAGTGGAATAAAATAGAATGTCATGTAACCATGCAAAATATGATAGGCAATCATGTAATATGAGCAAGAAAATAGAAATTATGGAATGAGAATGCAAGTGCATACCTAATTAATGATTGATTTTATTTTATTTTATGTTAAACAAGTAATCAAAATGATAGTTGACACATGCTCTAATTGTACCTCCTATATTAACAAAAAGAACATGCATTCAAGGGACTACTTCATCAAAGAAAAATCTAGAAGGCAAGCCTTCTCCATGACTACAATCATAAGGAGGATCCTTCATAGCTCTTTCTTTAGCATTCATAACATGATAATTTATACATTCTTGAACAAAACCATCATTCTTAGCATAAGGAGGAGAAATCCTTAACATTACAAGATCTTTATGAGGAGCATAATATTTACCATTGGAACACACATAATTTATCATATTATAAAACAAAATGCTAGAAGGGTAAGGGAGATCCTTATCCTCATTAATTTTCGTACAACCTTGATGAGATACATCTAGAAGAGGTTCTTGAAAAAATTGATTTTCTTGATCCCATGATGAAATTTTGATTAAAGGATCCTCACTCACTTTTAGATTGTTGAATTTCTTAGGTTTTTGAGATGAGGAATTTGGAGAAACAGATTATGAAACTTAAGGATAAACATTGAGACCAAACTGAGCTTGTTAGACCATTGAACAATATTCAAATGGTTGAGGGTAACTCAAAATGGTAATAAATTATTCTTTAAATTTAAATTTCAAAAATTTATGAAAAGTACAAGGGATGGCCTTTATTGTATGGATCCAAGAATGTCCAAGAAGCATATTAAAATATGCAAGTAAAGGTACCACATAGAACATTATATCTAAGATCTTGGATCCAAGTTTAGGGGGGAGAGATATAATGCCACAAGCTTCTTGGGACTCATTGTTGAATGTTTTAATGATTGCATTGGACTTAGTTAAATCTTCCTCTTTTAATCCAAACTTTTGGATAAATTGATATGTGCATAAATTGAGGGAAGAACCATTATCAATCATAAACCTCTTGATAAAAGTATCCCCAATAAATGTGGTGATGTAAAGAGAAGAATATTCTTGCAAGTTTGAGGAAGAAATATCATCATCTGATAATGTGAGATGATGTGTCCCAAGAAAACTTACAACATTGGCCATATTACTAGGGAAAATATCTAGAGGAGCATATTGTTGTTTTAAAATATTTATCAAGGCTTCTCCATGAGTAGGAGAATTTTGTAAAAGTTCTAAGAGGGAAATATTTGCTAAAAATATCATATCCTGTTGAGATCACTGGATTTATTGTTTCCGCACCTACTATTTTGAAGTAGTTGTTATCATACCAACTATATTTTTATCATAATGATATGTTACATTCAGGGTTATGCATAAGGGGTCGGCCCAAAATCTATTTATAAAATCAAGGTGAATTATCTCAGAATCCCAATGAATTATGTAGAAGTATACATGGCGAATTGCATTTATTTATCTCCAAAAATTTTCAAACCATGGCAAATTTTTCTATGTTGGGGGCTATGAATATCGGTTTGCAAAATCTAAAAATGTACGACAAACTTAAAAGCTTTAGGCCGACATGAAATACTTTTAGCCTTTATGCTTTATGATGATCGGTCTGAGACATGTATGACGATCGACTACAAACATGATGATCAACTAATATATGATGACTCGATTGCATGCATGACGATCGGTTGTAGGCATGATGATCGGTTGCAGGTATGTCGATCAAGTGTAGGCATGATGATCAATTGCAAGAATGATCAGTTGTAGAATGATGATCAATTGTAGGCATGATGATCGATTATAGGCATGATGATCAGTTGCAAGAATGTCGATCGGTTGCAGGTATGATGATCAATTGTAGGTATGATGATCAGTTGCATACATGATGATCGGTTGTAGCATGATGATCAGTTGCAGGTATGATGATCGGTTGCAGGCATGATGATCGATTGTAGGCATGACAATCGGTGCAGAATATGATCGATTGTAGGCATGGATGACGATCGACTACAGCATGATGATCGATTGCAAGAATGTCGATCAATTGTAGGAATGTTGATCAGTTGCATATATGATGATCAGATGTAGGAATGCCAATTGGATGTAGACATGTCAATCAGATGATTGGTTATAGGGATGTTGATCAGCTGTAGGAATATCGATCAGTTGTAGACATGATGATGGGATGCAGGAATATCGATCGAGTGTAGGAATTGATCATAGGTATATGAATGGTATGATGATCGATAAGGTATGATGATCAGCTGTAGGAATATTGATCGAATGTAGGTATGATGATCAGATGTAGGAATGTCGATCAGGTGTAAGCATGATGATCGGTTGCAGGAATATCGATCGGTTGCAAGTATGATGATGGGCTACAATAGTGTCAAGTACCTAGTCAGTAGCAGTGGTGCATCTATGCCATGTGTCAACCATCTATGAAATTATTGCATGCAGATGCCATGTGTCACCCATCCATGAGCTGATTGCATGCAGAAAAGTCTATATAAAGGGATAAACAATCATTTTTTTACCTTTTCTATCATAGTTTTAACCATTTTCCTCCTATTTTAATGCATTTTTAACCCTCTTCCTCTAGTTTTATCTTAGTTTTTAACCTTTTACCTTAATTTTTAAGTGAGTTTTAACCCTTTTCCTCCTATTTGAACCCTTTTCTGTCAAGTGTCATACCATCCACTGTATCTTCTGATCCATACTCGTACATAATGAAATAACCCTATGGCATCCCCTATCACCCTTGGAATGTTTAAAATTAATTTTAAAAACCTGGTTTACCCCCTGATTTCTGAAATTTTATCAACATCGGGTTACGACATGTCATGGGTCATGGACTCTGGTCTTCGGGGTCTAGTTTCTATGTCGCAGTTCGACACGGACACTAAACTATTGGAGAAGATCATTGCAGGTTATAATATTGATTCGAGTAAGGTAAATCTTGTCATCGACAATAAAAATATCATTCTTTCTTTCATAGCCTCTGATGTCACCATATTGACAACATTGCCCCATGCTGGTTGTGAGCCTATCACTTCCAAATACCAATTAATTGATGAAGATAAACTCTACTTGGAGACCAACTTCAATGTGCAATCAAAATATTTTCAAGGTATAACTATTTTTTTATTTAATTGAATTTAAATTCTAGTCACTAGTGTACAATTACTGATTTTGTTTTTTTTGTAGTTACGTCCACCAAGTCCAGAAGGGGTTTGACTGTACCAGCTATTGAAAATAAATTTCTTTGGGCATGTTACGAATTCTTCCTTGCTAGACTCATTCTACAAGGAAGACCGACAAAAATTCTGATGTGGGCCTTAGCGTATTTGGTCCATTGTGTTGCACACCACCAATTCGACTGGTCCAACTATGTCTCACATCGGATCAGATTGGAAATCCAGAATGTGATAACCCATGCTTCACCCTCACCGATAGTTAGCACATGCAACTATATTATTACTTTTTTTATGAATATTTTTATCATTTGTAGAACACTCAAGTACCAACATCTTGGCACTCAACCCTAGCCAATGCAGCCATGATAGAACAATAGGTTCAGGTAATTTTTCGTTAATATTTAAGTAAATTTTTTATTTTTCATATGTTTATCTTTTTATAATTTTGATATTTTATACCAAACATAGAAAAGGGCATCCTCTTCCTCTTCAAAGTGGGATGTTGCTGTCAGAGGTTATAATCTAGAGGAATCAGGAGACTCTGAAACACCTATGGAGGAAACAACACCACCGCTAAGGAGAAGATCAACAAGGAAACATAGAAGATCTAGTTCTCCTGATCCTCGACAACCTCCACCTATGGTTGCACGTCCACTGCCAATGGGCGTAGTTGCGCAAGAGGTTTCATCTTCGGGGAGTAAGTTTTAATGACTATCGAAACAAAAATTTTACAAAATTTTTACTATTTTTAATTAATTTTTTTTCAGATGTACAACATGCCCACATTCCATTTGCATCAGCAACTACGCAAGATGTCTTTTCTTCTATCGGTAAGTGTTATAACAAATTTTGCAACCAATTTTCATAATCTAATTTTATAACTAATTTTTATTTTCTACCTTCACAAATTTTATAACTAATTTTTATTTTTATGTTTTAAGTTCCCATACAACAATTTCGTCAACAAAATCAACAAGCGATGTCGCCCCCTCCTCCACCATGCCAACCTCAAATGCGAGGTCAATGCTTCCCAGTTGGAAAACACATTCTTCCATCTAGGCCACAGAGAGAAGCAACACAACAATTTTTAGAGAAAGAAGCATCAAAGACATTTTCAGGATTCGACCGTATTTCTCTTGCTAATTTTAATTTTAAGGATATACCGAAAGCTTCTGGTGCTGGGTTGGATGAGGTTCCACTTGATAAAGATTTATTTTTGCAAGAGAACACACCCACTACTTTTCAAGTATCATAATTACTTCAAGATAAAGGAAATGAAGGAGCAGAATGTTCAAGCAAATCTCCTCCCAGGGAAACAAACACCCGTCAGGCTCATCCTCGACCAGAGGATGAAAGATTAAATATTTTAGAAAAATATTTGGTTTCTGATAACGTTGAATCTACCATTAAGGATTTACTACTTCCAGATATAATATAAATGAAAAAATGGGAGTATCGAGCCAAAGTGTTGATAAAGGAAATTAATGCCCGATACAATAATTTTTCAAAAAGAGAAAAAAATTCTGTTGTTGAAAATGAACCTGAAAATATGGAGGCTCTACTACAACAAGTAAAATCTGGCATTGTGAAGGTGAATACATCTTACATAGATGAAATTTTAAAGTTTATGATGAACAGATTGGAGAACATAAATGGTGAGGCCCAAGCTTATTACAATGAATGGGCAAGTGATAAGAAAAAGGTTGTTGTTGTTGTAGCTACAAAGAATGTTGTTGAGGTTTGACTTAATCACTTTTGTGTTCAAAAATTTGTTGTTCTCTTTTTTAAAATGTAATTATCTGTTGATTAACTATTTTTCCTTTTTGCAGGTAAAGTATGATAATCTCAAGAAGCAGGTTCAAAACCTGCAAGACTATCTCAGGATGGCAAAGGAGTTCTTAAATGCTTCCATGGCAATGAAAAAAGAGCATAGGAAGTAGTTCGACAAAACAATATTTTGCGGAAAATCATTATCCGCAACGGATTGGATCCTGATGTTCTGCTAAAGGAGAAGGGTAAAGAAGTTCAAGGACCAACATCTGAAGATGTTGGCAAAGAAGAAAACACCCTTCTCGATGGATTGGAAAATGTTGAGAAGATCCTTGTCAATTCTGGAGCAATTGATAGTATTGTTACCCAACCCGAGGGAAGAGCCATTGGAATGCAGAATGTGGAAATCGTGGAAGTAGTGGATGAGGAAAAAGGAGTTGAACATGGGAAATATGAGGGAGGAGTCATTGCTATGGAGACTATGGAAGTCATTGAAAAGGCAAAAGGAGTGGTGGAAGGGGGAAAAGATTCTGAAGCATGAAATTGAATTTCAAAATTTGATATTTTGAAAAGACTATTTTATGACATTTCATATGTTTTCATTTGAAAACAAGATACTTGCTTTTATTATTTTACTATTACACTATTTACATTTATAATTGTGTGTTATTTTCATCTCTTGAGTATTATGGTGTTTCAAATATGCTTGAGTTTACGAAGAATATATGTATGCATAGGTTTAGATTTTCATGTTATTCAAAGTTATTCATGTTGTGATATAAAAATGAGTATTGTCTTGTGTATTCTGCTATGTTGTTTTTATATTTCAATTTTCAAATGAGTTTACGAAGGATATATCTATGCATGGGTTTAAATTTTTAGTTTATTCAAAGTCATTCTTGTTGTTGTATAGAAAAGTGTTTTGTCTTTTTTATTATGCTATATTGTTTTCATATTCAATGTTAGTTTACGATGGAGATATTTATGAAGGGGTTAAATTTCAATTTCCATATATTATGCTATGTTGTTTTTATATTTCAATTTTCAAATGAGTTTACGAATGATATATCTATGCATGGGTTTAAATTTTAGTTTATTCATAGTCATTCTTGTTGTAGTATAAAAATGAGTATTGTCATTTGTATTATGCTATATTGTTTTTATATTTCAAAGTGAGTTTACGAAGGATATATCTATGCATGGGTTTCAATTTTTAGTGCATTCATAGTCATTATAGTTGTTGTATAAAAATGAATATGGTCATTTGTATTATGCTATATTGTTTTTATATTTCAAAGTGAGTTTACGATGGATATATCTATGAATGGGTTTAAATTTTCATTTTCCATATCTAGAGTAATATACTACATGCATTTTTCATACATATGTAGAGAAATTTTTACTAGTTATGTATGCATACAAGGTTTACTCAATGACAAAGCATAAATCATAAAATTTTGTCAACATAGAAAGTTAATAACACTTCTAGAGTCATATCATACATACTAATGATACTAATGATACATACATACATACATTTAAATTCAAAGCAAAAATCACTATATTTTGTCAACATATACAATTAATTCAATAACATAACATCATTACGTATACATGGTTTTCAAATTTTCAGCTTACTCAAAGCTATAGCATAAATCATAAATTTTGAAAACATAGACAATCCATATCATTAAAAAGCAAACATGCATAATCATTGAAAATAGAATGATTATATGATTTTTTTCAAATCACTAAAATTTTACAACTAATCAAATATGAAAAATCATTGATAATATGAATTTTTTCAAATCATTGACATTTATAAATGATATCAAATATGGAAAATCATTGATAATATGAATTTATTCAAATCACTAAAATTTTACAAATGATTTCAAATCCAAAAAATCATAGATTATATGAATTTGTCATATAATCATTGCAATTTTTACATTTTTGGAAGTTGATACAAAGCTTTATCGACTTCTCCAAAAGAACCGAGAATCATTTGTGAATTATGTGTTTCCATAATCTCATCATCACTCCAAGTTGAATCATTTTCGTCATTATCAACAGTATTAGTGAGACCTCTTCTTTCTGCTAGGGACTTCCAATATGTCAACGCTCTGTCATAGGGAAACTTACCCACCTCGTACGATGACACATACATTCTCAAACAATTTTCCAAATTTTTGTCCAACCTATTATGAACTTTTGATTTAACAAAATATAATGCACTAAAAACCCTTTCATCTTCAATAGATCCCAAAATCATTGTCTGACATAATTCATATAAAATAAAGTATTCACTCATAGTTTCTTGTAAGACACTACTTCGATACAATTTTTGCCAGAAATGCGTGATTGAACCAGTCTCATGTGGATTTTTGAAATGTGCAATTTGATTATCCATTGTTATTCCAAAATTGGTTGATTGTTGTCTCAGAAGATCTTTGTTTAGAATACCATTGATTTCAATGCCATTTATTTCCACACTTTTAGAGAAATGTGTCATAAGATTACCCATATATTTTACAAACAACTCACTTCTACTACTATGGTCACCACAAGGATTCCAGAAGATGGGATTAACAACAGCCATGGCCTCAAGTGTCTCATCTCTCTTAAAATGATCTCTTATTTCACTTGTTAATGTATTTGCAATTCTTTTCAATTTATTCTTAGTGCTATCCAAAACCTCATCGAATCCGAAATGTGTAACGGGCACTTGTTCAACATCATCTGTTAGTGTATCTAATCACTTTTCAAAATGATATACAAGAATCATCTTTCCATGGATAGCAATACAAATATTATCATTGATGTTGAACTTTAAAAAGTTGTTCGGATCATTGACATTAACTAACGTATTCCAACTATCAAACTTGGGATCCTCAAAATATTTTTCGGATAAATAAATCCTGTCAATAATCATACATATTTGTTTTCTCATCCTCATGAAATCGACAATATAAATTGCCCTTTCCTATGCAAGTTTAATCAAAGAATTCATTTCTTGTAACATTGGAAGAATACCACATAATGTGAGAAGAGTTTCCAAGTCAGTCATACAAAAAAGCAAATATTTTGCCTTGTCAACATCCCTACGATGTGCATACATAAACCCAACCAAGGATTGATATTCTAAAAATACCCTTTTTGCAGGAAGAAACAGTGAAATCCACCTGGTTTCCACATCTTTTAACATTTTTCTGCCTTCAGTTACACCTAGAGAAAACTATTGAAACTCTACAAACCTTTTTGGACTGCATGAAAAGTATGAGTGTATTTCATGGATGAGTTCTTCCACTCTGGCTACATTATCAAAATTGCTCACAATTTTGTATGCAAGATTCATTCGATGAGCCATGCAATGAATAGGAATCACATATGGGGCAATTGATGTCTGAAGCCTAACACAAAGACCATTCCTTTGTCCTTGCATTGTAGCCGCACCATCAGCTCCAACACAAATTAACTTTGTGGCAATTTCCTTTTCATCCATTTCGGAAATATCCTTTAAACTGGTTACAACAACATTATAAATATTTTCCGCATTACAATTTTCAATCATCTTATGTAGTGCTAGTAAATGAGGTTGTCTCAAATGATTTTTGAATGTGTAAACATGTATGCAAATCCAAGATGTGTTGTCAACAATTGTTACCTCATCAATGGAAAGTGAAATAAATTTGGCTTGTTTCACATTCTCTCTCAGGTCTTCCTTCTCAACCAGTGATAGATATTTTACCATTTCCCAACCACTTCGATCTGACCAATGTGAACTGGTAAGGTTTTGTACATCGGCTAGTTGAAGTATTTCCTTAAAATCAGCAAAATCAGACATGGGTCGACCTTTTTTTAGAATATTGTATACAATAGCAAACTGCAATTTCTTTGAGGCTAATACAGTCTTATTAATTTTTTGAAATTGTGCCTCGATTGTTCCACCCTTCTCAATGAGAGTTTGTTGTTGTTTCATTGCTTTTTCATATTCAAGTGCATATCTCACATGCACACATTCTGATGCATCCTTCCACCTATGAAATATGTTAATTGTTCCATCACTTCGTATTTCTTTGATGTAAACTTTCCCACAGTGTTTTTCTATTGTGTCTTTCTTATTTTGCAATAAATGATCCTTTCCCAGCTTCCATGTACAAATAATGCATTTACACACATTCTGTTTCTCATCTCGCTCAATAAAGGGGTATAACCATGCCCATTCATTTTTAAAATCCCTTCCAATAGTCCATTCACTTATCTTTTGATGTTTAGATTTTTGACTACAAGATTCCCTAGAGGTCTGCATTTTAATTGTACTATCATTTTCTTTTTTGGTTGATGTGTCTGAATTTAAAATCTCCTGAAGTGGTTGTTGAATGTCATTATTAGGAAAATTATCATGTGGTCCCATCTCATCTTCTAGAATATCTTCGAGTGAATGCACATCAGGGTCGACAATGTTTACTGCATTCAATGTTTGGTGTTCTCTATCATTTTTTGAAGTAAAAAAGGCACTATTTTAAAGAATTAACATAATACAATTTTACAAAGCATTTAAAAAGAGGTAGATAAGCAGACAACCATTTATCTATTAATAAAGAAAGGTTTTATATTTAAGAATAATAAAAATATTAAAAATTTGATGGTAAAAGGTGTTTGTACCTGCATGTTGTGTAGAATCTGTAGAGATTGATGCCTCATTACATTTTGATATTTGTGTAAAATATTTTAGAATTATCTTTTTACAAGAATATTGGCCTCCCTTCTTTCCATATTCAGTAGGTGACATTGTATCTATAAAGAAAAAACCTTCAGATGTTAGGAAATGTATATGAAATTGAAGAAAAATAGTAGACATCCCTCAAGATGAACCTACGTTGCCCTATAGAATGACATCTAAAAGACAAGAAGCAATCTGACAAGAAAATGCTCCTAACACACAACATGACATGGATACTTATCGACCATAGTTGCAGATAGTGCTTCTACACTACCTATGAAACATACTCTAAGAGACAAGAAGTCTCTAACAAGAGAAATGCTCTTGACACACAACTAGATGACATTGATAGTTGTCTACCATAGTTGCATATAGTTCACCTACAGTGCCTATGAAACTAAAGAAAAAGAGCTTTGGACAAAATAATAATGGAAGAAGAATACTCTATCAATTTTTAGTCATGAATCCTCTATAATCGATAGCCCTATGCCGATCGACACACTTCTACAATGGGTCGGACCATAAACACACCTCTACAATCGATCAAATTTTGTTGATAGTCTCTTCTCTACAATCGATCGGCTTAGGCTGATAAATGCATCTCTACAACCTTGTGTCGATAGACACTACTCTACAATCAATCAACTTATGCCGATAGACACTTCTAATTGATCGGCTTATGCGATCGACACCTAAAGATCGACTTATGTTGATCGACACCTCTACAACCGATAGACTAATGTTGATCGACACATCCCTACAATCGATAGACTAATATCGATCGACACATCCTTGCAATTGATAGACTAATATCGATCGACACCTCTACAATTGATAGATATGGATGAACTACAATGATAAATATGAATCTAAATGATAGACTAATGTTGATCGATCATCCCTACAATCGATAGGCTGATGTTGATCGACACCTCTACAATTGATCGACTAATGTTGATCGACATGTCCTTATAATCGAATAGACTAATACGATCGAACACCTCTAAACGATAAATGATTAATATTTATAATAAGATCACTAATGATCGATACAACCATGAAATGAGACACCTCTATAATTGATCAAATGCGATCGACACTCCAATCGATAGACTAATGTCGATCGACTCTACAATCGATGACGTAACGATCATCTTATCGAGATACATCTCTACAATCGATCGACTTATGTCGATCATCTTGCATCGATCGACACTCCTCTACAATCGATCGACTTATGTCGACAGACACTCCTCTGCAACCTTGTCAAGTTTTTCATTGTTTCAGAGCTATTTTTGAGTTAGAGTATTTTAGATGTATGTTTATCGGTACCCACTACAGTATATATATGGGTAGTATATGAGGCGATTTGGGTAGGAAAAATAAATTATTTATAATTTGAAGGTGAATTGGGTGGGAAAAACAAAATCATTTATAATTTGAGGGTGGCAAATTAAAATAAAAATAGGTTAATTATTATCAATGATGGGCGAATTTACCCTAAAAAAACTTCCACCCCATAAATTTTGGGTGAATGGGCCCTAGTGAAAGGATCCAAAATTAGCCAATTTACGATATTTCATGCTTATGCATAACCCTGGTTACATTTTTATAAGATACTTGATTAGCAATCCAATGTCCTTGCTTAGGTATATTCTAGTTGGTAGTGGATTTTTGTTGACTATTTGAATATTGAGAAATTCTTATATCAAGACATCCTGCATCAATTAAATCTAAACCACATGTTTCCATTTCTTACAAGAATTTGTCCAATGTCCTTCTACTCTATGATATGCACAATGTTTTCTTGTCTTATACCAATTATTTGTAGTATATGGTTACCTTATGGGAGGTAATTCAATTGCCTTGGCTTCCAAAAGTTGCTTTAGAACTTCTTCCATAGGTATGCCAAGTCTTGTGAAATTCCTTTGTGGAGGTTTTTGAAGTATTACATTTTTTAGGTTGTTAAAAATATTATTAATAGGCCTACTATCCATTATACCATCACCTACCACATCCTTATTCTTATATTATGACTTAATAGTTTTATCTTCTTTCACTTTGATTTATCCTTTTCTGATAAGAGCTTGTTCTACTTTCCTTGCTAACTCAAATGCTTGATCAAAAGATGTGATAATTGTAGTTTCTAATTCATAAGATAATTGTTCTTGTAAATTGCTAATAAATATCTCAAGCATATATTTCTGAGGTACATGATGTCTTAACCGACCCACTAAACTTCTCCAACAAGCTAAAAATTCTGAAAAAATTTCTTCTTTATTCTATTTTAAATTATAAAGATCTTTCATTGTCACTTCCTTTTCAATATAGACACCAAATTGTTGAACAAATAATTATTTTGTTTCTTCAAAATTCCTCAAATAATAACTAGGTAACTGATAATACCTTTCTAATGTCATGCCAACAAGACTCTTAGGAAACATATTTAGTAATAACATATCATCATAGATGAGATTTTGACAAGTTGTTCTAAATATTCTTAGATGCTCGATCATATCTTCTGTACCATTATATATAGGCAAAACCAGTAAGGAAAATTTCTTAGGATAAGGCCTAGCAACAACCATAGGTTCTAGGGATTAATAGCACATCTCTTTATAATTGTAAGTAAAACTAGAAGTTTGAATCATCTCCACTCTTGAAACCAATTGTTTTACCATATTTAACAAATTTTGAACTTCTGGATTACTATTGTGCAATACCCCCAGATTCCATTAGGGAGGGGTATAGTTATGTTGTTTAAAAGGCACTTGGCTTAATTTGGATGTGTTGATACTATTGTGATATGTGATACCTTGTTGAAGAGGGTAACTAAAAAATGGTGGAATAGAAGCTGGAATATTGAGATTAGTAGATTGAGGAGGAAATTGAAAATAATATTGAGTGACACTACTAGTTGGAGGAACTTGTGGACTTCTTCCAACATTGGTGGTTATAGTAGTGGTATAGGTTGGTTTATGGACAATATTACCATGATTCAAAGATTAAAACAAAGATTTATCATGAACATGCCTAGGAGAGATGATTGGAGGAGGAAGAAGAGTCTCACCTCTTTCGAGTTGAGCTTTATGTTCCATAGCCTCAAGCAAGTCTACCTTATGGTATTTCATAAAATCCCAAACATGATCAGATGATTTAAATATGAGCCTACCATGAGGACCTTCAATAGGATCATCATTCTCCAAGCCCTCTTTTCTCTCTAGATCAAGATTCTCCTTGTCAATATGATCATCCTTTTGAGGATTCACATCAAATTCTAAAAGATTTAACTTAATCCTAAATATTGGAGCCATAGGATTAAGATAAAGAACAAGGGAGAAAAAAATATCTAGAAATAATGAAAGCCACATAAAAGACATTTTTTAAAGAATTTTCATGTTCTAACTCTATGCAAACAAATTAGTGGTCTTATTAAAGTTTTAAAATAAAAAGGAGGTGTTCATGTCGAGTTCACAAAATATGTAGAGGGGGAAACTTCCCTACCATGTACAATTTCCAAAATATGGATTTGCAAGAGAGAATCCTTTGGGGTGAACCACAGGGTATGTTATTCTCTACACTTAGTGCTAAAATGGGGGAAGGGTTCACCAAGAATGATTTAAGGACTCACTCCAAGTCCTCTGGTTTTAAAGAATGTTTGATGTTTTTAGTTTAAAGTAATCACCTGAGTTTGGTCGTTCTAGATCTATGCTATAAAACATAAAGGATAATGTAGAAATACAAAATGCAAGAATACAAGAACTAACCCTAGAATGATTATTTCTTTGAATACTTTCTAACTTAGGGTTTTAAATAGAAAATATTTTAATCAAGGGCTCAAGAGAGAATGCACAAACATAATAAACCCTAAGTGCACACTATATGTTGTTTATATTTCAATACCTAAAAATTAATTAAATATACTTAATAAAATTAGATCTAGGGTTTTATAACAGAAATAAAAGCACTCAATAATCAGCCTAGAAGACTAATAAGAACACTTAGCTTATCCAATGGTTGATCCTTGCTTTTATTCTTTTTTTCAAAGCTATCAATAATACTTGTTCCTAAAAGATAACTCAATAAACACATGAAAATGGAATTAGCATTATGGGGTATTCTTAGGTTGTTGTACAACAATGCTTGGACGTGCAATAGTCAAGCCCCTTAAGTCCTTTTAGCTAACCTTTGAAAATATAAGCAAAATTTTACTTTTGGAAGATGAATAAGCATAACAAAATAGAGTAGAACAAAATAAAAAAATAGAGTACATAATACCCTAATATGGCCTAAATATAGTCTATAACATAAATATAGGGTTTGGAGGTAGTAGATTGCCCCTAAATGTGGTCTATGTGAAATCATACCTCGTATGGAGCGACCGCGATATCACACGATGAAATCGTGCCCCACAGAGACTGAGAATGATTTTGTAGAATCTAGGAGAAAACTTAGAAAATGTAAATTAATTGATGCATAATAAAAAATTGAATTAATATGCAAAGTACAGAAGAGCAAAAATAACTTGGCAATAGTGAATAAACAAGAAAAAGAGATGGAGATCTCCAAGTAGTAGATTCCTCATTAGGGCTTCAACCCTTGTCCACCAAGAGTAGCAATACATAATCCAATGTAGTAGAAAACAAAGATTCAATAGATCACACTTCATACTTATGAGTTAGCTTTCTTGTAAAAGAAGAAGAAGAAAACCTCAATAAAATAGAGCTTGAATAATAAAAATGTTATTATTGCTTGGTTAGAAATGAATTTCAAACCCTCCTTATATAGTGGATTTGAAAGAAGAATGAGAGGGAAAAACTAAGCATAGTTGACCTTAAAAATATCAACTTTGAAAATTAGGGTTTTCTTAAGAGAAAACCCTAAAATGCAAAATCGTGCTCCATAAAAATAGGGTGTGACCTCACACCAGCTAGACCCCCATGTGGTGTGAATGTATTTTATAAGGTCAAACAAAGTCAGAATGGGTCATATCATATACAGTTGGAAAGATCGTTTCGATACTGATCCAATGATATATGATTTAGAAGGATTATATAATATTTGTAGGGGAAAATAGGCTTAAATATGACCCTATGTTTCAAAGGAGAAAACAAGGGATCTAGGGAAGATTATTCATCTTAGTGGGTCAATTTTTTGTGTCTAACGAGACTATTTTCAAAACTTGGTAGAAAGCTTTGATAAAATAATAATAACAAGTATTCAAAAATATCAAGATGATACATCATTGAATCTTGTTAATATTCTAGATTTAAAATCTAAAACTCTTGAATATCTCTATGAAAGAGGTAAATTCAAAATAGATTTAATTGTACATGAGTGGTTATATTATTTTATCAAAAAAATAGATGAACTTGAAATTACTGAGACAATAAATAGGTTTTCAATATGTATTCAATGTAATAGATTTGGATATGAAGAAATAAATTATTGGCATCTAAATCCATGTAAATATTGTGGAAAAAAATCTCACTCATCCATTTTATATTATTACAAAAAGGATTATTATAGTAGTTTTCAAAAGACTCCTACACTCAAATTAGATTGTCTATTTTGAAGTATTTACTAACAATGGATGCAAACATGAAAGTGTTGAAGAACAGTCAAAGAAATCATTCAAAGAGGAAGAAAAAAGGAAATGGACTTGTGAAGTAATTAGGTCTCTTGCTCAACAAGGCTATCTAACAAACCTTGAAGACTCAAGATAAAAGTCTTCAATAACCAAATAATGTAATACAAGGGGTGTTGGAGTATATTACAATATTTGATACATGTTAATATATCCCCATGGTACCTTAAGGGTACATCTTATAAATATTATATTGGGGTTGAGTCTTACTTTAGAGTGTGAGTAAAATTTTATGTAATGTTGTAATGTGTAGGAAATGCAAAAGAATATTTATTTTGCACAAGCATAATTTGCATACAACAATTTTATAAATAAAAGTACAATAAGAAGCCCATTTTAAATTATATATGAAATATCCCAAGGGGAGTAGATGAGTTGGAAAATATAGCTGATTTATAGAGACCATGTGCTATAGAAAAATACTTTGCTAACTATATTAATGATTTACATCAGGATGTTAAAAATAAACTAGAAAAGAGTGCCATGAAATACAAACAACATATTGATCCCAAATGAAGAATACAGGAGTTTTAGGTTGGAGATTTGGTTTTTATGCATTTGTATAAGCACCTATTTTCAAAAGTCATGTATAACAAGTTAAAATAGAAGAATGTTGGACCTTGTAAGGTCTTGAAGAATTTTACCACCAATGCATATGAAATTGAGCTTTCATAGGGTATTTAAAATCTGTTGATATTTAATGTATTTGACTTGAAGCCATACTATGTGTAGACACCTAAATCACGTAAATCGGATAATACTCTAAGTGCATTGCATATTCCCTCTTATTGACAACATATGGCCCTATTGGGCATCCCTTTAGGCTAGAAAAAGGCTTCCAAAATGCTCCAAAACTCAGTTTGGAGGGTTCATAGTAGTTTGGGGTAGTTTTGGGGCTCCTACTAGTGACCGTCCCACCCAAGGATGACCATCCACAATCATCCCTAGGTGGGACGACCCCTAACTAGACCCTTGAAAAAGTCAAAGGACACACTAAATGGCAATCAAATATTGCCATTAACGCGTCCAATCACCCCAAATTGGTTGGGGACCTGTGAATGTACAGTGAGGTAGTATATTGGGAGCCCAAAAGGGGTAACCTTCCCCTCATCAATCAATGATGATATTAGGACACATGGTGACACCTACCTCGCATGGTGGAAGATGCCATTTTGCCATAGATTCCCTTTTGTGCTATAAAATGAGGTTCAAACCCTCATTTCAAAGGAGTAGAGATTGATGATTTATTCAAATAAGTGTTGCATAAATCAACCCTCACTACTTGCAAACAAAAACTCATCCTTTCCTTAACCTTGAAACCCTCTTCATCTGAAGGTGATTTTAGGGGCAATTGGCTCAATACATCAATCCCAAACTGGCCAAATTGAATTATTCTTTGGCCCCATCTATCGAAAACACCCCTACCAAGTTTTGAACCAATTTCCATAGGCATAGGTGAAAAAACTAAGGTAGTTTTGTAACCATTCCACCTGGAGACGGTGAGCATTATGTGTATGTCACACCTAGGTATGGTCATCAAATATATTGGAATTTTAGTGAAATTCCTCCATATACCCCTTAGTAATGTCTAGAGGAACCTCTGGTCCAAATTTGAGATAATTTGGAGGAGTTTTGATGCAGGATTTGAGGTCCCCAATATTACAGGTTTGTTTGGCTCACCTGGGAACAATCACCATTTCCGCATTGTTTCACCTTATATCTTGCTTCCAAATTTTCTTTTTTGCATTTAGAATAGCTTAAAATATGTTTATGCTTAATGTAGATCAGTTTCCATGCATGTAGATCACTTTTTATGGTTGTAGAATATGCTCCCTTTGCATGGTTTACTGGCTTTATTCAATAACACAGATGCTTTTAATCCCCTTTCAATCCCTTGTCTTTAGGAACAAGAATTCTAGGAAAGAGGAGGATCTAAGGAGGCACAAGCTTATTAGCCTAACAATATCTCTCAAGTGTGGGAAACAGGAATTCACAATACCACTATTTATCGCCTTAAAGGCCTCTTTCCAAGGGACTAGATCCCTTGAAGATTTGTAATGAAATGTATCAAATTTGTGAAGCCCTCAAGGGGACATATTGTAATCTGGTTTTAAAGCTATAAATGAATGAATAGATAGAGAATTTTATTATCTTTATTGTCTATGTTGTCTCATTTCAGTAGATTACATGCTTATGCCATATTTCCTTTTGAATGCTTTAAAATTGATATACATTGCAAGTAAATGCCCTTAAGGTGATATCGTGAATTTCACTTCTTCAATGGTGATCATAGTATCTAGGTTTTATTTCAATATCCCATTGGATATTGCTAATTTGGACCTCTATTCTGCTTTTATTTGTTATAGGTACTGACCGTTTTGTGCAGAAATGACCCCTTTGCTACTAGGTGGCACTAGGTGGGACGACCCCCAATATGCCACCATCCCTGGGTGGGATGGCCACAAAACTAGAGGGTTTATGCAAAAATTTACAGAAAAAACAAGTTTTAGGTCAGATTTTACACCCTTCTACACTGTCAATTTGCAATTTTACTGTTTAAAATGATCAAATTTCATGTTTTCTTGCTTTTTGGATGCATAGAAAAGGTTAGACTATCTCTTCCTAAAATATTGCACTAATTAGCTTAGATAAAATAGAGAAATAATAGTATATTTTCTATCTTTTTTGTCTGGTTTGCTTGCTTCAACCTTACCCAAGAAGGTTAAGGTCATATAGGCTTTGCATTTTCATACTTTCATTTTATGCTACTAACAATTCTAAAAGTAAAACACACTTTAATGCATTTAGTAAATAATCATTGAGTGCTATTTTGCTTTCTTTAAAAAAAATTTAAAGGAACCCCACACACACCAAGTTTCATTTTAAAATCAATGGCGTTGGGCTCTCACATCCAACCCATTTATCGAGACCAACAGTGGAGGTAATTACCACTCGATTGGCTCATAAGAAAGAGTACTATCGGGACCCATTTGTGGCCAAGGCCGACCCAATATCTGTCCTAACCATGCAAAATAGCACGCATTCCTCTTCGGAGGAGTGTATCACTGCACACGGGGTGTTGGGTGAGGGTTGGTAGTACCTATGCTACCTCATTGGATATGGATTTCATCCCCATATTTGACTTGTGCGAGTATATAGGTGAAATCCTTTAAACATTTGAGAATATCATCCAACAAAATATCAAACACAAGAAAAGTATTTTCTTTACAAAGCAACACATCTTGAAACACATCAAACAAGTTTATTGATTATGTATTTGAATCTATAAAACTTAAAAATAGATAATCATGTTTTCAAATTTAGATATTTCTTTATTGTTTGGGTAATCAACCCAAGATCCTCGATCTGGGGGTCAAAACCCTAATAATAAAAAAATAATTTTTTTTATTATTAAAAATCTGCATTTTGATTTTGCATCCAACATATCGATAATTGTGCAAAACGGAGCTATAACAAAAAAATTATTTTGGTTTATTTTTACTCTATTTTTTACCCCAAAATTTGAGAAAATCTACACTAAAATAGTCATAAAATGGTCTAGACAACTCCAAAACTTGCCAAATTTATTTTGTTGTCTTAGTTAGCTCCTTTTGCACCTCCCATAGAAATTTTGAGTCCTAACTCGTTATGATTCAAAAATTCCCAAAAAATCCCAAAAGTGGGCATTTCCCCACAGGCCTTGGTTGGCCAATTATTCCAAAAATACAAAATTTTGACCCAAAAATTAGTTTTTGAGACCTATTCCATTGTGATCAGCTCGTTGCACTAATTTTTTATATATATATATAACACTTATGACCTTTTTTTGAAGTCAAATTTCTTTAGTGTAGGGTTCCCTTCAGGGTTTGCCTAGTCAATGCATCATGACAACTATGCAAATTCGAGCTCAATAATGAGCCTATGAAGTGGAAAAATATAGGAGAGGTCATTAGCATCATAGTTATAAGTATGAGGATCTCCCCCCACATAGGGAACAAGACTATATACCTAAGGTAGGGTTAAATGATCATATTAAGCTTCCAAGGAACCCTTCCCTAGGGTCACTAACACTTTTTAAGTGTCACTGACCGCCTAGGTCACCCTAAAGGCTCCTAGTGGTTTTTGACCATCTAGGTCAAATAAAAAATCTCCTAGACTATCTACGATTGTCTAGGTCAACCTTAAAAAGCTCCAAAGGCATCTATATGTCCTTTGGTCACAACCAAATGTCCCTAGGCAGTCGTAGACACTTTCTAAGTGTCATTGACCGCATAGGTCACCCTAAAGGGTCGTAGCGGTCTTTGACCATCTAGGTCACATAAAAAATCCCCTAAACTATCTACGATCATCTAGGTCAACCTTAAATGCTCCAAAAGCATCCATAAGCACTTTGGTCACAACCAAATGTCCCTAGGTAGTCATAGACACTTTCTAAGTGTCACTGATCACCTAGGTCACCCTAAAGGCTCCTAGCGGTATTTGATCGTCTAGGTCACATAAAAAATCCCCTAGACTATCTATGATCATCTAGGTCAACCTTAAATGCTCCAAAGACATCAATAAGCCCTTTGGTCACAACCAAATACCCCTTGGCAGTCATAGACACCTTTTAAGTGTAGTTGGCCATCTAGGTCACCCTAAAGGCTCCTAGCGGTTTTTGACCATCTAGGTCACATAAAAAATCTCCTAGACTATCTACGATCATATAGGTCAACCCGAAAGGCTCCTAGATGTCTTTGACCATCTAGGTCAAACAAAAATGTTCCTAGGCATTCTATGACTATTTAGGTCAAACATAAATGCTCCAAAGGCATCTATAAGCCCTTTGGTCACCCAAAAAGCCCAAATGGCATTCACTAAGCCCATTGGTCAACTTGTACATATATATACATATCTCAAAAATAACAAAAAAAATCATTAAAATAATCAAAATACAAAAATATTGCATTGTATTGCATTTCTCATCACTTGCATTATAATCATAGTTGCATTAGGCATACTCATCATTGCATTATGCATCATTCCAAATTGATCAATAGGTATTTAGTACCATGGTAAAAATAGAGAGTTACCCCAATTTATTCATATGTGTCAAGCGATCATCGCTTTAGTATTTTTCATGCCCTCATCGACTCATCGCTTGAGGGGGTAGTCATCATAATGAATTCATAAATCGAATCAACATTTAAACACTCAGAAGTGTAAAATCCATGCATTCAAAATAATCTTAGCTAAAGATAAATTTTCAAGCCCATGTTGGGGCAAATAATCAGCCTAAGAAGCAAATTAAATAGGCTTAACCTCATTGAAACCTCAAGAATTGACCCATGTAAAGGTTTACAAGAATACAATTCACCAAGACCTAGTATGCCCTAAGCCCCATAAGACTGTCATTACAACACGACTAAAAGGTATACCTGCAATCGATCCTTTGACTATGTCAATAGAAAATATTCTAAGAATGTATGCTTTTCCACAATGGAGGCATCCAAATTTTATTAGGTTAATAAACAACCTTGATCATTCGATGATTTAGTAATCTATTTTTGCTCAACACTTTGTTTCACATCATGCATCTAAAAAATGGGGCATTTGGAGACACCTAAATTGCGTAAATCAGATAATACTATCAGTGCATTACATATGCCCTCTTATCGACAACATATGGCCCTTTTGGGCACCCCTCTAGGCTAGCAAAAGATTTACAAAAGGCTCCAAAACTTAGTTTGGAGGGTTCCTAGTAGTCTGGGGCAGTTTTGGGGCTCCTATTGTGACTGTCCCACCCAGGGACGGTTACAGTTGGTGACCGTCCCATCGAGGGATGACCATCGACAACCATCCTTCGGTGGGATAGCCCCTAATTGGACCCTTGAAAAATTCAAAGGACGTGCTAAATGACAATCAAAGAATACCATTAATGCATCCAATCACCCCAAATTTGTTGGGGACCTACAAATATGCAGTGAGGCAGTAGATTGGGAGCCCCAAAGGGACAACCTTCCCCTCATCAATCAATGATGAGATTAGGACACATGGCAACACCTACCTCGCATGGTGGAAGATGCCATTTTTCCCTAGATGCCCTTTTGGGCTATAAAAGGAGGTCCAAACCCTCATTTCAAAGGAGGAGAGAAGTAGCATTTGAGCAACAAAGTGCTACCCAATTCTATCCCCACTTATCCCCAACCTTTTGCAAACCAAACTTTACCCACATTTGGCCTTGAAACCCTCTTCATTCGAAGGTGATTTTAGGGGCAATAGGCTCGATCCATTGATTCCAAACTGGCCAAATTGAAGTATTATTTGGTCCCATTTGTCAAAAACCCCCCTTACCAAGTTCTAGACCAATTCCCACAGCCATAGGTGACAAAACTAAGGTAGTTTTGTGACCGTCCCACCTAGGGATGGTCAGCAGTCTGTCCATGGAACACCTAGGGATGGCCACAAAATAGGTTGGAATTTTAGATAAATTCCTCCATATTCCCCTTAGGAATGGCTAGAAGGATATTTGGTCCAAATTTGAAGCAATTTGGAGGAGTTTTGATGCAGGATTTATGATCCCCAATGTTATAGGTTTATTTGGCTCACCCAGGAATGGTCACCATTTTTGCATAGTTTAGCCTTAGATATTGCTTCTAAATCTACTTATTTGTATTTATATTAATCAATAACATGTTTATTCTTAATGTAGATCAGTTTTCATGCATGTAGATCACCTTTTATTATTGTAGAATATGCTCTCCTTTCATGGTTTTATGGGTTTCTTCTATAACGCAGGTGCTACTAATCCCCCTTCAATCAGTTGTCTTCATGAACATGAATGCTAGGTAAGAGGAGGAGCTAAGGAGGCACAAGTTTATCAGCCCAACAATAGCTCTCGAGTGTGGTAAGTGGGAGTTCACAAACATTTATTATCGCCTTAAAGGCCTCCTTCCAAGGGACTAGATCCCTTGGTTATTGTAATGGAATTGTATCAATTTGTAAAGCCCTCAAGGGGATATTTTGTAATCTGGTTTTGAAGCTACTTATGAATGAATAGAGAGATATTTTGATCATTTGGATTGCCTATTTAGCTTCATTTTGGTAGATTACATGCTTATGCTATCTTTCCTTTGAATGCTTTATAATTGATATACATTGCTAGTAAATGCCCTTAAGGAGATATCGTGAATTTAGATTCTTCACTATGAGCAACCTAAATACGATAATGGAGATCATAAAATTTTTATTTGGATAGAGAAATGGATAGCATAGTTACTAGAGAGGTAATTCAATACAATTGAAGAAATCATTGCTTCCTAAGTGGAAGGAAGGACTAGAGACAAGACATACTATTAATATTTGGTTGTGGAAGAACCAATAAGTTGACACAAAAAAGTGGATGAATGCTTCAGAGAACATCAAATACAAAGTATCCATTGAATATTTTAGCAATGTTTATAAAATAATTTTGTTACCTTATGAATATGATGTAGGAGCATCCATATGAAAAATAATTGACACATCAAAATTGGAAGGCCAACCATATGGGTTGTTGAACCATCTAGGTAGTTGAGAGATAACTTAATTTGAATCCTATAAATTACCTGAATTTGAGAGGCCAAAGTATAAATAAAAAAATAGGGTATAAAAAAAGATAGAATAATAAATAAAGAGTTGGAAGGAAAGAAGATGGATGAATAGGAAAAAAGAGAACTTACTATGAATGAAATGGACATTTCTAGGCAATATATGTAAAAAAAAAAAATTGTACTAGCAATTGTATTGAAAATATCCTTTTCCATTTGGTGTATTAGAACCCATACGATGTTGTTTGTATGAATGCTTAAATATGTTTGTTTTGAAGAGGATTATGTTGCAAGTTAGCGTTCACAAATTGACATAGTCAGGGAGGGTTGAATTTTGTTGAAGGAATATCCAAGAAACCATTGTTTAAAGAAAAATATTTAGAGTATTGTTGTCACATATTATTATTTTATAGGGATTTGAAGTGGAAACTATCAAAAAATAGAACATCACCCTAGAAGAAGTTTTTACCCAATATCATGAGAGTGTCAACATTGTCAAAGTAGACTATCATTATTATCAATGAAATCCTATTAACATGGGGTTGTCGATAACGTTTAGAGTGATCATCTAAACCCTGTCATCTAAAATTAAATTCAACCAACATGATATTGTTGATGCTATCAAGATATCACCATCTAGTAGGTGTCATCATAAAACATATTATCATCTAATTGGTTCATCATTAAAGTTTGATTTTGTAGAGAGAGGTTGGTGCCAAACTCTATTGTCAAGGGATACATATTGGAATGTGTCATTTTTGAAAGTGAACCCACCATCTTATGATGTCTTTAGAGCAAGAATTCCTTCATATAAGGAAAAGGGCATTAATCTAAAAGTGTTTGTTTCCCACTTGTTATTGAAAACGCATGACCTCCCTTATTTTTACATTAGTAATTATGGTTTTTAATTTTATTTTTTTTCTTTGTTTATTGAATAATAGTTTTATTTTGTTCATTGAATAAGTAACCTTAATTTATAAGTGTTGTTAAGGATTTCATTAGAAGTAGAAGCAATTAAAAATATTTTATCAAATGAAGTTTGAGTTTATCAACTATTTATAAGATAATAATAGAAGTTAAAAATTTTAATTGCAATGATCAAATAAATATATTTTTTTGTTGAAATTTCTAAATAAAATATAATAAGTAGAGGCCATTATAGATGATATATACATTTTTAATCTATTTCTACTATGATTTCATACTAATATTTAGTAATTATTTTATTGATTTATTGTTTTATTTTAGAATGAAATTTGTTTAGATAAGTTATAAATGGGATAAGTATACAATAAGAAATTATAATTTCATTTTCATTTTAAAAATTATTAAATATAAATTATGTTGGTTTTTTTTCTCAAAAAATAGTCATAATTTTATATTAAGCAAATATGAAATTACATTCTTCATATCCATCTTTGGCATTTCATCAAATCTTCAATAATAACATAAAAATCATGTCACTTATACATCATAACTATCTATATCTATCAAGCTAAGTTCTATCCTTAGATGCCTTTCTAATTTGTCAACCAATATCCTTTAAATCACTAACTTTTGAGTTTTTTTGAAAAAGTTTCATTAACCATGCTTACTTTAGCTTGAGTGAATTAATCCCCCATATAGAGATATGGACCATTTGCAATGCATTTCCCTTAAATTCCTATACTAAGCACGCACCTAGTTCAATTTGAAGTATCTCCTTTAAGATTTCATCTGCTTCCCTATTAAGTTTTCTATAAATATGCAAAAAAAAACAAGAGCTTCACTTTTATCCACAATTTAATTTATTTTAGAGAAGATGGGTTGTAGAATCATATTTTTCGTGCTAAAAGCACCAAGCATCCAATTTATTACCAACTATGAGTCTCCATACCTTTATATTTTTTGTATTCCTTTTGATTTTACCAACTAAACCAACAATTTGCATGACATAATTTCAACATAATTATAATAACCTTCTCCAAGTCCAACTTTGAATTTAAAATTATGAAAGAAAGAAACATATTGTAATCCTCATACTCCAAAACCTCTAGGGACGCTCTATCTAACCCCATCAAAAAAATCCTAGGCCCCTAAATTATTGTTATATGGAGGGATAAATTTTTCTAATTAACTTTATTGTTGCCAAAACCTTATAATTATTGAAAACTTCCATGATTTGGGAGTAAACCTACAAAGTAGGATTCTCTTGATCCTAATTTTTTTGCATTCCTAGATAACCATACTTCCCAGGACACAAACAATAGAATAGCTATAAAATTTTGGTATGACCTATCTTCAAACCAAGATTTTAAGCACTCTTCTAATGAATCATATTTCCATCCTATAGGAAGCTTTAACTACATTATAAAATCCCTCAAAACCTTTCTAGTAAATGAGCCAGCTATAAGTAAATGATCATTGTCTAACTTGCACAAATGACACCTTCTTGGACCATTCTAAATATTCTATAATATCTCCCATGTTAGAATATTATTTTTCATGGAAATCCAGGAAGATTCTTGTATTCAATGTGAATTTCTGTTTCTAGAGTATCTTCCACCACCATGTTTTATTATCATTTATATCTTCCAATAGTATTATACCCCAACTTTAGAGTGTACTCCCTCATAGACCCATTCATTTTCTAGATCAATTGATAAATTTCCTCTCACCACTTGATATGCCCATATTTATATCTTCCCACATATTCTTCCATTTGGCATGCCTCCCGGCCATAAATCCCTAAAACTATTGCTTTCCTCCATCCCTAAATCTAGTTTTTAGATGATTTTAGATTAGCTGCTTGGGTGAAAGTTCCAATCCTTTGAGCTCTTAGAGTTTGAATTACATTATTTTGTATTCTATACATATCATCATAACCAATCCATGCATTTATTCTTGTTATTATCCTTAAACCATCCCTTATTTTATAGGTAAGCCAATCACCTACAATATAAAAGACATGAATGATTACCTTCCAATGGATTAAAACATTATTGGTTTTCTTCATTGGGTCCTTAATCCACTTCTCAACTATGAGTGGGTCTAAATAATTTTCCTATATGATCTTATTCGATAAGAATTTCTTTGATATTATCTTCCAAACACATTTGGATGCTAGAGCTTTGTTAAACAGGAAGATTTTATTAAGTACCTAGCTTCCATTTTCCTTGGGCCTGGATAAGGATTTCCATTTAACTAAGGGAATATATTTCTTTTTATTTTCCATGTTCATAAAAACCTAAAGCTTAAGTATCTAATTTTTACAAAAAAAAATTGGTATATGAGACAAATCTTGCCAATACAGTGGTATTGCCTCCAACATACACATGACCAAAGTCAATTTCTCTTTCAAAGAGATCCATTTGTTGAACCATATATTAAATCTTCCTTCCACCTTCTTTATCAACCAATTCTAATCTTGTTTAGTGTAGTCATTAGATTTCAAAAAGAACCCTAGATATTTAAACCCCTATTGGAGATTCTAATTGGGATTCTAAAATGCACCTACTTAATCCCTTAGCTAGAAAAATAAATAATAGTAGTGACAATATGCAACCTTGTCTTATATCCAAAGAATATTTGAAAAACTGAGAGGCTAACCCATTAACCAAAACTACAAAATAAACAAAACAAAGACATCCCATAATCAATTTCACCATTTGTAAAAAAAACCCAATATGAGTAAGTATCATTCTTAAATATATCTATTTTACTCTATCAAAATCCTTGTATATATCCAACTTCATAACCATTAATAGCAGTTTATTTGATTTTATGGTATGGAAAAAGTCTTGAGCAACTTCAATTGCTTCATGAATTTGTCTACCATGTAGAAAACCAAACTACTCAATAGATATAGAAGTATAGAGGAGCCTTCTTATTCTTGATGTAATTAATTTTGTTAAGATTTTTTACAGAGTTCACAAAGAAATGGCCCTAAAATCATCAAAGGAAGAAGGATTGTTAATTTTTGGAAAAAATAGCAATGAAGGTAGAGTTAAAGACTACATTTATCCTTCTTGTTTGCCTAGAATCCTCCATAATATGTTGGCTATTATTATGTCATATCAACTTAGATTGTTAATTTAAAATCCATATTTAGATCAATAAATTAACAAAGTTCTAGTTGATTTTTATGATTAACATGTAATGTGAATGTTTAATTCAAGTTTTTAAATAAAGTTAGCTATATAGATAATAGTTACCCATGAATGAAAAAAATTAAATATAATTTTAAATATGTTAATTAGATATTCAAGAGAAGATAATTCATCAAGTTCAATAAAATGTTTAAAGAAATTTTGGAAAACACTATATATATATATATATATATATATATATATATATATATATTCTAAAGATAAGTAAAAGCAATAAAAAAGGGAATCAAGTCCAAGGAAACTAGATTCTAGTTTTTATTAATGAAGGAAATTAAATATAGAAAAAATCATAAGCTTACTACAAAGATAAAAATGTTATATAATGAATTTAAATATTTCTATTTTATTCAATGTAATATTTGCTAATTTGTTTTTTTAAGCAATAAAAGATATTAAATTCTAATTAATAGTCCTACAATAAGAATTATAAATTAATTTAAGTTAAGGTTAAAACCCTAGGGTGAAGGGACGTTTTTTGTAGGACTTCCCAAAATGTTGAACTCATTTCAGTCATATTTCACTCATACGGACTCGGATTGAACTGAGATTGTGAGGGTAGATGCCTTAAAAATCCTAAAACATCACCACCAATTTTCATATCACTTGGGGAAACACATATCCTAGCACATCCCTATGTATGAACGATATATTTGGCAAGCGATTATACGAGGGTTTCATTTGGGTTGAGTGCAAGCAGCTCCAAAGGTTGGTTTTTAGGGCCTTTGGGCCCTAGCGACCAATATTTTTGTGGTTTATGCTCAATAATTTAGCAGGAAATGTTGCAGGGGATCCAATATGGGTTAGAAATTTATCTTTCAATAGATCATACTATGAACTTGAGTGACAACGAATTCCAATTTGCTGCACAAAAGAAAAGTGAAAACCATACCTTTCCACAACATCTAGGGAAAGGATTAAAGAGATCACAAAACAAGTTTCAAGAAGTTGATCAAAAAATGGCTCATATCTCCAGTGAATCTGGTGCTAAGGTGCACCCACTAAATAATTCTACTATGAAAATCCTTCTCAAGGGTAATAATTTTGAAGACTCAGCCCCAAAAATGAATTTTAGGGATGCCCTCCATGGTGGATAGCCTCAGCCCAATGCTAATATCAATCTTAGGGCTTCCCATAAACCTTTAAAAATGCCTAAGATTGATCTAAGGAAAACAGAGTCAGGATGTCTTAAAGCAGCTGATGGAACTCCTATTATTAATCTTGATAAGGGTAACATTCATACTGGCATTGAATATTTGGAAAAAAGAGGACTAATTTGTCGGTTCGTTTGTTTTCATCCGAGTCTATCTGCTTTCAAAGTTTGGGCTGCAAAAAGCTGGAAAACTAAAGGTGAGTTACAAATCTCTATTTATCCAAATGGTTATTTTCTTGTTTTATTTTCTAATAATGAAGATAGAGAGAAAAATTTTCAGGGGGGTCCTTGGTTTTTTGGAAGGGTAGGGCTTTTCATGAAGCCCTAGCATACTAAATTTAAAGCCAAAGAAGAGATGCCTTATATAGCTCCCGTGTGGGTAAGACTCTTTGGCATCCCTATTGAATTTTGGAATCCTACTATTTTTCTTCAATTAGAAACTCTTTAGGAAATTTTATGATGATTGTTGATTGTACTCAAAATTTTGAACATATTATTTATGCTATAATTTGTGTTTTAATGGATTTTTACAAACCCCTACCTAAAAAGATCACATTACAATTTGGGGAAGACACTTGGGAGCAAGTAGTGGACTATGAGAACATTCCTTTTTGTTGTAGAATTTGCCATGAATATGGTCATTTGGCCAGTGCTTGCCCAAATAAAATTCTTGATCAAAATAAAGAAGATATAAACTCAGAAGGTTTCCAAATACCAAAGAAGAAGAGCACTAAAAAAAAACCAGTTATGAAGTATCAATAAAAGTCATCTGCTAATATGTTTGAAATGCTTTCCAGAAATGATGTCCCAAGTGAGGAAGAGGAAATAATGGAAACTGAAATCTTAGAAACACAATTTAAATATGAAGGGAAGAACTCAGAGACAAACCAACAAATTAAAAATTTTCAATAGAAAAAAATGGAGAAAATTTACACAAGAAAAACAATCTTTCAAATGTCAAAACTTCAAATAATGCAGGTCCCAATATAGACTCCGTTGAACCATCTAGTAAAATTTTGGTTGTGTACGAGAATTCTTCAAGGTTAGAAGCCATCTTAGATTCAATGGGAATAAGTCAAGAAACAGGGAAAACAAATTGAAGATGGATTCTAATCAAAAAGTAGGTCGCAAGACCAATCAATTTCATATGGTAAAAGAAGGTGAAAAGCTTGTAGAGGAAGGTAAGATTAATGCCCTTACCAACTTTTTTAGCCATGGTATTAATGAAGATCATCACTTGGAATATTAGAGGACTCAAAGGGAGTATTTCAAAACAAAATGAAATTAGAAGAATGATTCAGATAAATCATCCACATCTTGTTTTCCTTCAAGAAAAAAAGATGTCAATGGAGGATATGGACTCAATTGCTAGTAAAATTTGACCAGCTGGAAAAGTGGTTTCCCTTAGTTCCCAAGGGACTTCGGGTGGCATTGCTTGTCTTTGGGACCCAAAATAGGTAGTTATTCACCATATGGTTGGCAGTTGGGGTTTGTTGGCTATAGTTATTCAAAGTAGACATTCCAACCAAATTATGCTCTGCATTACTATTTATGCTCTGACTTCTTTGGAGGAAAAAAGAAGACAGTGGAAGGATATTACTCATATTATCTCTCATTTTCCTGAAGCTTGTATCTTGATCGGAGGATATTTCAATACCATCCTCTCTCTGGATGAGAAAAGGGGGGGGAAATAGAAATTTGGACAAAAGCACTGGCCTCATGAGCGAATATATTGCAAACCTCCATATTGTGTATATCCAACAAGATAATGGCCTTATGACTTTGTCTAATAGAATGCAAGGCTTAGCTTGTATAGTGGAGAGATTGGATAGGTTTTTGCTCTCTGAAAATTTCTTAATCCATGGTCACATTCCTAAAGTGAAGAATCTTAATAATGTTGGTTTGGATCATTTGCCATGTTAGTCTTACAATGGCACTGAGAGGGGGGGGGGGTGAATCAGTGTAGTTCTTTAAACTTAATTTTGTAGCTCTTAAATCTAAATTAATGAAACCTTAAAACCAGATAAAGCAAGTATCACAAGAGAACATCACACAAAACAAGATTTAACGAGGTTCACCAATTTGGCTACTCCTCAAGAATGACTGCTTAGACTACCATACAAATCTAGCATTTGCAAAGCACCAACTTTAAAATTAATTTACCAGAACCCACTGGAAGGAGCACCAACCCCTTATTTACCTACACCAACAGAAAGGAGCACCAACCCCTGATTTACCAAGCACCTACTGGAAGGAGCACCAACCCTGATGGCAAGCTGCAACCTAGACTTTGATTTTGAATCTATAAGTTTAACAAAAAAATACCTTCACTTTTACAAGACCCTGACTGGTCTATTGCTTACCCAATCTCTCTCACTATTTACGGAATAGACACATCTTCTACGATCTACAGTCGCACTTCGCCTTCTTTGAGTCGCTTCTCTATGCACCCTCTATGCACTATATTCATACACTCTATGCCCTTATAGCTACACTTTGCATTCGTCTTTGCCCTTTGCACTCTCTACACATTCTGCTTTCTCTACGCACTCATAGACGCACTTAGGACAATTCAACACGAATCTTCCCTCACTTTGCGCACTTCACCATCATCTTGCCGCTTCTACGCTTTTTGCGCTCTTACGGCCGCATTCCACACTTCGACACACATTTGATGACTTATCCAACAACCCAACAATTATCCAAACAGCCCTCCTTTTATAACAATATTTTCATGATGAAAACCCTAATTTTAGTCGGCTTGCATAACAAATGTAAACCCTAATATTAGTCGGTTGTCATCAATCTTAGTCGGCTTCAACTCATGAAGATATTCGGTAATTCCACCGCTCGAAGATTTCATTCGGTAACAGTCCTTGTAGCCGTCACACTGACTTTTGTTCACTCTTCATATTTTAGCTGCATGAGTTCACTCTATATCTGCACCTATAAATGTTGTAGAGATTTCGGTCCACTGTCATACTTCTCATTTCAGTCTGGTTCTCCTTCTTGACTTGCGCATTTACGACCTGTCATGAAATCATGACATTTCTGCCTTTGTAGCTTCTTTTGTTGCTATTGTCATGAAAATACAACATGTCACAATATCGTGACACTTTTTCTTTCTTTGTCTTTCTCCTTGCTTTGGCCCGCAAAAATACATGTCGCGATATCGCGACACTTTTTCTTTCTCTCTCTTTCTCTTTGCATCGGACCGCGAAAATGCTACATGTCGTGATATCGCGACACTTTTTCTCCTTACGCTTTCTCTTTGCTTTGGCCCCCAAAAATACAACTTGTCACGATATCACGAAACTTTTTCTCCTTGCTTTTTATTTTAACTTCGGCCCGTGAAAATACATGTCACGATATTGCGACACTTTTCTCCTTGCTCTTTCTCTTAGCTTTGGCCCCCAAAAATACATGTCGCGATATTGTGACACTTTTTCTCCTTGCTCTTTCTCTTAGCTTTGGCCCACGAAAATACATGTCGTGCAATCACGACACTTTTTCTCCTTGCATTTTCTCTTCTCTTTTGGCCACGAAAATGCAACATGTCGCGATATCGCGACACTTTTTCTCCTTGCATTTTCTCTTCTCTTCTAGCCACGAAAATGCAACATGTCGCGATATCGTGACACTTTTTCTCCTTGCATTTTCTCTTCTCTTCTAGCCGCAAAAATGCAACATGTCGCGATATCGCGACACTTTTTCTCCTTGCATTTTCTCTCTCCTATTTTAGTCACGAAAATGTGACATGTCACAAAATCGCGACACTTTTCCAACTTACTTTCTCTCTCCTATTTTAGTCGTGAAAATGCGACATGTCGCAAAATCATGACACTTTCCAACTTACTTTCTCTCTCCTATTTTAGTCACGAAAATGCGACATGTCACGAAATCGTGACACTTTTCTTACTTGTTCTCTTTCTTCGAACTTGTCGCAAAATCACGACACTTTTTCTTGCTTTCTCTTGCTCTTCCAACATGTCGTGAAATCACGATAGTTCTTCCACTTGCATTTTTCTCTTCCAACATGTTACGAAATCACGATAGTTTTTCCTGCTTTTTCTCTCTCTTCCAACATGTCGCAAAATCATGATAGTTTTTCCACTTGCCTTTTTCTCTTCCAACATGTCGCGAAATCGCGACAATTTTTCCTGCTTCTCTCTCTTCCAACATGTCACGAAATCGCGATAGTTTTTCCTGCTTTTTCTCTCTCTTCCAACATGTCACGAAATCATGACAGTTTTTCCTGCTTTTTCTCTCTCTTCCAACATGTCGCAAAATCGTGACAGTTTTTCTTGCCTGTTGTATATGTCATGATATCACGACACTTTTCTTACTTGTATTTTTTCTTTGATATTTTGCATATGGGCCACTTCGGTCTTCTTGGAAAATCACTATACATACTCTAAATAACCTTTGAACTCCTATATTCTGCATCTGAATAGCTTTTGAACTTCTTGTCCACTGCATCAACAGATCTATCTAACTGTGTTGACAACAATGATAATACTGTTGTTGCACCTTGCTCAACAGGTCAGTCATGGTGGAAATGTGGAAAACCAATGTGAGTTTATCTCCTTTTCATTTTCAATTAATGTGGCTTAGAGACATTTCCTTCAGACCTCATGTGAAACAATGGTGGAAGGAAGGTAAACCTAGGCATGGGACTAAGATGTTTTGTTTTGCCAAAATACTACAATACATTAAATCCAAAATCAAGACTTGGAACTGGAAAGAGTTTGGGGATGTTCATAATAATAAACATGAATTTATTGCTCTTCTTGAAAATTTGAATAAGAAAATCTGTTTATATGGCCTCACAAATAAGAGAAGTGTAAATGAAATTAAACTCACAACTCAGTTAGAGGAATGGGAAAAAAGAGAAGAAATCTTATGGAAGCAAAAATCTAGAATTCAATGGCTCAAAGAAGGAGATCAAAACACAAATTTCTTTCACAAATATCTTCTAGCTCAAAGATCTCACAACTTTATTTCTTCCTTAAAATCAGATTCTGGAGATGTTGTTTATACTTGGGATGGCATGAAATCTATTGTTGTTGATTACTTTTCTAATATTTTTGCTACTACTCCTCTTGAATCAGCTTCACAACAAAATATTCTTCAAACAATCCCTTCTCTTATCACTTATGAGGAGAACTCTATTTTTACTGCTCTTGTTACTATCAATGAGCTTCAACAAGTAGTTTTTAAAATGCAAAAAGGGAAAACCCTAGGTCCTGATGGTTTTTGCATTGAGTTCTACCAAGATTTCTAGGATATCCTTCATGTTTATTTATTAGAGTTGGTGGAAGCAGCCAGGAAAGCCAAAGAAATTTTAAAGGTTATCAATAAAAATTATATTACTCTTGTTCCAAAAACTCAAGAGGTTGATCATATCTCAACTTTAAGACCTGTTGCTTTATGAAATGTTCTTCTCAAAATCATTACTAAAATCATGGCAAAAAGGTTGAAGCTTCTTTTGCATAATATGATTTCCCTAGAGCAAGGGGGTTATGTTGAAGGACATCAAATAGTAGATGAGATAGTTCTTTCTCAGGAAGTCATCCATTCTATGGATATGCAAAAATCTCCTTCCATGTTCATTCGGTTAGACTTATCCAAAGCTTATGACAGAGTGGATTGGCACTTCCTTATCAAAGTTTTGAGGCAATTTTATTTCTCTAAGGATTGGATGGATTGGATTATGGGATGTATCTCTTCAATTTCCTACTTAGTTCTTATCAATGGTAGGCCTTCTCAGTAATTCCCAGCTTCCAGAGGTATTAGGCAAGGTGACCCGCTATCCCCTTATTTATTCATCATTCTTGTTGAATGCTTGGGTAGGACTATAACCAAAAATAGGGAAAACAAAACCCTTGAGGGAGTTACCATTACTCATGGAGCTAGACCTATCTCTCATATTCAATTTGTTGATGACTCTACTCTTTTAGGTAAAGCTATAGTTAAGGAAGCTTCTAATATTAAGCAAATCATTAGTTATTTTTCTAAGGCTACTGGGAAGTTGATCAATGAAGACAAATCTAAAGTTATTTTCTTTCACTGCTCTACTAGACAGGAATCCATGGTATTAGATAAATTAATATATAAGAAAACCTCCCTTCCAATCGCTTATTTAGGTATTCCCATAAATATTCAAAGGCAAAAAAATAAATATTGGAATTGGTTGTTGGACAAAGTCAAGAAGAAAATTGGAAAGTGGACCAACAGGTGGCTTTCTTCTGGGGGTAGAATCACCTTGGTAAAATCAGTCCTTCAAGCTATTCCTATTTATGTTTCTTCCATTTTGAATATCCCAAAGGTTGTTCTTCGATAATTGGATCAAATAAATCATTTTTTCCTTTGGAGTGGTACTAAGGAGAAAATAAAATGGGCCTTGGTGAAATGGGATACTTTATATCTTCCTAAGAGTGAAGGGGGGTTAGGATTTTGGAATACTATTAATAATAACAAAGATTTAGCTGCTAAATTATATTGGAGGATGTTGCATAACCCCAATGCTCTTTGGGCCAATAATATTCGTGCTAAATATGCTGAGAACAAAAGTCCTGAAGACCTTGTTCGCTATCAACTTCCTACCAAAGGTTCTCCCATTTTAGCAGTTCTTAAGACTAGTGAGGATTTTATAAAGAAAACATTATTTTAGATCATTCATAATGGTCAACAGGAAAAATTTTGGATAGATTCTTGGGATGGTCACAAGCCTTTGATAACTCAGTTTCTGATTTGAGGCCTTGGATGGAGGAGCTTCACCGAGCTAATTGGATAAAGGTGGCTAATTATTGTCGGTACCATACTAGTAATTCAAAGGTTGGTAGATATTGGATCCCTATCGAGGACTGACCTATTCAAATCCTAGAAAGCAAAAGACAATATATCCAAGGCATCCTTCATATGGGATCCCTCTCTTGGTCCCATGATAAAGATTTTTTTGGATGGAACAACACTACTAAGGGTGAGTATTCAGTTGCTCACGGTTATTTGACCTTATGCAATGATAATCCCAACCATTCTTCTGACACATTTTCTCGATTGTGGGCTCAAAAGCTCTAGCCTAAGGTGAGGTTCTTTAATTGGATTTTATTGCATCGTAGGGTGCTTACTGGTGAGCAACTTATGAAGCATGGTTTTCATGGCCCTTTTAGATGTGAAATATGTGAAGAGAATGTAGAAAATCTCAACCATATTTTTATTGAGTGTACTTTAGCCTCTGAGCTATGGAGGAGAATGACCACTTTAATTGGCTTACAGTGGTCCAATTTTTTTACTTTTGAACAGCTTTGGAGGGATTGGCCTAATCAAGAGGGTGTTGATCATTTTATTAGGCAGTTAGTTTGGATGGGTTCTACCATTCTTATTTGGAATATTTGGAATGAAAGGAACAACCAAATTTTTAATCAAGATAGGAAGGATATTCTCTATATTTGGAAAAATACCATAGCCAACTTAGTTGAATCAGTCCATCAACTCCTTAATCACCCCCAAAACTCCCACCAAAGATGGGATCAAGTGATGCAAAGATTGAAGATTAAATCTTCTAAGGGAAACCAACTTAAAGGGAATGTGAGTATTAGTAATATGGATAGGACAAGAAATTGGCAACCTCCTCCTAAGGATTTTGGAAAAGTCAATACTGATGGAGCCTCTAGAGGGAACCCTAGAAAAGCCAATATGGGAGGAATTGGTAGACTTTTAGATGGCTCCCTGGTTTTTACTTTTGCTGAGAATTTGGGTATTCTTTCCAATAACCTTGCTGAGGGGTATGGTATCCTCAGAGGCCTTTAGGAGGCTACTAAGGTTGGATGGGAAAAGGTGTTAGTTGAGTCTGACTCTCAACTTATGATTAATCTCTTGAAGACTCCTTCTAAGAATCATAAGGTGGATTGGAGAATAAAAAGAATTATTGAGAAGATTCAATTAATCCAGATGGGATTTTTGAAAGTTGATTACAATCATGTGGTCAGAGATAAAAACAAGAGTGTTGATGCTTTAGCTAATTGGGCTTTGGACAAAGGTGATCTTACTTGTTATGGCCACCCTCCTAGATGGTGGGCTTCTCAAATTAGGGAAGCTCTTCTTTCTATCATTTCTTTGGATGGCTCCAGTTCTAAAAGTACCTAGTTTCTTCTTGACTTTTTTTTTTGCTTCTCTTTGGTTCATTTAATTTTTTTTAGTTCCCTAGCTCATTCTATTCTTTATTTTGTTTCCTCTATTGATTCTTGCCTTAATAGTCTTCTGGTCTAGATAGGTCATTGTTATGTTCAATTTTTTTTTTTTTTTTATTTTTTGTTTTTTTTGTTTAGTTTTTTAAGGTGGGTGGGTTCTTTTGTTTTGTTTTGTTTTGTTTTTGTGTTCTTTGTGTTGTTTTTTGTTGTTCTTGTGTTTTTGTTGTTTTGTGTTTTTTTTTTATGTTTTTTTTATTGTTCTTGTGTTTTTTTCGTTCTTGTTCTTGGGTTTCTCTTTGTTTGTGTTAATTCATGTTTTTATGTGTGAGTGTTTTCTATGTTTTTTTTTTTTGTTTATTGTCTGATGTTGGTTGTTTTTAAATTTTTTAAAATTTTTAGGTTTTGGTTGTGTTTATTTTTCATGTTTTTTTTGGTTATGTCTTTGTAGTGTTTTGTTGTTTTTGTCTTGTTTGTGTTTTTTTATGTGGTTCTTGTATTTTTCTATGTGGTTCATGTTGTGGTTTCTTTTATCTTATTGTGCGTGTTTGGTTGTGCTTTTGTTTTTGACACACTCAAGGAGCATGTTTTTTATTTTATTTTATTTTATTATTTTTGTTGTTATTTACTTATTTTTAAATTGGTTTTGTGTGTTTGTTTGCTCCTTGAGTATGTCAAAGGTGGTAGGCCAGGTCCGAGTCCTGGGCATTTTTTGTGGAATGGATACCCCTGCCTCCTTGGGTCTTACCCGAAAGTGGCATCCCTTTTGGGATGTTTTCCACACAAAAAAAAAAAAAAATAGTCCTACAATAATATTTCTTAATCAATCTAGTAGATACTCTAAACTAAAGGAACTAATTTATGTAATAAATAAAAAATATTGATAGAAACTACTTACAAACCCATTAAAAAAAATGAAGCTTGGAGAGGTCTATTGATGCTTATTAGAAGTTTGAGTATTTTCCAAAACATACATTCACCACAATCATATTCATAAAAAGGAACAATATTGAAATAGAAGAGTGTATATATGAAGAATATAGAACTATATAAACAACAAAAATAGAAAGAAATACTAAGGGGTGGGTTCCCATAGCCACACTAACATTTCACATTTCACAAAATAGATTGGTCATTATGTAGTATTTATAGTGATACCCAATCCCCAATTAGATAATAATCTCAAGTAGACATAACTTGATATTAAGGTTAAATTATAGTATAATAAATATATTACACCCTTTAGTCAAGGCTATCCATAGAGGTGGATTAACCAATATCACTGAAATTGAATACATGAAGGTTTTCCTTAAGCTTACATGAGCATTCCCATTGGCATATATAAATGGTGTCTATAATATTACATAAATGATACCCATAGTATTACATGTAGAATATCCTTAGGCTTATATATGCACTTGTTGATGAGCTACATCAATATTTCTCATAAGCACTCTTTCACACTATTGGCCTTCACCTAATAGTAGATTACACATACTTCAACACACCCCATAATCTAAGCTAAGAGGCAAAGGAGAGGAGACAATAAATAAACATTCCCCCAATAATGGATGCTATAGTAGGACTCTTTTTTACCATTTTCATCCTCTTTTTAATCATAAAAAATGTTATCCCAATCTCAAGAATTCTATCTCAATATTCTTCAATCTCATTATGCAATTTTTAATGGAGTTTTGTTATCTCTTACATATGTGGTTGACTTATTTGGAATCTTAGAAATTCCTTGTATATTTGAGCCTTATTTTTGTTAAAAATATTTTTAATAATTTCGATGTTATTCTAGTAGGGTTCAGGGTTGGATCGGGCCCCAAGCAGGGGTTTGAGGGTGAAAACCCCCAAAAATTGGGGGTCTAGGGGCGACAGCCCCCAATGTAATTTTTAGAGGTTCTTAATATATTTTTAGACCCATATTGGCCATTTAGGTTTTATTATTTGAACCCATACTTTTTTACCCATGGTAATTGTAAAATCCATTCATGTGTTGTTATTTAATTGCACTTGCATCAAGGTTTGGAGAGAGAAGAGAGATGAATAATATTGTATTGGATATGGTTAATTTTATACAATAATAAGATATATTTTTGTTGGATTTTTTTCCATAAGGGTTTTCTAGGTGAAATACTATGTTATGTGTGTATATGTTATCTTCTTTTTTTCTTTGATTTTGTATTTACTATTTCTCTAGATTTAGTTTATTGAGACATTTTGCTCTTCAAGATTCCACTAACTTGAAGTACTTTGGATGATCCTATAAATGAGAAAGATCTCTATAATTATTCATTATAACTTCATAATGGATAAGAAGCTTGAAAATTCCTTCAAGAGAAATAGGTTATAGCTCCTTGATAGTCATAACATTCACATAAGTAACCAAACCAAATATAATGAATGAAGTAGTATTGAAATTAATATATTTCACATACTCCTCATCATATTCTACCTTAAATTTTATTGTAATTGTAAAAACTGAAAAACTACCAACCTAATTTTTTTAAAATAATGATTACAAGAAAAGGTTCACAATCAGGACACACTTAATTTATTTATCTCAGTGTACAAGGCTTAACAATATTTGTGTTCTAATTCATTTTATATGACACTCAGTGGATAAGAGTGTCCAAATCCCATATTTTTTTGGGTTCAACTTACTAAACCTACATGTTTAGAAGGACACCAAAAGTGGTCCCCCCACCTTTTCTATACCCTCATCGGTATAGTACCATGTGACCACGACATAGGTATTACCCTTTAAGGCCCATAAAACTTAAATGGGGATGTCTATTTACTAAAATAACTCAAAGTCTATCTAAGTAGGTTAATCAAGTGTAGAGCCTTAATGCTTACTTACCACACCACCATGGGATAACTAAGATTATTGTCACTTCAACAATAACTAACAAGATCATTTAATCCTACATGATCGAGGGGACACCACTGCTAACCTATGAATTATTTTCAAACTTCTATATGTGATACACTTGATCCTACTCGTTCAAGGTATAAATATTCACAAGATACATGGCTATTGTATTTTCACAACTCTATCCTAGTTTATGATATCTTAGCTATTACATCCTTACAACTCTTAAATATCATATTTACTTGGTTATTGCATCCATGCAAATCCTCCTAGGATTGGATTTTATTATGTTTTGATTTACAAGAGAATTTTAACCACCCCATCCCAAGGTAATACATCGAAACATAATTCTCTAATAAAAATATTACATATTACACTATATGAAAAACATTTATTAAAAAACTACTTGATCCAACATGCTACAATTTATAATAAATATTCAACATACAACAAAGCCAAATTGCACATATTACAAATGCTTAACATATACTCCAAGGATCCTTTATGCTAACATACATACTTTAACACAAGAGATCTAATTATCATAATGATGTATTTTAGAAATTGAAAGAAATCATTTCTATCTATCGATGGCAAAGATTGTTGAACACATCTTAGAGTGCAAAAATCAAAGCATAATTTAACAATATAAACTTTAACATTGTACAATAATAAAGTTTATAAATCTACTGAACAAAGTATTCATTAAAAATATTTTGATTCATTTTCATCAACTAAACATTTCTAGAGTCTATGAAGCTACTCTACAATAATCTCCAACTCTTCTAAAGATTTGCCACATCTTCTTGGTAAAAAATCCACCCATAATTTATGAGAGATACTTAGGGATCAAGAAAGAGCTAGATGCAATTCAATTTTAAAGCATGTCATTTTCTAATATGCAAGAAACTATGCATAAAAATCATAATGAGAAATGAGCCAAAACGGAGAGAATCCCATAATTTTCTTTATAATGATCCCTTAATACACATATATCTGAATCATTATAATAATTTCTCTTTCAAAAGCATCATACAATAAATTATTTTATTAAAGATAATCTCATACTTCTCTTTCTAATGATCCCTTAATCCAGATAGATCTTAGGAATCATTGTAATAATTTCTCTTTCAAAACCAACATACAATAAATCATTATACTTCTCTTTATAATGATCCCTTAATCCACTTAGATATAAGGAATCATTATAATAGTTTCTTTTTCAAAACCAACATACCATAAATCATTTTATAAAAGAGAATCACGTACTTCTCTTTACAATGGATGCCTTTATCTACATAGATCTCGTGAGTTCATTATAAGCAATAAAGCATGGCCCTAGATTGGTTTATGTGGTAGGTGGAAATTAAAGCATACCCTAGCTAGCAAGCATCTAAAACAAAGTGCAAGTACCAAGCATACTGAGAACTCCAAACTAAGATATAGACTATTACACAAGAGCACAAAATAGATAGGTGTATATCTAAACTCACACGATCCACTGGTTCTAGTAAAACACAGCAAACAAAGCAATACCTTGAAAGCATCCAAAAATAACCAAATAAGCTAAGCAAATTAATAGGATTAAAAAAATAAGGAGGCAACCTGGTTTGAGCTCCTATTATGTCCCTTCCTCTTTGATGTTGCGCTATGTCCGTGTTACAAGTCATCCAGCCTAAGATCCAATTTCCTTTCACTATTTCCTCCAACTCCAATCCTCCCCTCGTCTGCCTCCCATAATATTTAATCAAGGGGCGTAACCTTACGTGGGGTGAATATGGATGAAATTAACAAGAGAGCATTATTCACCACCTTTACATGAGCACTCAAATAAGATAATTTACCCTAATATTTATTGAAACTGAAGCTTACCTTAATCCACCAAAGGGGTGGCATTTATTATTAATTTGATATTAATTAATTTTATTTAAAAATTAAATATAAAATATCCATTTAATACTTTATTTAACTAAAGTATTTAAGCTATCATTTAAGAAAATTCAAAAGTATTACAAATCAATACTTATCAACTTTATCAAACTATGCACAAGATAGGAAACATGGATTTGCATCAATAATATCCTACACCATCATTTTATCTCTAAGTAGGTGGTATATTTTAAGATAGTCTAATACTATCACCAATATATTAAGGATATGCATTGCACAAGCAACATCCTAACCCAATGGTGTGAACATGGAAACAAACAAAATGCAATGCATCTACATGAAGGAATTTTTCCTTGTTACCCTAAGATATCGATGAGCAAGTCATCATCATTATTTCCTTAAATGTATCTCTTTTTATGTGGTTCACCCTTATAATACCACCAGGGAGAGATATCACCTAGTCCTACATCCATAATTACATCAGCAGTACCATATTCCAAGCTCAAAAGAATGCACTCATCCCATCATAAAGATATCATTAAAGAAACTATACCATTAAATATTCACATTAATACATAGTTCATTATCCATAAAATTTCTTCCAAGGAGGGTTTTTACATACTCCTTGTACTAAACACAATCCTTTGTGTTTTCCTGCAAAAGAGTACATCAAATAAGTATAGAAACTCTTGTCTCATTTCTTCAGTATTTTACCACATAGCATCATTCTCAAAAAATTGGTCCCATTAGACCTTCCATTGATCCAGGATCCATTTCCTCAACATCTTAGAACAAAACCCTAGAATCTTAACTGGTTTCACCTCAATGGTTGTGGGATCTACCATATATAATTTAGAAATACTCCACACATGATTAGGATCAAAAACATATTTCTTAATTAGAGATATGTGGAAAGTATTGTGGATCTTTGATATATTGGGTGGTAAAGAGAACCTATGGGCTACTAGGCTAATACTATAAATGATTTCAAAAGTCCCAAAATAGTGAGGATCCAATTTGGTTAACTTGATGGCACTTTTCAAGGGTCTTACCCTTATCAAAATTATATCCCACAAAGAATTCTCTTAGCAATATTTTTAGATCAGTGTAGTTTTTTTGGTGATTGAATACTTCCTTAAGCCTAAGCCATATTCCTTTCAGTTGTTCCTCCATATCTCAGATAGTGTTCAGTTTGATCATAACTCGATCCTATGGATTATCCCATGATAGAGGTGTTCTACATCTTCTACCATATAAGGCTTAAAATGAGGACATCCTCAATTATGCACGGTACCCATTATTATATGCAAATTATACAATATGCAAAAAGTATTCCCACTTAGACTTTTGGTCCATAGATTACATGCATAGCATATCTTCTAAAGTTTGTATAGACTATGTAATTGAGATTGAATAAATAGAATAGTGGAATCATTATTTCCTTCATATATAGTATTAAGGGCATCCCATGCCTCTTTACTATGTTCATAGTCAGCAATATGGGGTTGAACTTCATCAGCCACAACAAGCAAAATGAGCACCTTTGCTTTGTTGTCTAGCTTGTCAAAGTATTTTTGAGTAGTAGATGGAGCTGTAGCACCAGCAGCAGATGAAGGTCTTGTTGTTGCTCTAGATACAACATCCCATAAGTCATCCATGACTAGGATAGCCTTCATCTTGTTTTTCCATGGTGTGTAATTAGGACCTTTCAAAAACTGATGAGAATCAGTCATTAATTTTGCAGACATGGTGAAGGTTCTTTATAACACCAATTGGTCCCCATTTCGATATACCTTGTACTAAGTCGTTATACCATACAAAATACCTGCCCTTACATGAGGGAAACTATAGGTATTTAGAAAGATAAAAAAAATCACCCGCCCTTACGTGAGGGAAACTATAGGTAATTTTTAGAGATCATACGATACGTGGTACTTAAGCAGTACTGAAAGGGAATAGTCTTGTTGATGGCACCTACCATAGAAAGTCTACAATCCTCATGTGTGGGGTGTAACTTCCCCTAAACACTTTGGATTTCAGAACTTTCGTCAGGATTTATGCCTAAACACAAGAACTATTAGGGTAATGGATGGAGTAAAAAAAATGCAAAATGACAAACTTATCTCTCCCCGATGATTTATAGAGAACAATCTTAGACGTCTTTTTGGTAGTTATATTAGGCGGCGGATACAGTAGCGCAATCATGACAACTTTACTTGTAAGTTTTGGCCATAGGTATCACAAATACCGAACGTTGCAGTGCAATAAATTACACGAATGGGTTTTAATTATTCCGGGGACTTAGGGAGTGAATTTTATTTTTTTTAACTTTTAATGAAGTAGTGCAAAACAGAAAAAATGCACCCTACAACATAAAAAGTGCCCACAGGAATGACCCACTAGGTGTCGAGCGCAGCCAAAAATGCACCTTTACAATAATGCCAAATTTGCTTTTCAAAAAATTACTCACTTTCCCCCTTTGATTTTTGAAAAAAAAAATACCCCCCTTTTTTTTAAAAAATCTCTCAACAAAGGATTTTGATAATTATTTTATAGCTTTAAAGTTTAAAAAAATATTAATTTTAATTTATATAGTTAAAAAACCATTAAAAAATAAATTAAAATCAAATTAAAAATTTAATTTTAATTTATATAGTTTAAAACTATGTAAAATAAATTAAAATCAATAATTAATCTTAACTAAAGAAAAATAATTAAAAAAAAACTTTGAAGAATATTTTTTTTTTTTACCTTTTCATTCCAAGGGGGGGTCGGCGGGAATGGAACCCGCGACCTGTAGGCTCCCGGAGCCTTACCGCACAGTCCACCACCAGGTGGACTAGCGAGCTGATCCAAAAGAATCAGGGACCCCCTCGTATTTGAGGAGGGTCCCAGGAACCTGCTCTTGTTTTGGTCACCTGGCCGTAGCTCCCTCCATGGCTGGCAACGGTAGGTGGCCGCGACTGCTACTGGTAGCGACGGGGTGGCACTGGCTACTGGCGGTAGTGGGGTGGTGCCTATCACTACCTCCACTACTGGTGGTGGCTAGGGTGGCCGCGACTACTGCCTCCACTACTGGCGGTGACTGGGGTGGTCGTGGCTACTGCCTCCATGATGGTGTTTGCTATGTTGCGTGGCGGAAATCATGCATCGCGCATGATGTTGAGGGGGGGGGTGTCTGCATGTGTTGCATGTCACACGCGACATCATGGGGGGGAGCAGCCTGCATCACGCATTATGCACGACGTCGAGGGGGTGGCGGCATAAAAAAAAATCAAGCGTGACGTCGGGGGGGTGCGTGAAAAAAAAATCATGTGTAGGAGTTACGCAGCGTGGGTGGGGGGTGGGGGGTGGGAGTCATGCATGAAAAAAAATTACATGCATGGGAGGGCATGCACAGGAAAAACGAACAACAAATAGTGTGCATGGGAGTGCATGCATGGAAGAAAATTTTAAATTTTCTTTTTAAAAGTGTTGCGGCCTCAGTGCTGCGGTGTTGAAAAAAAAATTAGCAATCTTCCGCTGCGTAATATCTTCCTCAGACCAGCTCTGCAAATATCATTGTCGCCTCCTCTCTCTCTCATAATTCTGGCTCTGATGCCATGTTGAATTAAAATGAACTAAATTCCATTGATTAGAACCAGTTTAAATAATACATTGAGAGCCCAGATTAGCTCGTAATCCTAGGATCTAATCAACAGCTTAGGTCTTCAAATAAAAAATAAAAATAGACCAAATATTATTACGCTAACAATAGCGTAACTAACCTAGGTAGTTAACTAACTACCCTATCAACATAAATAAAGTAATAATAAGAATTACTATAGTAAATCTAACAGGTTGACCCTCTCAGTCTGACCATTAGATATGAGATGATATATAGAACTAATACTCAACTTAGTACCTATTGCATGATGTAGAGTCTACCAAAACTCTAATGCAAATCTAGAATCCCTATCTAATATGATCACCTCAGAAAATCCATGTAGCTTGAAGATTTATTTGGTAAAATTATTTGCCACCATCGATGCATCATCCTTGATGTTTCCTAGTATAAAATTTGCAACCTTGGTCAACTTGTCAACCACTACCAAAATTGCATCATGTTGGTACCTAGTCTTAGGTAAACCCACAATGAAATCCATAGATATTACTTGCCATTTCTACATAGGCACATCATGTGGGTACATTTTTTCTATTGGGTGTCAATGTTTTCCTTCACCTTTTGGCACTCTAAACATTTTGCAATGAAACTAGTGATATCTTGCTTCATTCTAGCCCAATAAAGGTCTTTTTCATGTTTTCCCTCTTTTTGACCCTCCCAAATGAGAAAAATAGAAATAATTGTGTGCCTCTTGCATAATAAATCTCCTTAGATCACTAGTTTTAGGTATAACTACCCTATCTTTAAAGCATAAAAGCCCATATTTTATGTTAAAATCCTTATTCTCCTAAATATTTCCGTTGGTTTTATTCTATATTTCTATGCAATATGGGTCTCGTAATTACATTTCCTAGACCTTATCCATAAAATCTATATGGATCTAGGTCAATGATATTATGTGTCTTATCCTACTCAAGGTATTTACAAACTTATTCTCCTTCCCTTTGTTATACTTAGTACCAAAGTCATATTATGCTTAGAATTCTACCCATCATCTCTGCCTTGCATACAAAATAGGTTGGGTGAAGATATACTTCAAACTTTGATGGTCTATCCTTAGATTAAATGGTTTACCCAATAAATAATATCTCTAGACCTTTAAGACATGTGCCACTACTACCAATTTCAACTCATGCATAGCATAGTTTATCTCATGCTTCTTGAGTTTTTTGCACTCATATGATACTATACCCTCTTCATGTGAAAATACCCCACCCAAATCTTCCAGAGAAGCATCGGTACACACGATAAAATTTCCAAGAGGGTCTAGTATCTTGAGAGTTGATGTTGTTAACTTATTCCTTAGATCCTCAAATGTATCCTCACATTTATCCATCCATTTGAACTCTTTTTACTTTTTCTAAATATTGGTTATAAAATAGGCAACCTTAGAGTAATCTCTCACACACTTCCTATAATATACAATGAGTACCATGAAAATCATAACTTCTATCACATTCTTTTGTGGAGGTAAATTTAATATAGCGTCAATTTTATTTGGGTCCACAACAATTCCTCTTACCAATATGATGTGCCCCAAATACTACACTTGTGAGGTATAAAACTCACACTTGGATAGCTTTCCATATAACTAGTTCTTCCTTATAACTTCTAGCACTAACTAAATATGGTGATCATGTTCCTCTTTAGAATGAGAATAAGATCATAATATCATCCAAAAATACCAAGACAAACTGATCTAGATAGTTTCTACACACAGTTCATCAGGTTCGTAAAAGTTGTTGATGTTTGTCAACCCAAATGGCAATATTGTGAACTCATAGTGCCCATATCTAGTCTTAAAGGTTGTATTAGAGGTATCCTCTTCCCAAATACTTAGTTGGTGATACCTTTATATTAGATCTATCTTTGAGAATATGGTAGTATCCTTTAGCTGATCAAAAATATCATCAATTTGTGGTAAAGGATACTTATTTTTAATATTTACCTTATTCAATATTCTATAACATATGCAAAGCCTCAAAGAACCACCCTTATTTTCATAAACAATATCAGAGCACCCCAAGGTGACACACTAGGTTTGATTAGAATCTTATCTAACAAGTCTTGCAGTTGCACCTTTAGCTCTTGCAACTCAGTTGGGATCATCATGCGAGATGTCCCTAAATTGGGTTCAAACCCTAGCATTAATTCAATAGTGAAGTCAAATTTCTATCAAGGGGGTAGACCTAGAATATTTTTAGGAAATACATCTCAAACTTATGGAGAATTTGATGTTTATTGAATATTTCTTCATCTCCTTTTTCTCTAGTCTTCCCATTGATCTTTACTACATATAGAATACCACCTCTTTTAATGGATTTCTTTAGCTACATAACTGAAAGAAAGTGAGGTTGGAAAGAAATTTACATACTTTGAAGCCTCACTCTCCTCTTATCCTTATTAGTGTAATCCATCTACCTATTATGGGAGTTTATTAAGGCTTCATGAATCTTCAACAAATCCATCCCTAGGATAATATCAAAAACATGAAGGGGTGCCACATACAAATGCCATATAATGGACCCACTAGGTATATTTATCTTAATTTTAGGTAAAAATTGATCCATTGAGTAAGTTTTACCAGAACCATACTCGAATTTCCATCCTTGCGCTAACAATTTACATCTTTCTGGAATACCCCCAATAATCCTACTAGAAATGAAACTATCAGGAGCTCCAGCATCTATTAAAATTGTAAAACTACTTACCACCTAGTAAAATTAAGGTTTATTATCCATTTGGATTCTTGGAAGTTGTGTATTCTTGGTGCTACTACTCTTCTATCCTATTTATTGTTTGAAAATTTCAAGTACATATTTTTGCATAGTGAGGACCCCCATAGGTATAGCATCTAGTCTTGGGCATTTTAGTTCTTGACTTACCCCTCTTATTGATTTTAGATCCTCTATTTTCCTTGATGTATCCTTGATTGAAAATCCTTTCTAGCATTACTAGATGTTGACCCATTTGGTATTGAAGTAACCTTACTAATGATGTCAATTATCCTAACTACTCTTAAAGTAGCCTAATTTTAAATATATCACTTGTTGTACCCTTATCTAGATCCTTTGACTTTCCAATAGTTTATTGGATCCTTTTGCCTTTCTAGTTGTTTTATGGTCATCCTTGGAACTTTCTCTCTTCTTACTCGAATCCTTCTTTACTCGAATCCTTATTTGATCTAGGATTCTAAGTGGAGTATACTTAAATCTAATTCTATATATTTAGCCCCATATTCTTGGAGGATCATAATACATATCCATCTCCTATCCACAAAGGAGTTGGATTAGTTACAATTCCCTTCAATTGTACTTATAATTAGTTAGTTTCCTTCTCAAAATCTGACAAAGACTGTTCTCACTTAATTTATAATGTTCAAACTATATTTTTCTTCTCACAAGGTGCCTTACCCAAAGTAGCCCATCAAGTCAAGGCTCAACCTAGTCACAATCCATGAAAGCTTCTAACCCTATGAACCTAGGGCTTTGATACCAACTATAACAACCCAAAAAATACCAACCTAATTTTTTAAAAGAATTGTTGCAAGAAAATGTTCACAAGGAGGACACCCTTATATTATTTATCTCAGTGTACAAGGATTCACCACATTTGATTTCTAATTCACTATAGATGACACTCAATAGATAGGAGTGGACAAGTCCCATATTTTTTAGGGTTCACCTTACTAAAAATACATATTTATAAGGATGCCAAAAGTGGTCCCCCCACATTTTCCATACCCTCATTGATATAGGACCATGTGACACGATGTAGGGATTACCCTTTAAGGACCATAACACTTAAATGGAAACACATATTTCCTAACATAACTCTAAGTCCATCTAGGTAGATTAATCAGGCATAGAGCCTAGATGCTTAGTTACCTCACCTCCATGGTCTAACTAAGATTATTATCACTTCAACAACAACTAACATAATCACTTGATCCTACATGATTGAGGGATGACCACTACATCAAACTAAGCTATTGAAAAAAGTATTCCTTAATATTTCTAGAGCCTATGAAGCATTTCCACAAGGATATCCAACCCTTCTAAATCTTTCAAATATCTTCTTGGTAAAAAATGCACCCACAAATTATGAGAGATACTTAGGGATCAGGATAGCCCTAAATGTAATGTAATTTTAAAATATGTCATTTTCTAGTGTGTAAGTGACCATGCATAAATATCATAATAAAAAATAAACCAACATGAATATAATCTTGTACTTCTCTTTATAATGATCCCTTAATCCAAAAATATATCTAGAATCATTATAATAGTTTATATTTCAAAAGAAACATAGAATACATAATTTTATTAAAGAGAATCTCATACTTCTCTTTATAACCTTAATCTACATAGATCTCAAGAATCATTATAATAGTTTCTCTTTCAAAACCAACATACGACAAAATATTGTATTAAAGAGAATCCCATACTTATATTTATAATGATATCTTAATCTACATAGATCTTTGGAATCATTAGAATAGTTTCATTTTCAAAACCAACATACAATAAATAATTTTGTAAAAGAGAATCTCATACTTCTCTTTATAATGGACCCCTTTATCTACATAGATCTCACAAGTTCATTACAATTTTTCAACATATCCCAATATACAATTAAACTTAAACCAAATCGATAACTATGAAGAATCTATCTTGCTTTAATAATAATAAGCTTGAACATCTATTAACCAATAAATAAAATCAAATACTACAAAGAATCTATATTTTTTTAATTAATATGCTTAAGCAATAAATCAAATCCAATACTACAAAGGATCTATTTTTATTTAGACTAATATGCTTAAACATCTATTAAGCAATAAATTAAATCTAATTATGATCTTGAAACCTAAATATTTTAAATTTTGTGAGGAGCCAAGTGATTGGACCATGGTTCTTGATAGCATGAAAGTAACATGAATCTTATAAAATAGAATACCTTATTGTATAAAATTTGGAAAATATAATGTTGCAATGAATAATTCATTCATAAAAGGATGTGAGTATCCATTGTACTAAAATTAAATGATGAAATTATTTTTCTATCTTACATTCAAAGAGGAGTGAATGATTATTTTAAACATTATATTAAAATATCTTATCGAAGGGATATGTTAGATTTGGATGATATTGATAATTCAAAGTATGTTTGCATAATGAAAAATAATCTAAACTTTTCTTTTATACATATAACAAATATTTTATTTATTAGTTAACTTTTATAAGTAAAAATAGATAATAATTAATATTATTTTAATAAGATTAATTTATGCTTACAAAATATGGTAATATTTTTCAACAAAATATTTTGAGGTTGCTTTGATAAATTGTACTAGTCTTTCTTTTAAAATAGTTTTCTTTTTGAAAGGTTTAATAGATGTTTTTTTATATATAAAAAAAAAGGGGTTTATTAAAATATGTAGAATTACTATTTTCATAAGTTCTAGACTTTTGAATAATTAATAAGTAATTGAAACTCCTTTTCTAGGATAGAAATAAATATTTTCTCTTGAAAGAAATTTCCCTAGAAATCTACAACTTGGGCTAAAAATAAAGTTATATTCTTAACAAAATTATAAGACACCATATTATAGTTCCAAATTTACCTATGTGGTTGAACCATCAGAGGAATGTACAACCAAAGAAAACAAGTCACCCAGTTTCATTGAATGCATGAGGGCTTCAACAATGCTTCGGGAATGGCCACTAAGGATGGGTGGTATGGGATGTCCATCTAGGTTATTGTGTGAGTAGTACAGTGGTGGTTCCTTGTATGAAATTGTTGAATAGTGAATCTTGGTGGGAGAATTAAGAAACTCTATGGTAGATTCCATGATGGTTTGGTATGGGATAATCCATTTGCAATTTTATCAAGAGAGACCATGATCAGTTCTAGAGGCATAACATGACCTTAGTTGTTTTCATAGAGCTAGATATTAATCTAAGGATATGGTCATCAAATAAACACTAAAGCATTTACATTATATAATCTTACTTTTTATATTGACAATAGATAAGTTAACTTAGATTGAAGATTCTACGTTTTGATAATATGTTAAGGTCAAGGGCGTAAGCATCCATACTCTAAGTGTTATGGGCCTTACAGGATACCCAAATCCATGGTTCTAGGATCTCATGCTAGGATAGAGGGTGATAAAGGAGGAACCAGTAAAGGCACCTCTTATGGGATTTGCAAAATCTCGTGCACTTGGAGGTCGATTGCAATGGCCAAAAACTAAAAGTGGCTATCAATGTTTTGTATTGATTACTCAATGGATGAAATAATGTTTAAAAATAAAAATTATTTTACCCCAATCAACCTCTTCCCTTGTTTTTCAAACCTAAAAGTCAGACCAGGTTGCTACAACTAGTGTGTTAGACTGGGTTGTCACAATTGGTATTAGATCTTAAGTTGTAAGATTCCTAGGTCATAGGGCTTAATGCTTTCGAGAAATAAAACCTAGATTTAACCTTAACTTGATATTCTATTATTGCAATAAGACGTAATTATCTAGGAACCTTAAATTGATTTGATCAAATAGATATTACATGCTAATCGATTAAGAGACAAAATCCTAGAGGGAATAAATTCTTTCTAAAAATCAAAACATGAAATAGCTCTTATCATGGTTAGGAAGAAATGGATTATCCTGTATCTATAGTCAAATTATTCCAAGGATAAATGGGACAACTTATATCTATAAATAAGTTTCTAACAGAGACAATGGAGAAAAATAAATATATAATGGAAACACTTTTGATAAAAAAACTAGAGGTAAAAATATTAAGGGAAAGATTAGAATAAGATCTTAAAACCAAGGAATTAAGAACAATAAATATCTAAAAATATTCCTTCAAAAAATAAGTGGGTCATATTATAAAGTGGTTATTGGTGAAAATAAGGAAGAAAAAACTTGAGTGTCATGGGCAGATTACTTCATATGTGAAGAACTGTATTATGCTAATAAATGCTCTCTAATAATAGACCAAAGGAAAGTATAAGAAAAATAGTCCCATAAAATTATGTGACAACTAGAAATTCAAGTTTGGATGGATAATTCACAATTGGAAATTCAAGTTTCGATGGACAAGTCACAACTAGAAATTTAAATCTATATGAACAAGCCACCTTTAACCTCTATGCTTTGGAAGGGTAAATTACTTAGTAAATAGTGCTACATATAGTTTTATTTCTCACTAGTATTATTAGAGATATGTTAGAAAGGTCTAGATTTTTGGAAAATAGGTGGAAGGTAGAATATGGGTCAAGATAAACCTACTCAGTTAATGCCACATGTTCCTAATGGCTGAACTGACTGGAATTTGTATGTAGCCCCTTTGCATACTTTTTGTATTGGCTAAAGTCCCATAGAGTCCTTATATATTTCCAATAAATGCAAATAGAAATTACTAAATAATCTGACCATTGGATAAAATTCTACTATAACCAAGGTCCTTTTCGACCATATTTACTATATGTATTACAATTTAACAAGGCAATATAAGGCATGGGATAATATATGTAGTCAAAATAAATAGATATAAAGAGAGTGAAGCTAACTAAATAAGATTTCATTAATGAAAGAGTTTGAGTATGTATTTCCTAAATATTTACCTGGACTTGTGCCACAATAGGAGTTTTATTTTTCTATCAAACTCTTACTAAGAGTTGAACCCATTGCTAGATCACCTTATCAAATGACTCCAATCAAGCTACAAGAATTTAAAATATAGCTCCAATATTTACTTGAAAAAGGATTGATCCAAACAAGTGTGTCACCTTGGTGAGCCCCTATGTTATTTGTAAAAAGAAGGATGGATCCTTAAGACTATGCATTGACTATAAAATGCTTAAAAATTAACTATCAAAAATAGATACTCCTTACCAATAATTAATGACCTATTTGACCACTTGAAAAGAGCTACCATTTTCTCAAAAAATAATCTCAGATAAGGATCAAAGAGGGGGACACTCACAAGTCTACCTTTAGAACAAGATATAGGTATTATGAATTCATAGTTTTACCTTTTGGGTTAACAAATGCTCTAGCTACCTTTATGAATCTTATGAACAATATTTTTTGAGAATAGTTGGATCATTTTGTACTTATATTTTTGGATGACATTTTGGTTTACTCTTGAACCAAAGAAGAGAATTATTGGTACATGAGGATTATTCTAGATATTATTAGAAAGAATAAAATTTATGGAAATCTATTTAAACACACTTCTCAAGTATAATATCTCAAAAAATTTATATCCATTGATGGAATTATCACTGATACCAAAAAGTTTGAATTTATCATCATCTGGCGTATGCTCATCAATGTTTTTGAAGTGTATAGTTTCATGGGAATGGTAGGATTTTATACAAATTTTGTGAAGGGCTTCTCAAAAATTGCTTGTCCAATCACAAAATTACAAAGGAAATGAAAACTATTCAAATGGATAGAACAATGTGAAGAAGATTTCAACGTATTAAAATAAAAGCTAACAACTATCCTAATACTCAAGATATTTAATCCTTTAGAAATGTTTAAAGTTTGTATTGATGCTTCTACTAAGAAGTTGGAAGGAGTTCTTATTCAAACAAGGCAATCATAGCCTATGAATTATGAAAACTCAAAATGAATTAACTAAATTATGCAACCCATGATTTAGAGATGGTGGTTTTTGTTCTAAATGCAAGACACCACCAATGAATGAAATTTCTATTTGAGTATGACTTTGAAATTTAATACATTAAAGGAAAGAAAAATAAGATAGTAGATACCATAAGCCAAAGGAGGTATATAAATTCTTTGTCCAAGTGCCATATAGATTTATATGATAGGATCAGAGAACAATAATAGGGTGATAGTTATTATGGTAAATGTCGAGCGTGGGTTGAACTAGAACCTAATAAGAGTAAGGTATTTGATATTAGGAATGGATTGTTATCTTTAGAGATAGGCTTGTTATTCCTAAATCAAAAGGATTAAGGAATATTATTTTGCAAGAAGCCCATTGCACTCCTTATTTTATGCATACTAGAAGGACTAAAATATGAGAAAATATGAGGAAGACTTTTTAGAGGCTAGGAATGAAATGGGATATCAATAATTATGTGGTAAGACGTCTCAAATGTCAAAAGATAAACTAAAAATCTACATCCAGCTAAATTTTTTTATCCTCATGATATTTCAAAATAGAAATGGTAAGTCATTTCTATGGATTTCATTGTTGGTCTACCAAAGATCAAGTTTTAGAATGATGCAGTTTTGGTGGTAGTTGGAAAATTGACCAAAGTACCATACTTTATTTCAGGAAATATCAAGGATGACTAGAAAAATGTCTAGAAAGATTGTATGATTACATAGATTTCCTAAAGTCATAATTTCATATAAGGATTCCAAATTCACCTCATAATTTTGGTAGGCCTTGCATCAAGCCTTGGGTACAAAATTAAATCTTAGTTCTACATATCACCCAAAAATAGATGGCCAAACTAAGAGGGTTAACTAGGTCCTTGAGGATATGCTACACATGTATTGCATGGACCATAAGACTAAGTGGGAAGATTATCTCTACTTAGTTGAATTTTCTTATAATAATAGCCATCATACTTCTAAGGGAATAGCTTCTTTTGAGGCCTTATATGGGATATGATGCAAAACTCCTCTACCTTGGGACAATATAGAGGTTCAAATAATGATCAGATCAAATATTATAAATGAGATGGAGGAACAACTAAGAATGATCCACCAAAGGTTCAAAGAAGCCATGGATCGATAAAAAATCTATGCAAATCTAAAAATGTCATAAAAATAATTATTTGTGGTAGATAAAGTTTTTTTAAGGGTAAGACCTAAAAAAAGCTCCATTAAATATACCAAACCTAACCCCCATTTCATTGGCCCTTTTGAGATCATAGTTAAAATCAATCTTGTAGCCACCCTACCACCCAATATATCCAAAATCCATGACACCTTCTATGTATCCCTGCCTAGAAAGTATGTTGCTAATCCATATCATGTTTGGAGTGTGTCTAATTTGTAGATAACAAATCCTCTCACCATTGATGTCTGACAAATCAAGATTCTAGCTTTTCATAACAAAATTTTAAGAAAAAGAAATTTGAATCAATGTAATGTCCAATGGGACCAATATTTAGAGAGAAATGTCACATGAGAAAATTTAGCTTCCATGAAAGAATAATTTCCTCATATTTTTGAATGAAATCTATTTATATAGAAATAAAAGGGATTGTGTTTAAAACTAGGAGGGAATAATGTCATAACCCTACCAAAATATGATTTATAATATTACTATTTCTATGTGTGCATAGCATTAATTTCTCATGAACTATTATTTTATGTATTTAATATTTTTGGATATGGTACTGCTAATGAATTTTGTGTTGCACGTACAGGTCCTTGAAAGATAAAATGGCAAATTATGGTAGTGTATATTTTTACCATGGTTAAGAATTCACTATTAGCTAAAGGGAAGAAAATCCTTGATAGTGAAATATTCACCAATGGCTCAAGGGAACATGGAAGACTAGGTAGATGCATTCATATAGGTGCATTGTGAATGAATATTTCATATCATTATAATGAATGAGTGTTTCTCTCTAATAATCCTCCAATGGTAAGGAAGGAGCCACAAAGCATGGGAGCTATTATTATATGGTAGATGGTAACATTTTGCTATCATTAGAATATTGGTATAGGAAGAATTTTTGGAGGTATAGACACATATAATAGTTTAAATATTTTGTTTGTTTGTTATTTATTTATTTATTTATTTAAGATGCAGGAGCATATATTATAGAGAATATAACTTTTGATCTAATATTTGGATCAACTTGAAGTTTTACAACGAACTAGATAATAAGGAGTACAATGGCATGGCTAGGTGACCCTATTTCATAGAATATTTTTTAGTATGGTATCGAGCCCCAATTCCTTTATCTAGTGACCTAAAAATGGAATTTAGTGTTTTTAAAAAAATTAGAAGAAAGACTATTTGGAATTTAATAACTTCTTCAACATGGGTAGTGTTAATTTAGAGGGCTATTTGAGCATAATATGGATGATACGATAATGGGTATTAATTTAGAGGGATATTTGAGAATTTTGGTGAATTCCTAAAAAGGTAGTTTACCCAAAAATAATAATTTCTTATCTTTAGGATTTTTTGGGGGGATATGTATTCCCTTGATATCGTATTGTAAAAGGTGTGAACTCTAAGAATGAGAAAATAAAACATTTATCAGTTTATTTCCATTTATCGTAGTTCTTATGTGATTTGGGTATTTACCTCTTTATTTATATTTATCATAGTTTATATGTGACTGGAGGTTCTTGTTATGACCTCATACAGTTGGATTTACACCATTTGGTATCAGATCAAGTTGGATATTGTTGGGGGAGAGAAGGTAATCTTATAAATTATGTTTATTCTACTATTCTAATTTTTTTGTTTGGATTAACATAGAATATATTAGCATGAAGATAGGAATAAGAGGTTATACCCAGGTTAACAGATGTATTAAGGAGCTACAGGTACAAGTTCCTAAGTTGACTAGAATGATGACCCGTATGAGGGAAATACATCCAATGGATTTTGTATATCTAGATTCTAAGAATGATATTGTGGAAGGATACAATAGGATAGAGTTTCATTTCGATGAAGAACAAGAGGAGAAGTTAGAGGAGCATTATTGTGAGAACAGGATAATTAGGACCTTAAAAGGAAATAGAGATGGGATAAAGATTGATGTCCTTGAGTATGTAAGAGGGTTGAAACCAGAGGAGTTGATAGACTAGTTGAAAATCATGGAGAAGTTCTTTTAGTGGAAATATCTTTCAAATGAAAATAAAGTGAAGATTGCATGCACAAATTTGAAAGGATATGTGTTGATTTTGTGGGAAAGGAAAGGAAAATATTAGGGTCTAGTGTAAAATAGAAAAAAAATGGAGAAATTCTTGCTCAAATATTACGTTCAAATTTTATTTTGTAGAATTTAAAACCTCAGAAAGCATTGAGGAATACACCAATGAATTCTACAAGTTATCAATTTGAGTGGAGCTTGAAGTCATAAGAATAGAATACTGTAAGGTATATGAATGGATTAAGTTATGCCATAAAAGATGAGTTGAGTATGCTTCAGATCCATAGTGTAGAGGATGCAAATCAATTAGCATTAAAAGCAAAAGATAAATATAAGAGTAATTTTAGAAGAGGAATGATGAAAGGACCATCACCACCTTCAATCATAGGGTATCACTCAAAGGGAGAATCTTCTAGTACAAAGAAACAAGAAGAGTCTAGGAAGGGTTAAGGTAACCACCAGAGAGGTGGAGGATCTCTGAAAGGAAAATGCTATGGTGAAGGATGAAATTGGGATGGTCCATGAAGATAATATACCTGTTATAGATACAATGAGGAATGACATAGAGATTTTGAGTGTCTGCACTATCCCGCACAAGAAAGAAGACATGAAGAACAAGCTAGAGTCAATCTAGTTAAGGTTGAAGAGCAATATGAGGTAGAATTTATTGCAGACATGGGGGAAAATCTCATGATAAGAAGAAAAATGATCATGCCAAGGAAGGATAAAGAACAAGATAATGATGGTGGTGATTCTTGGCTGCATACAAATATCTTTCGAATAATATGCACATCTATAGGAAATCTATGTAAGATGATTATTAACAATGGTGTTTATAAAAATATACTTTCAAATGAAATGGTTGAGAAACTTAACTTAAAATGTGATAAGAACTTGTATATCTATCGCATATCATGGTTGAAGTAAGGTAATGAGGTAACTATATATAAGAAGTATTTTATTAAGTTTTCAATTAGGAATACCTACAAGGATGAAGTGTGGTGTGTTGTAATTCTGATAGATGCATGTCACTTATTATTGGGGAGGCCTTGGCAATATTATAGGAAGTCTATCCATGATGGGGAAAGGAATAGTTACACATTTTGAAAGAATGGAGTAAAAGTGGTCTTATTACCACATAATAAAGAAATACATAGTGAAAGCCTATTTATGACTAAATAATTTGACATGGGGATGAAAGAAGTTAGATTTTGCTATGTTGATAGCAAAGAAGTTGGATACTAAGGATGTTGCTATACCACCTACAATAACAAATTTGCTAAAAGAGTATGTAGATGTCATACCAGAGGAGTTATCAGATGGATTACCCCATATTTAGCATCATATTGATCTAATTCTAGGATTGGATATTTCGAATCAAGCATCATTAGGTTGAGTCCCATGTAGAATGAGGAGTTAAATTGACAAGTGATAGAATTGATAAAGAGGGGACTTGTTAGAGAAATTATGAGTCCATGTGTGACTTTTGCACTATTGACAACAAAGAAAGATGAAACATGATGGATGTGTATGGATAGTAGGGCAATAAATAAAATTACAATCAAGTATTGGTTCCCAATTACATGATATGATGGATGTGCTAGTAGCAGCACAGTTTTTCAGGAAATTTAGCCTATGTAGTGGATACTACTAGATTCGAATCTAGGAAGGAGATGAATGAAAGACTACCTTCAAGACAAAATATGGTTTGTACAAATGGTTGGTTATGCCATTTGAATTATCCAATCCACTCAGTATGTTTATGATAATGATGAATATAGTATTTGCAGGAATTTATTGGTAATTTTGTGGTTGTGTATTTTTATGACATTTTGATATTTAGTAGGAATGAAGAAGAGCACTTGTTGCATTTGAAATTAGTGTTAGAGTTGTTAAGGAAGGAGAAGTTGTATTTCAATCTAAAGAAGTGTAGATTCCTTCAAAAGAGTCTAGTGTTCTTGGGATTTGTAATCTCAAAATATGGCATGAATATGGACAAAGAGAAGGTGGAGGTAATTTTGAAATGGCCCATTCCAAGAAATGTGACAAAGGTGAGGAGTGTCAATGGCTTGGTAACTTTTAACATAAAATTCATCATAAATTTGAGTAGCATTGTTACACCTTTAATAGAGTGTATGAAGTGGAGAGAATTTGTATGGACAAATGAATCAACAAAGAGATTCGAACTATTGAAGAAGAAGGTGTCAGAACCACTTGTTTTGATATTACCATATTTTAGAAAACTATTTGAGGTTGATTGTGATGCCTCACATGTGGGAATTGGAGTTGTGTTGAGTCAAGAAGGGTGGCCTATAGCATTCTTTAGTGAAAATTTGAATGAGGTAAGGAATAAATATTCTACTTATGATGTGGAATTCTATGCTATTGTGCAGACATTGAGACACTAGAGACATTATTTAGTGGCTAAAGAGTTTGTGTTATTTACTTATCATAAAGCTTTGAGATATGTAAATACCCAAAATAAATTAAATAGTAGGCATGCAAAGTGGGTATAATTTTTGCAAGAGTATAAATTTATTTTAAAGCATAATTTAGGTAAGCAAAATCAAGTTGTTGATGCTTTGAGTAGACGTGTAGTATTATTGATTACTACGGTGCATGAAGTAGTTAGATTTGAGGCAATTAAGAAAATGTATGAATATGATCCATATTTTGGTAATATTGTGAAGTAGTGTAAGAATCCAGTGTTGGGAGAAGTTGGTAGTGATGTTTGTGATTATTTGATGCAAAATAGTTATTTTTTTAAAAGGAAGTAGTTGTGCATTCTTATCAGTTCAATGAGGGAGAACATTATTAGAGAAATGCACAATGAAGGTTTGGATGGTCACTTTGGAGTGAGTAAGATTATTGTTCTTGTAGAGGAGAAGTATTATTAGACAAAGGTAAAGAGGAACATAAGCAGGTTTGTATTAAAATGCAAAGTGTGCCAAATGGCTAAAGGCCATGAATAGAATACAAGGCTTTATATGCATTTGCCTATTCTTATAGGACCATGGATAAATTTGAGCATGGATTTTGTGTTGGAGTTGCCTAACACATAATAGATTAAGGATTCAATTTTTTTTGTAGTATATAGGTTTTCAAATATGGCACTTTCCATTGCTTGCCAGAAAACCTACGATGCTACTAGAGTTGTAGATTTATTTTTTAGAGAAGGTGTTAGACTACATGGTGTTCTAAAAATGATCACCTTAGATCGGGATACAAGATTTTTGAGTTATTTTTGGAGGACTCTATGGATGAATATGGGGAAAAATCTATAGTTTAGTAGTGCATATAACCCCGATATTGATGGGTAGATAGAAGTAGTAAATCAAAGTTTGGAAAATATTCTAAGGTGTATTGTTGGAGAAAAACCAAAATAGTGGGACTTAGCCTTACCACAAGTTGAGTTTGCATATAATAGTTTAGTCAATAGGTCAACAAAAAATCTCCTTTTTAGATTGTTTAAGATAATAATCTCAATGGTGTGTTAGATTTTATTGATCTAGCAATTTAGTTTAAAATCAATGATGATGTAGAGGTATTTTTAGAGCTCATATAAAAATTGCAAGAAGGTGTCAGAAAGAAGTTCCAAGATAGTAATGAAAGGTATAAGGTAGTAGTAGATGCAAGTAAGAGAATTAAATTATTTGAGGTGGGAGATATAGTGATGGCTCAACTCAGGAAGGAGAGGTTTCCCAAGGGCACATATAACAATTGAAGTATAAGAATATTGCACCATAAAGAATTTTTAAGAAGATGAATGATAATGCCTATAAACTGGAGTTGTTTGCTGATTTTGATATTTCACTAGTTTTTAATGTTATATATTTGTATGAATTTCATAGAGAAGAATATGAAGTTCAATAAGAATAGGATATAAAATGGGAACAAAAAATACCTAATAAGAAGAGAAAATTATGCCAATACTTGATAAGAAGACAATTAGTACCAGGTAGGGAAACTACAACAAATACTTGGCACAATGGGAAGGTGTACAATAGTAAGATAATACTTGGATTTTAGAGTGAAAACTAAAAAATATTGATAGTAGAAAATTGTAGGACTTTTATCAAAATAACTCACAGGAGCAAAGTTCTTTTCAACCCAAGGAGAATGATGTAGGAGCCCATCTTTCAGAGGGCATAACTTTTGATCCGACCATTGGATCAACTTGAAATTGTTTGTGGAGCTAGATAATAAGGAGGATAATGGGATGGCTAGTTGACCCTATTTTCTAGAATAGTTTCCAATATAGCATCAGCCCTAATTCCTTTATCTAGTGTTCTAAAAATAGAATTTAGTGTTTTTTGGAAAACTAGAAGAAATAATATTTGCAATTTAATAACTTCTTAGACATGGGTAGGTGTTAACATTTTATAGAAGGTCTAATATAGGTGATATGATCATGGGTATTAATTTATAAGGCTATTCAAGATTTTTGGTGAATTCCTAAAATGGTAGTTTACCCAAAAATAGTAATTTCTTATCTTTAGGGCTTTAAGATTTAGGTATTCACTTTAGCATTTTTTTGGGGATATATATTCCCTTGGAATCATATTGTTAAAGGTGTGAAATATAGAAATGAGAAAATAAAGTATTTATTGATTTATTTCTATTTATTACAGCTCTTATGTGATTGGGAGACTTATTGTTTTATTTCTACTTGTAAATTTTATGTGATTGGAGGTTCTTATTCTGACCTCTTGTAGTTGGATTTACACCATTTTGTATCATAGCAAGTTGGATCTTACTAGGGAAGAGAAGGTAATATTCTCTATAATATTTATTTTTCTATAATTATTTTTTTGTTTGGAATAACATAGAACAAATTAGCACGGAGAGGGAAAGAGAAGGCTATGCACAGGTTAATAGGCATATGGAGGAGCTGCAGGAACAAATTTCTAATTTGATTGGAATGGTGGCCCATATGAGGGAAAGACATCCAATGGATTTTGTGGATCTAGATTTTGATAATGATATTGTGGAAGAAGACAACAGGATCAAAGTTCATGTCAAGGAAGAACCGTAGGAGAATCCAAAGGAGCATCACTTTAAGAATAGGATAATTAGGGCCTTGGAAGGAAATAGATATAGGATCAAGATTGTTATCCTTGAGTATGCAAGAGGGTTGAAACCAAATGAGTTGATAGACTAGTTGAATAGCATGGAGATGGTCTTTAAGTGGAAAGAGATTTTAGGGGAAAATAAAGTGAAGCTTTCATGCACAAATTTGAAAGCACATGCATTGATTTTGTGGGATCACCTATAGAAGGAGAGGAAAAAAAAAGAAAAGAAAAGTATTAGGATCTATTGTAAAATGGAAAACAAATTAAGGATCAATTCTTGCCCAAATATTGTTTCATAGACTTTAGAACCATAGACAAAATGATCAAAGCATCGAGGACTACACCAATGAATTCTACAAGCCATCAATTTGAGTGGAGCTTGAAGAGTAAGAAGAACAAAAGGCTGCAAGGTGTATGGATGGAGTAAGTTATACCATACAAGATGAGTTGAGTATGCTTTGGATCCATAGTGTAGAATATGCATATCAGTTAGCATTAAAAGCAAAATAGAAACATAAGAGGATTAATTTTAGAAGAGGAGTGAAGAAAGGACCATCATCACCTTTAGTTAGAGGGTATCCCTCAAATGTAGAATTTACAAGTGCAAAGAAACACAGAGTCTAGGTAGGGTCAAGGTAACCACTAGAGAGGTCGAGGATCTTAGAGAGGAAGAGGCTATGAAATAGGATGAAATTGGGATGACCCATAAAGGTAATATACCTATTATATATGTAGTGAGGAATGGAACAAAGCTTTTGAGTGTTCACACTATCTCGTACAAGAAAAAATATAGGAAGAATAAGCTAGAGTTAATATAGTTGAGGTCCAAGAGCAATTAGAGGTATATGGTACTATAGACATGGGGAAAATCTCATGATATGAAGGATAATGATTGTCCCAAAGAAGGAGAAAGCATAATATAATGATCGTGGTGATTCCTAGCAGCATACAAATATCTTTCAAACAAGATGCACATTTGGAGGAGAGGTATGTAAGATGGTTATCGATAGTGGTAGTTCTAAAAATTTGTTTCAAATGAAATGGTTGAGAAACTTAACTTAAAGTGTGAGAAGAACTTGTATTCATATCACATAATATGGTTTAAGAAAGGGAATGAGGTAATTGTATATGAGAGGTACTTGTTTAAGTTTTCAATTTGGAATACCTACAAGGATGAAGTGTGGTGTGATGTAATTCCAATGGTTGCATATCACTTATTATTGGGGAGGCCTTGGCAATATGATAGGAAGGCTACCCAAAATGGGGAAGGAATACTTACACATTCTGGAAGGATGGAGTAAAAGTGGTCTTACTACTGTATAAGGAAGAAGGGTAGGGTGGAAGCCTATTGATGACTAGGGAATTTGTCATGGGGATGAAATAAGCTATATTTTATTGTATTGATAGAAAAGAAGGTCGATACTACGGATGTTGCTATACCACCTATGGTAGAAAAGTTGTTGAAAGAGTATGCAAATGTCATACCATAAGAGTTACCAGATGGATTACCTCTAAAAAGGTATATTCAACATCATATTAATTTAATTCCAGTATTGGCTCTTCTAAATCAAATAGCCCATAGAATGAGTCTCATGCAGAATAAGGATTTGAATAGATAAGTGACAAAATTGATAAATAAGGGAGTTAGAGAAAGTATGATTCCATGTGCAACTCCTGCACTATTGACACCAAAGAAAGATGATACATGGTGGATGTGTGTGGATAGTAGGGCAATCAATAAAATTACAATCAAGTATTGGTTCCCAATTCCAAGACTAGATGATATGATGGATGTGCTAGCAAGGACATAGTATTTCAGTAAAATTGACCTTCATAGTAGATACTACCATATTCAAATCCAGGAAGGAGATGAATGGAATAATGCCTTCACGAGAAAATATTAGGGTTATGCATAAGAGGTTGATCCAAAAATATATTTATAAAAAATAGGTGAATCAATTTTGAAATCCAGGTGAATATTGTCCAAACTCATGTAGAAGGTCCACTATTATTAGGGGTAATGTTGAAAATTTAAACTTAAAATGGTCAAATTATTATAAAACTGGTGCAAATCGATCCAAAAATATTTTTACACCAAGAAATTTTGGGCTAATGGGCCATGGTCAAGGGTTTCCTATATTAGACAATTCCAATTTTCAAAAATATTAATATTTATTAATTAATAATGATTAGTCGCTATGCATAACCCTACAAAAGATGGATTATACGAATGGTTGGTGATGCTATTCGGATCATCCAATGCATCTAGTACGTTTATGGGACTGATGAACAAAGTATTGTAAGAATATATTGGTAAGTTTATTGTTTTGTATTTTGATGAAATTCCAATATTCAGTAGGAATGAAGAAGAACACTTGTTGCATTTGAAATTAGTGTTAGAGTTGTTAAGGAAGGAGACATTGTATGTCAATTTGAAGAAGTGTAGATTCCTTAAGAAGAGTCTAGTGTTCTTGGGATTTGTAATCTTAGAGGATGGAGTGACGATGGACAAAGATAAGGTGAAGGTAATTTTAGAATGGCCCATTACAAGAAATATGATGGAGATGAAGAGTTTCCATGACTTGGCAACTTTTTATAGGAAATTCATTAGTAATTTTAGTAGCATTGTTGAACCTATAATAGAGTGTATGAAAGGGAAAGAGTTTGTATGGAAAAATATAGAAATAGAAAGTTTTGAACTATTGAATAATAAGGTATTTGAAGCACCTATTTTGGTATTTCCAAATTTTAGCAAGCTACTTGAGGTTGATTGTGATGCCTCACATGTGGAAAATGGGGCTGTGTTGAGTCAATAAAGGTGGCCTGTAGTATTCTTTAGTGAAAATTTGAATGAGATAAGTAATACATATTATACTTATGATGTGGAATTATATGTTATTATTGTAGGTATTGAGACACTAGAGACATTACTTACTGGAAAAAGAGTTTGTGTTATTTACTGATCATGAAGGATTGAGGTATGTAAATACCTAGAAGAAATTAAATAGTAGGTGTACAAAGTGGGTACCATTTTTGCAAGAGTATGAATTTTTTTTGAAGCATAAATCAAGTTGTTGATGCTTTGAATAGATGTGTAGTATTATTGACTACTATAGAGCATGAAGTAGTTGTATTTGAGGCAATTAAGAAAATGTACGAATATGATCCAGATTTTGGTAATATTGTGAAGCCATGTAAGAATCTAGTTTTGGGAGAAGATGGTAGTGATTATTTGATGCAAAATGATTATTTGTTTAAAGGGAAGCAGTTGTGCATTCATGTTGGTTCAATGAGGGAGAATATTATTAGAAAACCATACAATGGAGGTTCGGTTGGGTACTTTAAAGTGAGTAATATGGTCACTCTTGTAGAGGAGAAGTATTAACGGCCAAAGATAAAGAGGGACATAACCAAGTTTATTTTAAGATGCAAAGTGTGCCAAATGGCTAAAGACCATATGCAAAATACAGGTCTTTATATACCTTTACTCATTCCTATAGGACCATGGATAAATTTATGCATAGATTTTGTGTTGGGGTTGCCTAACACACAACAGAGTAAGGATTCAATTTTTGTTGTAGTAAATAGGTTTTCTAAGATGGTGCATTTCATTTCTTGTAAAAAAAACAATGATGCTACTAGAGTTGAAAATTTATTTTTTAGAGAGGTTGTTAGACTACATGGTGTTCCATTAATGATCACCTTAGATTGGGATAGAAGGTTTATAAGTCACGTATGGAGGACTATATGGGGTAATATGGGGATAAAGCTACATTTAATAGTGTATATCACCCCTACACTTATGGGCAGACATAAGTAGTAAACCAAAGCTTGGAAAATATTCTAAGGTGTATTGTTGGAGAAAAACCAAAACAGTAGGACTTGGCCTTACCACAAGCTGAGTTTGCATATAATATTTCAATCAACAGGTCAAAAACAAATCTTCTTTTATGATTATTTATGATAAAAATACCAATGGTGTATAAGATATGATTGATCTACTTATTCAAGGTAAAATCAGTGATGATGTAGAGGCATTTTTAGAGCACATACATGAATTGCAGGAAGGTGTGAGAAAGAAGTTGAAATATAGTAATGAAAGGTATAAGATAACAATAGATGCAAGTACGAGAATGAAATTCATTGATGTGGGAGGTATGGTGATGGTTCACCTTAGGAAGGAGATTTTTTCTAAGGGTACACATAACAAATTGAATTATAAAAAAATTGGATCATGTAGAATTTTGAAGAAGATGAATGATAATGCCTATAAAGTGGAGTTGTTTGCTAATTTTGATATTTCACTAGTTTTAATGTTCCAAATTTGTATGAATTTCAAGTGAATTAAAATGAATTTGAAGAAGAAGAGGACATAAACTGGGAGCAATAGATACCTAAGAAGAAGAAAGAGAAAATTATGCAAGTACTTGATAAGAAGACAATCAGTACCAGGCAAGGAAACTACAACAAATACTTGGTACAATGGGAAGCTTTACAATAGGAAGATAATACTTGGATTTTAGAGTGGGAACTAAAATATATTGATAGCATAAATTTTCACGAGTTTGATCTAAGGAACTCGTAGGAACGAAGTTCTTTTCAACTAGAGGAGAATGATGTAGGAACCTATATTTTGGAGGGCATAACTTTTGATCCGACCATTGGATCAACTTGAAATTTTATGTGGAGCTAGATAATAAGGAAGACAATGGCATGACTAGGTGACATTATCATCTAGAAGATATTTTAGTATCATATTGGGCCCTAATTATTTCATCTAGTGCCCTGAAAATGGAATTTAGTATTTTTTAGAAAACTAGAAGAGTGAATATTTGGAATTTAATATCTTGTTATACATTGGTGGGTGTTAAGATTTTCTAGAAAGCCTAATATGGGTGGTATGATTTTAGGTATTAATTTAGAGGGTTATTCAATATTTTTAGTGAATTCCTAAAATGATAGTTTACCCAAAATAGTAATTTCCTATATTTAGGGCTTTAAGATTTAGGGTTTTACTTTAGGATATTTTTAGGGATATATATTCCCTTGGTATCATATTCTAAAATATGTGAAATCCAATAATGATAAAATAAAATATTTATCAGTTTATTTCCATTTATTGTAGTTCTTATGTTATTGGGGGATTTATCACTTTATTTATATTTGTCATAGTTTTTATGTGATTTAAGGTTATTTTTCTGACCTCTTGTAGATGGATTTACACCATTTGGTATCAGAGCAAGTTGGATATTCTTTTGGGATAGAAGGTAATCTTATAAATTATATTTATTCTACTATTATTATTTTTCTATTTGGAATAACATAGAATATCTTAGCATGAAGAGAGGAAGAGGAGGTTATGCCTAGGTTAATAGGTGTATGTATGAGCTACATGCACAAGTTGCTCAGTTGACTAGAATGATGGTCTGTATGAGGGAAATACATCCAATGGATTTTGTATATATAGATTCTAATAATTAGATTATGGAATAAGACAACAGGATAGAGGTTCATGTCGAGGAAGAACCAGAGGAGAAGCTAGATGAGCATCAGTTTGAGAATAGGGTAATTATGATCTTAGAAGAAAATATATATGGAATAAAGATTGATGTCCCTGAGTATGCAGGAGGGTTAAAACTAGAGGATCTAATAGATTGATTGAATAGCATGGAGAAGTTATTTGAGTGGAAAGAGCTTTCAAAGGAAAAAAATTGAAGATTGCATGCACAAAGTTGAAAGGGTATGCATTTATTTGGAGGGATTATCTATAGAAGGAGAGACAAAGAAAATGAAAGAAAAATATTAGGGTCTGGTGTAAAATAGAAATAAAATGAAGTAGTAATTCTTTCCCAAATATTATGCTCAATTTTTTTTTTGTAGACTTCAAAACCTTAGACAAAATTATCAAAGCATTGAGGACTACACCAATGAATTATACAAGTTATCAATTCAAATGGGGCTTGAAGAGTTAGAAGAATAGAAGATTGCAAGGTATGTGAATGGATTAATTTATTCCATACAAGATGAGTTGAGTATGCTTTAGATCTATAATGTATAATATGCATATCAGTCATCATTAAAATTAGAATAGAAACCATAAAATGAGTAATTTTAGAAGAGGAGTGAAGAAAGGACCATCATCACCTTCAGTTAGAGGGCATCCCTCAAAGGGAGAATATTCTAGTATAAAGAAACAAGAAGAGTTTGGGCAGGGTCAAGGTAACCACCAGAGAGGTGGAGGATGAAATTAGGATGGCCCACAAAGACAATATATCTATTATAGATGTAGTGAGGAAGGGTACAAAGCTTTTTATCTCTACACTATCCTTCATAGGAAAGAAGATAAGGATAATAAGCTAGAGTTAAGGGAGAATATGCATGATGTTGGAAGGGCATGCATTGATTTGGTGGGATCATCTACATAAGGAGAGGCAAATAAAATGAAATGAAAATATTAGGATCTGGTGTAAAATGGAAAAAAAAAATTGAAGAATAAATTATTACCTAAATATTATGCCCAAATGTTGTTTTGTAGACTTTATAACCTCATATAAAAGGATCAAAGCATCAAGGACTACACCAATGAATTCTACAAGTTATCAATTCAAGTGAGGCTTGAAGAGTGAGAATAACATAAGTTTGCAAGGTATGTGAATAGATTAAGTTATGCCATACAATATGAGTTGAGTATACTTCAAACCCATAGTGTAGAAGATATAGATCAATTAGCATTAAAAGTAGAATGGGAAACCATAAGAGTAATTTTAGAAGAGGAGTTAATAAAGTATCATCATCACCTTTAGTTAGAGGATATCCCTCAAAGGGAGAATCTTACAGCACAAAGAAATAAGAAGAATATATGTAGGGTCAAGATAACTAGCAGAGAGGTGGAGGATCTCAAAGAGGAATATTCTATGGCATAGTATGAAATTAGAATGGTCCATGAAGGCAATATACTTGTTATTTTGAGTGTCCAAAATATCCCATATAAGAAAGAAGATAGGGAGATTAAGCTAAAATTAATTTTACTGAGATTGAAGAGCAATATGAGGTAAAATTCATTGTAGATGTGGGGGGAAAACTCATGATAAAAAGGACAATGATCATCCCAAGGAAGGAGAAAGCATAAGATAATTATTATGGTGATTCCTAGCTGCATACAAATATCTTTTGAACAAGATGCACATTTGGAGGAAAGGTATGTAAGATGATTATTGATAGTGGTAATTATGAACATATAGTTTCAAATGAATTGGTTGATAAACTTAACTTAAAGTGTGAGAACTCATATCCCTATCATATATTGTGGTTCAATAAAAGGAATGAGGTAACTGTAGATAATATGTGGTTAGTTAAATTTTTGATTGGGAATACCTATAAGGATGAAGTGTGGTGTGATGTAATTTCTATGATGCATATCACTTATTTATGGGGAGGCCTTGGCAATATGATATAAAGGCTACCCATGATGAGGAAGGAATAATTACACATTTTGTAAGGATGGAGTAAAAGTGGTCCTATTACCACATAAGTAAGAAGAGTAGAGTGAAAGCCTATTGATGACTAAGAAATTTGTCATGGGGATGAAAGAAGTTAGGTTTTGTTGTGTTGACAACAAAGAAGGTGGATATCAAAGATGTTGTTATACCACCTGTGGTAGCAAAGTTTAAATAGTATGCAGATGTCATACTAGAAGATTTACCAAATGGATTACCCCCAAAAAGGATATTCAACATCATATTGATCTAATTCTATGATTGGATCTTCGAAATCAGGTAGCCTACAAGATTAGCCCCATGTAGAATGAGTTGAACAAATAATTGATAGAATTAATAAATAAGGGATTTATTATAAAAAGTATGAGTCCATGTGTGACTCTTGCACTATTGACATCAAAGAAAAATGGTACGTGGCAGATGTGTGTGGGTAGTAGAGAAATCAATAAAATTACAATCAAGTTCAGTTCCCAATTCTAAGACTAGATGATATGATGGATGTGCTAGTAGAAGCATGATGTTCTAGCAAAATTGACCTATGTAGTGGATACTACCAGATTCGAATTCAAGGATATGGATGGAAGACTACCTTCAAAGCAAAATATGGTTTGTGTGAATGGTTGGTGCTACCATTTGGATTATCCAATACACCCAGTACATTTATGAGAATGATAAACATAGTATTGCAAGAATTTATTGGTAATTTTATGGTTGTGTACTTTGATGACATTCTAATATTCAGTATGAATGAAGAAGAATGCTTGTTACATTTGAAATTAGTGTTAGAGTTGTTAAGGAAGGAAAAGTTGTATGTCAACATAAAGAAGTGTAAATTCCTTCAGAAGAGTCTAGCGTTATTGGGATTTGTAGTCTCAAAGGATGGCTTGGTGATGGGTAACGATAAGGTGAAGGTAATTTTGGAATGGTCCATTCCAAGAAATGTGATGTTGGTGAGGATTTTCCATTGTTTGGCATCTTTTTACAAGAAATTTATTAATAATTTTAGTAGCATTGTTGCACCTATAATAGAGTGTACAAAGAGGAGAGATTTTTTATGGACAAAGTCATCAACAGAGAGTTTGGAACTATTGAATAATAACATGTCAAAAGCACCTATTTTGGTATTGCCATATTTTAGCAAGCTATTTCAGGTTGATTGTGATGCCTCTCATATGGGAATTGGAGCTGTGTTGAGTGAATAAGGATGACCTATAGCATTCTTTGGTGAAAAATTGAATGATGTAAGGAAGAAATATTGTACTTATGATGTGGAATTCTATGCTATTGTGTAGGTATTGAGTCACTAAAGACATTACTTAGTGGCTAAAGAGTTTGTGTTATTTAATTATTATGAAGCATTGAGGTATGTAGATACCCAAAATAAATTAAACAATAGGCATGCAAAGTGGGTATCATTTTTGCAAGAGTATAAATTTATTTTGAAGCATAAGTTAGGTAAGCAAAATCAAGTTGTTTATGCTTTGAGTATACATGTACTATTATTGATTACTATCAAGCATGAAGTAGTCGGATTTGAGGCAATTAAGAAATGTATGAATATGATCCAAGTTTTTGTAATATTGTAAAGCAATGTAAGAATCTAGTGTTGGGAGAAGTTGGTAGTGATGATTGTAATTATTTGATGCAAAATAGTTATTTGTTTAAAAAGAAGCAGTTGTGCATTCTTGTTGATTCAATAAGGGAGAACATTATTAGAGAACTACACAATGAAGATTTGGATGGGTACTTTGGAGTGAGTAAGATGATTGCTCTCATAGAGGAGAAGTATTATTAGCCAAAGGTAAATATAATCAAGTTTGTGTTAAGATGTAGAGTGTCACAAATGGCAAAAGGCCATGTATAGAATATAGAGATTTATATTCCTTTTCCCATTCCTACAGGACCATGGATAAATTTGAGCATGGATTTTGTGTTTGGGTTGCCTAAAACACAATGAAGTAAGGATTACATTTTTTATGTAGTAGATAGGTTTTCTAAGATGGCACTTTCCATTGCTTTCCAGAACACCAATGATGCTACTAGAGTTGTAGATTTATTTTTTAGAGAAGATGTTAGACTACATGGTGTTCCAAAAATGATCACCTTAGATCAAGACACAAGGTTTTTGAGTCACTTTTGGAGGACTCTATGGGGAAGATGAGGACAAATCTATAGTTTAGTAGTGCATATCACCCCTATATTGATGGGTAGATAGAAGTAGTAAATAAAATATTGGAAAATATTCTAAGGTGTATTGTTGGAGAAAAACCAAAATAGTGAGACTTAGCCTTATCACAATTTGAGTTTGTATATAATATTTTAGTCAATAGGTCAACATAAAATCTCCTTTTTAGATTTTTTATGATAAGAATCCCAATCGTATGCTATATTTGATTGATCTAGCGATTCAGGGTAAAATCAGTTTTGATGTCGAAGTATTTGTAGAGCTCATATAAGAATTGTAAGAAGGTGTAAGAAAGAAGTTGCAAGATAGTAATAAAAGATATAAGGTAGTAGAAGATGCAAGTAGGAGAATGAAATCCTTTGAGGTGGGAGACATAGTTATGGTTCAACTCAGGAAGGAGAGGTTTACCATGGGAACATATAAAAAATTGAAGTATAATAAGATTGGACCATGTAGAATTTTGAAGAAGATGAATGATAATACCTATAAAGTGGAGTTGTCTGCTGATTTTGATATTTCACCAGTTTTTAATGTTACAATTCTATGTGAATTTCATGAGGATGAATATGAATTCAAAGAAGAAGAGGACATAAACTAGGAGAAACAAATACCTAAGAAGAAGAAATATAATATTATGCAAGTACTTGATAAGAAGACAATCAGTACTAGGCAAGGAAACTACAATAAATACTTGGTACAATGGGAAGGATTACAACAAGAAGATAATACTTGGATTTTATAATGGGAATTAAAAAATATTGATTGCAGAAAGTTGTAGGAGTTTGATCAGTGGAACTTGTAGGAGCAGAGTTCTTTTCAACAATAGGAGAATGATCTAAGAGCCTATATTTCAAAGGGCATAACTTTTGATCCAATCATTAGATTGACTTGAAATTTTACATGGAGCTAGATAATAAGGAGGAAAATGGTGTGGTTAGGTGACCTCATTATCTAGAAATTTTTTTAGTATTGTATTGGTACCTAATTCCTTCATCTAGTGCCATTAAAATGGAATTTAGTATTTTTTTTAGAAAATTGAAAGAAAGAATATTTGGAATTTAATAACTTCTTAGACATGAGTAGGTGTTAATATTTTCTAGAAGGTATAATATGGGTGATACAATGATGGGTATTAATTTAGAGGGCTATCTGAGATTTATGGTGAATTCCTAAAATGGCAATTTGTCCAAAATAGTAATTTCTTATATTTAGGGTTTGAAGATTTAGAGTTTTTATTTAGGGTATTTTTTGGGACATATATTCCCTTGGTATCATATTGTAAAAGGTGTGACTTCCAAGAATGAGAAAATAAAATATTTATTAGTTTATTTCCATTTATTTTAGCTCTTATGTGATTGGGATATTTACCACTTTATTTATATTTATCATAGTTTTTATGTGATTGGAGGTTCTTGCTTTGATGTCTTGCAGCTAAATTTACACCATTTGGTATCACAACAAGTTGGATCTTGTTGCAGGAGAGAACATTATATTGTCAATTACATTTATTCTAAAATTATTATTTTTCTACCTAGAATAACATAGAAAATATTATTATGAAGAGAGGTAGAGGAAGTTATACCTAGGTTAATAGGCGTATGCAAGAGTTGTAGGTACAAGTTGTTTAGTTGACTAGAATTATGGCTCATGTGAGGGAAAGACATCCAATAGATATTGTAGGTCTAGATTCTAATAATGATATTGTATAAGGAGACAACAAGACATAGGTTCATGTTGAGGAAGAAGCAGGGTAGAAGCTAGAGCCAATCTAAGGCAGAAGTTGTTGTAGACATGGGAGAAAATCTCATGATAAGGACAATGATCATCCTAAGGAAGGAGAATGGATAAGAAAATAATGGTGGTGATTCTTGGTTGCATATGAATATCTTTCAAACAAGATGCACATATGGAGGAAAGGTATGTAAGATGATTATTGATAGTGGTAATTGTGAAAATATGGTTTCAAATGAAATGGTTGAGAAACTTAACTTAAAGTGTGATAAGAACATGTATACCTATCGTATATCATGGTTTAAGAAAATGAGTGAGGTAATTTTAGATAAGAGGTTTTTTGTTAAGTTTTAAAAAGCGAATACCTACAAGGATGATGTGTGGTGTGATGTAATTCTGATGGATGTATGCCACTTATTTTTAGGGAGGCCTTGGTAATATGATAGGAAGGCTACCCATGATGGAGGAAGGAATACTTGCACATTCTGGAAAGATGGAGTAAAAGTGGTCTTATTACCACATAAGGAAGAAGGCTAGAGTGAAAGCCTATTCATAACTAAGAATTTTTTCATGGAGATGAAAGAAGCTAGATTTTGTTATGTGTTAATAACAAAGAATGTGGATACTAAGGATGTTTTTATACCACCTATAGTAGTAAAATTGTTGAAAGAGTATGTAGATGTCATACCAAAATAGTTACCAGGTGGATTACCCCCAAAAAGGGATATTTAGCATCATATTGATCTAATTCTAGGATCAACTCTTCCAAATCAGATAGTCTATAGGATAAGCCCTATGTAGAATAAGGAGTTGAACAGATAAGTGATAGAATTGATAAAGAAGGGAGTTGTTAGAGAAAGTATGAGTCCATGTAACTCCTACAATTTTGATACCAAAGAAATATGATGCACGGTGGATGTGTGTGGGTAGTAGGGAAATCAATAAAATTACAACCAAGTATCGATTCCCAATTACAATAGTAGATGATATGATGGATGTGCTATCAAGAGCACAATATTTAAGTAAAATTGACCTACATAGTGGATACTACCAGATTTGAATCAAGGAAGGAGATAAATGGAAGAGTACCTTCAAAATAAAATATGGCTTGTATGAATGGTTGGTGATGCTGCTCATATTATCCAATGCACCAAGTACATTTATGAGAATGATGAACAAAGTATTGCAAGAATTTATTAGTAATTTTGTGGTTGTCTATTTTTATGGAATTTTGATATTCAGTAAGAATGAAGAAGAATACTTATTGCATTTGAAATTAGTGTTAGAGTTGTTAAGGAAGGAGAATTTTTATGTCAAACTAAAGAAGTGTAAATTCCTTCAGAAGAGTCTAGTGTTCTTGGGATTTGTAATATCAGAGGATGGCATGAGGATGAAAAAGAGAAGGTGAAGGTAATTTTAGAATTTCCCATTCTAAGAAATGTGATGGAGGTGAGGAGTTTACATGTCTTGGAAATTTTTTATAGGAAATTCATTAGGAATTTTGGTAGCATTGTTGCACCTATAATAGTGTACGAAGTAGAGAGAATTTGTATGGACAAAGGTAGCAACATAGAGTTTTTAACTATTGAAGAAGAAGGTGTTAGAAGCACCTATTTTGGTATTACCAAATTTTATCAAGCTATTTGAGTTTTTTTTTTATGTCTCACATGTGGGAATTGGAGTTGTGTTGAGTCAAGAAGGGTGGCCTATAGCATTTTTTAGTGAAAGTTTGAATGATGTAAGGAATAAATATTCTAATTATGATGTGGAATTGTATGCTATTGTGTAGGCATTGAGACACTAGAAACATTACCTAGTGGCTAAAGAGTTTGTGTTATTTACTCGTCATGAAGGATTGAGTTATGTAAATACCCAGAAGAAATTAAATAGTAGGTATGCAAAGTGGGTATCATTTTTGCAAGAGTATACATTTGTTTTTAAGCATAAGTTAGGTATGCAAACTCAATTTTATGATGCTTTGAGTAAATGTGTAGTATTATCGACTACTATGGAGCATGAATTAAATGGATTTGAGGCTATAGAAATAGAAAATTGACCCACTTTGAGTGGGCAATATCCCTTAGTGCCCCTAAGAGGCCCTCAACCCCTGCCAAGAGCAAGGGAAGACCTCTTTGCCTCCCTTTTTTAATTTGTTCATATTTTAATGAAATCACACCCCGTATTTATGAGATGCAACTTCGTGCAAGCGATATCGCACCTCGGGTGCCTCGACAGGATATCGCCCATCGGGACGGGTGAACTTCACTATTTTAACCTTTCTTTTTAATTTAATTTTTATTTTATTCTTTTGAGCCCACTTAGACCTAGGTTTAAACCCTCCAACGTGTTTTGGCATCGACTTTGGGTTTATTTTTCCCACCTTTTTCCCTCCGCTTTCATCTATAAAAGGAAGGATGTTCTTGCTTAATCATATGCAATTTTTTGATGTGTGATCTTAGTGTGAAATTTTTATTATTGATTAAGCTCAAAATATTTATGATAGTTCGTTCTTCTTCCTTTATTTTCTCTATTGCAAGCTAACCCCAAAGTGCGAATTTCAAATTTGATCTTCTATTGCATGGATTGGATTGATTTATTGTGTGACTTGGTGGATCCATGGTGTAGTTCGAAGAGATAGAGTGCCCACTCGGATACTTCAATCTTCTCTACCTTCTTTTGCAATGTCCATTAGGGTTTGCTTACTTTACTTTTGATATTTATTTTATCTTCTACACTCACTTTTTATTTTTTATTATTTTGTAGTGATACCACACCCTGCATTAGTGAGACACGAATTTCCCTACCCTAATTAGGGCAAATTAGTCTATAGAAGTGAAATCACATCGCATCCAGGCAAGGCATGACTTTACTGCTACATTATCACGCTCGCTCCAAGCGGGGCATGATTTTTCCCTAGAGCACATCGGGGCTAATTTCAAGATTTTTTTTTCACTATTACATTCCATTCTACTTCTAGATCATACTGTTGTATTTTGTTTTCTATTCTCTATTACTATATTTCTATTTTATGATTAATTCTCCAAAGGTCAATTTTCACTTTTGTATTAAAATGTCATCTAAAAGGACCTAGGGGGCTTGACTGTTGCACCTCCAAGATATTTTACACAGTGGCCTAAGTAGGTCCCCTAATGCTAATTCTATTTTTTAGTGTTTCATGAGTGATATTGCAGAAACATGTATTCTTGATATCATTGGACAAGAGGTAGAAAATGCTAAATCAACCATCGATCTAGATAAGTGTTCTAATCATTTTATTGGTTGAAGATTTGATTTAATTATTGATTCCTAGGCATCTAAAAGTAAAAGGTATTTAGTTTGCATCTAGGGATAATTTCTGTGCATCTATTTTGCATATTTTTGCTTTAAAGGTTTTCTAAAATCAAACCCTAGGCTAGTGAGCATTCAAAATAAAGAATCATTCTAGGATAGCTCTTGTATGCTTGCATCCTATTTTTAGCTATCCTATTCTATTTTATGCATTATCCTTTATATTTTCTAGCTTAGATCTAGAAAGGCCAAACTTAGGTGTTTGTCTTGAAACTGAATACATCAAACTATCCTAAATATCCTGAGGACTTGGAGCGAGTCCTTAAACCATTCCTAGTGAACCCTTCCCCCTAGCACCGAGTGTAGAGCACAACATACCCTCGTGGTTCACCCCACAAAATGTTCCCTCCTTGCAGATCCAGCCTTTTGTTTGGGAATTGTATGTGGTAGGGCAGTTTTTCCCCTCTACATATTTGGTGAAACCAACGTGAACACGTCTTTTTCTTTTTAAACACTAAGCAAGATCATTAATTCTATTTGGAAAAATATTTAAGTAATTAAGAATTTTCTTGTTAGTGTTTTCCCCTATTTTTTTTCACTACTTCTAATGGCTCCTTTCCTTAGAAGTCATAGGAAACAATTAGAGTCTGATTATGTTCCTTTGGAAGATGATCATATTGATAGGGAAAACCCTAATGTAGATCTAGAAGAGCAAGAAGAGGTAGACATGGAAACTGAGACTAATCCTAATCCTTTTGCTGGACCTAACGGGAGTTATGTCTTTTCATCATTTGATCACATTTAGGAATTCATGAAAGCTCATAAGGAAAAACTATTGGAATATGTGGAGCGAGAAGATCATCTTGAAAAAGAGGATGCTACTCCTTCCCCTCCTAATAGCTCTCCTTTGCTTCATCATGGTATTCCTACATCTCAATACTTGCATCAAAATAATTTTAAGAACCAAGTAACTTGTGCCATTACTAATACCACCAATATTGGAGGGAATCTGCAAGTCCCTCTAACTAGTAGTGGCCCAAAAACTTATTCTCAATTTCCTTCTTCATCCTCTAAAGTCAATATTATTGCTTTTGTTCCACCAAATGTTAGTTATCCACAAAGTGCCACATACAACCAAAGTATCCAAATTTTGAATCCAACATCAGGGTTTCAACATACATACATTCCCCCTTTGGGAAGTCTGGGAAACATACATAGTAATCTAGAAATGCATAATTTGACAAGTGTTGTGAATCAATTGGTTTCAAGAATGGATATGATTCAACCTTTAGGGTTTACATACAACTATAAAGAAATGTGTAGTCAGCCATTGGATCCTATTGTTGTTGCTAGACCTTATCCTAAGCATTTTTCTATGCCAGTGTTTCCAATATATAAAGGGATTGAATATCCAATAGAGCATTTGAGAGGATTCAGGATAGCTTGTCATGATCTTATTTATGATGATATGCTCTTATTGAAAACATTTCCAAAGAGTCTTGTTGGAATGGCATTAGAGTGGTATTATCGGTTGCCCAACTATTCTTTGAAAAGTTTTGAGAAGACTGCAGAGATGTTTGTTCATCAGTTTAGTGCTTATATTGAAAAGGAAGTAACAATGAGAGATTTATATGATTTAAAGCAAAGTAAAGAAGAAATTTTTTCAGAATTCTTAGCTCATTGGAGAAGTTTAGTTGGCCAATTAAGACAACTTGTGTCTCAGAAAGATATGCTTGATATATTCATTGGTAATTTACAAGAACAATTATCTTATGCTCTAGAAACTACTACTATCACATATTTAGATCAAGCAATTGAGTTAGCAAGAAAAGTGGAACAAGATCTCATTAGAAGAGGTCAGCTCAAGGTTAAAGAAGATAAGCCAATTAAGTCTCAACCTAAGAATAAACAAATAGGAGGTAATAGTGATAGTAGGCCTGTTAACAATGTTACTAACAACCTACAAAATATTGTACTTCAAAAACCTCCTCAAAGAAACTTCACAAGACTTAATATGCCTATGGAAGTAGTTTTGAAATAACTATTGGATGCTAAAGCAATAGAATTACCTCCTATAAGATAGCCAGATACTACAACTCATTGGTATAAGGTAGGTCAATATTGCACTTATCATAGAGTAGAAGGACATTGGACGAACACTTGTAAGAAATTGAAGCATGTGGTTCAAGATTTGATTGATGCAAGATGCATTGATTTAGGAAATCTCCAATCAACAAGTAGTCAAAATCCTACCCAACAAGCTCCAACAACAAATCAAGATATGGGGATATTTAAGGATCCTCTACCTAAGCATGAGCAACAAGAAACCAATCAAGTGGCTCATCAAGATGATTCCCTATGCCATAGTAATGTGGTTGGTATGGTTGGGGTAACTACAAGGAAACATGCTCAAAATCAACAACATCAGCAAGGACAGAGTTTAGTATCTCAACCCAGCTCAATTTTAAAGGAGAATCAGAGAAGAGATTCAGCTACAAGGATTCCACCTATAGTGTTGAGGCCACAACCACAGGTTTCATTTGATCTTCAGAAGTAGTTAGAGCTTTTGCATACTTCTCCTGATCACAGAAATGCTTTAATGAAATTTTTACAACAATAATCTATTTCCCCAGACATCCCTCCTGATGCCATAGTTGACACCATTGGTTCTTTTGGGATACATCATGTCTCATTCTCAGATGATGATAAACCTTCCTCAAATTTACATGGATATTCATCACTTTACATCACCACACTTATTGGGGATACCCTTATCAAGCGAGTTTTTATTGATAATGGTTCATCCCTCAATTTGTGTACATATCAATTCTTTCAAAAATTTGGATTAAAAGAGGAAGATTTAACAAAAACTGATATCATCATTAAAGCTTTCAACAATGAGTCCCAAGAGGCTTGTGGTGTCATATCTCTTCCCTTAAAAGTAGGGCTGAGAATATTAGATACTTTATTTTATGTGGTACACTGTCCTGCATCTTTCAATATTCTTCTTGGGTGACCTTGGATCCATGCTATGAAGGTTGTCCCTTCTACTTTTCATCAATGTCTCAAGTTTGAGTTCAAGAATCAAGTTATCACCATTCCAGGTGACCCTCGACCATTTGAATTATGTTCAAATATAGAGTTAGCTCAAATCGATTCTTATTCTTGTCCTTCTATTTCTTCAAAAATTTCTCCATGTTCCTCATCATCAAATTTCCAAGCATTTTCAAAGTTTAAAAGTGAGTGAGGAACATAAGACCCATTCTTTCTCCTTGGATCATGATAATCAGTTTCTTCAAGAGCCTCTTCTGGATCTAGCCAAGCTACCACCTTCACCCCGAACTATGGGCTTGCCTCATAAGAAGGGTGATGTTGTACACATTGGCATGTGTGCTTTTATCTTTGGAGGTATGGCTTCTGAAGAAAAGCTTCATGGTAGCAACCCATCTCTCAATGAGCACTCTTTTGCTCAATGCTATCTCACTAATGACTATCCCCTTCCTAAGAAGATCCTGTCCGGTATGGGATATGCAGGTAAAGGATTGGGACCACAACAGAAGGGTATTCAAGAACCCTTGGATGTTGATATTTGGCCTAGGAGATGTGGTATAGGTTTTATACCTAATAAGAATGAACCTTTGCCTTTTGAGGATGATGACCATCTTATGACTTATGCATAATACATGGAATATCAAAAGTTGTCAATAGATGATAATACAAGTGTTAATTTTTCTTTTCCTTCAAATATAATGTCTTGTAATATGATTGGCTCTATTTTTTCTAAATATAACTTTGCTTCTACGCTAGAGAATGAGGAATCTTTGTATGATGTCTTTTATGTTAAAAGGAATGGTGCTATTAGAAAATGTTGTGATTATCATGCCATGAATGTTGAATGAAGAGCCTTAAAAGAGCTTCTCCATGATTTTGAGGATGTCTTCGATCCAACACCTCATGGCACACCCATTTATTTTGATAAGATGTATGGTATATTTAGGCTTTGCATTGATTTTAATTCTCTATAAAAAAAAAAATCAGCAAAAACTTTCATATAGTTGCATCTTCATTTTCCATTGCATTTTCTCCTACTTGCTCATATTGCATTATTTTCTTGTCATATTTGCATGGTTTCTTGACATCTAAACAAACACCTTGCATGTTTGCTTGTCATAAATGCATGATTGATTGTTCATGACTACTTGCTCATATAGATTTTGGGGATCTTGCGACAATGGCATGTGATGAGACCTAGTTAGGTCATAGCTCACATGCATTGCACTTCTCACTAGGACTCTGATGCCTAGCAAGATCCCCCTAGGGATTATTTCCTTCCTCCTTTTATTCTTATGATCGCTTATTCTCCTTTTCTTGATTTCTTCATGATGTTGTACAAAATATTTCTCAAAGTCCCACTCTGGGATAGCACTTGCATACTATTTTTACACATATTACACCCCATATGGGATACTTATACATCCTAAAGGGTATTGCACTATTTACGATCCTCTATCGGGTCATACTCTCTTTTGACTCAGTAGGCTCAACACCCCATTACAGGATAAGCTCCTTGGTCATTTTTAGCAGACCTCGACATACATCCTAGTGGGTAATCACCTCACAATAGTCAATAAAGGAGCAACCACCCATAGTGGGTCAAACCTCCACACACTTTTTTCACATTGATGCAAGTACTACACCCATAGCAGGTCTAGCTACCTCATTTATCCAATCCATAGTGTCTGGCTACACTGGTTCGCTGCAACCTATGCTAGCCTTATACTTTGGATCATTCATTCTTCTCCTTTTTTGATGGTTGACCTTTGGACCTCCCTATTTTCTCTTCTTCTTCTCTTCCTTATCTTCTTATTCTCTCTTCTTCCTCTATTTCTTCTCTCTTTTTCTTCTCTTCCTTTTCTTCCTTTCTTCCTTCTATACTTCCTTTTCTCTTCTTCTTTCTTTCTCTTGTTTTTCTCTTGCTTGATCTCATTTCTCCTCCTTTCTTCTCCTTGTTCTTATTCTGTTTGCATTCATTCATCCTTCATGTAGTGTGCATTAGGATAGTTTGCATTCATAAAAACACTTAAAATAAACAAGCAAAACATATAAAAACATGCATTAAAACATTTCACATAGAACACATAAAATCACAATAAATCCACAGCTATGTATTACTCGTAGGAAAAAGAGTACATCGTGTGAGGTTGGTGTACCACAATCCAGACTCGGTACACTCAACCTAGGGATGCACACCACAATCAAAAACTAGTGCATCATCCCGATCCCTAGCCTATCCTATCCTAGCTCTAAGAGCCAGCTCCCTCTGGCCCTCCCTGGGGTGGAGGTAATCTCAGCTGTGCCACCGACTACTGAGATATCATCGGTACCCATGATCAGGATCACGACCTACTCATTGACTAAAGGGATGGAGGAGGCTCCATCCTCCACTCTAGAGGGACAACTACGTAGTAAGCCATCTCATAAAATATGGCTCTCCAAATGGCTATCTCCAAACCCTGAAGGAGCTACACCGCATCCCCTACCTAGCTACTCCCAATGGTAGCCATCCCCTTAGCCCTGGCCCACTGGCACTCTTCATCTATCCAGGATACCTCTCCCTGCAATTAGGTAACCTCTGCTAGTGTACTATCCCTCTTAGTCTATAGCTAGACCATCTATGTCTGTAGAGAAGCTAGCTATACCCACAACTCCTCTATCCCCTGGCTCTGGCCTCCTACCACTATTGATGTGGATGCTACCCTAGGGTCTCTAACCTATGGCCCCTCTGCCTATGTGGGGGCATCTCTCACCCCTCCCTCTCTAGTCTCTACTCCTGGGATGGTCTCCTCTACCACCCGGATCTAGACCCATGTCAACCTCTATCTAGGCATAGTAGGAGCCTGTTATGCCCTCTTTGTGGCCCTACGAGCTACCTCTCAGAATACTTACTACATGCCCAGGTCCATCACCTGGTGCCTCTGTACTAGTACGGGTGGGGAGATCCTCTAGGGCACAACTCCTCTGTACCACCACCTGTACTCGATGGCCACCCCTACATCACCTACCCCTAGATCGACATAAGGAGGATCGTCTATGTCCTCCTCAGCCCATATGGTGAGTTTTGGCTCACCTCCAATCCCTATTGGGTCTCGGGTCACCCTTCGATACCAGTAGTCCCCCAGGTCTAGGATTCCCTGTAAGATCCTAAATTGCCATAGGACTCGGTCGAACCTGAGCACCTCTGGCTCTCCCCTCTCTGATCTTAGCCATCTGATCCTCCTCACCCTCGCCAAATCTATCCTATCATCTACCTAGCTAGGGTGAAGCCTCCATGGTCGCCAGATGAGTTGTGTATCCCATAACTCATCGATCACCCACCTCGCTAGTGGTAGGTTCCCTACATAGGCCCTCATGGTCCTCTCCAAGGATCTCAACCATCTGTATGTTGTTGGTCACTCTGGATTGAGCAATGGCCCTGGTAGTGCTAATGGTCTCTATATCGTGATGTGCTCCCAACACCACACTTGGAGAAAAGTCATACACACCAATCCTATACATCACTTATACACGATGTTGTACAATATCTTGTATAGGTGGGCCAACACATAAGGACCCCATGCAAATCGAACTCCCTAATATCGCATGTCTACCACTACTCCTACCAGTACCCATGGCAAGTATCATATGCTAGTGTGGTAGGTCAAGAGACCAGCCACAACCCCTAAGAGTACCGTGGTCAGAGGGTCCACTCCATAGCGATCGACTAGGTCATCAACTGCTATGGTGCCCTCTCGCACCTGGCGGGTGAAACCTATGGAAAATTATTGTAGAGTAGTTGCCTTCCCATGGGCCCTGTAAACCTCATTCCTCCTAATGGGGATCCTCAAGATCCACCACACATCCTCCAGTGTGATGGTCATCTCCCCTATCGATAGCCAAAACGTAGAAGTCTCCAGATACCACCGCTCTACTAGGGCGGTCAACATAGCCCTATCTGTCTCGATCTGTGGCATCCTCGCCATGTGGTCCAGCCCAACCACCTCCAGTCTAGCCCTCTCCATCGACCCCAGAGCATCTAGCTCTACCAAATCCCCTACTCACCACTCTCGACTCTCGAGAATACCTAGCTGCACTCAACAAATAAAATAAAATTTAATCAGTTCCATCATAAAGTCAAATTAATTAAAATTATTTCAACATAAAAAATTACAATTCAAAATTTACACTTTAGGATTTACTTGTTTACTTTATTTTCTTCCTTTTTATCTTTTTCTTTTGATTTTCTTCTTTTTCCTTAGTTTTCACAAAATCGCATCCCCTTTTTAAGGTGCACGACTTCGCTTTCATGAAATCGCACTCCCCTATTTTTTGGGCGTGATTTCATGAAGTCGCGCCTGGTTTTTACCAAGAGCAATTTGATCATGTTTCACCCAAGGCAAAATCATTCCCAATCCATAAAGTTATTCCCAGTTTATGGCATGAAATTCATCGATTTTTATGGTGATTTCCCCTAAAAAATCCTAAAAACCCTAATCAAATTACACAAAACAAGAAAAAATAAAGTAAAAGGAGGGTCACAAGATAATCCTTACCCGACATTCTCTCTCGTAGTCACCACTCGGTGAACTAGAAGCACCATTGCCTTTTCTCCCAGAGCTCTATTTTCTCTCCTCCTCACAGTAAAAATGAATTAGGGTTTTACCCCTGTTTACCTTTTTAACCCTATTTTTTGTTTTTCTCTCTCCCCCATTTTTTTCGCTCGATTGTCGCTCTTTTCTCTCTCTTCTTCTGCATCAGTTCTTTTGAGTTTTTATGAAATGTTACTTTTTCATAAAAACTCGAGGGGGCACCCTAGCCTATAGAGGCATTAATGTCCCTAATGCCTCGATTTGCATGTAAATTAAAAAGTGTCTAGAATGACACTATTTTTGCACCACTCCTTTCTTCTAACCCGACCACCCCATTTTCACTTGTTTTTTTTCCTAGTGTGTGCCTACATCCTTTCTTTGATGCATTTAATAGGCCATAAATGCATCAAAGAGGGGGCAAAATGTAGACACAAAAAATTGACCCACTTTGAGTGGGCAATCTTCCTTAGTGCCCCTAAGAGGCCCTCAACCCCTACCAAGAGCAAGGGAAGACCTCTTTACCTCCCTTTTTTAATTTGTTTATATTTCAGTAAAATCTTGGCCCATATTTTGAGATGCAACTCGTGTAAGTGATATCATGCCTCATATTTATGAGGCACGACTTCATGCAAGCGATATCACGCCCCATCAGGACGGGGCACGACTTCATTGTTTTAACCTTTCTTTTTAATTTAATTTTTATTTTATTCTTTTGAGCCCACTTAGACCTAGGTTTAAACCCTCTAGCATGTTTTGGCATCGGCTTTGGGTTTATTTTACCCACCTTTTTCCCTCCACTTTTGTCTATAAAAGGAAGGATGTTCTTGCTTAATCATATGCAAGTTTTTGATGTGCGATCTTAGTGCAAAATTTTGATTATTGATTAAGCTCAAAATATTTATGATAGTTCATTCTTCTTCCTTTGTTTTCTCTACTGCAAGCTAACCTCGAAGTGTAAATTTTGGATTTGATCTTCTATTGCATGGATTGGATTGATTTGTTGTGTGACTTGGTGGATCCATGGTGTAGTTCGGAGAGATAGAGTTCCCGCTCGAATACTTCAATATTCTCTGCCTACTTCTACGACATCCATTAGGGTTTTCTTACTTTATTTTTGGCATTTATTTCATCTTCTGCACTCACTTTTTATTTTTCATTAGTCTGTAGTGATATCACACCTAGAATTAGTGAGGCATGACTTTGCCTACCCTAATTAGGGTAAATTAGTCTGCAGAAGTGAAATCACGCCCCGTCTAGGCAGGGCATGACTTTGTTGTTGCGTTATCGTGCCCACTCTCGAGTGAGGCACGATTTTTCCCTAGAGCACATCGGGGGTAATTTCAAGATTCTATTTTCACTATTGCATTCCATTCTACTTCTAGATCATACTACTGTATTTTTTTTATGTTCTCTGTTATTGTATTTCTATTTTATGATTAATTCTCCAAAGGTCAATTTTTACTTTTGTATTAAAAGGTCATCTAAAAGGACCTAGGGGGCTTGATTGTTGTACCTCCAAGATCTATTACACAACGGCCTAAGCAGGCCCCCTAATGCTAATTCTATTTTTTAGTGTTTCATGAGTGATCTTGTAAAAATAGGTATTCTTGATATCATTGGACAAGAGGTAGAAAAAGCTAAATCAACCACCGGTCTAGATAAGTGCTCTAATAATTCTATTGGTTGAAGATTTGATTTAATTATTGACTCCTAGGCATCTGAAAGTAAAAGGCATTTAGTTTGCATCTAGGGATAATTTATGTGCATCTATTTTGCATATTTTTGCTTTAAAGGTTTTATGAAATCAAACCCTAGGCTAGTGAGCATTCAAAATAAAGAATCATTCTAGGATAGCTCTTGTATGCCTGCATTCTATTTTCAGCTATCCTATTCTATTTTTTGCATTGTCCTTTATATTTTCTAGCTTAGATCTAGAAAGGCCAAACTTAGGTGTTTGTCTTGAAACTGAATACATCAAACTATCCTAAATATCTTGAGGACTTGGAGTGAGTCCTTAAACCATTCCTGGTGAACCCTTCCCCCTAGCACCGAGTGTAGAGCACAACATACCCCATGGTTCACCCCACAAAATGTTCCCTCCTTGTGGATCCAGCCTTTTATTTGGGAATTGTATGTGGTAGGGCAATTTTCCCCCTCTACAGAGGCAATTAAGAAAATGTATGAATATGATTCAAATTTTTGTAATATTGTGAAGTAATGTAAGAATCTAGTGTTGGGAGAAGTTGGTAGTGATGTTTGTGACTATTTGATACAAAATTATTATTTTTTTAAAGGGAAGAAATTGTGCATTCCTATTGGTTCAATGAGGGAGAATATTATTAGAGAACTGCACAATGGAGGTTTGGTTGGGTACTTTGGAGTGAGTAAGATGATTGCTCCTATAGAGAAGTATTATTAGCTTAAGGTAAAGAGGAACACAACCAGTTTTGTGTTAATATGCAGAGTGTACCAAATGGCTAAAGGCCATATGAAAAATATAGGTATTTATATGTATTTTCCCATTTCTACAAAACGATGGACAAATTTGAGCATGGATTTTATGTTTAGATTGCATAACACATAGCAAAGTAAGGATTCAATTTTTGTTGTAGTAGATAAGTTTTCTAAGATGATACATTTCATCACTTATCAAAAAACCAATGATGCTACTAGAGTTGTAGATTTATTTTTAGATAAGTTTTTGGAATACATGGTGTTCCAAAATGATCACCTCAAATCGGAACACAAGGTTTTTGAGTCAATTTTGGAGGACTCTATGGGGGAATATGGGGATAAAGATATAATTCAGTAGTGCATATCACCCCTAGAATGATGGGTAGATAGAAGTAGTAAACCAAAGTTTGGGACATCTTCTAAGGTATATTGTTGGAGAAGAACCAAAATAGTGGGGCTTAGCCTTACCACAAGTTGAGTTTGCATATAATAGTCTAGTTAATAGGTCAACAACAAAATTTCCTTTTTAGATTATTTATGATAAGAATCCCAATGGTGTGTTAGATCTGATTGATCTATCGATTCAGGGTAAAATTAGTGATGATGTAGAGGCATTTGTAGAGCACATACAAGAATTGTAGGAAGGTATCAAAAATAAATTGTAAGATAGTAATTAATGATATAAGGTAGTAGCAAATACATGGTGATGGTTCACCTCAGGAAGAAGAGTTATCTCAAGATCACATATAACAAATTGAAGTATAAGAATATTGGACTATGTCAAATTTTGAAGAAGATGAATGATAATGCCTATAAAATGGAGTTGTTTGCTGATTTTGATATTTCATCAGTTTTTAATGTTACAGATTTGTATGAATTTCATGGGGATGAATATGAATTTGAAGAAGAATATGACATAAAATAGGATTAGGAGATACCTAAGAAGAATAAAGAGAAAATTATGGAAGTACTTGATAAGAATACAATAAATATCATGCAGGGAAACCACAACATATACTTGGTACAATGGAAAGGTTTACAATAGGAAGATAATACTTGGATTTTAGAGTGGAAACTAAAAAAAATTGAAATCAAGTAGTTGTAGGAGTTTGATCAAAGTAACTCACAAGAGTGAAGTTATTTTCGACCATAGGAGAATTATGCAGAAGCTTATCGCCTAGAAGATTTTTCAGTATGGTATTGGACCCTAATTCCTTCATATAGTGCCTTGAAAATGGAATTTAGTATTTGTTTAGAAAATTAGAAGAAATAATATTTAGAATTTAAAAACTTCTTAGACATGGGTAGGTGTTAAAATTTTCTAAAAGGCCTAATATGGGTGATACGATGATAGGTATTAATTTAGAGGGCTATCCAAGATTTTTGGTAAATTTCTAAAATTATAGTTTACCGAAAAATTATAATTTCTTATCTTTAGGGCTTTAAGATTTAGGGTTTTGCTCTATTTTTTTTTAGGATATATATTTCCTTGGTTTTATCTTGTAAAAGGTGTGAAATATAGGAATAAGAAAATAAAACATTTATCATTTTATTTCTATTTATTGCAGCTCTTATGTGATTGAGAGATTTACCTCTTTATTTCTATTTGTCATAGTTTTTATGTGATTGGAGGTTCTTGTTCTAACCTCTTGCAGGTGGATTTACACCATTTGGTATTAGATCAAGTTGGATCTTGCTACGAAATAGAAGGTTATCTTGTCAATTACATTTATTCTAATATTATTATTTTTATTTGGAATAATAAAATATAAATTAGCATGAAGAAAGCAAGAGGAGGTTATGCCCATGTTAAAAGGTGTATGTAGGAGCTATAGGTACAAGTTGCATAGTTGACTAGAATTATGGCCTGTATGAGGTAAAAACATGCAATGTATTTTGTGGATGTGGATTCTAATAATAAGGCTATAGAAGGAGACAATAGGATAGAGTTTCATGTCAAAGAATAACCAAAGGAGAAGCTAGAGGAGCATCATTTTTAGAATAGGATAATTAGGGCCTTGCAAGGAACTAGATATTGGATCAAGATTGATGTCCCTAAGTATGCAGGATGATTGAAACTAGAGGAGTTGATAGACTAGTTTAATAGCATGGAGAAGTTATTTTAGTGGAAAGAACTTTCAAATGAAAAAAAAGTGAAGCTTGCATGCACGAAGTCGAAAGGGCATGCATTGATTTCATGGGATCATATACAAAAGGAGAGGCAAAAAAATAGAAAGAAAAATATTAGGGTCTAGTGTAAAATGAAAAAAAAAAATTGAAAGAGAAATTCTTGCCCAAATATTATTCCCAAAGGTTATTTTGTAGGTTTTATAACCTCATAAAAAGAATCAAGGCATTGAGGACTACACCAATGAATTTTACAAGTTATCAATTCGAGAGGAGCTTGAAGAGTCATAATAACAAAAGGTTGCAAGGTATGTGAATGGATTAAGTTTTGCCATACAAGATGAGTTGAGCATGCTTCTAGCTCATAGTGTAGAGGATGCATATCAGGTAGCATTAAAAGTAGAAGAGAAACATAAGAGGAGTAATTTTATAAGAAGAGTAAAGAAAGTACCATCATCACCTTTAGTTATAGGGCATCCCTCAAAGGGAGAATCTTATAGTGTAAAAAAACAAGAATAGTCTGAGTAAGGTCAAGGTAACCACCAGAGAGGAGGATCTTAGAGAGGAATAGACTATGGTAGAGGACAAATTTACGATGGCCTACGAAGGTAATATACCAATTATAGATGTAGTGAGGAAGGGCACATAACGATGGCCTACAAAGGTAATATACCAATTATAGATGTAGTGAGGAAGGGCACATATGTTTTGAGTATTTGTACTATCTTGCAGAAGAAAGAAAATATGAAGAACAATCTAGAGTCAATCTGGTTGAGGTTGAAGAGAAATATGAGGTAGAAGTTATTGTAGATGTGGGGGAAATCTCATGATACGAAGGAAAATAATCATCCCAAGGAAGGATAAAGCACAAGATAATTATGGTGGTAATTCTTGGTTGTGTACGAATATCTTTTGAACAATCTAGTTGAGGTTGAAGAGCAATATGAGGTAGAAGTTATTGTATATGTGGGAGAAATCTCATGATACAAAGGAAAATAATCATACCAAGGAAGGATAAAGCACACAATAATTATGGTGGTGATTCTTGGTTGTGTACGAATATCTTTCGAACAAGATGCACATCTGTAGGAAAGATATGTAAAATGATTATTAATAGTGGTAATTGTGAATATATGGTTTCAAATAAAATGGTTGATAAAATTTACTTGAAGCATGAGAAGAACCTTTATCCCTATCACGTATTTTAGTTCAATAAAGAGAATAAGGTAATGTTGGTCAAAATGACCACACCCAGGGAAATAAGGAGTAATATTCTTAGGATTTTGCTAAGTATGGAGAGCAGTCATGATCAGGTTGAATTTTTGGAAGCCTAAGGCAACGCTAAGGTGGGAAGTTGTGATTACACAACATTTTGAAGGCCAAATATGAAGCTAAGGTGGAGAGTCACGATTCCATGATATTTTGAAGGCCAAATATGAAGCTAAGGTGGAGAGTCACGATTCCATGACATTTTGAAGGCCAAAGATGAAGCTAAGGTGGAGAGTCATGATTTCATGACATTTTTAAGGCCAAATATGAAGCTAAGGTGGAGAGTCATGATTCCATGACATTTTGAAGGCCAAAGATGAAGCTAAGGTGGGAAGTCATGATTCCATGACATTTTGAAGGCTAAAGATGAAGCTAAGGTGAAGAGTCATGATTCCATGACATTTTGAAGGCCAAAGATGAAGCTAAGGTAGAGAGTCATGATTCCATGACATTTTGAAGGCCAAAGATGAAGCTAAGGTGAAGAGTCATGATTCCATGATATTTTGAAGGTCAAATATGAAGCTAAGGTGAAGAGTCATGATTTCACGATATTTTGAAGGCCAAGTGGACCACGATGTCTAAAGAGGTTAAGGAATATCATCGTAACAAGAAGATATCCAACCACTTCCAGTTGAGGATCCCATGCTCCCTCAACAGCTTCTGAACCATAATGAGCCTATGGGCATGATGTTGTAACAACTTTTAGTTTTTCTGTTATGTAAAAATCTTATATATAGAATGAGCGACCAAAAAATCAGGTCGGCTCTTAGGCATTTACAAGGCTATGTATACAGACTTCTAAAAGCTTAATAAAGATCATCCATTCTGGTTCTTGGCTCATTGGTGTTTCAAATCAAGTATGTATGTGTTGTCTATTGCTATATAAATCTAAGTTGAATGTAACCTGCATTAATTCTTAATTTGGATTTCTGCATTAATGTTCAGTTAGATCTACAATTTACTTCATGGATAAGCTGTGTTTAAATAAAGATATTCACCAGGAGTTTTAGTTTCTATGTTTTGGTTATGTTATGCTTCTCTACAAAAGGTTATGGTAGTTGCTTTGTTGTTGCTTAATATGTACCATTTTAACTCTCTAGCCATAGCTATATTTCCCTCTCTTTATACATTTTTCTCTCTCTCCATTTTCCTAAAATAAGCAAAGGAACCAGCCTCCTCTGGATATTGAACCAGGTAGACTCTGTTCTAACATGGTCTTTCAATGTTGGCAAAGTCTTGGGTGCAAACATAACCAAAGGTATATTTTGCTCCAATAGTTTTTGGCACGCCCGATGGGACACAAATCCCACGCAGTATACAGATCAAAGCCCTAGTGAATAGCTTTTCCCTGTCAATATTTTAAAATCACCTGGTGACTCTGCACTAGAAAGGAACCCTATAAAAGCCTTTACCCAACTTCTGGTTATGCACCATATTTTATGATAACCAGATCTAAAGCAAAAAAATTAGAAGAACCCATAGAGTTCTTTGAGCTGCACCTTGGTAGCCTCTGAGCTAATCCTATTTTGGTGGCCATAATAGCCTCTACATATACCCATAATATAGGATACTTAAATCCTTCCCTTGCAGCCCTCCCTAGTACTATTGCTAGTGGAACTTTAACTCTAGCTACCCGTATAATCGCAATGGCTATAAATCAGTCGATCCTACCTTACCTCGTATGGAACCACATAGGTCCCTTAAACTTGGCAGCTCAACACCCGATTCCTATGATGGCCTTGAAAGCGCTACCCTAGTATGACGGTACTAGAAATATGGCTTATGAACATTATCAAGACGTAGCCATGCTAGCCCCGATCCATAACATCCATGAAGAAGATGTTATGATAAGATTGCTAGTAATTTCCTTGAAAGGAAAAATGCTCTATTGGTATAGAGCTCTTGAAAATTAGACCATATCAACTTGGGCCCAACTCGTTGGTAAACTAGTGGAAGAATTCAATGAGCAGGAAGATCCTTTCTCCCTGCTAAGTCAGTTTACTATTATCCAGAAACACCCCCAAGAGGAGATTGTAGATTTCAATATCAAATTCAGTTAGACTTGGTTGAGAGTACCTGACGGTTTGAGACCAACTCATGAACATGTGATGTATTACTATCTGAGAGCTTTCAACTCAGATATAAGTATGGCGATTAGACAATATCATGTGTTTACCTTCCCTGAGATTTATCAAGAAGCATAGAAGGCAGAGAGAGACCTGATCGCTATTGGAAGATTCCCAGCCAAAATGATGATGCCCATTTTCCCAGATCTACCCCAAGCATCAAGTGTTGCTTTTCCAACTCCTGCTTCAACTTCTAACACTAGTCTTCCCAAATGGACTGGACAACCTAACATCCCAGTAATACAGGCACCCCCTGCTCTCCCAATGCTCCTTGTAATTCTCACACTCCCTATGATAATAGTTCCATCAACTCCTAGAGCCCCAACTTGTCATCCTGCAAGATCTGCAAGCATCATTCAAAACTATGGTGAATAAATTTACATCAATGGAATGAAAGGAAAGCTAAAATAAATTTCACCCCAAGGAGGTTCCCGCAAATAACAAAGGATCAAGCATCCACTAGTGGTAGAAGTTATGACAAATCTAGCACTATTTATGCCAATGAAGGTAGCGAACCTAGTGATGCTCCAACAGAGTCAAATTTTTGGTGCTCCACGTGCAATGACCCCCATGGTGAAACTTCTTGCATGATTCACCAACATCAGGTACAAAAGGTAGCCATGGAGAAGGCCGAAAGAAGTCTCAAAGGTCAGGTAAATATGATCAAGGAGGAAAATCAAAATTTTATGATGCCTTCTATCGAACAAGTAGTTGTTCTCACTAGATCAGGAAAGAAACCCTTATAGGTTGATCCCCAAGATCTCAACCCCCTGAAGGTGCCTTCACCTATAAGGAATCCCATTGAGAAAAGAACCTCTTATGAAAAATCTCCCCCGAGTTCAAGCCAGAAAGATGCAAAAATTCGTAAGGAAGCACCGTGGTAGAAAGAAGCAAAAACACAGGAACAATCTAGGGATAAACTGAGATATCCCTTACTTACTAAACGTCAAAGTATTGATGCTACTCAGGGGTATAGAAACAAGTATGACACAACAACAAAGGAAAAAAGTGTTGAACCCCTTCCATTTAACATAGTCGAGGAAATGAAGAAAACTCCCTCTAAGGAAACTATGTATGAAGCTCTACAGCTTCCAGGATAGATTGACTTGCTGCAAGAATCCTTGAGGTCTATGAAAAATAAGAACAATATCCCAACCCAAATGGATTCTGCACAAGCTAGCCTAACATCAACTTCGGGAAAAAATAGACCCCCTCCCTTTTACTTGTCTCTCCAAATGGAAGGGTGGGTTGTTCACAATTGCATGATAGACTCTGGAGCTACAACCACTGTGATGCCCAAAGCAGTATGTGACATCATGGGCATGGAATATACAAGAAGTAGTCCCGACATCTTATAGCTAGATGGAACCCCCATGAAAATTGTAGGGGTAATCAAAGATATCTCGATAGTGCTCCACAGGCTGCCCCAACTCACAATCATACAGGAAGTGGTAGTAGTGGACTTGGAGCCCTATTTTGGTATGTGTCTCTCTAGGGAGTTCACAACTAAGATAGGAGGATATTTGTCACTAGATTTCTCACATCTGGAAATCTTGTTCAAGGGTAAAAGAGTGAAAATATTCAATGAGAAACCATCAAATTTCCATATTGGAAGACTTGAAGATGAAAATAAATAGTCCACCACTATGAACATGATGATAGAGGAACTAGAAGACCTAAAATTTATGGAAGAAGCTCTAAATGTATTATAGGAGGAAGACCAATTCTCTATCCAAGATTTCAATGCCATGATCAAGACTGATATTGGGAGTTACACAATCCTAAAACCTAAAAAAAGTAATCCTATTTCTCCCCCTCTAGTGAACCAACCCACTGATCAGTTGTGGAAGATTTTCTTCGATGGGGCTAGATGTAAAAATGGAGCTGGAGTAGGTATTGTCCTAATCTCTCCAATAGGTGAAGAGAAGGTTTTCTCTTACCGGTTAACCTGGAGTTGCACTAACAATGCAACAGAGTATGAAGCACTCTATTTGGGTCTCAAAAAGTCTAAAAATATGGGCATCAAGCAACTATAGATCTTCGATGACTCTGAGTTGATAGTAAATTAGGTTATTGAAAAATATGTAAGAAAACAACATTATCTTAAGGCTTACCAAAATAAAGTATGGGATTTACTAGAATCCTTTGAATCTTTGAACATAAAGGCAATTCCTAGAGAGAAAAACACACATGCAGACTTGTTGGCTTCAGTAGGGGTAAAATTTTTCCCTATAAGCAATGTCATCCAAAAGACAAAAATAGTCAGACTGATCTACAAACCTTCTGTGCCAGATAGGGATACCTTCTGGCAAGTTTTTGAGAATGATCAACAAATAGTGGACTTCCTCATCCATGAGATGAATTGCTCTAATAATAGGATGGTTGAGGATGAAGAAGATGTGAACATCATCCAGTTGAAAAATAACCATATCCCAAAAGGGTTGGTCACCCTAGAGAGCCTATTTGATAATAATGATAGGTTGACTGGTCACAAAATGAAATTCGACAAACATAGATACAAGGAAACTCAAATGGAGCCTGACAAGGCCATCAAATTAGGAGTGAACACTACGAAAGTAGAAATGGAGGAAATCAGGGAATTATGCAAGGAATTCTTGGACATCATTTCCTGGACCTATGGAGACCTAAAATTCTACTCCAAAGAGACAATCCAGCACACGATTGAGCTCGAGGAAGGTGCAAAGCCATTTCGGTAAAAGCAATGGCCAGTAAATCCTAAAATCAAAGCCTTGATGAAGCAGGAGCTGCTAAAGCTACTCAAAGCTAAAATAATTTACCCAATCAAGCATTCGACATGGGTTGCTAACCTGGTCCCAGTCAGGAAGAAGAATGGAGATATCCGATTGTGCGTCGACTTTTACAATTTGAACAAGGCTTCGCTAAAGGACCATTACCCTCTCCCACAGATCGACCAAATCCTACACACAGTAGCAGGAGCAGAAAGGTTCTCACTCCTGGATGGTTTCTCTGGGTACAACCAAGTATGGTTCAAATATGAAGACCAATTTAAGATCGCTTTCATAACTAAGTGGGGGAATTTTTGCTTACTAGAGAATGCCCTTTGGGTTATCCAACGCCAGAGTAACTTTTCAAAGGGCTATGGATGTGGATTTTGGAGAACTCATCAATAAAATAATAGTGATATACCTAGATGACATGACAGTGTTCTCTCACCATAAAGGAGATCACATAGCACATCTCAGGAGTGTGTTTGATAAGTATAGGGAGTTTGGCATCTCCATAAATCCCAAAAAATCTATCTTCATTGTCAAATAAGGACTTCTACTCGGCCATGTTGTCTCTAAATCTAGCCTAGCTATAGACCCCAATAGGGTGAAAGCACTATTAGATCTCCCCCTCCCCCCTAACAAGAAGGGCTTGCAGTCATTATTTGGCCAGATCAACTTTGTGCACAAATTCATAGCTAATTTTGCACAAATCATCAAGCCTATGATAGAGTTACTAAAAAAGGATGTTGTTTTCAAATGGATAGATGCAAGAAAGTAAGCCTTCCAATAGATCAAAGAACAAATAGCTCAAGCTCCCATCCTAGTGAACCCAGACTATTCTAGAGATTTCATCTTATATGCTATAGGTGAACAAGGGAGCTATGTCACAATGCTCACACAGAAAGGAACTGACAATGAAGAAAGGCCCATAGCTTTCCTAAGTTAGACTATGTAGGAACATGAAGAAAAATATAACTTCATCGAGAAGCATATCTATGCAATAATGAAATATTTAAAAAAATTAGGCATTTCTTATCATAGAGTAGGATTATCGTCTATACAATTCACCTTGATGTATGAAGCTTCATCATACAAGGGGAGCTCGGTGATACAAGATCTGGTTGGGTGACCAAAATACAAGAATACAATGTAGAGATACACCCAACCAAGCTAGTAAGAGGTAGAGCATTGTGCCAAGATCTCACCAAGAAAGCTGCAATAGATTATATAGCTTGTCATACTCAAGAAGTAGCAGTAGATGAGGATCAACCTATAGAACAACTTGATTGGGTAGATGAATTGATCAGGTATTTCCAAATTGGGAAATTCCTAGCCAACCTGAATGCTTCACAAAGAAGATGGTACAGGATCCAAGCCCCAAAATACACCCTGCTCCCTGAGGGACTATATAGAAAGAATTTGGATGGAGTGTTGCTCTAATGTGTAAACAAAAATTAGAAGCAGAAGATCCTAGAGGAATTCCATGGTGGCTCATCTGGAGGACACTATTCAAGAAGGACCACTACCTTAAATATCATCAAAATTGTTGATCGACTATTTTGACAATCACCTTTATAATAACAAGAAAATGCGAAGAATTACTAGAGATACATCGAATGAAACATGAATGCTTTGATGCCCCTAAAGTCCATTCAAGTCGAAGAACCTTTTCAGCAATGGAGGTTGGATTTTGTGGGAATAATAGAGCCCAACTCATCCACTAGATATAAATACATTCTGATGGCTACCGACTACTTCACGAAGTGGGTAGAAGCAATACCTACCAAGAAAGTGGACCAAGAGGTCATGATAGAATTCGTGGAAAGCTTAATCACAAGATTTGGCATCCCAGATGCATTAGTCATGGATAATGGCTCATCCTTCATAGGTGCCAAAATGATTGACTTCACATGCAAATATGGGATCTACCTGAAGATATATTCAAACTATTATCCCCATGGGAATGGACTAGTCGAGTCCACAAACAAAAACCTACTCAAGATTTTGAAGCGAAATCTGAAAGATAATAAGAGAAGTTGGCACTCTCTGATAAATCAAGCACTTTGCGTATGATAGAATTACCATCAAAAAGTCCATCAAAACATCCCCCTACTCTCTGGTCTATGGCAAAGAAGCAATCCTTTCGATACACATAGAGATACCAGCCCTAAAGTTGCTCAATCAAACTAGCACTAAAGAGGCAGAACCAATGGAGAATAGGTTGATCCAACTCCTACAATTGGAGGAATAGAAGGAACAAGCCTACAACCACTACCAAAAGCATACAACTGCCACAAAGGGATGGTTCGATAAAAAGACCACCCTAAGGAAATTTAAGGTGGGAGACTTAGTCCTCAGATGGAATGAGAAGAAGTCTAAACCTAGAAATCATGATAAATTTGATGCGTTCTGGGAAGGTCCTTTCGAAATAATAGAAGAGAAGCAACACAACTCCTTCCAGTTGAGAGATGAATAGGGCCAGGTTCAACCTATCCCTATCAATGGCTTCCATCTGAAGTTGTACTACAAGTAACGAGTTTCCTCTACCTCGTATGTATTTTATGTAAATATTTGCTTTCTTTAAATCTTTGAGTAAATTATGATGATGGCATGACTTTTCAGCACTCAAAGGCCCCTTTAGGGTAAAATGTCACGATTTTGTGACTTTTTGGTAGTCGATGGCCGCTTCAAGGAAAATTGTCATGATTTTGTGACTTTTTGGTAGTCGATGGCCGCTTCAAGGAAAAATGTCATGATGGCATGACTTTTTGACACTCAAAGGCCCCTTCCAGGTAAAATGTCATGATTTCATGACTTTTTGGCAGCCGATGGCCACTTCAAGGAAAAATGTCATGATGGCATGACTTTTTGACACTCAAAGGCCCCTTCTAGGTAAAATGTCATGATTTCATGACTTTTTGGTAGTTGATGGCTGCTTCAAGGAAAAATTTCATGATGGCATGACTTTTTGGCACTCAAAGGCCCCTTATAGGTAAAATTTCATGATTTCATAACTTTTTGGTAGCCGATGGCTGCTTCAAGGTAAAATTTCATGATGGCGTGACTTTTTGGTAGCCAACGGCCGCCTTAGAACAACTAGGAACTTTTGGTAGGAAAAGCAATTTTCTATGCTTTTTAAAAGGTCTTACTTTTTAAGGTACCTCCATACCCTATGATTGGCTAATAGTAGAGGTGACATCATTTTATTGGCCCAAGATAGCAACAGAGAGATATCATTGGCCCAATAGTAATACATGGTAGTTGGTTTATTAATGAGGCACACGAATTGAAGCACCTGATAATGTTCAAATTTAGCGTAGGGATGTGTACCACCAATCATAGTTATTCCACATCACCTTGGTAGTTATTTCATGATACTCAGCACATGCATGCACAACCAATTATGTCATAAAAATATTTTCATCACCCTTGTCATCTTTTGTGTTCTTTCCATTCTACTCACCATACTCCCTGCTCTCCCAGCAAGCTCTGCAACTCTATGCTAAGTTGTTGTAATCACAATGACACTGAGAGGGGGGGGGTGAATCAATGTGTTCTTTAAAAACTTAAAACAATTTAGACTTTTAAATAAACTGCAGTAGATTAAAACAAAAATAATAAAAGTACTAAGAGCATCACACATAACACGACATTTTAACGAGGTTCACCGATGTGGCTACTCCTCAAAAATACTGCTTGGACTACCATCCAAATCCAGTCAAATGCAAAGCTACAACTTTACATAATCATTCATTAGCACCAACTGGTAAGAGGCACAAACCTCTAAATTTTATCTGCTACAACAGAATGGAGCACCAACTCCAATTTTTCTAGCACCAACTAGAAAGAGGCACCAACCCATTTTTCAAGCTACAACTTGAAGATAATAATAAAAATTGCAGAATGTAAACTTTCACCTCAATTATCATGATCTGCTATTTTTTTGCGATCTGCTGCTTGTTGGCATTCGATCGCTCGTTGTGAAAAATGATTCGCACTTTTTTCAACCACTCCTCTATATCTCTCCACGTTCTCTGCTGCAACTTCACAGAAATATCACTTCTGCAGCCAGCACACTGTCATTTCACACTCGAAACATGACTTCTGCATACCGTGTTCTTATATTCTCTTCGCACCACTAACTCAGCTGCACCCAAAATTCATACACATATATCGCATCACGCTGCTCATTTTAAACTCGAAGAACCCTTGCTTTTATAGAAGAAATTTTAGAGGCAAACCCTAGAAGAACGTCGACTGAGAAACCCTAGAATTTGTCAGCTGCCAAACCCTAAAATCCGTCGACTGTAACCCTAAGAATGTCAACTGCAAAACCCTAGAAATTTTTGGCTGCCAAACCCTAAAATTCGTCGGCCCAGATTTAACTTTGTCGGCCTCAAACTCTTCTCCACCTTCGTTACCTTCCTGTATCTTATTGTCGCGAAATAGTAACACGTCGACCTTTTTAATTTAATTTAATATTCTAATTTAAATTTTTAATAAAATAAAAATTTAAACTAAATATTTAAAATTAAATGTCTTCATCACCGGGGCATCTTTTTCAACAAAACGAAGAGCCAACTTGGGTTTTAAGAAAAACCCATTTCAAGTCTGTTATCCACTGCATCCTTGGATCTGACTGCCTGTGTTGACAACAATGACAATCCTTCTTGCAACACCTTGCTCAACAATCTCCCCCTTTGGAATTTTTGGCAACACCTGTATACATTTTTGTAACTCTTCTCCCCCTTTGTCAATAATACCAAAGGGCTGCTGCAGACTCTCCCTGTGTCCATCCTCAATCTTCTCAGGCACAGTTTGACTCCCCCTGAGTCCATCCTCAATCTTCTCAGGCACAGTTTGACTCCCCCTGAGTCCATCCTCACACTTCTCAGGCACAATTTGACTCCCCTTGAGTCCATCCTCAAACACTCAAGTGCTCCCCCTGAGAAAGTGATCCCTGTAGCTAGTCACTTCTTAGGAAGTGTGACTACCCCTAATTTGCTCCGCAGATATTCAAATACTTCCTTGGGCAAAGGTTTTGTAAAAATGTCTGCTACCTGTTCTGTAGTTGGGACATAGTCCAATCTGACTTCTCCTTCTACAACTTTGTATTTCAAGAAATGATACCTTATAGCAATATGCTTTGTCCGTGAGTGCATTACTGGATTCTTAGAAATGTTGATTGCACTGGTGTTGTCACACTTTACTGATATTGGTTCACTAAAATTAATACCAAGATCTTTCAAGGTTTGTTTCATCCACAAAACTTGTGTGCAACATGTTGCTGCTGCAATATACTTTGCCTCAACTGTAGATAAATACACTGACTCTTGCTTCTTACTGTGTCATGCAACCAATCTGTCCCCCAAATAGAATGCTCCTCCACTGGTACTCTTCCTGTCATCAACACATCTAGCCCAATCTGCATCTGAATATGATATAAGAGTGAAATCTTTGCCTCTTGGATACCACAATCCATACTCCATGGTGCCTTTGAGATACCGAAAAATCATTTTAACTGTTGTTACACGAGTCTCTTTAGGACCGGCTCGAAATCCGCTACCATGCACACCGCCCGCAAAATATCGAGTCCGGTTGCGATTAAATATAGTAAGCTTCCTATCATTGATCTATACATGGTTTGATCTACGGGTGGAGATTTGTCTTCTTTACTTAACTTACAGCCTATTGTCATGGGAGTACTGACTGGCTTACTATCCTCCATAGTGAACTTCTTTAACATCTCTTTCACATATTTGATTTGGGAAATGAATATACCTTTCTCATTCTGATTAACCTGTAACCCCAGAAAGTAAGATAGTTCACCAATCATTGACATTTCAAATTCAGTCTGCATCTTGTTTGCTAAGTCTTTACATGATTCATATTTATTGCTACCGAATATGATATCATCCACATAGACAACAAGAACAATGAGGTGCCCATCTTCTGTTTTCACATATAGATTACTGTCCACTAAACCTTTCTTGAATCCCTATTGAGAAAGATAATTATCTAGCCTAGCATACCAGGCCCGTGGTGCTTGTTTTAATCCATACAATGCTTTCTTTAATTTACAGACAAGGTTGGGATCTTCACTGATTTGAAAGCCATCTGGTTGTTCAATATAGACCTCTTCTTCAAGTTTCCCATTTAAAAATGCAGATTTCACATCCATCTGATAAACTCTGAAGTTCTTGTGAACTGCTAGTGCCAGAAACATTCTAATAGCTTCTAGTCTGGCCACTGGTGCGAAAGTCTCTTCAAATTCAATGCCTTCGACCTGAGCATAGCCTTTGCAAACCAGTCTTGCTTTATTTCTAATAACCTGACCGTCTTCATTTAACTTATTGCGAAATATCCATTTGGTGCCGATTACATTCTTGTTTGCAGGTCTAGGTACTAACTCCCAAGTTTTGTTCTTTTCAATTTGATCTAACTCTTCATTTATTGCCTTCATCCAGCTGTCATCTTTGCTTGCTTCATCTATGTTTTTGGGCTCAATGCTGGATAAAAGAGAGTAATTACTTATTACTTTCTTTCTTGTCTGAATGCCAGCTGTGGGATCTCCAATTATTTGGTTTCTAGGATGATTTTTCTGCCAATTGCCCATTCTAAATTTTCTGTTTTCTTGTACCTCTGAGTCATCTGATAAGTTACCTACATCAGTCGTAGACATATTTTCTGTGCCATGTACTTCATACCCTTCAATGACTTCTTCGTAGATTGGGTAGTTTTCTTGAAGATTGATTATTTGTTTCCTTCCTTCATCGAATTTAACGTCTGCACTATCCACAATTTTCTTGAGTCTCTTGTTGTAGCATTTGTAAGCTTTGCTGTGTGGAGAATAACCAACAAACACACCTTCATCTGCTCTATCTTCAAACTTTCCAAGATTGTCATCTGTTTTTCTGATGTAGCACTTACAGCCAAATACTTTGAGATGTTTTGCTATTGCTTTCCTACCAAACCATAGCTCATACGGAGTTTTGCATTCATGAGTTCTTAACATATACCTGTTCTGAATGTATACTGCTGTGTGAACTGCTTCTTTCCAAAATCTATCTACTATTTTGCTTTCTGCCAGCATGGTGCGTGCCATTTCTTGAATTGTTCTGTTCTTCCTCTCTGCTACACCATTCTACTGAGGAGTTCTGGTTGCTGAATATTGTCTCCTGATTCCATGTTTTTCACAGTATTCTAAAAATTCATTCGAAATGAATTCTCCTCCTTTGTCTGATCGCAAGCATTTAATTCTTTTCCCTCGTTTCATTCTCTACCAGTTGTCCGAAAGTTCTAAACATTTCAAAGGCTTCTGATTTATCTTTTAAGAAGAATATCCAAGTCATTCTGGAAAAATCATCAATACACAACATGAAGTATTTGTTGTCGTTTATGCTTTGAGTCCTCATTGGTCCGCATAAGTCAGTATGAATGAGTTCCAAAGGCCTGCTAGTGTGATGTATTTTGTTTTAAATGAAACTCTGGTTTGTTTTCCCTTTTGACATGAAGCACACATACTATTTGCAAGTTTTTTAATGATTGGAATATCTCTCACTGCTTGTTTAGTGCTAATTCTTACCAAATTATCAAAACTTATGTGTCCAAGCCTCTTATGCCACAACCAGTTCTCTTCTTCTTGTCCCATGAAGCACATACCTTCTAAAAATTTTGATAATGTGTACAGATTGCCAGACGTCCTTGAGCCGGTTGCTATTAATTTCCCGTTCTTTGTTTTTCTGACTTCACAACCCTGCTTCTTGAACAACACTTCATGTCCTTTGTCACAGATCTGACTCACACTTAACAGGTTATGTTTCAGACCATCCACATATAGAACTTCTTCTGACTTGATTTTCCCTTCACTTATTTTTATCGATCCTTTACCTATTATTTTGGCTCCATCGTTATTGCCGAACTTCATAGAACCACCCTCATATTTCTGAAGATTTTCAAATTTCTGTCTATCACCTGTCATATGACTTGAGCAGCCACTATCAAGAATCCACGGTACATATTTATTCTGAGCTCTAAAAGCAGTCTGCACTATTAAGGATTCCTGTTCTTTCCTGAGCTATTCCTTTTGTTTCCATTCTGTCTTAACTATGTTTTTGGGTTCTAGCTGTGAATTCCTCTTTTTAGAATTTTGCACATATCCTTCAGTATAAATTCTATTTTGTTTTGCTCAATACGGTTGAAATCTGATTTCCTGAGGTTGATATGAAACAGACATACTACGACAATTTCTGGCAATATGCCCAAAGTTGTGACACTTAAAACACTCTACTGCATAACTCATTAAAGGAGAAAACACATTTTTACTAGTGAAACTTCTTGGACCTACGTTGTATTTGTAGTCAGCAATTTTATGCCCATAAACATTACACTTGAAACAAAAACCATAGAAATAATGAGTAAACCTAAAATATGGTCTTGGCCAGGTTGTTGCTGGAGCCTTGGATCTTCTATTCTTTTGATGTGTGACCTTAGTAAAGCCTTCATTGTCAGCTGTCGTTTCAGGTCTGGCATTATATCTTTCTTTCACCTGATTCGTTTTACTTTCCACAGCCTATTTCTTGTCTTTGTTCTTTTCACTTTCAACATTGCTTGTTTTTGGTTCAGTTGATGATTCTCCTTTAGTAAATCCGAGACCAAATTTGATGCTCGTGGATCTTTGATCGCTCAGAATTTTGTCCAGTTTCATCGAGCTTTCTTCATGTTTTATATGACAGTTGATTTTTTGATCCAGCTCTTGTATTTGTATTCGGAGACTCACATTTTCTTCTTCCAATTTGCAGCAGTGGTCTATCTTCATTGAAACCTGTATTTCTAGATCTTCAGACATTTTCTTGTATTCTTCAGTCTATGTTTTTAAACTGGTAATAATATCGTTTGCATCCTTAAGTTTCCTTGTCAGTTTTTCATTCTTATTTTTCTTCGATTCCCATTCTGTAAGAGCAGACACTAGCTCACCCTCTAGATAAACTTCAGCCTCAACATCTTCAACTTCAGAGTTCATCCCATCTATGTTTTCTGATTCGTCTATTTCAAACGCCATAAAGAGAGCCTCACCTGTTCCTTCTTCAGAGTCTTCACCTTTGTTTTTGTCATTGAAAGGACATTTTGTAGCAAAGTTTCCAATGCCTCCACATCTGAAATATTTAAGAGGTAGCATCCCTTTGTATTTTCCTTTTCCTTTCTTCAGCTTTCTTACAAAATTTGCTTCCATTATATCTGAATCATTTTCTTCTTCAGATTCCTATTTTGTGCTTTTGCCTTTTTGAGCTTTGAAGGCTGCTTCTCTATCTGTGGGATTAGACTTTCCTATTCTCAATTCAAAAGCAGTCAAGGACCCATGCATCTCATCCATACTAAAATGATTTAAATCTTTGGCTTCTTCTATGGCAGAGACTTTAGAATCAAATCTAGGAGGAAGTGATCTCAATACATTTTTCACAATAGCAGCAACGGTTAATTCTTCGCCAAGACCTCTGATTGAATTTGTGATCCCATTGACTCTTTGCATGAAGGTCTCTATGTTCTCATCATTGTCCATCTTTAAAGATTCGTATTGAGCTCGGTGTGCTTGAAGTTTAGCCTCCTTGATCCTGTCATCTCCATGAATTTTCTCTAGTTTATCCCAGATATCTTTTGCTGATTCACAACTTATAACTTTGACTGCAGTGTCTGTTGGAGCGGTGGCAGGAGCTTTGTAACCATTGACTACCACACCCCAGATGTCAAAGCCCAAAGCACTGAGATAAGTCTGCATTCTAATTTTCTAGAACGCATAATTTGTCCCATCAAACAACGGTGCTTTGTTCGAAGAGAATCCTTCACCACTTGCCATTGCTTGATTTCCAAGATCACCTTAGCTGTTTAAGCCTCTTCAGGAACTTGGCTCTAATACCAATTGTTGTAATAACAATGAAACTGAGAGGGGGGGGGTGAATCAGCGTGTTATTTAAAAACTTAAAACAATTTAGACTTTTAAATAAACTGTAGCAGATTAAAATAGAAATAATAAAAGTACTAAGAGCATCACACATAACACGACATTTTAACGAGGTTCACCGATGTGGCTACTCCTCAAAAGACTCGTTTGGACTACCATCCAAATCCAGTCAAATGCAAAGCTACAACTTTACATAATCATTTACCAGCACCAACCGGTAAGAGGCACCAACCTCTAAATTTTATCTGCTACAACAAAATGGAGCACCAACTCCAATTTTTCCAAGCACCAACCGGAAAGAGGTACCAACCCCTTTTTCAAGCTACAACTTGAAGATAATAATAAAAATTGCAGAATGTAAACTTTCACCTCAATTATCATGATCTGCTATTTTTCTGTGATCTGCTGCTTGTCGGCATTCGACTACTGCTGTGAAAAATGATTTGCACTTTTTTCAACCACTCCTCTATATCTCTCCGCGTTCTTTGCTACAACTTCACAGAAATATCACTTCTACAGCCAGCACACTATCATTTCACACTCGGAACACGACTTCTGCATACCGCGTTATTATCTTCTCTTCTAACCACTAACTCAGCTGCACCCAAAATTCATACACATATATCACATCACGTTGCTCATTTTAAACTCGAAGAACCCTTGCTTTTATAGAAGAAATTTTAGAGGCAAACCCTAGAAGAACGTTGACTGAGAAACCCTAGAATTTTTCAGCTGCCAAACCCTAAAATTCATCGACTGTAACCCTAAGAATGTCGTTTGCAAAACCCTAGAAATTGTTGGCTGCCAAACCCTAAAATCTGTCGGCCCAGATTTAACTTTGTCGGCCTCAAACTCTTCTCCACCTTCGTTACCTTCCTGTATCTTATTGCCGCGAAATAGTAACACGTCGACCTTTTTAATTTAATTTAATATTCTAATTTAAATTTTTAATAAAATAAAAATTTAAACTAAATATTTAAAATTAAATGTCTTCATCACCGGGGCATCTTTTTCAACAAAACGAAGAGCCAACTTGGGTTTTAAGAAAAACCCATTTCAAGTCTGTTATCCACTGCATCCTTGGATCTGACTGCCTGTGTTGACAACAATGACAATCCTTCTTGCAACACCTTGCTCAACATAAGTGTGTTCAAGAAGGTTTCATTATAGAAAATAAAATCAACCATGATGGCCACACCTTCAACCTCTTACTCCAAGGGGAAATGAACATCATATAAAAAGTAAATCAGCTTCATGGACCTTGACAACCACATCACTAATACAAGGTTGATATGGAAGGACCCAAGGAAAATCCCAAAGGATATAGTAGCTAGAATGGCCATGGAAGTCTCCCCATCGAGCTAGAGTAATTTTCCTCACAACTCTCTACTCTACTTGTACATCTACCCTCAGGTTCATCCATAACTTGATTTGATCAAGACCATGGCAAAATTCTATGATGCCAAAAACATAATAGTAAGAAATTCCAAGAACGAGGTCATCTTCACATTGGATGTTGACTTGATTAGGGCCATATTTACCTATGGTAGAAAGCCCGCAGTTCCTCCAATTCATCTAGACCCTGCTAATTCCACAAAATATTACATCAATACCCCAAACATTCGATTGTTCTTGCAAGAACATCTATCATACTCTATTCCTGAGGGAGATGTGCCAAAATCCCCAATTCCCTTGGATAAATTCAAAAATAAGGAGATATTTTCCATGCTGGAAATGGTGGTAGGATTAAAAAGAGACACACAGGTCAACGAGTGGTAGATAGCAGTAGCATAGTGCATTTCCAACCCAAAGTTCTACGACGCATCCCATGTAGACCAGAGCAGAGTGCCAATCTTCTTTGACTAGTCGGAATACCTAGTCTAGCAACTACATGTAGGGCTTTTCAAGCTATAGAAAGGTAGCCTAGATGCCTTCAAGTTCTCCTCCTACCTGGTATGGATTTTATTATATTTCTAGGCAAAAACCATGAATTTTATCCCTACCATACAAGTAGATCCAAAGGGAAATCTCTTGCCTATATGTAAATGGATGTCGCTCCTTTTGAATGTAGGTTTATATTATCATTTTATCATGGAGTTATTAGGACCTTTAAAAATTATGTATGGTGCCATGATAAGAATTCCTTAGCAAATGCAAGATACCTTAAGGCACCCCCATGCAGAAGAGGGTGACTGGTTTATTCTAATATAAGGAGTAGTCATCATGCTCTATGGCTTCATAGGGAAGCCCTTCTTGTTGCCCTATTTAATTACCAAGATATTATTTGCCCTAGAGTATGTAATATAGACAAATTTTATTAATATAAAATTTAGAACAAGTGCACATTTGACAGGGACATGCCTCATGCCCTTTCAATACGAGGGAGTAACAGTGTCAAAAAAGGGGATAATGAAAAAAATGCTCGAGTTCTAAGGAGTTTATAACTGATAAAGCTACCCTAAAAATGGAAGTATGACCCTGAGGAAAAATTTGCCTAGAGGCAAGCCACCATCATTAAATACCCTTTTAAGCAATTCCATTTATTTGACAAACAAATTGATAAGCAGGGCAAAAATAATGAATAAGATCAGCCATAAGAGTGGCATGTTGAGAAAATGTAGCCACTACCCTCGTGACATGATTTCTATTTGCACTTATCATATTGGTGCCCTGAAGTGAACCCAACCCACAAGCTAACTAACAAGATGATAGAAAATGCCAAGAAAAGATGGGAAGACTAGTATCATGCCAAAATATTAGCTTGGTGGAAAATGCGATGCCACATACAAACCTTTTCCAAGTATGGGACAAATATAGACAAAGAATTTTTTGAGAAGTACGATGAGCATCATGAAAACTGGTTTGAGATATTAGTGAATAATATTCCTTTGGGAATCAACGGTATTCCACTCAAATAGATTGAAGGTGGCACTAAAAAGGACAAAGGGAAGCAAATCACTACCAATCAGGAAGAAGTACCTAAAAGGAAGCATCATAACTTCATTCCCCCTTTCAAATCATACATAGAGTCTAATGATGTTGCTCGACTCAAGCATAGGAGTAGAACATAATTGAAAAAGTGAAAAGTAGAATTGGAGAAGGGAGGATGTCAAAATAAAAGGAAAATAGAAGAAATGCCCTCTAAAGAATCAAAAGAAAATGAAAAATCATAAGTTGATAGGGAATCAAAGGGACACGAAGGATCAAGATATAAGGAAGAAAAAAAGGACCAGAAAGTAATAGGGGAAATCTTTGAGCAGAATCCTGAATATCAAGAAATAGGAAAATAAATGGTTGAGACAGAAGAAGAAGCTCCCCCAAAAGAAACCCCTAGAGGGGAGAAAACCCTGACAAAAGTAACAATAGGTGTTGATGACTCGGTTCTAAAGTAGATCATGGAGGCCTACACAAAAATAGCAGGGTACTAGTGACACCATTCCACCAAAGGACCCAGGTATGTATCCTATGAACCTCACTACTCCTTCTTCCTCTCCTCATTCCAAGAATAATTTCCCTTCCCATTCTGAGAATCGAGGCAATCCTTCTCCCACATATTCTCACCAACCTCCACCACCACCATCACCTTCTCGTTAGCCCCCACCATCACCACCATAAATCCAACAAACTCCACCAGCATCCTCATTTGCCTCATAGGTTCCCCCATTGAGCAATTAAGTATGGAGGCTCCTCTAGCCACCACTCCTTTCCATTACTCCACCAACCAGCTAATATTTTAAGTCATGCAAACTGCTTCTCCCACTATTAACCCTACGGTTGCTAAGTTCAAAATTTTGAAAAAGGCCACCCTAAATGCTCCTACATGGATAAAGTCACAGATATCCAAAAGTTCTAATGATATAGCCCATGTTAAAGAAGGGTCAATACTGGATCCTATTAGCATGCAATGTTTCGCCATGAAGATGACCCTACTCATATAGAAGCCAGAGAAATACATGACCTTGGAGGACTACCAAACAAAGGTAACTACAGAATACATCACTCAACTACCAATGGATGACGAGTGGGGCAAGGACAAAACTAACATGGTGACCATTTATTTAAATATTGAGTATTACAAAGAAAAATACTTTTGGGTTGAGCGATAAATTGTTTAGAGGAAGCTCTACATCAACAAAAGGCAACATAAAAGACTTTGAAAAATGAAGCTAAAAAATGGAAACAAATGTTCGATGAAGTGGACCCCTAGAAGGATAAAGTAGCAAAGGCTGAAGAGCATATTCAAGTATTACAGAAACAAGTCAAGGACCTTAAAAAATAGCTATTATATAGTGTTGATAAATCCAGTGGGATATCCAAGGAAAAAGCAAATACAGTAAGAAGGAACATGCTTGAAAGCATCAATAAGATGAATCCAAAGGCTAGGCCCACAGTCTCATATATTTTTAAAATAAAATAAAAAATTGGGCTAAGTAAAAGATAAATTAGAAGCATATGTTAAGCTCCTGGTAACAAGGCTATCAGCAACCAACAAAATTTAAGTCCTAGTAGATAGCACTCAAGCCATAATCAAATATAGAGCATAGGATAAAAATTTATCCCAGGCCAAAATAGTTACCAAAAATTTCTTCAAAAGGCATAGGATAGTGATAAAAAGTGCCAAGCTCATACAGTAGCTCAAAGCAGAAGTTAAAGCCATTCTAAAACATGTAATCATAGTTGAAAATTGTGGCATGCCAAGCTTCTGGGACCAATATTCAAAACTTCTAATGGAAGATGAATTGAAAGCCACCTAGAATAAATTCGTAGAAGATGAATCAGAAATTGATAGCTGGCAAGAGCCTATTCAAAAAGACCAAATTTTTAGCATGGATCAAGATATTACCTAGATGAATGCTTTTATGCATGAGCTAAATATGAAATCAAAAGCTTTATCATTCGACAAGGTGGAAGAATTGGAATATTTGTACAATATTTTCAAGGAAAAAATAGATATTGATGAGGAAACCTGGAGCAAAGCTTGCATCAGCTATAACGAATTTGTCAAAGAAAAGGAAAAAAAGAAAAGGCCAAGAAAACTTCATGAATCATTTTAGTAGCATCTACCTAGGGTGAGGCTAAAAAATCTACTGAGGAAGATACTCCAAAAGAATGAACGCCCCCAAAGCAGGAAGATTTTTATACTTGGAATCATTCCCCTTCTTTCCTTCTTTTTTAAGGTTGTTTTTGTCTACTCCATTCCCCAATGGATAAAGGCTCTAGGGTTTGACATTAGACTAATATATTTACCCTAGGAAGCACCAAGAATGTTGGTCGAAATGACCACACCTAGGAAAATAAGGAGTAATATTCTTAGAATTTCATTAAGTATGGATATCAGTAACGATCATGCGACTTTTTAGAATCCTAAGGTAAGGCTAATGCGGGAAGTCATGATTTCATGATATTTTAAAGGCCAAATATGAAGCTAAAGTGGAGAGTCACGATTCCATGACATTTTTAAGGCCAAAGATGAGTCTAAGGTGGAGAGTCACGATTACGCAACATTTTGAAGGACAAAGATGAAGCTAAGGTAGGAAGTCATGATTTCATGATATTTTTAAGACAAATATGAAGCTAAGGTGGAGAGTCATGATTCCACAATATTTTGAAGTCCAAATGAGAAGCTAAGGTGGAGAGTCATGATTTCATGAAATTTTGAAGTCCAAAGATGAAGCTAAGGTGAGAAGTCACAATTTTGTGACATTTTGAAGGCCAAATATGAAGCTAAGGTGGAGAGTCATGATTCCATGACATTTTGAAGGCCAAAGATGAAGCTAAGGTGGAGAGTCATAATTTTGTAATATTTTGAAGATCAAAGATGAAGCTAAGGCAGAGATTCACGATTCCATGATATTTTGAAGGTCAAAGATGAAGCTAAGGTGGAGAGTCATGATTCCACAACATTTTGAAGACCAAGTGGACCACAATGTCTAAAAAGGTTAAGGAATATCACCATAACAAGATATCCAACCTCTTCCAGTTGAAGATACCATGCTCCCTTAATAGCTTCTAAACCAGAATGATCCTACGAGAATGATGTTGTAAAAAATTTTAGTTTTTTTGTTATGTAAAACTCTTATATATAGAATGAGAAACCAAAAAACAGGGTCAAATCTTAGGTGTTTACAAGGCTATGTATACAAAATTTTGAAAGCTTAATAAATATCATCCCTTCTGGTTCTTGGTTCATTCGTGTTTTAAATAAAGGATGTATGTGTTGTCTATTGCTATATAAATCTAAGTTTAATGTAACCTACATTAATTCTTAATCTAGATTTATGCATTAACGTTTAGTTAGATCTGCAATATACTTCACAGATAAACTAGGTTTAAATAAGATATTCATCAGGAGTTTTAGTTTATATGTGTTGGCAATTTTGGGTACTTTGGGTACATTGCTTTTGCTCAAGTGTATAAGTTGTCATTGATGTCAAAAGGCATTTTTGTGTTGATATCAAAAAGAGTGTGATGTCAAAAATATCTTGAGAAAGCTTCATATTTTTAAAGGGTTTTTATTAAAACCATGGTGACAAGGTTAAATGTTTTTCTTAAAACCATTTGGACTCATTAAGGGTTTTTATTAAAACCAAGCTTAACTTAATGCAAAAGTTTTTGCTTCTTGAAAAACCTTGAAGGTCCATGTTTATTATTAATAATTAAATTAACTCAAACCTTTGACAAAGATCTAATTTTAATTTATTATTAATAAAATAATAATAATTATTAAAGGGTATTTTAACCCTTAAGCGACGCAGATAAAGTTTTATTTCATCGACGTGTTGCCATCATTGGAGGAGCGCCGACGTCAAACAGTTAAGGAGAAATGGCTATATAAGTGGGGATGATTTTCTAAATTAAGTGCACCACCGATTAATTGGAGTCTTCAATTTGCATTTGCTCTGTATCATTCGAATAGCGCTTGGTGTCTTTGATTTGCGTTTGCTCTGTATCATTCGAATAGCGCTTGGTTTCTTCGATTTGTGCTTGCTCTATGTCTTCGAATCTCCAATTGACATCTTAGAAATCATGCTTGATCTGTGTCTTAGAAACTGTGCTTGGCATACTCAGATGTGAGCTTGGGCTGCATCCTTACTATTTTTCTTAACATTAGTGGATTGGCAATTGCACCTAAAATGTGTTTTTCTAGACTGTGCTGTGAGATGATTAATGCAAGCATTCAGTGACTTATGTTTTGGACAGTGCTAGGAAAACAAATACGTTTTCCATATACTACGATAAAGTGAAGATAAAACAAAGGATAGTTTAATATTTCTCTGTCGGGCACTTGTGCTCCAACAACGATGGATTTTGAGTAAAGGCGCTCACTAGGCAAAGATACATGTTTCGAATCATGTCGAGTGCATTTTTCCTTTTGTTGTGATGCACGAAGGAGAGCGGCTATGATTGGGCTACGTAAGTAGAGGAGAATGTGCTTTAGTGCTTATAGTGGTGGATTCTCATTTCTCCTAAGGTTGGAGAACTAAGTATTTCCAAGGTAAATCTTTTCATTGTTGACCTGGGATATTTGAGTTGATTTGATCAAGAATTATTGATGGAGGTATAAGGTTAAGTTGTAATATTTGTTTTGACATTGTTATTATTAATTCTTGATGCTTATGTGGAGTAATAAGGTGTAAAGATATTTTACTTTGTATGTATATTATATTTTTGGTGGTTAAAATTAAGTTGGATTAATAAGGTGTTATTTTGGATCTTTATTATTGTGTATTATTGTATAGTTGCTAACTCTAATTGCTGGTAAATTGAGAGTTAATGTTGTGATAGTTTTTGAGTTCTCCTTCTTCATCAAAGTAAAGGTATGGGCACATTCTTCCATGGTTTTTATTGATTGATGGTTTTCTAAAAATAAGTGTGGAGGGAAAAGGATTTCTACTTGTTTCCTTTTCTTGTAATGATTGATTGAATGCTTCAAGGTTGATGTTGAGTTGAATGGTGTTGGTTGACTAAACCTTGTTTGATGAGCATTGTTGTTAAAACCCTAATTGGTTGTGGAAAGAACATGAGTATCATTGTTATATGAGATATTGCATGGTTGGCAATTTTTGGGTTGTGTTTCATGTTCTTGAGAAAAGCATACTACATCTATCTTATTCTGTTGAGATTGAGATTGAGTTGAGATTGATACTTGGAGTTAAGTATAGAACATATTGAGTCTCTAACAATTCTCTTTATGCTTCTATGAGGTTGATGAATCACATTGGGTCTCTAACAATTCTCTTTGTGGGTTCATGCTAAACAAGTTTTTCTTGGTGAGATTGTTGAGGTTTTGGACAGGTTTCGGTGGGGACTTGTGAGAAAGTTTTGGACAGGTTCCGATGGGGACTTGTGAGCAGGTTTTGGATAGGTTTCGATGGGGACTTGTGAGCAGATTTGGAGAGGTCCTAGCCGAGGACTTGTGAGCTGAGTTTGAGAGTTGTATTAGAGAACTTGAGGACAGAGGTGTATTGGTTCTTTGAGAAGAACTTGAGGATAGATTTTGCAAGTCTTTGAGAAGGCTTGTGTGCAGAGGATTGATTTGTTCAAGTGTTGGACAGATTTGACAGACAGAGGAAGACTTGTACTAGACCGACTGACTGTGTTTGGTATAGGTTGCTGAGCTACTATGGATGTGATCATAGAAGGTAGAGGTCTCTTAGGCTAAGCATTGAGGATATGAGGTCTTCGATGGAAAGAAGTTCCACGTTCTGGCAAGAGGTAGAGGTAGTTGATCTTCTGAGGGATCATTTCTATAGCAGAGGGGAAGGTATCTCCTTTGAGCAGAGGCTCATAAATTCAAATAGATGGGAAGGTCTCTCCTTTGAGCAGAGGCTCATAAATTCAGATTGGGGGAAGGTATCTCTTTTGGGCCGAGGCTCATAAACATTGTAATTGGGAAGGTTTCCCAAATAACTTTGAGATAAATTTTAGAGAAAATTTTTGTGGACGTATCCTAGGCATTCTAGGTGAACCACATTAAAATTGGTGTCACTTTGTGGATGATATTGTGCTTTGTTTTGATATTGCTTTGGGTATATTGCTTTACTATTTTGAAGTATAAAGGAAAAAGTAAAAAGAGGTCTTATACTATTCACCCCCCTCTCATTATAAGCTTGTGTTCTTCAATTGGTATCAGAGCATGTGCCTTCGAAAAGTTTAATAGCTTGAAGGAAAATCTAGTAAAGAAAACAATGGATCATTCAAGTGGCAATGCAACACCTATTCATGATGAGTCTTCTAGTGATGAAGAGGCATATTACAACAAGAAAGGCAAGTTCTCTAGAAAGCACAAAAGTATGAAAAATATAAAATGTTTCAATTGTGGAAAGTTTGGTCATTATGCTACTGATTGTATTGTTCCCAAGAATGAAAGTGATGAAGATAAACAGGATTCTAAGAGCAAGGATTCTGAAAAGCACAAGCATCACAGGGAAAACAAAGATGAGCACAGTAATCAAGGAAAGAGGTATTCTCACAAGAACAAGGAGAGTTTCTACCTAGACAAAGCAAGTAAGTGTTCTAGTAGTGATAGTGAAAGTTCTTCAAGTGATAATGAAAACGAGATGTTGTTCATATCAAAAAAAGAGGAAGAACCGAAACATAGATTCATTATCATGAAATGTCTTAGATGTGGAAACTTTGGTCACCTTGAGGATGATTGCACAAATAATGATTTGGTTTCTAGTATGTATGAGGATGCTTCAGAAAACTATAAGGAAGATGCATGTATGGTTTTTGAAAAGGGTAGCACCTCTAGTGATAAGAAATCTGAAAAAGGCTTTGATGATTCAAAAAGCAAACAAATAGAGGAAGATATAGAGAAAGGAGAAGTAGATCTTAAAGGTGAACTTATTAGTGCTCTTAGTGCTTTGAAAAAGGAAAGAAAAAAAAATGCTAGACTCAAGGATAAGTTAGATGAATGTTATATGGAGAGAGATGATCTTATAGAAAGTCTTGACTTCTCTATAGCTAAGACACAGGAACTCAAGGATGAGTTAGAGTCTAAGGTTCTTGAGTATAGTGAGTTAGAATAGAAAATGGCTTCTTTGAAAGAGGAAACTAAAGAGTACAAGGATAAGCTTTACAGGTTTCAAGATAGCTCCAAAAAGGTTAAGTCACTCATCAAAGGTCAAAGAAAGACAACAGATAAAACAGGCCTTGGTTTTGTTAAGCCACACAAGGAACAAGTTGGAGAGTCTAGTAAGAGACTCCAAAAGGAAGAGAGTTTTGATGAGGAAAGTATTTCAGAAAAGGATTCCTTGAATGATAGATGCACAGAAATAGAAAATAGAATTCAGAATGAGAAGAAGAAGGTTTCAAAACCTAAGAGGTCAAATAAAGGAAAGTTTCAAGGCAGATGTTTTACTTGTCACAGGTTTGGTTACATGGCTTCACATCGCATGGCTCAAATGAAGAAGGTAAATGACAGTTTCAAAAGTGTTAATTTCTTTCAAGGGTATTGCTACTCTTGTAAACAGTTTGGGCACAAGGCAGTTTATTGCAACGCAAATATTAGGAACAGGTTTGATCAGAACAGGTTTGGTCAGAATAGGTTTGGTCAGAACAAGTTTGGTCAGAATAGGTTTGGTCAGAATAGGTTTGGTCAGAATAGGTTTGGTCAGAACTGGTGGATTCAAAGAATAGGTATGCCTAAAAAAATAACATTTTTACTTGTTATAAGTGCAACAATGAAGGTCACATAGCTAGACAGTGTAGAGCTGAACTTCCAAGGTACAGGAACAAGAACAATGGTATGAACAGGTCCAAGGATCAAGGCATGGATAAGAATAGGAATATGGACAAAGAGTTCAAGAGAAGGCCCGACAAGGAAGTTATATATGTTGATGATGATCAGTGCCTAATGGGAGTTTTACTCCCACCCCAAAATTAATCACCTCATCAGGAGGTGGGGGAGGGACTAAGCTAAGAGGCTCATTCTTAGTCCCGAGCCCCAAAGGTGACCCTTTGCCATTGATGACAAAGGGAGAGAGATATGAGTAAGGGGGAGAGCTTCAAAGTGAAGAGGAAAGCTTCAAGTTCGGGGGAGCAAAACTTCAAAGGAATATTCTCAGTTGTGGGAACAATTGGTCGATTGTTAGCACAGATTGGTTTCGGCTTTTGGCTCTTGAGAAGTGTTTTCAGTAAAGGTTTGCCATCAATGACAAAGGGGGAGATTGTTGGCAATTTTGGGTACTTTGGGTACATTGCTTTTGCTCAAGTGTATAAGTTGTCATTGATGTCAAAAGGCATTTTTATGTTGATATCAAAAAGAGTGTGATGTCAAAAATATCTTGAGAAAGCTTCATATTGTTAAAGGGTTTTTATTAAAACCATGGTGACAAGGTTAAAGGTTTTTCTTAAAACCATTTGGACTCATTAAGGGTTTTTATTAAAACCAAGCTTAACTTAATGCAAAGGTTTTTGCTTCTTGAAAAACCTTGAAGGTCCATGTTTATTATTAATAATTAAAGTAACTCAAACCTTTGACAAAGGTCTAAGTTTAATTTATTATTAATAAAATAATAATTATTATTATTTTAAATATTATTAAAGGGTCTTTTAACCCTTAAGCGACGCAGATAAATTTTTCTTTCACAGATGTGTTGCCATCATTGGAGGAGCACCGACGTCAAACAGTTAAGGAGAAATGGCTATATAAGTGGGGATGATTTTCTAAATTGCACCACCGATTAATTGGAATCTTCAATTTGCATTTGCTCTATATCATTTGAATAGTGCTTGGTGTCTTTGATTTGTGCTTGCTCTATGTATTCGAATCTCCAATTGACGTCTTAGAAATCGTGCTTGATTTGTGTCTTGGAAACCATGCTTGGCATACTCGGATTTGAGCTTGGGCTGCATCCTTACTATTTTGCTTGACGTTAGTGGATTGGCAATTGCACCTGAACTGTGTTTTTCTAGACTATGCTATGAGATGATTAATGCAAGCATTCAGTGACTTATGTTTTGGACAGTGCTAGGAAAATGAATACGTTTTCCATATCCTATGATCAAGTGAATATAAAAAAATGATAGTTTAATATTTCTCTGTCAGGCACTTGTGCTCCAACGACGATGGAGTTTGAGTAAAGGCGCTTTCTAGGCAGAGATACAGGTTTCGAATCACGTCAAGTGCATTTTTCCTTTTGTTGTGATGCATGAAGGAGAGCGGCTGTGATTGGGCTACGTAAGTAGAGGATAATGCGCTTTAGCACTTATAGTGGTGGCTCCTCATTTCTCCTAAGGTTGGAGAACTAAGTATTGCCAAGGTAAATATTTTCATTGTTGACTTGGCATATTTGAGTTGATTTGATCAAGAATTATTGATGGAGGTATAAGGTTAAGTTGTAATATTTGTTTTGACATTGTTATTATTAATGCTTGATGCTTATGTGGAGTAATAAGGTGTAAAGATATTTTACTTTGTATGTATATTATATTTTTGGTGGTTAATATTAATTTGGAGTAATAAGGTGTTATTTTGGATCTTTATTATTGTGTATTATTGTATAGTTGCTAACTCTAATTGGTGGTAAATTGAGAGTTAATGTTGTGACAGTTTTTGAGTTCTCCTTCTTCATCAAAGTAAAGGTATGGGAACATTCTTCCATGGTTGTTATTGATTGATGGTTTTCTAAAAATAAGTGTGGAGGGAAAAGGATTTCTACTTGTTTCCTTTTCTTGTGATGATTGGTTGAATGCTTCAAGGTTGATGTTGAGTTGAATGGTGTTGGTTGACTAAACCTTGTTTGATGAGCATTGTTGTTAAAACCCTAATTGGTTGTGGAAAGAACATGAGTATCATTGTTATATGAGATATTGCATGGTTGGCAATTGTTGGGTTGTGTTTCATGTTCTTGAGAAAAGCATACTACATCTATCTTATTCTGTTGAGATTGAGATTGAGTTGAGATTGATACTTGGAGTTAAGTATAGAACATATTGAGTCTCTAACAATTCTCTTTATGCTTCTATGAGGTTGATGAATCACATTGGGTCTCTAACAATTCTCTTTGTGGGTTCATGCTAAACAAGTTTTTCTTGGTAAGCTTGCTAAGGTTTTGGACAGGTTTCGATGGGGACTTGTGAGCAGGTTTTAGACAGGTTCCGATGGGGACTTGTGAGCAGGTTTTGGACAGGTTCCGGTGGGGACTTGTGAGCAAATTTGGATAGGTCCTAGCCGAGGACTTGTGAGCTAAGTTTTAGAGTTCTATCAGATAACTTGAGGATAGAGGTGCATTGGTTCTTTGAGAAGAACCTGAGGATAGATTTGGCAAGTCTTTGAGAAGGCTTGTGTGTAGAGGATTGATTTGTTCAAGTGTTGGATAGATATGACAGATAGAGGAAGACTTGTACTAGACCGACTAACTATGTTTGGTACAGGTTGCTGAGCTGCTGTGGACATGATCATAGAAGGCATAGGTCTCTTAGGCTAAGCATTAAGGACAGGAGGTCTTCAGTGGAAAGGAGTTCCATGTGCTGGCAAGAGGTAAAGGCAGTTGATCTTTTGAGGGATCATTTCTAGAGCAGAGGGGAAGGTATCTCCTTTGAGCAGAGGCTCATAAATTTAGATAGAGGGGAAGGTATCTCCTTTGAGCAGAGGCTCATAAATTTATATTTGGGGAAGGTATCTCCTTTGGGCCGAGGCTCATAAACATTGTAATTGGGAAGGTTTCCCAAAGAACTTTGAGATAACTTTTAGAGAAAATTTTTGTGGACGTAGCCCAGGCATTCTGGGTGAACCATGTTAAAATTGGTGTCACTTTGTGGATGATATTGTGCTTTGTTTTGATATTGCTTTGGGTATATTGCTTTACTATTTTGAAGTATAAAGGAAAAAGTAAAAAGAGGTCTTATACTTTTCACCCCCCCTCTCAGTATAAACTTGTGTTCTTCACTATGTTTTGGTTCAATTATGCTTTTCTACAAAAGACTATGGTAGTTGCTTTGTTGTTGCTTAATCTATACCATTTTAACTCTAGCCATAGCTATATTTCCCTCTATTTATGCATTTCCCTCTCTTTCCATTTTCCTAAAAGAAGCAAATGAACCAACTTCATCTGGATATTGAACCAGGTAGACTTTGTTCTAACCTGGTCTTTCAATGTTGGTAAAGTCTTGGGTGCAAACGTAACCAAAGGTAGATTTTGCTCCAACATGTAATTGTACACAAGAGGTGCTTGGTTAAGTTTTCAATTGGAAATACCTACAAGAATGAAGTATGGTGTGATGTAATTTTTATGGATGCATGTCACTTATTGTTAGGGAGGCCTTGGAAATATGATAGGAAGGTGGATATTGAGGATGGTGCTACACCACCTATGATAGTAAAGTTTTTGAAAGAGTATGTATATGTCAAAATAGAAGAGTTACCAGATGTATTACACCTAAAAAGAGATATTTAGTATCATATTGATCTAATTCCAGTATCAAATCTTCCAAATCAAGTAGCCTATAAGATGAGTTCCATGCAGAATGAGGAGTCAAATAGACAAGTTATAGAATTGATAAATAAGGGAGTTGTTAGAGAAAGTATGAGCCCATGTGTGACTCCTAAACTGTTTACACCAAATAAATATGATACATAGGAGATGCATGTTGATAGTAGGGCAATCAATAAAACTACAATCAGGTATTATTTCTCAATTTCAAGACTAGCTGATATGATGGATGTGCTAGTAGGAGCATGATGTTTCAAAAAAATTGACCAAAATAGTGGATACACAAGAACACAAGCTTATACTGAGAGGGAGGTGAACAGTATAAGATAAAACTTTTACTTTTCTTTCCAAAGTAATAACTTCAAATATCATCAATTGCAATAATGAAACAATGCACAAATCACCACACACATAAGAGACACAGATTTAACGTGGTTCACCCAATATGGGCTACATCCACGGAGAAATATTGCTTATAAATTTCTCAACAAATTTTATGGGCACCAACCCACATGAGACACCAATCCCCTATTACAATGTTCATGGACACCAATCCATATGAGACACCAATCCCCTCTCAAGTTCATGGACACCAATCCATAGGAGACACCAATCCCCTCTACTCTAGTTTTGTGGACACCACTCCATAGGAGACACCAATCCCCTTAGCTCTAATTTTATGGACACCACTCTTTAAGAGACACCAATAACCACTCCATAGGAAATAACTATCCCCTATGTCTAGTTTTGTGGACACCACTCCATAGGAGACACCAATCCCCTCTTCTCTAGTTTTGTGGACACCACTCCATAGGAGACACCAATCCCCTCTGCTCTGGTTTTGTGGACACCACTCCATAGGAGACACCAATCCCCTCTGCTCTAGTTTTGTGGACACCACTCCATAGGAGACACCAATCCCCTCTACTCTGGTTTTGTGGACACCACTCCATAGGAGACACCAATCCCCTCTACTCTGGTTTTGTGGACACCACTCCACAAGAGACACCAATCCCCTCTATTCTGGTTTTGTGGACACCACTCCATAGGAGACACCAATCTCCTATGCTCTAGTTTTATGGACACCAATCCATAGGAGACACCAATCCCCTCTACTCATAAATCTGGTCCAAAATCTTCTCAAGTTTTATCTTAAAGTTGCTTTATAATTCTTCTTAAACCTACTCTATAATTTTTCTCAAACTTGCTCCAAATATTCTCAAATTTACTCCAAAACCTGCTCATAAAACCTGCTCAAATTTGCTCCAAAATATACTCACAAAACCTACTCATAAAACATGCTCAAATCTACTCTCATAACCTACTCACAAAAGCACTCAATACTAGTCAAAAAACTGCTCACAAATGTGCTCAACAATCTGATCCAAAACCTTCTTACAACACTCATCGTCTACTCCCAAATATTGCATGCATATAATGCTCATCTATTCCCAAATATTGCATACAAAACAATGCTCATCTATTCCCAAATCTTGCATACAAAATAATGCTCATCTATTCCCAAATATTGCATACAAAACAATGCTCATCTATTCCCAAATATTGCATAATGATGTCATCAAGTTCTTCACCTATTCTTCAATGTGCTTTCCTCAACTAAAGCAATTCAGACATATTCTACCCAAAATTATTTTATCTTCATGAACATATAGAGAATGATATGCACTAACAAATGCCCAATATGTTCTTCACATTCATTAAGTCTGTCGCTTTCACATGTCTCACATTTATTACATCAAAAGGTAGCTTTAGTCTAGCACTTGATAACTGACCTGGTAATTGTTGATTTCCACCTTCACTTCAAAACCAATCATAGTGCACAGATCTGTCCTTTTCATCTACTCCCAAAATCAATCATGAACAATGCACAAATTTATTCTCAAATCTGATCTATAACCCTTGCACATTTACTCACAATTTCAATCAAAGATAATGCACAAATTTGCTCTAAAATATGATCTATAATCCTTGCACATTTATTTCCAATTTCAAGCAAAAACAATGCACATCCAATAATTCCTTATACCTCCCACTATATGACAACAAAAATATTTTCCTCAAACTGATTAAACCACTTTGATAAAGGAATTAAATCACCATACCTCTAAATCTACCTCAATGATGATGATGTTCTTTTTGCATGAGCTTTCCAAACCTGCCTTAACAAAAATGATTTTCCTTTTGTTTGTGCCTTCAAAAATTGGTTAGCAATTCTCTTTTTCCTTTCTTGATTAAATATCAAATCATCCACTCAAAAACCCTTATAAAAAATATACACAATAAAGCTTAAAAATAACTCCTTATATCTCCCTTTTGAAACTCACAATATAAAGCTTTATTTAACAATAAGAACCCTTATTTCTCCTTTTGCAAAAATTAAATCACATTTATTATTTGCAAAAAACAAAAATTAATCACCACACTATACCTTATAACTCCCTATTCCAAAAATTAAATCACACTCCTATACCTTATAACTCCCTTTTATCATTTCCAAGATTAAATTGCAAAACTATACCTTATAGCTCCTCATATATCAAATTTAATAAAATAAAAATATAAATACCTCTCACTACCACCGATGGGATTCGATCCCTTAACCTTGAGAAGCCCAACACCCTAACATGGGCCCTTTAACCAGTTGCACTATCATAGTGCATGGAACCTCAAGGTGCAAAAATTATTTTATTACCTTCACAACTTTATCTTCAGAAAAATGTCGTCGAAGGGTTTCGACCCCTCAACCTCCTGCCTAGCAGTGCTCCACGTGAGCTTGGTAACCAGTTGGGCTACCCCAATGGTTGAAACTAATGGGGCATGATATCAGATTTAAACTTATTTTTTACTGCCACCAAAAATTCTCCACTCTCCTCCTTCGTCTTCTGCTCACCGCCACTCTTGCTCGATCGATATGTTTTTGCAAACCTTAGCTTTATCGAAATTAATTTTAAAGCATATATTTATATGCTTTGTCCTTTGGTTCCCAATGAAGTTGGCTCAACCATTTTATGTGCTTTGTCCTTTGGCGCCCAAACATTTGAATTTTTGAATTGTCAAATTTTTAATCTTTTGCAAGGAGGTCACCCAAGGTTTTAAATATTTAACCTTTAAATATTTAAACTTTTAAACTATTAAACTATATTTAAATCCTTTGATTTAAATATGAACCCTCTTCTTTAATATTTAAATATTATTTAAATATTAAAGCATCCTTGAAGATATTTGCCTTGCACTTAGTGATAACTCAATATTTCATCCTTGGAGATATTTTTGCCTTTGACATCAACATTTCATCCTTGAAGATATTTCTGCCTTTGACATCAATGACAACTCGATATTTCCAACAATCTCCCCCTTTGTCATTGATGGCAACCCTACAAAAAAATTGTCCTGCAATGATTCACAATCTGCTCCCCCTTGACAAGCTGCTCCCCCTCACTAAAATTCTCCCCCTTTGACATCAATGGCAAAGGGCTCCTTGGGGCTTGTAAGATAAGACACTAAACACAGCCCCCTCACCACCTCCTTGTCTTGAGGTGATCAATTTTGAGATGGGAGTGAAACTCCCAAATTACTATGCTCCTCTTCTTGTTTCATTTTCTTTCTCCAAACTTTGGAGATCATACCCTTTTGAACATTTTGACTATCCTTCTTCTTTCTTGACTTTGGAGATTTAGGGAACATTGTTCTACACCATTTTGCTCTATGCCCAAAATTGTTGCAATTGTAACACATGATGTTGTAGTCCTTGAAAGGTGCAAATGACTTGAAATTTCTTTTGGTGAAGCCATAATCATTCTTACCATGAACCCCATGTAGAACTTTATGACCAAAATGATTACATGAGAAATAATAACCCTGGAAGAAATATTCATCTTGCCTTGGAGGATATGGGTGCATGGTTCTTTCTTTGCTTTTTCTGTGATGGTCCCTGTTCCTTGATGGTGCATTGTTTTCTTCCTCATTGATGCTTCCACTTTTCAACATTTCAGCATAGGTCTTGGGCTCTTCTTCAATCATTTTCTTTGATGCTTCTATTTCTTTTGAGCTTGACTCCCCTTTTGTTTCTCTTGACCTTCTTCAAAACCAAGTCCTATCTTCATAAATGGAGATCTCTGTGCTTTGATAATATCATCCAAGTTTTTTGAGCTTTTCCTAAACTGATATATCTTATCATTAAATTTTTCAAGTCCCTTCCTTAGAATGACAACTTCATGTTCTAGTCTTTCACACTCTAGTTCTTTTACCTTTAACTATTCAACCATACCTTCTTCAATTCTCCTTGCCTCTTCAACCTTTACTTTTAAGTCGGTGAGATCTTGTAGAAGCTTTGCCTTTGTTTTCTCATCCTCTTGTACTTGAGCCTTCAATATTGAGTTCTTCTTTCTAACCCTCTTCAACTCTTCAAGAGCAACAATAAGTTCCTCTTCTATGTCAATTGTGGCTTCCTCTTCATCTTCTGAATCTTCCTCTTCTTCTTGGTCTTCAATAATAGGATCATCTTCTTTCTCTTCTATGGCCAAAAATAAGATTTCTTCTCTTTCACTATCGAAGAAGCTTTCATCATTGCTTTTGGAAGAATTGCTTGCTTCTTCAACATAAAAACTTTTCTTGTGTCTTTGAAAGATCTTCTTCTCATGCTTGTTTTGACCATGCCTATTTTTCTTTTCATGATAAAATATTCTTTCTTTATTTTTCTCATATTCCTTTTCTTCTTCACTGCTACTACTTCTATCTTATGGACAATTAGATGCATAATGACCAAGGTTACCATAATTAAAATATTTCATAGACTGCATACCTTTGTGTTTTCTTGGACCCTTCTTATTCCTTCTCACAAAGTTAGCTTCTTCTCCACTGCTTGATTCTTCACTTGATTCTGGTTCTTTATTCTTTGCCTTCTTTGAAGCTTTGAATGTTGCTTCCCTTTTGGATGTTTGATATTTTTCTATCCTCATCTCATAGGCTATGAGAATCCCATGTAGCTCATCCATGCTCAAAGTTTTGAGATCCTTCATTTCTTCAATTGTTGAAACCTTTGCATCAAACCTCATGGGAAGTGACCTCAATATTTTTTGAACAATATTAGAGTCTTCAATACTTTCTCCAAGTCCATGAATGGTGTTGACAACCTCATCAACATGAAGTAGATACCTAGCAATATCTTCCTCATATTTCATCTTCAAGTCTTCAAACTTCCTCCTATGGGTTTGAAGTTTTGCCATCTTAACCTTGTTGTCTCCTTTATATGTTCTCTGTAACTTATCCCATATTTATTTTGTCCCAACTCTATTCCCCATACCCCCTTTTAATTTCATATTTTCATTTTTTTTTTTTTTTTCCTTTTTGGGGGGGGTTGGGGGGGAACCCATTCTCAATGGATATATACATATATATCAAATAAGTCTTCATCCTTATGCTCTAGAAAGCATAGTTAGTCCCATCAAATAATGGAGTTTTAACGAGTGCCATTTGTGTTCCTATAAGATCTTCCTTCAAGTTGTTAGGCTTTCACGAAGGAACCCGCTCTGATACCAATTGAAGAACACAAGCTTATACTGAGAGGGAGGTGAATAGTATAAGATAAAACTTTTACTTTTCTTTCCAAATTAATAACTTCAAATATTATCAATTGTAATAATGAAACAATGCACAAATCACCACACACATAAGAGACACAGATTTAACATGGTTCACCCAATATGGGCTACATCCATGGAGAAATATTGCTTATAAATTTCTCAACAAATTTTATGGGCACCAACCCACAGGAGACACCAATCCCCTATTACAATGTTCATGGACACCAATCCATAGGAGACACCAATCCCCTCTCAAGTTCATGGACACCAATCCATAGGAGACACCAATCCCCTCTTCTAGTTTGTGGATACCACTCCATAGGAGACACCAATCCTCTTTACTCTGGTTTGTGGACACCACTCCACAGGAGACACCAATCCCTTTACTCTAGTTTTGTGGACACCACTCCATAGGAGACACCAATCCCCTCTGCTCTAGTTTTGTGGACACCACTCCACAAGAGACACCAATCCCCTCTACTCTGGTTTTGTGGACACCACTCCATAGGAGACACCAATCCCCTCTACTCTGGTTTTGTGGACACCACTCCATAGGAGACACCAATCCCCTCTGCTCTGGTTTTGTGGACACCACTCCATAGGAGACACCAATCCCCTCTGCTCTAGTTTTATGGACACCACTCCATAGGAGACACCAATCCCCTCTACTCTAGTTTTGTGGACACCACTCCATAGGAGACACCAATCCCCTCTATTCTAGTTTTGTGGACACCACTCCACATGAGACACCAATCCTATCTACTCTAGTTTGTGGACTCCAATACATAGGATACACCAATCCCCTCTGCTCATAAATTTGGTCCAAAATATGCTCAAGTCTTCTCTCAAACTTGCTCTATGTTTTTTCTCAAACCTGCTCCAAACCTACTCATAAAACTTACTCAAATCTGCTCAAAATCTACTCCAAAATCTTCTCATAAATCCTACTCAAATCTGCTCCAAAACCTACTCATAAAACCTGCTCAAATCTAATCCCATAACTTGCTCATAAAAGTGCTCAACACTGCTCCAAAACCTACTCACAAATGTGCTCAACAATATAATGTAAGACCTGCTTACAAACACTGCTCATCTACTCCCAAATCTTGCATGCATACAATGCTCATCTATTCCCAAATATTGCATATAAAATAATGCTCATCTATTCCCAAATCTTGCATACAAAACAATGCTCATCTATTCCCAAATCTTGCATAATGATGTCATCAAGTTCTTCACCTATTCTTCAATGTGCTTTCCTCAACTAAAGCAATTCAGACATATTCTACCTAAAATTATTTTATCTTCATGAACATATAGAGAATGATATGCACTAACAAATACCCAATATGTTCTTCACATTCATTAAGTCTATCGCTTTCACATGTCTCACATTTATTACATCAAAAGGTAGCTTTAGTCTAGCACTTGATAACTGACCTGGTAATTGTTGATTTCCACCTTCACTTCAAAACCAATCATAGTGCACAGATCTATCCTTTTCATCTACTCCCAAAATCAATCATGAACAATGCACAAATTTATTCTCAAATCTGATCTATAACCCTTGCACATTTACTCCCAATTTCAATCAAAGATCAATGCACAAATTTGCTCTAAAATATGATCTATAATCCTTGCACATTTATTCCCAATTTCAATCAAAAACAATGCACATCCAATAATTCCTTATACCTCCAACTATATGACAACAAAAATATTTTCCTCAAACAAAACCACTTTGAGAAAGGAATTAAATCACCATACCTCTAAATCTACCTCAATGATGATGATCTTATTTTTGCATGAGCTTTCCAAACCTACCTTAACAAAATGATTTTCCTTTTGTTTGTGCCTTCAAAAATTGGTTAGCAATTCTCTTTTTCCTTTCTTGATTAAATATCAAATCATCCACTCAAAAACCCTTATCAAAAACATACACAATAAAGCTTAAAAATAACTCCTTATATCTCCCTTTTGAAACTCACAATATAAAGCTTTATTTAACAACAAGAACCCTTATTTCTCCTTTTGCAAAAATTAAATCACATTTATTATTTGCAAAAATTAATCACCACACTATACCTTATAACTCCCTATTCCAAAAATTAAATCACACTCCTATACCTTATAACTCCCTTTTATCATTTCCAAGATTAAATTGCAAAACTATACCTTATAACTCCTCATATATCAAATTTAATAAAAATTAAAATATAAATACCTCTCACTGCCACCGACGGGATTCGATCCCCCAACCTTGAGAAGCCCAACGCCCTAACACGGGCCCTTTAACCAGCTGCGCTATCGTAGCACATGGAACCTCAAGGCGCAAAAATGATTTTATTACCTTCGCAACTTTATCTTCAACAAAAATGGCATTGAAAGGTTTCGACCCCTCAACCTCCTACCTAGCAGTGCTCCACGCGAGCTCGAGTACTAGCTGGGCTACCCCAGCGGTTGAAACAAATGGGGCATGATATCATATTTAAACTTGTTTTTCACTGCCACCAAAAATTCTCCACTCTCCTCCTTCGTCTTCTGCTCACCGCCACTTCGCTCGATCGATATATTTTTGCAAACCTTAGCATTATCAAAATTAATTTTAAAGCATATATTTATATGCTTTGTCCTTTGGTTCCCAACAAAGTTGGCTCAACCATTATGTGCTTTGTCCTTTGGCACCCAAACATTTGAATTTTTGAATTGTCAAAATTTTCAATCTTTTGCAAGGAGGTCACCCAAGGTTTTAAATATTTAACCTTTAAATATTTAAACTATTAAACTATATTTAAATCCTCTAATTTAAATATGAACCTCCTTCCTTAATATTTAAATATTATTTAAATATTAAAGCATCCTTGAAGATATCTGCCTTGCACTTAGTGATAACTCAATATTTCATCCTTGGAGATATTTCTACCTTTGACATCAACATTTCATCCTTGAAGATATTTCTGCCTTTGACATCAATGACAACTCGATATTTCTAACAATATACTACCAAATACGAATCTAGGAAAGAGATGAATGGAAGACTACTTCAAGACAAAATATGGGTTGTATGAATTGTTGGTGATTCCATTCAGATTATCCAGTGCACCCAGTATGTTTATCAGAATGATGAATAGAGTATTGCAAGAATTTATTGCTAATTTTGTGATTGTATATTTTGATGACATTTTGATATTCAGTAAGAATGAAGAAGAAAACTTGTTGGTTGTTGCATTTGAAATTGGTGTTAGAGTTATTAACAAAGGAGAATTTGTATATCGATATGAATAAGTGTAGATTCCTTTAGAAGAGTCTAGTGTTCCTAGGATTTTTAATCTCATAGATGTTGAGCAAGGTGTTGCAAGAGGTTTGTCATTGTTGTCAACACAGGCAGTTAGATCTAATGATGCAGTGGACAGACAGTTTAGGAGTCATTCAGATCTAGAGGAATGGTTGAAGCTGACAGAGTTAAATCTGGGCCGACATTCATTAGGGTTTTTGAGCCGACATTTATTAGGGTTTTGAAGCCGACATTCTAGGGTTTGCAGTCGACCAAATTTAGGGTTTGCAGCCGACCAAGATTAGGGTTTGCATTTGCATAATCAACCGACTACTATTAGGGTTTTCATCTCAAAATCTCAAGTATATAAGCGAGGCTATTTGGAGATTTGGATGGATCGATCGGTGTGAGTATCATCGTGTGATATGCGGCCGTAAAAGCGTAGATAGCACAGAACCGGTGAAATGATAGCGAAGTGCGTAATGTGAGCTAGTCGTGTCGAGTTGTTCGAAGTGTGATTGCGAATGCGCATAGAGAGCAGAGTGTGGAACGACATAGAGTGTGCGAAGCGTATGTGCAAAGAAAGCAGAGTGTGCAGAGAGCGCGAAGGGCAAAGTTGATTGCAAAGTTTGGTTGTAGCAGTGCAGCAGATTGTGTGAAGTGATTGCGCAAGAGAGAGAGCAGAGTGCGCAGAGATTGCAAAGGTGAAGTGGACCAGTTAGAGTCTTGCAATAACAAAGGTATCTGTCAAACATTTTCATTCAAAATTGAAGTCCAGTTGGTGCTGGCAAATTAGGGGTTGGTGCTCCTTTCTGTTGGTGCAGATAAATAAGGGGTTGGTGCTCCTTCCAGTTGGTGTTGGTAAACAAATTGTAAAGTTGGTACTTTGCAAGAGGCTGGATTTGGATGGTAGTCCAAGCAGCCATTCTTTTTGAGGAGTAGCCATTTTGGTGAACCTCGTTAAAAATCTATGTTGTGTGATGTTCTCTTGCGGTACTTATTATATCTGTTTATAAGTTTTTTTTGCTATGGTTTTTAGAGCTGTTAATTCATGTTTTGAATGCTACACTGATTCACCCCCCTCTCAGTGCCATACTAAGTACAACAATTGGTATCAGAGCCAAGTTCCCAGTTCAGGCTTAATCAGTCTGGGTTGATCTTGGATTATTACACAAATGGCAAAGAAAGGCAAAAGTGGAACCATGAGACACAAGAAGAAAAGAACACACAGGGTCATGAAAGAAAATGAAGATGAATCAAACAGTGGAGAAAAGGCCAAGAGACAACTCGATCATGATGCAGGTTCACTAGGTACAGAATGTTTTATTTGTGGTCAACTCGGTCATAATGAATGTCAGTGCCATGGTTCTAATAGCAGTGAAGTTGAAGATGATCCATTCAAAATTGGTAAAGAAACAGATTTAGAACAAGAATATGATGAAGAAGAAAGTGATGCAGAAGCAAATTGGGAACATAAACTAATTTTAGCTCTGGTTAAAAAGGTTGAGGATGCAGAAGATATAATCACCAGTTTGAAAGTACAGATAGAAGATTACAAGAAAATTTCTAAAAATCTCGAAATGCAGTTAACCATGAAATCAGAGTATTGCAGTAAGCTAGAAGAAGAGATAGACGGTCTAAGAATACAGACAGAAGAGATGAATAAGAAAGTTAATGTATGTAGCAAACATGAAGAAGATTCCAACAAAATAGTTAGCAATCTAAAGCTGCAAATAGAAGAGTTCAAAAGGATTGAAGAAACTCTCAGGTCTCAGATCAATGAGAAAGAGACTATTTGCTGCAAACAAGAAGAAAAGATTATCTCTTTGAAGAAACAACTGGAAGAGGCCAATACAAATCTTAAATTCGAGAAGAGCACAGAATTGCTAGATAAAATGATAAATTATCAGAGAAGCTCCACGGATAAGCATGGTCTTGGGTATGAAGCTGAACAACCCCCATCGTCCAAATATGCAGAGAAAAAGGAGCTCACCGTTGAAGGATCAAAGCATAAAAAGTCTGAAGCTGAACAACCTTCATCATCCAACTCTACAGAGAAGAAAAATTTCACTATTGAAGGGTCGGAGCAAGAAAAGATTAAAGCTGTATCTTCAAAAGAAAGAAAATATCAAAGGAGATTTATAGCAAAGCAGCCACAACAAAAGAGGTTCTACCACTCTCACTCTTTTCATACTAACACTTTTTCTAGCTATTGTTTCAGATGTAACCAGTATGGTCACAAGGCAACTTATTGTGGATTGAATAATAAATCAAAGAATTATGCTGGTAGAAATACTTTTGCATATCTGAGTGAACACTATGTACAATGTTTTCAATGCAATGGTCATGGGCACATAGCAAGGTTTTGTCCAAGCGCTTTTGTATCAAATCTAAGGCAAAATAGTAGATTTCATAAGATGCAAAGAACGCAACACAGACAGGGAATAAATCAGGTTCATAGAAGAAAGGAAAATAATCATTCATCATGGATGCATAAGAGACAACCACACCAGAGAAATATTCGAGTTCACGCAAAGGTGCAAAACGGGGAGGTAGTTGAGAAATACAAGCCCGTGTTTAAGAAAGTTTGGAGAAAGAAAGAAGAGAGGAAATCATGTCTCCTTGGACTGAAGGAGACTACTCCTCCTTTGCACTAAGCATCTCCAGGAAGCACATCCTCAGGGGGAGCAATATTAAAGCTTTATTTTAATGCTCCTATATATTTGTCTGGGTATCTGAGGATGAAAGACCAGCAGTTGGGCTTTTGTGGTATAATTGTCAAGTGTGTTGGTTGTTCATTTAGTTGTGTGTGGAAGTGCCGTAAAGGGTAGTGTTTGCATTGAGAATCTTCACCATTGGTAGTATTGCTTATGTCATTGTTGTTTTGTTGATGGTTCTTACTGCCACTGTTTATAGCTATGGATTATAACAGTTTAGATTGTTTTTGTTTATTGAAAGAATGATTGCCCCAGCTGCGTATTTGTGTTTCGATAATAGCAGCATGTTTTTGTTCGACGCTTGATGTGAAGATTGTCAGATCTTTCATGACACCTTGGTGAATATATTTAATTCACAGACAGTTTTGTTTTAACTATTGATTTAATGCCAGTCCAAGGATAAGAAGCTTGAGGCTGAGTAAGGTGCACTACGGTTGGCCATAAAGTGTTTGACAAAATGTCTTCTTTCGACATGCATAGTTGAAAGTAAGAGTTGGCAGTAAAATTGCAGTTTTGGACAAAAATTGGTACAGATGTGAGTCACTTGTCAATTCTGTTGACAAAAGTGAAATCAGCATGTTGAATGGGAAGATTGAAGAAAAAGTTTATAATGTGCAGCCAGATGATTTCCAGCCTGGTGATGAATGTTTGAGGTGCTTTTATAAAGAATTGAGGTGGTCTGCTAGATTCTCACTACAGAGAAAGACAAACAGCTGTCAGTAGGTTCAAGCCTATTGAGAATATCCAGGATGTATATGCAGATGTTGTTTGCATTACAGAGCAAAAAGTTGGATATTTAAACGATCAATGTATGCTTTCACTAAAATCAGTGGACAATTTTGAGATTGCAGAGCAACAGAGGGTTGAGGCTCAGAAGACAGCGTGAATTGAAGTGGCCACATTTTCCCAAGAATAGTCTAAGATTTGACTAGCCATCGGGATCAAATTCTCAGGGGGGGCATTTGTGCATTTGTTCATCTTGTTGATCATATCCATGATTTTTGCTATCTATTTCAATGTGTTTCTGAGAATGGTGTGTATGGACTCAGGGGGAGTCTGCAGCAGCCCTTTGGTATTATTGACAAAGGGGGAGAAGAGTTACGAGGAATGTACACGGTGTTGCCAACAATTCCAAAGGGGGAGATTGTTGAGCAAGGTGTTGCAAGAGGTTTGTCATTGTTGTCAACACGGGCAGTTAGATCTAATGATGCAGTGGACAGACAGTTTAGGAGTCATTCAGATCTAGAGGAACGGTTGAAGCTGACAGAGTTAAATTTGGGCCGACATTCATTAGGGTTTTTGAGCCGACATTTATTAGGGTTTTGAAGCCGACATTCTAGGGTTTGCAGCCAACCAAATTTAGGGTTTGCAACCGACCAAGATTAGGGTTTGCATTTGCATAATCAGTCGACTACTATTAGGGTTTTCATCTCAAAATCTCAAGTATATAAGCGGGGCTATTTGGAGATTTGGATGGATCGATCGGTGTGAGTATCATCGTGTGATATGCGGCCGTAAAAGCGTAGATAGCACAGAACCGACGAAATGATAGCGAAGTGCATAATGTGAGCTAGTCGTGTCGAGTTGTTCGGAGTGCGATTGCGAATGCGCATAGAGAGCAGAGTGTGGAACGACACAGAGTGTGCGAAGCGTATGCGCAGAGAAAGCAGAGTGTGCAGAGAGTGCGAAGGGCAAAGTTGATTGCAAAGTTTGGCTGTAGCAGTGCAGCAGATTGTGTGAAGTTATTGCGCAAGAGAGAGAGCAGAGTGCACAGAGATTGTAAAGGTGAAGTGGACCAGTTAGAGTCTTGCAATAACAAAGGTATCTATCAAACATTTTCATTCAAAATTGAAGTCCAGTTGGTGCTGGAAAATTAGGGGTTGGTGCTCCTTTCTGTTGGTGCAGATAAATAAGGGGTTGGTGCTCCTTCCAGTTGGTGCTGGTAAACAAATTGTAAAGTTGGTACTTTGCAAGAGGCTGGATTTGGATGGTAGTCCAAGCAGCCATTCTTTTTGAGGAGTAGCCATTTTGGTGAACCTCATTAAAAATCTATGTTGTGTGATGTTCTCTTGCGGTACTTATTATATCTGTTTATAAGTTTTTTTTTCCTGCTGTGGTTTTTAGAGCTGTTAATTCATGTTTTGAATGCTACACTGATTCACCCCCCCTCTCAGTGCCATACTAAGTACAACAATAGAATGGCATGAGTATGGACAAAGACAAGGTATATAAAATTTTATAATGGCCCATTCCAAGAAATGTGATGGAGATGAGGAGATTTCATGGCTTGGAAAATTTTATAGGAAATTCATTAGGAATTTAGGTATCATTTTTACACCTATAATAGAGTGTATGAAGGGGATAGAATATGTATGGATAAATGAAACAACAGAGAGTTTTGAACTATTGAAGAAGAAGGTGTTAGAAGTACCTATTTTGGTATTGTTATATTTTAGCAAGCTATTTGAGGTTGATTATGATGACTCACATGTGGGAATTGGAGATGTGTTGAGTCAAGAAGAGAGGCTTGTAGCATTATTTAGTGAAAATTTGAATGACGTAAGGAAACAATATTCTACTTATGATGTGGAATTCTATGCTATTATGTAGGCATTGAGACACTGGAGACATTACGTAGTGGCTAAAGAGTTTGTGTTATGTACTGATCATGAAGCATTGAGGTATGTAAATACCCAAAATGAATTAAATAGTAGGCATGCAAAGTGGGTATTATTTGCAAGAGTATACATTTATTTTGAACCACAAGTCAGGTAATAAAAATCAAGTTACTGATGCTTTGAGTAGACATGTAGTATTATTGACTACTATGGAGCATGAAGTAGTCATATTTGAGGTAATATAGAAAATGTATGAATATAATCCAAATTTTAGTAATATTGTGAGGTAGTGTAAAAATCCAGTGTTAGGTTAAGTTGGTAGCGATGTTTGCGATTATTTGATGCAAAATGTTTATTTTTTTAAAGAGAAGTAGTTATGCATTCATGTTGGTTCAATTGGGGAGAAATTTATTAGAGAATTGCACAACTTAGGTTTGGTTGGGCACTTTGGAGTGAGTAAGATGATTGCTCTTGTAAAGGAGAAGTATTATTGGCCGAAGGTAAATAGGGACATAACTAGATTTGTGTTAAGATGCAGAGTGTACCAAATGGATAAAGGTCATGTGTAGAATGCAAAGATTTATATACCTTTGTCCGTTCCTACACCATGGATAAATTTGAGCACAAATTTTGTGTTGGGGTTGCCTTACACACAATGGAGTAAGGATTCAATTTTTTTTGTAGTAGATAGGTTTTCTAAGATGACACATTTCATTGCTTGATATAAAACCAATGATGCTACTAGAGTTGTAGATTTATTTTTTAGAGAAGTTGTTAGACGACATGGTGTTCTAAAAATATCACCTCAAATATAGATACAAGTTTTTTGAGTCACTTTTGGAGGACTCTAGGGGGCAATATGAGGATAAAGCTATAGTTAAGTAGTGCATATCACCCCTATATTTATGGGTAGATAGAAGTAGTATACCAAATTTTGGGAAATCTTGTAAGGTGTACTATTGCAGAAAAACCAAAACAGTGGGACTTAGCCTAATTAAAATATGAGTTTGCATATAATAGTTTTGTTAATAGGTCAATAGATTTTTTTTTTAGATTGTTTATGATAATAATACCAATGGTGTGTTATATCTAATTGATCTACCGATTCAGGGTAAAATTAGTCATGATGCAAAGGCATTTGCAGAGCACATATAGGAATTGCAAGAAGGTATCAAAAATAATTTACAAGATAGTAATGAAAGGTATAAGGTAGAAAAAGAGACATGGTGAAGGTTCAACTCAGGAAGTAGAGGTTTCCTAAGGGCACATATAACAAATTTAAATATAAGAATATTGGACCATGTAGAATTTTGAAGAAGATGAATGATAATGCCTATAAAGTGGAGTTGCCTACTAATTTTGATATTTCACCAGTTTTTAATATTACATATTTGTATGAAATTCATGTGGATGAAGAATTTTAATAAGAAGAGGATATAAACTAGGAGCAACAAATACCTAAGAAGAAGAAAGAGAAAATTATGCAAGTACTTGATAAGAAGACAATCAATACCAAGTAGGAAAACTACAAAAAATACTTGGTACTTGGGAAGGTTTATAATAGGAAGATAATACTTGGATTTCAGAGTGGGAATTGAAAAATATTGATAGTAGAAATTTGCAAGAGTTTTATCAAAGGAACTCGTAGGAGGAGAGTTCTTTTCAACCAGAGGAGAATGATGCAGGAGCCTATCTTCTGGAGGCCATAACTTTTGATCTGATTGTTGGATTTACTTGAAATTTTACATGGAGCTAGATAATAAGGAGGACAATGGTGTGGCTAGGTGCACCTATCACCTAGAAGAATTTCTAGTATGGTATCATACCCTAATTACTTCATATAGTGCCCCAAAAATAGAATTTAGTATCTTTTTAGAAAACTAGAAGAAAGAATATTTGAAATTTAATAACTTCTTAAGCATGGGTAGGTGTTAAGATTTTTTTGGAAGGCTGGGTGATATGATGATGGGTATTAATTTAGAGGGCTATTCAAGTTTTTTTGTGAATTCCTAAAATGGTAGTTTACCAAAAAAAAAAGTAATTTCTTATCATTAGGGCTTTAAGATTTAGGGTTTCGCTTTAGGGTTTTTTTATGGGATATATATTCCCTTTGTATCACATTGGAAAGGGTGTGAAATCTAGGAATGATAAAATAAAGCATTTATAAGTATATTACCGTTCATTGTAGCTCTTATGTGATTGGGGATTGATCACTTTATTTCTATTTGTCACAATTTTTATGTGATTGGAGCTTTTTGTTCTACCTCTTGCAGCTAGGTTTAAGTCAAATTAATTTTTTAAGGAAATGAATTATAAAGGTTTTAAATTAAAAACGATTATGCATTCAGTGAATTTTAATTTAATAAATATAAATCTTGCTTTTGGATATTTCTTTGAATATGTAGTAATATCTTAAAATACAATATTAAGAACCACTTGGTCAAGAAATTGGGAAGTAAGCTAGTTGATTGCATGAGTTTACACATATCTAATAGTTTCTCCCTAACCTCCATTATAAAAGAAGATAAGAATGAAAGTGTGGGGGGAAGAAAGAGGGAAAAGGAAAGAGAGGAAATAATTAAGCAAGTGGAGAAAGAGAGTAAGAAGGGAGATAAACAAATTTGATCAAGGAGGAATCCAGGTTTATTTGTTCTTATTAAGTTATGTCAGTTAAAAACTAGTTGATTAGAAATAAGTATTGATTGCTTGAATTTATTTGTATTCACCAAGTGCTTATGTTATTTTGAAAGTAATGAAGATTAATGGGATGCATTTCTATGTGTTAGATTAATATAAAATATAGTTTAGCCTTCCATAGTAGAATGTTTGGGAAGGATTTCTTAAAAAAATATCATAATTGACCAATTCAAAGGATTCCTGTTAATTATATTTATTTGTAATAACTAAGCATTGATATGTTGTTATTGTGATAAATTCACTATTGTTTAAGGATGATATGATCATTTCATTTGTTGTACGGATATTTATTTTGAAAAGCATAAATACTATTGTTATATATATATATATATTTTTTTTTTGAATTGAAGTCACTGTGTGCAAACCATTTGTGTTGCCTTATATTTTAGCTTACCTAAGTTAGGTAAGGTCATGGAACTTCTTTTTATATATGTTGCCTCCTTTGTCATTGTAAACCACCTACGTTGTCTTATCTGTTAAAACTAGGTAATTAATTTTGTTTTAAAAGTCACCTTGTATGTTTTAGCTCGCCTGAGCAATGTTTGGGAGCTATGACTTTAATCTCTTTGTTTAGCCTATTAATTGACAAGATATTGCTAGTTCTTTCATTCACAGAAGTGTGTTGTGTAAAACTATTCCATCACCTAAGTGTTCATAGTGTGTCCTCTTAGCTTTAACCGGGTATTCTTTATGAATACATGTAATCTGGGCTGCCAGTAACATCCTCCCTCAATGATTAATGAATGTGAATTTTCCCTTCTAGAATTTATTTATTTGTTTATTTTATATATGCTTGTTTGAAAAATGATTTATTTATTGCATACATATAGATGCATTTGACATTTTAATGGGATATATTCTGATCCTAAAACATAAAGCTTTTAAAGTCTGTGAGAAGCCAAGCGATTGGACTGTGGTGCTTGACAACGTGAAATTAGCATGAGTATTCTAAAATAGAATACCTTATTATATAACACTTGGAAAATATAATGTTGTAACGAATAGTTCATTCATAAAAGGATATGATTATCCGTTGTACTAAAATTAAATGATGAAATGATTGTTCTACCTTACATTCAAAGGAGTGAATGGTTATTTTAAACCATATATTAAAATATCTTGTTGAAAGGATATGTTAGTTTCGGATGATATTGTTATTTCAAAGTATGTTTGCATTATGAAAAATAATGCAAGCTTTTATTTTATACGTAAAAAAATATTTTATTTATTAGTTAACTTTTATAAGTCAAAATAGATAATAATTAATATCAGTTTAATAGGATTAATTAGTGCTTATAAAATATGTTAATCTTTTCAAAAGAATATTTTGAAGTCGTTTTGATAAATTGTATTAGTCTTTATTTTAAAAGAGTTTTATTTTTAAAAGGTTTAATAGATGGATGCCTTTTTTTCAAACAAGGGGTTTATTAAAAGATGGAGAAATATTCTTTTCGCTTATAAAATATGTTAATTTTTTTCAAAAGAATATTTTGAGGTCGTTTTGATAAATTGTATTAGTCTTTATTTTAAAAGATTTTTATTTTTAAAAGGTCTAATAGATGGATGTTTTTTTTTTAAAACAAGAGGTTTATTAAAATATGTAGAAATTTTTGTGATATGGTTTACCAGTAAGGAAGCCACTTGCATTATCGGTGATGTGACCCGGGTTCAATCCCCACGATGGATATGCAGTATTTACTTAATAAAAAAAACGTATTTACTTAATAAAAAAAACAAAAGATGTAGAAAAATTATTTTCATAAGTTCTAGGCTTTTGAATAATTAATAACTACTTGAAACTCATTTTCTAGGATAGAAATAAAAAATTTCTCTTGAAAGGGATTTCCCTAGAAATCTATAGCTTAGGCTAAAAATAAAGTTATATTCTTAATGAAATTATAGAACACCATATTATAGTTCCAAATTACCTAAGTGGTTGAAGCATCAGAGTGATGTACAACCAAATAAAATAAGTCACCTAGTTTTGTTGAATATATGAGGGCTTTAGAGATGATTCAGGAATGACTATTAAATATGGGTGGTATAGGACATCCATCTAGGTCATTGTGGGAGTATTATAGTGGTGTTTTTATTTATAAAATTGTTGAATAGTGAATCTTGGTAGGAGATTTAAGAAACTCTATGGTAGATTCCACGATGGTTTGGTATGGGATAAATCATCACATTATTTACAAAATTTTCAAGATAGACCATGATGAATGCCAAGGAAATGGTATGATGTTAGTTGTTCTCATGGATCTAGATATTAATCTAGGGATGTGGTCATCAACTAAGCACTAAATAATTTACACTATATAACCTTACTTTTTATCTTGGAAATAGATGAGTTAAATTAGACTTAAGATTCCACACTTTGATAACTTGTTAAGGGAAGGGAGGTAAGCATCCACCTTCTGAGTGTTATGGGCATTAGAAGATAACCCTAATTTGTGGTTCTAGGGTCTCACACCAAGACAAAGGGTGAGAAAGAAAGAATCATTAAAGCCACCTCTCATAGGATTTGACCAATATCATGCACTTGGGGGCCAACTGTAGTGACCATAACCTAAAAGTTGCTATCAATGCTTTGTACGAATTACTAAATGGATGCAAACAAAAGTTTAAAAATAAAAAATATATAACCTAGTCAACCTCTTTCCTTATTTTTCAAATGTGAAATTTAGACTAGGTTGTTATAACTAGTGTGTTAGACTAGTTTATCACAAGCAAGAATCTATAATGAAGTGCAACTACCAAGCATAATAAGAACTCCAAACTAAGATATATACTACTACACAAGAGAATAATATAGATAGGTGTAGATCTAAACTCACACAATCCACTGGTTTGGGTAAAACACAACAAGTAAAGCAATACCTTATGAACATCCAAAAATAACCAGAGTAGCTAAGTAAAAAAATAGGATTAAAATAATAAGGATGCAACCTAGTTCGAGCTCCTCTTACATACCTTCTTCTATAACATCACACTATCTCTAAGTTACAAGTCATACTAACCAAGCTCTAATTTCCTCTCACTTTTTCTCCAAAGCCAATCCTCCCTTAACCCACCTCCCATAATATTTAAGCAAGGAGCATAGTATTGCATGGGAGTGAACATGCATGAAATTCCCAAGAGACCATTACTTGCCACCTTTACAATAGAGATCAAAAAATATAATTTACCCTAATCTTTATTGAAACTAAAGTTTACCTTTTTCCACCAAAGGGGTGACATTTATTATTACTTTGATATCAATTAATTTACTTTAAAACTTAAATATCAAATATCCATTTAATATTTTATTTAACTAAAGTATTTCAGCTATCATTCAACCAAATTCAAAAGTATTACAAATCAATCCTTATAAAATTTATCAAACTATACACAACATAGATAAACATGGATCTGAATAAATAATATCCTACACCATCATTTTATCTCTAAGTAGGTGGTATCCTTTAATATAGTTTAATGCTATTGCAAACATATTAAGGATACTCATTGAGCAAGCAACATCTCATCCCAATGGTGTGAACATTGAAACAAATAAATTTCAATGCATATACATGAAGGAATTTTTTAATGTTATCCTAGGCTACCAATGAACAAGTCATTATCATCATTTCCCCAAATATATATCTTTATAGGTAGTTCACCCTTATGATCCCACCAACAAGAGAGTGAACTTGGTCTTGCATCCATAATTACGGTAGCAATACCATATTCCAAGCTCAAAAGGAAGCACTCATCCCATCATAGAGACATCATTAAAACTATGCCATTAAACATTCATATTAGTATATAGTTCATTGTCCATAAAATTTACACCAAGGAGGGTTGTTACAATGACTAAGTTAGATTTTAGGGCTTTGAAGTGAGATATATAGTCTTAAATATTAGCAAAATTTTAAATTTTGAGATTGAAAAGCTCCATCATTTTTTGTTAACATTACTAATTATTAATTTTCCATAGAGATATTTTAATGTTCTCCATACCTAAATAGAATCACTCTTCTCTCAAATGTGTAAAAGTACGTATGGTTCAACTAACATAAAATTTATGAAGGACTTCTAAGCTACTTTTACCAAGTTTATGATTACTAAGACATTTTTATATTTCATCATTAAAGATAATATGGAGATTCTTACTTATAGGTAATCCTACCATTTTAACTAACCAAGTATTATAATATTTTCTATTGAGATGAGTAGTATACACAAAATCATTTATCTAACACAAAATTCCACATAAAACAATAATAGGTCTATAAACTATCATCACCTCTATGTAGAGCTCAAAAAATTGTGTGATATCCAAATTATTTTATATGTGAGTGTCATATCCTTTGTAAGGGTGGATAGATTAGCACTTAAATATGTTAGAGTCTATTACATTATTTGGTTATGTACAAGGGATTACTTCATAAGTAAGATTAGCTAGTTACTTCAAGTAGTAAATGTAAACATTTCAATGTGCAAGTTGTAATGTGCGAGGTGTCTCCTTGTACAACTAGGTAGAGTGTTGAGTAAGGAATATATTTTCCTATAAAGAGCTTTACAATCCTATAAAGAGCTTTACAACTCCTTCCAAATGTATCACTTCATTATCAATAATATATGTTGATTTTCTCTCTCTCTTTCTCATGATATGATGGAATGGTGCTAAAACCATCAATGGTATCATAACCATGATGAATCTAGAGAGGTTAAAGGAAAATAGAAGGCCCTAGAAGCCTTGTTATAAGACTACCGAGGATAAGCTTCTAATAGCAAAGGATTTGGGACAATTATCATCATCTGAAAACAAGCCCAAAAAGATAAGGATTTGGCAAACAATTTATCAAATCATAGAGAAGATTAGAGAAGACCTCAAGACATTCAAAATATTGAGAATAAGTTGAAGCCAAAAGCATTAGGGAGATACGACTCAAGTGAATATAGAAGATTTGTTTGAAACAGTCAAGGCAAAGCCACATATCCATCCATTATCAAGGTAGAAATAAGGTAAATCAAATCACCTTTAAATCCTTTATCTACAGATCAAAAATATAAGCAACTAAGATACAACTATTTGAAATTTATATTAGGGTTCATTATAAAATTCCATTAAACACCATATTTAGATTAAAAGTTGCAAAATAATAGATTGCATTATAGTCTTCAAGAAAGTGCAAAAAGAGAGTTCATTTTAAGGATTATTTGCACATTAATTTGGATTTGAATATATTTTAGAATTACAACTATCTATCAACTACCTATCATCTACTTTGGAAAAATAAAAGAAGACTATATCCTACAAATTTTTTTGTAGTGAAAATTTATGGAATACTTATTAAGGGTTCATTATAGATTACTCTTAAAAGTTGTAGAATTTATTAAGTGCATCTGAAATTATTTTTAGAGTTTATTAAGTGCATCTGATATTATTTTGAGAGTTTATTGGCGTGATAAGGTGAGACTGTTAGTTCATTAAATTGGTATTATTATTTGCACTACACTAATTACTATCAAAAAGGTTGGTTTGTGTTTGTTGATTGTTAAGGATCAAGAGTACAAAAACCAGTAGATTGATCAAAGTGTCTGGAGATACTATTTGGTTCTCAAAACCTACAGCATTTCATGGCCTAAAGAAGCCACCAAAATAAGATTAGATTCCTCCAAGGAGTGGAGAAGAAAGACACCATTAAAATCAGTAAGAGAAGCTTCAAATTGAGACTTGGTGAGTCTCAATATTCAAAGTGCACCAAAAAGAGGTGCAAAAATTACTTCTACAAAAAAAGGAAGCTTCTATCTATGTGGTTACAAGCTTGGGTTCAGTAGGAAAAAATCCAAGCAAAAATAAGAAAGGTGGCTAATAAAAATACAACCTCAAAATCCCCCATTGCCTTCAAGAAAGTTTCCATAAAAATTAGGAAATATAGATCCACAAAAAAAAGTGCAAAAGGAATGCAATAAGGGTATTCTTATATACAAAATATATTACATATTGGTGCACCAGTATAATTTTTTATGTAGGAATTAGGGTAGAGTTTAAAATTTTATCAAAGGTACAGTATTCACAAGGTGTAAAAATTGAAGGCAGTCAAACATCAACACACTTCGAGAAAAGAAAATAATTCTCTTGAAATTCTCATATCCTCTATATCTTGGACAACCAAATTTGCAAGCAAACACAACATATTACACGGCAAAGGGAAACATTATATTCAAGGATGAAAAGGAGAGCATAACAGGTTAAAGCAATATCAAAGATAGATGTACGTCCAAGGAGCATTATATACCACTATTATAGGGTCACCAAAGCTCCACCAAAGCATCGTTCTTCACTCCAGCTAGAACCAACTCATAAGAAAGTGCCATCAAAAAAAGGAAGAGCCAAGAATATTATAGCGTTTAAAGGTGCTCCAAAGGTACATTAAATAAGCATTAGATAAATAGCCCATGCATAAGTAGGAAGTGTCACCTGTCACTTGAAAATAAATCCCAATGGTCACTACATAAGAACCCATATTTCACACATTCAAGCAAAGGAACATTACTAGAAAGAAAGGTGGTATGTTATAACAAGGGAGAAACTTGTATTCAAAGGAAATAAGTGCTCCTCCAAGGTTGTAATACCCAGACATTACAAGCATATTCATTCCCTCCAAGTGCTCAAGAAGTAACCGGCATGACACTTGTCACATAGCACAAGAACTCTCTTCTATTAAAAGGTGCCAAAGACCAAGGAAGTCAACATATTCAGTATTCCAATATTTACTCATAGCACAGGCTGAATTACAGCATGGAAGAAATGTGAAAGAGTATTAAAAGGTCTGGTCAAGAAGATCAAAGAATTCCAACAATTAAGCCAAAGTAAAATCAACACACATCATTCTCCATAAGTGTTCAAATGAAAGGTAAAGAAGTGGACTATCATATACGTTCAATATTTACAACAGATACGTAGAGAATACATCATCAAAGGTAAGATCTCTACTTTATTAATATTTACTTTCACTAACTAGGAGTTATAAGGTATAACATTAGGTTGAAATACTAAAGGAAATCAACCATATTTGAAAGAAATATAAAAGAGAGAAACACATATTAAATAGCCTAATATTTGCAATATTATATCATATGAGAAATAAGGAATTCTACATGAAAATCAAAATTTCTGTTATTGCAAATAATTGTTTTTAATATTCCACATTAGGGAGTTATAAGGAATACTACATCAAAGTAGGAAATTGGAAATTAGAAACAATAAATATCAAATCATTAAAGGCTATAAAAAGAGGTTTATTAAAAAATATTAAGATTTGGAAATTAATTGGTATATTTGTCTCAAAATACATTAAAGGGACAAAATGAGTCCAACTATTAAAACCTTATCAACTTAGAAAATGCTTAAAGTTCAATAGGATTAATAAGGTGTAAAAGAAGTTGATTTTTTCTATTCTCAAAACTTTACAAAATCAACCCAAAATTGAACTATTATATCTCAAAAAACACTTAATCTATCATATAGCATTTTCAAAATTACTAGGGAGACATAAATAATTCAACAAGGTCCTTAACCCTTATCAAGAACAATTATGGACTATTGGTAAATAGAATTAGGAGCAAGAAAGCATATGAATGGAGATATTCATTGGTTCAATTTACTCAAGAAGGTAGATGAGAAACCTAAAGCTGTAGAATATAGCAAAACTTATGAGGTGAAGGGAATTGGAAACATATCAATAAACCTAAAATAAGGAAAAGGGATAATCAAGAATGTATTGTATGTCCTTGGATTAACTACTAATCTTCTTTCTATCTCCCAACTCATGGATCAAAACATAATTATTGAGTTTAAAGTCTCATTAAAAAGAAACAATATCACATCTCTAAACAAGAAAAAAGGATAGCATCATGATCTCATCAAAAAGGTCTATTTTTTCTAGATACTGCTACACACTCAATTTTGTTAATCAAAATATTAGATTTATGGCATAAGTGATTAGGACATACTAGTGATTCCTCAATGAAATAATTATTCAAGTATTAAATGGTTGAAGGAATACCTAATTTTTTTTAAAAACTATTGTATGTCTAGAGTGTTTAGTAGTAAGAAAACACAAAATTCCCTTCGAACTCCATCAACACAGAGCTAAACAACCATTGGAAATAATATATACAGATTTATGTGGACCAATGAAAATTGATAGTATTGGAGGACATAAGTATTGTCAATTATTCATTTATGATCACACCAAAAAAATGTGGGTGTATTTCATGAATTACAAATTAGAATAATTTAGCCATTTCAAGAAATTCAAGCATCAAGTAGAGAAGGAATCAGGAAAGACTATAAAAGCACTTTACTCAAACAGAGGAGGAGAATTTGTTTTAAAATAGTTTGATTCATTCCTAGAAGAAAATGGAATTAAAATACAGCTTATTACAACATATTCACCTTGTAGCTCCCTAAAATTGGCATAGTTAAACCATCAGTAAAAGATAAAAAAATGAATTTTAACCCCGAAACCGCCCGTTAATCGCTCACCTCATTTTTTGCACCATTTTTAGAATTTGTTTGACCATTGGATGATATCATCGCTGATCTGACGATATCATCCCAAATCATATGAATTCATTTGGAACAGAATGTCCAAACGATTTCATCCCAAAACCAAATTTTCATAATTAGCTTCTATTTCAACAACCTCTCGAACTCAGGCAGAAGCATGTCTTCACGACTGGAGATTCCTACATTGGAGATATCCAATATTGGGATGATCCCCAACCTCCTAACCTCCCCCTAATCCTATATAAACTTGGGATTTTCCTAGTTTATCCCCTTGGCTGATTATTTCCCTGCAAATTTAGTTTTTACTGTGTTAGAACATCCTATCCCCCATCATTTGCATTTGTATTTTCAAGTTTTATTGTAGGATCTCACTATGTTTCAGCCGGAGGAAGCTCGGATCGTCACAAGCGATTCAACCAAAATTTTGGATGATCCTGTCGAGATCGATGATGATCTCGTACGATTGCAAACAATTTTGATTGCAGTTCATATTGGGGGTAATCATAGCCCTGATTTTGCATTCTCTATCTCTTTTTCTTATTTAATTGTGCATTAGATTAATTCACTTATGTTCTGCATCTTGGAGTTCACCTCATTTAGCATATTTGCATGATAAAATTCAAAATAAATTACTAAAACATTGCATCCCATTTGATTTTATATCTAGATTTATCATTTAAGCATTTATATTCTTATTTCTATCATTTTGTATCATTCTTGCAATTGTATTTTTGGTTTTTGGTGTCTATTTTCATGATTTTAGGTTTCTGACGAATTCGTCAGGTCATTGACGATCTTGGATGATCTCAGATGATGTCCTATGATATGGATGATTATGTTCAATTACAGACGATCTTGTCATATCCGGGATGATCTGGACTCCTACAAAATTCAAAATCTTCATCAGATATCTGAAATCAGGTGCACTCTTCTCCATTTAGATATTTTATGTATTTAGGATTCATTTATGTTTATTGTCTTCATACAAACCAGAAATTTCATTTAGAATAGTTTAGATTCATTTTGGCCAACCTAAGAATCTAAATGATTGAACATAAAATGAACACATCAAACCCATTCTCAACCTAGGCATGGAAACTGCCACTCAAAGTTTCCTAGTGAACCCTACCATCCGTCGAAAATTCACCCTTATACCCCTCCCCCGAGAGGCGCGACCTTAAAAGGGCCTCTCCATCCAAGTTATTGTCCCATCCTTCTCGCAACCCCTTTCGGGCACGGATCCTTTAGCCTAAAGGTAAGGGTGCAAAAAATTTGGGCAATACATTTGTTGAACCCGATGTGAAACTAAAACACATTTTGAAAACAATCTAAAAAAAAAACACATTATTAAGAACATCTAGAATCTTTAGACAACTGTTAAATTTGCATATCATACTTAGATGGTAGATTATAATAGAAGACGAGATATCACCATAAATGTTGAAAATCAATTAATGGCCATAGAGATTACTTTTGTGCTTAGAGTACCTCAAAAAAATAGAGCCCAACCTCTGTGGGATGAACTTGATAGGATATTGGGTATTATTGAATCCATATCTGTAGAACATAGGCAAATTAAGAGGTTTGTCCTAGATAGAATCCTGGATCCTGATTAGGTGACTTTGTATCATGAACTTCAGAGAGCTTGCCATAGGTGTTTAGCAGATAAAATAGCACTTGTGTCTTCTGAATTATACACATTTGAGGAATACCTTGAGAACATAGTTGTAGTGCATAAATTTCTATCTCGTATAGAGGATTAATAATTCATTCTTACGGATATAAAAATATGGAATATAGTTCCTAGAGCTATGTTGTATCGATAGTATTGCCATGAACTTTATTTTTACATGTCAGGGTCTAAAATAGATCATATTACTATAGCACACTGTCAAATTATTGAAAAACCACTTCCAATTTGAAGAGGAGCATTTCATGACTCCTAATGAACTTGACCCTATCAATGATATCCATAAACTATTCATAGAAAATTAAGTCATTCTTTTTACTATTGTTATTTCTTGCAACTAGCATGTTTTTTGTTATTTTTATTCTCGTAAAATAATAATATAATCACACAAAACAAAAAAAACAAACAAAAACAAAACATTTTCCTTTTAAAGTATTATAGTAGGTATATAGTTAAAATATATACCTCTCAACCCTACCGCATATATATATATATATATATATATATATATATATATATATATATATATATATATATATATATAAGTATATATATTTTCTAAAACCTAAGTTTAGCACAATGCCTAGACTTAGGAATGGAAAACAAATCGAAGAAGATGAAGATTGGTTAGGAAGACCATTAACTGACCAAAATGTCCCTCCTGAGGACCAAGTTCAGGATGAAGAAACCCTAGACCAGCAAGAAGAAGAGCTTGCTATAGGAAATGAAAAAGAAGAAACTAATAGAGAGGAAGGATCCTCATCCCCTAAAATGTCTTCGAGAGGAGCTATCACTTTTGAAAACATGGAACAATTCTGGAAGTTCATTAACACTAATATTGGTGTTTTTAATAAAGCAGCCCATATGGACAAGGATTGAATTAGTGACACTTAAGCAACTCTAGAAGTATTTCACACATGCACTAATCCCTTGTCCTTTATTGATCAAGAGAGTGATCAAGTTGGACCATCCAATTTGGATATGGCAGCTGTGATTCAGAACATACAACAACAACAGGTTACCCAACCATCTAAAGTACCTGTTAACAAGCCTAGGGTCATTCCTACACAAAATAAACCATCATTTACTGCTCTATTTCACCAAGCTCTTGATCAACATACCTCAAATCAACAAAAACCCAAAACAAAACCAAACACCAATTACCAACAAACTAGGGCACAACATAATACTATTACAAATCCCCTTCATAATACTCTTCCTACCAACACTTTGCATAATAGCAATATAGCATCTAATACTTATGTCACACCATCATACACTCATAGATACCATACCTATGTCCCACCGAACCAATATGGTGGACAAACTAGTAATCTTGAAACCATGGTGAAACAACTAGTTTCCCGCATGGACCAGATAGATCCCTACCGTCCCTCGTACAACTATCGAGAGATGTGTAGTCAGCCTTTATATCCTATAGTCGTAGCATAGCCATATCCTAAACATTTTCCTATGCCTGTTCTTCCCATATATAAAGGAACCGAAGATCCCATAGAGCATCTTTGTATGTTTAGGATAGCATGTCATGATATATCACATGATGACTTGTTATTACTAAAAATGTTCCCAAAAATCTTGGGAGGAATGGCATTAGAGTGGTATTATCAATTATACACTAATTATTTAAGGAATTTCGAAGAAACTACTGAGTATTTTGTTCATCAATTTAGTGCCTACATCGAAAGACATGTGACCATTAAATATTTGTATAACTTAAAATAGGACAAAGATGAATGCTTTGCTGATTTCCTAGCTAGGTGGAGACAGTTGATAGGAAAATTTCACTTTGTGTTACCTTATAGGGAGATGTTGGACATATTTATTAATAATTTGCAAGAGAAACTATCTTACGAATTATCAACTACTACCTTGACCACCTTCGATCAGGCTATAGACTTAGCCCAAAGAGTGGAAAATGCTCTCATTAGGAGAGGCCAGCTAAAAAATAAATACAATGAGAAAACATCCAAAAATAAATATAAGAATAAACAAGTTGTGGGTGATGGAGTCATCGATAGCAAAAATATTTCTAATGTTAATGCTGCAAAGACAACGGAGAAGTTTGTATTGAAACCTCCTGATAGACCTCCTCAAGAATTTACTAGGTTAAATCAACCTTTATCAACTATTCTATTGCAATTATTAGAATGAGGTTTGATTCAATTACCAAATATCCGGGAACCTGATCCAACTATACCCGGATACAGAGCATATTTACACTGTGACTTCCATAGAGGACCTGGACACACTACCAACTCTGGTAAAATATTAAAACATAAAATACATGACTTGATTGATAACAACGAGATGGAGGTGCAAGCATTTCAACCTAAGAAAAATCCTCCTAATAATGTTCAAAAGAACACCCCACAAAACCAGAATAAAAAATCCAATCAGTCATTAGACATATTTCAACATCCCTTCCCAAAACATGGTAAGGAGGTGGCTAATCAAATTGAACATCATAATGTCCCTCCTCCTGCCCGATATGTAGGAACTATTAGTGGTCATTTACCTGCTCATGATATGGAAATATTTGACACAACTTTATCCATGGTTACAACCAGGCCTTTATATAATATTTAGATACCTAATCTTAGTGATATAGAATACGAGACTGAGAGTGATATGGAAATCACATCAAATCAATCAAATAGTTCTGAAGATGAATCAGATACTATTCACCCTATCACAAGTTATATGGTTCCAGAAGAACCATTTCCAAGAAGAGTCACTACTAGACCATCGTCTCACCGATTACTTTCTAATGAGCTAGCTATAAACTCTAGACCAAGACCCATTCATCATCCGCAAAATAATATTGTGGGTACCATCGGGGCTGTTACTAGACAACAGACTCAAAATTATCAACAAGATCAAATTTAGAAAGGTGGATCAACTCCATTTGTTTTGAAGGTTACTAATAAAGGGAATCATTCACCTAATGTTCAACCTAAACCTCCTTATAATATTAATGAACAATTATCAAATATTACAGCTAGAATTTTCCCCTTGGACCTTTTAAGATCTTCTCCTACACATAGAGATGAGTTAATGCTCACATTAAGCCAAATGATGGTACCACAAGACATCCAACCTGAAGCCATGGCCAATACTATAATAACTCGTGAAGTTGATTGTATTGACTTCCGGGATAGAGACATACCTCAACATAGTTTACATAAAGATAACCCCTTGTATATTATTGCTTTAATTGGAGATGTAGCAGTCAAACGAGTTTTGATTGATAATGGTTCATCTTTAAATATCTGCACTTTTGACTTCTACCAAATATTTGGGTTTAGAAGTGAGGAAATGAAAAGAACTGATATGATCATAAAAGCTTTCAATGACGAAACACAAGAAACATGTGGAGTTCTTACCATTCCATTGCAGGTTGGTCCGAGAACCTTGGATACGATCGTGTTTATTGTACATTGCCTTGCATCGTACAATATACTCTTGGATCAACGTGATGCAAGATGTTCCCTCAACCTTACATCAATGTGTTAAGTTCAAATTTAATAATCAGATGGTTACCATTCATGGTGATCCAAGACCCTTTGATATGTGTGCTTTGGCAAAACCTATTGGAGTTCAATTTTGCCCTACTCTGTCATCCACACATCCTAATTCTCATTATCCATCTAAATGTGTGAAACTTACACCCACAAAGTCATCTACTTCTTATCCATTAGTTGCACCTCCACATATAGCTCAACCATATTCTGAACAAACCACATTAGGATCTAAGAAAGATCCTAATCCCACAACCAATGTCTCTTTTTCTACTCCTATAACTTCCATACCTTTAATAGACCCATCTATCGACTCATGTACACCATCTACATCCACAAAAGTCATATTTTTAGCATCATAATACGTAGGGAATGTTCCTTCTACCTCTTATGCTCTTACTGATGAACTCTTACCCGATCTATCTAAAATTCTTATATCAAAAGAAACAAATGCTTCTATGCAATATTCTCTTATTTTAAATAATTTGCCATCTCCTCATACCTTGGGCCTCCCACAGCCTATGGGAAGTATTTAACAAGTCAGGAGATGTGCCTTTATTTATAAGGGATACGACTGGGGTAGAATACCCAGAAACATCAGAACTCATTATGATGGATATGCTCAATGTTATTTTACTAATGAATATATTAAAGCCAAACCTATAATGCTTAAATTGGGATATAAATGGAAAGGTTTGGGATCTTTCCAGAATGGTATGAAAGAACCTTTTGAGGTAGAAGCGTGGCCCGCCCGATGTGGTGTGGGCCTATTTTCTAGTAAGACATTTTATATGTTACCAATATTATTTAGATGCACGCGATGCCTTGCGTTTAATAAATAAGACATTTACATGTAATATGCTATCTATTGCTTATCCTGAGATGATTGTTGAATTCGATGATGAGTTGGAGAGATATATCTTTCATGATGTCTCCATTGACGAATTATTACATAATGGATTTTATTTTGATGGCTCTATACCTAGTATAGCCCAGCTTGAGGCCATGACTCCTCATGATGAATTATCCAAGCTAACCTTTGAAGAATTACAAGAATTGGGCGTTTCACCCACCCCACCTAATTTTGAGAGAGATCTACACATGGAAGTAGAAAATGTCATAACATTAACATTGGAACTGAGGATAACCCCTACATAATCAACATTGGATCATAATTGAGTCAAGAAAAATAGGATAAATACATTACATTTCTTAAAGAATATGAAGATGTCTTTGCTTGGACATATGAATATATGCCAAGATTAGACCCTTCTGTAGTTATGCATCACCTAGTAGTGCACCCGGATGCTAAACTTGTTAAACAAAAACTTAGAAAAATGCATCCTAAAGTGGCCTTACTAGTCAAAGGGGAGTTAGAAAAACTCCTGAATGTTATTTTTATACAATCCATTGATTATGTTGAATGGATCTCAAATGTAGTTCCAATAACTAAGAAAGAAACTACTAAGGTTAGGGTTTGTACAAACTTTAGAGATATTAATGTTGCATGCCCTAAAGATGATTTTCCCTTCCCAATATGGATCAGATCATTGATTTTACTATTGGAAGTGGAATGATATGCTTAATGTATGGATTTTCTAATAATCAGATCAGGATAGCTCCTAAATATCAGGCTAAAACAACCTTTATTACCCCTTAGGGGACTTTTTGTTGGAAAGTGATGCCATTCAAGTTGAAGAATGCAGGTGCAACATATCAACGAGCCATGACTTATATATTTCATGATATGATGCATGATATACTACACGATTATGTAGATGACATTATAGCTTGTTCTACTAAAGAAGATGACCATTTAGATGACTTGAGAAAAGTATTTGATCAGTTAAGGGAATATCTTATCCAATTGAATCTAGCCAAATGTATATTCTTAGTTAAGTCAGGTAAATTATTGGGGGTTATAGTTTCTTTACGTGGCATAAAAATTGACCCTCTCAATATTACGGCTATCACTGATATGCCCACACCTACAAATATATCTGAATTATGGAGTCTGCAAGGTAAGCTTCAAACTATCCGTCGCTTCATCAATAAGCTAGCGGATAAAACTGGACCCTTTCTTAAGCTTCTTAAGAAGGATGTCTCTTTCCATTGGGATGATGAATGTTAGGAAGCATTTGAACTCCTCAAAAAATATCTTCTTAACCCGCCTATACTTTCACCACCTAAACCTGATCGCCCATTAATCTTGTATATTTCTGCTTCAGATTTTGCTTTAGGAGCTATGTTAGCTCAACTTGATGATGAGAAAAGAGAGCGTGCTAATTATTACATTAACAAAAAATTAATTAGTTATGAAACCCGCTACACAACATTAGAGAATTTATGTCTAGCAATCATATTTTCTACACAAAAACTATGCCATTATATGCTTAGTCAGAAAACATACATTATTGCTAAATTCGATCCCTTGCGGTATCTCATGAGTCGACCTTATTTATCTAGTCGCACAACAAAGTGGGTTCTTGCGCTAAGTGAGTTTGAACTCATGTTTATAGGACATAAGTCTGTTAAGGGTCAAATCATAGCAGATTAATTAGTTGTCGCACCCTTAGAATCCACCCATCCCCTCGTCATTGAGTTTCCTGATGAATGCCTTAAACTAAAGGCAGATAATTCATAGCAATGGTCCTTATTCTTTGATGGATCTCAATGTATGAGTGGGGCTGGTGCAGGTATTATTTTGATATCTCCATAGAAACATCTCATACCTCTATCCTTTAAATTAACGTTTGCCTATACTAATAACACTATTGAATATGAGGTCCTAATCCTTGGATTACGAGTAGCCCTGGCACTAAAAATTAAAAATCTATTAGTTTTCAATGATTCTCAACTTGTTATAAATCAAATTAATGATGTTTATCAGACTAGAGATGATAAATTATGCCCATATAAATCATATGTATTACAATTAATATCTTTATTTGATCAAATTACCTTGGAAGCTATTCCTAGAACTAGCAATCGTGCGGCTGACGCCATGGCCGCAGCTGCATCTCTTTTACCCTTGGAGTTAGATGATGAATATGCTACCATCATTATTCATCGAATCTAGGAACATACTTCAATTAAATCATGCTTGAAACCTTTGGACGTGTTTCTAATCAACAAAACTACTCCTAAAATTTGGTACATTGATATCATCAATTTTCTTCAAAATGGGACCTTCCCTGAAGGTTTTAATAGAAACCAACGTCAGTTATTACGTAGACGAGCAAGTTGCTTCTTCATAATTGGCAATACCTTATATAGGAGATCTTTTGAAGATATCCTACTGAGATGTTTGAATCTAGAAGAGTCTAGATCAGCTTTGAGTGAAGCCCATGATGGATCTTGTGGGGGACACTTTAGTGGTAGCGCCATTGCTAATAAGCTCCTTAGGATAGGATATTTTTGGCCTACCATGGAGAATTATGCACATGATTACATGTACCATTGCGACAAGTGCCAAAAACATGTTGACCTTGTCCATGCGCCTACACAATAACTATAGGCTATTTCATCTCCTTGGCCCTTTTCCAAATGGGTCTTAGACATCATCGAAAAAATCAATCCTATGTCATCTGATGGACACAAATTCATCATAACCGCCATCAAGTATTTTACGAAGTGGGTTGAAGCTATGCCCTTAGCTTCTTGCACTGGAACTCAAGTTTCCAAATTTATTTTTAATCAAATTATTTTTAGGTTCAGAATTCCTACAAATCTCATCTCAGATAATGGAACTTGTTTCAAAAATAAATATGTAAAGAAACTATGTCAAAAATATAAAATTCAACATCATTGGTCCACTCCCTATTATCCTTAGGGTAATGGCCAAGCAGAAGCATCTAATAAAAAATTAATTAAAATCCTCAAAATACTGGTCAATAAATTTGGTCGTGATTGGCACATTCAATTATATCCTGCTTTGTGGGCTTATCGAACTAGCATTCGTACTCCCACGGGCACTTCACCTTTTGTTTTGGTTTATGGCTTTGAAGTTGTTTTTCTCTTTGAATTAGAAGTTCCTTCTTTGGCTCTACTACTTAAAGTTACTAAAGTAGGATATGAATATCGTGCTGGCAGATTTAGTCAGCTGGAACTCCTATATGAGAAGCGCATTAATGCTTTGGAGCATCTTCGTGCCTACTAGAACAAGCTCAAAAGAGCATATCTCAAGAAAGTTCATAATCGATCCTTTGAGATCGGTGACCTCGTCTTAAAAGAAAATCAAAAAAATACTAATGCAACTAAAGACCTTAAAGGTAAATTTGAGCCTAACTGGCTTGGGCCATTAATTATCACTGCTAAATTTGGATCGGGATCATACATATTAGCTACCTTATATGGTAAAGATCTTAAAGAACCTATGAACATTATGCATAAAATTTGGTAATTTTGTCACTGTATATATTATACATATTGTCTTATTTAGTAATTCATATAAAAATTTCAAAAACAATAATATTATGTATTATCTTAATTCATAAATTAAAATCACAATATAAAAAAATCAAAATCATCAAAATCCTCAAAAACATCTTCTATTTTTGCACCTGTCAATTCTTGAAGTATTGCAGTTATATTTTCAATTATTTTGGATAAATTAGCATTTATTTGGAATCTCTCACTTTCACACTCACATGAATAAATATCTTGATCTTATTTGGTATGATTATTAATCTCTCTTATATCAAAGTCCACAGTTGAATTAAATAAATTTTTGAGCATAAAGAACTGATCTTGTTATTTACTTGAATCAAGTACACCTTTTCACATTAAAATGATTTCATTGCAAATTCAAAATGATGCTACACAGTAGAAGTGGTCTCTTGAGCGAAAAGTTTCCCCTGCTATCCTATCATGCACATGGTCTAGAATTTTTGAGAATTGACAAGAGGACAAGTTCACCCCTACCCAGAATAAAAATCCCTTGCTCTACAACCAATCCGAGCAAGTATCCCTAGTATAGGAAGAAAAAGAAAAAGAAAGAAAAATAAAATCAAGAAAAATCATGAGAAAAAGAGAAAATTATTTAGAAGCATTATCATTTTGTACCATCTCAGCAATATTTCAGCATTATCTCAGTGTCAAGCAAAAATACAAAAAAAAAAAGAGAAAAATAAAAGAAAAAGCAAAAAGCAATAAATCCCTTCCCCTACCCTTTGAAATAAAAGAAGGGTGAATGATATTGAATCCCTGGAATTCTCAATTATTCAAAAACTATGAGGTAAGCCTCATAATAGGTGGTTTGTGCCCAACCTACTTGGCCTTGGGTAACTCCTAACGTGGTGATATGTCTGTCACATTAGTGACCTTCTTTTGTACAGACCTATGTCCGCTCATGGATTAGCTAGCTCTTGATGACCCAACTTACATAGTAGTATGGTACGGTTACATGCATATAGATCATGGTCAACGAACACTCATTTTGTTAATTCAAATTACTTGTATCAAATTATCTTGCTCAAAATTGATAAATGAAAAATACAATTGCACACATATTTGTGTTTGAGAGATTTTGTATCATTATGATAGATCAAGATCGACAATGAACTCACATATGCACATGGGGTTCCTTATAAATCTAAATTTTGTCTTTGAAATAATTTAAAATATTTATGCAAATCTTCTGGAATAATTTGATTTTCTTACATGATAATATTGGCTTAGCGTAAAAACAATTAAATACATTTTTTCAAAAATCCAAAATTTATTTCAAAGCATGTTCAAAAATCTAGCAATAAAGTCACATTTATATATTTTTGACTTTCGCAACGATGGTATAGTTCCTAAACCTAAATTGGAATTTATGCCTAGTGCAAGTCCTCATTTTTTATATTTTTTATCTCAAAATCAAAATATCAACTATGCAATAAAACTATTACATCAATTTCTTCTTTGGATTTCGCGATGATGGTATAAGTCTATACCTAAAATTCTATGCCTAGCGCAAGCCATCGTTCTAATTTTATCTCCCATTTATTTAATCCATAAAAAGCATATGGCTTAAATCATTATGTTACACAATTGTGCTTTAAAAAGAACGAAAGCTTTTCTATTTCATTTCATTATGTCGACATTCAGTTTTGCGACGATGGTATAATTCCTAGGCAATTGTTCAAATTTCTATCACACTTAGGAATTTTATGCCTAGCAAAAATCATATTTTTAATATTTCATGCATAATATTTTTATGGAAATCTGAAAACAAATCATCACCATCATCATTTTTCATCATCACAACACAAAGTCTTAAGAAAGTCTCTTAAGCACCCTTTTACTTTTAGCAATATTTCTCTCATACTAAGATTAGCTTGATGACCTAGCGAGCGGTGACTCCATGAAATGGTCATGTAACAATGACAATGTCCTTTGAAATTATTGTTAGAAGTCACTTTATTTTTTCATCAAATCATACCACAACAACCAATTTGTTTACATTAGATTATTTCATTTAATTTTATAGCATGACATAAAATTATAATATTTTCAATGACATAATTACATGAATAGTCAAACAACAAATATTAAAGCATCATAAAACATATGCACAAGTCATATCACAAAAAGAACATATATATATATATATATATCAAGAAGTCTATACATCATATCAAAATGGATTGGTATGCCACAATCTATACCCTGGCATACTCAATCCTCTCAAAAATATATGGTCTATGTACAATGAGAAGCTAGTCTCGAGAAGCCCTTGAGATCTCAACCTCATCTCCTCTCCCATCCTAAGGTGGAGGAGGTTTTCCCATCGAAGCCCATCCTGTGTCATGGGTCCTCGACATCGATCATGATGATGTCCTCGATGACCCCATCTTAATCAGCTTCGTAATGTTGGCTGGCAGCGATATCCTCTGCTCCTTTATAACCACATGATAGTACAACCCCTGGTAGAATGTGGTCTATGCAACAGCCTGTTCCAGTTTAAAAATGCTCACCCCTCCTCTTCGAGCCCTGAGCCATGTAGCTTCATCTTAAAGAGTCTACACCTGAGCTCATAGGCAGGAATTCTCTGCTCGAAGAGCCACAATCTCATTGCTCTCCCCCACATCGACACCCTTGCCCTTATCGAGCGATGGTGGACTATCCCTCTACTGAGAAGGGAGTCTCTCCCTCCTCTCCAGTTGCTGCTATCTCTTCAGAGCCTATGGTACTCTTTGGTGTCTCTCTTGAGGAGGCCATTGTTGATCCCTCCCTCCATGACCTCTCACTGCATCGATGGTAGCCTGGTGTCACCTCTTCGTCTGTTGCACTACAACATGAATCATACCCTGTGCCCTCATCATCCGAGGAGGGTGGATGTCTACATACCAAGCATCATACCCATCTACTACCCCTGCATTGTCCCCATCCACTGGCTGAATAGGGGCATCATCAATGTCTTGACTCTAGAACCGCTGCATGTCTAGAGCCCCACTCAATGTGGTATTATCTCGCACAGTCTAGGAGTACTCATAATCCCTAAGAGAAGGGATCCCCTACTGTAGACTGAATTGCCTCAAAACTTGGTCATAGTGATGGAGCTCTACCTCTCCCCACTCTGTCCTCAACCAGATGACTCACCTAATGTGAGCCAACTCCTGTTCGTCCTCTACCCACCATGGATACTCTCTCCATGGTCTCCAGGTGATCTAATCTATGGTGATGTCATCTAGAAACCTTCGAGACATCGATAGATCTATCTGACACTATGACCCTCTCTGGAGCCACTAATAGAAAACTTGGGGTCTCTCCTGGTCAACTCCTATCAGTGGAAGCCCTACCGGCCTCCGCATCGCAATGTGCTTCTAGCACCAAACCTGTAGCAGCGATGTCAACACAATACATTGACCTCCCTTGTATACGACCCCATAAAGGATCCTATACAAGTGGCATAATATAAAGCTACCCCAAGAAAACATGTATTTGTGGTCTCTCATGTCGCAGACCACATCTGAGACGAGTCACAGTAACCTGCATCCACTTTGGTGGCATAAAATAATGCCACCCACCACCCCTGCTAGAACTTGGGTCAATTGAAATGCCCCAGGCATCTGACTCAAAGCCTCGACGTTCACTCTGCCCTTCTCCAGGGCAAAGCTTGGGTCACTGCACAATCTCATCATGGCATGGCCCTAATTGTCCGAGGGAGTCATGAACCACCCATGTATGGGGATCCTCAAGATGCTCCATACATCCTCTAGAGTGGTTGTCATCTCCCTTGTCGGTAGCCAAAAGCAAGATGACTCCGGATACCATCTCTCTGCTAGGGCTGTCAGTAGCCCCATGTATGTAGGAATTTATGGCATCTCTGCCACATGTTGTAGTATGACCTCTGCTAGTCTATCTCGCTCGGCCTGATCGAGTGTGGCTAAGTCATCCCTAAGACCCCTGTATTTCCACTCTCGACTCTTTAGCAATCCTCTCTGCAAAATAACCAATAAAACAACAAAAATATTTAGTACATAATCATTAAAATCAATTTCATCTTATAAAAAAATGATATCGCCCATTATTGGATGATATCATCCCAAATCTAGACAAAATTGTCCTTAATAGGATGAAATCATCTTCGATTTTTCAATTTGGGGATCACCCCTTATTGGACGGGATCGCCCCTATTTCTTTGATTTTGTCCTCAGACGAAATTGGTGATATAGGGACGATTTTGTCTCGACGTCGTCGATGGCCTAAAAATGGCCGCGATGTCCAAAAACAATTAAAATTCAAGTAAAAAATTAAAAAAATCAAGCTAAACACATAGTACACTAGGTTTACATCCTTACCCGCAACCCGTGTCGGACCTCTGTCGATATGTGTGTCATTTCCACCATTTCTCCTGCAGAGCTCTAAAACAGCGAAAGTGAATAGTAAAAATGAATTAGGGTTTTACCCTATTTTTCTTATTTTTATTTAAAAACAACATTTTTTTTAATTTTTTGCTTTTCCACGCTTTTACCTCAAATGTTCGATTTGGGTAAAAACTCGGAGGGGGCACCATAGCAAACAGTTGTACGATTCGACCTAGAATCGTCGTCTAAAAATGGAATAAATTTTTGCTTTCTCGTAAAGCGGGAAGAACTCATATTTAATGCATTTTCTTCAAAAAATTTGCTAAAGAGGGGGCAAAATGTAGCACCCTAAAATTGGCATAGTTAAACCATCAGTAAAAGATAAAAAAAAAGAATTTTAACCCCGAAACCGCCCGTTAACCGCTCACCTCATTTTTCGTACCATTTTTAGAAGTTGTTTGACCATTGGATGATATCGTCCCAAATCGAACGAATTCATTTGGAATAGAACGTCCAGATGATTTCATCCCAAAACTGAATTTTCATAATTAGATTTTGTTTCAACAACCTCTCCAACTCGGGTAGAAGCGTGTCTGCGCGGCTAGATATTCCTACATTGGAGATCTCCCAGATTGGGATGATCCCCAACCTCCTAACCTCCCCCTAATCCCATATAAACTTGGGATTTTACCATTTTATCCCCATGGCTAATCATTTTCCTGCAACTTTAGTTTTTGTTGTGTTAGAACATCCTATCCCCCATCATTTGCATTTGTGTTTTCAAGTTTTGTTGCAAGATCTCACTGTGTTTCAATCGAAGGAAGCTCGGATCATCGTAGGTGATTCATCCATAATTTTGGACGATCCTGTCGAGATCGGCGATGATCTCATATGATTGCAGACGATTTTGACTACAATTCAGATTGGGGGCAATCAGAGCCCTGAGTTTGCATTCTCTATCTCTTTTTATTATTTAATTATGCGTTAGATTAATTCACTTTTGTTCTGCATCTTGGAGTTCACCTCATTTAGCATATTTGCATGATAAAATTCAAAATAAATTATTAAAACATTGTATCCCATTTGATTTGATATCTGGATTTATCATTTAAGCATTTATATTCTTATTTCTATCATTTTGTATCATTCTTGCAATTGTATTTTTGGTTTTTGGTGTCTGTTTTCATTATTGCAGGTTTTTGATGAATTCGTCAAGTTGTTGACGATCTTGGTTGATCTTAGATAATATCCTGTGATATGGATGATTCTGTACAATTACAGATGATCCTGTCATATTCGGGATGATCTGGACTCCTACAAGCTTTAGAATCTTCATCAGACATCAGAAATCAGGTGCACTCTTCTCCATTTTAGATATTTTTTGTATTTAGGATTCATTTATGTTTTTTGTCTTCATATAAACCAAAAATTTCATATAGAATAGCTTAGATTCATTTTGGCCAACCTAGGAATCTAATGATTGAACATAAAATGAACACATCAAACCCATTCTCAACCTAGGCATGGAAACTACCACTCAAAGTTTCCTGGTGAACCCCACCATCCGTCAAAAATTCACCCTTATACCCCTCCCCCAAGAGGTGCGACCTTCAAAGGGCCTCTCTATCCGAGGTATTGTCCCATCCTTCTCGCATCCCCCTTCTGGGCATGGATCCTTTAGCCTAAAGGTAAGGATGTAAAAAATTTGGGCGATACACACCTCAAAAAATGGAATTGCAGAAAGAAAAAATAGATCAATAATGGAAATGGTTAGATGCATGTTGAAAGAGGCTCAACTTGATCACCAATATTGGGAAGAAGTAGTACAGACAATAGTCTACATACAAAATAGATTACCTCCAAGGATACTCAAACATACTACACCAGAAGAATCATGTTCAGGACATAAGCTAAATATAGGAAAGCTGAAGATTTTTGGATGTAAATATTATATGCATATCCCAAAATGAAAATATCGAACTTAGATGACAAAACCATGGTAGGAATATTTATCAGTTATGACAATGAATCCGTAGGGTACAAAATACTAGATCCATACACAAAGGAAGTTTAGATTAGTAGAGATGTAATATTTGATGAAAATATCAAGATTAATACATAAAATACCAGTAATGATACAAAAATTCTTCTAAATCCTTCAAATGAAGACACATCAAGTGAGGAGTCAAAATTAGAATCATAGGAACAATATACAGATGCATCTACAGTCCCTCCTAGGAAATAACAAATATGGCTTAGAGATACTCTCAGAGAATCAAATCTAGAATGAATATGAGATATTTCTACTACTAGACCTCAAACTCATATATTGAATATAGTGAATAGAGGAATGCTCAATAATATAGTGGAACCAACATCAACACTTCAGGCACTAAATGACTCACATTGGAAAGCAACTATGGAATCAAAATATGCTTCACTTAAAAAAACTAAGATATGGGATATAGTAAAACTACCTCTAAAATAGAAAATAGTAGGTTGTAAATGGGTCTACAAAATCAAATACAAGGTATATGGAACACTTGACAAATACAAATATTGACTAGTAGCTAAAGGATACACTCAAACAGAAGGAATTGATTATGAAGAAAAAATTGCACCTACATCTAGAATGACTACCATCAGAATAGTTTATGCACTAGCAGCTCATCAAGGTTGGAAAATTCATCAAATGGATGTAAAAAGTGTGTTCCTTAATGGTGACTTAGAAGAAGTATACATGTCACAACCAGAGGGATTCATCATAAATTGAACAAATACCTTTATGGTTTAAAATAATCTCCTAGAGAATGGAATATAAAGATCAACAACCACTTATTATAGTAGAACTTCAAGAGAAGCACAATAGATTCCAATTTATACACCAAAAATTGGAAATGACATACTCATTCTCATAGCATATGTAGACAATATAGTAATTATTGGAATTTATGAAAAATTAATAAGTCATATCAAAGGGGATTTAGAAAAAGCATTTAAAATGATAGATATATGCCTGATGAACTATTGTCTTGGTCTATAGATTGATCAAGAAAAGGATAAGATAACTATCACCCAATCAGAGTATGGAGAAGACTTTATCAAAAACTATAGAATGAAAGAATGTAAGCATAAATATACACTAATAGAATAAGGGATCCAATTGTCCAAAAATGAGGAAACACAATTGGTCTTAGCAACTATGTATCATTAGCTAATTGGAAGTCTTCTATACCTAATGAATAGTCGACCAAACATAGTTTTTGCAATAAATTATCTTTCACGATTCATGCAAGAACCAAGAGAAAGTCGTTGGAAATATAGAAAAATAATACTGTAATATATTAAGAAAACTACTGATTATAAACTAACGTATTTAAGTAATATCAAATATTTTTGTCTATAGGGATACTTAGACTCAAATTATGCAGGATCCATTGATAAAAGAAAATCTACCTAAGGATATGTCTTCTACCTTTGGTTAGGGTCCATATCTTAGCATAGCAAGAAACAACACATAGTGGCACAATCATAAACAGAATCAGAATATCGAACAGCAAGAGATACAACCTGTGAAACATTATGGTTACAATACATATTATTAGATATGGTAATTAGCCAAATTCCAATGATGATCTTCTATGGTAATAAAGGAGCACTCAACCTGATCAACAATCTAATTATACATGAAATGACCAAACACGTTCAAGCTCAATGTCATTTCATTATAGAATATTTTTAGAACCATCATATCATCCTTAAGCATATCTCTACAGAAGATCGGGTAGCATATGTTTTCACAAAAGCACTTGGAAAAGCTATGTTTTAAACATTAAAAAATCATCTATGCAATCCAAGAGAACTTCATAACAAATAATGTAATACAGTGGGGTGTTAGAGTCTATTACATTATTTAGTTATGTACAATGGATTAATTCATAAGGAATATTAGCTAGTTACTTCAAGTCGTAAATGCACAAGTGTCAATTTTCTAGTTGTAATGTGTGAGGTGTCTCCTTGTATAGCTAGGTAGAGTGTTAAGCAAGGAATACATTTTCATATAAAGAGCTTTACAAATCCATCCAAATGTATCACTTCATTCTCAATAATATATGTTTATTTTCTCTCTCTCTTTCTCGTGATATGATGGAATGGTGCTAAAACCATCAAAAAAAAATTAAAACCTTAGAAAATGTTTCATCAAATTAGGTATTGCTACTTGATGGAATTCTTAGCTGAAATTTGGGAAAAATAAAATGGGTACTATTTAATTTTTTCCAAAATAAATAATTTGGCAAGTTGATCTTTCAGATGAATAGGTGTCCTCATATATATGTATAAAAGAATCAATAGTTTGTAGCCAATGGAGATCAAACTTAATACAATGAGTGCAACACCTTATATTTTGTTCCCAAAGCTATGCATCAAGCTAATGTTTTTGGGAGGAAAATGAAAGAAAAATATATTTATGTGTTTCCTTCAAGAGAAAAATAAGAAATATCAACACCAAAATGCTCCAAAAACATGACTTTGCACACATGAAGAAGGGAACCTACCATTCCACCAGATGAATGGTTGGGAGTAGAAGGTTTTTGACTTATACAAGAAGGAATTTGATCTATGATGGATGTAAGAGAGGCAAAAAATAATTCTCTTGGGGTTCAAAAATGGGGTCTAATAACCACAACATAGCATTCCCACCAATGTGCCATAGCTTGGGTTGGATACAAATAATAATTTAACCATGTTAGTGATATTCCAAAGGATAATGAGTATGTTGTCTTTGGAGGACATGAGAACTTTACCATTAATATTTCATTCCATTCTTCAAAATCATATTGCCTATGGGTCAAACCTATGCTCTAATTTCTAGAAATTCCATGATATACCAACATTCAAACCTCATGGGTCGATTTAGGAAAGAAAATGACTTCAAGAAAACATAAAATCTCTAATTAAATTTTGAAAAAATGTGTCCATAGAGCTTTAAACCAAGGGCTTGTTGGATACAGGTAAACAAGCTTATTGCTAAAATATGGGATATAATATGATCAACAAAAATATAGTTTCTTCTTGTCTAGAATAAGTTGAGAAAATTTTCATACACCACCTCGATGTCATCCTTAGAACTTACACCCTTAACATAAAATAGGGAACACATGTTATTTAAAAGCATTGAAGCCAACAAATACCCAAATACCCATTACTAGTGTTATGCAACTTAAATTCCATACCATTATCCCACTCAATACTTGATGAATAAAACAATGACCCTTCACATTATGACTACTTCTAAAAGTGCTAAAGAAAAAAATGTGTGCTCCTCATCCTACTTCCATTCAAAATGTAAAATATTCACTATTTTAAAATTTAATTTTGGAGAGAAAGAAGTAATATTTTGGAGGTAAAAATGAGATATGAGATGATAATATAAAGAAGATATTTTAATTTGGATCCCTCTTAAATTTTACAAGGAATTCATTAGAATGGACTAATTATCCATATGCACCACATTTTTCCTGTACATCCTTTATGTGTGATTGAGCAAACAATTTTTGTTTTGGATCTGACACCATGTTAGAGCAACTAAGTAAAATAGTTTTATTTTAGATTTCATACCATGTTAGAATTCATCGTGTTTTCTAAAAACATCCCAAAACATACATTCACCACAATAATATGCAAAAAAAGAGAATGAAATAGAAGTCTATACATAAAACATAGAGAAAGAGAATAAATAACATAAAAGGAAATAAAGTGTAAGTAGTGGATAGCCATAGACACCCTAATTTTTCATAAATCATGAAATGATACAATGGATTAGTCATTGGGGGTGTATTTATAGTGATATTTATTCCCTAATTAGACAATAACCTCAAGTCAACATCACTTGACATAAAGGTCTAAGGTGTAGACCAATTGGTTCATCCAAACCCCATAAGGGGGGTGGAGGTCCAAGGTTCAAATCTCGGGCCTCGTCGAACTGAATGCTTGTCCCTTTCCTGGTGCTTTTAGCAATGTAAAAGGTTTAAAATTACTGTGGCATGGCGGTTATAGGGGTGCAATGTGCAAATATCTATGTGGCATCTTCTAGGGCAGACAACGCATAATATTGTGGTGGCCATAAAAGTTGGACAGCCTGCCCGAATTCGTGGTGGCTACCGATTCCACCATGTAAAAAAAAAATTGTAATTTTTGTATCTTTGTTCTTCTTCACAAAACTTACTATATTCATAGTTCTAATTTCTGCTCAACTTTCTACTACTTTTCTGCCTAATAAATCTTCTCAAATATGCCCTAAAGTTCTCCAAAATCTTAGCTCTTTATATTATTTTAATGTTGCCTACAAAACCTAATTTTATGGTTTTAAATCTCCTCCAAATATGCTCCTTTGAACTCTATAACTTACAACTATTAATGTTTCCCAAATGTTGTTAGAAATTATGCAACTCTTTAATCAACTCCTCTATTTTATTGTCCAAAACCTATAAAAAATATCTCTAGAATTCTACCTTCTTTAATTGTCTTAACCTTATTCAATATCCTATTCAAGGGCACTCCAAAACCTGCCCAAAAATTTCCAAATATACATCTCAATACCTTCTTCAATTTAGTATCCTTCAACCCTTCAATTTCTCCTTCAAAAATCTACAAACTTCTCCTATCAAATCAGCCTTCAAAAATATTGTGGTTGTCCTTAAATTTCCTAAAATTATGGACTCTTCAATATTCTATGCTCCCTCAATATTCTTGTCAAATTTTGACTTCAAATTTCTCCTTCACTATCTTCTTCCTCAAGAATTTGAATATCTTGAGGTCTTCAAAAACCTTATGCAAAATTTGGAAAACTTCTTGCCAAAATTTTCTCTCTTGGGCTTGTTATCATTAGGTGACATTTTTTCCAAATCCTTCTTATCAAAAACTTCCCCTTGCTTGCAATCTTCTTCCTCAATATTTCTTTGCAACTTATCCAATAATCACTCCTTCAATTCTTGTAATAAGGCTCTCTCTAGCCTTCTTATTCTCCTTCAAATTATATTGAGACCTTTTCTCCTCACATATTATAATTCTACAATTCCTTAGCTCTTCTCCTCAAAACTTCAATGAGACTTTTCCTTGGTCTCTTAAATCTTCTAACTATGGAAATTCTACAATGAGATCTATTTCCTAGATCTAAAAAATCAGCTACTTCTAAATTCTACAATAGGACCTTTTCTTAGTTCTTCTCTACTTCCAATATTATATCTTCAATAGAAACCTCCTATGTGGGTCTCCTCAATCTTCTATCTGCAGTATTCAATTTACAATCTTCTATCTGTAGTATTCAATATTCCAAATCTGGAAGTTCTTCAGTATGACCTCTTTCAGGTATCTTCAACTTCTTCAATCTGCAGCCTTCAATGAGATCTCCTCCTTGAGATCTCCTTAATATTCAATCTTCAATGTCTACTTTTCTACAACAAGAAACTTAGACAATAACAACCAAATACTGAAAATATCCAAAATTCTAAAATGAATAAACTTCACTAGTTGTTCTCAAAACTAGTGGAATTTTTTTTGTGTTGAGTCCTAGTCTTCATAACTTCTCCTTAAACCCTATGGAAAGACTCTAGCCAATCTACAATTTGTATTCTTCTTCATTCTACCAACTTCTCCAATAGGACCTCCTTCTTGGGTATCTCACTCTTCTTAATGGCAAGGTCTGTCTTCAAGACCTAAAATTCCTTCTATTCCTAATTTGTTCTTAGAATAGGTAAATATTCAAACTTCTTTGGTTTTCCTTTCCAAAGGTAATATTCTTAACTTCACTGGTTTCTCCTTCACCAATTGAAATATCCTTTGCAAATTTCAAATATGTGCAAGTCAAAACCTTGTTGTAGATCTGATACTACGGTTACCTTTTGAAAATTAATACTTAAGATAAAATTCACCAAAATATCAATAATAAAGTTGTAATATGATATATATGATAATGGTAATATTCTAGAAGTATAAAACTTAGAAATAACTTCAACAATCACTCATAAACTTGCCATTAAAAGATACTCACAAAAATGGTACAATAGCTCTGAAAGTATCAAGTGTCAAGTCATGTCACATCATGTCACATCACTTTACATATACACATACACTACATATATAATGTAATGTGACTCTTCATATGGAGCACTCTTGGACTTCACTCTTCTAGAGACTCTTCCACTTCCTATTCTATGGACACATGTGCACATGGACAACTATGCACATTTACAATACCAAAATACTTTGCATACTTTAATAATACTTCTACACTTATTCCATTGGATAAAGTAATTCATAACTTCTCATATAGAACACTCTTCCTAACCAAAGGTTGTACCCAAGGTGGTACATTAGAATGTACTAAATAATATAATATATTCCAATACACAAGAGAGAAGAGCATGAGGAAGAATACAAAATAGAGAAACAAAATGCTAAAGAATCAAAAGAAATATAATGTTATATTAAGTTTGCAGTATATCACCACCCACACCATTCTAAGTAGCAACAATATTGGAGGTATGAATTAGGACATCAATATTAATGATCTGCATAGAGTTAGAAAGGGATCAAGTATGGTAATATTTGGTAGAAAAAGTATAGTGATTTTTATATTTCAAAGTTGTGTAGTAGCATTAGGGAAACAATAGGATCAATCATTTAAAATGTCAAAGTAGAGTAGTAGAATCATGGATCCAACAAAGTAGTTATAGACATTCAAGTTGCACAATGGAGGCTTGGTATCATTAAAGAACACCACCAATTGAATATGATAAATATCGATACTAGTTGTTAATATTGCTTAGAATATCATACTATTTATTTTATTCTCATGTTTTGAGAATAAAATATTTGTGCAGATGGAATGCTATGGTACGTAAGAATAGGTATAGGGGGATATGACATTATATTGTATAAGGATATTATGGATAGTTGATATGGGCCACACACAATACAAGGTTGATTATATTATTATATTTTATTATAATAATGAGTGAGATGAGGGTTTATATCAATATATAAACAAGGGATGTCACTATAATCATTATCGAGATCATTCATATAAAGTGTTGTAATAATATTTTCTCATGAAGTGGCTTATGATACTTTCCCCTATCTATGTGGCACTCTAATATTGGGAGATATTGTGGATTTATTCCATATTTAAGGATTATTATTGGTGTTTCCATACCCTCAGGGCATTATATATATCTATCTCATTGTGTTTTTTTTATTGTGTATGAATGATTTGATATTATTGCAGAATGGTGAATAATTTATGTTAATGAGAATAAATTTTTATAACAATATAGGCCTATTTGTTTGATTCTTTGAAATTTAAATTGACTCGTTAGCCTCTTGCATCACTATTTATCATCCTAAATATTTCTTATATTTCTTATATTGATTTTGGATGTGTAGGTGCAAATCTTCATACAATCCCTTTTTTTTTATATGAATCTGAAAGATGCAAAATGCAACACTGCAAACAATGCTTGAAATAAAATAAAATGCAAGGTAACACAAGATTGCACAATAGAATAAATTCTTTATTGATGGGGGGAGCCTAGAAACTCCATTGTTTACAAGCTTGGATCCTTGAATCCTTTTGATACAATATTACAACAATTTAGGGTTCTCTGAAACCCTAATAAGTAAGGTCATGGTGTCTTCAAATGCATCTTGATCCCAACAAGGTTGAGTGGGCTTTTCAAATATCCAAGGTTGGGCCACTCCAGATGCTGATGTAATGCTCCTGATCTACACACAATGACACAAAAAATAGTTAGTAGTATATGAGAGGGCTCCACAACATGAGGCCCTCTGTAAGAAATAATAAAAATACTAAGTTTTGTAAATAAAATGGACAGAAACAAAAATACATGCAATGAAATTAATAAATTTAGGGTTGATCTATTTTACCTCTTGATTGTCTTCTAACGTGTGATGTCTTATGTAGGTGGTTGGTGTGGTGATAACCTAGCATCATTCAGAGGCTAGGGGAATTTTAGGAATGGGAGCGTAAAATTCCCATGGGAACCTGGTGACTGCAAGAAACACTAATGGCACCTGGGGCTAATGAGGAGGCACCTATGGGTGCTTGGTGGCTGATGGAGAATTCTACATAAGTATATCAAGCTAGGGTACAAGTTGCAAAGGTGGATATGGTGATTGAGGGAGGTGAAATATGATAAATGGAATTGGGGTTAGGGCACGTCAAGGAATTTGAAAACTCAAGCACTCAGGGAACTCAAAGAACTCTAAAACTTAGGAAACTCAGGAACTTAAAATCAGCGGTTGAGCCATCAAAATGACTCCTATTTATAATCTAACCTAGGGCATGCTAGGGTTTCAATGACACTAATCGTGTGGTTGAGATTAAAGCATATCTAAGGGTAGATAATAAATCTAGGGTGTGGCACGGATTGATGTAAATGGGTGGTTGGGATTAAATGAAATTGGATGGTTGGGATTAATTCACTTAAATAAATACATATTTATTAAATATATGTTAAAATATAATATAAAATATTATATTTAAATATATAAATAAATAAATATATATAAATAAATGTGAATAATGATTGGAAATGGTGAGAAGACAAATATGGAATAGTGGTGAAATTGGATATGATTTGGTGTCTACAGATGCCCCTTTTTGTACTATGTTGCATGAAACACAATGTAGTACAAAAACACGAGACACCTATTTTGGTCAGGTGTAGAAGTAGTTTCTCTTGGGATGTGGAGAACGAGCTTGAAGATAAAATAATAAAATAATTTGGAGTTTTACATAGCTTACCCCCTCAATTGGCGAATGAGGTTACGGATGAATCTCATGAGCCAATTGAAAAAACTATGCAAATGAATGACATGATACTATTTTTGCCCCAATAGTGGGAAGGGGATTGGTGTAAAATGTGATATCATTTTTGCCCCAATGGTGGAGAATGTGATACCATTTTTGTCCCAATGGTGGGAAGGGGTTTGGTGGGAAATGTGATATGATGTGTCTATTTTTACCCCAATATATGAAGGTTTTTGTGCAAATGTGAGGTGATGAGGACGATATGAATGATGTAAAAGTTGATACCATTTTTGCCCCAACGGTGGGAAGGGGTTTTTTCCAAGTGTAGATGCCATGATCATGTAAGATGTATCCCATTGTGGGAAAGTCATAACCAAAAATGGTTATCCCAAATTTGGGGTGATTCGATGTTGTTGAAACACTTTGCCTTTTCGATGTCATTGATATGCAAAAATGATGATGCAAAAGAAAAAGAATCAACCTTGGATGGCCTGCTAGTGACTGTGGAAAATTCTTCACATAATTCCAAAATGGAACCAATCATCCTAGCTAGTGCCTATCTCTAAGGTGTTAAGGAGATTTTGAATGATGAAATTTGAGTTTTTTCCATGTTTTAAGCCCCACGAACTAGGCCATCAATGACAACGGTTGTGCAAATTGTTCTTGGTAATGTTTCACTCTAAATATGAGGAAATACCAAATATGATTGTGATTTTGAGCAAGGAGATAAGTGATGATGATCATGGTCAAGTGTCCTTATTGTAGGATATTCATCTTACCAAATTGCATGGATGCAAATCGTTGCAATCACCAAGTGTGTAGAATAACCCACTAGATACAAGATTCACTTGCATGTTATGTGAACTTGGCAAATATGTAAATGATGATGTGAAATGAGGTGGAGATGATGTATGAGTGATGATATGAATTATGATGGTCATTTTGTGAATATTTGGGCCGTTTTAGGCGCTTTTGAAATTTGTTTGGTGAATTTTGGTCAATGTGGTCATAAATGAGATTTATGCATCCAAATAAGTTATAATCTTCACAAAACCTGAGAAAATGATGGAATGCATTGGTGAGTGAAATTTGGATATATTTGGTTGGGGGTAGATACTATTTTGTGTTGATTTGGATTTTTTCCATTCTACCATGAAACGCCTTCAGGTGCCTACAACCATAGAAACACTCGTAAGCGCTTTTGCACACCAGGAAACACCCATGGGCACCTCAAAGCGCTTGAAGTAGCTATAAATAGCTTACTTGGGTGAGATTCAAGCTCATTTGTGTGTCTATAGAGTTTGAGAAGCTACATCTAAGGAGTGAAGGGTGAGTGAGGAGTGAAGTGAGGTGAATCATTTGGAGCATAGAAGCTATGGCGACGGAGGGAGCTGGTGTGGAGGCTAGGGTTGCTATTGGGGCATGGATTGGTGAGGTATGGCATTGTTTATTATTTATTGTGCAAAGTATTATTTTTTTAATTATTAACAAATATTTTGTGTTGTGCTGCAACTTAGATTTTGGAGGCTTGGCACTATTTTTTACCTCTCGTTCCCAGAGATGAGGAAGGCGATTACAAGGGATGAGTGGGAGTTACTTAGGGAGGTGGGGCTAGCGGAGGTAGCCCGGTTGGATGTGGTGAGGGTGGATGAGGGGTACCTCTCTGCCTTGGCAGAGAGGTGGGATACGAATAGGGGGATATTTCATCTCCCCATAGGTGAGGTGACTGTTACCTTGGAGGATGTATATCGCATCCTCAAGGTGCCTATGGAGGATCTCCGGGTTGAGGTTGGTCTCAACTAGAATATGGAGATAATGAGGTAGATGTTTGGGGATGCATGGAAGGGGGTGAAGGTGGAGAGTGGAGGCATCCCTTATTTTTCCATGTATATGGATAAGGAGTTGGACCCCTTCTGGGCATTGGTGATGTTCATGTTGGCCAATATTGTGGTCCCCGAACAATACTAGGTGCAGGTTCCCTTGGAACCTGATAGGGGTGGTGAGCGATATGCTCACGATGAGGTAGGTGTATGCATGGGCTCCTACCTTATTGGCATAGGTGTACTAGGAGCTATATGAGGTGACGAGACATGGGAAGAAGGGATTGGGGTGCAACTTATTACTGCAATGCTTGGTGATGGGAGTACTTCAGAGTTGCTCGACCATAGGGGATACCTGTGGAGGAGTTTGGTAGGGAGCAACCCTATGCTAGGTGATGGGATTTGGTGGAGGAGGTGCAATCGAGTCATCCCGTGAGGACGAGTCAGTGGTATAGGGATCTATGGGCTGGATTGACATCCACCCAAGTGGTGTGGAGGCCATGGCTGGGTGCCTAGTGGACTGGGGATGGAGAGCATCTATGGTGGGTGTGGCAGGGTAGGTGGGTGGTTGGGAGGTATAGGAGTGAGGTGGAGTACTTCTAATTTTCATGAGTACTCCACCAAGTTGGGCTGAGGTAGGATGTCCCTGATGAGCTGATGTACAATTTACGAGGCATCGGGAGGAGACCGGGCTACCTTGCACGAAGTCATGGAGGGTAGTTTTGGAGGATGATGAGGAGGTGGACATCCTGGATGTGGAGGATGCAAGGATGAACCATGGAGTATGATGCATGGTTTGTGGTGCAACCACCATGGGTACCACCTCGAAGAGCGGTTGATGGGGGTGGCGGTCGAGAGGCTAGGGATGAGGCTACCCAAGGTACTCAAGATGAGGGTGCCTTGAATATGTAGGGTGAGGAGACCCAGGATACCCACAAGAGGTAATGGCACCTTTTCTCAAATATTCAAATGTGGAAGGTGAAAGGTGTGATGTAGTAGGTTACCAAGGTTGGGGAAGATGATGGAGATGGGGAGGAGATGGAGGAGGTTCCAGATGTACCCCTAGGCCAGAGCAAGGAGGAGTGAGCATAGCTAGAGTAGCAGGTGGTAGAATAGGATGCGAGGATTACGATACTCCAGGCAGAGCTTATCGGAGAGGGAGCATCGGCATGAGGTCGACATACGACACCTTCGCTCTCGACATAGATATATCGAGGCATTGGAGGATAGGTTGATGGAGCATCATATTCCACTTCCTGATCCTCCAACCTCATCTGTATCTGAGGGTACGAGGCATAGCGAGTCTAGGCATAGCTCTAGGTCTAGGGCTCCTACTAGGTCTGAGGCTCCTGCTAGGTCACAAGGGTCTTCTTGGAGGATGTAGCTAGTGCTTAGATGCACTTTTTGTATATGAGACTTGGTGCTCCATTGTATGTAGCCTTTTGGCATTCATTGATATATATATATATATATATATATATATATATATATATATATATATATATATATATATATATATATATACATGGCTTTTACCTTTTATGTTATATATTTGTGTGAATGCTTTTGTTGAATGCATATTATATATGGATGATTAATGCAATATGGCATGTGTGGATATGCTAATGATCATTTGGATCTTTGTCATTGGTCGTTTTCTAGCATTGTTGTTTAATCAGGGGCACCTAGACTTGGTGGCATATGGGATGAATGACTTATGAACTGACATGGATGTTGACATGGAAGAAGATATGGATGTTGATATGGAAGAAGATATGGATGTTGATATGGAAGAAAATATGCTTGTTTTGCAAAGACTCAAACATCCTAGTGGCATCAAACAAACCCACTAAAACTGCCTAATCCTTCTAGGACCAAATGTGTGTGCAGTGAATTCATTTACCAAATCAAGAGAAAGGTAATGACCCTAGACAATAAAGAACCAGTGTGTGTGCAAGTGAGTTCATTAACTCATCTTGAGTAAATTGGGTAAACCTGTTATGGATGAAACCAAGAAGCTAGCTTGTTCGTATGAGCGGTTAGAGGTCTCTTTTAAAAGAGACATGTCGCCATGCATGAGCATACTCCACTACCATTCAAGCATCTATAGCTCTGGTGGAGGCTAACTCCATAATTTTTGTTTTTGATCTCTTAAGTTTTGGGGATGACTACCTAACCGTCTGACTGGAAATGTAGTACGATCCTTACAACCCAATTGATCAGTGGTGTGTGATGTTAAAGATTTAGAGTTTTTGTTAGGGATTTTTCCCTACTCTTTCTTTTATTTTTGAAATTGTGGTAGTGGTGAGAACCATTATTTTTATGGACTATGTTGCATGATGGGACTAGAAAGGATGACCCTTTTCACTTCAAGGTTTATACCAAGTATGGTGTTATCCCTTTTTGACACAAGATGTTTTTAAGATGTGAAAATTGTGCTTGGTTCAAGAATGTTTTTGGAGTCAATTCCCAAAACTCAAGATTTTCTTAGTGTGTATGTGCAATGGTCCTAAAAGAACTCAACATGTATTTTGGAGGTTTCTTAAAACACTAGGAGTGGTTGAGTGATCGAAAACACCTAGGACTTTGTGAATGTGGCTTGTGCGGATGGCAATTTGACTTTGTGGAATTGTGTGGATGACATTGTGAAGGTGCCCCTGATTAAGGCAACATGACTTTTGTTGGACCAATTAAGACCTTGAACTTGAATAAATGATCCCTATATGAAATGTGGAATGTGGATGTAAATGCAATGTATGACATGCAATTTATGAAATGTGCCTTTTGTAATATGAAATGTGGGTGAATGCATTGTTTTTGGAATGTTGAATGCAAGTGGAATGTAAATATTGAAGTGAAATGCAATGTTATGAATGACATGTATGCAAATGTTTTTGTGTATTAGCCATGTATATATAGTAATCAAATCATGCATAGAATGCTCTCAAGTGTATAACATTAAGTGGTTCGGATTCTTCCTCTCCCTCTAGACTAGCAAGCCTATAAGTACCATTACCCACTCTTTGTGTAACTATGTATGGACCTAACCAATTAGTCATGAATTTATCTCGAAGATGCGACAATGCATTGGTATTTTGTTGATTCTCTTTAAGGATAAGATCTCCCACTTGGAATTCACGTAGATGAACTTTGGCATTGTAAGCACGTTTGAGGTGGTCTTGGTAAACTCGTAAATGCTCTAAAGCATTAACTCACCTCTCATCAAGAAGTGTGAGTTGGTCAAGACGTGCTTGTCTAGCAGTGTCATCATCTATGAATTCTTGTAAAGAAATTTGCAAGGAGGGGATCTCAAGCTCAAGAGGCATGATTACTTCAGCTCCATAGACCAATGAAAATGGTGTTGTCCCCTGTAGGCATGTGGATGCTTGTTCGATAAGCCCATAATGCCAAGGGAATTTGTGTATGCCAATCTCTATGATTTTATTTGAAAAGTTTCTTGAGAATAGCAATTAAGGTCTTGTTGGAAGCTTCAACTTATCCATTTGCTTGTGGGTAATAAGGAGTCGAGAAACTATGTTGAATGTTATATTTCTTACAAAGTGCTCGAACATCCTTGTTCTTGAAAGACTTGCCATTGTCTGAAATGATTTTTGAGGGGATACCAAAATGATAAATGATATGATGGAGTATAAACTCCACAATTCTAGGTCCTGTCGTATTGGTTAGAGGAATTGCCTCAACCCACTTTGTGAAGTATTCAGTGGCTGTGATGATGAAAGTATGTTGTCCCTAGGAAGGAGGTGAAATTTTTCCAATTAGATCTAGGCCCCATTGTGAAAAGGGCCAAAGGCTTTGAATAGGCTATAAAGCTTGTGATGGTACATGAGTTAAATTAGCATGTTCTTGACACTTTTTGCAATGTTTAACATATGTGCAACAATCACGTTCCATTGTGGGACAATAATAACCCATGCATAGAATACACTTTGCAATGGCCATTCCACTAAAATGACCACCACAAGTACCATCATGGGCTTCAGCTATGGCTCTTTGAGCTTCGCTAGCCTCGAGACAATAAAGGAGGACTCCATCATAACCATGTTTATACAACACATCCCCCAAAAGAATGAAACAGGTTACCTTTTGCTTGAAAGTGCGCTTGGCAATTCGAGACATGTCAGATGGGAGTGTTCCAAACTTGAGAAAGGCTACTATTTGGCTCGACCAAGGCTCATATGAATCTGATTGGATAAAGCAAACATCCTTTTCATATTTTGACTCAGCATGGGAAATTGTAGATTTAGAGACCATTGAAATGATAAGGGGTTGTACCTCTCCAAAGGAGTCTTTTGGAATCAAGGATCCAAGGGAGGCCATCGCATCTACAAATATGTTAGTCAAACATGGCAAACTATTGATTTCATACCAATCAAACTTAGAGAGCAACTTCATTGCTACTTCATGATAAAGCTTAATGGTAGGTTCTTTGCATTGGTATTCTCCATTGATTTTCTTTACAACAAGTTGAGAATCACCAAATATCCTAATATGCTTAATGCTCATAGCTATAGCTTATTGAAGACCTAAGATTAAGGCTTCATACTCTGCAGTATTTTTGTGCATTGGAAGTCTAGTTTGAATGACAAGGGGATAGGTACCCCCTGTGGTGTGTGAAATACGACTCCAACACCTTGACCTTTTGCGCACTTAGAGCCATCAAAGAATAATGTGATATCAACGTCTTCCTCTGGAATGACATCTTCTTCTTGTTTAGTGACAGCAAATACTGAATCATCTGGGAGCTCAATAATCAAGGGATGATCACTAGGTAGTGGAGCTTCCACAAGTTGATCAGCTATTACCTGCCCTTTAATGGATTTTTGGCTAATGAATTCTAGGTCGAATTCAGTGAGTAGCATTATCCATTTAGTGGTGTGGGTATTATTGTAAGTGCGGGACATCATGTAACGTAGAGGATTTTCTCTAGCTATGACGTAAGTTGTGTGGCTAAGAATATAATGTCAAAGTTTCTTAGTGGTGAAAACCACTTCTAAGCACAATTTTTCTACATAAGCATATTTAGTCTCATAGCTTACCAATGTTTGACTAATATAGTAGACAACTTGCTCTCGATTTTGTTCATTCTTTTGTGCAAGCATTATCCCTAATGCAAAATATGTTGCTGAGATATAAAGATAAAATGGGACCCCTGAACGAGGAGGAGCTAAGACTGGTAGAGAAGCTAGGTATTTCTTAATGTCATCGAAGGCTTTTTGACATTCATCTATCCAAGAGAATGGCACCCCTTTTGTAGTAGGTGATTGAATGGCCTACATTTGTTAGAAAGTTGCACAATAAAACTATGGATTGATTGAATATTTCCTTGTAAACTATGCAATTCCTTTAAGTTAGTTGGGGGAGGCATCTCTAGGATAGCCTTGACCTTGTTAGGGTCCACCTCAATGCCTCTTTTGGAGACAATGAATCCTAGAAATGTGGGAAACTTCCTCAAGCTAATGGGGTATAGGGATCAGATAAATATCATCTAAGATGTCATCAAACTCTTCTAGATTATCCTCATCTATATCTTCTTGGAAAACCTTAGGATCCAAAGGTGAAGGTGAAGGTGAAGGTGGAGGGGATGGAGGAATGTAGTTGGTGGAAGCCCTTAACAATTCCTCAGATAAGACAAATTTAGTGAAGGTTGGAGGTGAGGAAATCTGATCCATATCAATAAGGCTTATGTCAATTGGAATTGGTTTAGTTGGATCGTATGGATTACGGAGTGGGGTGAATAAATCAACATGATTCATGTTGACTTATGGGCAAGGTGGACAAGGTTGGATGGAATGGATGGAATTGGTGCTAAGAGCTTGGTTAACCTGAACAACAACAAGCAACACAAAACATATTTTATTAAATGGTATATTTACATATGTAATGCAAAGAAAGCAAACATGTTTTTTGATTTTATTGATTTTATTTTTTTTTGTAGTGGTGATAACCACTATTTTGAATTATGTACATATGTTACAAGTTGGCTTATGGAATGGCTTAATGGAATGGAGGTGGTGGTTCACCAGTAGGGGTGGCTCACTCTTGTGGAAGAAGCAAGTGAAATATGGGCTCATGGATGGGGAACATGTTGAGATAAAACTTATCTTGTTCGGTATGGGGAATGATGGGCTTCAATTCTTCTTCAGATTCATCTAAAATAATCGATATAAGTTCAAATTCTTCATAGATTTCCTCATCAGAATTATCGGGATGGAGGGCTTCTTCTCTTGAATTGAGGTTAAGCCTTTGGAAGGCTTGTTCAAAAGAAGAGGTGGTAGGAAGTGGGTGGAAACCTAGACCTGAATGGTCATGCACCTCTTGATATGGAACATCGATAGGTTGATGCACTCCTTGTTCATGCAATCCTAGGCCATGGCCTTGCCAATTGACAATGTGGAAATATCGATATGGGAATCCCGACATGTTTGAAATATTGGCAAGTTTTGGTTCTTTGGGTTCTTCTATGGGTGTTGGACTTGATGAAGATTCAATTCCCCCATATACAAAATTAATGCTATTTGGAGCTGAACCCATATTGTAAACTACTCCTATTGCTAAAGGTTGGTCACGTGGGTGACCAAAATCCTTAGCACTAGGGATGGTGAGGGGTGTGATGGTGATGTCTTCGACCATGTATTCACCAATACCAAGATTAGTGAGATGGACTTCGACTTGGGATGATATGGGAGGATCATGGTCAGGTGATGGATCGAGGAAATGGTGGAAATGGAGGTATCTCACAATCCATCAATTCGACTTGTGAGACATTAGGTGAAGATGATGGATTGGATTGGGAAGGTTGTGGGATGGATGATGATGAAGTGGATGGCAATGATGTTGATGATGTGGATTGACTATGACCACATGTGCATGTAGTCATTGATGATGATGATGAGGGTATGGTGGTTTGATTGAGGCTTGGTGATGGGGAGCTCTTCAGGAATGGGATCCTTTGATGAAGAGGTTGGTGGAGTGGTGGATGGATTGGATGATGATGATAGGAAAAGATGAGTGGAAGGGAGCATGGACTCATAAGGATTTGAGATGAGATTGCAATACTTAAATGGCTCGACGTCCATTGGTATGCAATGTACCTATCCCTCATGGACATATTTCAAGCATTGATGTAAAATGGAGGGGACACATCTCATTTCCCTCATCCAAGGTCTTCCAAGGAGTACATTGTATGCCATGGATCCTTCCAAGATGTGGAACATTGTGTGCAATATTTTAGCCCCTACTTCGATGGGTAAAACAATAGTGCCAACTATGGAACACAAAGCATCATTGAATGCTTTGAGGGTGAAGGATGATTTGGTGATGTGAGATGGAGGAAGGTTCAAATGATGGAGAGTGGATGTGGTGATAATGTTGATAGAGGAACCGGTATCAATGAGGACTCTCTTGAAAGGTTTCTTGTCAATTAGAGCCATGATATGCAATGGAGGGTCTACTGATCCCGATGAGATTGGCTTAATCTCAAAGTCATAAAATGTTATGGAAGGCTCCATGCATGTTTGAATGCTCCCCACAAAGTTGTTGAAGGCATTAGGATCTTGCGATTGCAATTCGATGGATTTCAAAATTTCCATTAATGCCTCTCAATGTGGGGGAGATTGTTGGATTAGCTCATATATTGACAATTTGGTGGATGCTATTTTCAAACTTGTGGTTAATCGGCTACTCAATGAGATGACTGGTTGGGGTGGATGATTGATGGGTGGATTTGATGGATTCGATTGACTAGGTATATGAATGGGTGATGATGGATTAGGGGACACTTGGATGGGTGGCAATGTAGAAGGTTGTGAGACACTTGCTTGAGGTTGTTGCCTTTGTTGATTATTCTGTTGACCTCTAGTGACCACATGAATGGCCCCTACAAACCCTTGGTATTGTTGAATATGGTTGACTTGGTTAGGGGAAGTTTTAGTGTTAGCTCCCTCTATGTTTGATTGCACCTCCTCGTGATGAGGAAGTGGTGTCTAAAATATACCAAGGTCTTGGTTTTGTTGAGCAAGGGGACTATTAACTTTAATTGCCCCCAAGTCAATGAGGTCTTGGACTACATTTTTAAACATATGGCAATTGTTGATGTCATGCCCATTTTGCCTATGATAGGGGTAAAATAAGTATTCTTGATAATTTTTACCATGCTTGGTGGGATCATCCGGTCTAATGTCGGGCAAAGCAAGTTTATTTGTCTCATACAACCTTCTAAACAGAGAGGCATATGACTCATCTAGTGGGGTATATTGGTGATTCTTTTAGATAAACTATCATCGAGGGATGGTTTTCCATAGGTGGCACTGTGTTTTGAACTGTTGGAGCTTGTGTTGTTGAGGGGACCGCATGATAGGAAATTTGTTGTGGTACTTGTTGCACATGTTGTTGTTGTTGAGCCATTACCGATTGGCTCATGACCACTTGATTGACTTGATTGGATTGGGTGGCTAGGGTAGCTTGTGTTGATTTTTGTTGGCCTGAATAATTACTTTTGTATTGGCCCTTGTTTTGCCATTCTTTCTTCTTGGGCTTAATGATGCCTTCTTGGATTTTGATATCCTCAATGACACTAGCCTGAGCTAAAGCTTCTTCAAAATTTTGATAAGTTCTTAGTTGGAGCATCCAAGAGATGGGTTTTAAGCAACTCTTGGTGAATAGCTTAATTAGCTCATCCATTGGTAGGGTGAATGGCAATTTTGTGATGATAACCCTCCAACGGTTTCTAAAATCATAGATAGATTCATCATCCTGTTGTCTTAAGGCATAGACGTCAGATAATGAGATCTTCTTTTTGACATTTAGGATGAAGCGATCAAAGAATTGCTCAATCAATTGGTCAAAAGTATAGATACTATGGCTTGGCAATTGATTGTACCATTCTATGGCATCCCCTCCTAATGTTTGAGGAAAATTTTGAAGCATGAGAGCATTATCATCTTGAATTCTGAAGCATGCATGAACAAAGGTGCTCACATGTTCTTTGGGATCCTCAGTTCCCTTAAATTTATCAAACTTGGGTACCATAAAGTCTGTCGGATATGGTGGGGTTGGTACCAAAGGATGAATTGGTTGTTTGATCAATTGGCGTAAAGTTGGTTTCTGATTTGAAAAGCTAGGAGTGAATTGCATCAATTGATCTATTTGTTTTTGCATGGCCTCAATTCGAGGGTCTTCCTTAGGAATGTGAAAACCCTGAATTACCTGATGGGTTTGTGGTGGCATGGAAAGATGTTGTGGAGTGACTAAATGATGAGGAGATTGGTATTGATGATGAGGTGAATTGGATGGAATATGATGAATGGGGGATTGTTGATGAAAATATGGGGAATTATGGAATGATGTTGATGGATGAAAGGTATGGCTAGGCTGGCCAATGGGAATAGGATGGGTAATGGTATGAGTTGATGGGGGAATCGGGATAGAGACCATCGAAGACTGAGGTGCCCATGATGGACCTTGGTTGACAAGGGTAGTCTGAGTAGAGTTATGTAAAGGCGTAGGGTTAACCTGTACTTGTTGTTGAGCATTTTGATGTTGTCTAAGCAATTTGTTTAGGTGTTCCCATGCTTCACTAATATCTCTATCAGAGGCTAGGGGTATGGAGGTAGATGGTATGGAAGATGTGGTTGGGATACAAGTTACACTAGGTATGGCAACTTGTGAGGTTGGGACTTGTGAAGCAGCATTGACTTGTGCTTCATACAAGGGATTGGTGTAGGTGGAGGTATATGAGGTGCTAGGAGCACTTGAAGGTTGAGGGATGGATGTATGGGATGAAGGTGCAACTGATGCCTCAAAAAGAGGGTTAGTATACACCTGGGTAAAGGTGGATGGAGGTTGGGAATAGATAGGCTCTTGTTGTAAAGCAGAATCCTATCTAGGTGAGTTGGGGATAGACTCTAAGACATAATTAGAAGACTTCATGAAGGCTTCTACTTTTGCCATGTCTATATGGGTGATGTGGTGGTTGATGGTAGGGGAGTTTGACTCCTCTTGGGGCATGGCCATATGATAGGATGTGGAATATGAGGGACCTATAGATAAATCTTCCTGTGTCATATTCAGGGTATCTACCATTGAAGTGGTGGGGAAGGTGGATGAAGGTTCCATTAATTTTTCTTGACTTATTGCTTTCTTTTGATTTTGAGTTAATACCATAAGCAAAGTAAATCAAGATGCAAATTAAAATACCAAATGTAACACAAAAACTGGAATGCTTAAGGAAATAAACAAACAATGCTAAGGCTCAACCAATGTGGCTTACCTCATTCATTAATTATCTCCTTTTAATGTGTGTTCATTTTATGTGCCAGTTTTGTGTGTTTTGATTTTCTAATCTTTATTAATGAAACAAAGGTGAAAAACTATGGCGAGGATAGGGCAACGAGATTCTTGTTGGTGATGAAATCCAACAAGTTTTCTCGGGGGTATTCCTAGGGTGTCTAAGGGTAGAGATTGGTGGATGGAGATGAATGCCACCATCACCAAATCTCAAGCAATGGTTGGTGATGAAATCCAACCACTACTATTTTGCATGAATCATGATGTGTGTGAATTATTTTTAAGGTTTATGTTTTTCTATTGTGTACAAATAATGTTAAAAATAATTAATTTCATAAACCTAAATCAGAAGCCAACAAAATATTGCCAAGTTCTCCAAAGGGTGTGAAGTACACCGCTTAAGACCCCCTGTCTAAATAACAATCGAAGGGTTCATCCACCCCTCTACCTAGAATCACCCAACTGGCAGGGATACTTTTGGCAAATCTAATATTGTTCCAACTTAGATATACAAAATAAAATATCTTTAACCCTAAGATGCAACACTAAATTATGCAATTTTAGTTCAAATGCAGACAAAATGCAGCAGTTTACACCCAAAAAACAAAAACCCTAATCTGAATGTGTAAATGAATGCAGATCTAAAAATGCAAAACTAATATGCATTCATTTTCCAGATTTCTTAATGATGATTCATTTTATTGCTTAAAATCTAAAAAATATAGAATATACCCAAAATACGTAAGACAAAAAGCTAGGGTTTTAAGCAGTCGACTTACTGGAAAGCCTACGTTTTTGCTCCTAACTCTCCGTAAACACCTTTGGATGCCTTTGGATGGCTTGAAATACCTCTGGGTATTTTTGGATTACCTTCGAATGTCGTTGGGTGCTTCGTGCACCTTCTACAACTTCTGCAGACTTCAGAAACCCTAGATCCAATAGAATCTATGAAATTTGTGCTTCTAAAAAACCTGCAAGATGATAGAAAATAGAAAATGAATTAGTAAAATAGATCATAAATAGGAACCCTTAGGGGGTCCCACCGTGATCGCCATTTGAAAGATGCAAAATACAACACTACAAACAATGCTTTGAACAAAATAAAATGCAAGATAACACAAGTTTGCACAATAGAATAAATTCTTTATTGATGAGGGGAGCCTAGAAACTCCATTGTTACAAGCTTGGATCCTTGAATCCTTTTGATACAATATTACAATAATTTAGGGTTCTTCGAAACCCTAAGAAGCAAGGTTATGGTGTCTTCAATCGCATCTTGATCCCAACAAGGTTGAGTGGGCTTTTTGGATATCCAAGGTTGGGCCACTCTAGATGCTGATGTAATGCTCCAGATCTACACACAATGACACAAAAAATAGTTAGTAGTATATGAGAGGGCTCCACAGCGTGAGGCCCTCTATAAGCAATAATAAAAATACTAAGTGTTATAAATAAAATGGACAAAAATAGAAACACATGCAATAAAATAAATAAATTTAGGGTTGATCTATTTTACCTTTTTATTGTCTTCTGATGTGTGATGTCTGATGTAGGTGGCTAGTGCGGTGATGCCCTAGCATCACCTAGAGGCTAGGGGGACTTCAGTAATGGGAGCGTAAAATACCCACGGGCACTTGGCGACTATAGGAAACGCCCATGGGCACCTAGGGCTGATGAGGAGGCACCCGTGGGCGCCTGGCGGTTGATGGAGAATTCTGTAGAAGTAGATCGAGTGAGGGCACAGGTTGCGATGGTGGATATGGCGAGCGAGGGAGGTGAAATGCGATGAATGGAATGGGGTTAGGGCACTAAAGGTTTGCAAAAGACTCAAGGCACTCAAGGCACTCAAAAAATTAGAAACTTAGGGGTTGAGCCATCAAAATGGCTCCTATTTATAATCTAACCTAGGGCATGCTAGGGTTTCAATGACACTAATCGTGTGGCTGAGATTAAAGCACATCCAAGGGTAGATAATAAATCTAGGGTGTGGCATGGATTGATGTAAATGGATGGTCGGGATTAAATGAAATTGGATGGCTAGGATTAATTCACTTAAATAAATACATATTTATTAAATATATATTAAAATATAATATAAAATATTATATTTAAATATATATAAAATAAATATATAAATAAATGTGAATAATGATCGAAAATGGTGGGAAAATAGGAATAGTGGGAAAATTGGCTAGGATTTGGTGGTGGAAATGGTGGGAAGGCAAATATGGAAGGCAAATGGCTAGGATTTGGTGTCTACAAAAGCTTCAATTGGGAGATAATACACCATTGGTGGATGTCACCTTATATCTATCATTTTTCTGTTGGAAAGTTGAGCACTTTGGTTGTCATTGATGTCAAAGTTGCATGGTCATTGATGTCAAAGGTTAATGTGCTATGAAAGCAAGGCAAGGTTCTCTCCAAAGCACTTGGGACCATGGGTTCTAAGTTAATGGATAAGAGGTTTGAAGGAGGCTTGAAGACCTAAGTTTAAGACTATGTGCAAGAGAGCAAGTGAAAAAGAATAATATTATAATATTTTAATATTTTAATATTATAATATCTTGGCCATCATGGCCCTTCAAAGAGGAGATTGGATAATGCATTGGTCAAAGAGTTTATGAAGGAGCTAAGTATATTATTTAACACTAAGGTTAAATAATATAATTAATTAATATTTAAACCTAAGGTTAAATATTAATAAAAATAATAATTAAATTTGAAAGCGCCAATTTTGAATTGCAAGTGAGCCGACGTCAAAATACAAATAGGCATGTGTATTTATAGGCTAAATGTTTTTAGCCTAAGCAAAGGTGTTCGAAAAATATTAATCAACTCCCAAATTATTTCCTTGCATGATTTTGTTTGGACGTGATGGAGGAAAATATAGCAGTTTGCACATTTTTTAGAGTAGCGCATTGGTCAAAGTTGGAAGGAGATTTTTTCCACCTGAAGTGAGGTGGTAGCCGAGCTAGTAAGCTTGGCTTGCACAATGCGTGGAGGGCAGAAGATGTCATGTTCGATTCATGTGAAAGGCTCTTTTCATTTGCATGATCAAATTTTGATTTTAGCATCAGAGGTGGAGAATATCAAGGAGCTCGTGCTCCTTTGGTTCACATGGGCAGCTAGCCCACATGGTGATTGCCCTTGTGTTAGGGCATGGCAGCCAACGAGGTCATGGGTTCAAGCAATGGTGACAGCACTTTGAGGAGGATTAAAATTTTGTTGAGGTATGTATTATGCACCTTGGTTTGGGAGTCATAAGGGTTAATTAAATATTTTTTATGTGCCTTGGTTTGGGAGTCATAAGGGTTGATTAAATATTTTTGATGTGCCTAGCTAGGGAGTCATAAGGGTTTTGTCATTATTTTTTATGTGCTTGGCTAGGGAGTTATAAGGGTTAGATAATATTTTTTGTGAAATGGTTAAGGAGCTATAAGGATTAGTAGGGTATTTTGAATATTATTTTTCAAGGGTTGAAAAGTGAAAATTCAAATTGTTGAGAGAATTTTGTTGAGATTTAATGCATTGTCCTTGAGAACAAAAAGAATCTTAGAACATTATTTTTAGAATTTATTGAGCACTTTATTGAGGGAAAATTCATGTGGATATTCTAGAGATAGAATATTGCTATCTAACCTTGAAGTGGCACAAAGGAAATTGGTTGTTGGTAAGACAGGTTTTGAAGACATATCTCCATCAAAGCAAAAAGGTATGGGCACATCAATATTTGTTTAAAGTGTTTTGTTGAGTGAATGTTTCTGAACATAAGGTGGAGTGAAAAGGATTGTTTGATAAGTATTGTTGAAAATATTTGAGTACTTTTGAAAGTGAGTAAGCAAGTCTTTGAGAAGACTTGAGGAAATATTTTGTGCAAGTCTTTTGAGAAGGCTTGAGGGTAGATTTGAGAAAGTATTTTGAAAAGGCTTGAGGATAGATTTGAGCAAGTTTTTTTTAGAAGACTTGAGGATAGATTTTTGATAAAGTTTGGTATAGATTTGTGAACAGAGTTTGGTATATATTTGAGACAAAGTTTGGTATAGATTTGAGATAGAGTTTGGTGCAGATTTGAGACAGAGTTAGAGGATAGATTTGGGATAGAGTTTGGTGTAGATTTGAGATAGATTTAATAGTAAGCTTTGGATATGATAGAGTAAAGAGTATAATAGTCTCTAGTGGATAGAGATCCATCAGCCAATGTAGTGGGGACATAGGTCTCTAGTGGAGAGAGATCCACAAGAGTAGTCGGGGTAGAAGTCTTCTAGATCACCAGCTAGAGCAAGAGGAGATAGAGTTCTCCTGTGGAGAGATATCCACAAACCAGAGCATAGGGGATTGGTGTCTCCTTTGGATAGAGGTCCATAAACATTGTAATAGGGATTTGATTCCCAAAGATTCATTGAGAAAATTTTATAAGGAATATTTTCTCCATGGAGTAGCCCACATTGGGTGAACCACATTAAATCATGTCTCTCATGTGTGTGATGATGTGTGCACTATTTACTACTTTGATATTATTGTTGTTATCATTTGGATTGAAAAGTAAAAAGTTTTATCTTATACTGTTCACCCCCTCTCAGTATAAGCTTATGTTCTTCAATTGGTATCAGAGTGGGTTCCTTCATGAAAAGCCTAATAGCTTGAAGGAAGATCCCACAAGAACATACATAACCTCAAAAAATGGAGAAGAGGCCATGATCGATATAAAAGAGGAATTATTTGTTGCTCTTAGAAACTTGGAAAAGGTTAGAAGGAAGAATTCAAGTTTGAAGGATCAAATCCAAGAGGATGAGGAAGAAAAGGTGGAACTTCTACAAAATCTCATAGAACTCAAGGTAAAAGTTGAAGAGGGAAATAAAATTGAATAGGATATGGCAGAACTGTTAAAGGCAAGAGAGTTAGAATGTGAAAGATTGGAATCATAAATTGTCTCTCTAAGAAAGGAAGTTGAAAATACTAAGGGTAAGTTACAACAAGACATAAAGTTAGGAAAACAGAAAGAGGAGTCAAGCTCCCAAGGAACAAAGATATCAAAAGAAGAAGAGCCCATGACTTATGCTAATGTATTGAAATGCAAAAGCATCAATAAGGTAGAAAGCAAATAAGATCCATGGACAAGATTCAATTACAAGAACAACAAAGGAAGAAGCATGTGACCATATTATTCAAGGCACTCTAATAGGTTACAAAATTTCTTCCATGGCTATTGTTTTTCATGTAACAAATATGGTCATAGAGATGTACATTGCACTGGTTATGTGAAAGATAATGTTGATAGAAATTTTAATTCTTTTGCACCTCTCATGAATGAAAATATCATATGTTACAAATGCAATAACTTTGGGCACAAGGCCAAATGGTGTAAAATGGTATTTCTTGAATTAAGTAAAAATAATACAACTTCAACAATTAGGAGAGAAAGAAAAGAGCAAGAGAAAGTGAAATCAATGTTGGTACAAACAACTCTTCATGTGCAAGATAAGAGAAAATAATGGTTTCTTGATAGTGGTTGTTCAAGTCATATGACAGGGGACAAGAATAAATTTCTTGAACTTAAAGAAATCAATGGAGGATCAATAAAATTTGGTGACAATGGTTCAACAAAAATCTATGGGAAAGGAACCTTGAGTTTAGATAATGGAAAAAAAAAGACAAATAATGTATTGTATGTCAAGGGATTAAGGCACAATTTACTAAGTGTAAGCCAACTTTGTGATCAGGGGCACATGGTAACTTTTCATCCAAATAAATGTGAGATTAGAAAATCTAAAATTGGAAAGCTCATTGCAGATGCCAATAGAACTACAAACAATCTCTACATGCTAAGTGATATTAAGGGAGAAAAGTGTTTCTTATCACAAGAAGATGAGAGTTGGTTATGGCATAGAAGAATGGGTCATCTGAACTTTGACAACATAGTGAAAATAAGCAACAAGTAGGCAGTCAGAGATTTACCCAAGATAAAAAGGCCACAAAACACAATTTGTGCACAATGTCAGCATGGAAAGCAAACAAGAACAAGTTTTAAGTCAAAATAATTTATGTCATCTAAACCATTGAAACTAGTTCACACTGACCTATGTGGTCCTACAAGGACAAAGAGTCTACTAGGTGAAAGTTACTTCATGTTATTTATAGATGACTTCTCTAGAATGACTTGGGTAGCCTTCTTAAAAGAAAATTCAGAAGCCTTTGAGAAGTTCAAGGCATTCAAAGAATTAGTAGAAAATGAAATAGGTAGAAGGATTAAGTGTTTAAGATCAGATAGAGGAGGAGAATTTACTTCAGGTGAATTCATAGATTTTTGTGAGCGACATGGGATCAAAAGAGAATACTCAACAGCAAGAACTCCTCAACAAAATGGAGTAGTTGAAAGGAAAAATAGGACTATTGAAAATATGGCTAGAGCTATGTTGAATGAGTCTAATATTTCAGATGGTTTTTGGAGAGATGTAGTTCATACAACATTATATATCATCAATAGAGCTCAAGTAAGAGTAAATCATCACAAAACCCCATATGAGCTCTGGAAAGGGAGACCAACTACTATAAAATATTTCAAAAATTTTGGAAGTAAATGCTACATAAGATGGGAAGAGAAAAATTTGGGTAAGTTTGATTCAATATGTGATGAGGGTATTTTCCTTGGCTATTCCACTAAAAGCAAATCCTATAGGTGCTATAATAAGAGAACACATACAATTGTGGAAAGTATAAATGTGATAGTTGATGAAAAAATAGGGTCAAAAGAACCAGCTCAAGAAATTGAAGAAGAAAGTTGCCAAGAAGAATTAGGTGAAGAATCAGAGGAAGAAGAAACACAAAGAACACTACCTAAGACTCCATCTAGGTATGTGCAGAAAAATCATCCAAGAGATCTGATTATTGGAAATCCAGATGAAAGACAGACAAGGAGAAATATAATAGGAACAAGTGAGCATGCAAATTTTTCTTTGTTATCTAAAATTGAGCCCAAGGATTTCAATGAGGCAAGAGAAGATAAGTTTTGGGTCAAGGCAATGAATGAGGAATTGGATCAAATAGAAAAAATTGAGACTTGGGAACTTGTCCCACGACCAAAAGATAAGAATGTAATTGGCACTAAATGGGTTTTCAGAAACAAGTTAAATGAAGATGGTCAGGTAGTCAAAAATAAGGTAATATTGGTATGCAAAGGCTATGCATAGGTTGAAGGGATTGATTTTGATGAAACATTTTCTCCTATTGCATGACTTGAGGCCATAAGGATGTTTTTAGCCTTTGCAAGTTTCAAGAACTTCAAAGTATATCAAATGGATGTTAAATCAACTTTTCTCAATGGTGTCTTGGAAGAAGAGGTCTACATTGAGAAACCTGAGGGGTTCAGCCTAACCGATAAGCCAGATCATGTATGCAGATTAAAGAAGGCTCTTTATGGACTAAAACAATCCCCTCGAGCTTGGTATTCAAGGTTGGATAAGTATCTTCAAGAATAGGGTTTTAGGAAAGGAATAGTGGACAATAATTTATACATCAAAAATGAAGGAAATGACTTACTAATTGTGGTTGTTTATGTGGATGATATCATTTTTGGAGGTAATAATGATAAGATGTGTCAAAAATTTGCAAAGAGCATGCAAAATGAATTTGAAATGTCAATGCTTGGTGAGTTGTCCTTCTTTCTTGGACTACAAATTTCACAATCAAAGAAGGGTGTATTTCTCTCACAAACCAAGTATATAAAAGAGATGTTGAAGAAATTCAAGTTAGAAGATTGCAAATCAGTAAGTACCCCCATGATTACAGGATGCAAGTTGAGTAAATATGATGAATCTCCTGAGGCAAATCAGACATTGTATAGATCTATGATTGGCAGCTTACTATATGTCATAGCTACAAGACTAGATATAATGCAGGCAATAGGACTAGTGGCAAGATTTCAAGAAGCACCAAAGGAAACACATGTAATGGCAATAAAGAGGATTCTCAAGTATTTAAAAGGGACTATGGATTTTGGACTTTGGTATCCCAAAAGTGATAATTTCACTCTCATAGCATATATAGATGCATATTGGATAGGCAGTATTGATGATAGAAAAATTACAAGTGGAGGAGTGTTCTTTCTTGGAGATTGCTTAGTCTCCTGGCTAAGCAAGAAACAAGCATCAATATCCTTGTCCACAACAGAGGTAGAGTACATTGCAATAGTTGCTTGTTGTACACAGGTGTTATGGATGAAGTAAACTTTAAAGGACTTCAAGATAGAGCATGATCATCCTATATCCATACTATGTGATAATACAAGTGCTATAAACATTTCAAAGAATCTAGTGATGCACTCCAGGACCAAGCACATTTCGATCAAATACCATTTTTTGAGAGAATAGGTGATGGACAAGCAAGTCAGATTGGAATATGTTAATACAAGGGAATAGATTGTGGATATTTTCACTAAGCCACTTCCAAAGGAAACTTTTGAGTATCTTAGAGGAAAATTGGGAGTAGTTTTACTCCCACTCCAAAATTAATCACCTCAAGGAGAGGAGGTGGGGAGGGGGTTGAGCTAAGAGTCTTATATTTAGCCCCAAAGGAGTCCCTTTGCCATTGATGTCAAAGGGGGAGATATTTGAGTAAGGGGGAGAGCATTCAGTCAAGGGGAGCAGTTTCTCAGGGGGAGCAGATTTGGAAAAGGAAAGGAAAAAGGAACTTTTAGAAAAGGGTTGCCATCAATGACAAAGGGGGAGATTGTTGGAAAGTTGAGCACTTTGGTTGTCATTGATGTCAAAGTTGCATGGTCATTGATGTCAAAGGTTAATGTGCTATGAAAGCAAGGCAAGGTTCTCTCCAAAGCACTTGGGACCATGGGTTCTAAGTTAATGGATAAGAGGTTTGAAGGAGGCTTGAAGACCCAAGTTTAAGACTATGTGCAAGAGAGCAAGTGAAAAATAATAATATTATAATATTTTAATATTATAATATCTTGGCCATCAGGGCCCTTCAAAGAGGAGATTGGATAATGCATTGGTCAAAGGTTTTATGAAGAAGCTAAGTATATTATTTAACACTAAGGTTAAATAATATAATTAATTAATATTTAACCCTAAGGTTAAAATATTAATAAAAATAATAATTAAATTCAAAGCACCAATTTCAAATTGCAAGTGAGCCAATGTCAAAATAAAAAAAGGCATGTGTATTTATAGGCTAAATTTTAGCCTAAGCAAAGGTGTTTGAAAAATATTAATTAACTCCCAAATTATTTCCTTGCTCGATTTCATTTGGATGTGGTGGAGGAAAAAGATAGCAGTTCACACATTTTTTAGAGCAACGCATTGGTTGAAGCAAGAAGGAGATTTTTTTCCACCTGAAGCGAGGTGGTAGTCGATCTGGAAAGCTTGGCTTGCGTAGCACATGGAGGGTAGAAGGAGCCATGTTTGATTCACGTGAAGGCTCTTTTCCTTTGTGTGGTCAGATTTTGATTTTAGCGCCAGAGGTGGAGAATATCAAGGAGCTCATGCTCCTTTGGTTCACGTGGGTAGCTAGCCCATGCGGTGATTGCCCTTGTGTTAGGACATGGTGGCCAGTGAGGTTGTGGGTTCAAGAATTAGTGGTAGCACTTTGAGGAGGATTAAAATTTTGTTAAGGTATGTATTATGCACCTTGGTTTGGGAGTCATAAGGATTGATTAAATATTTTTATGTGCCTTGGTTTGGGAGTCATAAGGGTTGATTAAATATTTTTGATGTGCCTAGCTAGGGAGTCATAAGGGTTTTGTCATTATTTTTGATGTGCTTGGCTAGGGAGTTATAAGGGTTAGATAATATTTTTTTTGTGAAATGGTTAAGGAGCTATAAGGATTAGTAGGGTATTTTGAATATTATTTTTCAAGGGTTGAAAAGTGAAAATTCAAATTGTTGAGAGAATTTTGTTGAGATTTAATGCATTGTCTTTGAGAACAAAAAGAATCTTAGAACATTATTTTTAGAATTTATTGAGCACCTTATTGAGGGAAAATTCATGTGGATATTCTAGAGATAGCTCATGCAGTGATTGTCCTTGTGTTAGGACATGGTGGCTAGTGAGGTTGCAGGTTCAAGCAATGGTGGTAGCGCTTTGAGGCGGATTAAAAGTTTGTTGAGGTATGTATTACGCACCTTGGTTTGGGAGTCATAAGGATTAATTAAATATTTTTATGTGCCTTGGTTTGGGATTCATAATAGTTTATTAAATATTTTGATGTGCCTAGCTAGGGAGTCATAAGGGTTTTATCATTATTTTTTATGTGGTTGGTTAGGGAGTAAAAAGGGTTAGATAATATTTGTTTGTGAAAAGTTAAGCAGCTATAAGTATTAGTAGGGTATTTTGAATATTATTTTTCAAGGGTTGAAAAGTGAAAATTCAAATTGTTGAGAGGATTTTGTTGAGATTTAAATGCATTGTCTTTGATAACAAAAATAATATTAGAACATTATTTTCAGAATTTATTGAGCACTTTATTAAGAAAATTTTTTGTGGATATTCTAGAGATAGCTCATGTAGTGATTGCCCTTGTGTTAGGATGTGGCGGCCAGTGAGGTCGCAGGTTCAAGCAATGGTGGCATCGCTATGAGGAGGATTAAAAATTTGTTGAGGTATGTATTATGCGCCTTGGTTTGGTAGCCATAAGGGTTAATTAAAAAAAAATTATGTGCCTTGATTTTGAAGTCATAAGAGTTGATCAAATATTTTGATGTGCCTATATAGGGCAGTTAGCTCACATGGTGATTGCCCTTGTGTTAGGTTGTGGCAGCCAGCAAGGTCGTGAGTTCAAGCAATGGTGACAACACTTTAAGGAGGATTAAAAAAAATTTGGGATATGCATTATGCACCGTGGTTTGGGATTCATAAGGATTAATTAAATATTTTTAATGTGCCTTGGTTTGGGAGTCATAATATTTGATTAAATATTTTTATGTGCCTAGCTAGAGAGTCATAAGGGTTTTATCATTATTTTTTATGTGCTTGGCTAGGGAGTAATAAGGGTTAGATAATATTTGTTTGTGAAAATTTAAGGAGCTATAAGGATTAGTAGGATATTTTGAATATTATTTTTCAAGGGTTGAAAAGTGAAAATTCAAATTGTTGAGAGGATTTTGTTGAGATTTAAATGCATTGTATTTGAGAACAAAAATAATATTAGAACATTATTTTCAGAATTTATTGAGCACTTTATTAAGGAAAATTTTTGTGGATATTCTATAGATAGAATATTTCTATCTAACCTTGAAGTGGCACAAAGGAAAGTGGTTGTTGATAATATAGGTTTTGAAGACATATCTAAATCAAAGCAAAAAAGGTATGGGCACATCAATATTTGTTTAAGATATTTTATGAATATTTCTAAACATAAGGTAGAGTGAAAAAGGATTGTTTGATAAGCATTGTTGGAAATATTTGAGTAGGGTTTGAAGTCTACATTGTGCATTCTTGTTGAAAGAAAGTGGAAACACCTAAGTTAGGGTTGGTGAGCAAGTTGTGCTTCATTGGTTGAATGTTTTTGTGAAACATCTTATACATTGGTTTGGGTTGATTTGAAAAGTAAATTGTGCAAGTGATAGAGATTGATTGGTTGAGTACATAACTTGTGAGTGTGTTTGAGCAAGTATTTTGAGAAAGACTTGAAGGCATATTTGAGCAAGTATTTTTAGAAAGACTTGAAGGTAGATTTGAGCAAGTATTTTTTAAAATACTTGAGGATAGATTTGAGACAGAGATTGGTACAAATTTGTGAATAGAGTTTGGTGCATATTTGTGAGTAGAGTTTGGTATAAATTTGAGATAGATTTTGGTGTAGATTTGAGTCAAATTTTGAGGACATATTTGAGACAAAGTTTGGTGTATATTTGAGATAAATGTTTGAGCATATTGAGACATAGTTGAGAGCAATATTTGAGGTGATAGAGTAAATAGGATAGCAGTCTCCTATGGAGAGAGATCCATAAGCCAAAGTAGTGGGGGTTGAAGTCTTCTAGATCACCATCCAGATGGAGAGAGATACACAAACCAGAGCATAGGGTATTGGTGTCTCATTTGGATAGAGGTCCATAAGCATTATAATAGGTACTTGATTCCAAAAGTTTCCTTGAGAAAATTTTATAAGGAATATTTTCTTCATGGAGTAGCCCACATTGGGTGAACCACATTAAATCATGTCTCTCATGTGTGTGATGATGTGTGCACTATTTTCTATTTTTATATTATTTCTTTTATCATTTGGATTGAAAAGTAAAAAGTTTTATCTTATACTGTTCACCCCCCCTCTTAGTATAAGCTTATGTTCTTCATTATCCATCCCAACTATTAATGTGGAATCAAAATGAAGCTTTGAATTGCATTTCTAAGGGGTGCTTAAATAGACATTGAATTACAACCAATTACCCTAATATTGAAAAACCAACCCCTTGTAAGGAGCATCCAATTATCAAATTGGGAATACAAGCTCTTATCCTAATGCTTATTTTAGGAATTTACTATTATCAATCCAATTAGCACATCTAGAAGATTTTTGCTTAGTCTAATGTAAGCTCATAAAACCCACTTTTTACAATTATTCATAAAATTAAAAATTAAGAATAAGTCCTAATACAAATAAGTAATCCTAACCTAAGGTTTTATTAAACCTAGGCATATAAACCTTAACCTATCACTTTATGTCCTCATCATAACCCCCATAAAAAAGTATTGGACTCTAATGCTTTTACAATAGTAGTGGGATTACTTGGAATAACTCGAGTTGGATGAAGTAGAAGCTACTAATTAGGTTTAAAATGGGCATGAGTACTAATGATGTCAAGAATAACAAGATTTACCTTATCTAGAAGACAACACTTGGTCATAACTTGATTTCCAACCCAAGAAAAAGCTTGAGGAAGTTGTTGAGGGCCAATGACCTGTTACTTAGTCTATATAGTCTACTTTAAATTAGGAACCTATTTAATTGAAGAAGGTTGTATTTCCTAAATAGATGACGAAGTAGACGGATTGGTTGGAGTAGTATGATGAGGTGCTAAAGGAGAAATGACCTCCTTTTGTGCAACTAGTGCTAGTGTGTCCTCTGGCTTGCTAAATATCAATGGAATATTTTATGGCCTAGTGGAATGGAGCATGATATTCTTCTTGGAATGAATGAGAAATATCTTCTTCTCATGATGCAATGTGTATGTGTTTTTATAAGCATCATATAGAGCCCTTTTGTCATATTGGTAGGGCTTGCCAAGGATTAGACCACAACAATCTATCAAAGTCACATCATAGGTGACTTGGTCCACATAGTGCAGACCAAATGCAAAGGACACAGTGCAAGTTTTTGTAATCATGGAGGAGGAGCCTTAATTCTTCCATACAAGTTTGTATGGATAAGGATGAGATTTTATAAGAAGTTGGAACCTATCGATTACAACTCCTCAAATCAAGTTATTTTAAGAGCCATTTTTTATGACAATCCATAAAGTAATTATGCATTATATGGGCTCATGTCACAAAAAAATATTCATGATCACCTTCACACACATTTTATGTTAACAAGGTAATTTTATTGAGCTTATACTTTTGGGCTTCTCCATAGCCTGAATAGGACCATCTTGTGGTTCCTCATGTTGAGTTTCTACAACAAGATTCTTCCTCTTTCTAAAACATTCAGATTCCACATGGCCTCTTCTTTTACAATGATCACAAAATTTCTTGGTATTGAAAGAAGAAGAATAAGGACAAGGAGGACAGGAATAAGTCTTCTTCATTTTCTATTGTTGTCATTATTTGGGCACTTTGGAAGTGCTTGAAGATGAAGATCCTCCTAATTGAGCAACAAAATTATCCTCCACAAGTTGTGCTTGATTGTGCACCACATTCAAAGTTGTTAATTGTGTATATTTCAACTCCTTAAAATGTGGTTCCTCCAATTCACTCTTGAATTTATTGATTAGTTTTGGAGTTGAGTCCTAAATTGTACTTAGAATCAATAATTTGTTAAACTTGCCAATCTATTCTTGGACACTCATTTTGTATCCTTGCTTCAAATGAATCCATTAGAAGTCAAAATATTTAGCATAATTTGAAGGATAGAAGGCTTCCTTAATTGTTTTCACTAAATCATCCCAAGTGTCGATGGGATTCTGATTGCTTTGATGGTCCATTATTAATACTTTGGTTATGCCTAAAATATTTATCTTAGCAAAGGAGAATTTATCATCCTTTGTAATTTTTTATACTTGACCCATGTGTCCATATTGAGAATCCAACTATTTACGACCTCTATATCACAGGATCCATCATAAATCTTGACCTCACATTTTGCTTTGACTTCACTATTGGTGATTTTATATGCCAAAAGGCTAACTAATGTGGCTATAACAACCATTTGAGACCGTGTATAAGGCAAAAATATTACAAAAAGTACCTAAAGGGGTTACAAAAATTATTTTCTTTGTTGCTTAAACAATTGCAAAAAAAAATTGTTATTTACAATTTTACAATGTTTTGAAGGGTGAAATTTAAAGAAATAACAAAAAATAAATCCCCTTTATCAAAATAAAATTGTCTTATTTTGCAAAAAATTAATGAATTAATTTTTTCCTTTTTGCAAAATTTTAAATTACAAAAATAAATAACTAAATAAAAAAATAATTTTGGGTTGGTCAATTTAAAGCCATAGGGTCATTGCAACGGAGCTAGTGGTTTGTAAATTCAAACTATACAGTCAATGATCAAATGTTCAACATTGGTGTGCAGTCAAACTATGTGTGATCAAAGCATTCGATATGTAGTTACTGCTTGTTATAGCCAGTGAGTGTTGGCTACTTAAATAGGATGGATTTACCCTATTTGAAGGGTAAAGACACCTTCCTCCCACATAATGTGTAATAAAATAATTTTCCTTCCACATGACCAAACCAATGTATAACAAAACCTTTGCTAATTGCCACCATGTGGTACATGCTTAATTTTTGGATCACCAAAGGTGCTTTGCCATGTGCTACCTCTTGATCCACCATCTAAGTAAGTTTGTGACTAGTCAAGATCCACCAATCAGGGTTTAGATCCATTTGCTTTGGGATCTATGCAACCAATAGAATATTTTGATCTAAAATATTCTTAATGAATTGGAAGACATAAAATTTTGTGTTAGGGTTTTTGCAATAGGATTTAGGCTCTATGAATCCTCAAGATCTACATCAAGAAGTGGATCTATCAAGTACTATGCACTGTAGGTTTGTGCACTTCAAGATCTAAGTTTCTTCATTTATATTGCTTGGACAATATGTTATGGGTTGTGTGTTACAGGTGGTGTGCTTTGAAGGTAGGTGAACTAATCGCTTATCAGTTTGTAGATGCTATGACTCCTCTATAGAATTTTGGGCTCTATTGGGCCTATTTTTATCAATGGTTGAGTCAGAAACCTCTTATTGGTGGTTGCTTTTGGCTTGGAAGTAGAGTTGTAGTGCCAAAATGTGATGGCTCCTCCTACCAAAAAGAGTAGGTTCAGGTCTACATCAACATTAATGGGGTAAGGTCGATGCAGGAACTGAATTTGATATCAACCTCGATGACACAACTACTAGTGGTGGGTGGGGGCTTAAAAATTTGGGTCTAAGCTTGCCTCTTATTTTTTATAAATTGCTATTTTTCTTTTTTAATAAAATAAATATTTTAAAATAAAATTTACAAATGATATCCCTTTACAAACAACCAATTAGTCAAATAAAATTGGCAAAACCTTTGCACATAATTAATCAAAACAAAGAAGGAAAATATTCACCAGAATAAAATCAAGATGAATGATAAAAAATCTATCTTGATCTTTTGGTGCAGAAGATCATTCACTTCTTTGTTGTTAAACAAAGAATTTTACCACTAGAGTAAAAAAGGTAGCAATTTCTTCAATAAATAAACACATGACCAAGATTTCAGTCGCAAGGGACAACAAGACCACCAGTAGGTTCTCCTAGATCTCCTCTTCTAACTACAACAAGTTCAAAATCTAGTCCAAAGGAACTAAATTTCACCAAAGCAGCCTTCAAACTAACTACAGTAGAGCTTCAAATAGGATCTTCTTGACTAGAAATTACCCAAATCCAAGCAATATAAGATCAATAACAACCCAAAATATATAAAATTATCTAAAGATCTGATACCACAAATGTGGAATCAAAACAAAGCTTCAAATTACATTGCTAAGAGGTGCTTAAATAGGCACCAAATTATAACTAATTTCCCTAATATTTAGCAATAAACCCCTTGGAAGGAGCAACCAATTCCTAAATTGGGAGGAAACGCTCTTATCTAGAGACTTATTTTAAGGATTGATTGTTATCTAGTCCAATGTGAGCTTATAAAACCCATATTTTACAAGTATTCATCCAATTGAAAATTAAGACTAAGTCTTAATCCAAATGAATAAGCCTAATGTAAGGTTTTATTCAACCTAGGAATATAAATATTAACCTATCACTTGATGTCCTCATCAACTATATTGAAATAGGATCTAGGTTAAATACATTCTCCTTCATTTAGAGATGTTCTTCACAGGACTGCCCAAACTGCCGAACTCGTTTTGGCCATATCTCACTCATCCGGACTCGGATTGAGCTAAAATTTTGAGGGTAGATGCCTGAAAAACCCTAGAACGTCTCCACCAATTTTCATATCATTTGGAGCAACACAGATCCTAGCACATCCCTATGTGTGAACGAGATATTTGGCAAGCGGCTATGCGAGGGTTTCATCCGGGTTGAGTGCAAGCGGCTCCAGAGGTTGGTTTTTAGGGCCTTCGGGCCCTAGCGGCCAATATTTTTGTGGTTTATGCTCAATATTTTAGTAGGAAATGTTGCAGGGGATCCAATATGGGTTAGAAATTTGTCTTTCAATAGATCATACTGTGAACTTGAGTGACAACGGCTTCCAATTTGCTGCACAAAAGAAAAGTGAAAACCATACCTTTCCACGGCGTCTAGGGCAAGGATTAAAGAGATCACGAAACAAGTTTCAAGCAGTTGATCAAAAAATGGCTCATATCTCAAGTGAATCTGGTGCTAAGGTGCACCCACAAAATAATTCTACTATGAAAACCCCTGTCAAGGGTAAGAATTTCGAAGACTCGGTCCCAAAAATGAATTTTAGGGATGCCCTTCATGGTGGACAGCCTCAGCCCAATGCTAATATCAATATTAGGGCTTCCCATAAACCTCTAAGAATGCCTAAGATTGATCCCGAGAAAAATGGAGTCGGGATGTCTTAAAGCGGTGATGGAACTCCTATTGTTAAGCTTGATATGGGTAACATTCAGATGGCATTGAAGATTTGGAAAAAAGAGGACTAATTTGTCGGTTCGTGGGTTTTCATCCGAGTCTATCTGCTTTCAAAGTATGGGCTGCAAAAAGTTGGAAAACTAAAGGTGAGTTACAAATCTCTATTTATCCAAATGGTTATTTTCTTGTTTTATTTGCTAATAATGAAGATAGAGAGAAAACTTTTCAAGGGGGTCCTTGGTTTTTTGGAAGGGGAGGGCTTTTCATGAAGCCCTGGCATACTAAATTTAAAGCCGAAGAAGAGATGCCTTCTATAGCTCCCGTGTGGGTTAGACTCTTTGGCCTCCCTATTGAATTTTGGAATCCTACTATTTTTTCTTCAATTGGAAACTCTTTAGGAACTTTTATGATGATTGTTGATTGTACTCAAAATTTTGAACATATTATTTATGCTCGGATTTGTGTTTTAATGGATTTTGACAAACCCCTACCTAAAAATATCACATTACAATTTGGGGAAGACACTTGGGAGCAAGTAGTGGACTATGAGAACATTCCTTTTCGTTGTAGAATTTGCCATGAATATGGTCATTTGGCCAGTGCTTGCCCAAATAAAATTCCTGATCAAAAGAAAGAAGATATAAACTCAGCAGGTTTCCAAATACCTAAGAAGAAGAACACTCAAAAAAAACTAGTTATGAAGGATCAATCAAAGTCATCTGCTAATATGTTTGAAATCCTTTCCACAAATGATGTCCCAAGTGAGGAAGAGGAAATAATGGAAACTAAAATCTTAGAAACACAATTTAAATATGAAGGGAAGAACTCGAGAGACAAACCAACAAATCAAAGGTTTTCAACAAGAAAAAAAGGGAGAAAATTTACACAAGAAAAACAATCTTTCAAATGTCAAAACTTTAAATAATGCGAGGTCCCAATATAGACTCCATTGAACCATCTAGTAAAATTTTGGCTGTGTACGAGCATTCTTCAAGGTTAGAAGCCATCTCAGATTCAATTGGAATAAGTCAAGAAATAGGGAAAAAAAATTGAAGATGGATTCTAATCAAAAAGTAGGTCGCAAGACCAATCAATATCATATGGTAAAAGAAGGTGAAAAGCTTGTAGAGGAAGGTAAGATTAATGCCCTTCCCAACTTTTTTAGCACTGGTATTAATGAAGATCATCACTTGGAATATTAGAGGACTCAAAGGGAGTCTTTCAAAACAAAATGAAATTAGAAGAATGATTCGGATAAATCATCCACATCTTGTTTTCCTTCAAGAAACAAAGATGTCAATGGAGGATATGGACTCAATTGCCGAGTAAAATTTGGCCAGCTGGAAAAGTGGTTTCCCTCAGTTCCCAAGGGACTTCGGGTGGCATTGCTTGTCTTTGGGACCCAAAAGAGGTAGTTATTCACCATATGGTTGGCAGTTGGGGTTTGTTGGCTATAGCTATTCAAAGTAGACATTCCAACCAGATTATGCTCTGCATTACTATTTATGCTCCGACTTCTTTGGAGGAAAAAAGAAGACGGTGGAAGGATATTACTCATATTATCTCTCATTTTCCTAAATCTTGGATCTTGATCGGAGGAGATTTCAATACCATCCTCTCTCTGGATGAGAAAAATGGGGAAATAGAAATTTGGACAAAAGCAATGACCTCATGAGCGAATATATTGCAAACCTCCATCTTGTGGATATCCAACCAGATAATGGCCTTATGACTTGGTCTAACAGAAGGCAAGGCTTAGCTTGTATAATGGAGAGATTGGATAGGTTTTTGCTCTCTGAAAATTTCTTAATCCATGGTCACATTCCTAAAGTGAAGACTCTTAATAATGTTGGTTCGGATCATTGGCCAGTCATGGTGGAAATGTGGAAAACCAATGTGAGTTTCTCTCCTTTTCGTTTTCAATTAATGTGGCTTAGAGACATTTCCTTCAGACCTCGTGTGCAACAATGGTGGAAGGAAGGTAAACCTAGGCATGGGACTAAGATGTTCTATTTTGCCAAAATACTGCAATACATTAAATCCAAAATCAAGACTTGGAGCTGGAAAGAGTTTGGGGATGTTCATAAAAAAACATGAAGTTATTGCTCATCTTGAAAATTTGAATAAGAAAATCCGTTTAGATGGCCTCACGAGAGAAGAGAAGTGCAGATGAAATTAAACTCACAACTGAGTTAGAGGAATGGGAAAAAAGAGAAGAAATCTTATGGAAGCAAAAATCTAGAATTCAATGGCTCAAAGAAGGAGATCGAAACACAAATTTCTTCCACAAATCTCTTCTAGCTCGAAGATCTCACAACTTTATTTCTTCCTTAAAATCAGATTATGGAGATGTTGTTTATACTTGGGATGGCATGAACTCTATTGTTGTTGATTACTTTTCCAATATTTTTGCTGCTACTCCTCTTGACTCGACTTCACAACAAAATGTTCTTCAAGCAATCCCTTCTCTTATCACTTCTGAGGAGAACTCTATTTTGACTGCTCCTGTTACTATCAATGAGCTTCAACAAGTAGTTTTTAAAATGCAAAAAGGGAAAACCCGAGGTCTTGATGGTTTTCCCATTGAGTTCTACCAAGAGTTCTGGGATATCCTTCATGTTGATTTATTAGAGGTGGTGGAAGAAGCCAGGAAAGCCAAAGAAATTTTGAAGGTTATCAATAAAACTTATATTACTCTTGTTCCAAAAGCTCAAGAGGTTGATCATATCTCAGCTTTTAGACCTATTGCTTTATGTAATGTTCTTCTCAAAATCATTACTAAAATCATGGCGAGAAAGGTTGAAGCCTCTTTTGCATAAGATTATTTCCCCGAGCAAGGGGGTTATGTGGAAGGACGTCAAATAGTAGATGAGATAGTTCTTGCTCGGGAAGCCATCCATTCCATGGATATGCAAAATTCTCCTTCCATGTTCATTCGGTTAGACTTATCCAAAGCTTATGACAGAGTGGATTGGCACTTCCTTATCAAAGTTTTGAGGCAATTTGGTTTCTCTAAGGATTGGATGGATTGGATTATGGGATGTATCTCTTCAGTTTCCTACTTAGTTCTTATCAATGGCAGGCCTTCTCGGTCATTCCCGGCTTCCAGAGGTATTAGGCAAGGTGACCCGCTATCCCCTTATTTATTCATCATTCTTGTTGAATGCTTGGGTAGGACTATAACCAAAAAGAGGGAAAACAAAACCCTTGAGGGAGTTACCATTGCTCATGGAGCTAGACCTATCTCTCATCTTCAATTTGTGGATGACTCTACTCTTTTAGGTAAAGCTACGGTTAAGGAAGCTTCTAATATTAAGCAAATCATTAGCTATTTTTCTAAGGCTACTGGGCAGTTGATCAATGAAGACAAATCTAAAGTTATTTTCTTTCAACTGCTCTGCTAGACAGGAATCCATGGTCTTGGATAAATTAAGATATAAGAAGACCTCTCTTCCAATCACTTATTTAGGTATTCCCATAAATATTCAAAGGCAGAAAAATAAATATTGGAATTGGTTGTTGGACAAAGTCAAGAAGAAAATTGGAAAGTGGACCAACAAGTGGCTTTCTTATAGGGGTAGAATCACCTTGGTAAAATCAGTCCTTCAAGCTATTCCTATTTATGTTTCTTCCATTTTGAATATCCCAAAGGTTGTTCTTCGAGAATTGGATCAAATCGAGTCATCGTTTCCTTTGGAGTGGTACTAAGGAGAAAAGAAAATGGGCCTTGGTGAAATGGGATACTTTATGTCTTCCTAAGAGTGAAGGGGGGTTAGGATTCCGGTCTTCTATTAATAACAACAAAGCTTTAGCTGCTAAATTATATTGGAGGATGTTGCATAACCCCAATGCTCTTTGGGCCAATAATCTCCGTGCTAAATATGCTGAGAACAAAAGTCCTGAAGACCTTGTTCGCTATCAACTTCCTACCAAAGGTTCTCCCATTTTAGCAGTTCTTAAGACTGGTGAGGATTTGATAAAGAAAAAATTATTTTGGATCATTCATAATGGTCAACAGGCAAATTTTTGGACTGATTCTTGGGATGGTCACAAGCCTTTGATAACTCGGTTTCTCGATTGGAGGCCTTGGATGGAGGAGCTTCACCGAGCTAATTGGATAAAGGTGGCTAATTACTTTCGGTACCATACTTGGTAATTCAAAGGTTGGTAGATATTGGATCCCTATTGAGGACTGGCCTATTCAAATCCCAGAAAGGCAAAGACAAGATATCCAAGGCATCCTTCATATGAGATCCCTCTCTTGGTCCCATGAAAAATATTGTTTTGGATGGAACAACACTACTAAGGGTGAGTATTCGGTTGCTCAAGGTTATTTGACCTTATGCCATAATAATCCCAACCATTCTTCTGACATATTTTCTCGATTGTGGGCTCAAAAGCTCTGGCCTAAGGTGAGGTTCTTTAATTGGCTTTTATTGCATCGTAGGGTGCTTCTTGGTGAGCAACTTATGAAGCGTGGTTTTCATGGCCCTTTTAGATGTGAAATGTGTGAAGAGAATGTAGAAAATATCAACCATATTTTTATTGAGTGTACTTTAGCCTCTGAGCTATGGAGGAGAATGGCCACTTTACTTGGCTTACAGTGGTCCAATTTTTTTACTTTTGAACAGACTTTGGAGGGATTGGCCTAATCAAGAGGGTGTTGATCATTTTATTAGGCAGTTAGTTTGGATGGGTTCTACCATTCTTCTTTGGAATATTTGGAATGAAAGGAACAACCAAATTTTTAATCAAGATAGGAAGGATATTCACTATATTTGGCAAAATACCATAGCCAACTTAGTTGAATCAGTCCATCAACTCCTTAATCACCCCCAAAACTCCCACCAAAGATGGGATCAAGTGATGCAAATATTGAAGATTAAATCTTCTAAGGGCAACCAACTTAAAGGGAATGTGAGTATTAGTAAGATGGATAGGACTAGAAATTGGCAACCTCCTCCTAAGGATTTTGGAAAAGTCAATACTGATGGAGCCTCTAGAGGGAACCCTGGAAAAGCCGGTGTGGGAGGAATTGGTAGACTTTCAGATGGCTCCCTGGTTTTTACTTTTCTTGAGAATTTGGGTATTCTTTCCAATAACCTTGTTGAGGGGTATGGTATCCTCAGAGGCCTTCGAGAGGCTACTAAGGTTGTATGGGAAAATTTGTTAGTTGAGTCGACTCTCAACTTATGATTAATCTCTTGAAGACTCCTTCTAAGAATCATAAGGTGGATTGGAGAATAAAAAGAATTATTGAGAAGATTCAATTAATCCAGGATGGGATTTTTGAAAGTTGATTACAATCATGTGGTCGAGAGATCAAAACAAGAGTGTTGATGCTTTAGCTAATTGGGCTTTGGACAAAGGTGATCTTACTTGTTATGGCCACCCTCCTATATGGTGGGCTTCTCAAATTAGGGAAGCTCTTCTTTCTATCATTTCTTTGGATGGCTCCGAGTTACGAAGGTACCTAGTTTCTTCTTGTTTTTTTTTTTTGCTTCTCTTTGGTTCATTCAGTTTTTTTTAGTTCCCTAGCTCATTCTATTCTTTATTTTGTTTCCTCTGTTGATTCTTGCCTTAATAGTCTTCTGGTCTAGATAGGTCATTGTTATGTTCAATTTTTTTTCTTTTTTTTTTTTTTTTTTTTTTTAGTTTTTTAAGGTGGGTGGGTTCTTTTGTTTTGTTTTGTTTTTGTGTTCTTTGTGTTGTTTTTGTTGTTCATGTGTTTTTGTTGTTTTGTGTTTTTTTTTTTATGTTTTTTTATTGTTCTTGTGTTTTTTTCGTTCTTGTTCTTGGGTTTCTCTTTGTTTGTGTTATTTCGTGTTTTTATGTGTGAGTGTTTTCTATGTTTTTTGTTTTTGTTTATTGTCTGTTGTTGGTTGTTTTTTTTTATTTTTATTTTTTTTTTTTAGGTTTTGGTTGTGTTTATTTTTCATGTTTTTTTGGGTTATGTCTTTGTAGTGTTCTGTTGTTTTTGTCTTGTTTGTGTTTTGTTATGTGGTTCTTGTGTTTTTCTATGTGGTTTGTGTTGTGGTTTCTTTTATCTTATTGTGCGTGTTTGGTTGTGCTTTTGTTTTTGACACACTCAAGGAGCATGTTTTTTATTTTATTTTATTATTTTTGTTGTTATTTACTTATTTTTAAATTGGTTTTGTGTGTTTGTTTGCTCCTTGAGTATGTCAAAGGTGGTAGGCCAGGTCCGAGTCCTGGGCATTTTTGGCGGAATGGATACCCCTGCCTCCTTGGGTCTTACCCGAAAGTGGCATCCCTTTTGGGATGTTTTCCACAAATAAAAAAAAACTATATTGAAATAGATATTGAATTTATTATTAATAATTATTCTAGGTATATGTAGGCACTTCATGAGATACATTAGAAAATGGCCAAGTGGATCCATCAATACATTAGACATAAATAATAACTGGTCATTCACTATTTAGTTGATGCTCCTTTAATGTTGATAGGATTCATTTATGTAGATTGGATAGGTAATCTTGACTAGTGATGCTTGATCATAACTTTATATTTTATCTTGGTACTAGCCTAGTCTTGTGGTGTTATAGATAATAGTACATCATATCACAACCTTCTATGGAATTTGAGTATAAATTTGCTAATGAGGTTAAGAAATACTTCCATTAGATGCTTATTAAATTTTATTTGGATTTTTCTCAATAATCAGTGGTAACCCGTTATTGTGAATGTTGAAAGTGTAATTTGACTTATGGCCAAGGGCAACATTTTATGTTGTAATATTGTATAGGCCTATAGGAAATCATTATGAAAATTCATTTAGTTTATTTTATTATTTTATTATGTAATCATTATGGGTCATGGTTAACCTTGTTATTGTTAAACCCACCTTATAACTTGTAATTAACATTTCCAAATAAACTTATCAAAATATCATTGAATAACATATATATTTATGTAAATAAAACATTGTATGTATCTACTAATTATCTTCAAAGCATTATAATTAAATATACAAAACATATTTTTACCAATAATTAACATTGATTCACAAAAGGGATTTAAATTCATGCATATGTTGTGAATAATTATGGCACTCCTTATTAGATACAATATCATCCATTTTGAAAATAGTTGATGTAAAGGCTCAAGAGATCAAGGAAAAGACTAGATATTCAAAGAATTACAATGCCACTTTTAAATTCTACAATAGGGAAGATAATTCTATAACATATTGCTTGATGAGAATATATACGAGTGGAGTACAATTTTAGAAGACAAGGGATAGTCCTCCAAATTTCAAGGTAGAAATAGAAATTTTCATCACATTAGAGAATAGATTATAGGTGGAATGTTATCAAATCCAGTATCTCCTCTCCTTGGCCACCTCAATTTATATTATGTGGGGGTGTTGGAAAATATAATTTTACCCTATTGACCAATATTGATATTGTATGATGTAATCATGTATCTTACTATGGCTAATTATTATAGCATGTACTTTACCATTCTTAATTAATGTATTTAGTCAAAGGGATCCATATTTAAACCTTTATGAATGTTAACCTTCTAAAATACCATTAATCATAATAGGATAATGTCAAAAAGGTTTAGTAACTTTTAATTGGACTTTAATTTGTAATGTTATGTTTAATTGTGTTAACGTGATTGTGTAATTATTATTGTTGGGGTTTAGGCATGTGGTAGAAATACGTCTTGATAAACTAATACATTGTGTTAATGTGATATTATATTATTATTATGCTAAATTTTTCAAGGTCATTCATCCAATTATATTTATCATTCTTTTCATTTCACTTTGTTTAATTCTTGTATAATTTTGATAAATAATTTATTTTTATTCATTTTTTAAACTAGTGTGAAATATAATACACACCTTGTGAAACATACAAAATTAAAGAAGGATAAATCTAATAGTACTTAAAATTCCTAAAATTTATACCATGTTTTAGTAGAAAATGGGTCAATCTCAATCTTCAAAAATATTGTATTGATTTTGTGTTCAACATATCTAGTTCTTGAAACAAAAACAATGGAATTTTTGTATTTGAATATTATTCTACTTCCATTTAATATTCCATCAAATCATGCTTTCTGGAGTGATATATAAATACAAAAATATTATTATGTTGAGATAAGAAGTAAAGGATATCACCAATATGTAACTCATATCTTTATAAGGTGGGATATCTAAGGATATAATCCTGGTAAAAAATATACAATATAGTCACTGTTACACCTTAGCATAAGAGTCACAAAATCCCATTTCATAGGGATAATAACCTTCAATGTCATTCAAATAAGGTGAAGAAAGTTCACAATAATTTTTTTATACTGTCATAGCCTTGAGAGTTCAGGAAATAAACTCACTACTAACTTCATAGCTAACAAATGTGTTTATCCTTAAATAACATAAGGTTATACTAAGAGGGGGGTGAACAGTATAATATAAAACCATTTACTTTTTAATCCAAATTATAACAACAATAATATCAAAGTAGTAAACAATGCACACATCATACACATAAGAGACATGCTTAACGTGGTTCACCCAATGTGGGCTACTCCACAGAGAAAATATTCTTTATAAATTTTCTCAATTAATCTTTTGGGAATCAAATCCCTATTACAATGTTTATGGACCTCTTTCCAAAGGAGACACAGGAGACCTCTATCCCCTTATTCTCTAGTTTGTGGATCTCTATCCATAGGAGACCTCTGTCCCCACTACTCTGGTTTGTGGATTTCTCTCCATGGGATACCTCTATCCCAATTGCTCTAGTTTATGAATCTCTCTCTACAGTAGAACTCTTTCCCATCTACTTTGCTCAACTCTGATCATATCTACTCATAAATCTAATATAATATACTCACAACACTATCTTAAGCCTACTCACAAATCTACCTCTAACATGCTCATAAGTCTACCTCAAATCTGCTCAAAATTCTACCTCAAATCTGGTCACAAATATGCCTCAACCTTCTCACAAGTCTACCTCAAATCTTCTCAAAATTCTACCTCAAATATGGTCACAAATATGCCTCAACCTGCTCAAAAGTCTACCTCTAACCTGCTCACAATATCTGCTCAAATGTGCTCTAAAATATGCTTATAACAACTCATAACACATGCTCAAAAGGGTTTCACAAAGATACAAAACTTATCTTCAAACATAGCACAAGTAGTTCACAATATAATGTCTCAAACTTTTTCAACAATGGAAGCAACCTTGTTCTCAAACTCTAACCCAAATATTTCCACAATCATTCAGCAATGAAGTGCAAATCCTAACTCAAATATTTCCAACAATGCTTATCAAACAATCCTTTTCACTCCACCTTATGTTTCAAAACATTCACTTCAACAAAACACTTTAAACAAGGAATAATGTGCCCATACCTCTTAATTGCTCTTATGAAGATATATCTTCAAAAAATATGTCTCACAAACAATTGATCTTTCTAGTGCCACTTCAAGAGTTAGATATCAAAATACTCTCTCAATACATCCATATGAATTTTCTTCTCAAAAGATATTTTACCATACAAAAATTACAATAAAATATCAAACCACTATAACACCTTATTACTCCTATTCTTGCATGACAATACTCAATGCAACAAACAATAAATTACAAAAATAAATTTCTCATATACACCTTATACCTCCTTATAAAAATAATACACTTTTAAAATTTCAATAAGACCAATCAAAATATCACATCATCTTATGCATCAACTAGGCACTAGCAATCTAAAAATTAATTTTCACTCCTTTTTAAAACAAAAATTAAATTTAATTTACTATCCTTATGACTTCCTAGTAAATTCACCTCAAAACACTAAAAATTATTAAACCTTATAGCTCCAAAATTCAAACATCATATGGATACCTTATAAAAAAAAATTCCCCAAGTGCTACAGTCACTACTCGAACCCGTGACTCCTCATTGGCAACACATCATAGCACAAGGGCAGACAACGTGTGGGCTAGCCACCCACACGAGCAAAAAGGAGCATGTGCTCCTTCTTCATCAAAGTCGGTGCAAATACCTTCAACCAAAACAAACGGACTCCCCGTGATTTGAATGCTGAACTTGTCACCTGCAATGCACTCCGTAATCCAAGCTTGCCAACTAGGTTATCCACCCACGTTGGATGGAATTGGCATCCTACGTATTTGACTATGCACTGCCCTCAAAATTTGCAAAATTCTTTCTCTTTGCCTCCACCACTTGTCGAACGAAAATGCAAAGTAATTCTTGGAGATGATTAAAAACGTTGGCTTGCATAACCTTAATATTTTTATACACTTTACCCTTTGACTTTGGATGTCGGCTCAACTTGGAAAAATTACCTCCATGCAAATTCGAATTTTGGTGCCATCTAAACCTTGTTAAAAATATTATAATAATTTTAAATCTAAGGTAGATTTAAATATTATAATTTTCATTTTAACCTTTGGCCCTCTTAATTTTTAATTATTATAATTATTTAAATATCCATAGATTTAAATATTATAATTTTTTTTTGTCTTGGACCTTTTCTTTGGAAAACCTCTTCCTTTTTCTTTTGCAAATGCCACCATCGTAAAACCATTAAACCTTTATTTTTTTGGACATAAATGAAAACCAATGTCATTAATCTATGCCATTAATTCTTTGACATCAATGAAAACAATATACTCAAAAATTTCCAACAACCCTACCATACATGTGCTAAAGAAAATTCCATCTAAAAAATTATTCTTATCAATTTTATTCCCTTACAAGCTAGATTATCTTTATATTTATAAATGTTCATGTCATCCAATTCTATAATGCATGACAATGTTTTTTATATTTTTAATAAATTCTCAAGTCAATTTTTTTTTAGAAAATTGGCCAAAATCCTCATAGTGGTATCACTTCTAGAAGTAAAAAATAATGCTCACAATATTGCACATACAAAATGCTTGTTAGGAACCTTCTCGTTAAAAACAACACATTCACACAAATATTTCAAATAAACATAAATGTTTGAAACACAAACTATTGCAATATAGAATATAAGTGCAAAAATGAAACAATATCACAAAGTAACACAGAATCACATGCCACTTTGAAGGAGCAACCTTCTTCAATACTTTCATTTAATTATTTAAAAATATACATTCATTTATTCCCCTCATAATGTTTAAATACTTCATATACCACCTAACTCTCAAGGTTGGATTACATTTAAAATGCCATCCGAGCTAGAATCTCTTACCTAAAAAATAGTTACATTCTTGATAACAATTACGTATAATAGCACCACTTGTCTAGGTGCTTATAGAGCTACAACTATTACCAAATGTTACAAAATATTATCATGGGTGTCCCCTATGTCCAACTAGGGTTATTACATCCTAGTGTTAGGATGGGGTCCTAACATACCCTTCCCCTTTAAAAAAATTTATCCTCAAAGTTAAATATGAGGAAACTCCTACTAGAGCTATTGAAGAGGTTATCATGTAGCATATTTAGGTTGTAAGCCATACCATTGGACAAGAACATCAATGATGACATGCTAGTGAAGGATACATGATCTACATTGTAGAATGAATTTAGGTTCAAGAATGGTGGAACATTAATCATCCAACTCTACAAGTGTAGAATGCACCTCGATCTTATTGCCAACAACTTGCTTGATAAAATTTACATGGAAGTTTGGATGAATTTTGAAACTAGCTAGAAGGACTAGTTTATATTTTGTTGACCTGATATTTTGCAACACCTGATAAGGACCATAATATTTTATGGAAAAATTCTAATAATTATGAATATGGAGAGAGGACTATTTGTATAGCTTTAGGTGAATAAAAACCCTATCTCCAATGTCAAAGTTGTATTCTATGTGGTGTTGATCAGCTTTTTGTTTCATAGTTGTAAGTTAAGAAAAATCTTATCTCCAATGTTAAAGTTGTATTCTATGTGATGTTGATCAAATTGTTGTTTCATACAATTTGTAGCCAAGTCTAAATTGACCTTGAGTTGGTGAATAATGGAATCATATTGACAAAGAGTGGAATCCATAGCTTGAACCTTGGAACTACCTAGAATGTAAGAATATGGTGCTAGTGGAGGTTAACCATAGACTACTTCAAATAGGCTCACCTTAGTGGTAATGTGGTATATTGTGTTATACCACCATTCGGCAAAAGTAAGCCACTTGTACCATTGTCTAGGATGCTCAGAGGTGAAGCAACAAAAATATATTTCTAAGGTTTATTCACAATTTTGGTTTGGCCATAAATTTGAGGATGATACACCAAACTCTTCTTGAGGTGTGTTCCCTACAACTTGAACAATTATTGCAAAAAATGACTAGTGAAGGTAGGGTTCCTATTAGAGACAAAGGATTTAGGCATTCCATGGAGATAAAATATAGAGTCTAGAAATATTTGAGCAACAACAAAGGTGGTGTATGGGTGGGATAGGGAACATAAATGAGCATCCTTCATAACAAGATCCACTATCACTAGAACAATTGATTTTCTTCTAGATTTAGGTAATCATTCAATGAAATCCATAGAGATATCTATCTAAAATTATTAAAGAATTGTTAAGGGTTTAAGGGTACCAACAGAACATATATTTTCACCTTTCATACACTGGAAGTGATCACATTCAGCCACAAAAAGTATGAATATCCTTTTTTATACCCCTCAAAAAAAGGTATATTTGGTCCTTGTATAGGTTTTAAAAAATCCTAAATGGCCAACTATTAGAGAAGTATGCATCTCTTGTAGGATGAGGTCCTTTATTTGTGATTGATAGTTTACAACAAGATGGTCATGGTAACATAAATCTTGACCATCCTAAGTATAGCTATGGCATGAATGAAGATCTACTTGAAATTTGTGAATGAAACTTTGTAAAGAGGAGTCCTTGATCAGTTCCTCATGGATTTGATGAATCCATTCATAATTTTGTGTGGATATAACCTATAATATGGCTTGTTCTTCATATATTTGGGACAAAGGATATGCTACCACATTATCCTTACCATTTTTATAGGTGATGTCATATCATAACCCAAAAATTTTGAAATCCATTTTTGTTTTTCTAGTGTGGCCACCCTTTGTTCTAAGAAATATTTGAGACTCTAATGATCAGTCTTTATGGAAAAATATCTTCCAATGATATATGACCACTAATGACTAATTACATGTAAAATGGTAGGCATTTCCTTATCATAAGTAGACTTGCCCAAATTCCAACCTAAGAGTGCCTTGCTAGTGAAGGCCAAAGGTCACCCTTATTGCATTAAAACCACCCTAATGCTTGTTTCCAATGTATCACTTTCAATGATAAAAGGTTTAGAGAAATTGGGTATTGCTAACATCAGGGTAGTGGTCATGACATACCTCAAATCAACAAAAGCCTTTTTGATAAGTTTTATTGATAGAAAATAATTCTTTCCCAGCATGGTTGTCAAGGGAGCCACTATTTTACAATAATTATTCACAAATGTTCTATAATATCCCATGATTCCAAAGAATTCTTGAAGTTCCTTTAGGGTACAAGACTTAGGCCAATATTGAACAAACTAAATTTTCTTGGGGTCAACTTGAACTCCATCCTTAGTGACAATGTGACCCAAGTATTCAACCTATTGCTAGCCAAAAGAACATTTGGACCTATTTGCATAGAGCTAATGGTTAGAAAAAAATTTACTGTTTTATCTAAGTGTTGAATATGTTCTTCCTATGAATGAATTTGAATCAATATATCATAAAAAAAAAAAAAAAAAATTGCTAAGAAAAGGATGAAAATAGAATTCATTAGACTCTCAAAGGTAGAAGGGGCATTGGTTAATCCAAATGGTATAACCAGGAAATCATAATGCCCTTCATGAATTTTAAAAGTTGTTTTTGGAATATCCTCATCCTTTATTTGAATTTGGTGATACCCTACCTACAAATCCAATTTGATAAAGTATTGAGTCCCATGCAACTCATGAAGTAATTCATCAATCATTGGAATAGGGAATTAATCTTTAATAATGATCTTATTGAAGTCCTAATAATCCACACACAAGAACCAAGTGCTATAATTTTTCCTTACTAATAACATCGATGAATAATAGGAGCTGCCACTAGAATGGATAACCCTGATAGTACGAAGCTCTTGTAGTATTCTCCCAATCTCTAATTTTTAGCATAAGGATACCTATATAGATGAACATTAGGCGGGAGACTTCTATGAAAAATTTATATTACAGTCATATGAGGAATGAGGAGGTAGTCCCTTGGGTTCCTAAAAAAAATAAGCATATTTTTTTGGTAAGAATTATAATTACATTGGATGGTCTCATTCCTCTTCCTTGTGGATATTGATAAGCAAACAATTTTACCACCACTCTACTAGAAGAATTTTTAAAAACTTTTCCATATTATAGGTAGAAATAAATTATGCTACATTGGCCTTCATGCCATGTAAAGTACATTCATTCCTTTCTTAACTAAACTTCATCCACAACTCAGTAAAATCCCATAAAATTGGTCCTAACATTCGCAACCATTATGCTCCTTAAATTATATCACATCCAACTAATGGTAGGGAAAACATGTCTTTCTTGATATTATAGTCCCCAATTTGAAGTTTAACATTATAAATTTTTTCTTTACATAGTAGGGTTCCTCCATTAGCAATCATGACTTCAAAGGAATTGCATGTAGTATTGTAACAATTATCTTGTTTAGCCACACGTGGATCAATAAAGTTGTGTATTGCTAGAGTCAATTCATTCCCTTTGAAGTAGCCAATCACTTTCATTGTTTGGATATTATATACTCCTGCTAAAGCATGCACAAATATTTTTTATTGGGAGTCCTCTAGATCTACTGCCTAATATATGGTTTCTCTCTCTTGAGGATCATGCTCTCTCTTTGAAGATTCTACAATTTATGCCTCATCCATATCTAGTAGATAGAATTTTTTACACACACACTTGTACCCTAGAGAATAATTTTTATCATAATTATAGCATAGCTCTTATACCCTTCTATTCTCCATCTTTTCACAAGTCAATTTTTTTTATAGTTGAAGATTTAGTGGTAGGACCTATCATAGACTTGGGCAAAAAAATGACTAAGATTGAGGAAATTTAGTGGTGCATCCTAGAGACTTGAATTTATCTTCTATCAATCTATCCAATTGTATTCCCTATTGTAATGTTTGAGGTATCAACAGTTTGATCTCCTCCCTAATGTCCTTGTTCAAACCACTCACAAAACAACTTTGAAAGAAGTCAACGTTTAGACCAATGGTATGATTGGCAAGTTTTTCAAATTGAGTTTGATACTATTGAATGATTGAGGTTTATGTAATTTTAGAAAGAGCTCTTGTAAAATCTTCAAACTTACTAATACCAAAGAAATTGAGTAGACACTACTTAAATTATTGCAAAGAAAGGTCAAATTTAGCCTTCCTAAGCCACTGAAACCAATGTAGTGAATTTGATTCAAAATTGAAAGAGGCAATTATCAAATGCATGTAGCATGGGATATTATGAAGAATAAAATATTATTCTACCTTACAAATCCACCCCTCATGATCTTTTCATAAAATTTTGGGAAGTCTAATTTTGGTAATTTAAATCCATTATTATCTAGTACATCCTACTGGTGGTGACTCATACCTATATCCTATTGATCTTGATGACCCAAGGAATCAGTAGAGATACGACTATACAACTCTACCTTCATTTCCCTTTTTGTCTCAATGACCATGGTCATATATTCCTAGAAGTTTTTGAGTTATGTCTTTATATCATCTAAGTTTTTGGTGAATGAGGACCATATTTGTTTGCTCATAATATCCACTTGTTTAGTAATATGTGACTCTAACTCTTGTTGTCAAGTGCCTGAAGCCATGTTCTCAAAAATAGAAATTTGATGCCAATGGTTACTATTATTAGTAAGAAATAAAAAAAGTGGTTTGAGTGATATATATCAAAATGGTTAGCTTGAATAAACAATTTTAATGAGCTATATATCACAATACTAGTTTTGGACACCCTAAACTTTTCTTTTTTTATAATGTTTTGTTATCAAGGTTGCTAGTGTTGTTGGTTTTCCTCTTGGAGGTTTGGTTTAGAAACTAGGTTTTGGGTCAAACAACCTCTTACGATACTTTGACTATTGATTAATCATGACACTGTGTTGTCACTTATCTGATCTAACTCAGTCATAGATATTCTCTCTATTTTAAATTATGACTGTCATAAGTAACTATTACTGACACTAACAACTAACACCATACACTAACTATTACTGACTGAATATCTTGACTGTTACTGACATTTTCCACCCTGTTCCCCTATTTTTTACTCTAGTGGTTTCTATCCTGACTGTTATGTCCTTTTGTAAATTATTTCTACTATTTTTCATACAAGAATTTTGGAATAGGGATGGCTTCTTCATATGCTTAATTTCTATGGTAAGATTATGGTAATAGTTTTCATATTCATAGAACAAAATTATTTTTTGGTCATAGGTGTGATAATCAACACACCAAGGTATTCTAATCCAGGGTGTATGTACTAAAATCAATTCTAGGGTGTATCTATTTACAAGACTACAAGTTTCTATTGTATATATATAAAGAACTTTATTATAGCAAACAATTTCTTCATCCATCCTATCATTGTCCTTATACATCTATTAGGAATACCACCATGCTTAGATTGGGGTCTCTCTATCATGAGAGCCTCTTGTAAAAACTATCCCTGATATCCTGTAATGATATTTTACCTTATGATAAGCTTCTTTTATTGCCTTTGTTTTACAAACCCTAATATTCAACATGCTCTGATATTAGCTCTAAAATTTTTACTACTCTCCATGTAATGTATACTCTTCCTACATGTAACATCAATTATGATAGTTGTTACTCAAATATATATTTTTTATAATGTCCATAGTCTAGGAAACTTTTGAAATGGTATGTAACATTTTTAGTCTAGAAATGTAATGTTCGTGGCTTCATTCTAAGCTTATATTCACAATTTTTTCTTCTCTAATTCAATCAAACTTTAAGTTTCAATGTCTCAATAATTATTTCTTCAACCAATAAATTTTCTCCCTTTAATTTACTTAACCAATTTAATTTCTCAATTATTTAAATTATTTTTCCAATAATCAATTATCTTCTTCTCAGAATTCAATTCATGCTTCTTCCTCAAATAAATATTTTCTCTCTAGTATTATCCTAGTCCTATCCTTTGTGTAGTATGTCTTGTGCCATGTCTATATTTTCCAGTGTCTATTCCCTATGGAGAATTACTAAGTGGTCCACCAATCACTCCAACTCAAATTCTAAAAAGGTCATTTATTGTGCCAAAAATTTCTATATTTACAACCCTGGTCTATGTCAATTCATTATAGTCTTTTTTTAGCCGCTATTGTGTGTCCTGGGTATTAAGAAGCGTAGTATCTAGTTTTTGTGGTCTTCATTTTTCTCCAGTCTTATCGACATGGCCCTGCTTGATCCATATAGCCTTTAGCTTGATCCCCTATCTCGAATCTTTCTGGAAGCTCATGGTCTCATTCCTTTCCTCAACAAGTTCAAAGGGGTTGAGCAAGATATCACTGAAGCCTTTTTCAATTCATGTAATAATGGTTATGTTATTATGCGTAACCTCCATTTCAGATTTATTGTTAAGCTGATGGTCGAGGTGACAGAACTTTTAGTGAAAGGGCGAGTAGTGCAAAGATATTGTCATAACTAGGAACTTGAGCTCCAGGGCTTCCTAAAATTGTTTCTAAGTTCTCTATTGCCCCTGCATGGGCCTTTTTGAATACTATGTTTCTTCCTATGTAGGTATCTATTATAGTTTTTGCTGATCTTTTTTTAGCATCCCTTACGTGGGTTTTTTATAGCTCCTTTACAGGGTTTACAGGTAGTTACTTCTCTTAAGCAACCCTTATGTGGGTATTGATCGGGTTGTATTTTTGTGTTTATAATTTCAAACATCCACTCAGCCTTCTTTATTGTTGTTTGGTCCTTTTCGTTCAGATTGAAGCTGGCCAATGTGCAAGCCTATGTCATATTATGCTATTGTTTTAGCTACCAGTGCATACTTGGGTTTGGGGCCCATTTAAACCCCATACTTTAGCAATTTTACCTACCAAAAAGAAATAAATATTTTCTCTCATATTTTTTCTTCCTCCAAAAGTATTCTTCTTATGTCTCTAATAATAATTCATTCAAATAATAATTTCTCCAACAATTGAAATCTCTTTAATTCAATCTTCTTCCAAAGTAAATTTCTCAAAAAAAATTAATTCTATCTTACCTTGTCAATTTCTTCTTCTCTTCAACTATTTGGGTGACCTCAACCCTTATTTTTTTAATATTCTCTTATTAAATCTTATTTTTTTTTCTTCTTAAATCTCTAATATTTAATATTCATAGCCACATCATTGAATTATCATAGATAGCTTGAATGCAATTGTGAGCCTTCCTTCAAAATTTGGCTTCTTACACTTATGGTATAACCGTGTTTCTTCCTTTTTCAAGGTTTGGCTTCTTACATTTATGGTATAATCATGTGCCCTCCTTCTTCAAGTTTTGGCTTCTAACACTTATGGTATAATTGTGTGACTTCTATTTTTAAGGCTTGGTTTCTTACAATTATGGTATTCTCACTTCTTTTCTTCCACAAATATGGGTCTTGTTTAAACAAGCCTTATATCCTTCAAGAACACTATATTTGTAATCTATTTCAAATTCAATACCACTCATTGTACCTATAATACCATGTTAGAAATGGTCCAAAATTATCATAGTAGAATTACCTACAATATTAACACATAATTCTCACAATATTGCACACACAAAACACTAAAAAATATTTTTAATAAAAATCTACAATAGCATGCATGAAGCTATGATGGTTCAATACATTATACAATGCTTTGTCATCACTATATAATTTTATGAGACTCTTCATATGTGTGTCTCTTGACCTTCTACCTTGTCTGATAATGACAAAGTCTCTCATAATTGCATAACTCACACATGACACCTAATATGAATCTTCACTAACTCACACGCACTACACCAAAAAAGGCTTTTAAGGGTAGCTAAAATAAGGTAAATTTTTACTATAGTAAAAAACCGCCCTAATAGATCCTAAGAGGGCGGTTTAAAACTACCCTCTTAGGGTAACCACCCTCTTAGAACTTAAAAGAACGATATGCAAGAAGTGGGAATTTTTACTTTTTTGATGTCAAGAAACCATTGTCGGTTTCACTATATTGGGATCAGGGGATTGAATCCCCTCATCATCAAAACTTGCATTGGAGATCTCTCCTGGGGAATAAAACTCATAACAAGGGTTTGTGTAAGAGGAATATGGTAGGGGATGCTCTATGGGGGGAGAGAGTAAAAAATTAATGTGCAAATTTTTGATGGCCGATCATGATGACGAGGAGCTTAAAATGGTATTGTAGATGATTTTACAGCTATCAATGGAGGTGAAGCACAAAAAACCACTAGAAAATACTGACACCACAAATTTTAATGAGGCCCCTAATGCCAGGGCTCGATTCTTGCAATGAAAGAAACTTGGAACCATGGTAGATAGAAGAAGACTCTTTGCATATATGAACAAGGTAGAGAATGCTACACTGAGCCTTGTTTGCATCCAACAGGCTATCACCACATCGACATCCCCTACCAAAGAATGGTACCTATGAATGAAGATACCATCACAACCACTACCTCAATAGATCAAGAAAATAGTGGAGTGAGAGAGTCAGATTCTTTCTTTGAGATAAGTAGAGGAATTGTATCATATGGTTTTTGGATAGATCACCACCAAAGATATACTCTCCCAGTGGTGCAATCAGGATTTCATTCAGGTACTTAAATTTTGAATTAGCATTGGATACTTTTATTTTCATAGATTTTTTTAATTAATGGTTTGATGCTTAGAATTTGATATAAATCTTTGATAAAACCTCACCAAAGAACTTCATAAAAAAATTGCTAGAGCATGTCATCAAAATTTTACCAATGAATTTGATCATGGTCTTAGAAATTCTTTAATATTATTTCTATTTTAATTTTATTTATGGAATGTTAGGAGAATTTAGTTTCATGTGATCTCTCTTATAGAAATAGTTGTTCATTTTAGAGTTGCTCTTCACTTGCTATATGTAAAGGAAGTATGTTAAAATTGATATTTACCGATTGACCACGACTCTGTCAAAAATTTATGTGCAGGTGCAGAATTTGTTAAGAGTAGCGTCAATATTATGTTTACTAGAGGCGTGATAGAATGCTTCGCCAAATGAGCTTTATAATTTTTGGGTTTGGTGTGCTTTAACAAATATTGGTAACTTACAACTTAATGTACAGGGCCAACATTTTTTAATAGAGGTCTAAGTTTTGTTAATGCAGGATAAGTGAAATAATGTGAATTCCAATTATATTAGATTTAGTATGATGAGTCTGGTAGATTTTTACCTGGGAATTGCAATTTTATTTAAATTGTCCCAAATGTGTGCTTAGCAGAGACTTGATAGAATGCATGGAGAAGGAAAATAAAATCAAGTCTTCAAAAGGCCTCTGTATTTATGTAGGATTGTTAGGTTTTATCATATGTAGTAACTTAGAAGAGGGTTTGAAATAGAATTTTAACAGTGCTTAACAAGAAGGTTGAGTTGTAATTAAACTAAATATCATGATAGTATGAATGTTGGTTTGTGTTAAAGTAGATATATCATATTAGTACTTGGAACTGCTTAGAAAAATAGGATTTGTTATGTGCATTATTCAGATCAATCCTATGAGATGTATAGACCTAGAACCAATGATATTTAATTATGTGAACTCTTATGCTGATGTAGCAATTTTTTTAAGGAATAACGCACGTCCATGAATTTTGTGACAATGTAAAAATATTTTTTCCCATTTTGATTGATAATTTACATGTTTTATACACAAATATTGGGAATGCTTAAAATTATTTCTCCGTACTCTAAGGTAGGATATTTTAAATTAAGCTTCATTGAGAGTGCATATTTTTTTCTAATGCTGGCTATGTTGATTTTTGTCTCAATTTTTCCTTACAATTGTATTTAGTTTCTAGTAAGCTAGTGTGTTGATGTAAGAGTAGTTGGCACAACTTCTGCAACAATTTTAATTGTGACATGGTTTAACATTCCACTTAAATGTGATTTGAAAATTATTAAAAATATAACAATTATTTATATTTTCTATGCAAAAAATGCAAAATCAATTATTATTGTAAAGAGCATAGGAAACTTAATGTCGGGTATGATTGTGCACTGTATTTTTTCAAACATTGAAAGAGAGTAATTTTTTTTTACTGTGGCAACATTTCATGTTGATTCCAGGTAGTCATGCTTATAGATTCTAGCAAATTCAAACACTATATTAACACTATGTCAAAGTTGAGATGTTAGTCTCTTTGTTGCAAAGAGGAACTTTTAAGCATGACAACTTTTCATTTAAAAATTTGTGTACTCACTCTTGTAATCAACATTTAGAAGTGTAGATTTTAGCAGAGTCAAACACTAGATTAACATTATGTCATAGATGAGATTTTAGTCCCTTTATCTCTTGGCAAAGAATAAATTTTAAGCATGGCAAAATTTAATGTAATAAGTTTGAGTGTGTGATTTCATGTAAAAGTAATACAATTTCAGGTAAATGTAATAAGTTTGAGTGTATGATTTCAGGAAGCTAACATTTAGAACCTTAAATATTTTTCTATTCAAACACTATATAGCATTATGTCTTAAAAAAAAAATTGTCTCTTGTGAGCTATTTGACTAACCTTATAACCAATTTAATATTAACAAAAATTTGAAGTGACCAAAACCATTTTATGGCTTAATTTTATAGCAAAACACATATGCTTGAAAAAAAGGATAATTTTATAGGGACTACGATTTTCCAGCATATGTATTATAGTAATATAGTGTTACCTTCTTGTAGAATTAAAAATAGATAGATATCAGTGTTCAAAATATCATTTCCTATGAGAAGTCATGCAAGGAGAACTAACAATATATTGGTTAATTCTAGTTATATACTACCACTGAACATGACCTTTCACAATAGGTGCAATCCTTGATTATATTTTTAGTTTAAGTGGGTCACAAACTAGTTGGAACCTATGGAATATTGGTGACCTTATCTCAGATCTTTCTTCCTAATTTTTTTTTGCCCCATCCCTTTAAGAAATAAGTAGTGTACGACATACATTATTTTATCCTCTTGTTATTCCTTGTCAAAAATTTTGATTTATCCACAAAAAGGAGAAGTGATTTGTGGGTATAAAAATACTATTGTGAAAGAAATGTTTAATATTGGGGTAGCATTTGAAAATGCTAGTATATTAGTATGTTTGCTATTTTGAGTAGTATGTTTGAGTTGCATTTATCTACTCATCTCATCCAAAGAAATTGTTATAGTTACTTCCTATTTTTAAAAGAATAGGCACTCATGTGCATCCAGAGATATTTTTATAGTTACTTCCTCTTTTTAAAATGATAGACACTCATTTTCATGTGCACTCATGATAGTGTGCACACACATAGACACACACATAGAGATTGAAATGGACCCATGCTTATTACATAATGATTGCATTATTTTGGTATTTCAGCTAACCATATTAGTGTGGTATTACAACAAACCGTATTATCATGGCAAGGGAACAAGTATATTATCTTGTATTCAGTTTACATCAATTGTCTATGCCAACTCTACATTTAGTCCTATATTTATTACAAATATTTAACAACTTAAAATATTAAAAGATATTAATAAGTGTATACCCTAAATTAGAGGTCTAGGATCAGAAGTACAGAAGTACATATGCCAAAAATAGCATCATAAAATAGTTCCACAAATAACATTTTGGAATCATAAAATAGCTTTGTTCCATTATTTTGTTGTTTGGCATGTACTTATTTTTTAGAATGACATAGTGGAGTCAACTATATCATCCGTGCCTTATTTATTAAGTCGCCATCACCCTCGTGATCATAGAAAAGACAATGCTACAAAAATGAAATATAAATTTATCAAAGTAGGGATAATAATTTTTTTTGATTAGTTGGACGAAAAGAGTTTTTAAAGGACCTCTAAGCCTTATAACGAAAATAACCTAATATTAGCCATTAGGAGACTGAGGATACTTCAAATATTAAATCCAACCAGCCCTTGGACACAACTACCTACACCCATACCAACATATACTAGCCGAACAAACCCAGACACATAAGCCAAACAGAGATAAAATTTGGGCAAGCAGGCCTGCATGGGTAAATAGAGACAAAAAACTAGGCAAGTAGGCCTGATCAAAACATTAAAAAAGCAACATCCAATGGGGAGGGTTACAACCACCCACCCTAAGTATTTTGAATCGATTTTGAACTTTGCCTGAATTTATTGTCCAATGATATAAGGCCATATGGGAAATTATTTGTCCAAATGTGAAGATCTTGTTGAGTAAGACCTTGATGTTAGGATTCTAATCCTAACCCTCTTTATTTAATTAATTAATAATAAAATATGGATCAACATGTCCTTTCATTTATATCACACCTTGAGATAGTTTTTTATATCCAATCGTTATGTGTCATAAGAACCCATGGAATACATACAAATTAATTCATTGATTGGTTCTGCCAATAATTTAAACTATGATACAAATAAAAAGTGAATCAATTTTATATTATACATCACCTCTGTTTTTCATACTATTGGAAATATTTGGGTTCCTAGAATTTTGGTATTAGAGCCAAGTTCTAAGAGAAGGAAATAGCCAACAAAAAAAAAAAAAAATCTTTTTACCCATTACAAATCGAGGATCTTGGCGATTATAAGTAACTCTTTTAAAGTTGTTATATATTGATATTACATAACATTTGGGCATAATATATAAAAAATTCTAATCACATCAAGAAGCAGGATAGTTGTAAAAACTAGCCTTATCAGGCACACACGACCACACGGTGTGAGAAAGCCATCATACACAAATATGATGTCCGGTAGTGTAGTAGAACGTACACAGGGGAATAGAGTAACAAAATTATGCAAAAAATGAGTCAAAAAACTTGTTAAAAGTAAAGGATATAACCAATAAAAATGGTGAGAATAGATTGAAACAATAAACCATTCAAAATTCCAAAATAAAGCAAAGAAATTCGTTCCCTACGTCATTTTATGACAAGTCCAAAGTTTAACGATACAAATTTATAAAACTTAAATTATAACCTAAAGTTTCACGTTTTTCTTCAGCCACCAATGGAAGATCACAGTCACTGGAATATTAAGGTTTAAAAAATCCAAAGTTTTTATCCCACATTGATAGTGTGGGTGTGGGTGCACTGTTTAAAAGGAGGAAGTCACAACCAAAGAGTTGTGACTATCTCTTGGTAGTCACGTGCATACGACTCTTACCTTTTGTCCACCAACTTGTACTACCACTTACCTCTAGCCATTCCCATTATTCCACATTGCCCTTCCACCGCCTCGATTGTCTTTGCCCTCGTTATGCCACGTAGCTGTCCTGTTGTGCCACATCACCACTCATGTATCTCCGCCCTCACTATGCCACATAGTCGCACTCCCTACCGCCTTGGTTATGCCACTCTCATACCGCTCCACCCTCCATAGGGCAATTTTTTTTTTTTTCTTTTTTTTGTTTTTTTTTGGCAAAATAGTGATAATTTTTGTTAACTTTTTACAACAAAATTCAATAAATTGAAAAGCAAAAAATTTTGCAAACCTTTTTCTTTTTGCAAACCAATTTTTTGTAAAAAATAATTTAGCAAATTAATATTCCTCACCAAGGAACTCCTGTAACTCACAAAACCACACCCCAATGGCCGATGATAGACGATCACAAGACATTGTGAAGGAAGTTATGAAGGAAGTCATGCAAGAATTACATAAATGGTAGGACAATTTTGAGAAGAAAATCATGACAAAAGAGGATTTTTACCTATGGAAAGATGACCAGGAAAACAAAATTATAGAATTAGATTTAAAAATTGGCACCACAAACCACTCAATCGATATGATACAACAAAACTTGGCATTAGTCCAAGTTAGCCAGCCTCTCATAGCACCAACACAACAAGCCTTACTAGGGGGACCACACATGTCAATCCTACCTTTAACTATAAAATTAGATTTTCCAAATTTTATGGAGGTGACCCCACAAATTGGATATATCGGACTGACCAATATTTCTCTTTATATCAAATTCCAAATATCCAAAAGGTTCACATCGCATCTTTTCACCTGGAGAAAATCAATACTCAATGGTACCAATGGTATAAAAAGATAAAGGATACTCCCACATGGACCAAATTTACAAAAAATCTAATGATACAATTTGGCTAAAGCAAATTTGAATATTTCACAGGGACTCTTACCAAACTCTGCCAAACATCTAAAGTATAAGAATACCAGGCTCAATTCAAATAATTGACAATCCTTACATCAGGACTTGATGCATCATTATTTCAAAGTTGATTTGTTAGTGACATGAAAGAAGAAATTTGATTAGAAGTACAAATACTTAGTCCTGTTGATATGATGCACGTTGTTACATTAGCACAAATGGTGGAAGAGAATATCAATAACCAACAACGACTAGGAAACCTATCTAAAGCAGACTCACAAAATACTTCCACCAACCCAAAACTAAATAGAGTCATGCCAATTAAATGAATTAGCCCTAAGGAAATGAAAGAAATAAGAGAAAAGGGCCTTTGTTTTCATTATGATGAGAAATTTGTCCCTAATCACAAATGTATTACACCCAAATTATATATTCTGGATGCAACTATTCCTTGTCAATCAACAAACGATGAAGAGGAGATCGAGGTTGAACTAGTGGAGGATACACCTGATGATAACCCTCAAGGTCCACTAGAAATTTCTTTTAATGCCCTCGCCAAAAATTCTTCTCCCCAAACTATGAAATTCTAAAGAATCTTCAAATGCCAAAACCTTACTATACTTATTGACTCTAGCAGTGCCCATAATTTCATTAATTTACGTGTGGCAAAGCAAGCCAATTGTTTTATACATCCTTGAAATAATTTTTAAGTCATGATTGGTAATGGAGAAGGATTACCTGTAAAGTAAAATACCAAAATATTAAGCTCACTTTGGGTGACTATACCATGAAAAATGACATGTATGCACTTCCCTTAGGAGACTATGATATTGTCTTAGGAGTATAATGGCTACGAATATTCAACACAATTCAATGGGAATTTGATGACTTATGGAATAAATTCACACAAAAGAACCAAACATATACTCTTAAAGGAATAAAACCTAGCCCTTCTCCACTAGCAAGCTCTCATCGCATGGATAAAGTTGTTCATCAAGGATGCAAGAAAATCATTACCCATTTATTTTCTCTCCATGCCATTAAGCAACCACAACAAAGGTTTTTTCTCTGTCATCATTCTGCTCCTCCTATTCTTCCTACCTATTCCCATCAATACTTCAACCTTCTTAATATCCCTTCTTACGAAACAATGATATTAAAATGGTGCACGAACATGAGCAAATTCTACTTAGGAAACAAGGAATGAAGCTTCTCACTTTGAGATTTGAGGGTAAAGCTCTTTTTAATGAGGATAGCATGTTAAGATTCTAATCCTAACCCTCTTTATTTAATTCATTAATAATAAAATATGGACCAACATGTCCTTTCATTTATATCACACCTTTAGATGGATTTTTATATCCAATCATTGGGTGTCATAAGTACCCATGGAAGACATACAAATTAATTCATTGATTGGTTTTACCAATAATTTAAATTGTGATCCAAATAAAAATTGATTCAATTTTGCATTATACATCATCTCTGTTTTGCATACTATTGGAAATATTTGGGTTCCTAACACTTGATTAATCATGAAGTCCACAACTTTGTTACCTTATCTGAACTGGTGCTTGAATTGAACTTCTACTAAAATTTGAATCATTCTCCTGGCTTCAATTATAAAATTTATAACAGTCCAGGAGGAATTTTGATTGCCATCAATCATGTTGATAACATTGAGTGAATTTCCTTCTATGATTAGTTTCTTGCAATTCACCCAGTTTAGTTGGGAAAATACCCGAGCTTCAGCAAAATGGCTGGTTTGTGTGACCATAAAAATGGCCTCACACCTATGCTTCCTCATGCGTGATATAAACAAGAGACATAAAATAATGCATTGCAATATTGATAATAAATTGGAAATAAAATAACACTTTTATTCCATTTAGAAAGAAGCCAATTCTAGTTACAAATACATCCCTCTTAGGGATACCATTTTGATACTCTTATTACAATAGGAAAAGCATATGAAACCCCTCTCAAGGGTGAATGTGAGTTTCAGGCCATTAGGGGTGACACGAACTGCTCTAGGGTAGAGTTGACCCTCTTCTTCGCGTTGAGGAAGGAATTGGATGATTTACTCTCCTTCAAATATTATTTCTTGCGATCAAGAAATAACACAAAAGCATTAATAGCATAGGCAGCCTCTCATGATGATGTCCTTTGAGGAATGTGAACATAAAGATGTTATAACACTAATGAAATAAATAAAATGATCAAAACATGCTATTCTTATACCAAATTCATAAAGATTGCTTGAAACATATAAACAAAAAGTACAACTATCAATCTAGTGGACTAATTGCATGAAATGGTGCATGGAAACAAGATATTAGTGTAAAGTTGCTTAAATGGAAAGAACTTAAATAAAACCCCAATTAAACTGGTTAGTGTCTCTAAAAAATGAAATAAACTATTAAAATGCTTAATCTAGTCTAGTTAAGTACAATGTAAAATAAACAATAAGGAGATATTTCACCAGTTGCAAACCATAGCTTTGATGAGCGGTCTGCACTTTACACCACGGTTGTCAGCCGTGTTGAGCAATCATGTAACTTTACCCTCAAAATATAGGGTTTTGGGCTTGATATTCCTTATCCAATTGATGATCAAGGGTCACCTTGGTGTCCTCTGACTGGATTGGTGGTTTAATTACATAATTGGGCCTCCGTTTACCCACATTTGCATTTCTTGGTGTTCTAGCTCCTTAGGGCATACATGGCATAAATTGACATGATGCTTGGTGAATTGGTAATTGAATGGCAACTAAAATATCTCAGTACACTCAAGTGATTCTATAATCCAACGAGGCTTCGCTCCTCTAATATCCAACACACTTCATGATCTCTTTGCCCTAATTCGAAAGGGTACTTATATGATTACCCAAGGGCTAAGGATGACTTCATGAAGAAGCCAAGATCAAGAAGAGGTGGTTAGTATAGTTGGATTGGAATCCTCTAGAATCTTCTGTCATTCAACTACCTTCCTCTAGAGCATATGGTCCTTCAAATTGATTTGGCTCAGATGAAGGATAACTGAACTTCAATTTAGACCATAGGTGATAGCTACAGCCCAGACTGTAGACCATAGGTCTTATCTGTGATTCAGATTATAGACCGTAGATCTCAACTGCAGTTCAAACTGATTAGGCCAAGGAGCTCAAATTAAGTGGTTAGAACCACTATTGTATCTTGGAGTCTATCCAAGATATTCCATATGGTCTTGTAGCATGTCCCATATGAGTAGTCACCCTCGACATGATGTGTTTTAGGTGTCTACAGATACACCTTTTGAGATGTGTCGTGAGATTGAACAACGTGTGATCAAAAATACACCACCTAAAATGATGCCAAAGGTTATATGATGATCATTAGTCGAATCAACATTAGATGCCCCAAGTCCTACTAAAGGGACGGGCATATTGGAATCATTTCTTCCAACTCATTGGAGGCTTAATTTGAAAGGGTTTGCACTCGTCATCAGGCATTCGGGTAGCTTTGGTCCTACAATAGGAGTTAGGCCTATATAATCGAAAGGAGGAGAGCTACAAACTAACAGTCATATTTGTTATTTACCCTAAGCAAAGGGGAAAGCATGACTACCCCCTCAAGTGACGAGTCTATGAGATTAATGAAAATGAATGAAGCAATGAGGTCGCTTGACCACAATGAAATATCAAAATAAACTCCGAATTTTAGCATTTGATTTCTTGGCTAAGCCTAGTTTAGCTTATGATTGCAACTGTTAATAGTAATTGCACATTCATAATCCATGGAGCGGTCAGACTACAATAGCCTTCTTAGGAACTCAAAATGATACAATGCCAATTAGATGTATGTTGAATCAATTTTTCGAAGATCTACTAAAAGGATTTCATAGGGTAAATGACATGAAACACGTCATTCCCGTGGAGCGGTCCAGCCTCGAAGGCCTTCTTTGGGATTGAAAAGAAGCCTATCAAATCAATGATGACAATTTTACCCCAAATATCCTTATGGTTATTTACTCATCTCATCGGATTACATGGAGCGTTAGTCGCTGCAACCACCAAGTGTCTAGGTTAAATAACTGAATACAAGGTGCATTTGGTCTTTTTGACTTGTTTAATAATATGTTTTTTTAACTTTTTTAAATTTTTAATTGATCCTCGTGCTTGAACATCACCAAATTTGATAAATTGATTGCTCTTATTGAGATTCGTATCCATTAGGAATCATTAATTTGTCATTTAAAATATTTCCACGATGGGATTTTAGTGCATTTAATACCAGTTGCAAAATACGCGCACAACCTATGGTTGTTATTTCCAATTTTTGGAACCGCATATTAGGGCTACGACCGCAAAACCCTAATTTTGGAACCATGATTTTAAGCTATGGTTTGACAAAATTAGAAAAGGAAAATTCTCATTATTCCTTGAAAGCGATTTGCAACTAGAGAGCTCTGAGAGGTGAGGAAGCATATCTGACATGAAACACAGCTAAAACCTACTTTCGATGACCTCATACACATCCTGATGGTATAGCCTTCACAACCTTCATCCAACAGAGGGATCAATGTGGGAAAGGTAACCCTAAACTTAATTTGTGCATTCCTTACCAGTTTAAAAATGAACCTCATTAAGTAATGGGTTAATCAACCTCACTAAATTATTGGTAAAGAACCTCACAGTAGTCTAGGTTAGATTAGATTTTAATTTTTCTTGGGTGCCAGGCTAGGAAGTGACCCAAAAAGGTCACATTCCTAGACCACATCTGGAAGATGCGGTTCCCAATTATCATATTGGGGACAGCAGCTGTCATCCACGATAGGATTAAAATCCCAACGGTCAAAAATTTGACCGTTATGCGAACCACAACTTTGGCCTGTGATTCCCAACTTTGAAAAAAAATTCAAATTTTAATGATTTTTTTTTCTTGGCAATTAATGCCATTTATTGCACTTCTGAGATGCATTTTTTAATTTTCTTAAAATTTTTGATCACTTTTTGTATGTTTTTATGTTTTTAGCAATTTTTAGATTTGTTTCACATTTTTAAGGTCATTTTTTTAGTTGTTTTTTAGTTATTTTTTAGTTATTTTTTAGTTATTTTTTAGTTGTTTTTAGGTGTTTTTAGTTGTTTTTAGGTATCTTTTCCCTTATGTACTATTTATTTTCAAAAATTGACCTCTACATCTAGGGAGCCAAATCTCTTACGCACCCTCCACGAATAGCTCATTGACCTAGAGCAACAGTGGTTTGGTGCAATTGGCTTTGGCTATGTTCTTGATCTACCTACAATTATGGTAGATCAAGCATACATAACTACATTGGCCTGATGTTGGAAGGCACGAACCAACACATTTAACCTACCCACAAGTGAAATGACTATCACATTGGAGGACGTCTATCAGATATTTAGGATCCTATTGATGGCAAGCCCATCACCTCCTCTCCCTTTTAGAGTAAGGAGGATGTCTTCGATGAGATATTTGGCTACTGCAGCAAGGATACCAAGGGAAATGCAAATCATTGGGGTGTCCACATCAGATATTGGTAGGGGGAGCACATATTCTCCATTCGAGAGGTCGTCTTTATACACCTCATTGTTCAGATTGTTCTTCCAGACTCCTTGGGTGTGATAATCCCCTAGAACCTCCTAACCAGTGTTAGGAGAGTTACAAAGAGCTCCATGTACCGACCACTGCTCTTGGCTTGGGGGAGCACTCTGTTATGAAAGTTGTACTAGGAGTTATATCAGGATACGTATATGAGCCAAGTTGGCATTAGCTGCAGCTTGTTACTTTAGATCTAGGGCTGGTAGCATATTAGGATCGAGAGGCCAACCGAATTGACGCTTGTCATCACTACTATCCCTGACATGTGCCAGTGCTATGCATCATGTTGGCCTTACAAGAAGGAAGGATTCTAAATCAGGTCCCATGCTGGGGATGTTGATCACTATATTACTAGATTTACACAGCTCTGGGTAGACGACATAGAGTTGCATTCATATATGGATTGCCCTGCATGGGAGGAGGCTGGCGAGTGACTATGTTAGGCTAGGAGTGATAGGTGGTTACTCATCTGCAAGGCTGATATCCATGAGTATTAGTTTTATTCACACATTCTTCGCCAGTTTGGGATTGTACATGATATTCTAGAGCTACCTATCATCTACTGGAGCCTAGTACTAGAGAGGTATTTACCTTGGATTCAACCGACACCACTTCAATATGAGGTTGATGACTTCTAGGAGTCGGGCATGGCTAGGGATGGGACTACCCCAATGTATGATACTTACTGGTCCCTACTACAGTGGCAGGGATAGGGGCCCCTCGATCGGGTGGACGATGGGGCAACGGTTGATCCAGAGGGGTGTAATGTGTACCAATGGATCAAGGAAGGATGGGGTGTAGAGGCCCTTATTAAGCATGCTCTACAGGCTGAGGCTAAGGAGGAGGCCTTAGAGGAGGGTGGTGGGGTAGCTATTGACTAATATTACTACTCTTTAGAGTTAGGTTTGGAGGTTGCAGACCCAGCAATTGCATTGGGATACTTCTATCACCACTCTAGAGGTGAAGCTAGCTCACAAGGAGAGGTAGTTATAACATGCCTAGGAGTAGATCATAACTCTCACAACACATGCTACAAGGGCAGAGACACAGGTCCATGATCTCACTAGTGTGTGTGATCCGGTATAGGCATGTCTGAGTGTGACTATTATAGAGAGAGATCATCTTAAGGTAGAAATAGGGGATCCTTCATCCTCTCAGGCCATCATGGGACCTCCAGTTGCACCATCATCATTGCTACAAGATGACCATGACCCCATGGAAGATATCTAGAGCTTATAGGTCCTCGTAGAGGAGGACAATGATAAGCACACAAGTAGGATAGCCCGCATAGACCAACTAGAGGGTTACATCAGGTTGATTTGTGGGCAAGTCCCAAAGTATCCACATGCTTCAAGGTTCTAGCAGACCAAGACCAGGACTATAGGGTAGTCCTCTACGAGCTCTAGCCATCATACCCATAAGACTGAGAGGATGCATAGGTCATCTAGCACACATAGATCTAGCTCACACAGGAGTCATGGGGATGGCGAGGGTGATGGTGATGACTCTCAGGCTGGGGGTGTAGGCCCTCCGTAGTACATATCTATTGAGATATTTATTATACCATTTTTTAGTGTAAGGTCGAGGACCTACACAGTTGTAGCCTACGGGTATTTTGATATACTCTTGATGTACTCATTGATACACATATTTATATGATATATCATTTTGGCTCATTATGTGTACTTGTCATTTTTATGTTTTATGTTTATGTTTATGCACATGGATGCATATGTTTATATTGATGCTATGTTTATATGATGTGATGTATGGATGACATGCACGATATAGATATTTTTTATTTATGATGATGATGGTATGCAGTGATCTATATGCTTAGATGTGCTATTTATGATGGATGCATATGGATGTGATGTGAAGAACATAAGCTTATACTGAGAGGGGGGTGAACAACATAACGCCCACTTTTTACTTTCTTTCCAAACCAATATCAATTAGTGTCCTTAATTGCAATAACAAAATATAGCAGTGTGCATTAATGACATAGATAGCAATAGTAAATAAGTGAAATCACCACACACAATTGAGACACAAGATTTAACATGGTTCCCCCAATGTGGGGTACTCCACAATATAATATCCATATAATATTTCACATAGAAATAAGGATCCTTATCTCAATACAAATGATTACTTTTATCTACTAAAATATAGGCAATACATTGATCTTCTTAGGTAGGTAATCCACTTATATGCTTTAGCAAGCTCACCAAGAACTTGTCCAAAACTACTCTAGCAAGCTCACTAAGAACTTGCTCAAAATCTGCTCAAAAAGCTCACCAAGAACTTGCTCAAAATCTTCTCAACAAGCTCATTGAGAACTTGCTCAAAATATGGTCAAAAATCTCACCAAGAACTTGCTCAAATCTGCTCAACAAGCTCACTAAGAACTTGCTCAAATCTTCTCAACAAGCTCACTAATAACTTGCTCAAAATCTGCTCAACAAGCTCACCAAGAACTTGCTCAAATATGCTCAACGAGATCACTAAGAACTTGCTCAAAATATTCTTAACAAGCTCACTAAGAACTTGCTCAACAAGCTCACAAAGAACTTTCTCAAATGCTGCCCCAAATCTATCCATAAATCTGTCCCAAAAGCTTTCTCAAAGGCTCAATCAATCATACAAAAAAACTACCCCAAATATGTCCATAAATCTTTCCCAAAAGCCTTCTCAAAGGCTCAACCGATCATGCTCAAGTAGCACTCAAATCTCATCCAAAAATATATGAAGGCAAGGCTCAATGATGAATTCAACAATGAATGGCAATGCACTCTACAATGGATGACAACAATGATCCACAATGATCTCAACTCAAATCAATCTCAACTCAACTCAAGTCAATCTTAACTCAACTCAAATCTTATAGAAGCATAAAGAGAATTGTTAGAGACTCAATATGTTCTAATCTCAAAGCTCAATCTCAACCCAAATCAATCTCAACTCAACTCAAGTCAATATTAACTCAACTCAAATCTTATAGAAGCATAAAGAGAATTTTTAGAGACTCAATATGTTCTAATCTCAAAGCTCAATCTCAACCCAAATCAGAATTATAGAATTGTTTGTTTCATGGGACTTGAACAATCACCTCACACAATCACTTGACTAGGATCAATCAAATCAACTCAACCAATCACCACAAGGGACAACTCTTTCTCACAAAACCCTAGTCCAAGTATGTATAAACCAACTCAAATATTTCCAACAATGCTCAACCACAAATCTCACATAACAATGATACTCATATTCTTTTCTAACTCAAGTTCTTTTGCATAACCAATGGGCTTCAACAACTATGCTTATAAAACAAGGTTTAAACACAAATCTAAACCAGAAAATCTTGAAGCATTCAACAAACCACTTTCAAAAAGGAAACCACAATCAATCATTTTCTCTCCAATGATATTTCATAAACCAACCACCATAAACAAAGTCAATGGAAAATATTGCTCATGCCTTTTGATGCCTTATTGGATGTCCACTAAATCTTCCACATTCAACAAACTTCTTTTTCAACTTTTAACAAGGGTTAGATATCATGATTAATATCAAAACAATAATATTCAAATAACACCTTATCACTCCTACTCAATAATATACAACATGTCCCCTCATGAAATAATTAATCACCTTTGAAAAAGAACAAAACAACCTTCACTTTTGAAACCCTTTACAAAAATAGAAATATCTCTTTATATACACCTTATTCTCCCTCTAAGAAAGTTAATAAAATAGCCCTCGAAATAAGCTTTCCAACGATAAATAATATGATATACTTTCAAAAGGAGAAACACCATAAATCTCTCTTTTTCTATACATGCATCACAACTCTTATTCCTCCTAAGGAAACTTTAAAAAAATAAAATATATTAAAAAATTATTAACTTGCCTCTGTCCCTAATGGGATTCGATCTCATGACATCTCCTTACTTAGCACTTTAACCACAACCAACCTGTTGTTGTGCCACACGCCCTCACGTGTCCAAAGGGACACAAACAAAAACTTATACTATAAACTTACGCACCCTTCAAAAAATTTAACAACGCTTTGAGCGCATCAACAAATCAAAAAACCATGGCGGGACTCGATCGCAGGACCTCTTGCATAACACACAATGCATGAACCACTAGGCCAAAGATCCCTATGCATCTTATTAAACTCTGCGAATGATTTTTCAATAGACCAAAGTCACACTTCTCTCTTTTTGCAATTTGTTCCCCAATTGAAGGCATTCGAAAAATAAGCATTGGGGGTCTTATTAAGTCTAAGCTTTTGTTGGCATATATATATATATATATATATATGCCTTTCCTCTTTATTTAGACGTAGGTGCTATAAATTAATATAGCCTTTCCTCCTTTCTTTAGTCGGCGCTAAAATTAATATATTTAATTTTAAAATTTAAATTTAAATTTTAAATAATTTAAAATTTAAACTAAATATTTAAAAATAAATATCTCCATTACCGGGCACATTTTTCGACGAAACAAAAAGCCAATCTGGGTTTTAAGAAAAACCCATTTCAAATCTATCATCCATGGTTTTAAATAAAACCTTTTATTTTGCCTGCTTTGGTTTTCACAAAAACCCTGTATATATCCATGCTCTCCAAAAAATCATAAATGCTTATTTATGAAATGCTTTGGCCACCAAAACTCAATGTGATCCATGTGACATCAATGACAACATAAAATAACTCAAATTTCCAACACGATGTTTAATTTTAAATGCATGTTTAATTTTTCTTTATTGTATGCATTTAATTTGTGATGATGTTACGCTATGCTAGTGTAATATATGTAATACTTTATTTACATGATGGTAATATAATGTAAATGAACTTGTATGCTTTAATCACTTAAAACATGAGGAATGAATGCGATATGAGTTTAACAATCTAATGGAAAACACCATAGAATGTGTAAAAATCATGAATGTAATTAAAAATCCTCATTATAGGAATTTAATCAATTAATCACCCATATATGAAATGCAATGATATGCAGTGGTATGATGCAAATGATGTAATATGTCACTCTATATTTTCTTTTGCGATTTGAGAGATGTGCATAATATAGTCAGTGGTCGTCTAGATATCGTTTCTAATATCCATCTGATATCTATCCTATATCTTGAATCTGCTCAATGTAATGATGTATCACTTATTAGATACTTTGTAGTTTGATGATTGAATGACTTTTATTTTATATGGTTTGTGATATTTGGTATTTTTTGCTATTAGAGAAATTTTTGAGGTTTTTCATGAGACTCAAACACCCTAGTAGACTTCTCAAACGTCATATACTAACTGTACAAGTCTTTTGTTGGACGATGCTTTCGTCACGAATGACCCAACTGTTCATTACCCCTATGTGTGCATGTGAGTATTTTTAGATAGACCATAGGCATACCCCAGATGTCATTCAGGATTCTTCCAACCCATATGTGAGATGGTGTTCCTCTTATGTTCGTATCATCCTTGTTTCAAACTTGATTGGACAATAATGCTAGAAAACCCCAGGCACCCAGAGCTAGCTCATATTGCAAATTTATCAAGACTAATCCAAGAATAGTCAGGACTCTTTCAACCCATTGTTGTGATTGGGGATCACCCAATAGAACTACTACTCTGGAACCAGGTGGGACTATTTCAACCCATTGCTACAATCAGGGTTTACTCTATGGCTTTGAATGGTGAACAATTCAGGGATTCAAGTTCTCACCCTTCTTTTATTTCTATTCATAGGGATACTTGCTCATGTGTAGTGATAAAAATCATCACTTTTCACGTTTTACTTTGAGTAATAAAAATCACTGTTTATTCCCATTTTTCTTTGAGCAAGGAATTTTTATAGTGCTTTCAATTCACTATGTCACTTTAGATTTTAATTTGAACTTGGTTTTGATCTTCATTTGATCTTTGATTTGAATTTTTAGGGGTTTTGACTTTTGATATGCCAATTTGGGATATCGATTTTAGGATATCGATGTGGGGTATCAAAATTTGATGTTGATCTAGGATGTTACTCTAGGATATTGCTCCTTTATTTGTAAGCAAGGGAATGTATGGGTAGGGGAAATCTTGTCCTTTTTCCAAGGTTCACCACTCTAGACCAAACTATTTGCAAGATAAGCAGGTAATCAAACCCTTCTCTCTAGACACCCAAGATCACTTTCACAGCTTTCATCTTCCCTAATATTAGCAAGATTTTAAATGTTTTATTTAGTGACAGGATACTAATATTCCAAGTACTATCAAAACTAGTGACCTCATCTATAGAAGCAAAGCAAGCTTTCTACGACATCTGAGAAACCCACTAGGTATGGTTGAGTGACCGAAAAACTTTAGTATATATACATATTTCATAGCAACTGTTGTGTTTGACAAACAGAATTACTCACATGAATGATGGATTATGATAAATGCAGAGGTGCATGATTAAAACACAAACATGGTGTCATTTGTAATACTGAAAAAAATTACCCATTCTACTATAGAATGCAATAGATGACGAATGTCTATATGCAATGCAATGATGAAATGCATGTGTGAATGCAAAATGCAATGATTCAAATGAAATGCACATGTTTTTGGATTTTATGCTTTACCAATTTTTTTGGATTTGATTACTTTTTAAATTTTTATGGATTTTGAGCCTTTAAATTGACCAAGTGGTTCTTAGGAACCCTTGGGGATTTTTGGATTGACAAAAGGGATTATGAGCACCTTTGGGATGTTTTCATTGATCAAACTACTTATGAGGGATCTTGGAGCCTTTTAGGATGACCGAGTGGTTTCTAGAAAACCCTCGAGGCTTTTTTGGGGTTGACCGAGAAGTCTTGAGTGAACTCTCGGTGCCTTTTATTGACATGACCAAGTGGTTTTAGGAACCCTTGGAGCATTTTGCTAACACCCCCTAGCGATGTTAGGTGATAGGTACCCGAACCAATATTTTTAGATATGATATAGGGTCCTAGCCAATTAGACATAAATTTGTCTTGCATATCAGTCAAAAAATTAGAGTTATGTTGGTTCTATTTCAAGATATGATCCCCAAATTCAAATTCTCTTTGATGGACTTTGATATTATAAGCTCATTTTAGTCACTCTTGATAAATGTGGAGATGCTCAAGGGCATTCATGCAACGTTCATCAAGTAGCATCAATTGATCTAGTCAAGCTTACCGCGCGGTGTCGTCATCAATGAAATCTTTCAATACGAAGCGCAGCGTTGGAATTTCCAACTCTAAGGGCATAATGGCCTCAATGCCATATTCTAGTGAAAACAGAGTTACCCCAATGGGTGTCCGAATGCTAGTCCTGTAAGCCCATAATGCAAGGGGTAGCTAGATATGCTAATATTTATGGTGTTCTTGTATTGTATTTTTCAATATGGAAACCACTATCTTATTTGAAACTTCAGCCTACCTATTTGCCTACGAATAGTATGAAGTCACAAAAATATGTTTGATTTTATACTTAGATTTCAAAGCTCTCAAAGTTTTGTTCTTGAATGACGTTCCATTATCCGAAACTATCTTGTATGGAATCCCAAAATGACATAATATACTTGAGTATAAACTCTGCTATGTGAGCTCCAATAGTCATTGTTAAGGGTATTGCTTCCACCCACTTTGTAAATTACTCAATAGCCATGATAATAAATTTATGTTGGCCCGATGATGGGGGAGAGATCTTATCAATGAGATCAAATCTCCACTGAGAAAATGGCCAAGTTGCTTGGATGGGTTTTAAGGCCTACAATGGCAAGTACATAATATTAGCATGATGCTGATATTTGACACATTTCTTGACATACACATTGCAATCCTTCTCCATAGTGAGCCAATATTACCCCATTCAATGGATGCGCTTGACGATGACCATTTCGTTGAAATGGCCATCGCACGTACAGTAATGATCTTGTGAAATTGCCCAAGATGACTCTTGGGGCTCTAGACAATGAAGGATAACTCCATTGTAACCTTGTCGATACAAAATATCTCCTAGAAAGATATATTTAGTTGTTTTCTGCTTGAATGTGCATCTTGTGACACGCGATAATCCCTCTGGGATCAGACCAAGTTTTAAGAAGTCTTGGATTTATGACATCCAACTTTGGTAAGCCTCAGCTTCGAATGCAAAGATGACTTGCTCCCCCAACATGTCTACATGTGAAAATGTAAACTAGGAAACAACCTTGTGGTGAATGGTAGTACCACTCCCCATCAGACTCTGAGAGGTTAATGACCCCCAGGGAGTCTTCTTTAGAAAGTCTTTAGCTCTGTAGAACCATTCAAATTTTTGTTCCATGCTAATCATGTTGACTAAAATCTTATTATCAAAGGCTTCACACTCTACTATAGGATGTGAGAGCATTTTAACATGAATGGTAGTGAAATCAGTAGACAAATTCTAAGGGATTAAGGATCCCAAATATGCCATGGTGTCTGCAAACCTATTTGATGAATGAGGAATTGTCTTGATGTCATACCATTCCAACTTAGCCAAATATGTAGCAACAAGATCTTTATAAGCTTTCAGTATGGGACATCAACACTGAAATATCCCCTTAACTTGGTTGACTATCAGAAAGAAGTAGCCAAAGATGTTTAATCTTTTAATGTTCATGGTGATGGCTATGTGGAGGCCCAGTAGTAGGGCTTTGTATTCAACATTTTTATTGGTGTAATAAAAGTATAATTTGAATGACAAGGGTATTGGAGCTCCTTATGGCGTGAAAACACTAAAATTGCACCACCCCCTTTCTCGCACTTTGAACCATTGAAGAACAAGGTCATATCAACATTATTTTCTAGTTCTTCAGGTTCGAGAGTTTTGGATACGATGAAGACCACATCACCCGAAAGCTCGATAGTAAGAGGTCTAATGTTTGATAGCGGTGCCTCATCCAGTTGATCAACTATGACTTATTCCTTAATGGACTCCTAGCTTATGAATTATAGATCAAATTTTGTCAGTAGCATTATCAACTTCGTAGTACGTGTGTTATGATATGTCTTGCTCATCATGTACTACAAAAGATTTTGTTTTGATATTACATATGTCATATGACTTAGCATATAGTACCACAATTTCTTTGTAGTGAACACTACTGCTAAAAATAGCTTCTCCATATATGCATATCCTAGCTCATAACTTACCAAGATTCGGATAATATAATATATGGCTTTATCTTTGCCTTACACATTATTTTTGGTTAACATGGTCCCTAATGAAAAGTTGGTTGCTGATATATATAGCAGAAATAGCACATTTGGCCTTGGTGGAGCTAGCATTGGTGGCATCGCCAAGTATTGCTTTATTTCAGCAAAGGATACTTGACAGTCCTCATCCCAATTGAATGAGACTCGCTTTTGTAGCATTCGATTCATGGGTCGACATTTATCCAATAATTGAGCGACAAATCATTTTATCGATGCTACCTTGCCTTGAAGGCTTCTTATCTCTTTGATGTTTGTGGGGGGACGCATCTCTAGAATAGCCTTGATCTTTGCTAGGTCAACTTTGATGCCTCATTTTAAAATGATTAATCCTAAGAGTTTACTAGAAGTTATGCAAAATATGCACTTCTTAGGATTCAACCTAAAATTATGGTCTATCAGGTGATCGAAGACCTTCTTCAGAACCTCCGCATGTTTAGCATGTAGTAATGACTTGGCCAACAAGTCATCCATATAATCCTCTAGGATCTTATGCATATAGTCATGAAATATATATGTCATGGCACGCTGATATGTGGCACCAGCATTTTTGAGGCCAAATGGCATAACTTTATAGCAAAATATTCCCCATGGTATTATAAACATGGTTTTATGTTGGTCTTCAGGCTTAATCCGAATTTGATTATAACCATAAAAACCATCTATTGAGAGCATCTCGTGACCTATAGTTTCATCTACAAGAGCATCGATATTAGGCAATTGAAATGAATCCTTAGGTGTTGCCTTATTTAGGTCTCTAAAATCCATACAAATACGAATACTTCCATCAAGTTTTCCTACAAGCACCATATTGGATACCCACTTTGAATAGTCGATGGAGATAAAAAATTCTACATCCAAAAACTTTTGCAATTCATATTTCACCATTAAGGATATTATTGGATGCATCTTTCTATGCTTATGCCTAACTGGCTTCTTTGATAGATCTAGCGAAAGGTTATGGGTAACCAATTTCAGGTCTAGACCAGGCATATCTTTGTAAGTCTAGGTGGAAATATTAGGCCTCTCCTTCAATAGAGGGATGAGGGTGGCACGCTCATATGGAGTGAGACTTTCTTTGAATTTAACCTTCCTTGGATCGATGGGATCATTAATGATATCCACATCGAAGGTTTCCACTACTGACATATGCGATCCATCCTCAAGATAATGATGCATAGGGATCCAGTGGATGTCATCCACTGGGTTTATAGGTTTTGCATTGGAAGCATCCTCAGTATGATAGACATCATAAGCATAGCTTGGCACAAAATTAAATGGTTGTAGAATTTCTTCATTAGGGAAGAAATCTTCAGGCTCAACATACGAGTCAGCATGATCCCAACCGATAGCACCTTCATTGAGATACAATGGTTTGGACGAATTTGCTGGATTGTAGAGTTGAGTGGTCAAATAAATGGAGACCATATTTAAGGAATGGAATTGATCTCTAGGACCACATGGACAAACTTATAAATCATTGATGCAACTCCCATACCCGATATTTAGCTCTAATAGTACAGGCACAAATGGGTCCTCTCTATACAAACTATGAATGACTGGGTCCTCTTTATGCACTGATTATAAAATTGGATCATTCAGATCAATGAGCTCCATGTACATAGAAGGGTTGATAAACACCACATGATAGATCACATCAAAATTCAATGGTCTTCCCCTAAGGTGAGGATTGAGATTGATCTCTTTGTGCATGTCCTCAGTCGTATAAGATGTATTATGGTGACGTAGGTAAGGAGGTCCTAGATAGGATATCTATTTCATCCTTGTCACCACTATCATAATAAAATCCTTCGTCACTATCCACTAGCATAGGATGCTCTGGAAAATGTGGTCCCATGTAAGTCACATCCTGATCACTATCATCATTGTCCAGTAAAATTGAGTATAAGCATCGTAAATATGATACTGCCTCATAAACTAGCTCAGCCTCATCCCCTGATTGATTTTTAGGTGAGGTCTCATTATCCACAAAGATATCCTCATGATATGACTCAGGTGGAGCTATGGTGATGTAAGACACCATCTGATTATCCCTCTAGAATGCACAAGAATCAAGGTGATATGGGTTGAAATCCACCTCATCCCCTAGACTAAGATAAAGGTGATCTAATGATGTTGTAAGTAAATCGTCCTATCCTCGTATTTGTAATCCTAGCCCGAACCTATCAGTTGCCAACTAATAATGTGGCTCAAGTGGAGTCCTACATCCTTGCTCAAAAATACCAAGGCCATACCCATGCCAATGATATAATTCAAAAATGTTCTTGGCATATTTAGGGTTGTATAAGTAACAAACATTCACTACGAATGGTTTTTCATCATCTTCATCCATGGGCATTCGAGTAGGAAGCTAATCCAGCCCAGTGTAGATGAAGTTTGTTTGATTGGGTGGCTCTCCCAATGGCACTACTAATCCAACCAAAAAATTATGAGCATGGGGTCAGCCCATCTCTTGTGTAGTCTCTAGAATTAGTCCAAAAGTGACATTATGCACAATATATTCACCTAAACTTGTGTTCGCCAGATGAACAGTCACCCATGATGCGGATGATCCTACTGACAATGCTGGAGAGGAAGGCTGAGGTACCTCCTTAATTTTATCTTGGGCTTCCTCTACTTCCATAGGAGTGGGAGCCTCATCGGCGACTGGTTTGGGCACATGCTTCTTTTCCTCTTTGCTCACTTTCACCTTTAGCTTCCTTTCATCCTAAAGTGTTGTTGATGCAATCAGTTTCAATGAAGTAGCAGTAGTGTTCTCAGATCTGTGTGATATAGATGTCGATGGTTAAGCACACACTCTTTGTTTACCTCCTATATTCTTAATCGGTTATGCTAGATAGACGTCCAAGTGCATTGATGGGAGTATGAAATCCCTTGATAAATCAGCCATGTTCACAAATTTAAATGATTCTCCATCTGACGGTACCACGTGAACTTGTTTCGTATGAATGTACTTCATACATTGATGTAATATAGAGGGAACGCAATGCATTTATCAAATCCAAGGCCTCCCCAGAAGGATGTTATACTGCATGGTGCCTTCGATCACATGACACATCACGGGGATGGTCTTTAGGCCTACCTAAATAGGTAGGACAATCGTGCCAACCATCAAACATAACGCATCGTTAAACACTCTCAATGTGAATGTGGTGGGCACAATATGTGACTTGGGAAACTTTAAAGGACTCAAGGCCTTGGTCGTTATAATATTGATCGACAAAACAGTGTCGATCAAGACCCTCTTGAATGGCATGTGATTGACACATGCGATGATATGTAGGAACAACCATATCTGTAGGAACCGTCCTAATTTCATGATCATAGAATTGGATCATAGGTTCCTAGCACTTTTGTACGTGTCCCAAAAAATTGGTGAATGCTTGAGCATCCTAGGAATGCACTTCAATGGAACTCATAATTTCCATGAGATTATCCTTGTGCCTGTGGGACTACTGTATCAACTCATAAATAGACTACTTCATAGGAGTTATATGCAGTATTTGAAGCAACCTACTTCGTATGGTCACCACCAGTCTAGTTGGTGGGCCTGGAATATTCTGAACTAGTTGTTGATTTGGTGTAGCTTTTATTCTGATGGAAGTGCATGGTTTATTTGGTTGCTCAAATCTCCCATGTCTAGTAACAACATTAACCATACCTACGAATCCCTGGGTAGGTGGTTTGACATGCACTTGATTGATGTGACCAGCATTTTTGCACGATGCCTCATGGTTTTGCAATGGATTTTTATAAATCCCCATGTTTTAGTTTTTGAGCCCCAATGGACTATTTGGCACTAAAAGCTCGCATTTATCGATAATTTTTTGCACAATATGATTGAAGTACCAACACACTTTGATTTCGTGACCCTTCATGCAATGGAAGATGTAAAATAGATCATCCTAATACCCCTTTGACTTGGGCTGGTTAGGATTGGCTAGTTTGATCTTGGGCAACCTGATCGCCCTGGCCTCGCACAATTTATGGAATATTGATGTCAAAAATTTTGTCAAAGATATGAATTGGAGAGGTGGGTGTTGTTCCTTATTTTTTCCCCTATAATTATTATTTTTTTTTTCGTACTATGCAGGAGGAGGTTGGGCCTGATAGTTTTGCTTTTGTTGCCCTTTATTATCTCTTTGGAGAGTTAGCACCACTTGATTGACATGGGTCTTCTTACCCTGATGTTTTTTGGAGCTCTTCGTGTGCCCCTCTTTCCTGTTCTTGAGCTTCAAGTTGCCTTCTTGCAACTTGATATCCTCAATTACTTTGGCTTGCACCAAAGCTTCCTCAAATATCTGGTACTATTGCAATTGCAACAAAAATGAGATGTTCTTGGCACAACTCTTTGTGAACATTCGGGTAAATTCTATATCAATAATGGGGAATGGCAACTTTTCCATTAATCTCATCCACCTCTTTTCATATTCTAAAATTGGCTCATAATTGTGTTAAGCTAGTGCAGCCAAATCGAAAAGGTTAGCTTACTTCCTGAAACCAAAAGAAAGGCGTTCAATAAAGGCATCATCCAGTTGCTCAAAAATGGTGATGATGTGCTTCTTCAACTGATTAAACCACTCTTGGGTGGGGCATAAGAGGGTTGTGATGAATGTATGCAAAAGCAATGCATTGTTGCTCGTGATCTAGAAGCATACGTCCAAAAATCCTATGACATGCTCTTGTGCATCTTCATCATCTTTAGCCTAGGCATGACAAAATTCTCAAGGTATGCTAGAGAAGACATCAAGGTATCCAAAGGCTCATTATGAATCTTTCTTAATGTCATATTTTGAAAATTTGCATCTTGCCTCTTGATTTATTTTACTTTCATTGTTAAGAGTTTATAAGCTTCCAAGGATATAAAGTCCTCCTCCCTAAGTTAACGTGGAGGAGGTCTTGGAGGTACATTCTTCCTCTGTAGAGGTGGAGGACATTGCTCCTCCTCCTCCTCAACTTAGGAGCTTTCAAGATATCCTTGATCGGATTCGTCTCCATCTTCTTCCTCATATTGTCGTCGCCTTTGATCTTCGAATGGTGGTGGTTATTCTCTGTGTTGGGCACTAATATGAGTGTGAGCATCTCTGTGTTCCTGATGTACATTGGCTTGTCAAAAATCCCTCCTATGAACATGCTCTTCATGCTCAGCATGAGTGTATAAACCATCCCTGGATAGCCTATCCTCTTATTTCACATGCTTCTTTTGTGCAAGGATGCATTCCTCATGCATACACTACTCATATAGTTTTTGTTTGATGAGTCTTTTTCAATTGAAGATTCTCTTCTTTAAATGCACTTCCTCTCTGCACGAGCATCCTCCAATTGATCTTGGAGGAGTTGTCATCTCTTCTTAGATACCAATCTATGTGATCTATCAATGTGATCAACCGTGAGAGGCCTCTGGTATATGTGATCCATGTGAGTGACCTTATGGTTTCTGTACCCATATGAATAATTTGTGATACTTTTGCCCTTGTCCATGTAGATGGTATTGGCATCCGTCTATGTCTGATACTATGTGCCACCATGCATGGATGGTGGACATAAACCATGAGGGTGCTTGGAAGCCTCTCCATGTTATCTGGTAGTTCTAACAATGCTCCCACCATGCTCACTCAGGGCACGAGTGGGCGGGGTCAAGGGCTTGTAGCCTAACTGCTCTAGGATGCTACCTAAACCATCCAACTATTTGGATCACCATGACTCATGTGGTGGTGTCCCATTGGCTCCCACCTTGGATACGTTGATAGTGATCTTATAAGGTTCACTACACGTGGGAGTGTGGACAAACCTATGCTTAGAAGTGAGCCTATCTGCATGCCCTTGTATGGGCGGATATCAGTCTCTTCGGTACTCTGAAGCTAGAGGTATGGAACCTCCTATAGATATATTATGTAAGGATACCAACTTGGCCCCCTTATGATATACTCATCGAATCGATCTCGTAGATGCACATGCAACACGATCTCATTAATGGATTCTGAGTGGAGTACCCTCATGCTGAGAGGCTCAATGCTCTATCTTATATCTAGAAGAGTGTATAGAAACTCCTCTATTAGGGGTACGCTCAATGGTGTCCCCTCATGTCGAATTATTTCCTCTGATGCTCGTCGAACGACATCTGAGAAGCTCATGTTGGAAAGGGTTTGATACATTTTGCTATGAATTTAGTGGGGCTTGGTCAATAGCATTAGGCTTAAGCCTCTTTTGACCTCCCCGTGTCTCCACCATGGTGCACCTAGTGTCTAGATTTATCTTTTATTACGCAAACAAGGTATACAATGGTGATTATCTCATATTAGCTTTTAAATGTGAGCCCTAAATTGTTTGATGTTTCAAATTTGTTGTGTCAGTATTAAAACTCTTATCATGTTTGAAATCTTGTTGGATGATAATCTTAGTTAAATTGGCTATCACCTGTATACTCACAGCTTGACAACTTGGCTATGAACTCCAAGTCACGTAATCCAACCTATAATGTGTGGTAATGAAGCCCACACACGGTCAGGAAGCACAGGTCCTCTCAAATCCTCATCCATTTTCCCCCAATCAATGTTATACCATCTAAAGAGATCACATGCAAATTTTCTAGGGTACAAAAGGTTCTCAAATCTGGTATTGGTCTAGTATCCAAGGGTACGTAGGATTTGGGCCAACGGATGGAAATCACCCCCACCATAATTGAACCCTACTAGTGGTTGGATGTCACTCCCAACTCGCTAGCGTTTAATTGAAAAGTGGTGTGTGTGGTTCATTTTATTTTTTGCATGAAAAATAAAATGCATCATATAGCACAAAATGCTTATTTTATATATGCTATGCAAGTGAAAAAAATAAAAAATTTATAAAATGCAAAATACATAGTACATGCTCTTTTCGACAATGCAAATTTTGATGATATGGCCTCTAATTGGGCCTCAAGCATGCAAACCAACACACAAATTAATATAACATGCTAGATTCTAGGTCAGAATACACTTAGAGGTCTATTGTTACTAGCAACGCTAGCTAAAGCATAAAATAACAAAACCCTAGGACCTAGTTCATTTTACCCTTTTTCAGTGTTATCCTAATTATGTTTCATTTTATGCTCTCTATAAAAATACAAACAGTAAAAATATAGACAGAGGCTAAAAATAGGACCTATCTCAGATCCACATTCAAAATATCTTTGACTCCCTGTTGTCTACTGTGTCTACTGTAACCATAGATCTGATGTGTTTTTCAGACTGTAGACCACGTCTTGAAGACACGGGCCAACAATGAGACCACAACTATGAACTGCAGTTTGCACCTGGTATCAGAAAACACACAAGGGTCAAAAATCAGATGATAAAAATGTGGAGTTCCATCGTGATAACCTTCTATGACCACCAAAATGGCCTCACACCTATGCTTCCTACTGCATGATATAAACAAGAGACACAAAATAATGCATTACAATATTGACAACAAATTGGAAAGAAAATAACACTTTTATTCAATTTAGAAAGAATCCAATTCCAGTTACAAATACGTCCCTCTTAGGGATACCATTTTGATACTCTTATTATAGTAGGAAAAACATATGAAACCCCTCTCAAGGGTGAATGTGAGTTTCAGGCCATTAGGAGTGACAAGAACTGCTCTAGGGTGGAGTTGACCCTCTTCTTCGTGATGAGAAAGGAATTGGATGATTTAATCTCCTTCAAATCTGCTTTCCTACGATCAAGAAACAACACAAAAGCATTAATAGCATAGGTAACCTCTCATGATGAGGCCCTTTGAGGAATGTGAACATAAAGATGCTATAACACTAATGAAATCAAGAAAATGATCAAAACATGCTATGCTTATACCAAATTCATAAAGATTGCTTGAAACATATAAACATAAAGTACAACTATCAATCTAGTGGACTAATTGCATGAAATGGTGCATGGAAATAATAGATTAGTGCAAAGATGCTTAAATAGAAAGAACTTATGTAAAACCCTAATTAAACCTATAAGTGTCTCTAAAACATGAAATTAACTATTATAATACTTAATCTAGTCTAGTTAAGTACAATGCAAAAGAATTAGTAAGGAGATATTTCACCAATTGCAAACTATAGATCTGATGAGCGATTTTCACTGTACATCGTGGTTGTCAGCCGCGATAAGCAATCAAGTAACTTTACCCTCCAAATATAGGGTTCTGGGCTTGATATTCATTTTCCAATTGATGATCAAGGGTCGTCTTGGTATTCTCTAACTAGATTGGTGATTGAATTACACAATTGGACCTCAGTTCACCCATATTTGCATTTCTTGGTGTTCTATCTCCTTAGGTCATCCATGGCACAAATTGACATGATGCTTGGTGAATTGACAAGTGAATGACAACTAAACTCTCTCAGTACACTCAAGGGAGTCTACAATCCGATAGGGCTTCATTGCTCTAATCTCCAACACACTTAATGATACCTTTGCCCTAATTTGAAAGGGTACTTATAGGATTACCAAGGGCTAGGGGTGGCTTCATGGAGAAGCCAAAATCAAGAAGAGGTGGTTAGGACAATTGGATTGGAAGCCTCTGGAATCTTCCATCCTTAAACTACTTTCTTCTAGAACAAATGGTTGTTCAAACTAATTTGGCTCAGATCAAGGCTAACTGAACTTTAGTTTAGACTACAGGTGATAGCTACGGCCCAAACTGTAGACCACAAGTCTTATCTACGGTTCAAACTGTAGACTGTAGGTCTCAACCATAGTTCAAACTTATTAGGCCAAGGAGCTCAAATTGAGTGGTTAGAACCACTGCTATATCTTGGAGTCTGTCCAAGATCTTCCATATGGTCTTGTAGCATGTCCCATATGAGTAGTCACCCTCGACATGATGTGTTTTAGGTTTCTACAGTTTGGTGACCCAAGTTTTCAACAATGGCAAGAAGGATTTTACCCTTCGATTTTCTAAACAAACCCCTTGCACCCATCAGACTCGGGTTCCCTTCAGAAGCTCCATCAAAGTTGAATTTTAGCCAACCCGATGGAGGGGGTTCCCAAATTGTGCTATCCCTATATTGACTCACCCTGCTCATTGTCTTATGAGGCTGAGTTAAAAAACTCAATGATCTCTCCAAACTGATCTCCCCTTCACAAGTTATTGAATCTAATTTTAAAGCTTTTACATTTTCCACTATATCTACAATGGCCCTCGAGGAGATCGATGACTCAGGATGGCAAATATTTTAAAGGCACGAGTATTCCTTTCCTTCCACCAGCATGAAATATGGGGTAACCCAAATTTCTAAATCTAGTGTAGGTGGGGAGAGGAGAATGGGGGAGACCCATTGAACAACCAGGTTCTCCAACGAGTTGGGAAGAACCCAAGAAACACCCAAATCCAAAAATAACTGATGAAATACTTCAAGGGTATAGGCACAATGGGAAAATAAGTGGAAATACAATTCAAAATCCCTACCACATAGGAAGCACCTATTAGGAAAAAGTATTCCTCATTTTTTAATATTATTAAGAGTAAGGTACTTTCCTTGAATTGTCAATCAGAAGAACACATTGATTTTAGGTGTCAGGCCTTTAATCCAGACTTGATTCATCAAGAACCAAGGATCCAAATTATAGTCCAATAACCAATAAGTAAACTTAACTAAAAACTGACCATCTTTCTTAGGACCCCAAACTAGCCTATCATGAAGACCATTACCTACGATTAGGAACCATTTTATGGATTTTTTTTTAATTTATAAAAGCAAGTTTCTCCTCATTAGAAATATTTGGAAATTCAAAGGACTTCCACTTAATATGACCATTGAATAATTCTAAAAAGTTAGAAACTTTTGGACCAATGAACCTATCTGTGATTGGCTTCAGACAGACGAAGGTTGGGTAATATTCAAGAGGGGATGGCAAGGCCCAAGAATATTTCTAAAAGTCACTGAATCAATATCTTATTATAATTTTATATCTCCTAATAATTTTGAATGTTGTATGAATTTATCTTAGATTTTAATAGTAAAATAACAAATATGAATATCGACCATATACTTCATGAAGATAAAAGGGGTTTTACTCTCTATTGAGCTAATATTATATAAAATTCTTAACACAATTCATTGTAATAACATCTCTATACATGTTAAGACAATAACTAATATTTTAGGAAAAGTTATTTTTTTTAAATTATAAAATTATCAACAATTAAAAACATGTACCAAAAAATATACACATACATGGTTTCTTATTATAATTTTAATTTTTTTTTTTAATTTGTGGAAAACATCCCAAAAGGGATGCCACTTTCGGGTAAGACCCAAGGAGGCAGGGGTATCCATTCCACCAAAAACGCCCAGGACTCGGACCTGGCCTACCACCTTTGACATACTCAAGGAGCAAACAAACACACAAAACCAAATTAAAAAAAGTAAATAACAACAAAAATAATAAAATAAAATAAAAAACATGCTCCTTGAGTGTGTCAAAACCAAAAGCACAACCAAACACGCACAATAAGATAAAAGAAACCACAACACAAACCACATAGAAAAACACAAGAACCACATAACAAAACACAAACAAGACAAAAACAACAGAACACTACAAAGACATAACCCAAAAAAACATGAAAAATAAACACAACCAAAACCTAAAAAATAAAATAAATAAAATAAAAATAAAAAACAACCAACAACAGACAATAAACAAAAACAAAAAACATAGAAAACACTCACACATAAAAAAATGAAATAACACAAACAAAGAGAAACCCAAGAACAAGAACGAAAAAAACACAAGAACAATAACAAAAAACATAAAAAAAACAAAACAACAAAAACACAAGAACAACAAAAAACAACACAAAGAACACAAAAACAAAACAAAACAAAAGAACCCACCCACCTTAAAAAACTAAACAAAAAAAACAAAGAAGACAAAAGAAAAAAAAATGAACAAAACAATGACCTATCTAGACCCGAAGACTATTAATGCAAGAATCAACAGAGGAAACAAAATAAAGAATAGAATGAGCTAGGGAACTAAAAAAACTGAATGAACCAAAGAGAAACAAAAAAAAAACAAGAAGAAACTAGGTACCTTCGTAACCGGAGCCATCCAAAGAAATGATAGAAAGAAGAGCTTCCCTAATTTGAGAAGCCCACCATATAGGAGGGTGGCCATAACAAGTAAGATCACCTTTGTCCAAAGCCCAATTAGCTAAAGCATCAACACTCTTGTTTTGATCTCTGACCACATGATTGTAATCAACTTTCAAAAATCCCATCTGGATTAACTGAATCTTCTCAATAATTCTTTTTATTCTCCAATCCACCTTATGATTCTTAGAAGGAGTCTTCAAGAGATTAATCATAAGTTGAGAGTCAAACTCAAAACACCTTTTCCCATCCAACCTTAGTAGCCTCCCGAAGGCCTCTAAGGATACCATACCCCTCAGCAAGGTTATTGGAAAGAATACCCAAATTCTCAGCAAAAGTAAAAACCAGGGAGCCATCTGAAAGTCTACCAATTCCTCCCACACTGGCTTTTCCAGGGTTCCCTCTAGAGGCTCCATCAATATTGACTTTTCCAAAATCCTTAGGAGGAGGTTGCCAATTTCTAGTCCTATCCATCTTACTAATACTCACATTCCCTTTAAGTTGGTTGCCCTTAGAAGGTTTAATCTTCAATCTTTGCATCACTTGATCCCATCTTTGGTGGGAGTTTTGGGGGTGATTAAGGAGTTGATGGACCGATTCAACTAAGTTGGCTATGGTCTTTTGCCAAATATAGTGAATATCCTTCCTATCTTGATTAAAAATTTGGTTGTTCCTTTCATTCCAAATATTCCAAAGAAGAATGGTAGAACCCATCCAAACTAACTCCCTAATAAAATGATCAATACCCTCTTGATTAGGCCAATCCCTCCAAAGCTGTTCAAAAGTGAAAAAATTGGACCACACTGTAAGCCAAGTAAAGTTGCCATTCTCCTCCATAGCTCAGAGGCTAAAGTACACTCAATAAAAATATGGTTGATATTTTCTACATTCTCTTCACACATTTCACATCTAAAAGGGCCATGAAAACCACGCTTCATAAGTTGCTCACCAGTAAGCACCCTACGATGCAATAAAAGCCAATTAAAGAACCTCACCTTAGGCCAGAGCTTTTGAGCCCACAATTGAGAAAATATGTCAAAAGAATGGTTGGGATTATTATGGCATAAGGTCAAATAACCTTGAGCAACTGAATACTCACCCTTAGTAGTGTTGTTCCATCCAAAACAATCTTTTTCATGGGACCAAGAGAGGGATCTCATATGAAGGATGCCTTGGATATCTTGTCTTTGCCTTTCTGGGATTTGAATAGGCCAGTCCTCAATAGGGATCCAATATCTACCAACCTTTGAATTACCAAGTATGGTACCGATAGTAATTAGCCACCTTTATCCAATTAGCTCGGTGAAGCTCCTCCATCCAAGGCCTCCAATCGGGAAACCGAGTTATCAAAGGCTTGTGACCATCCCAAGAATCTGTCCAAAAATTTGCATGTTGACCATTATGAATGATCCAAAATAATTTTTTCTTTATCAAATCCTCACCAGCCTTAAGAACTCGCTAAAATGGGAGAACCTTTGGTAGGAAGTTGATAGCGAACAAGGTCTTCAGGACTTTTGTTCTAAGCATATTTAGCATGGAGATTATTGGCCCAAAGAGCATTGGGGTTATGCAACATCCTCCAATATAATTTAGCAGCTAAAGCTTTGTTGTTATTAATTGAAGACCGAAATCCTAACCCCCCTTCACTCTTAGGAAGACATAAAGTATCCCATTTCACCAAGGCCCATTTTCTTTTCTCCTTAGTACCACTCCAAAGGAAACGATGACTGATTTGATCCAATTCTCGAAGAACAACCTTTGGGATATTCAAAATGGAAGAAACATAAATAGGAATAGCTTGAAGGACTGATTTTACCAAGGTGATTCTACCCCTAGAAGAAAGCCACTTGTTGGTCCACTTTCCAATTTTCTTCTTGACTTTGTCCAACAACCAATTCCAATCTTTATTTTTCTGCCTTTGAATATTTATGGGAATACCTAAATAAGTGATTGGAAGAGAGGTCTTCTTATATCTTAATTTATCCAAGACCATGGATTCCTGTCTAGCAGAGCAGTGAAAGAAAATAACTTTAGATTTGTCTTCATTGATCAACCGCCCGAAGAGCCTTAGAAAAATAGCTAATGATTTGCTTAATATTAGAAGCTTCCTTAACTCGTAGCTTTACCTAAAAGGGTAGAGTCATCCACAAATTGAAGATGAGAGATAGGTCTAGCTCCATGAGCAATGGTAACTCCCTCAAGGGTTTTGTTTTCCCTCTTTTTGGTTATAGTCCTACCCAAGCATTCAACAAGAATGATGAATAAATAAGGGGATAGCGGGTCACCTTGCCTAATACCTCTGGAAGCTGGGAAAGACAGAGAAGGCCTACCATTGATAAGAACTAAGTAGGAAACTCGAAGAGATACATCCCATAATCCAATCCATCCAATCCTTAGAGAAACCAAATTGCCTCAAAACTTTGATAAGGAAGTGCCAATCCACTCTATCATAAGCTTTGGATAAGTCTAACCGGATGAACATAGAAGGAGAATTTTGCATATCCATGGAATGGATGGCTTCCTGAGCAAGAACTATCTCATCTACTATTTGACGTCCTTCCACATATCCCCCTTGCTCTGGGAAAATAATCTTATGCAAAAGAGGCTTCAACCTTTCTCGCCATGATTTTAGTAATAATTTTGAGAAGAACATTACATAAAGCAATAGGTCTAAAAGCTGAGATATGATCAACCTCTTGAGCTTTTGGAACAAGAGTAATATAAGTTTTATTGATAACCTTCAAAATTTCTTTGGATTTCCTGGCTTCTTCCACCACCTCTAATAAATCAACATGAAGGATATCCCGTAACTCTTGGTAGAACTCAATAGGAAAACCATCAGGACCTCGGGGTTTTCCCTTTTTGCATTTTAAAAACTACTTGTTGAAGCTCATTGATAGTAACAGGAGTAGTCAAAATAGAGTTCTCCTCAGAAGTGATAAGAGAAGGGATTGCTTGAAGAACATTTTGTTGTGAAGCTGGAGTCAAGAGGAGTAGCAAGCAAAAATATTGGAAAAGTAATCAACAACAATAGAGTTCATGCCATCCCAAGTATAAACAACATCTCCGTAATCTGATTTTAAGGAAGAAATAAAGTTGTGAGATCTTCGAGCTAGAAGAGATTTGTGGAAGAAATTTGTGTTTCGATCTCCTTCTTTGAGCCATTGAATTCTAGATTTTTGCTTCCATAAGATTTTTTCTCTTTTTCCCATTCCTCTAACCGAGTTGTGAGTTTAATTTCATCTTGCACTTCTCTTCTCTATGAGGCCATCTAAACGGATTTTCTTATTCAAATTTTCAAGATGAGCAATAACTTCATGTTTTTTTTTATGAACATCCCCAAACTCTTTCCAGTTCCAAGTCTTGATTTTGGATTTAATGTATTGCAATATTTTGGCAAAACAGAACATCTTAGTCCCATGCCTAGGTTTACCTTCCTTCCACCATTGTTGCACATGAGGTCTGAAGGAAATGTCTCTAAGCCACATTAATTGAAAACGAAAAGGAGAGAAACTCACATTGGTTTTCCACATTTCCACCATGACTGGCCAATGATCCGAACCAACATTATTAAGAGTCTTCACTTTAGGAATGTGACCATGGATTAAGAAATTTTTAGAGAGCAAAAACCTATCCAATCTCTCCATTATACAAGCTAAGCCTTGCCTTCTCGTTAGACCAAGTCATAAGGCCATTATCTCGGTTGGATATCCACAAGATGGAGGTTTGCAATATATTCGCTCATGAGGTGAGTACTTTTGTCCAAATTTCTATTTCCCCCCTTTTCTCATCCAGAGAGAGGATGGTATTGAAATCTCCTCCGATCAAGATCCAAGCTTTAGGAAAATGAGAGATAATATGAGTAATATCCTTCCACTGTCTTCTTTTTTCCTCCAAAGAAGTCGGGGCATAAACAGTAATGCAAAGCATAATCTGGTTGGAATGTCTACTTTGAATAGCTATAGCCAACAAACCCCAACTGCCAACCATATGGTGAATAACTACCTCTTTTGGGTCCCAAAGACAAGCAATGCCACCCGAAGTCCCTTGGGAACCGAGGGAAACCACTTTTCCAGCTGGCCAAATTTTATCGGCAATTAAGTCCATATCCTCCATTGACATCTTTGTTTCTTGAAGGAAAACAAGATGTGGATGATTTATTCGAATCATTCTTCTAATTTCATTTTGTTTTGAAAGACTCCCTTTGAGTCCTCTAATATTCCAAGTGATGATCTTCATTAATACCATGGCTAAAAATGTTGGGAAGGGCATTAATCTTACCTTCCTCTACAAGCTTTTCACCTTCTTTTACCATATGATATTGATTGGTCTTGCGACCTACTTTTTGATTAGAATCCATCTTCAATTTTTTTTCCCTATTTCTTGACTTATTCCAATTGAATCTGGAGATGGCTTCTAACCTTGAAGAATGCTCATACATAGCCAAAATTTTACTAGATGGTTCAATGGAGTCTATATTGGGACCTGCATTATTTGAAGTTTTGACATTTGAAATATTGTTTTTCTTGTGTAAATTTTCTCCTTTTTTTTCTAGTTGAAAACCTTTGATTTGTTGGTTTGTCTCTCGAGTTCTTTCCTTCATATTTAAATTGTGTTTCTAAGATTTCAGTTTCCATTATTTCCTCTTCCTCACTTGGGACATCATTTGTGGAAAGGATTTCAAACATATTAGCAAATGACTTTGATTGATCCTTCATTACTCGGTTTTTTCTAGTGTTCTTCTTCTTAGGTATTTGGAAACCTCGCTGAGTTTATATCTTCTTTCTTTTGATCAAGAATTTTATTTGGGCAAGCACCGGCCAAATGACCATATTCATGGCAAATTCTACAATGAAAAGGAATGTTCTCATAGTCCACTACTTGCTCCCAAGTGTCTTCCCCAAATTGTAATGTGATCTTTTTAGGTAGGGGTTTGTCAAAATCCATTAAAACACAAATTCGAGCATAAATAATATGTTCAAAATTTTGAGTACAATCAGCAGTCATCATAAAAGTTCCTAAAGAGTTTCCAATTGAAGAAAAAATAGTAGGATTCCAAAATTCAATAGGGAGGCCAAAGAGTCTAACCCACACGGGAGCTATAGAAGGCATCTCTTCTTCGGCTTTAAATTTAGTATGCCAGGGCTTCATGAAAAGCCCCGCCCTTCCAAAAAACCAAGGACCCCCTTGAAAAGTTTTCTCTCTATCTTCATTATTAGCAAATAAAACAAGAAAATAACCATTTGGATAAATAGAGATTTGTAACTCACCTTTAGTTTTCCAGCTTTTTGCAGCCCGGACTTTGAAAGCAGATAGACTCGGACGAAAACCCACGAACCGACAAATTAGTCCTCTTTTTTCCAAATCTTCAATGCCATCTGAATGTTACCCATATCAAGCTTAACAATAGGAGTTCCATCAGCCGCTTTAAGACATCCTGACTCCGTTTTCCTAGGATCAATCTTAGGCATTCTTAGAGGTTTATGAGAAGCCCTAATATTGATATTAGCATTGGGCCGAGGCTGTCCACCATGAAGGGCATCCCTAAAATTCATTTTTGGGACCGAGTCTTCAAAATTCTTACCCTTGACAGGGGTTTTCAAAGTAGAATTATTTTGTGGGTGCACCTTAGCACCAGATTCACTTGAGATATGAGCCATTTTTTGATCAACTACTTGAAACTTATTTCGTGGTCTCTTTAATCCTTGCCCTAGACGCCGTGGAAAGGTATGGTTTTCACTTTTCTTTTGTGCAGCAAATTGGAAGTCGTTGTCACTCAAGTTCACGAGTATGATCTGTTGAAAGACAAATTTCTAACCCATATTGTATCCCCCGCAACATTTCCTGCTAAAATATTGAGCATAAACCACAAAAATATTGGCCGCTAGGGCCCGAAGGCCCTAAAAACCAACCTCTGGAGCTGCTTGCACTCAACCCGGATGAAACCCTCGCATAGCCGCTTGCCAAATATATCGTTCACACATAGGGATGCGCTAGGATCTGTGTTGCTCCAAATGATATGAAAATTGGTGGAGACGTTCTAGGGTTTTTCAGGCATCTACCCTCAAAATTTTAGCTCAATCCGAGTTCGGATGAGTGAGATATGGCCAAAACGAGTTCGGCAGTTTGGGCAGTCCTGCGAAAAACGTCTCTACCATTCAACTCTCTTTTTCTCAATTTTTAAATTTTAGAAGGCAACTAAGATTTTTTCCTATCTTCATCCTTTTCATAATATATTATATCTGCATATTGATTTTGCAAAGTCATAAAATCTTTAAAATCTATATCATCTTGAAAGACCTGTAGGCACAAAAGGCTTATAGACTAAAATAGTTGGGAATATGTCCATATATTCTGTAGTTATCTCTGGATGATCTAGGCCTGAAGCATTCATAGCTAAAATATCTGCAACATGATTTTGTTCTCTTGGAATACACGAGATATTAAAAGCTAAAAAAAAATCATTTTCTTCTAATATTGCATTTTTATATTGCTTTAGCCTCTTTTAAAATTATTTTGTTATAAATATTTCCAATGTTGTATTTCATTTTTAAGATTTTTGGTTCTAATTAAATATCTATATAAATCATATATAATTAAAAAATTTACTTTACCAATTCATTATAAAATTTTATCATAATTAGATCAAATAATTAAAACAAACACAACCACTATGACCGGATGTAATGGTTAGAAATAATTACAATATTTGAAACAAAAATTTACTTCAAAATAATTATTGCTTCACTTACAAAATGAAATACATTTAATGTTTCAAGCCCAATAAGTTAAATCGTTAATCACAGTGCAGGGATTGCTTTTGGTCTTAATGGTTCTATGAACCACTTAGCAATTCAACGTAAATATATATTGTAAATCAGATATATAATTTAGCAACAAAATTTATTCCATGTAAAAATTATTTAACTTAAAAATCAATTAGTAGATGACCGAATTATATTAGAAAGGAAGAAAATTGTTGGCTAAACGAATTAGAAACAAAATCCAATTTGATAAGAATCAAAAATACTAGAAAAGGGTTGTTAGAATTGAAATGAGGTGACGAAATTGTTTCTTAAATCTACCATATTGAAGATTTTAAATTTACATCACCTGTCAAATTATTATGTCTGATTGTGTCTAAAATAATTTTACTGAAGAGATCCATAAACTAATTTTACACCACCCTCTTCTAAGAGGGCAATTTATAATTTTAAATTGCCCTCTTCTAAGAGAGTGGTTTATATGTTTTAAGCGCCCTCTTCTAATAGGGTGGTTTAAAACTGCCCTTTTAGGGCTACGAGGGCAGTTTCAAACCACCCTCTTAGGGCTATGAGGGTGGTTTTAAACCACACTTTTATCCCTAAGAGGGTGGTTTAAAATTGTCCTTATATCCGTAAGAGAAAAGTTTTTAGCCATTTTCGTATGATGTAAACTTTTACAATACTCTCGTAGACGGTGGTTGAATAATTACCCTTAAAGGTCTTTAAGGATGGTTAAAAACCATCTTTAAAGACCTTTTTTGGTGTAGTGATGACACCTGATAGTCACAACTCACACTTGCACGCTTGACACCTAAACACACTTCACACCTTGAAATATACTATAAAGCTAAACTATTTAAATCACTCCCAATTATCAATCACATCTTAGACTATTAAAGAATCCCTAAAGCACTCCCTAAACTAATACATGACCAAATAATGTAATATCACCAAAAAATTTATAATTCACACCATTATTATACACTTTGAAAAGTTCTAAACAAATATTTTATCAAATGTTTTAACATTTAATCAAGTCTTTTATTGTCTAACCATATTTAAGGGGGGGTGGATAGGCCTTGATGTATGAATATGCCTTATATATCCTTGGACCTACCCTTTTCTTAATATTAACCCTATTATAGTAAATAGTTTTCATATGGAGTCCTTGTCAGTACACCACCTTATATATCCTTGGACCTACCCTTTTCTTAATATAAAATAAGGATGATTAAAGTAGAAAGAAACCACACACATAAATCATTCACAGAATCAAAATCCAGGTTCTTTCTATTTATGCATAAAACTTGAAGCATTTTTTTACAGTTTCTATCCTTCTTTAGTTACATAAGAATACCTAGTATTTATACAGATTTTCACATCTTTCATTTAATACAATTGACGGTAAAATTTCCATAGATCAAGAACCTACAGGAGGAATTTATTCCTTGAAAACTCCTCTTTGACAATAGTGATCCAACTTTTATGGGAATGACTTTGAATGGTTGATCAGCTTGAGTACAAGTGCATTGGAATACACCAAATATCGAGAAAAATAGGGGAATTTGTCATTGAATTTCAGCCATATTTGTGCTTTGGAAATTTGTGTTTGCCCAAGAAATCCACCAGATATTAAAACTGTTTTGAAAAGAGGTGAAACTGGTAGGTGGTGCCTTTGGAAATTATGAAAATCATCCTTTGGAATCTAATCCTGCACCCTTCCAGCATAAAATCTGGGAACATATCTCCTTTTACCACAATCATTAAATTCTCACCATTCTAGAGATTGGGTGCCTTTGAAAAACCTATGTGGATGCTAGAAAAGAGCTTCATCCTAGAACACAACAATAATTCCTCATAGAAAAAAATTGGGTGATACATCCTATACCTGCAGTTAAAATTTTGCCGTGCACTCCAAAGCGATGATCACAAATTTCACTCCATCTTGGGGTGAACTCACTTCCATTCTTACAATATTTTAAAACATTTTTTGGCCCTGAAATTCTATCTTCACCCACTTGACATTTGTCCCTTCACTTCAAAATTTCTTTATTTATTTTTTTCCCAAGGAGGGGTGATTGGGAGTTTCACCCCTCACTTGGGGAAAAATTACTATTGACCACATACTATTGACTATCCCTTGTTCATAGTGCATCCTCCATTCAAAACATACATTCACCCTAAAACGAGGCACATGAGGATTTCACCCCATCTTTGGGATGAAACCCTTTTAAAATGACTTTTAAATTGCTCACACACGTGAGCCACGACTTGCTTTTAGACAACCTTACAATGTTCTTTCACCCAATGAGGTGCGCAAAGTGGTTTCGCCTCTCACATGGGATGAAAAATACTTTTTAATTTTCAACTATGTTGCCACACTCCTAAAATACATTTGCCCCAAAAAGGAGCACCCAAATCTTTCACCCATCCTCTAAGGAAAAACTATGTTTGAATTTTCCACGTTAAACCTGGTGCCTTTACTTGTGTTTCCCTCCTTTTCTCCAACATGCATTCACCCAAAAAGGAGGTGATCGAAGATTTTACCCTTCCTTTGGGGTGAAAGTGCCTTTAATTCTTGTACTCCAATATTTTAAAACTGAGCCCGCACACCTTTCTATTTGGTATTTATGCTTTTACCCCTATGATAGGCAACAAGGATTTTCACCCCTCACTTAGGGTGAAAGCACCTTGTACTTTTCAATGTGTGCCTTTTGAGAACTTGCTTATGCTTTTGGGGCATATTCATTTTATTTTCTGCCTTGAATGTTTAAGAAGGGTCCATAAGTTTTTATCAATACGATTTCACCCCAACAAGAGGCGATGGGGATTTTCACCCCATCCTTAAGGTGAAAGTACCTGGGAAAAATGTCTAATTCCAATGCCTTTGACTGTTCAACTTAAACACTTTAACCCTTTTTTTATGCTCTAATTTTTAAATGATGTTCACCTCATATTGAGGCGAATGGGGCTTTCGCCCTTCCTCTGGGGCAACAATGCTTTTGACTTCTCCTTCTAACTTTTGACTTGCTTTACTTTCATTTTGTATCACAAAGGCATTTCAACCTAATGAAGGGTGACAAGGGCTTTCACCCCTCACTTGGGGTGAAAGTTCTTGCATTCATTTTTCTTGCCCATGGACTCCATTAATGTTTTCCATACTGTACTTATTTTCCTCAAACCCTTTTAGTGATTCTTTAAAACATTACTTTCCTGCATAGCATCCGTGAAAACTAAAAGAAGATAATTAAAAAATAAATTAATTGCAACAATATACATTGAAAAAAATTGTTGCATTTGTATTTCATTTTACTTTGCCATTTTTACAACAAAAACTATCAATAAAACTTTCAACAAAAAATTACAATGTGGTAATATGTCAAAACTGCCAATATTTCTGATGGCTCTCAAGGTATCCAACTCATGTAGATGCAAGTGATCCTAGGCATTTATCTGTTGGGATATCAATGGTCCTCCTCGTGGGTTGCATCAGTTGGTGCATCTAGTGCAGATATATTTCCTTGCACCTACTCAGTTGTTGCCTTCTCTACAACCTGCTCTATTGTGGTCTGCTCTACTGCAACCTACTCTTCATGTTCCTTCAAAATTTCACAGGTGACCTCATAAACTGAAACTACTTTAGCCCAAGCATTTGTAGTAAATAGGGAAGGAACACTAAGTGATTCATAAATTTACCATAGATTTTGAATATCTTACAAGCTAATGTGCCTAGATCTCTGAGTTAATTCGAACAAGGAAGACTTCATGTGAGTGAACCTTTTCATGAGCGAAAACACTTGTTATTTCATAATTGGATCTTCCCAACTATCAATTTTTGATGTGTCCTACACATAATTCTTCCAGACCTCTTCTAACTATTCCTTTGGTAGTGTCTCACCTTATTTGTCTGTAAAACCTCAAAATACCATGTCAATGAGAGCATCAAAATGAACCATTGAAATAGAATGCTCCTGTTCAATTCTGTTAAGTAGCTTCCTACCTTCTATCACTAGTTCTAACCTATGAAAATAACTGTGCTTCATAATATTTGCACTATACCAGACACGATCCATCTCACTCATGGGGTGAATATGCATATTAGACTGAGCAAGAGCTTGGACCTTTACTGCCAACTCCAAATGTGGCTCTAGGAAATTTTCCACATCTTCTATCACCTATTCACTCAATTGAATCTGTATTCGGGCCTCATAGAGATACTACAGGACCAAGACTGCTTTTACCACCATATTCTCATAACTTCTATTCAACCAAAGGTGGGCCTCCTTAATTGTCTTTTGAGTGAATCCTACAATCTGCGTAGCCTTCTATTCCATTTGGTTCTATATGGAATTGAGTTGTATCTTCATTACCCGCACCTGTTGCTCCATCACATCCTTTATTTTTTGGTGAGCCACTACATGCTATCACCACTATTCTATCTCCCTTGTCATCTTCTCCTGCTACGCTCTACTTTCAACCAAAGCTTCTTCAAGCCCAGCAATCTTTGCCTTGACGTCATATAATCTCTATTTGTAGTGTTCACCGTGCAAGTAAACTGAGTTCATATCAATTTGGATGTTCCCCATATTCTCATTAGGATAATTTTTTTTCAAGTCCTCTATCACAACTTTGCAAGCGTAATCGCTCAATTTCATTTCTCCCTGTGGTTTTTGAACCATGGGAATCATCTTGGTAGTGTGAGCCTCTATGGCAACTAGATCGAAGGTGACTTTATTGAGTGGATTAGCTAGAGAGAGTACCTCCTTTCTCCTATGACTCTTCAACCACTGTGATGAACTAAAATGAGCTCAACTAATATTTGCTACAACTAGTTGTTCAGGCATCACCTCGATCTCGAGCAATGTCTACATCTCCAAAAATGGGGTGAAGAGGAACATATCCTATGAATGGTCTGGTTCGAAAGAAGAAGAGAAAATGAAAATCAAAGGGGGAACTGAAATAGCAGAATGTATGGAAGCACCGAGGGTAGCTGCAGTTACACTCACTCATGAGGGAGCTTGTGTACTTACAACTATAGTGGAAGTAGTGATAAGAATGGAAGGTGAGGGATGCAAAAATGGATTTGGGCCTGATGCAAATGAACTAAAAGAAAGGGAGGCTAAATAGAAGGGAAGATAAGAAGGAGCAGTAGTGACTTGCAGGTGAGATATAGGGGGTAAAATGGAAATATAAGGTATGCCAAATGAAGGGGCAATAGATGTAGAAACTAAAGGAAATGAAGTGACAACCACTACTTACTCTTTAATGGAAGAAGAGGGAAAAGGAGACGTACCTTCAAGTGTGGGTGTCATGTGAGCCGGTAATGGAGGTAGCTATGATATAGGATCCTCTTAATGATTTTTTACTTCCACCTCAATATATAAAATCTCCATTTGCTAGTCCAATTGTTGCTCTTGAATCAACGGAGGTTCCTGAGAAGTGCTAACTTGAACAACTAACACTGATGGAGGAGAATTTACCACAGATACAAAAACTGCAATAGTGGAAACTACAACATCAAATAAAGAAACAACATTGGTTCTTGGCTTCTTTGTAGCCTTAGGTAAAGGAAATTCCTCTTATACACTTTGCTTCACCTGCTAAGATCTTATTTTAAATACAAATTGTTATTCCTCTTCCTCATGTGTCATTTCTTCGACTATCAGGTGATATTTTTTGGCCATGCTTTCTTCGATGTCATATTTCTAAAAAATTTGAGGTACAAGCTTTTAGAAAGTGGTAGGTTGATAGACGTTGATAAATTCATTGTATGCATCAAATAATGCTTCATTCATTTTCAACCCATAAGTTGATGTAATTTTTCCATGGTGGACCCTCATAATCCATCAATTTATGATCTTTTCCTCAAACCATGTAGGCAACTAATCTTTCATCTGGCTAAATAGTCCTGGAGGAGGAATTTTCTCTCTATGCACTGCAAGATTATATTTGGCCTCTTGCTCATAAAAATAAAACCACAACGGAAGTTACATCATGGCTTCAACATGCCACTCCAAATCATTCCCCCTAAAATTATTACAATTTACTGAATATATGGCTATGGGAAAAAATGAAACTACTTGGTCTTAATTAACTCAAAAAAATGACCCATTGGGTCATACCTCCATATTTGAGGTAGATACACCAAACCAGGGTCTTGGAGAGCCTCCGTGAGAAATATGTTATGACCAACTTGGTTCACCTCTATACTATCAAATCTGAAAGGCATCATGCATGTTGTTATTTTACCATGCCCTGCTCCATCAATATAATTAATATAATCATTCTGTCACACCACCTCCAATATGAAAAAATACTTAGTGGTCAAATATGAGAGCAACGATGTCTTACCCATGAAGCCAAAAATTTGTACAACTACACCTTGAGTCAATAAGAAGATATCACCATTTTCTTCTATGATAGCTGATTCTCTTAATACTTTCACTTTTGCTACAAATCAACTCAATGGTAGGGCCCAAAAATAAGCAGTTAAAATTATAAAACGACTCTCTCCTTGACAGAGTGAGAGTCTACATATAAAATTGCAAAACCTTGTTCTCCTCATCAACTTGTTTAACAACTATAAATGAAAAATGTTGATGCAAATGGAAAAATAAATACCATACGAGGAATGATGTATGCTTGAATGATATTTCCTCCCCTATATTCATTTTCTCCAATTGAATGTGCATTTTGTGAGATATAAAATCTGCCCATTCAAAATAAACCAGGTTTGTACCTACCCTCATCATTGTTAGAGCATAAAACTCCACTTGTGATATACACTATGTAAGTGCCACCTACCACTTATGAACTGTAGAATCTGCAGAGAGACTAGCAATGCATACCAACATTGATAATATATCTAGGCTCTTAAAATATGAAAGTGGATTTGGAAAATTTGGCAACTACCCTAGCTATGGCTCTAAGATAAACTACATCTCCATAAATTGACACATTGTTACCGTAGACACATATTTCTCCTCTTGTTCATTGAGGTGCAGTTTCTTGGAGATCATGTCGGAGGGAGGATTAAAACAAAAAGAAAATTCTACCCTCACTACATTGGAAGATATGGAGAAAAGCACTTTGCCATTTGCCTTTTGAACAACCCTGGTAGTTGGGTTATGAAATCTAGCAATTATCTTCACCAAATTTGGGTAAAAATGTACAAGTGTACACAGTCCCTAACTTTTACCCTGTGTCAGAGTATGGGTCCAATTCCACGTTCTCATTCCTTCGGGCTTTCTTGGACTTTTTCCCACCTTCTGATTTCTTCTTTAATTGCTTGGGATATGTAGCATCTTTTACTTCTGCAATTTTCTTGCCCATTGTGTAAATTTTGGTAACCTTGAGAGCGCTCTGCAACTTCTACAAATAAAAGCTTGAAAATGCATTGATAGATTTTCTTTTTAAATTTTAATCTTTGAAGAATGTTACCTATTCTATTTATAAGACATGCTTCCAACTACCACAATAAATGTGGTAAATCAATTTGGTGGATTCAGTAGGACGTGTGCCTTGGTAAAATCAACTAGCACTTTTCTCCATGATTTAACAGTTATTAACCTCCATTCGTCGCAATATATTTTTTGAAAACTGTGATTTCATTGCATTATGCCCTCGAACAGCATGCCATGGCTCTATAATGGCTGGTTTGAAAATATAACTCTACCACAAATAAGCCAATTAATGCCTTTTGGGAGGACCAAAAGATTGTATTCCTTAAAAATGCTAAAATGTTGCTTTTGGAAAATCCAAGCAAAAGTGTTTTTCTTTGGGTGCTCTGAATCCGTGAGGAAAATTCTACTTGCATTGCAAAAATTGTCACATGCCCAAAAAAAACTCTAATAAATAAAATCACTCCGACATTGTACTTTGCATCTTCTCCTTTTGCTCCCGAAAGCACCTTCAACCTATTTGATTTACCTTCATGCTAAACCCTCATTTTAAAAATGAATCAATGTTTTTTTTAATTTCGCCCCAATTTTAGAAAAAGCATTTTATTAACCTTCTTAATTGGAGCTTTAACTTTGCTTTTTCTTTTTTTTTTTTGTTTTATTTTCACCCTCCTCTTTTCCTCTTTTACAATTTAAAGCTCATGTGAAACTGAAATTTTTTTTCCTATTTCTCTTCTATTGTTTAAATTATTTTATTTTCAACATTGGGTAAAATAATAACTTTAAAACCTTTTCTTCATTCTCTTTTCTCCTTTTTTCTTTGCTGAAAACTAAAATAATTTAAATCGATTTCGCCGAAACCACTTAATATCACTTTCGACAAACAATCTGGGGTGAATCCGAATTTCAAAGGAAGAAAGGGTGAAAATGATTTTTCTCTCTTATATATATATATATATATATATATATATATATATATATATATATATATATATATATATTTCTAAAGCAATAAAAGTACTTTGCAAAAAATAAAATACATACATATTTACATACTTGCACCCTTGATCATTTCACTAAAAATAGGCCTTTAGATGAAGGTCGTTAACAGGAAATTGAAAGCTCCTGACCATCCATATCTTGGAGATGATTTGCATTCACCAAATTTACCCCTGAGACTGAAGAACACAAGCTTATCCTAAGAGGGGGGTGAATAGTATAAAACCACTTTTTACTTTTCTTTCCCAATCAATATTATGCAATGTATAGATAGAAATATCAATATCAGTAATCAAAGCAATGTAAAAATCACCACACATAATAGAGACACCAAATTTATGGGGTTCACCTAATGTGGGCTACTCCACGGAGAAAATATTTCAGTAAAATTTTCTCAATAAATCTCTTTGGAATCCTTTCCCTATTACAATGTTTATGGATCTTTTTCCAAAGGAGACACCAATCCTCTTAATCAATTTCATGTATCTCTATCCATAGGAGAACTCCTTTCTCCTATTGCTTTGTCTGGTGATATTCTAGAAGAACTGTTACCCCCACTGCTCTAGCCAATGGATATCTATCCACTTAAGACACCTATCCTCACTATCTTGGCTAATGGATCTCTATCCACTGGAGATTGTCATCCTCAGTACTTTGTCACCTCCAAAGCTCTATATCAAATCTATACTAAAAATAGTCCTTTGGTCTAGCAAAAATCTGCTCAGTCTCTATCTCTAGTCTGGCACCAACCTTTCCTCAAATATACACCAAAATATGTCCTTGAATATATACTAAACATAGTCCTTCGGTATAGCATAAATCTATCCTCAATATCTATCCTCAAGCCTTAACTCAAAGCTTGAATCAATCTCAAATCAACTCTACTAGATCTACCCCAAAACTTAACTCAAGGTTTGAATAAATCAATCAATCAACTCTGCTCACAAGTCTACTCAAAGACTTATCTCAAATATACCTTGTAAGCTTCCACAAAAGCTCACACTAATTTTTCCACAAGTCCTCTCTAGAACTTTTCCAAATCTGCTCAATAATTCCTCACTAGAACTTATCCAAATCTGCTCTCAATCTGTATTGTAATCTTCCACAAAAACTCACACAAATCTATCCACAAGTCTTCTCAAAGACTTGCCTCAAATATGATCAATAATTCCATACTAGAACTTGTCAAATATCATATAAACATAAAGAGAATGTTTAGAGACTCAATATGCTCTACACACATCACAAAGCTCAATCACTTTCAATCACTCTCCTAGAGACTCAATATGTTTCACACTCATCAACTCTCAACATTTTTCTCAAATCAATTCAAAATATAGAATAATTTGTTTTATAGAACTTGAACAATCACTTCACACATTCACTTGACTAGGCTCAATCAAATCTACTCAATCAATCAGTCAATGAAATAATACTTGCTTACAAACCCTAGTCCAAGCATATGAATACTCACTCAAAATGTTTCTAGCAATTCTTATCAACCAATATCACATAACAATGATACTCATGATCTTTGCAAACCCTAGTTCAAGTTCTTCAGTCAATCAATCACTTCAAAAACAATTCTTATAAACCAATCTCACATATAGCTCAACAACTCAATAAGGAAACCTAATTAAATCATTTTCACTCCAAACTTGTTTACTAGAAAACAATCAATCAACTCAACTATAGAAGAATGTGCCCATATTTTTTTCTTGATGAAGTATATTATTTAAAACCTATCTCAAGCATAACCACTTCCCTTACCAAACACAAATTTTAGATGACAAAAATATCATTCTAACTCTTCTTCAAAACTTTTCTTCAATACAAAAGTTAGCACTTAATTACTCCTTATAATCTTCAACTTGAAATAAATAATATTCAACATTCTTCAATTTTAAAATATAAAATTCAACCTTCTTTATAACTCCTTAGCCTCTAAAATTCCAACTCATAAATTAAAGCTTTGCACTTCCTTTTAACTCCCCTAATAACTTACACACCACATAGCATGCAAAGTAGTTTAATTAAAATTACTTTAGAAAAATAAAAACATTATTTTTCCCTTTAACTTTTCATAGGCCAAGACAACCAAATTAAATCACGTACCTCAATGCACTCAAAAAGGCCTTGGTGGGATTTGAACCCTCTTTGGTTCTCCCCCAAGTTATTTCATAGTGCTAGTGCCCATCACTTGGGATGTGTGGCTCTAGAAGAGCCAAAAGGCACTTCGGTGCCTTTACCTTCTCCTCACGTTTGGTGCACAAGACAAAAATGCTTGTCTTCTTCCCAAAAATCATGTGCGTAGGTTTTGAACCTGCCTCAACTTCCACAACAGCGTCTTACGCAACCCTTGGCTGCCAACCAAGCTACAAGCACTTCGTGTTGATTTCAGAGGATGCCAAACTTTATCTCTTTTCCTTGCTCGATTTGCACATGCAAATTTTCCTTCTCTTTTCACGAGCCAACACAAGTCGCATGGATAATTTCAAATGCCAATATTTTGATATATTTATACATAGGGTTTTTCTTCCTTGAACGTTGACACATTTTGAATTTCCAATTCCAATTTGATTGGGAAAGTTAAAATTAAATATTAAATAAATATTTAACTTAACTTTAGCACCCAACATTAATAAATTAAAGTTTTAATCAATAATTAAAATACTTTAATTTAAATTAGATTTGTATTAAAGTTAATTTTAAATATTAAATAAATATTTAAATTAACCTTAGCACTTATCAATATTTAAATTAAAATTTTAATCAAGGATTAAAATATTTTAATTTAAATCAACATGTGGGTCTTTTCCAACTTTGTCCATGATCTCTTTTAACTTGAACTTGGTGCTGAAAATATTATTATTTAATTTGACTTCTCCTTCTTGAATCCTTAATTCTTTGATCTTTCTTGGGAACTACCTTGCATGTGGAGAATACACTTAAAGTCCTCAAGGATGACAAACATTTATCAACAATGTTTTTGACATCAATGACAACAAACATTCCTCAAAATGTTCAACAATCTCCCCCTTTGTCATTGATTGCAACCCAATCACTTTTTATCATTTCCTTGACCTTTTTCTTTTTTGCTCCCACTGGAGAACTGCTCCCCCTAACTGAATTCTTTCCTTCTAACTCAAATCTCTCCCCTTACTCAAATCTCTCCTCCTTTGACATAAATGACAAAGGGTCACCTTTGGGGCTCGGGGCTAAGAATGAAACTCTTAGCTTAGCCTCTCCCCCACCTCCTTTTGAGGTGGTTAGTTTTGGGGTGGGATTATTTCTACTCTCAGCAAGCACCGATATTTACTTTTTTCTCTTTCCTAATCATATGATCATTTTTATTCCTTTGACTATTCCTATTCCTATCCCTATCCATGTCCATATTCCTATTTTTGTTCATATACATATTATTGTTCTTGTTCCTGTTCCTGTTCATGCTTGATTTTGGAATGTCTACTCTACATCACTTTGTTATATGTCCATCATTATTGCACTTATGACACTTAATGTTATTATTCCTTGGAGGTGCAAATACCTTGGGATTCCTCCTGATGAAGCCATATATGTTCTTGTTAAGAACCCTACAATTTATTACCTTGTGACCAAACTGATTACATGAGTAGCAATACCCATGGAAAAGCTACTTGTTTCTAAAATTTTCATTTTCTTGTCTTTCATGTGTCCTACACTATGAAGCCATGTGTCCAAATCTATGACATGAGAAACATCATCCATTGAAATTTCCTTGCCTAGGCCCCATTGGTCTCTTAGTATCTTCTACCCTGTCCTGTTTCCAGATCCATCTATTCCTTACTTGTGTATTGTTCCTTTCCTTTTTGAACTTTCTATTTTCCAATTTATCCTTAGAAGTATCACTCTATCTTTTACTTATTTTGATTGTTCTTCTTCTCTGGTGCTTGAGATTGACTCTCTTTTTTTTGCTTCATGTTTCCCTTGTTCTTCTTCAAAACTAAGTCCTGTTTTGGTGGCTGATGATCTTTGTGCATTGATAATCATGTCCAAAGTCTTTAAATTTTTATCAACCTTATGTAGCTTTTCCTTGGATATTTTTACTTCTAACCTTAGTGAAACTATCTCATGTTCTAATATTTTACACTCTAGATCTTTTGTCTTTAATGTTTTGGCCATACCTTATTCAATTTTTCTTACCTCTTCAACATTGATTTTGAAGTTGGTGAGTTCCTATAGAAACTTTGTTTTTTATTTCTCATATTCTTGAGCTTGAAACCTTAATCCTAAGTTCTTCCTTTTTAATTGTTCGAGATCAACACTAATTCTTTTGCATTCTTGCTCTTTTACCTTTTATTGTTCTACCATATATTTTTTAGCTTTCCTTGCCTTTTCAACCTTAACTTTCAAGTTAGAGAGATCTTGTAGAAGATTTGTCTTACATTTATCATCATCTTGTATTTGAGCCTTTAATTCTAAGTTATCCCTTTTTAACTCAACAAGTTACTTAAGAGTGGCTTCCTCCTTTTCTCTTTCCAAATTTTTCTCTTTCTTTTGGTCTTCAATTTCTTCTATTATCCAAAGTAGAGTTTCTTCTTCATACATGTTTTGGTTTTCCCAGTTATCCTTTTATGAACTATCATTATCTTCATCGCTACTAAAATAATTGCAATAACCTACATCATGATCGATTTATCCACACAAAAAATATTCTTCACCTTCTTGTGAACAATGAACTGCAAGGTCACCTATATTCCTACATCTGGTTAACTCTCCATTACTTGATTCATCTCTTGAATCTATTTCCATTCTTCCTCCAAAAACAACAATATCAAATTCATTTTATTTTTCTTTCATGACCATGTGGGTTCCTTTCTTCTTGTGTCTCATGGTTCTACCTTTGCCTTTCTTTGCCATTTGTGTTCTTGTAAGATCTTCCTTCAAGTTGTTAAACCTTTTTGAAGGAACCAACTCTGATACCAATTGAAGAACACAAGCTTATACTGAGAGGGGGCATAAATAGTATAAGACTAATTTTTATTTTTATTTTTCAATCAATATTATGCAATGTAATCAATGGTAATATCAATAGTAGTAACCAAAATAATGCACAAATTATCACACACAATAGAGACACCAATTTAGCATGGTTCACCCAATGTGGGCTACTCCACGGAGAAAATATTTCACTAATATTTTCTCAATAAATCTCTTGGGAATCCTTTCTCTGTTATAAAGTTTATGGACTTATGTCCAAAGGAGACACCAATCCCTTAATCAAGTTCATGGATATCTATCCACAGGAGAACTTGTTTCTCCTCTAATCTAGATGATGATCTTCTAGAAGAACTATTTCTCCCACTTCTCTGGCTAATGGATATCTATCCACTAAAGACACCTATCCTCACTACCCTAGCTAATGGATCTCTATCCACTTGATACTATCATCCTCTATACTCTATCACCTTCAAATATCTATCTTAAATTTGCACTAAACATAGTCCTTTAATCTAGCACAAATATGCTCAATATTTATCTCTAGTTTGGCACAAACATGTCCTCAAATCTACACCAAAATATGTCCTCAATATCTATCCTCTAATTTGCACTAAACACAATCCTTCGGTCTAGCACAAATCTATCCTCAATCTTTGTCATCAAGCCTTAACACAAAGCTTGAATCAATCTCAAATCAACTCTGCTAGATCTACCCCAAACCTTAACTCAAGGTTTGAACAAATCAATCAATCAATTTTTCTCACAAGTCTTCTCAAATACTTATCTTATATCTACCTTGTAAGCTTCCACAAAATCTCACACTAATCTGTCCACAAGTACTCTCTAGAACTTGTCCAAATCTGCTCAATAAATCCTCACTAGAACTTGTCCAAATCTGCTCAATAAGTCCTCAGTAGAACTTATCCAAATTTGCTCTCGATATGTATTGTAAGCTTCCACAAAAGCTCACACAAATCTTTCCACAAGTCTTCTCAAAGACTTACCTCAAATCTTCTCAACAAGTCCACACTAGAACTTGTCCAATCTCATATAAACATAAAGAGAATTGTTAGAGACTCAATATTCTTCACATTCACTTCAATACTCAATTACTTTCAATCACTCTCTTAGAAACATATAGATAATTGTTAGAGACTCAATATGCTTCACATTCACCTTAATACTCAATCACTTTCAATCACTCTCTTAGAAACATATAGAGAATTTTTAGAGACTCAATATGCTTTACACTCATAAGACTCTCAATCACTTTCTCAACTCAATTTAGAATATAGAATAATTTGTTTTATGGAACTTGAACAATCACTTCATACATCCACTTGACTAGGCTTAACCAAATCTACTCAACCAATCACTCAATGAAATAATCCTTGCTCACAAACCCTAGTTCAAGTATATGAACACTCACTCAAAATGTTTCCAACAATGCTTATCAACCAATATCACATAACAATGATACTCATGTTATTTTCAAACCCTAGTTCAAGTTCTTCACTTAACCAATGGCTTCAACAACAATGCTTATCAAACAAGGTTTTAACAACTCTTTATTCCAGAAAACCACTCTCAACAATGCTAATCAAACAAGATCTCTTATAGCATTAACACTCTTTCAGAAAAACCTTCATCAATAAGTCTCAACCAAAACTCACAAAGGAAAACTTAACCAATTCCTTTTCACTCCAAACTTATTTTCAGAAAAACTCAATCAATCAATTATTTCAGCCAATGAAGAATGTGCCCATACCTTTTTCTTGATGAAGAATAGTCTTTAAAACCTGTCTCAAGTATAACCACTTTCCTTACCAAGCATCAAGGTTAGATGATAAAAATATCATTCTAACTCTTCTTCAATATAAAAGTTAACATTTTATTACACCTTATAATCTCCAACTTGAAATAAATAATATTCTAGATTCTTCAATTTCCAAAATATAAAATTCAACCTTCCTTATAACTCCTTAACCTCTAAAATTCCAATTCAAAAATTAAAGCTTTGCACTTCCTTTTAACTCCCCTAAACAACTTACACTCCAAATAACATGCAAAGAACTTTAATTAAAAATCACTTTAGAAAAATAAAAATATTATTTTCCCTTTAAATTTTTGCAGGCCAAGACAACCAAATCAAATCACATACCTCAATGCTCCCAAAAACCTTGGTGGGATTTGAACCCTCGTTGGTTCTCCCCAAGCGCTTCCACAGTGCTAGCGCCCACCACTTGGGCTATGTGGCTCCACAAGAGCCAAAAGGCACTTGGGTACCTTTACTTTTCCTCCTTGATCGATGCATAAACAAAACATGGTCCTTCTTCCCAAAGTCGACATGTGCAGGTTTCAAATTTGCACCAGCAATGTCAATGACGTCTTACGTAGCCTTTGGCTGCCAACTAAGCTACAAGGTACTTTGAATATTTTTTGAACGCTACCAAACTCGTGTCCTTTCCCTTTCTCAAATTGCACATGTGATAATCTCTTTCTCTTTCCTCAAGCCTTTTTCAAATCACATGGATAATTTCAAATGCCAATATTTTGGCATATTTATACATAGGGTTTTGCTTCCTTCAACGTCGGCACATTTTGAATTTCCAATTCGAATTTGATTTGGAAAGTTGAAATTAAATATTAAATAAATATTTAACTAAACATTATCACCCAACATTAATAAATTAAAGTTTTAATAAATAATTAATATACTTTAATTTAAATTAGATTTGTATTAAAGTTAATTTTAAATATTAAATAAATATTTAAATTAACCTTCGTACTTATCAATATTTAAATTATAATTTTCATCAAGGATTAAAATATTTTAATTTAAGTGGGTCTTTTCCAACTTTATCCTTGATCTCCTTTAACTTGAACTTGGTGTCAAAAATATTATTATTTAATTTGACTTCTCCTTGAACCCTTCATTCTCTGAGCTCTCCTGGGCATCTACCTTGCATGTGGAGAATACACTTAATGTCCTCAAGGATGATGAACATTGCTCAACAATGCTTTTGACATCAATGACAACAAACATTCCTCAAAATGTCCAACAGAGACTTGAAATGGACCTTCCCAGATCACGTCAAACTTGTGGTGCTTTCCAGGCTTAGCTTTGTTCTCATTCCATTTGAGCACAAGATCTCCAACCTAAAATTTTTGCTCTATCATCTTCTTGTCGAACCACTTCTACGTCATTCTAGCATGTTCGGTGAAAGCAACATATACCTTTTCTCTCTCCTCTTCTAGTTGCAGAAGTTGGGCCAACCTTGCACTCATGGGATCAGATTCATCATCTTCATATCTGAATAATTGCAAGGTCTGGAGAACTGGGAGCTCGATGTGAGTGGGTAAAACTACCTCCTTTCCATACACTAGGGAGTAAGGAGAAGTTTTAATAGACTTCTTAACTGATATGTGATCCACCCACAGAGCCTGATTTAACAACAGATGCCAACTCCTTTTGTTGCTTCCAAGCATTCTCTTCAAGATCCAAAGCAAATTCTTGTTCGTGGACTCTTCCAGACCATTTCCCTATGGGTAATAATTAGAGGAGGTCTTCAGATAAATCCTATACCTGCTTGCAAATTCAGTGATATTTTGCCCCAATAAATGGAGTCTCGTTATTTGTCACAATGGCATCTGGTACATCAAAATGGGTAATCAGTCCTTCGAGGAAGGAGATGACTATAGCTTGGTCTGCTTTCTTGGTTGGAATGGCTTCTGCCCACCGAGTAAAGTAATCGATCATTGTCAAAATATATTTATGCTTGATGGAGGAATGAGGATCAATAACTCCAATGAAATCTAAGCCCCACTATTGAAATGGAGCTTCTACCTGGATTGGATGTAGAGGCAGAGATGCCTTCTTACTCCTGCCAACATATCTTTGATAGTTATCATAGCTTTGGCTCACCTTATGTGTATCTGCAAAGAGGGTAGGCCAAAAATATCCAACTTGGATGATCTTCAAGGCCATAGGCCTTCCTGCATAATGTCCACTGGATAAGCCAGAGTGGAACTCCTCCAAGATATTTACTTTTTGACTCTTTCACACATCTGAGGAGTACTCCATCTATGTTTTTGTGGAATAATCCACTTGGCAACAAGACATACTTGAGGACCTATAGCCTAAACCTTCACCTTTGTGAGGCATCAAGATGTGATGGACATTTTCTAGATGTGAAGAATTCAACAAGGTCCTCTATCCAATCACGATCACTTATAACTTGATTGGCAAGATTGCTCTCATTGATAACCTCATCATGTAATGGTGCTAGCGATCCAAAAGCTACACTTTTAGCTAATTCTTGACAGAGTGCTCAATCGTGAACTAATTTAATCGATCAAATTTCCACATCATACTCTTGAATCTTAGAGATCCAACCTACTCTTTTATCACCCATCTCTCCTTGAATGATGAAATTCCTAACATCTGGATGAATAACATAGATGATTCTCTTGCTCTATGAGATAAAATATCAAAATTTCTTTAAAGACTTCATGACTGCATACACCTACTTCTCAATGAAGTTATATTTTTCCTAGTGTGGCAAAATGACTTGGCTCAAAAAAGCAATCAGTTTTTCATCCCCATCATCTTGCTTTTGGGTGAGGACAATGACATAACTTTCCTACTCACCCACTGCGTAAAGGATAAAATCCTTCGAATAATCTAGATTAATCAACACTGGCGCTTGGGTAATTCTCTCCTTAATCTCTTGGAATGCCTATCTCCTCTTTTCTATCCACTTGAAGTCTACATTTTTCTTTAGGAGTTCAATCATTGGCTTTACTACCTGAGAAAAATCGATGATGAATTTTTGAATGAAGTTGATTTGGCCAAAGAATGACTATAGGTCCTTCTTATTGACTGGGAGTGGTAATTTTAAGAGAGCTTCGACTCTCATAGGATCAATGGCCAACCCTTCCTGTGAAATGACATGTCCCAAAATTTTTCCCTCTTTGATAACAAAAATTGATTTCTTCGGGTTGATAGAAATACCAAACTCCCAATACTTTTCGAACACTTGTCTCAGATGAGAGACATGCTCTTCCCTACGATGTGAGAAAATAGTCATATCATCAAGGTAAATTACAATAATTCGATTCAACAACTCACCAAAGGTGACATCCATAGCTCTCTGAAAGGTGGCACCAACATTTGAAAGATCGAAAGGTATTCTTTGATAGGTAAAGGTGCCCCACTTTGTAGTAAATATCATTTTATATTGGTCCTCATCCTTCACCCAGATCTGGTTGTAGCCAGAGAAACCATCAAGCAATAAAAATATTTGTGCTCCAGTGACTACATGAAGAATCTAATCAATCTATAGTAGGGGATAATGATCTTTCAAAGATGCTTGGTTCAGATTTCGAAAGTCCACACATAGGCGAATATCTCCATTCTTCTTCTGAACTAGAACCAAATTTGCCACCCATGTTGAGTGCTTGATAGGATAAATTATTTTTACCTCCAACATTTTTAGCAGCTCTACTTTCATCAGCACTTCAATTTTTGGATTGATAGGTCATTATTTCTATTGAAAAGGTTTTACCCCTTCTTGCAATTTGATGGTGTGTTGGATTACATTCTTGTCATATCCTTTCAAATCATGATAACTCCATGCAACAATATCAAGAAATTTATAACACAAATTCTTAATATCCTCGAGCTCCTCTGGAGTACAGTCTATTCCTATTTTGATGACTTTATCAGCTTCCAATTGTATTTCCTTATACTCCTTTGCGTCGACCTTGATCTTGTGTTTCTCTGCTCTATCATTTTGGTCAAACAAGCTCTCAAGAGAAATTAGTCCCCTAGGAATGTGGTTATTCTTCAACTGAATCATCCCTTCCATTTCCTCCTCGACTAGTATTCTTTCTTCTATACTAGCAACTTCCTTAATCAAGAAATTAACTATCTTTTCATCACTATCGAACACCTTCCAATAGAGGTTTTTATCGGGGATCGAAGGTCTATAAATTACCCTCATGGTCTTTGGTCTCCTAACCACTTGCTCTACGGGAGAGAAATTAGCACCAAGGGAAGCCAAGATGTCTACATGCTTATTCTGTTCCCATGAAATCGCTTGAATATTTAGTGTTATAAAAGACTCAAACAAATCCCATACCTTGTTGTGGTAGGCCTTCAAATAATGTTGCTTTGACACACATTTGTTTGTAGTCTGATTGATGATAAGCTCAAAATCTCCAAAAATCTACAACTATTTGATTCCCAACTTCTCTGCTTTCTTCAGACCAAGGCATAATGCTTCATATTCGATGGCATTATTTATGCAGCTCCAAGTTAACCGATATGAGTAGGTTTTCTATAATCTCGTAGGAGAAACAAGAACAATCTCGGCTCCTACACCATTCTTGCATCTTGCACCATCAAAATATAACTTCCATAATTGATCAGAGATAGGGTCTTGGGAGCCAGAAGCTTCTGCTTCAATCTGTTCAGGTTTGGTTATGGTGTAACAACCGATATCGGTCTCCACCATTGCATTGAAATCCATCAATGAAAATTCATCTTCCAGATGGAGCTCACCAAGAGCTTCCTCCATCAAATCCACTTCTTGCATCTCTTCTATCATCATATTGACTACACTTGTGGGCTTTTCTTCTTCTTCAAGTCTTTCTATATGAAAAGTGGAAGGCTTTTCATTATAGATCTGGATTCTTCTTCCCTTAAAAGGAATCTCCAAATGTGAATAATCCAGGGAAAGATATCCTCCTAGATTTGCTGTAAATTCCCTCGAAAGGCACATGCTAAAATATGGTTCCAAATCGACTACCACCACTTCTTGAATGATAATGATCTGTGGCATATTATGCAGAACAATGGGAATATCTTTAATCACACCCATTATTTTGACTAGGGTCCCATCCAACTGTAAGATACTTGGACTACTCCTTGTATACTCCATCCCCATGACCTCACATACTACCTTTGGCATGATAGTAGTCGTGGCACCTAAATCGATCATGCAATTATGCACAATCCATCCTTCCATTCTGAGAGATAGGTAGAATGGAGGAGGTCTATTCTTACCAGTGGTAGAAGTTGTCAATGTCTGTGCTAACACTATTTGGGTGAGGTTTTTATTTTTATCTTTTGTAGACTTGAGAGACTCTTACAATAGATCAACTTGTCCTGGTAGTTGCAATGCATCATACAAACTCACCTTCATAGGGATTTTCTTCATCTCTTCAACAATATTATAATCAAAAGTACTAGAGCCTTTCACTTCACTAGTTGGCTCATATTTGTTTTGGTATTGTTGAGTAGCTTCTACCCTTTACCACTTGGTCAATGATGGGTACTTGAGGTACTCTTTGGCTTGTTCTTTCACCTCAGTTTGTACTTGAGTGGCCGCAGGTTGTGAAGTTGATGCCTTTACCTACAACTTTTCTTGAGCTTGCTTGGGCAATAGATATTTCAATAAGATAGAATCTTGTTGTTTAGTTGTTGCGCTAGGTGCTTTCGCTTGCGGTTGTGTCTTTTCACCTTGTCCCTTTTGTTCAGTAGGGACCTTCAATGGCTCCATTTCTACTGGATCAACAATCATCGACTTCTTTCTAGCCCTTGTAAGGATTGAAACTTGCTCCAAGGAAGGGACCATAAAATTATGATCAACTTCCATTATCATATTGATTTATCCATTGGTAGAACTTTTTGCTAATGTCTGTACATAGTTCAAATGAACCATGCATGTATCTTCACCATGAGGATCATTACAGGTAGAACACCAATATGCCCGCTTTGATGTACTAGCTTCTTCATTTGCCAACATAGTTGTATTTCTTTCCAGACCCTTTGCTAGTAGTTGGTTGCTCTCTAGTAATCGATGATATTTGAAATCTCCTTGATCAAAAGTCAGCTTCAACTTGCTTCTTCTTAATGGATGTAATTTCATTTGACATTGTCCTCACTATCGAATTGATTGATTGCATCTCCTTCAACACTTTATCTTGTAGATCAGGATTTGAGGGCATTGGTAGAGCTTGTAATGGTAATGGAATAGGTGGGGCTGGTAGCACTGGGAATGGAACTAGGGCTGGTAACTATGGAACAGTTGGTGTAGGTAATTATGAAATATTTGGAGTAGGGAGTTGTGAAACTAGAACTAATGCAATTTGAGGTGGACTCGAGCTCCATGAAGGAATGAGATACATAGAAGGCATAGGCTATGAAAATGCACTAGAATATATATGTTGTGGGAGATCAGGAAGAATGGGCATTGTTACCTTCGGAGGTAGCTTACCTATGGCAATCAAATTTACCTCAGCCTTTTGCGCTTACGTGTACAAATATGGAAATGTATTGATATTGGCTTGTCGGATGGCCATACCAATGTCATAGTTGAAGGCTCAAAGATAGTAAAATATGGCTTGTTCAGGAGTAGGCCAAAGGCCATCAAGAACTCTCTACCAACTTCGAGCGAACCTGATATTGAAATCCACTATTTCCTCCTGTGGATGTCTTTGGATGTTTGTAAATTGATGCAGTAAGGAAAATGGATCAGCTTGCTCATGAAAGTTCTTAATCAACAATTCTACCAATTGGTCCCATGTGGTAATAGTAGTGGGTGGCAAGGATCGGTACCAATACAACAACTTCCCTCTGAGTGACAATACAAGCAATCTTACCATAATATCTTCATCTGTGATATCATGGATTATTGCCAAAGAAGCCACATCTTGGACATGCTTGTTAGCAATCTTACCTGTACCATCATAGGTAGGCAAAGCCTTCAATGCTTCTTGAGGGACTAGATTTTGTGCTTGTAGATTCAAATCTCTTGAGCTATTCCATGCTGGAAACTACCTTGGTGGCTATTGTGGTGGTGGATTCTGAGCCATATTAATTAGAGGGTTTGCTTGAGGTGGAGGAACACTAGTAGCAGTACTAGCTGGACTTGAAGGAATGGAAAATACACCAGCTATCTGTGAAGATGTTACGGGTGATGTAGGAGTCGGTGTGACTAGTCTAGGGTGTTCTCCTAATTTTTGGGTGTCAAGTTCAAAGAACTCAATGGGATTTTCAAGATTTTTGGCCTTCGATCTTGTGATCATGAAGTACAACTTTCACCAACTTCACGTTCGGAGGCTTCTAGGTATAGCTGAGTCACCAGATGTTCTAATCATACAATACAAAGGTGAACATCAAACCTCAATATTGTATGTGGAACCTTTAAATGAGACTTATGAAGTCCCATCGGGTATGCCAAAAATTATTGGTCAAATATCTACCTAAAATACAAACATACATTTGTGCACCCTAGACACGACCAACATTGAAAGGTCGAAGGAGAGAAATGTCCTTCGAACCAATCTCTAGAGAGGGTTGGCTCCCTTACTAAGTCCTACACCGGTTTTAAGTTTAGAGTTACAGGAAAGAAATGAAAATAATAGAAATAAATGGGAAATATAGCCATAGGCTAGAAGATGTAGGATTGGGGATAGACTAGCAGCAAGAATTCAAATCAAGCATTATAGCAGCATAGAATAGAAAGAAGGTAAAGAATCCACTTACGATTTCATGGAGATAACTTCCAGAGTTACATTCCAATACTCACTCCCTCACCAACAGTGTTCAAATCTAGATGCAGAATTTAAACTTAGTAGATAATAGACATGAATATAAAATAGAAATGATTAAAGTAGAAATAAATCACACACATAAATCATTCGTAGAATCAGAAGCCAAGTTCTTTCTATTTATGCAGAAAACTTGAAGTGATTTTTTCTACAGAGTGTCTATCCTCCTTTAGTTACATAAGAATGCTTAGTATTTATAGAGGTTTTTGCCTCTTTCATTTAATACAATTAAGGATAAAATATCCATGGATCAAGAACCTACGAGAGGAATTTCCTCCTTGAAAACTCTCCTTTGATGACAGTGATCCAGCTTTGATGAGGAAGACCTTGAATGGTTGATTAATTTGAGTACAAGTGCATTGGAATACACCAAATATTGAGGAAAATAGGGGAATTTGTTATTGAATTTTGACCATCTTATGCTTTGGAAATTTGTGTTTGCCCAGGAAATCCTCCTGATATTGAAGTTGTTTTGAAAAGAGGTAAAACTGGTAGGTGGCACCATTGAAAATCAAGAAAATCACCCTTTAGAATTTAATCTTGCACCCTTCCAACATAAAATTTGGGAATATAACTCCTTTAGCCACAATCATTAAATTATCGCATTCTCAAGACCGGGTGCTTTCAAAAAGCCTTAGTGGATGCTTAAAAACAATTTCACCTAAAAATAATACAATACTGCTTCATAGAACAAATTTCAGCAAAACACCCTGCACTTTAAAAACAGTCAAAATTTCATCTTGCACCTCCAATGCAGTGACCACGAATTTTGCTCCATCCTAGGGGTGAGCTCACTTCCATTCTTACAATATTTTAAAACACTGTTCGGCCTTGAAATTCTATCTTCACCCACTTGACGTTTGCCCCATTCACTTCAAAATTTCTTTATTTGTTTTTGCCCCAAGGAGGGGTGATTGGGAGTTTCACCCCTCGCTTGAGGTGAAAGTACTATTGACCACATACTTTTGACTATCCCTTGTTCATAGAGCACCATACATTCAAAACATACGTTCTCCCTAAGGTGAGGTGCATAAGGCTTTCACCCCATCTTTGGGGTGAAACTCTTTTAAAAATGCTTTTAACTTGCTCACACGTGGGAGCCACGACTTGCCTTCGAACAACCTCGCAATGTGCTTTCACCCCAATGAGAGGTGCAAGGGGGTTTCACCTCTCACCTGGGATGAAAACCCTTTTGATTTTTCAACTGTGCTATCGCACTCCTTCTGAAATATGTTCACCCCAAAAAGGGGTACCCAAAGCTTTCACCCATCCTCTGGGATGAAACTATGTTTGACTTTTCCACGTTGAACCTGGTGCCTTCACTTGCGTTTCCCTCCTTTTCTCCAACATACATTCACCCAAAAATGAGGTGATCGGAGCTTTCACCCCTCCTTTGGGGTGAAAGTGCCTTTAACTCTTGCGCTCCAAGATTTCCAAACCGGGCCCACACACCTTTCCATTTGGCACTTATGCTTTTGCCCCTATAAGAGGCGACAAGGATTTTTACCCCTCATTTGGGGCAAAAGCGCCTTGGAATTTTCAACATGCGCCTTTCGAGAACTTGCTTATGCTTTTGGGGTAGATTCATTTTGTTTTTTGCCTTGGCTGTTTAGGAAGGGCCCACAAGTTTTTATCAATGAGGTTTCACCCCAACGAGAGGCGACGGGGCCTTTCACCCCATCCTTGAGGTGAAAGTGCCTGGGTGAAACGTCTAAGTGCCAATGCCTTTGACCGTTCAACTTAAACACTTTAACTTTTTTTACGCTCTAATTTTTAAATGATGTTCACCTCATATTGAGGTGAATGGGGCTTTCGCCCTTCCTCTAGGGCGATAGTGCTTTTGACTTCTCCATATAACCTTTGACTCGCCTTACTTTCATTTCATGTCACAAAGGCATTTCACCCCAAGGAAGGGCGACAAGGGCTTTCACCCCTCACTTGGGGTGAAAGTGCTTGCACTCATTTTTCTTGCCTGTGGACTCCATTAACGTTTTCCATACTGCACTTATTTTCCTCAAACCCTTTTTAGTGATTCTTTAAAACATTACTTCCCAGCACAGCATCCGTGAAAACCAAAAGAAGAGAACTAAAACAGAAATTAATTGCAACAACATACATTGACAAAAATTGTTGCATTTGTCATTCATTTTACTTCACCACTTTTACAACAAAAACTATCAATAAAACTTTCAACAAAAAATTACAATGTGGCAAGATGTCAAAACTGCCAACAATATGGTTTACCTCATCCAATGAATTTGTGGTCTTTTTATGATTAATTTTCTAGTCATTAAAAATTTCAAATTAAATATTAAATATGAGTTACATTTTTTTATATTGGGTGAAAAATCATGACTTTGAAAGGGATCCTGACCCTTTTACATGAGAGGCCTGAACATATTGGAAAATAAAAACCATAAGCCAACAAAAGAGATTCTAGAAAAAAGCACACACCTTTCCTCCTAGGAAAGATAACACTAAAGTAACACTTTTAGAAGAAAAGTATTACAAATATAACACCAAAAATAGATTGGTCTTAGTTTAAGCATTGTCCTTCAGCTCCATGAGGGTTCTAGCTAATTCCACCTCCTCTATCTTCAACTCAACTATGTTAACCAATGAATATTTCACCCTCATTTGTCTATCCTTCATGTTCTTCTTGAAATATTGAATGCTTTCCTCTTGAGCCTTCCAAAAAACCTTGCTTGAGCTTTTCCATTGGCTAAGTTTTTCATTCAACACTTGCATATTTTTATTAATTATATCCTCACTAGGTTCTATAAAATTCAATAAAGAAGTGGATTGTTGTTGCTTTATTTTCTTGTTTTGGACTCTTAAGACTTTGTCCCACTTATGTGTGACCTGAATACTTCCTTGTGAACTGCCTATAATTGCAACATCACCCTTTGATTATTCCCTTCTTTGTACTTTTTATTTTATAAGAATGTGTTCCCACTTTTCAAATATCTTGAAGTTTTGTTGAATCTTGTCTCCATGAGTATTCCTAATACCAAAATTCAATAAAATGCCTTTAACCTTGTCATTTCTTGTCCACATTTTCAACCACCCACCTAAATCTAGCAAGATAATAAAATAATATTGAGATCTTCCAATGCTAAGATCCATGAGAAAGGACAATAAAATTTTACTATGGTTATTATTCTTGTACTATTTTCTCTTACTGATAACCACAAATATTTTCTTAATACCAAAATTCAATAAAATATCTTTAACCTTGATATTTATTGTCCATATTTTCCACCACCTACCTAATTTGAGCAAAATAATACTAAAATAATAATATCTTACAATGCTAAGATCCATGATAAAGAACAATAAATGTTTACAGTGACTATTGTTCTTGCAATATTTTCTCTTATTGATAACAACAAATGTTTTGGAATAGAACTTGTCCATCCATTTCATTCAATTTTTTATATGAGTCATTCTAATATGCTAACCTTCAACCTCTAATGCAAATATTATTTGCAATGGTAGTGGAAATTTCTCTTCCCATATTCTGTTTCTATTCACCTCCTATAATGACCGTAACATTAACAACATTATTAAATTCTCTATAAATGTGATAAATTACAATATTGGTCATTTCTTTCAAGATCCTTGAAGTGTCCTTTATAATGTTAAGTATAAACATGTTCTCTGTTTCACCTAATTTCTGTTGGTAATTTTGGGTTTGAGATCCTAGATTCTTGTCTATGAGTTGTCATTGATGTCAAAAGGAAATGGCATTAATGTTAAGAGGATGTGTTGGCTTCAAAAGTGGAAGATTCCAAGAGAATCTTTTTAAGAGAATCCAGAGAGATTCCATTGGCAATGGTTTTTATTAAAACCAAGGGAGGTTCTATTTATTATTTATTTAATTATTATTTAAAACCATTCAAGGTTTTAATTAATTAATTATTTAATTAATTAAGGGAGAAATTATTTTTAATTTATTAAAAATACTTTAAGGGTTTTTAAACCCTTTAGAAAGCAAATTTCGATTAAATTCGAAATTACTTTTCTGTGCAGCCAACGTGTTCTAAAGTCCATGTATGGACTATAAATATGAGAAGGTTCCTAAGGTTAAACCCTCTTGGAAATCAAAGGCAATTAATTGGTTTGGCTGCGATCGAATGTTCTATTTATGCTGCGAAAGAGGAGAGCTCGTAGTTTGAAAAGCTTTCAAAAAGCTTGACCGTTTATATGGAGGGAAGTCCGTCTTGGACTTCGTAAGCCCCTTGTGGTCTAGTGGCAGTGAAGGATGCATTTGGGCCTTGCGTAGGCAGAGGTCTACATTTCGATCCCCACGGAGGGAGCTATGCATGGATTAGTCACATTTTTATTAAAACGTGTTTTGTGCTACGAATTTCGGATTCTTCAAGGGCAGCCAATATAAGGTGTGATTATTTTCTTGATATGATTTTTGGCATTGTTTAGCATTGTTTAAAAGACATAGGAGAAATAAGGAGATATTTCTTTGGTTGTATTTTTGAGATTAGTCTTTTGCTATGCTAAATTTAAAAATGGAGATATAAGGTGTAAGTTTTGGTTTTTGTGTTTTTGGATTCTTTGGTGGTTGTTTTTAAAGAAGAGAAGCTAAAAGGTGCATTAAGGAAAGTTTTTATATATGCTCATTTATCTTGGTTCTAATCCTAACTTGGTTGGAAGTTTGAGGGTTGTGTGTGGTGACAACTTTAAGGATCAATTTTCTTCTACTCCAAAAAGGTATGGGCACATTTTCCTTATGAGTATGATTGATGTATGTTTTCTGAAATAAGGTTGGAGTGAAAAGGTTTTCAACTAGGTTTCCTTTGGTTGGGTGTAAATCCTATTTTTTGGTTTGTTGAAGACTTCTTATGCATTGTTATCCTTGATGAGATTTTTGGTGAATGCATAATTCTGGTTTGAGGTAGTGGAAACATTGTGCACTAGGGTTTATGTTTGTGAGTCTTGCTACTTGCATTGAGTTGGTGGAACCCTTGGTTGGCTGTTTTGAGTTTGATGGTTGAGTTGCTTCCATAGAGGTTGTTTGATCAAGTTATTGCTTTACTTGATTCATGACATTGGGCTTACTCCATTGAGTTGATTTGAGCAAGTTATTATTTACATTTGGTGATATTGTGTTGGTGGCTGTTTTGTTCAAATATCTTTGGAGGGAAAAGGATTTCTACTTGTTTCCTTTTCTTGTGATGATTGGTTGAATGCTTCAAGGTTGATGTTGAGTTGAGTGGTGTTGGTTGACTAAACCTTGTTTGATGAGCATTGTTTTTGAAACCCTAATTTATGGTTAAAAGAACATGAGTATCATTGTTATGTGATTCTTTGCATAGTTGGCAATTATTGGGGTTTCATGTTCTTGAAAAAAAACATTCTATCCTATCCTTTTCAGATATTGAGTTGAGTTTTCATATTTGAGATTGAGATTGAGCTGAGTTTATTTGAGTTGAGTTTTGATATTGGGATTTGAGTATAGAACATATTGAGTCTCTAACAATTCTCTTTATGCTTCAATGAGTTTGACAAATCACATTGGGTCTCTAAAAATTCACTTTGTGATTTCCTACTAAGAAAGTTTTTCTTGGTGAGCTTGCTGAGTTTTTGGACAGGTTTCGGTGGGATCTTATGAGCAATTTTGGACAGGTTTCGGTGGGGACTTGTGAGCATTTTTTTGATAGGTTTCGGTGGGGACTTGTGAGCAGATGTGGATAGGTCCTAGCAGAGGACTTATGAGCTGAGTTTGATAGTTCTAGCAAAGAACTTGAGGATAGAGGTGCATTGGTTCTATGAGAAGAACCTGAGGATAGATTTGGCAAGTCTTTGAGAAGGCTTGTATGCAAAGGATTGATTTGTTCAAGAGTTGGAAAGATCTAACAGACAGAGGAAGACTTGTGCTAGACCGACTGACTGTGTTTGGTACAGGTTGCTAAGCTACTATGGATGTGATCATAGAAGGCAGAGGTCTCTTAGGCTAAGCATTATGGACAGGAGGTCTTCGATGGAAAGGAGTTCCACATGCTGGCAAGAGGTAGAGGCAGTTGATCTTCTGAGGGATCATTTCCAGAGCATAGGGGAAGGTATCTCCTTTGAGAAGAGGCTCATAAATTCTGATTGGGGGAAGGTATCTCCTTTGGGCCGAGGCTCATAAACATTGTAATTGGGAAGGATTCCCAAAGAACTTTGAGATAACTTTTAGAGAAAAGTTTTGTGGATGTAGCCCGACCATTCTGGGTGAACCACATTAAAATTGGTGTCATTTTATGGATGATATTGTGCATTGCTTTGATATTGCTTTGGGTATATTGCTTTACTATTTTGAAGTATAAAGGAAAAAGTAAAAGGAGGTCTTATACTGTTCACCCCCCCTCTCAATATAAGCTTGTGTTCCTCAATTTCAAATCTCTGATAATATTCATATAATCCCCTTGGACCATAACTTTTCTATAACCTATATCATATAATTGTTGGACTCCTTAAAAAAAAGCTTTGGATTTTTCCATATGATTGGTCTGAGTTCCATAATCATATACATAAGCCCATAAAACTTGTTCTTTATTATTTCTAATCACTCCACCACCACCTAATCTTCTTGGATTTCATTTGGCTATCCCATAAAAGTTAAGGATTATCCAACTTTATCTTGTTTTCATCCATCTTGTGTTTAGTATTTTTTGGGATGAGTCCATGATGCATGGTTTGTATTTTTGTACTTTTCATTCTTCAAAAAACATTATTTCTTCTCTTTTATCATAACTCATCACTTCTGGAGGGATGGAATTTTTTTTTTTAATAGCTACTTTGATTGTTTTGAAGACATAAACTTGATCCTCCATCTAATTTCTAAATATTTCTTGTTCCTTTTCCACCATATACCCCATATATAGTGAGGGAGGATTAGGCTCCATAATATTGTCAAGCTTCCACTTTTTAAAGTATATTACATTATTGGGTATATGCTAATGTACCACCTTGGGTACATAACTAATGTAGGAGTTTACTTTAGAATAAATTTTGAGTTACTTCACGCAATATAATAAATGCACAATGTTATAATGTGCAATGATGTAAATGTGCATGTAGTCCACATGTACATGAGTCATAGGATAAGGTAGATGAAGAGTCATAGGTAGAGTAAAGGCCAAGGCACATATCTTCATATATATATATATACCTTTATGTAAGTAAGTGAGTGGAGAAGGAAATAAGAGTGGAGTGAGATACAATGCTACTATAGTGAGTAGTGAGTAGGTACAATGTAGTTCATTAAAAAAATTTGAGTGTTCAAGTCCTCCATGATATTGCATTGTACTATTTTTTTGAGCTTTCATTAATGACATATTACTTCATTATTTCATAAGTTTATTTCATTATTTTCCTGCATATTATAGTGCCATTATCATATACTTATCATAGTTTGTTTATTTCACGTCTTGTGGTTGCATTTCCTTCAATATACTTCCTTAAAATCTAACAGTGGTATCAAAGCACATGGTAGATTGATAGGAGAAGGAGAAAGACATTGAAGTAATTTTCAAAGGAGGCCATTAAAGGAGTTCATAGGAGAACTCATTGGAGAAATTTACTAGGAAGATGAAGTTCCTAATAAAGGTTTTTGGGATAATTATCACCATACGACAAGAAGCCCAAAGGAGAAGAATTTGGTAAGAAGTTTGACAATTTTTGGAGGATAATAGTGAAGACCTCAAGATAGTCAAAATATTGACAAGAAGGCAACCATATTGGCCAATATTGAAGTCATAATTCAACAAGGAGGTTGAAGTAGAAAGGAGATAGAAAAACCACCAAATATGAGAGACTTGGGGATTGCCATTAAAGGTTATTTCAAAGAAAGGATATTGTTGATTTTATATCAAAAAAGTGAAGGCTTCTTGAAGAAAAAATGTTAGCTATGATTTGGAGGATTTTCCTACCAAATTTTTGAGATTCAAGGATAGAACATCCAGAGGATAAATTGACTACGAAAGGGCAGCAATTTGAGCAGCATTACTAGTTGCAAAAATTCAGATCTAAAGAGTGCATTCTGAAGGAAGAGAAAATCCACCAAAATATAGTTTTAGGACAACAAGTTAGAGGGTTTCAAAGCTATAAATATGTGAGCTAAATATTTGTTTCTGACAGCAAGGAAGAGCTACGATTTCATCCATTACAATGCAGCAATTAGGTGATTTAAATCACCAAGATAACCATCATCTATAGATATAATTAAGTTATACAACTTTGGTGCAAAATGTTCATTAGTTGAGCATTACTTATTTGGTTCATTATTAAGTTTCATTAAGCACCATATTAGAGTTTAAAATTTGCAAGAAGAAGGTTGCATATTAAAGTCTTCAAGGGAGTGCAAAAGATAGTTTTTACAAGGGTTATAACCTACACACAAAAGGAGTAGTTAGATATATTTCAAAAGAAAGAAGAATATCAACATCCTACCTTCTAATTAAAATAAATAAGACATTATCCATAAGTGATAGTTGCATAGTTTATAGTGCATATTTCAAGTTACTTTTAAAGATTTCACTTATAGGAGCAATAAGGAGAAATTGCTATTGCACTATACTAATTATTACAGGTGGATTAAGTATTCAAGTTAAGGATGAAAATTAGTGCAAAATTAAGTTGCATGATTAAGAGCTTGTATTTATTAATGCTAATTTAAAAATAAAAGGAGAGAATTGTTTAGCAAGGAAGACAACATCAAATCACCTCTTGCCATAAAGGAGTAGTGCAAAGAAGCAACCTCATCAAGGAAGAAAGAAAGCTTGCTAAAGGAGATTTAAAGATCTCAAATATAGGTTCAAATTTAATTTATTCTATTCTAACTATTGCAATTCATTTTGAATTATATTCTTGCACCATAATATTCTTGTCTTATGTAAAAAAATAGGGCAAAGCGATAGTGTCTCAACGATACTACAACAGCTTGTAAAGCATATCTACAAAGCGACCATTTCATTAAAATAAAGGAGTATATTTTAGGCTAAGGAAGATATCCAATGAAGGGCTTACATTAGCCAAGTGTCAAGGTATCTAAAGAAACCATATCCATCAAAAAATTTAGTTCCTATAGCAACTTTAACCTACAAAAACAAGATCGATGTAAGGATCCCATAATCTATTGTATATCAAGGTAGAGAAGATAGCGCTAAGGATAATAAATTGTAAGTATAAAGAAGAAAATTACAAGATGAAAACAAAGGTGTATTATCCAAGCTACATCTTGGATGAACCACCAATTAAAATGAAGCACCTAAATCCACCACTGGAGCACCATATAACTACCATTGCAATGCTCTTGAATCACCATAATTGAAGCCAACCTCACAGCATCACCATTCACTTGGAAAAATAGCGTTGAATACAAGAATCAAAGGGAATCCACTGGCAATAAGTATAGAAGCAATAAGAGATGTTAAATAAAGTCTTACATGGATGAAATTGGGGCACCACTTGTAATTTAGATCCCAGGTGTCTTGTACCACTTGGCACATATGAACAAGGTACCCATATACTCCTTAACGTATGCCTAGGAAAGAAGCACTCAAAGAGAAAGTAACGCCTATTGTTGAGCATTGAATAACATCATTTGGAGGTTACAAGGCATAATCATCATAAGGGATAAATGAGCATTGAAATAATCTAAACCAATTCCCATAAAAAATGTAACTCTCAAGGTACCACTTGTCTAACATTTCAAGGAGCACCCAAGCTATTTAAGCACCTAGCCTTGAAGGATAATGTAGGCAGAATAAAAGTGTATAGTCAAGCATTAAATAAGAGAGTCAAAGCACCATTAAATAAGGAGAAGAAGATGCCCATGAATGTTGATTTATCTTTGTGATACACAGTGAAAGGTGGACACACATTCTTCGGCCAAAACATGATTGTTGCAAATTTGTAAGTAGTAAGCATATTCATTGGACCTTGGGGTTTCAAAATGCTAAAATTGAAGAAACCAAACTATTGATAACATTGGAGGAGGAGAGATAGAATACAATAGTTATTTTGAATATGTAAACCATTACTTGCACCAATACAATGAATGAATATTCAAAGAGGACTTAATATAGTCCAAGGCACATAAGAGGATAAAGTTTATGCACAAACATCATAATGAGACTGGAGCCAATAAGTGCATGTATATTGCAAGTAATATATATTTCTACCTATGTAATATTTACTTTTCGAATTTTAGGGAGTTATAAGGTGCCTAATACAAGGTTGAAAGTAGTTTATTAATGCATTGAAATATCAACCTTAGTAAAAAAGCAATTTTAACAAAGGGAGCATATCCTAGAAGATATTCTAATTTGCTTGAGATTTAACATTACAATATTTGAAAATATTTAGTTTAGGATATATAAGGGTTTCTACCTTAGATATTCTAAAATTCCAAATTAGGGAGTTATAAGGTATACTACTTCAAATTTTAGTTTCTTGAAATTTAGAAAAATTAAACCATTTAAAAGGGAAGGTTAAAGAAGCAAAATAATTAATTTATTAGAACCTAGAAATAGAATTTTGCATTAGTATCTTACATTAATTTTTGAGACATTAATCCAACCAAAAAGGTATTGAAGGAAAAGAACCTTATTAAAACATGAAGGTGCATCATTATTTATCTTTAGATTTCTACTTACTAATCTATAGGGAGACATAAGGAAAGAAAGTGAAGTTGAACATTAGGGAGACAAAATGAATTCAACTTAAGTTAAGAAATATAAGCATACTATCAAGTTTCATAGTGCATTCAAACACTTTCTAGATAGAAGCACTTTACAAAACTTGCTAAATTGGAAAGATATTAGCAAAGGTGAACATATACTCAAACTAGGGAGTCATAAGGTAGACAACCTCAAAGTTATTATAATACAAAATATTAACCAAAATAATATTACTTAAAAGTAGCTATGTAAAGGCTTATTAAATGTATAGGTCTCAAGAAGTCAAAATGGTTCAAATACATACTTGATTCTAGAAACAATAATAAGAAAAGTACAATTAAAAGAGAAGAACCATCATGGTTTAGAGAAACTTTTGGGAATTCACAAACCATTAATTTGGAAAAAATATTTATCAATAATAACAACTATACAAATTAAGATATTGAGATTCATATTCAAAAGGTAGAAAATAATATTCATCAAAAGGATATCATACAAATCTATGAAATAAGTTAAGATGAAATAACCTCAATCGTACATAGATGGTTTAACTCTTTCATAAAGGAAATAGATGGACATGATTCTCCTAAAAATAGTGATAAAGATTTTGGGATATCTCTACCATTAACCTATTGCAACAAATTTGGTCATGATAAAGAAAACTATTGGAGTTTCCATCCATGTAAATTTTGTGGAGAAAAATCTCGTTCATATTTCTTCTGTTACTATAAAGACAAGTACTACAAAATATTTGAAGAAAGACTAATATTTAGATTATATTGTTTATTCCACATTCTTATTTTAGAATATTCCACTAAAAATGAATTCAAGATTGACATTTTTGAATATTAAGGAGATAGGTCATTCAAAAAACCAAAGGAAAGAAAATCAAGCAACTATGATCCATTTTTGACCCACAAAATGATAACATATCTAGTTCATCAAGGTTACTCAGAAAATTTCAAGAACAAATATTCTACCAAGCACTTTGTAACAACAAAAAATAGAAGAATGAACAAGACAAGAAGAGGACAAAAAAACTATGCTCTACTTGGCTATCTACAACCTAGAGAAGAAGAAGAACCTAAAAATTATGAAGATACGCATCCATATTCAAACAAAAAATACAATGAAGGAATCAAAAGAGAACTTGAATTCCAAAACAAAAGAAGATCCATATTTAAGACTAAAGTCATCAATACCCAAATAATGTAATGAAGGGGGATGTTAGAGTATATTATATTATTGGGTACATGCTAATGCACCACCTTGGGTACATAACTAGAGTAAGAGTTTAATTTAGAATAAATTTTGAGTTACTTCATGCAATATAATAAATGTACAAGTGTTAGAATGTGCAATGATGTAAATTTGCATGTAGTCCACATGTACATGAGTCATAGGATAAGCTAGATGAAGATTCATAGGTATACTAAAGGCACATATCTTTCTATATATATACCTTTATGTAAGTAAGTGAGAGGAGAGGGAAAGTAGAGTGGAGTGAGATACAATGCTACTATAGTGAGTAGTGAGTAGGTACAATGTAGTTCTTCATTGAAAATTCTAGAGTGTTCAAGTCCTCCATGATATTGCATTGTGCTAATTTTGTGATCTTTCATTAATGGTATATTACTAAGTTATTGCAAAAGTTTATTTTATTATTTTCCTACATATTATAGTGTCATTATCATATACTTATCATAGCTTACTTATTTCACATATTTTAGTTGCATTTCCTTCAATTTACATCCTTAAAAGCTAACACCACTTACAAATGGAGATCTCCATTGGTTAAACAAATATCTAAAGGTTTGTGGCATGCTCCACTTCACTGAAATAGAATTCATTATAGCATAGAAAAATTTAATCCAGAACTCATGATGGTTGAATAAATGGTGAACTGAATCAGCATCCTTATACCATAATGAACATATATTTGGTATTTGGAATCTTGTTTTGAATAAATTATATATTATTAAAATATTATTATCTAGGAATAACCAATGAGAGAAAGCATTCTTAGGTACAAAATCATGGGACCAAACTTTCTTTATTGGAAAATATCCACCTATAGAAAGAGTATGAGCTTCATAGGCTGATTTGACTGAGAAGAGTCCTTTTGGAGAATGGATCTACAACAAATAATCCTCTTTGTTATTTTGGGAGATGTGAAAGCTTCCAATCAATTGATTTAAATTTAGAAGACTCTATTGAATATGAACTTCATCTAATTCTAGATAAAGTTGTTTTCCTTTATTTCTACCATTAATACATTCCATATAATCCTTAACTTTTTCCCATGTTTAGTTGCTAATGGTGGTGCCCACAACTCCTAAAAATCATGTTTATTCATCAGAGGTTCCTAAAGGATCCAAGAATATTTCCAAAATAAAACTTCCTTCCCTTATCCTACCTACCATCTCATACTATTCCTTAAAATACTTTTGGTTTTTAGTACTCCATTCCATATAGCTAATCCTCTAGGAGAAATTACACTTCTAAAAAATGAAATGTGATTTTCTAGGTACTTTTATTTCATGATATTTTTCCATAGGATACTTTCTTCTATGCAAAGTCTCCATGTAGATTTTGAGATTAAGGCTTTGTTAAATAATTGTACATTTTTTTTACTTAACCCCCCATATTTCATTGGAGTGCAATCTCTATCCTAGGCTACTAGAGAATGTATCTACTTATCTTCAACCTCATTCCATAGAAATATTCTAAATACCATCTTAATCCTCCTTCTTACCTTGGAAGGCATTTTAAATAGAGACATAATAAATTGGAATGTTTTGTAATGTTACTTGAAGAAATTTCATTTTTCTTGCTTGGCTAAAGAGGTTGCCTTTCCACCCAACCAACTTCCATTTAATACTATCCAAATTAAGAGACCATGTTTTCTCTTCATATGATCTAAAAAAAGTGGTATTTCAAGGTATATGGATGGGAGATTTGCTATATTACAACCAATTTTTTTTTGCAATCCTTAATTGTATCTTTCTCTCTATGTTTACAAAATAAATATTGGTTTTGTTAAATTTTATCATCTGATTTTCTACCTTTCCATGTTTTTGGAGAATATATTTGACCTCCCTTGCCTCTCTACATGTAGCTTCTCCAATAATGATAGTATCATCCACAAACAACTATCATAAAATTAGTTCCAATCTCCTTGTTGGTTTGATACCATTGATTCTACCTACTACTGTGGTTTCTTGCATAGATCTTCCCAATGCTTCAACCATTAAAATACAAATATAAAGGGACAAAGGATCACCCTGTCTTATACCTCTTTGGCTTTGAAAGAAACCATTAAAAATTACTATTTATAATGACTAAAAATCTGGCTAAAAAATACAAATATTAACCCATTTCCTCCATTGTTCACTAAAACCAAACTTATGCATAACCTTGTCTAGGAAAGTCCATGAAACTCTATCATAAGCTTTGTGCATATCTAATTTAAGAAGCATACCTGGTTCTCTTCTTTTCTCCATTGAATGATTTGTGTCATGTATAGTGATGATCCCATTTGCTATCTATCTTCCCTACATAAACCCTCCCTAAAGTGAAGAAATTAGAATAGGCTGCAAACCCTAGATTCTATTAACCAAAGTTTTTGTTAGCATTTTGTAAAGAGTGCTACATAATCTTATGGGTCTAAAATATTTTATAGATGATGCACCATATTTCTTTGGAATTAAAACTATAAAACTTGTATTCCATTCTTGGAGCAAAGAGCCAAAGGATTGAAATTCCCTTAATACTTTTGAAATATCTTTCCCCATTATATACCAATATTTTTTTAAAGAAATCAACTTGGAATCCATTAGGCCCTAGTGCATTATCCTTCTCCATACCAAATATACTAATATTAGTCTCTTCATATGAAAAGGGGTAATTAGCTAGGAATTCATTTATTTAGAAATCAAGGTAGGAATATTCAATAAGATATTTCCAACAAACTATGGATCCTCCTCTTTGTCTTTGGAAAATACATTTTGGAAAAAAATGGTTGTAGCCGTTGTAATATCCTCTTCTTGCTTCAAAACTTCTCTCATCTCCAAATTTATTTTCCTAATCCAATTTGCACTCCTATGTTCCAACATGGACATATGAAAATACTTTGTATTTTTATCTTCATCCTTTAGCCATAAAGATCTTGATTTTTTCCACCAAAAAGTCTCCTCCATAGAAAGTAAATTTTAAAATTAAGCTAAACTACTTTTATCCACCTTGTCTATCTCCCTTGATCTTCTCTCATTTTTTTACTCCACTTAAATTTCCTATAGCTCTTTAATTATGGACCTCTTTCTTTGAAATATATTTCCAAATTTTTCTTTGTTCCACTTCTTCAACTTCTTTCTTTTTTATGATTTTGAATTTATCTGATACCTAAAACATATTTGTACCAAATACATTCAATTTCTACCATTCCTTAATCAAACCTTATAAATCTTGATGACTAAACCACATGGCCTCAAATCTAAAAGGAATTCCTTTTGATTTCCTTTTCTCCATGAATTCAAACAAAATATGGCCATGATTTGATGTTACTCTTTGTAAAGTCTTCAAGCTACAACCATGAGCATTCTAGATCCAACTTATTGAATATAGGGATATGTCTATTCTATATTGAATTAATCCTTGTTTGATTCTTTTATTAGACAAAATATATTTGGATTCTTGAAGCTTTATGTCCATCAACCCTAAGGAAACAATGAACTCACCAAACTCTTCTATTATGTAAGAAGTATAGGTTATACCATCCATGCTTCTCATCCAATTAAAGAGTAGAATTGAAATCCTCTAAAATTAGCCAAGGTACACGTAGAGAAGTACCTAAGGATTTTAGGTCTCTCCATAGCCTCCTATCTATGGTCGAATATGAGCATACACATTCATGAATAACCAAGACAAATTTGATTTCTTACATGTAAACAAGGTCGAGAACCTATTTGCTTCTTGGATTAACTTTCCCTCCACTATTATTGGATCCTAGAGCATCCATAGCCCATGTGAAACTCCTTGAGCTGATCTCGAAACTCCTTCAATCTTATTCTAGATAGATTTTTTTATTTTGTCAAAATTATTGATACTTACTTTAGTTTCCTACAATAGAAAAATATCATCTCTAAAATTCTTCCTAAATTCCTTCATTACCCTTTGCTTTGATGGGGCATTTAATCCCTAAATATTCCATGATATGATCATTTTTTGGAATATTGTGGTACTTTCTCCCTAATCAATTTCAATGTATGTTGTGTGACATTAGCTACTTCTTGGGCTGTTTTTCAAATTCTCACCTTTGTACTTTTTGGTCTTCCTAGAGTTTTACTCCTTTATAGATCTTTATGATGCTTATATTTATTTGCATAGAACTTATGCCCTCCTTGATTTGCTTCACTATTGAAAAATATATTTGTTGTTTCATAATCTCTCTTTTACTCTTCTTCATTTTTCTTTTATTCACTACCTCTTGGAAGCCATATTCTTCTTCTAAAGAGGACCAAATATCCTCTAATTCTCCTTCTTGTTCATTGGGTAAGACTTCACCCTCTTCACCACCCCATTGAGTCTCTCTTACCACTTCCTCCTCTTCCCCTTCTTGGAATAACCTTGTTTCCTCTCCCTCTAATATCTGGTCCACTTCATTAGGAGTATTTTATGCTTGAACTCTCTCTATGACAACCAGTAGATTATGTTCTATTTGTTGATGGGCCATATTTCCTTTATCATCTCCTTATTTTTTGATTTTTTATTCATTTAGCTTACTAGAACTGCAAACTTGTTTTAATTATCTTCTCTTATCTTGTAAGATTATCCTTTCTCTAATAGAGCTGGTTTTTCTTTTAATTGAAACTATTTTCTCTTCTATATCTAAGTATTTCCCTTCTCTTTTAACTCTTTTCACTCTTAACATTTAACTTGAAAGTGTCTTGCCATTTTACAGCCATAGCAAATTAACATTCAGGACTTATATTACATTTCTTATATCCAAACTCCTCCATTTGAGACTAGTCTAACTGTAGTAGGTAAGGATTTTGTGAGATCTACATTTACAAAAAAATAAGAAAAAATCATCCTTGATTTTTCCCTTGTTGTTGGATTAAAATTTATCAATTTTCCCATTGATTTGGCTATTCCTCTAAAAATATTTTCATCCCAAAAAATTGTTGAAATTCTAGGTAGTTGAACCTAAATAAGGGCCATATTAATATTTTTTGTATTTGGGTTAAATTTTGGAGTCCATTTTCTTATATAAATAGCACTCTACTCAAAAACCCATGGCCCTTTCAACAAGACTAAAATTGTCTCTTCCTAACTTTTAAAGTTGAATAATAAAAACCCTTGTTCAATGCTACAATTTTTGGTCCACCTTTCACTTGCCATTTTTTATTCACTCATATAATAATTATATCCAACTATGGAAGGATACAAATAAATTTTCCAACAAAAGAGTTTTCTCTTTCTTTCAAAACTCTTTAAATAATAGTCTATGGGATCCTCAACATTGGAAATTCCTCCACTTTTACTAGATCCAATTCAAAGCTTTCTCTTTCTAGGTTAACTACTCCCATCAATAATTTTGCCCATGATTGATGTGATCCTAGTTCTGGGGGAGTTGTTCCTCCCTAATTTACTTCCTTATTATCAGTATCCTTAGGTATTTTATCTTTATAAGCCATTTAGTTCTTAGATGTTTATTTCATATATGTTATACCCTCACTTGCTCCAAAACATTCATCATCATTGTTTGCTCTAAAAAATGTTGTCACTGCTTGATCCAAAAAATCTACTTTAATCCTTGTTCCAAAATATTTTTTATCAAGTTCTGAGGTGTAGACCAATTGGTTTGACCAAATACCACAAGGGGGGCAAAGGTCCAAGGTTCAAATCTTGGGCCTCATTGGACTGAACACTTGTCCCTTTCCTCATGATTTCAGTAATGTAAAATATTTAAAATGATTGTGGCATGGTGGTTATAGGGGTGGACTATGCAAAGAACTATGTGTAAGCATACTATGGTGGCCATAAAAGTTGGATAGCCTACCTGAATTCATGGTGGCTACCAATTCCACCATGTAAATTCAAAAAATAAATATTTGTTATCGTGGGCTTCTAACTGGAAAGTCAACAATATAATATTTAAAGTAAGAAGACTCCTTATCATCCACCCAGAGACAATAGTCCATCACATTTTTAGGAAATCCAATATGGGGGTTTAATCCCTCACCAATATGGGCCCCTTGCAATAGTCCCTCAATTTTTGGCATGATGATTTACCTAAGCCCTTATCGATGCAGTTGTTTTTGATTGGTCAAGATCCTATTAAAACCCTCCTCCCATCCCCTCCCTCGGGACCTTTGACTTCCAATAATTCCAAAATCCTTACCTTGATCACTAGCCTCACCATGTGTCCTCCATCCCTTCCCTTGCCCTATACCCCTCATGCCTACCTAGTCCACTTGGTCAACCTCACCCATACATTTCCCTTTCCCTATCACCCCTTGCCCTACCCCACTAGTCACCACTTTACCACCATTCAGGTGTACCCCTCCCCTTATCTCACCCATTTCTATTTCCCTAAAACCTCCCTTCATTGGTACATTCTCCTTCACGTGTTTGTATTTTAGATCTTACTCGATTTCCCTAGTGCGGTTATCATTGCTTTTCATGGTCTGTATGGTCGAATTAGCTCTTATAGTCTTGACCTTCAAATATTTTTTGGCCAACCTGGTGTGATCATCTGTGCTATATTAATTTCTTCTAGTCGAATAACTTCTCACATACATGGAATTAAGATCCTTCTTGAGTTCCTTGGTGTGATCATCTATGCCACCTCAAAAATCTCTAACAGATTCATCACCTTGAGCATTGTTAATTTCCAAAATGGTATTTTTTCCTATGCCACCATCACCAACCCTTCCCCCTTGGCTTCTTATCAATGTAAAAATTAGATTTTGATGGCTGGCACATGACCCAAATAGCATCATCCTTTAAAATCAACAATGGTCCCTTGCAAATATTTAACCACCTTCTTTGGCATGTGAGTTGAGTGTCCTTTTATTCCCTACCACTATGAAAGGACGAACCACATCACTTACCCCTTCATATTTATCCCTTGCTTCAAGTCCCCCAACCTTCATCATTATACCTCCATGGCCCTACTTGAGCCCTCTTTGCTTTAGCTTAACCCCATTGTTGAGTATATGTTAAGAAGCCAAAACTATTTACCCTTCCTGAAGAAGTTTGCTAGAAATGATGAAGTTTTTGATGAAATTGTCAACACTTGGAATGGAGGCCAAGTTACTATTAGGGGCCTTAAATTCTTGATCAATTTTCATATGCTAGCTGATTTTACAAGCTTCCAAATTGATGGTAAAACCATCAGGTGCAACAAGCACACTTTGGCGATGGAGAAGGAGTTTTTTGCTGACAAAGGTAAGGACCTGGTTGTGGTTGATGGAGAAGTAGATATAACTTTTCTTCCTGGCCCTTGGGATTGAGTTATGGATCTAATTTTACAGTATTTCATCATAAAAAAAAATTATGTCCTCCTTTGTAGTTTCCATCTGACCTTCTTGAACCACCTTAGGGGTATTAAAAATATTAGCATCCCATATTATTTGTACAGGTCCCTTGAGTTGTCCATCAACAATGTTAGGAGTGGAAATTTCTCCAGGCCCATCCATCAAGGTCTACATATTATCTTGTATAAGTATACCCTCAATTTTTACTCCAATAAATTTGTGATCTCTACCTCTCTAGCCCCTCTAAATCCCACTCAAAGCCCCAATCACCCCATCCCTCATGAACCTCTTGAAAGCAACAACCATGAAAATGCTATCCATGAGGTCCCTAGTGATGATAAAAACCTCAAATTTTTCTTCCTTTCTACCCTGAAGAAAACCCCCAGGTCTAAGGCCAAGGATGGATCTTTGTATGCTAAGTTTAAGTTAAAGGATAGGCCTATCAAATGTTCTTCATCCAAGTTTTTATAGAATCCTAGCCCTTCCTTTGTTTGTGCTTTCTCTAGCCTGAAGAAGTTGAAGATGGAGATGTCATCCCTTGGAAAGGCCAGTGAGCCAATTTCCACTAAGAAGCCAATTCCAAAGTACACTGATCCTCCTGCCAGCATAGTGGCCACCTTTTCAATGGCTACCAATTCATCCAAGGCTACGTGGACACTCTATAATCATATGGCAAATGTTTTGGATAAATTTCATGGCCACCTCAAGACTATATTCAAGGAGGCTATTGATCCTCTGAATTTTGGTGGTGGAAATTAAGTTACAATCCTCTGGTATGTGGGGTCTCCCTTTTGGATCCATCCATGTACGTCATTTTTGTTCTTTCGGTATCATCCCCATGGGATCTCCCTATTTGGCTGTGTGTTTCCTTGTAAGACAAGTTTTACCTTATGGATCACCTTGTGTTTTTTGTTCTGGGTTTGAGGACCTGTTGATTTTTTCCATGATATAATAATTTTTTAGGGCTCCTTTCAAAACCCACTTTTAGTTAAACTCTTTTACCAATCAAAAAATATATATTTGTTATCATGGCTTGCTCTAGAAAAAGTTTTGCTTCCACTTAATCCAAAAAATCTAGTTAACCCTTGTTCCAAAAAACATGAACTATATTCAATCTTAACACATATTGATATTTTAATAATCGGTATTTAATAAATATATGTACTTTAGGAATCATAAGTATAACATAATATATGGGCCACATAATAGGAAAAAAACTTAAAATTATTAAGAAAAAAATTGTACAAAATTTTAAAGTTCTATAAGAATGGACAAACAAATTGAATAAAACTCCTAAACATTTTGACTCATAAAAAAATGATTTATTGCATTTATTTATAATTTGTAAGTGTTATAAAGTTCTACATTAGAAGTTGTTATCTCAACTAAGTGTATTAGTCAAACTCCAAATGAGGTAAATTAGAGATGATCAAATATCCAATAAGTAATGGACTGAATCTTGTTGATGAACTCACATTAAAAATAAATAAATAAAATCTAAATCTTATCCCCATTCTTCATTTGTATGATGTTGTATATGTTAACATAATGAAAACTTAATTTTTTTAAAATTCCACCATTTAAATAAATAACCCTATTGAAACTTTATATCCTTCTATAATAAAATTTAGTAAACTATTCCTCATTATAATGTCAAGTTCTATATAATAGTTAGAAGAAAATTGAAATATAACCATGAAGCTATCATCAAAGTATTTACTTTCCATATATTTGCTAGTGAATATTTAAAAAATTCTTCTATATGTTAAAAACATTGTATAATACAATTTGAATATAATAATCATATACTTCATATGACAATAATGATTGAAGATATGAAAGTGATGCATTATTTGATTCACATTCTATAGATGAAGCTAACTTAATATTCACAATCTCATTGTTCATTTATTCTAAAAATTGGAAAGTGTGTGACATCCATCACTAGTGGTAAGAAAAATATTTTAAATAGAAAAACTATACTAATATACAATACTTAATTCGTGTGTTAATGTGTGTAAGCCAGAAAAATGATCAAAATCCAATCCTTGACTAAATGGAATTTATGGCTATAAAAATGAAGTATGGTTAACTAAGGGATAATCCACCTAAAATATATATGGGAAAATAATCAATGCTTAACTCTTTGGTCATCTAGACTCACTCTTATGTAGCCATGCAAAAACCAAACTCAAAATTATAATATGAATATTCAAATGATTATTTTCCTCAAAATTATATAATTTGATATCAATTGGATAATTATTTTCATAAAGCACAATTTTTTTATCCATCGATAACATTTTAATAGTATGTAAGTTATGAAATTCAGGGAAGTAAAGGCGGGAAAATGAGCTCTGGCGATTTTTTCCTCTGAACTAGGGTTTTTGGAACTTCGAAGAATCTTGGGCATCAGCTGGATTGCAGAAGCGCCTTCGGGGTACGGTGGTTCTGAAGGTTAGATCGGTGCCCCAGGAGGGTCCAATGGGGACTTCTCCGGCTCCTTTTCCAGGGAGTACCAGCTCTTACGCAGACTTGTTTAAAGAAAACTCCTCTCCAAAAAATGTCGAAGCTCAAAAAATGGCATACAAAATGCTCTTCACGGCTGCTGGGAATAGGTCGGTAGCACCTCGTGTGAATGGATGTTTGCCGCAGGCCGAAACCAGGCCAAAAATTGTCATTGAGCCAAGTATGGTTGAAGAATCAATCATCTACAGAGCTAATCACGATCTAATCTGCAAGTTCATGGGAATACGCCCTTCCCTGACTTTTTTGCACTCCTGGATCCGCCAAAACTGGGAGCCTCACGGTGAGTATTCATTGTGGTTTATTAGCAATGGATATTTTATTATTAGCTTTTCGTCTTTGGCCGATAGAAATAAGGCTTTCGAGTCAGAGAAGAAAAGTCATGGCCCGACAGGGCTATTTGTTCAGCCATGGAGAGTGGGATTCGATCCCCGAGTTGAACCTACTGTTGTCCCAGTATGGATCCGACTATATGCTCTCCCAATGGAATTCTGGAGTGAGCAGGTGTTGGCAAGGATTGGCAATTCTATTGGAAGACATTTGGGTGTTGCCAGAGACACACTTGAAGGGAGCATGGCGGTGTATGCAAGAATATGTGTGGAGATGGATCTCAGCCAGCCTTTGTCGACAGAGATGGAAATTGAACTGGCAGGTCTCTCCTGGATTCAACAACTAGACTATGAGGCCCTACCCTTTAGATGTAGGGTTTGTCACAAACATGGACATTTGGCCCATTTCTGCCCTATTAATATGAATGCTAAAATGGAGGCCCCTTTAGGAGTGCCAAACCTACCTAAAGAGGATAAGGCAACACTTAATAAAGATTCTAATAGGACCGTTCAGGGCCAGGAAGCTCAGAGAGAGGGTTTTGAACAACCCAGAAGAAAAATACGGACAAAGAAAAAAGAGGGAAAGGAGCAATCCCATCTCAGACCTGCCAATAGGTATGAGATATTTAAGTCACTGGTTGACGTGGAGGAACAATTTATGGAGGGCATGGAGGGTAGTAAGGAAACTTCTAATATTCCCGGGCAACTCCCTCTCTCTTCTCCTCCTGTCATACAACAGGTAGTCGAACTCTGTGAGGTATCACAGCCAGTGTGCTCAGGTGCTTTGGTAGTGCATAACCAGGAGCAGACAGTATCTCAGGATGTCAGCATGGGAATACCAGAGAAAAATAGGGAAAGGCCAACTCTGGGGATAACCCAGGTAGAAAAAAGATCAAAAAACAGCAATTCTCAGGGAGTAGGTAGAAGATCCAATAAGGAGTTGCTAGCAGCCCAAGGAGACAAATTGATCACGGGAGGATCGGTGAGGACAATAGACTCTTATTGCTCCCAGGGTAACCAATGATTATACAATCATGGAATGTGAGGGGTTTAAACAGTAGAACCCATCAATCTGTTGTTCGAAGACTTTTAGAGAATCGTAATACTAATTTTTTGCTTTTACAGGAGACTAAGATGTCTTTAGATCTTATGTCCAAAATAGTCAACAAAATTTGGAGGGGTGCTGGTCATATGGATGTGGCTGCCCAAGGTGCCTCAGGGGGGATTGTTACTCTGTGGAACTCTCTTGAATGGTCTGCAATAGAACATCTTGCCTGGAGGGGGTTCTCACTTCTCTTTTTAGGAATAATGTCACTGCGGAACATGTTCTAATCACAAACTTTTATGGGTCTCAAAACCTAGATGGTCAGAGGCGGCAGTGGAAGGCTGTGCATAACATGCGAACCTCAAGGGAAGATTTAGACTGGATTATAGCGGGGGACTTTAACGCTAAATTATCTTCTAGAGACCAGGAAGGGGGAACACCATTTTTGGACCCAGGGGACCGTTTCATGATTGCCCAAGTCCAGGCTTTGCGCTTGGTGGACATTAAATGTCCTGGCATTAACTACACTTGGACTAATAAAAGGTGGGAGCCACATAGCAGGAAGGTTAAGCTAGATCATTTTCTGGTTTCAGAGGAGGCGTTTGTAAAATGGAATATAAATTTTTAGATTTTAGAAGGCCCAGTTTCTGATCACTGTCCCATTCTGTTGGAAGGCGGGACTAGGATGGGGCAGCATCACAAACCTTTCAGATTTGAGAATTTTTGGCTTCAGAAAGAAGAACTTCGGGAGAAAATTCCATAGTGGTGGGAAGAAGGCCGCCCAGCTTATGGGAGAGCAATGTTCAGAATCCACAAACAACTACAATATGTCAAAGCTCAGTTGAAGTGTTGGAGGCGTGCTAATAAAACCGACTTCCAAGCCCAAAGAGCTCCATTGGTGGCCAGATGGGATGAGGTCCAAAAATAGTTCAGAGAAGGAGTAATTACAGACCAGCTCAAAGCCGAGGATGACGCCTTGCGTACAGCGGTTGAGGACATTGACAACCAGGAGGAGACCTATTGGAAGCAGAGAGCAAGAACCACCTGGTTATTAGAAGGGGACAAAAATACAAAATTCTTTCATCGGATCGCTTGTGCTCGAAGACAGATGAATAAGATGGAGGCCCTTCAAGATGAGAACGGTCATTCCTTTGATACACTTCCAGGTATACATTCCCATGCTATGGATTATTTTTCTAAGATTTTTAAGGAAAGTGTGGTACAAGATGTAGAGGCCCAAAATGAAGTTATTTCTCTCATACCTATTGTTATTTCTGAGGATGAAAATCAGGCCCTCCTCAAACCCATTGATAGAGATGAATTGAAAACTGTGGTCTTTGGAATGAGCACTGGTAAAACTCCTGGTCCAGACGGTTTCCCAATTGAGTTTTTTCAGGCTTTCTGGGACTACTTAGAGGAAGATGTTAGGGTTGTTGTAGAAGAGTCCAGAGAAAATAAGAGAATGCTTAAAGCTATAAACCACACTTTCATTACCTTAATTCCAAAAGGGGAGGAGGGGGTTCATATTTCAGATTATAGGCCTATTGCCTTATGTAATGTGTTGTACAAAATAATCACAAGGGTAATGGCTGAGCGCCTAAAACCTCTTCTTCACAACATTGTCTCCTCTGAGCAAGGGGGTTTTGTTGAGGGTCGGCAGATTCTGGACGGGGTGGTTGTGGCCCAGGAAGCAATCCATTCAATGCACACTTCTGGGAATAAAGGGATGTTCATAAAACTGGACATGTCAAAGGCTTATGACAGGGTTGAATGGAGCTTCCTGGCTAAAATGATGGCAGCCTTTGGTTTCTCTCAGGACTGGATAGAGTGGGTCATGAGCTGTGTCTCTACCCCGACTTACTCTGTTCTAATCAAGGGCCTTCCTTCGCAACCTTTTGGAGCTTCTCGGGGTCTACGCCAGGGGGATCCATGTTCTCCTTATCTTTTTCTCATTTTGGCTGAAGGTCTTGGCAGACTTTTCTTGAGGAGAAGACAACAAGGTAGATTATTGGGTATCAGGGTGGGTGACGAAGTTTTAACGCACCTACAGTTTGTGGATGACACTGGTTTGATGGGAGTGGCCAGCTTCAGGGAAGCAAGAATGATTAGGGATACTCTTAATGTCTACCTCAGGGCTACTCAACAGGTCATTAATGACAAGAAATCCAAAGTGGTCTTTTTTAATCTGGAGCAAAGGCTTCAGAACAGAATTTTAGAAATCCTGGGATTCACTAGGACTTCTCTCCCAGTGGTTTACTTGGGGGTCCCCTTGCACTTTAAGAAGCTAAAATTAGACACATGGAGGAATCTATTGGAGTGTATCAAGGACAGAATTAATCACTGGTCTCACAAGTGGTTAAGTTATGGTGGCAGATTAACGTTCTTACAGTCAGTCATTCAAGCCATGCCAATTTACAAATTCTCTATCCTGGCTGCCCCGTTTACAATATGGAAAGAGTTGGACAGGATGGCTAGAAAGTTTTTGTGGGAAGGAGCAAAGGGAGAGAGAAAGTGGGCCTTAGTGGGCTGGGACAAAGTTACCCAGCCCAAGGTTAAAGGAGGTCTGGGTTTGAGAAAATCTAAGCTGAATAATAAAGCTTTGGCTGGAAAGTTGTACTGGAGATGGATCTCCCAACCCACCTCCCTTTTCAGTAGAATCCTAACTAGCAAATACCTAGGACAGGCCAACCCAATCGATGTTGCTCGCATCCCCCTGGATGGTCCTGGGTCCCTAGTTTGGCAGGCTCTCAAGGTAGGGTCTCAGGTTGTCAAAGACCGCTTATTTTGGAAAGTGGGAAGAGGGGAGAAGGCTCGTTTTTGGACAGATTCTTGGGATCAGTTCCCACCCATCATTGCTGAATTTCCAGAATTACTACCAATAAAAGTAGCCATTGAAGCCAAGGGATGGATCCGTATTGAAAGTTATTTCACAACTACTCAGCTGGGGGAGTGTAAATTTAAGCAGTTCAAGAAGTTGGATGAGTGGCCCATTCCAATCCCTCCGGATTTGTTGCCTATCATGACTAAAATTCTGACAGAAATATTTCTTACAGGGGGAGACGTGGAGGATGAATTAGCCTGGGGCTTTGGGAGTCATGGCATCTATACAGTAAAGGACGGATATGACAGCATTCTCCCAGAGCCCCCCCTCACACTTTTTAGGTTGAGGACTGGAGGAAAATCTGGCACTCTAAAGGTTGGCCGAAAGTTAACTTTTTTGCCTGGCAGTGCATGCACAATGGAATCCTCACTTTTGATAATCTCAGATCAAAAGGTATCATCGGCCCTTCTCAATGTGTACTTTGCTACAAGAGCGAGGAAACTGTTGACCATTTGTTGTTTGGTTGCCCTTTCACCCGACAGATTTGGCTGCGTTGGTTTGCTTACTTTAAAACTCAAGTAAGTGGTGACCTGAACCGGATGAATATCTGGGCAAAATGGCAGAAAGGTAGATTCAAATCTAAAGCTCTTCGTTTTGGATGGGAGCTTGGCTTAAGCTTTATCTGGTGGCAAGTATGGCTGGAAAGAAATGCCAAAATTTTTAGAGAAACTTTCACTGCTCTAGACGGGGTTTGGCAGACCATTTGGAGCAAGGTTACCGAAACTGTGGCTGTTCATGCTGAGGAGGAAGCCCAAATTGGCACTGGAGCTTTGGAAGAACGCCCCGAACTGCAAGAGGGACAGGACAAAAATTGTTGGAAACCTCCCCCTGAAGGTTGGATTAAAATCAATACTGATGGAGCTGCAAAAGGCAATCCGGGTAGAGCCGAAATTGGAGTGGTGTGCCGGAACCATGCTGGGACTGTGCTCTATTGGGAATTGCAAGGCCTGGGTAGATCCACTAACAATGAAGCCGAAGCCATTGCCATCAAGTCTGCTTCTATTTGGGCAGTGAAACATGGCCACCGCAGGATTATTCTTGAATCAGACTCGCAAATAATGGTTGGAGCTCTTGACTGCATGCGGAACTTTGATCTAAAAGCTTGGAGGTTGAGGGCTCTTGTTACCCAAATTAAAGAATTATGGAAGGAATTGGAGGACGTGATCCCAGTTTATGCGAGTAGAGATTTGAACAAAGCGGCTGACTTTCTGGCTAAGATGGGTGCGGAAAAGGAGGTTGGAGTTCAGTTGCACAGTGACATGGATATTGAGGATGAGGTGATTAGACAAGGTCTGGAAAGGTCCCTGAGCCATTGATCAAAGATAATGCAAAGGGAGGAAAGTTGCGCCATCGCGGTCGCTGGAGGAAAGTTGTCGCGATATCGCGACATGTTGTGCCGTCGCGGTCGCTGGAGGATAGTTGTCACGATATCGCGACATGTTGCGCCGTCGCGGTCGCTGGAGGAAAGTTGTCACGATATCGTGACATGTTGCACCATCGCTGGTGGAAAGTTGTCATGATATCGCGACATGTTGTGCCGTCACGGTCGCTGGAGGAAAGTTGTCACGATATCGCGACATGTTGCGCCGTCACGGTCGCTAGTGGAAAGTTGTCACGATATCGCGACATGTTGCGCCATCGCGGTTTGGTGGAAAGTTGTCACGATATCGCGACATGTTGCACCATCGCGGTCGCTGGAGGAAAGTTGTCGCGATATCGCGACATGTTGCACCGTCGCGATCGCTGGAGGAAAGTTGTCACGATATCGCGACATGTTGCGCCGTCACGGTCGTTGGAGGAAAGTTGTCACGATATCGCGACATGTTGCGCCATCGCGGTCGCTGGAGGAAAGTTGTCATGATATCGCGACATGTTGCGCCATCGCGGTCGCTGGAGGAAAGTTGTCGCGATATCGCGACATGTCGCTTCGTCGCGGCCAAGGGAGGAAAGGTGTCGCGATATCGCGACATGTTGCTTCGTCGCGGCCTAGGGAGGAAAGGTGTCGCGATATCGCGACATGTTGCTTTTTCGCGGCTAAAGGAGAAAAGGTGTCGCGATATCGCGACATGTTGCTTTTTCGCGGCCAAGGGAGAAAAGGTGTCGCGAAATCATGACATGTGGTCCAAGGAGAAAGGCCAAGAGAGAAAAGGTGTCGCGATATCGCGACATGTTGCTTTTTCGCGGCCAAAGGAGAAAAGGTGTCGCGATTTCGCGACATGTTGCATTTTCGCGACCAAAGGAGAAATGGTGTCGCGATATCGCGACATGTTGCTTTTTCGCGGCCAAAGGAGAAAAGGTGTCGCGATATCGCGACATGTTGCTTCATCGCGGCCGAGAGAGAAAATGTGTCGCGATATCGCGACATGTTGCACTTTCGTGCCCAAAGGAGAAAAGTGTCGCGATTTCGCGACTTGTCGAATTTTCGCGGCCAAAGGAGGAAAATGTCGCGATATCGCGACATGTTGCTTTTTCGCGGCCAAAGGGGAAAGGTGTCGCGATATCGTGACAGGTTGCATGTTTGCGGCCTAAGGAGAAGTATAGTGTCACGATTTGGTGACAATCTGCATCAACTGTCCATGCCGACCCCCTGCTAGCTAGTTAATGGTTCAGGAGATTTGGCTCCATTGCAAATCTTCTTCTACTTCTGTAAGCTTGTGTTCTCTCTGATTTCGGATGGGAAGAGTCTCTTCCCATATTGTAATTGTTCTTTGTTTTAATACAAGTTTTTTCAAAATTTTCAAAAAAAAAAAAAATAGTATGTAAGTTATATTTCTTCTTCATAAAAGCATACATCTTATATTCTCATTTTGGTTGTATGCTAGTCTCATCTACATTCATCTACATTCCATGTGTTGAATCATAGATCATGATAATAGGTTTTGTATACTTTTGAGATGATGTCATAAACTATATTCATAATGGTTATACATATTTATGGATCTATCCGTTTCTAGGAAAACTATCTTTGAATGTAATGGTCCTAGTTTAATAAATATGGAAAGCATTAGACTCTAGTAATTTCATCTCCAAAATATCACTCAACCCTTCCAACTAATAGCACCAACCAATAATATCTTGCTTCATTTCATATTCCAATATAATTGGTTGGCCCTTTGTCACAGTGACATTTATATCATTTAACTAGTAAACTAAAGTTCTAGATGGTATGCTTTATTTTATTATTATAATATTTAGTTTAAAAAATTAATATTATTTTATAGACTTATACTAGGATCATTGAACTTAGGGATTTTTATAGCTACCCCAACATTTACTTGGACAATCATTTGTTGAGTTGGGTGACTTTTTATTTACTAACCATTTTCTTTCTCATCCTCACTAATAACCAATCTTGTTCACTTTTTGTTAGCATCCAAATGCCTTGTTCTCTTGATTTTACTTCTTTAACAATGCCTTTTTCTAGTGACTATATATGGACTAGATGGTACATTAGGCACCTAAACACAACAAATAATAAAATTCTAAATTAATATAAATAAAAAATTATGGTTCATAGGAAAAGGGATATGTATTTAAAGACTAAGACACCAACCATTACGAAAAATTAAAAATAATTGATATATCAAGATTATTCCAATGGTTGTAAGCTATAAAATCAAATGTGATGCAAAGGATAAGAAGAAATACAAATTTCAATCACAAATTGAATACAACATCATAAACTAGATTAATAGATTAATAGGATTGAGATCAAGTTGTATTAAAGTGTTTGTTTGTAAATGTTTCCTTAAATTGTTGTATTGGATTTTGAACAAATGCTTACCTCCTCTATATTTTTCTAATGATGGATGCTTATAATTATTGTTATATGTTATATTGTATGATATTTATTCATGATTGATAAATATTTATCATTTTAAATAAAAATATAAAAGAGAATGTAATTACAATAAAAATAAACAATTAAAATAACTATAAAAATTAAAATTCAAAATTTAATACAAACTCTAATTATATAATTATAATTATTTAGTAAGTGTATTGAGTCAATTGCTATGTTGGACTACTTTCCAAGATAAGAAATTGGGTTCAACATTGTGTAGACTTTGTGGTTGAATCCTTTAAATTCTTTAGATGCGTAGGTTAGCTAAAGAAACCCAGTTATATCCTCCTATGATAAGAGGACATGCCAAGTTGCATTTTAAGGAGCCTTCAAATCTATTTTTTTTCTTTAGTATTTACCTTTTTATCCATAATGCATATATAGTTCAATTATAGTGCCTAACTAGAATAAATTATAAGTCATGCTAAACAAAAACACATATTATCTTAGCATTAATGCCCTCCTTGTAGAGAAGCATTAAGAAACTACCTTTCTTCAATGGAATAATGCATATTCTAATAACTATGATATGACCAAGCTATAAAGACTAAATTTTTGATCCATGTTAAACCTATTGGGGACATTTCTAAAATCTTGTCATCTTCTATTTTTTTTGTGTGGAAAATATCCCATAAGGGATTCCACTTTCGGGTAAGACCCAAGGAGGTAGGGGTATCTCTTCCACCAAAATCACCCAGGGATCGCACCTGGACTACCACCTTTGACATACTTAAGGAGCAAACCTGAAACAATAAAAAATAAGAACACACAAACACAAACACAAACGCACAAGGAAAAAAAAATTGCTCCTCAAGTGTGTCAAAAATATAAAACACAACCAAACACACACAAAATAAGATAAAGAAACACAATATGAACCACACAAAAAATACGAGAAAAACATAAAAAATAAATAAACATGACAAAAATAATATAAATAAACAACCAACAAAAACATGAAAAAAACACAACCAAAACCTTAAAAAATAATAAAATAAAATAAAACAAAAAAATAACCAATAATAGAGAATAAAAAAAACATAGAAAACACTCACACACCAAAAAAAAAACACCAATTAACACAAACATACAGAAACACAAGAACAAGAAAAATAAAAACACAAGAACAATAACAAAAAACACACAAAAAAAAATACAAAACAATAAAAACACAATAACAAAAAAAAAAATACAAAAAAACAAAAAAAAAAAAACAAAATAAAAGATACACACACCTCAAAAAACTAAACTACTCTGACTGTACCAAAGAGAAGCAAAAATAAAGTAAGAAGAAACTAGGTATCTCTAGAACTAGAGCCATCCAAAGAAATGATAGAGAGAAGAGCTTCCCTTATTTGTGAATCCCACCATCTAGGAGGATGGCCATAGCAAGTAAGATCATGTTTGTCCAAAGCCCAATTAGCTAAAGTATCAACACTCTTGTTCTGATCTCTAACCACATGATTGTAGTCAACTTTCAAAAATCTCATCTGGATTAACTGAATCTTCTCAATAATGTTTTTATTCTCCAATCAACCTTATGATTCTTATAAGGAGTCTTCAAAATATTAATCATGAGTTGAGAGTCAGACTCAACTAGCACCTTTTCCCAACCAACCTTAGTAGCCTCTTGAAGGCCTCTAAGGATACCATACCCCTTAGCAAGGTTATTGGAAATAATACCCAAATTCTCATCAAAAGTAAAAACCAAGGAGTCATCTGAATGTCTACCAATTTCTTCCACACTAGCTTTTCCAAGGTTTCCTCTAGAGGCTCCATCAGTATTTACTTTTCCAAAAGCCTTAGGAGGAGGTTGCCAGTTCCTTGTCCTATTCATCTTGCAATTGCTCACATTCCCCTTAATATGGTTTCCCTTAGAGAAGTTAATCTTCAATCTTTGCATCTCTTGATCCCATATTTGGTGGGAGTTTTGGGGGTGATTAAGGAGCTATTGGACAGATTCAACTAAGTTGGAAATGGTATTTTGCCAAATATAGTGAATACCCTTCCTATCTTGATTAAAAATTTGACTTTTCTTTTCATTCCATATATTCCAAAGACGAATGGTAGAACCCATCCAAAATAATTGCCTAATAAAATGATTGACACCCTTTTGTTTAGGCCATCTTCTCATTTAGCTTTGACAATAACAACTTTATTTTATGGATACTCTTATCAAGATGATTTTGAACAAAAAATCATATAAATAAAATGTAAAACCAAAATTTCTAGCATATTTCAATGACTAACCAATATGAAGTGCATAAATGAAATTTAATAGCATTAGATCCTTTTTAATACTTACTTGCTACAAACCATTTGTGACCTTTTAAACTTCCAACTTATATGACACCTTAAGAGGCTACTAAAAATGTTAATAGAATCATTAAACTATTGTTTGTGGGATAGTCAAGGGATAGTATGAAGTTGGCATTTACCATATTAAATCATATATTTTCTTAGTTATTATTATTTTCTTAGGATTTCTTAATTACCTAAAATTTTTGGTAGAGATTTGTTAGCCAAGAAAGATGTTTTACATAAGGATCAACAAAAAGCATAGTTAGGTGAAAAAGGAAATAAAATTCTAGAAGAAAGGAGTCAATGAAGTCAAGCATCTCTAAGATTCAAGTACAATTATATTATTCATATCATGTAAACTCTTTTTATTTACAACTACTTTATTTTATTTCTATATCTCATGATTGCCTTAGTCATTTTTTTAATATTACATTTATTTTACTTTAAAATTCACTATACTAGTCATGTGTGTGCCTGTGCATGCATGCCAAATATCTATCCTTTAAACCCTTCATCATAGTGATCTACCTTTTAGATCATATATTACATTTCTTACTTATCTATTCAAGATTTGTTATACCTAATGTGGGCTCATACTAGTGTTACAAATAATTTTTAATGGTATCTAGGAATTTAATTGAGTTTTAGTAAGATGTATCAAATCCACAATAGTAAAATTTTCTCATAAAGATTTTGTATCAATACATTATTCAATTATGGGCATCAAATCAAGTGATGGACTTTGTGGGGACATTGGTAGGGATTGCTCTTGGTTATTGAAATCTAATTTCATATCCAAGTTCATTATGCTTTCCTTCATCCTTTATGTTAGGTAATTTTAGTTAGACTACAAACTCTTTTTGGTAACTTCAACTCATAATATTTTTGGAAATATTAGAAACTTGAAAACATGAAAAATAAAGGATTGTACTTAATTTCTTGATTATTTTATAATTGAATTAAGGTTGTAATTTTTTAATTGGATTAAATTTATTATTATAATGCATGGCCCATTTATTGTTGCTTCTTTTTGTGGAAGGTGTTCATTTTTTTTTTATGTTTTTCATACCTTTTTATAGTATTTTAGATTTTTCAACATTGATTTTAAATCACTAGGTTTGAATGCCTTATTAGATGCCTTACTTTCCAACTCTATCAAATTTTCCCCTTTAATATTTGTAGAGGGGGAAAATTACCCTAACTCATACGACTCTTGGTTAGATCTATTGGGAGCCAAGGTAAACCATGGGGTTATGTTATAAATCTACACTGCATGGGAAAAGGGGGAAGGGTTCACCAGGAATAGTTGTAGGACTCACTCCAAGTCTGGGGTGGAATGTGTTTTGATGTACCTTTTTAGCATGCACCTATTTTTGACCTTTCTAAAACTGCACTATGGAAAGGAAAACAACAATACAAGATACAAGATGCAAGAATACAAGAGCTAACCCTAGAATTATTCTTTGCTTGAATGATCACCAATAATAGGACTATAAAACAAATCATTTGAGCAAGTATCCAAGAGAAATATATAAACAATATCAAAAACCTTAAATGCACACTAAATGCCTTTATTGTTTTAAATATATAGAATTTTACTCATGCTTTTCTTTATTTTTTATCTATATTTTGAACAAAAATGAATAGAAAAGCAATCAACAAACAACCTAGATATCTACTAGGGAACTTATTTGATTCTATGGTTGTTCCAAGCTTATTTTATATCCATTAATGTACCATAGCTTCAATCTTACAAAATAACTTCGCAAAACCCTCAAAAAGTATGATCAATGTTAGGGGCCTGTTTAGGCCACTGTATGACTATACTTGGAGGTGCAACAATCAAGCCTGCTAGGTCCTTTTAGCTATCCTTTAGAATACAAAAGCAAAAGTTATTTTATTTGGAATATGAACGAATAAAATATAATGCATTAGAATGGTATGATAAATATAGTGCAAATTGTGCAATTATAATCTAAATATAACATGAAATACAAATCTAGTATTTGGAGGTAAAATTCTACCCCAAAGCTTAACATAGTTGAAATCATACCCTATGAAGGGTGGCCATGATTTCATTGATGATGAAATCATGCCCTATAATTACAAGGCATGATTTCACAATGGAAGGAAAATATAATAGAACAATGCAAATAAACTAACAACAAATACAAAATTAGTGATGCATAAATGCAAATGAGAAAAAAAAACCTGGTGGCAATAAAAAAATAGACAAAAGGATGAAGACCTCCAATATAGTAGACTCCTGAGGGCTCTAAAACTTATCCACCAGGGTAGCAACACACAATCAATGTATCAAAAGAGATCTCCACAAAACTAAACAACTTCAATAAATTACTTGGTACTCTTAGTTGCTTGATTAGGACTTCACATAGGATTGTTAGGGGAAAATAAGAGGTTCAAACCCTATATTTATAAGATATTTGAAATAATAATGGGCAAGAAAACCAAGTGAAAACCAACATTGAAGAAGATCAAATTGAAAAATTGGGGTTTTCTAAGAGAAAACCCTAGCTAGAAAAAATTGTGCCTTGTAAGGGATGATCATAATTTCACCAAAACTAGGAAAAAAAAGGAGGAAAATGAGAGTGAGAGAGGTCCAAACTTGCTTTGGGAATGTTGGAGGTTCTCTCTAAGGGTCTAAGGAAAATGACTCACTCAAGTGGGTCAATTTTCCACATCTACATTTTACCCCCTCTTTGATGCATTTATGGTATAATAAATGCATTAGATAAATATGTAGACACCTATGGGTGAGGGATAATAATAAAAAAAAAAGGATTGGTTGATTTAGAAAAAAGGAGTGGTGCAAAAATAATCTCATTTCATACACTTTCTTTTTTACACGTAAATCAAGGAATTTGGGACATTAATGCCTCTTAGGCCAAGGTACCCCCTCAAGTTTTGAAAGGAAGGCAAGATTCCTTATGAAAATAAAAATGATAGATGCAAAAGAAATAAGACTGAAACAAATAGAAAAGAAGAGAAAGGAGGAAAATAAAAGCAAGAAAGTAGGAGGAAGCATGAGTGTGTACTCATGTGTGCTTGTTATTATTATTATTTGCATGAATGGGGAACACAAACATAATCAATGCAATGAACCTAAATGGATGGTTGCAAAATTTCTTCTAATTTTCCTTTAGGACAAGGTCCTCAATGTCAAAAGAATGGTTGCAAACTTTCTTAGAGTAATATCACTTGAGCCTTTTCTAATAGGCTTGCAAATACTCTAAGGCATGAATGCACTTTTCATCCAATAGCTCCAATTGGTGTAAATGATCTAAACTATAGTCATCGCTGACTAAGGTAACTTGCAACAAGATGTGGAATGAGGGAACATCGATCTCAAAAGGAAATACCACCTTAGACCCATATACCAATGTTGGCAATTTTGGGTTTGAGATCCTAGCTTCTTGTCTATGAGTTGTCATTGATGTCAAAATGAACTAACATTAATGTCAAGAAGATTTATTGGCTTCAAAGGTTGAAGATTCCAAAGAATATTTTCTAGAAGATTTCGGAGAGATTCCATGTGGCAGATGAAAAGGTTTTTATCAAAACCATGGCGGGTTTAAGGGTTTTTATTAAAACCAGGTGGATGCATTAAGGGTTTTTCTCAAAACCACTCTTAGCTTAATGCAAAGGTTGGAGACACTTATTAATTAAATAACTTAATTAATAAAACCTTTTAAGGTTTTTTAATTAATTATTTATTTGATTTAGTGATTAAATTATTTTAATAATTTAATGGGTTCTCCACCTAAGGTCTAAGGTCTAAAAGACCTTTGATTATTTTTTAAATAATCAAAAGGGTTTCATAAACCCTAAAGTTGTTTCGAAGGTGCCAAAATAATATTAATTCAAAAAGTTCGAATTATCCTCCTACCGACGTCATGCATAGCATGGAAGTTTGGCTATATAAGCCATAACCTATAGTCCAAATCAAAGGTGTAAAAGAAATTTGAATTGCGCAAATTTTGGGAAGTAAAATCTACGGCTATCATTTTTTTGCCATGTTTATCCGCCGCCAAAGGGTTAAGGAGAAGGAGACTCTTGCTAGCCTTCAAGCTAGTGTCATTGGCCTAGTGGCAACGACTATCCTACGAAGGTGCTTGAAGGGAGGTCAAACATTCGACTCCCACTGTGGAGTGTGAGAAGAGTTTTTGCACTCCGATTTTTTTTTGGAGGCACTGTTGATCCGCGATTTTCGAAAGCATTTTTTTTGGGTAAGGTTTTTTAAATAAAATTTGCATTTTTGTTAAATAAGAAGTGGTTGGGAAGATTTATTTAAAATTATTTTTAAGGTTAAATGCTTTTTTGGAGATATAAGGTTGATAGTGTGTGGTTGAGATTTTTGGCTTGATTGTTGAGTGAGATTTGCTTAGAAGCTATTATTCCTTGAGCATGGTTTAATTAATTTGGAGAAATAAGGTGTAAAAGGATATATTTTTTGTATGCTTTATATTTTTGGTAGTTGAATTCTAAGGATTGGAGTCATAATGTGTTTTATGGAATAAATATTTTTGTGGTTAGTTTTATGATCTAACCCTAACTTGGTGGCAAAGTTGAGGGTGGTGTTGGTAACAGGTTGAAGAACTATTCTCTTCTTCCTCAAACAAACGTATGGGCAACTTCTTCCATGTATATTGTTGATGGTGTATTTTTTAAAATTGAGTTTGGAGTGAAAAGGTTGTCTACTAGGTATTCTTGTTGGTGTAAATCCCATTTTCTGGATATTGAAGATTATTTATGCATTAAAATCATTGATGAGTTTTTTGGGTGAATGCATAATTCTGGTTTAGGAAGAGGACACATTTTTGCACTAGGGTTTATGTTAGTAATTCTTGCTACTTGCTTTGAGTTGGTGAAACCCTTAGTTGGTTGTTTTGAGATTGATGGTTGAGTTGCTTCCATAGAGGTTTTTTTGACAGAGGACAGAGTTGAAGTGGTTCTTTGAGAAGAACTTGAGGACATTTTTGACAAGTCTTTGAGAAGGCTTGTGTGCAGCAGAGATTGATTTGTTCAATATTTATGATTTGAGCTTGGGACATATCTGATAGAGTGAGGAATACTTGTGCTGGACCAACTGACTGTGTTTAGTACAGGTTGATGAGTTGTTGTGGAGGTGATCAGTGAGGACAGAGGTCTCTTGAGCCTGAGCATTGAGGACAGGAGGTCTTCTGTGGAAAGGAGTTCCATGTGCTAGTAGAATAAGAGGTAGGTGATCTTCTAAAGTATCATTTCCAAAGCTGAGGGGAATGATTCTCCTTTGGGCAGGAGGCTCATAAATTCGTGAGGGGAAGGATTCTCCTTTGGGTAAGAGGCTCATAAATTCATGAGGGGGGGAAGGATTCTCCTTTGGGCAGGAGGCTCATAAATTCATGAGGAGGGGAAGGATTCTCATTTGGACAGGAGGATCATAAATTTGTGAGGGGAAGGATTCTCCTTTGGGTAGAGGCTCATAAATACTTGAGTAGGGGAAGGTTTCTCCTTTGGGCTGAGGCTCATAAAAATTGTAATTGGGAAGGATTCCCAAAGAACTTTGAGAAATATTTTTAGAGAAAATTTTTGTGGATGTAGCCCATGTTGGGTGAACCATGTTAAAATTGGTGTCTCATTGTGTGTTGCTTTATGCATTGCTATTGGTTCATTGCTTTGTGAAGTTGAAGTTAAATAGAGAAAGTAAAAAGAGGTCTTATATTGTTCACCCCCCCCCTCTCAATATAAGCTTGTGTTCTTCAACCAAGACATAGGGTTAGGCACCTATGGGAGTATGCATGCTAGTACAATAAGCCCACAAGGCAAGATAAAGCTAGATATGCTAGTCACAACCAGACTTAAAAATCAACTTTTTCAAGATCTTGATCAGATATTTATTGGATGCTTTGGTTTATATATTACCTTAAGGGTAATATGGAGTTGACCACCTATGTTGAATATCATATTTAGCACAAATTTTATGAATATCCTTGTTCTTGAAATGTGTGTAATTATCAAAAAAACTCATCAAATGAATATTGAACCTACAAAGAATTTGGTCGAAGATGAATTTGGAAACCTGAGTTCTAGTCACTATGGCCAAGAGCATGGCTTTGATCCATTTAGTGAAGTACTTTTCACTATTATGATAAACTTATGATCATCAGATGATGTTGGGTTAATATTCCCTATAATGTCCAATCCCCACATAGATAATGGTCAAGAGGAAGAAATAACTTGAATGTTTAGAGAAGTATCATGGACAATATTATCTTGGTGTTAACACTTGTTATAGCATTGAATGTGGTCACATACATATTTATTCATGGAAATCCAATAGTACCCCATACAAAGGAGCATTTTAGAAATAACATTACTACTAAAATGGCATCCACATGATCCTTCATGAGCCTCACTAAGAGCAAGTCAAGTTTCATCAGAGATAAGGCATCACAAGAGGATGCCTTCAAAATAATGTTGATACAAAGTATAGCTAATTATAATGAATAATCATGTTTTTTATGTAAAATATTATGTTATTGCGATCTAAACCATCAAGCATAGAACCATCCATAAGAAAATTAAATATGTCAGTATACCATGGTTCAAATGGGGCATCTCTGATGGTCAAAACATCTAACGAGACAAGATTAAAACCAAGCAATGTGGGATTCCAAATTTATCTAATGTTAATCAGAACCTGATCATCTTCTAAATCTAGAAGAAATAAGGATGTGATAGCAGCCATGGCATCCACATGGTAGTTGGAGGATCTAAGGACAAACTCTATGGTTACCTGGTCAAAAAAAGATAACAACTTGGTGATAATCTCTTTGTATAGTTTAAGTTTATCATCCTAATTTTGATAAACATCATGAATCTGATTGACCACAATTTTAGAGTTACCATAAATTGAAAGGACCCTAACCTGCAAGGCTAGAGCTACTCTAAGACCAAGGATCAAAACTTCATATTCTAAAGTATTATTCGTGCAAGAGAAATGAATCTTGAAGGACAAGGGAATGAGCCATTTTTATGGGTTAACTAAAACAACTCTAGCACTAGCACCCTTCATATAGTGGGCTCCATAAAGAAATAAAATCCAATACTCTAGCTCTTCAACTTCAATGTTGAAGCACTCAACGCTCATTGGTTCAACATTCTAGTCTTCATGGAGGTCAATAAGAACTAGTTTTCTCATTTCCATAAGAAAGAAAAGCAACTTTTCAAAGATATAGATTCTAATGATGATTTTATTATTTATACATGCCATTTGATCAAGGATAATAATAAATTAAAAATTGAGGAGAATGATAAATTAAAGTTTGAGACTCTAATGATTAATTGTTTTTATGACAAAGTAGATTTGATAATGTCAGTTTATCCTTCTTGTGAATCTACAAACATGCTTCCCATCATAGCTAACATTGATGATGATGAAGACTATAACTTTTAAAAAATCATAAACTTGTTTAAAAAGTTAAGGAATCTAGAACAATTGATTTACAAAATGAATATGTGGCTTGGTTGGATGTGTCTTCTAAATTGATGACAAACATGGATTATAAAGAAAAGGGTCTTGGTAAAAATGAGGAAGGTATTATAACACCAATTGAAATTGAATAATGACCAGGATACTTAGCTCTTGTATTTTATGGAATTCTTGTGATTAAAATATAAAATCTAAAGAGGGCATCAATTTTTTTAAAGTATAGATAAATTATATTAAGAGAAAACATTCAAAGGAGAACATGATAACAAATTTGTGTATTTTACAAACAACACAATGAAGATAAAGAATATCAAACATATTTGTTATGAAGGAGTTGGTCGCTATTCAAGTAAATGTTGGAACTTGTATCTAAGTAAAATATGTAACAGATGTTATCACTTTTTTTCTCGTTACTATTATAAATATACTATTAGGCATAGTAAAAATAATTTTGATTGGATATAATTCAAAAATCAAAAGCATGCTAATGTTATATGTTTTCAAAAAAAGAGCTAAATTGTTTGATTAAATCTTTATAACTTCATAAAGAAATAATAAGATCTAGTTGTGGTGTTGAAGTACTCCATTGCATTTCATTTGATATTTAGTAGCTTAGCTAATCAATTTTAAGGGGTGGTTATTTGTTGAAAAGGTATGATCTATGAAAATCTTGTAGCTAAAAATTTGTTAGGACCCCATCCTAACATTATTTTTGTAATTCTCAATTGCTTATGTAATGACCCACGTCCAATGTGGGAACCCACTTATATTATTATTTTGTAATACTTTTGTAATGGTATGTGGCAAGTAAGGCACCTAGAAAAGTGGTTCCCTTTCATGTAACCGTTATCAAGAATGTAACTGATGTTTGGTAGAAGATTCTAGCTCAAGTGTCATTTTTCACATAAACCAAATCTTGATCTTAGGGTTAGGGTTGCATGAAGTCTTTATTTAAAATATATGAAGCCATGTATGAATGTATATTTTTGCAAGTTAATAAAATATTTAAGGAGGTTTCCCCCTCAAAGAGGCCCATGATTTTGAGTTATTTTGTGAGATTGTTTCAATTTTGCAATTACTTTTTGCATAGTGTTATTTTGTTATTTGATGCATTTTAGTTATTTTATAGTATTTTATGTTAGTGAGTCTATTTTCAATAGTAGGTTCTTAACAAGTGGTATCAGAGTGTTTTACAGGGCCGAGTTCTACTGTGAAAGCGATAATTCTTTCCCATCCACTCCAACTATTAGGTGTTATTTTCCTATGTTTTTTATTTTTTGTTTGTCCTTTATATATAAAAAACCCATTAAAAAATTATAGTCTTTTTTTAGTTGAGTAGGTTAGAAACCTTATTGCAAGGGTTTTAAATATTTTAGAGGAGTTATCATTATTGACTAAGCTATATAGCCCATAAAGCATCTAGTGAAGTGAGGGTCAATCAAGCTCAAATACCTAGGCCTTAGATAGCACATGCACATGGATTTGAGCTCCTATGTATCTTTGGGTATTTAGGGAGACCATCTAGCTTTAAATAAAATTTTATAGATTAGGAATATTTTTGGTCTTATACTATCCATAGTGCAAGAGATATAGAATCCTCAAATATTAACCTCTAGTACTGTTAGAGAGGTAGATAGTGTGCTCAAAGGTATGTGTGGAATCCTCCTTGGGTAGGGCCTGAAATATTGGTATGAGCAATATTTTTCATCATTGTGGTATAACAAATGGAATGGGGGTATTACATACTCCTTTGTCTAGCGTACCCTGATTCTATTTAAAACTTCAACCTACAAAAATAAAACCTCTCTGTTTTGCTAAAATTGCAAAGTTTCCCCACAAAAATGAGCATACAAAGGAAGACTTCCCTATCATAGAAATAATTTACATGCACCAAAGAGTCTGGATAGAGTATGCAAGTGTTTGAGATAGTCATGAATTATTTTAGTAACGTTTGTGTTAGTGGTAATAATAGTCAAGTAAGTGGTAGTACAATCAGTTCAAAAGTGGTAGTAATAATCATCTGTAGTAGTTAGAAATTAGAGGGTTATTAGTGACAAAAAAATAACTAACAATGTCAGTAACTTCATAGCATAGAGAATCATAGGATCAGTCTTAATAGTGTCAATAATTGTAATACAAGTGATATGGACAAAGATAGGATAGTGACAAGAGTGGTTAGTAGTCAAAATATACAAGTCGAAGATAGATGATACAATACCAAACTTTAGAATCCAATCTCTGGGGAAGAAATTGACCTCAGTAATAGACTCATAAAAATAGCAGTAAAAAAAGTCTAGGGTGCCCAAAATTAGTGTTTTAGGATATAGCTTATTGTGACCATATTTTCAAGCTAATTAGTTTGATATATAGCACCCAAACACTTTTTTGGATATATTACTAAAAATAGTAACCCTTGCAATCATAGTTCTATTTTTAGTCACTACTAGTCACTCAATTCTCACCAAAATGGTTGCTAGAACTCGTGGATATCAAAAAGTGATGTACCAAGAACCTCATAGGGTAATACAATTACCAAACAACTTAGTACCATCCTCCAAGAAAATTAAGCATTATGGGAAGAATTACAATCTTTAAAACTAACTACATTATCTCCAAAATAGAAATTCAAGAATAGATTCACAAAGTAGAGTCTAAGCTTCAAATTGACCCACATGTTTTTGAGTATCATGATACTAAACAGTCAGGATGAGAAAAAGGAACCCTTAGGGAAATGAGAGGTTTTCACTCCCATTTTTATTGTGATACTACCTTAAAAATGCCTAAATTGAACTTTTCTAAGTTCAAGGTGAAATACATAGTTGGGTGGTTATATTGTGTTGATCAGTTCTTCTAACTCCACAATGCTCCTATTATTGGGTCAAGATGAATTTTTTCAATCTTGAATTAGAAGCTTTACAATGGTACCAATTATTTCAACATACCATTATAAATCCTTCTCGAAAAGTTTTAAAATCATAATTACTCACTCGCTTTGGCCTTATTGAGTATGATGATTTTCATGGAGAACTAACCAAGCTGAGACAAACTTCTATAGTTTGGGATTATTAGAATCCGTTTGAAATTTTGATTAACAGAACCAAGGGATTGAATGAAGGTTTTTTAATGAGTTGCTTCATAAATGGCCTAAAGTATGATCTTCAAGTTGATGTTAAGATGCTTAAATCACAAAAAGTGATGCAGTACATAATCCTAGCACAGTTGGTCGAATCAAAATTTTTAGCTCAAATAAGGATACATAAATTTCAACCAACCAAACCCTCTTTTCCTCCCAAGTTCATGAGTGATCTGTTAAATAAATTTATCCCCTGAAAATGCTTGGCCACTGAGGAAATAGATGCTCGATGAGCCCAAGGGTTATGCTATAATTGTGATGAAAAATATGTTAGGGGACATAGGTGTATCCAAAACAATTTGTTCCTAATAGATGTAGAGAAACCCACAAGTAGTGACCATAGTGATGATGAAGTAGACACAACCAAAGAACATCCTTAAAATGAAAAGGAAATACATGAAGAACCCCATCAAAAAAAAAATTCCATGCTCTTGCATGGATTACTACGCTACAAAAAATGAAATTTGTGGGTTTCTTCAAAGGTCAATTCCTTACAATCCTTATTTATTTAGGTAGCACACATAACTTTATTGATCCTTGAATTGCCAAGCAGATCAGTTGTTACATATACACATGTAATTCCTTTGAGGTTATGGTAGAAAATAGAGGGACCTTACCTTGTAAAGGTAAATATCGCAATGTCAAATTAAAAATTAAGGATTATGAACTCAAACAAAATATGTTTATCTTTCAATTAGGGGGATGTGATGTTGTGTTAGGAACTCAATTATTGGGTACCTTGGGCACCATATCATGTAATTTTACAAAATTATGGATGTAGTTTTTGTAGAATGTATAGGTGTACTCTCTAATGGTCTAGGGAAATGACTCACTCAAGTGGGTCAATTTTCCACATCTACATTTTGCCCCCTCTTTGATGCATTTATGGTCTAATAAATGCATCAAAGAAATATGTAGACACCTATGGGTGGGGGATGATAAACAACAACAAAAAAGGAGTGTTTGGTTTAGAATAAATAAGTGGTGCAAAAATAGTGTCATTTTGTACACTTTCTTTTTTACACATAAATCAAAGCATTAGGGACATTAATTCCTCTTATTCTAAGGTTCCCCCTCAAGTTTTAAAAGGAAGGTAATATTCTTGAAGAAACTCAAGATGGTAGACACAAAATAAAGAAGAGTGAAACAAATAGAAAAGCAGAGAAAGGAGGAAAAGTAAAGAAAATGTAAAAGCAAAAAAGTAGGAGGAAGCGTGAGAGTGTGCTCATGTGTGATTGTTATTATTATTTATTTTTGCATGCATGGTGAACACAAACATAATCAATGCAATAAACCTAAATGAATGAGATGGAATGATGTGAATCTAGCTAAATGCAATGCATCTAAAATGTAAAAAAAATTGAAATGCATGGGTAAATGAAAATAAATCTTTGAAAGGACAAGGAAAAAGAAAAATATCCAAAACCCTACGAGGGTGTATGCTTGTAATATGGACAAGGTAGAGTTGAACCTACTATGGGTGTAGCACTCGCTGAAATGGATTAAAGAGAAATAGATGTACCCATTGGTATGTATACCTCACAAATGGTTGAATGGAGGATACCCCTCACTTGTGACCATGAAGCTATCTCCTATAGGGTGTGTTGTGTGCAAGAAAGTGATGATAAAAGTGAGTATTACTTGATAGGGGTGTGGTGTGTGCAATAAAATGTATGGATATGACCAGTGGAGAAAAATGAGAACCAAATCCATTGACCTAGATAAATATAAGCAATGAAAACTTTCAATATGAAGGAATATAAAAGAGATAATATGGGTAGATGAAATGATGGAAATGTGTGAAGGTGGGTTCTAGTTTGGGGATTTGTTAAGTACCAGAGCCCTAGTGAGAGTGCAATGCATGTGAGCTATGACCTAACTAGGTGTTATCACTTGCCATTATCACGGATCTATAAAATCTATATGATCAAGTAGCCATGCAAATATGAATAGGCAAAAGCGCACTTTATGACAAGCAAAAATGCAAACAAAACAAAATGTCAGGTAGTCATGCAAAATGTGATACGTAATCATGCAAAATAATCAAGCAAATAATGATGCTATATTAAACTATTCTAAATGCAATTCATAATGCATATGATGGATCATGCATTATATATCTTGATCATCTTCTAACTACAAAGGAAACAAGGATGCAATAGCGGCCATGGAATTCACATGGTAGTTGGAGGATCTAGGGATAAATTCTATAATTACCTAATTGAATGAAGACATCAACTTGGTGATAATCTCTTTGTATAGTTTAATTTTATCATCCTAATTCTGGTAAAATTCGTTAATATAAATGACCACAATTTGAGAGTCACCATAGATTGAAAAGAATCTAACTTACAAGGCTAGAGCTACTCTAATACCAAGGATCAAAACTTCATATTATGTAGTATTGTTTGTGCAAGAGAAACAAATATTGAAGAACATGGGAATTAACTATTTTTGTGGGGTAACTAAAACGACTCTAGCACTAGCACCCTTCATGTAGTGGGCTCCATCAAAAAAAAAATCCAAGACTCTAGCTCTTCAACTTCAATGTTGAAGCACTCAACACTCATCAGTTCAAAATTCTAGTCTTCATGGAGGTCAATAAGAAATAGTTTTCTCATTTCCATAAGAAAGAAAATAAAAAAAATTTAAGATATAGATCCTAATGATGATTTTTTTATGTATACATTTCATTTGATCAAGGATAATGATAAATTAAAAAACAATTTTCATTGTTTATTGAGGAGAATGATAAATTAAAGTTTGAGACTCTAATGATTAAATGTTTTTATGAAAAAAGTAGATTTGGTAATGTCAATTGATCCTTCTTGTGAATCTACAAACATGCTTCACATCATAGCTAACATTGATAATGATGAAGACTCTAACTTTTAAAAAATGATAAACTTGTTTTAAAAGTTGAGGAATATAGAACAATTGATTTAAAAAATGAGTATGTGGCTTGGTTGGATGTGTCTTACAAATTGATGAAAAACATTGGTTATAAAGAAAAGGGTATTGGTAAAAATGAGGAAGGTATTATAACACCAATTGAAATTGAAAATAGACAAATATAAAATCCAAAGAGGGAATCAAATTTGTTAAGGTAGAGATAAATTATATTAAGAGAAAGCATTACAAAGGAGGACATGATAACAAAGTTGTGTATTTTACAAGCAAGACAATGGACATAAAGAATATCAAGCACATTTGTTATGAAGGAGTTGTTCATTGTTCAAGTAAATTTTGGAACTTGTATCTAAGTAAAATATGTATAGGATATCGTTTGTTTCTCATTACTATTATAAAGGTACTATTAAGCATAGCAAAAAAAAAATTGATTGGATGGAATTCAGAGATCAAAAATATGCTAATGTTATATGTTTTAAAAAAAGAGCTAAATTGTTTGATTAAATCATTGTAACTTCATAAAGTGAGAATAAGATCTAGTGGTGGAGTTGAAGTACTCCATTGCCTTTCAATTGATAGTTAGTAGCTTAGCTAATCGATTTTAATGGGTGGTGATTTTTTGAAAAGGGGTAATCTATGAAACCCTTACTTGTAGTTAAAAATTTGTTAGGACCCCATCATAATATTATTTTTTTAATTCTCAATTGCTTATGCAATGACCCATGTCCAATGTGGGAATCCACTTATATTGTTATTTTGCAATACTTTTGTAATGGTGTATGGCAAGTAAGGCACCTATACAAGTGTTGTCCTTTCATGTAACCATTATCAAGAATGTAACTTATATTTCATAGAAGATTCTAGCTTGAGTGGCATTTTGCATGTAAACCAACTCTTGAGCTTTGGGTGAGGGTTGCATAAGTCTTTCTTTAAAAGATATGAACTCATGTATGAATGTATCTTTTTGCAAGTTAATTAAATATCGAAAGAGGTTGCCCCCTCTAAGAGGCCCATGATTCTAAGTTATTTTGTGAGATTGTTTCAATTTTACAATTACTTTTTGCATAGTGTTATTATGTTATTTGATGCATTTTAGTTATTTTATAGTATTTTGTGTGAGTGAGTTTATTTTCAATAGTAGGTTCCTAACAAGTGGCATCAAATTGTTTTCCAAGGTCAAGTTCTACTGTGAAAGTGACAATTATTTCCCATACAATCCAACTATTTGGCATTATTTTTCTATTATTTTTATTTTTTGTTTTTCCTTTATATATAAAAAACCAACAAAAACCATAAAAAAAAAATTATAGTATTTTTTTAGTTGAGTAGGTTAGAAACCCTACATCAAGGGTTTTAAAATATTGTAGAGGAACTATCATTATTGGTTAAGCTAGATAGCTCATAAAGCATCTAGTGAAGTGAGGGGAAATCAAGCTCCAATACCTAGGCCTTAGATAGCACATGTACATGGAATTGAGTTCCCACACATCTTTGGGTATTTAGGGAGAAAATCTAGCTTTAAATAGAATTTTATTGATTAGGAAGCTTTTTGGCCTTGTATTATCCATAGTACATGAGACATAGCATCTTAGAATATTACCCTCTCGTACTATTAGAGAGGTAGATAGTGTGCTCAAGGGTATGTGTGGAATCCTCCTTTGGTAGTGTTCTAAAATATTGGTTTGAGCACTATTGTTCATCATTGTGGTATAACAAAGGGCTTGTGGATATTACATACTCCTTTGCCTAGCATACCCTAGTTCTATCTAAAACTTCAACCTACAAAAATAAAGCCTCCCTATTTTTCTAAACCTACAAATTTATCCTATTAAAATGAGCATACAGAGGAAGACTTCCCTATCATAGAAAAAATTTACATGCACCAAAGAGTCAGGATAAAGTATACAAGTGTTTGAGATAGTCAAATTATTTTAGTAATATTCGGGTTAGTGGTAATAATAGATGGGTCAGTGGTAGTACAATCAGGTCAATAGTAGAAATAACAATCATCTATAACAGTTAGAAATTATAGGGTTATTAGTGATAAAAAAATAACTAACAGTTTCAGTAACTTCATAGCATAGAAAATCATAGGATTAGTGTCTGAATAGTGTCAATAATCATAATACATGTTATAGGGATAAATATAGTACAATGATAGGAGTGGTTAGTAGTCAAAACATACAAGGCAGAGACAAATGATACATTACCCAACTTTTGAATCCAACCTTTGGGGAAGAAACTGGCCTCACCAATAGACTCATCAATATAGCAGTAAAACAAATTCTAGGGTGCCCAGAACTAGTGTTGTAGGATATAGCTCATTGTGACCATCTTTTCAAGCTAATTAGTTTGATATATAACACCCAAACACTTTTTTGGATATATTAATAAAAATAGTAACCCTTGCAATCATAGTTCTATTTTTAGTAAATCACTACTAGTCATTCAAATCTCACCAAAATGGCTACTAGAACTCATGGACATAAAAAATATATGGACCAAGCCACCTCATAGCTTGATACAATCACCAAACAACTTAGTACCATCCTCCAAGAAAATCAAGCATTATGGGAAGAATTTACAATCTTTAGAACTAACTACATTGCCTCCAAAATAGAAATTCAAGAACATATTCACAAAGTGGAGTCTAAGCTTCAAACTAGCCCACAATATTTTGAGTATCATGATACTAAATAGTTAGGATGAGAAAAAGGACCCCGAAACAGGAGATTTTTACACCCATTTTGACCATGATACTAACTTCAAGATGCCTAAATTGGACTTTTCTAAGTTCAATGGGAAAGACATAGATGTGTGGTTATATTATGTTGATCAGTTCTTCTAACTCCATAATATTCCTATATATTATTGGGTCAAGATGACTTCTTTCAATCTTGAATCCAAAGCTTTGCAATGGTACCAATGGTTTCAACATACCATTATCAATCCTTCTTGGAAATTTTTTGAATCATAATTACTCACTCACTTTTGCCTTATTTAGTATGGTGATTTTCAAGGAGCACTAACCAAGCTGAGGCAAACTTCTATAGTTGTTAGTCTTACAATGGCACTAAGAGAGGGGGGGTGAATCAGTGTAGCTATTTCAAACTTAAAAACTTAACTCTTAAATCTGAAGCAATGAAAACTTAAAACCAGATAAAACAAATATCACATGAGAGCATCACATAACATAATATGTAACGAGGTTCACTAGTTTTGGCTACTCCTCAAAAATAGACTGCTTGGACACCCATCCAAATCTAGCCTTTACAAAGCACCAACTTTACAAACAATTTACCAGCACCCACTGGAAGGAGCACCAACCCCTAATTTATCTACACCAACATAAAGGAGCACCAACCCCTAATTTATCAGCATCGACTAGAAGGAGCACCAACCCTTAATTTATCTGCACCAACAAAAAGGAGCACCAACCCCTGATTCAAAGCACCAACTCAGAATTCTATTTTGAATATTTTTGACATAAAAATGCCTTCGCTTTTACAAGACCCCGATCGGTCTATTGCTTTCTCAACATTGCCCACTCTTTACACAACACACACCCTGCTCACTCGCGTCCTGCGCACTCTCTTTCAATAGCACTTTCACACTCTTTCTACAGCACTTTTTCACTCTGAGTGACAACTTTATTCCTCCATGCAACTGCCCTTTTATAATCAAATTGTCTAACAATAACTCCAGTTGTAACTCCATATTTTATTTCTCATGCGCCACTTGCCAGTTGTAACTGTTCTATTAATATTCTCTTCTGCCACTTTTCAATTATAACTCCTTCTATATGTAACTCCTTTTGTATATATATAGTGTGGGAATTATGTTACATGCAATGTATATCTCTACCATGACTGTACGTCTTCTTGATCATGACTTCGTATTCATTTTTTTGCATGCATGCATTTTTTGATTCTATTTATGCGACTGTTCGATTTCTCCTTCTTCGACAATTCTTAAAATAGCTTGCATGATTTCTATCTATAAGTACACCTATAACTGTCACACTGACTCCAGTTAACTGTTTGTAATCGTTGTTGCAACCTGTCGCAAAATCATGACATTTATGTCTCTTTGTACTCTTCTCACCTTCTACTCACAAAAACATGACGTGTCACGATATCGTGACATTTTTGGCCTCCTTGTCCACTTCTTTGCTTGCACCCACGAAAACCAGACATGTCATGAAATCATGACATTTTTTGCTTCCTTGCACTTCTCTGCCTTTCGCCCATGAAAATGGAACATGTCGTGAAATCGTGACACTTTCACTGCCTTGTGCCTTTTCTGTCTTTGGCCAGCGAAAACACATGTCACAAAATCGTGACACATTCGCTGCCTTGTGGCCTGCGAAAACACAACATGTCGCAAAATTGCGACACATTCACTGCCTTTTGCCTTTTCTATCTTCGGCCTGTGAAAATACATGTCGCAAAATCGTGACACATTCGCTGCCTTTTGCCTTTTCTATATTTGGCCCGTGAAAACACAACATGTCACAAAATCGTGACACATTCGCTGCCTTGCACATTTTTTGTCTTTGGCCCGTGAAAACACGTCGCAAAATCATGACACTTTTCCTCCTTGGCGCTTTCTCTTTGAACCTATCGCAAAATCGTGACACTTTCTCTCTTTAGCGCTTTCTCTTTGAACCTGTCACGAAATCACGACACTTTCTCTCCTTGGTGCTTTCTCTTCGAACCTGTCATGAAATCACAACACTTTCTCTCCTTGGCGCTTTCTCTTCGAACCTGTCATGAAATTGTGACACTTTCTCTCCTTGGCACTTTCTCTTTGATACTGTCATGAAATCGTGACACTTTTTCATCTGTACAGTCCTTCTTGCAAATTGTCATGAAATCACGACACTTTTCTTTGTAAGCTCCTTCTCTCCGAACATGTCACGAAATCATGACAGTTTTCTTTGCCTATGCCTTCTCTCCAAACATGTCATGAAATCGTGACAGTTTTCTTACTTGCCTTCTTTGCTTCCAACATGTCGTGAAATCGTGACAGTTTTTCTACTTGCCTTCTTCTCTGACAACATGTCGCAAAATCGTGACAGTTTTTCCACTTGGCTTCTTTGCCTCCAACATGTCACGAAATCATGACAGTTTTGCCAACATTTTCTCTCTCCTTCGATATGTCGTGAAATCGTGACAATTTTGACAGCATTTTCTCTCTCCTTTGAGATGTCACGAAATCATGACAATTTTGACAGCATTTTCTCTCTCCTCCGAGATGTCGCGAAATTGCGACAAAAAACATGTCGCGATATCGTGACATGTTTTCTTACTTGTCTTTTTCTTTGATTTTTTGAATCTGGGCCACTTTTGTCTTCTTGGAAATTCACTATATACATGTTCTGATTGACCTCTGAACTCTTGTCCATTGCATCAACTGCATCAACTGATCTCTCTGTCTGTGCTGACAACAATGACAATACTTTTGCTACACCTTGCACATCAATCTCCCCCTTTGGAATTGTTGGCAACATTCATGCAATCTCCTGTAATTCTTCTCCCCCTTTGACAATAATACCAAAGGGTGGCTACAAAACTCCCCCTAGGTCCATGCACAACATTCTCAGGCAAAAATTATTACAGTTAGCAAAAAGCATAAACATGAGTAATAAGATAAACAGATGCATAAATGCTCCCCTTGAGAATTTGATCCCGATAGCTAGTCAATTCTTAGACTATTCTTGGGAATATGTGACCACTTCATTTCACTGTTTGACAACATCATGATAAGCATAATAGGCATTAATCATATCTATCTTCAACTATGTTGGTTGTTAGATCTCTATCCATTGAGACCCTGTTCTCTGTACTCTGTCAATAGGCTCACACAGAACCTGCTTAACAAGCTCACAAGTCCTCACTAGAACCTGTCCAATTCAGCTCACAAGTCTTCACTAGAACTTGTCCAAATCAGCTCACAAGTTCATCAAGAAAAACTTGCTTACAATGAACCCACAAAGAGAATTGTTAGAGACCCAATGTGATTCATCAACCTCATAGAAGCATAAAGAGAATTTTTATAGACTCAATATGTTCTATACTTGACTCCCAATCTCAATATTAGCTCAATCTCAATCTCAAAATAATAAGATAGATGTAGTATGCTTTTCTCAAGAACATGAAACACAACCCAACAATTGCCAACCATGCAATAACTCGTATAACAATGATACTCATGTTCTTTCCACAACCAATATCTTTTCTCAACCATTTAGGGCTTTAACAACAATGCTTATAGACAAGGTTTAACCAACATCATTCAACTCAAGATTAACCTTGAAGCATTCAACCAATCACCGCATGAAAAGGAAACTAATAGACATCCTTTTCCTTCCAAAGGTATTTGAACAAAACAACCACCAACATAAATCACCAATGCAAATAATAACTTGCTCAAATCAATCTCAATGGAGTAAGCCCAAATCATGTATCAAGTAAAGTATTAACTTGATCAAAACAACCTCTATGAAAGCAACTCAACCATCAATCTCAAAATAGCCAACTAAGGGTTTCACCATCTCACTACAAGTAGCAAGACTTACTAACATAAACCCTAGTGAAAAATGCTTCCTCTTTGTTTGAGGAAGAAGAGAATAGATCTTCAACCTGTTACCAACACCACCCTCAACTTTGCCATCAAGTTAGGGTTAGATCATAAAAGTAACCAAAAAATATATATTTATTCCATAAAACACCTTATGACTCCAATCCTTACCTTACTCGAACTCATACTTTTGGACCGTTACCTCTAGCGTTGGAACCTCAATCTACGTGCAATAAACAACTCTCGGTATTCTGCTTCCTCAAGAAATATCTCGCATTCCTCAAATAATGCAAGACTTTCTTAGGTGCATAGGCATATTGTCCTCCTTGGTGCTTCACCACCTAGATGCTATTCTCTCAATGTCTTTGCCTTGCAAGTGCCACTTTGCACACTTGACCAACTGGGAGCTAGTGCCACTGTTTGCTTTGACTATGGCATCTCTTTGATAATGGCTACTTCTTTAGAGAAAATTAATGCTCTCTTATACCAAACGATGTGTTGAATTTTTGGTTAAGAAACGCATGCCTTCTCACTCAGAACACGGATTCTATTTTATCTGTAGGTTGGGAATGTTACAGGCTTCAAAACCAGCAACTGCCATCTTATGCTTTCATGATACGTTGACCTGTGCTGCATGTTCTATCCTAGTTAACGCCTATCAGCTGCTACATCAAAAACCTAGTTGTTCACCATGTTGTTTTGCTGAGGCACATTAGTTTGATACTATCTCCACAAACATCTACAAGAACTGGAACACATTTTGACAACTATACGACAACTCCTTGACTACTTTCCTTTCATCCTCAGATAATTACACAAATACATAGGAGCATTAAAATAACCTTTAACATTGCTCCCCCTAAGGATGTGCTACCTAGAGCTGCTTAGTGCAATAGAGGAGTAATATCCTTCTGTCCAAGGAGACATGATTTCCTCTCTTCTTTCTTTCTCTAAGATTTCTTGAACTTGGGCTTGAGTTTTTCAACTGCATCCCTATTTTGAACCTTTTCATGAATTTGAACATTTCTCTTGGGTGGTTGTCTCTTGTACATCCTTGATGGATGATTCTTTTCCTTTCTTTGATGCACATGATTTCTTCCCTGTCTGTGTTGCACTCTTTGAGTCTGATGAAATCTACGGTTTTGCCTTAGATTAGATACAGAAGTGTTTGGACAAAACCTTGCTATGTGCCCGTGACCATTACATTTAAAACATTGCACATGTTTTATTCCTTGTCTGTATTGAATTTTGTGTGTATGATGAAATCTATGTTCTTGCCTTAGATTGGATACAGAAGTGCTTGGACAAAACCTTGCAATGTGCCCATGGCCATTACATTTAAAACATTGCACAGGGTGTTCACTTAGAGAAGCAGATGTGTTTTTAACAGCATAACTTTTTGATCTATTGTTCAGTCCACAATAAATTGCCTTGTGACCATAGCAGTTGCATTTAGAACAATAGCCATTAAAAGCATTATTATTAAAAGAGTGAGAGTGAGAGAACCTCTTTTGCTGTGGTTGCTTTGTTGTAGATCTTATTTGATGCTTTCTTCCTTTTGAAGATTCAGCTTCAACCTTGAACTTCTTCTTCTCTGCATATTTGGAAGATGAGGGTTGTTCAGCTTCACACTTTCCTTGCCTCGATCCTTTAGCCGTGAGCTTCTTATTTTTTGTACTTTTGGAAGATGACGGTTGTTCAGCTTCATATCCAAGACCAGACTTAGCCGTGGAGCTTCTTTGTTGCTTTATCATTTTATCTAGCAACTCTGTGCTCTTCTCATATTGGAGATTTACATTGGCCTCTTCTAGTTGTTTCTTCAATGAAACAATCTCTTCTTCTTGTTGGCAACAAACAGTCTCTTTCTCATTGATTTGAGACCTAAGAATATCTTCAATCCTTTTGTATTGTTCTACTTGCAGCTTTAGATCAACAATAACTTTGTTAGATTCCTCTTCACTTGTGTTGCATACATCATCCAGGTGTGTCTTCAAGGCTTCTTCTGATTTCTTGGCCTTTTGAACTTGTAGGAAGAGATCTTCAATATCATCTCCATATTCTTCTAGTTTCTTGGACATTATTTTGTTCTTTTTCTTTTCTATACTCAATTCTTCAAGTGCGGCTATCAACTCACCTTTTAGATCTACTCAAATCTCCAGGTTTTCATTGCATACTTTAGAATCCACTTCTTCTACCTTCTCTAGTTTAGTTTTCTCTTCCATAATAACTGACACTGGCTGAGATGGCTTTTTGGAGGAGGATCTATTCTTCTTATCCATTGTGAACTAAACCAAGACTGATTTAGCCTGAACTGGAAACTTGGCTCTGATACCAATTGTTAGTCTTACAATGGCACTGAGAGGGGGGGTGAATTAGTGTAGCTATTTCAAACTTAAAAACTTAACTCTTAAATCTGAAGCAATGAAAATTTAAAACCAGATAAAGCAAATATCACATGAGAGCATCACATAACACAGATGTAATGAGGTTCACCAGTTTTGGCTACTCCTCAAAAATATACTTCTTAGACACCCATCCAAATCTAGCCTTTGCAAAGCACCAACTTTACAAACAATTTACCAGCACCCACTAGAAGGAGCACCAACCCTTAATTTATCTGCACCAACAAAAAGGAGCACCAACCCCTAATTTACCAAAGACTGACTGGAAGGAGCACCAACCCCTAATTTATCTGCACCAATAGAAAGGAGCACCAACCCCTGATTCCAAGCACCAACTCAAAATTCTATTTTGAATCTTTTTGACATAAAAATGCCTTCACTTTTACAAGACCCTGACTGGTCTATTGCTTTCTCAACATTGCCCACTCTTTACACAGCACACACACCCTGCTCACTCGCCTCCTGCGCACTCTCTTTCAACAGCACTTTCACACTCTTTCTGTAGCACTTTTTCACTCTGAGCGACAACTTTATTCCTCCATGCAACTGCCCTTTTATAATCAAATTGTCTAACAAGTAACTCAGCTTGTAACTCCATCTTTTATTTCTCATGCACCACTTGCCAGTTGTAACTGTTCTATTAATATTCTCTTCTGCCACTTGTCAACTATAACTCCTTCTATATGTAACTCCTTTTGTATATATATAGAGTGGGAATTACGTTACATGAAAAGTATATCTCTACCATGACTATACGTCTTCTTGATCATGACTGTTCGTATTCATTTTTGTGCATGCATGCATTTTTTTATTCTATTTATGCGACTATTTGATTTCTCCTTCTTCGACAATTTTTAAAATAGCTTGCATGATTTCTATCTATAACTGCACCTATAACTGTCACACTGACTCAGCTTAACTGTTCGTAATCGTTGTTGCGACCTGTCACAAAATCATGACATTTTTGTCTCTTTGTACTCTTCTCGCCTTCTACTCGTGAAAACATGACATGTCGCGATATCACGACATTTTTGGCCTCCTTGTCCACTTCTTCGCTTGCACCCACGAAAACCAGACATGTCACGAAATCGTGACACTTGTCGCTTCCTTGCACTTCTCTACCTTTCGCCCGTGAAAATGGAACATGTCACAAAATCGTGACACTTTCGCTGCCTTGTGCCTTTTTTTTCTTTGGCCAGCGAAAACACATGTCGCGAAATCGCGACACATTCGCTGCCTTGCACCTTTTTTTTCTTTGGCCTGCAAAAACACATGTCACAAAATTGCGACACATTCGCTGCATTTTGCATTTTCTGTCTTCGGCCTGTGAAAACACAACATGTCGCAAAATCGTGACACATTCACTGCCTTTTGCATTTTCTGTCTTTGGCCCGCGGAAACACAACATGTCACGAAATCATGACACATTCGATGTCTTGCACATTTTCTGTCTTTGGCCCGTGAAAACACAACATGTCATGAAATCGTGACACTTTTCCTCCTTAGCGCTTTCTCTTTGAACCTGTCGCAAAATCGTGACACTTTCTCTCCTTGGCGCTTTCTCTTTGAACCTGTCACAAAATCGTGACACTTTCTCTCCTTGGCGCTTTCTCTTCGAACCTGTCATGAAATCGTGACACTTTCTCTCCTTGGCGCTTTCTCTTCGAACTTGTCACAAAATCGTGACACTTTCTCTCCTTGGCGCTTTCTCTTCGATCCTGTCACGAAATTGTGACACTTTTTCATCCGTACAATCCTTCTTGCAAATTGTCATGAAATTGCAACACTTTCCTTTGCAAGCTCCTTCTCTCCAAACATGTCTTGAAATCGTGATAGTTTTCTTTTCCTGTGCCTTCTCTCCAAACATGTCGCAAAATCATGACAGTTTTCTTAGTTGCCTTCTTTGCTTCCAACATGTTGTGAAATCACGACAATTTTTCTACTTGCCTTCTTCTCTGACAATATGTCACAAAATCACGATAGTTTTTCCACTTGGCTTCTTTGCCTCCAACATGTCGCGAAATCGTGACAGTTTTGCCAGTATTTTCTCTCTCCTCCAATATGTCATGAAATCGTGACAATTTTGACAACATTTTCTCTCTCCTCCGAGATGTCGTGAAATCGCGACGATTTTGATAGCATTTTCTCTCTCCTTCGAGATGTCGCAAAATCACGACAGAAAACATGTCGCGATATCGCACCAGTTTTCTTACTTGTCTTTTTCTTTGATTTTTTGAATCTGGGCCACTTCTGTCTTCTTGGAAATTCACTGTACATGTTCTGACTGACCTCTGAACTCCTGTCCACTGCATCAACTACATCAACTGATCTCTCTGTCTATGTTGACAACAATGACAATACTTTGGCTGCACCTTGCACATCAATAGTTTGGGATTATAAGGCTCAGTTTGAAAATTTGGCTAACTAAACCAAGGGGTTGAATGAAGGGTTTTTAATGAGTTACTTCATCAATGGCCTAGAGGATGATCTTCAAGTTGAGCTTAAGATATTTAAACCACAAACAATTATGTAGTCCATAAGCCTAGCACGGTTAGTCAAATAAAAGAATTTATCTCAAAGGAGGATACCTAAATTTCAACAAACCAAACCCTCTTTTTCTCCCAAGTTTATGAACGATCAATTTAATAAATCTATCCCCTTAAAATTCTTGACCACCAAGGAAATAGATGCTCGATGAGCCCAAGGGCTATGCTATAATTGTGATGAAAAATATTTTAGGGGACATAGGTGTAACCAAAAGAAGTTGTTTCTAATAGATGTAAAGAGACCCACATGTAATGACCATAGTGATGATGAAGTAGACACAACCAAAGAACATCCTCAAAATTAAGAGGAAATACATGAAGAACCCCAACAAAACAATTTAGCCCATGTTCTTGCAGGTATTACTATGCCATAGACCATGAAAGTTGTGGGTTTATTCAAAGGCCAATGCCTTACAATCCTTATTGATTCAAGTAGCACACACAACTTTATTGATCCTTGGATTGCCAAGCAAACCAATTGTTACATACACACATGCAATTCCTTTGAGGTTATGGTGGAAAATGGAGGGACCTTACCTTGTAAAGGTAAATATCGTAATGTCAAATTGAAAATTGAGGATTATAAACTCAAAAAAAATACGTTTACCCTTCAATTATGGAGATTTGATGTTGTGTTAGGCACTCAGTGATTGGGTACTTCAGGCACCATCTCATGGAATTTTACAAAATTATGAATGTAGTTTTCATAGAATGGATAGTTGTACTCTCTTCATGGTTCAAAAGCAAAGCCTCCTCAGATTATTAGTTCAAACTATATAAAGAAGTTGTTAAAAAATTATCTCATGGGGTCATTGTGTAAATATTTACAATCCACCCATCAACTACAGTAGTGGATCAAATTCCAGAATATTTACAACTTGTTTTGTCAAAACACAATAAAGTTTTTGATGAACCAACCATATTGCCACCGCGTTGCTCACATGAGCATGCCATTCCATTGGTCCCTCATAGTGTACCACCTAACATTAGGTTGTATCAATATCCTCATGCCCTTAAGTTAGAGATAGAGAAGCTAGTGTAGGAATTGTTAAATGTTGGAGTCATTCACCCCAGTAACAACTCATATTCTTCGTCTATCTTATTAGTAAGAAATAAACATGGTTCATGGTGATTATGTATTGATTTTTGTGAGCACAATAATATCACCATTAAGGATAATTTTCCTATTCTAGTAGTGGATAAATTATTGGATGAGCTGCGTTGGACTATGTTTTTCTCTAAATTAGATCTTTGCTTTGTGTACCATCAAATCCAACTTGAGGAATATATTCCTAAAATTGTATTCCATACTCACGAGGACCATTATAAGTTCTTAGTAATGCCATTTGGCATGACTAATGCAACTTCCACGTTTAAAAGTCTCACGAACAACATTTTTCATCCATATATTTATAAATTTATTCTAGTTTTCTTTGATGGAATTTTGGTTCATAGTCATTCTTGGGAAGAGCACCTCATCTATGTGAATCAAACCCTACACCTATTGGTACAACATCAACTTTATGCTAAGCAATCCAAGTGTTCTTTCAAGTTGACAAAAGTAGAATATTTAGGACACATTGTCACCAGAGATGACATTAAAGTTAATTCTATAAATATTCAGACAGTTCAAGAGTGGTTGAAACCTCGCACTCTCAAAGGTCTTCATGGATTTTTGGGGCTTACTGGCTATTACTACAAATTTATCTACAATTATGGAAAAATTACCACTCCCTTAACATCCATGTTAAAAAAGGATTCTTTTACTTGGATGGGTCTAGCTGAATAGGCTTTCCTAGATTTAAAGCATGCTATGACAACAACTCCATTCTTAGCAATGCCTAGTTTTTCTAAGCCTTTTGTAATTGAAAGTGATGCTTCAAGAAATGGTATTGGCATGGTGTTGATGTGGGAAGGGTGACCCTTGGCTTTTCACTAGTAAGGTACTTTCTAGTCGTAATCTAGGCAAATCCACTTATGCCAAGGAAATGCTTACCATTTTGCATGGAATCACTCATTGGTAACCTTATCTCATTGGGTATTATTTTTCCATTAAAATAGATAATCAAAGACTCAAATATTTCTTAGAGCAATGAGTTGCCACCCCAAACAACATAAGTGGGTCTCCAAGCTTATGGGCTATGATTATGATATTACTTATAAAAAGGGCAAGAAGAATATTATGGTGGATTCTCTCTCTCATCAATTTGAGACTCATAGTATGTTATGTACCATTTCTTCTCTCATTTCCCAATGGATAATTTCACTTCGTGAGGAAGATCTTAAGGATCTAGGCTTGCAAATTTTGGTTTCTTTTCTTCAAATAGATTCCACCTCATGTCCTGGATACATTTGGGATGGACAAGATTTACGCTATCATCAGTGCTTTGTTGTGCCTCACACATCTCCACTTCGAGAACTCCACATGAAGGAAATGCATGCTTCTCCCATAGATGGCATTAGTGAATGCATTTGCTAAAACTTTGAGATAAGTCTAAAAATAACATTAACAAAGGTTTTACTTTTAATACACATTTCAAGTTCTACTTAAAAACAAGGCATTCCACCTTCTACTAAGTGTGACTAGAATTGTAATATTGTTATAGGTTATGCCAAGAATCTTATCCTTGAAATTGTGTTAATATTTTTAATGTAATAATACATTTTCAGATACCTAGGTGTTGTAGGTGAGTTGGAGAGGAGAGGGCACTCCTCCAAGGGAGGTCCCAGGTTCAAATCTCCACCCTACCAAAAAGCTGAATTGGGTATCAAAAATCCAATTGATAATGTTGGTACGAGCAGGGTCAGGTGCGAATCCCGAGTGACTTTGACGGTGTAGAACCCCCTGTTCGTGGTCTCTCAGACCAAGGTGGCCTCATAAGAGTTTTTTCGCTTAAAAAAATAATAATACATTTTAAAATAGGCTTAAATTTTATTTGTGTATAGTAATAAAATTCTTACATAAAATCTAAAAATTAACATTAATAATTTTTTTTTTTTAAACTTTACTTCAATTTTTTATTTATTATTCACTTCAATTTATTAAAATTGCAAGTTAAGTTAAGTCTAAAAATATCATTAATAAATATTTTAATTTAATACACTTTAAATTTTATTTAAAAACAAGGTCTTTCACAAACTATATTTGAAATTTTAATAGTGTAATAGGTTATGCAAATGATTCTAGGTACTAGAATCCTATTCATAGGTTTCTTAACTGTCTATATACAGGTACTGGAATCTATTTAAATTTTAACATTGTAATAGGTACTGGAATCTGCCTTGCAGTGTGTCTATATAAAAGATGATCAATTTGAAGATATACATGATCATTGAAACCCTATTCATAGAGGTTTCTTAGGTGTCTATATACAGGTAAGATAATCAGTTTGAAGATATACATGATCATTGAAACCCTATTCATAGGTTTCTTAGGTGTCTATATACAGGTACTGGAACCTATTTAAATTTTAACAGTGTAATAGGTACTGGAATCTGCCTTGTAGTGTGTCTATATATATAAAAGATAATCAATTTGAATATATACATGATCATTGAAATAATTATTTTATTGAACGGATAATATTAAATTTTTAACACTTTAATAAATAAATAAATAAGTATTAAAGTGTGATTAAAAATACTAAAATTTTATACTTACCCTTATTTATATATATAAATAACCAGCAATTTAAAATATAAAAAAAAATTATTGAACGCCTATACCAACCAGTAATATTAAATTTTGCATGTATTGCAGATAAACGGCAAAATACGAATAGCTAACAGGCGACAACTTTAACTTTCTGGTCATAGCATGAACAGCTTTCAAACATCAAAAGAACAGGTGTATATTTCACTGAGTAGAGAGTGGAGACCGACCAGTCCCAATTTATCTTGGTCAACGGAAGAACAAAGCCATTTACGGCTACGACCTGTTTCCCGCGGTTTCTCTCGTGCATCTTTAAAACTGCTGTGGGGTCGCTCAACTCCCAACATTCCCTTGTGTTTTGACCGCGTGGTTCACATTATGTGAACTGTCAAAATTGCAACGATGTGCCGCGCCTACCATGAATTAAACCTAGCAAAGATGAGGTAGATAGTGTGCTCAAGGGTATGTGTGGAATCCTCCTTGAATAGGTTCTAAAATATTGGTCTGAGCTCTATTGTTCATCATTGTGGTATAACAAAAGGCCTGTGGGTATTACATACTCCTTTGCTTAGCATACCCTAGTTTTATCTAAAACTTCAACCTACAAAAATAAAGCTTCCCTATTTTGTTAAACCTACAAATTTACCCCATTAAAGTGAACATACGGATGAAGACTTCCCTATCATAGAAAAATTTTACATGCATCAAAGAGTCGGATAGAGTATACAAGTGTTTGAGATAGTCATAAATTATTTTAGTAACATTTGGGTTAGTGGTAATAATAGATGGGTCAGTGATAGTACAATCAGGTCAATAGTAGCAATAATAATAATCTGTAACAGTTAGAAATTATAGGGTTATTAGTGATAAAAAAATAACTAACAGTGTCAGTAACTTCATAGCATAGAGAATCATAGGATTAGTGTCTAAATAGTGTCAATAATCATAATACATGTTATAGAGATAAAGATAGGACATTGATAGGAGTGGTCAGTAGTCAAAACATACAAGGCAGAGACAAATGATACATTACCCAACTTTTGAATCCAACCTTTGGGGAAGAAACTGGCCTCACCAATAGACTTATCAATATAGGAGTAAAACAAATTCTAGGGTGCCCAGAACTAGTGTTGTAGGATATAGCTCATTGTTACCATCTTTTCAAGCTAATTAGTTTGATATATAACACCTAAACACTTTTTTGGATATATTACTAAAAATAGTAACCCTTGCAATCATAGTTATATTTTTAGTAAGTCACTACTAGTCATTCAAATCTCACCAAAATGGCTACTAGAACTCGTGGAAATAAAAAAGATATTGACCAAGCCACCTCGTAGCTTGATACAATCACCAAACAACTTAGTACCATTCTCGAAGAAAATCAAGAATTATGGAATGAATTTACAATCTTTAGAACTAACTACATTGTCCCCAAAATAGAAATTCAAGAACATATTCACAAAGTGGAGTCTAAGCTTCAAACTGGCCCACAAGGTTTTGAGTATCATGATACTAAATAGTTAGGATGAGAAAAAGGACCCCGAAATAGGAGATTTTCACACCCATTTTGACCATGATACTACCTGCAAGATGCCTAAATTGGACTTTTCTAAGTTCAATGGGAAAGACATAGATGGGTGGTTATATTATGTTGATCAGTTCTTCTAACTCCACAATATTCCTATATATTATTGGGTCAAGATGACTTCTTTAAATCTTGAATCCGAAGCTTTACAGTGGCACCAATGGTTTCAACATACCATTATCAATCCTTCTTGGAAAGTTTTGGAATCATAATTACTCACTTTCTTTTGCCTTATTTAGTATGGTGATTTTCAAGGAGCACTAACCAAGCTGAGACAAACTTCTATAGTTTGGTATTATAAGGCTCAGTTTGAAAAATTGGCTAACTGAACCAAGGGGTTGAATGAAGGGTTTTTAATGAGTTACTTCATCAGTGGCCTAAAGGATGATCTTCAAGTTGAGCTTAAGATATTTAAACCACAAACAATTATGTAGTCCATAAGCCTAGCACGGTTAGTCAAATAAAAAAATTTAGCTCAAAGGAGGTTACCTAAATTTCAACCAACCAAACCCTATTTTTCCCCCAAGTTTATGAACGATCAATTTAATAAATCTATCCCCTTAAAATGCTTGACCACCAAGGAAATAGATGCTCGATGAACCCAAGGGCTATGCTATAATTGTGATGAAAAATATGTTAGGGGACATAGGTGTAACCAAAATAAGTTGTTCCTAATAGATGTAGAGAGACCCACATGTAATGACCACAGTGATGATGAAGTAGATACAACCAAAGAACATCCACAAAATTAAGAGGAAATACATGAAGAACCCCAACAAAACAATTTAGTCCATGCTCTTGCAGGTATTACTACGCCATAGACCATGAAAGTTGTGGGTTTATTCAAAGGCCAATGCCTTACAATACTTATTGATTTAGGTAGCACACACAACTTTATTAATCCTTGAATTACCAAGTAGACCAATTGTTACATACACACATGCAATTCCTTTGAGGTTATGGTGGAAAATGGAGGGACCTTACCTTGTAAAGGTAAATATCGTAATGTCAAATTGAAAAATGAGGATTATAAACTCAAAAAAAATATGTTTACCCTTCAATTATGGGGATTTTATGTTGTGTTAAGCACTCAATGATTGGGTACTTCGAGCACCATCTCATGGAATTTTACAAAATTATGAATGTAGTTTTCATAGAATGGATAGTTGTACTCTCTTCATGGTTCAAAAGCAAAGCCTCCTTGGATTATTAGTTCAAACCGTATAAATAAGTTGTTAAAAAATTATCTCATGGGGTCATTGTGTAAATATTTACAATCCAACCATCTACTACAGTAGTGGATCAAATTCCAGAATATTTACAACTTATTTTGTCAAAACACAATACAATTTTTGATGAACCAACCAACTTGCCATCGCATTGCTCACATGATCATGCCATTCCATTGTCCCTCATAGTGTACCACCTAACATTATGTTGTATCAATATCCTTATGCCCTTAAGTCAGAGATAGAGAATCTAGTGTAAGAATTGTTAAATGTTGGAGTCATTCACCCCAGTAACAACTCATATTCTTCATCTATCTTATTAGTAAGAAATAAATATGGTTCATGGTGATTATGTATTGATTTTTGTGAGCTCAATAAGATCACCATTAAGGATAATTTTCCTATTCTAGTAGTGGATAAATTATTGGATGAGCTGCGTTGGACTATGTTTTTCTCTAAATTAGATCTTCGCTTTGTGTACCATCAAATCCAACTTGAGAAATATATTCCTAAAATTGCATTCCATGCTCATGAGGACCATTATAAGTTCTTGGTAATTTCATTTGGCATGACTAATGCAACTTCCACGTTTAAAAGTCTCATGAACAACATTTTTCATCTATATATTTCTAAATTTATTCTAGAATTCTTTGATGGCATTTTGGTTCATAGTCATTCTTGGGAAGAGCACCTCATCTATGCGAATCAAACCCTACAACTATTGGTACAACATCAACTTTATGCTAAGAAATCCAAGTGTTCTTTCAAGTTGACAAAAGTAGAATATTTAGGACACATTGTCACCAGAGATGACATTAAAGTTAATTCTATAAATATTCAGACAGTTCAAGAGTGGTTGAAACCTCGCACTCTCAAAGGTCTTCATGGATTTTTGGGGCTTACTGGCTATTACTACAAATTTATCTACAATTATGGAAAAATTACCACTCCCTTCACATCGATGTTTAAAAAGGATTCTTTTGCTTGGATGGGTTCCGCTGAATAGGCTTTCATAGATTTAAAGCATGTTATGACAACAACTCCATTCTTACCAATGCCTAATTTTTCTAAGCCTTTTGTAATTGAAAGTGATGCTTCAAGCAATGGTATTGGCACGGTGTTGATGCGGGAAGGGTGACCCTTGGCTTTTCACTAGTAAGGTACTTTCTAGTCGTAATCTAGGCAAATCCACTTATGCCAAGGAAATGCTTACCATTTTGCATGGAATCACTCATTGGTAACCTTATCTCATTGGGTATTATTTTTCCATTAAAATAGATCATCAAAGTCTCAAATATTTCTTAGAGCAACGAGTTGCCACCCCAAACAACATAAGTGGGTCTCTAAGCTTATGGGCTATGATTATGATATTACTTATAAAAAGGGCAAGGAGAATATTATGGTAGATTCTCTCTCTCATCAATTTGAGACTCATAGTATGCTATGTACCATTTCTTCTCCCATTTCCCAATGGATAAATTCACTTCGTGAGGAAGAGCTTAAGGATCTAGGCTTGCAAACTTTGGTTTCTTTTCTTCAAATAGATTCCACCTCATGTCCTAGATACATTGGGATGGACATGATTTACGCTATCATCAGTGCTTTGTTGTGCCTCACACATCTCCACTTCGAGAACTCCACATGAAGGAAATGCATGCTTCTCCCATAGATGGCATTAGTGAATGCATTTGCTAAAATTTTGAGATAAGTCTAAAAATAACATTAACAAAGGTTTTACTTTTAATGCACATTTCAAGTTCTATTTAAAAACAAGGCATTCCACCTTCTACTAAGTGTGTCTAGAATTGTAATATTGTTATAGGTTATGCCAAGAATCTTATCCTTGAAATTTTGTTAATATTTTTAATTTAATAATACATTTTAAGATACCCAGGTGTTGTAGGTGAGTTGGAGAGGAGAGGGCAATCCTCCAAGGGAGGTCCCAGGTTCAAATCTCCACCCTACCAAAAAGTTGAATTGGGTATCAAAAATCCAATTGATAATGTTAGTGCGGACAGGGTCGGGTGCGACTCCCGGGTGACTTTGACGATGTAGAACCCCCTGTTCGTGGTCTCTCAGACCAAGGCGGCCCCGCAAGAGATTTTTCGCTTAAAAATAATAATAATACACTTTTAAGATAGGTTTAAATTTTATTTGTGTATAATAATAAAATTCTTACATAAAATCTAAAAATTAACATTAATAATTTTTTTTTTTAAACTTTACTTCAATTTTAATTTATTATTCACTTCAATTTATTAAAATTGCAAGTTAAGTTAAGTCTAAAAATATCATTAATAAAGATTTTAATTTAATACACACTTTAAATTTTATTTAAAAACAAGGTCTTTCACAAACTGTATTTGAAATTTTAATAGTGTAATAGGTTATGCAAATGATTCTAGGTACTAGAATCCTATTCATAGGTTTCTTAACTGTCTATATACAGGTACTGGAATCTATTTAAATTTTAACAGTGTAATAGGTACTGGAATCTGGCTTGTAGTGTGTCTATATAAAAGATAATCAATTTGAAGATATACATGATCATTGAAACCCTATTCATAGGTTTCTTAGGTGTCTATATACTGGTAAGATAATCAATTTGAAGATATACATGATCATTGAAACCCTATTCATAGGTTTCTTAGGTGTCTATATACAGGTACTGGAACCCAATTAAATTTTAACAGTGTAATAGGTACTGGAATCTGCCTTGTACTGTGTCTATATATATATAAGATAATCAATTTGAAGATATACATGATCATTGAAATAATTATTTTATTGAACGGATAATATTAAATTTTTAACACTTTAATAAATAAATAAATATGTATTAAAGTGTGATTAAAAGCACTAAAATTTTATACTTACCCTTATTTATATATATAAATAACCAGCAATTTAAAATATAAAAAAAAAATTATTGAACGCCTATACCAACAAGTAATATTAAATTTTAAATGTATTGCAGATAAAGGGCAAAATACGAAAAGCTAACAGGCGACAACATTAACTTTCTGGTCATAGCATGAACAGCTTTCAAACATCAAAAGAACAGGTTTATATTTCACCGAGTAGATAGTGGTGACCGACCACTCCGAATTTATCTCGGTCAACGGAAGACCAAAGGCATTTATGGATACGACCTGTTTCCCGCGATTTCTCTCGTGCATCTTTAAAAATGATGTGGGGAAATAATTGCCTCGATGTCCACACATCTTCCCATCAAAACTTTCAGGTCTCCATCTCTTCTCCCTTGGCACCAAAAATCATTCTTCTTAAAACCTCCATCATAGTTTGTTTCCTTCTTTATTGGGTTTGGAGGAAATAATTGGACACCGTCTATATCGAGGAATGTTATTAAGAAATAGCGATATGGCAATATTGATGACTCTCTTATGTCTGTTTTTGGTTGGATTCAAGCCGAGCAGCGAAACCAGGCTTGCAAGGAAGGACATTTTGATCGGTTCGGGCAATCCGTCAGCCTTCAATCCAGAGCTTAATTATGTGATAGCAGCTGCAGGCTGTGCCGCTTCCAAGGATCTGGTGGAAAAAAACAGACTACCGTGTAACGGAAAGGAGATGAAGCCGTGGAGCAGCTCTGCTCAGAATGCCGAGAACAACATTTTGACGTTTAAATCAGGGCCTTCTCGACCGAGTGAAAGAGGAAACGGCAAATTCAATGGGCAGCGGCTGTCTGTTTCGCGTCACAGCCCTGGTATCGGTCACATGCAGGTCAGTACTATTGGCCGGTCGAGTCAAAGCGGCGGAGTGGGTCACATGCAGCAGGAAAAATATGCTAGCATGAAAAAGATTTTAAGGCGTAGTCCAAGCTCAGGAAGGGGTCATTAGAAAATTTGGTATCACCTTTCAACATGGCTATGGAGCTTCACGGATGTTTTTGTTTACCCGCCTGCCATGTGGGGAATCAGGGGTAGCAATAAATGGAAGGGAACCGTAGTTCATAAGTTAGTTACGAAATGGCCCAAATGTGTAAATTTATGAAAAAAAAAATAGAAGAATAATTTTATATATTAATGTATGCATTATTTGGGTGGATCAGTTAATTTAAAGCCTTTTTGTATAGTAAAGAATATTTTAAAATAGAAAAGATAATTTTATATATCAATGTATGTTTTATGTAGCATTATGTGAGTGGATCAGTTAATTTAAAGCTTTTTGTATCGTAAAGAATATGTTTGCTCATGATAGACATTATGGTGGAAAAGATAGGTGTTTAATGTGCAAAATTATGAAAGTAAAAAATAAAAATAGAAAAGAATAATTTTATATATTAATGTTTGTTTTACTTATTGATTTAAGTTATTTGGGTGGATAACTTAATTTAAATCTTTTTGTATAGTAAAGAAGAGTATAAAAGGTTAAATGATAATAAATTATTTTTAATGGTTATTGATTTAATGGAATAGTTGAGTTGTAGAGTGAACAATATTGTATATTGTTAAATAACAAGAAATTTATCTTAATGATTATTATTTCAATGAAATAATTGATCCATGAAATAACAAATCTACCCCAAATTGAGAATATGATTAATATTGTGAATTGTATATCTTCTATGTTGTGTATGAATTAATTTGCATGCATTTGTATTTGTGAGATAAACTGTATGCTTCCACAATAGTTGAGTGGTATAGTCCCATCCAAATTGAGGATATGATTCATTATGAAATATCTTTTATGTTGTGTATAAATTAACTTGCATACATCTATGTTTGTGGGATATTTTTTATACTTTTACAATTTTTGATAGAGAGGAATTTGTTTATTAAAGTATTCAATCTTTGATCACAAATATCTCCATAAATACCAAGATCTAAGTATGTTGGTATATTTTCAATTTTAATTTATTTTACAATACCTTACTCATTCTTACAAAGCATTTCTTTTGTAACACATTCTTAATGTCAGTTTGAAAGACATATCCAAGAAAGCTACAACCTCTTTTGTGAATAATTTTTTCTATATTATTTAGGTTTTTCCATAAGTTTATCATTTTCTTGAAAATTAGAGTCTCCATCATCATCAATGATACCTATAATATGAAGCACATATATAGTTTCACAAGAAGATTCAATGAACCTTAGAAAATCTACTTTGTCATAAGAGCAATCAATCATCACACACTTAGATTTTAATTTATCATTCTTCTCAACCAATGATGAGATTTATTTATTTTTATCATTCTCCTCAATCAAAATATATTTACATAAAATAATATCAGTGTTAAGATCTATATAATAGATAAGTTACTTTCCTTTCCTATGGAAATGAGAAAAATCCTTGCTATTGTTACCTCAATTAAGATTAGAATATTAAAATGATTCATTATTTGATTTTGATTGAAGTTTTTTTTTGTCTTTTCCATTCTTAATAAAACTTTTCAAAAGAAAATAAAAATTTTCCAATCCCAAATCAACTCTACAACCTAGAATATCTAGAGCATACATCCACTAAAATAATATTTGGTTAATTTTAACTATATTTCATGTTGCATACCAAAGCTATAATGCCATGTAAAAATATGAACCTTTTCATAATATCTCAAAAAATCATATTTTTATATTATAATCATAGAATAAATACTCCAAATATATAAAATCATAAATATCATCAAACCCATCACAAGATATGAAACTAGGTGTGATAGCACCACTAAGATATAATATTTCACTTTATTATGATTTATATAACTTATTACACTAGATGGATATTCAATACACTTGATATCTCTTTACACTTGCACTTCACCACAAGATATAAAATTAGGTGTGATAGCACCACTAAGATATAATATTTTACTTTATTATGATTGATATAACTTATTACACTATATGGATACTCAATACGCTTGGTGTCCTCTTACTCTCGCACTAAATTAGGATGTAGACACTCAATGGGATCCCTTACACTTGACAAGGATACATTTATATTAAATTTGTGCCTCTCAAATTAATGGAGATACAATATATTTATAACACTTTTAAAGTGTTAATAATAGATTATTTACCCCTATCCATATATACAACTGGATTTTTTCTCTTTTCCTTTCCTATTTTTTCAATTATTTTTCTATTTTTGTCACTACTTTTATCTTCTTATCCTCTCTCTAAATTTACACAAAATAGAGATTATAATTTTTTAACATCCCCCCTTAATATTTATTTTGTATATGACAAGACACAACCACCAAAAAATAGACTCACTGATATGGGGCCTAACAACATGTCCTAATTAGGTACCCATTTACAGATAAAATATACATTTTTATGTTCTTGAGGCACATCACAATAAAAATAAAATCTTTAAATAGATGTTTATCTGAAAGGGTTTCATAGATTACCCCTTTCAGTGAGCCATAACCCATAAAAAATACACAAATAAGTAGCTAATGGCCTTTTGAAAGACAATGGACTTCAACTCAACAAGTGAACTCCCTATTTTGAAAATATACTTTGATAAAATTGGCATACTTTCGATTTTTAGATTCTGTCCACTTCAGATTTGTTTTGTTATACCTAATATTATATTTACACCAATAATAAAAAGAAGAGTGATTACATTCATTACATATTTTACTTGGATACAAGTTCGAATAATGACCAACTCCTTCATAATAAATGTGCTTGATATTCTTTAAGTTCCTTGTCTTGCTTGTAAAATACATGACTTTTTTTTACCATGTTCTCCTTCGTAATGATTAATCTCAATGTAATTTTTCTCTCCATTAGAAAATTTGAATCCTTCTTTGGATTGTATATTTGAATCATAAGCATTACATAAAATCCAAGAGCTAAGTATTTTGGTCTATTTTTAATTTCATGTTGTGTTACAATATCTTGCTCATTTTGGCCAACCCCCTTTGGTTTATAACCCATCTAGTCATCAATTTGGAAGACATATCAAAGAAAACCACATACCCTTTTTTGTAAATAATCAATGTTACCTATGATATGAAGCATGTTTGTATATTCACAAGAACCAACCAACATTACCAAATCTACTTTATCACAAAAACAATAAATCATTGGAATAATGGGCTTTAATTTATCATTCTCCTCAACAAATAATAATAAAAATTCTTTTTTTTTTTTATCCTTGATGAAATGACATGTATATGTAATAAAATCATCATCAAGATCTATATCTTTGAGAAGTTCCTATCCTTTCATATTGAAATGAGAAAAGTCTTTGTTATCACTACCTCCATGAGGATTAGAATATTAAACTAATTCATTATTTAATTTTTCTTTAAGCTCATTTCTTATTGCCTTTCCCATTATTGATAAATATTTTCAAAAGCAAATAAAAAATACCTTACACAATTTATTATCAAGAGTTTGAGTGTCCATAATCCAATCAACCCTAAAACCTAGAAGACGTAGAACATGCATGTACTAGCATAATCCTTAATTTCGACTATCTATCATGCACCATATCAAATCTAAAAAAATCATTGCTTTAATATTATTTCCACAATATAAATATTCTAATATATAAACTCTTCACAATCATAAAATTCACCACAAGATAGAAAATTGGATGCAATATCATCACTAATAAAATACTTTTATAATGATTTACACAAATTATTAGAATAGATTGATATTCAATATAATTTGTTAGGACCCCATCCTAACACTAATTTTGTAATTCTCATATGATTATGTAATGACCCCCTTCCAATATGGGGATCCCTTTATAATGTTATTTTGTAATACTTTGTAATGGTATGTGGCAAGTAAGATGCCTAGACAAGTGGGGCATTTCATGTAACCATTATCAAGAATATATCCAATGTTTGGTAGAAATTTTAACTTGAATGACATTTTGCATGTAAGCCAATTTTTTATCATTAGGTTAGGGTTGCATGAAGTATATCTTTAAAAGACATTGATCCATGAACAAATGTATATTTTTAAAAATAATGAAAGTATTCATTCTAGTATTTTTTGATGATATATTTATTTAAATTTGTTCATGGGAAGAACATCTTCAACACTTAGATCAAACACTCAAACTTTTGTCTAACCATAAGCTCTATGCAAAGAGGTCCAAATGTTCTTTTGGCTAGCAAGAGGTTGAATAATTGGGTCACATCGTTACTAAGGATGAAGTTCAGGTTGACCCTAAGAAAATTTAGGATGTTTAATATTGGCCTAAGCCTAATATCCTAAAATGAATTTGTGGCTTCTTATAATTCATGGGATATTATAGAAAATTTATGAAGAATTATGGCAAGATAGCGGCTCCCATGACAACCTACTACGGAAGAATTTTTTTTCTATGGATAGAACGTATAAAAAAAAAATTATCTATTTGAAGTATACCATGACCACTATCCTTGTGTTAGAAATACCAAATTTCTATAAACCTTTTGTCATTTAAATTAATGCATTGGGAACTAGCATTGGGGTGGTTTCAATGCAAGAATGTAGACCTTTGGTCTTCACGAGCAAGGTGCTATTAGGTGAGAAGTAAATACTTACAATTTTACATGTGATCAATCATTAGAGGTCAAATATCATTAGGAGAAATTTAATACTCCAAATATATAAAATCATCAATATCATCAAACCCATCACAAGATATGAAACTAGGTGTGATAGCACCACTAAGATATAATATTTCACTTTATTATGATTTATATAACTTATTACACTAGATGGATAATTAATACACTTGATATCTCTTTACACTTGCACTTCACCACAAGATATAAAATTAGGTGTGATAGCACCACTAAGATATAATATTTTACTTTATTATGATTGATATAACTTATTACACTATATGGATATTCAATACGCTTGGTGTCCTCTTACACTCGCACTAAATTAGGATGTAGACACTCAATGGGATCCCTTACACTTGACAAGGATACATTTATATTAAATGTGTGCCTCTCAAATTAATGGAGATACAATATATTTATAACACTTTTAAAGTGTTAATAATAGATTCTTTACCCCTATCCATATATACAACTGGATTTTTTCCCTTTTTCTTTCCTATTCTTTTCAATTGTTTTTTTATTTTTGTCACTACTTTTATCTTCTTATCCTCTCTCTAAATTTACACAAAATAGAAATTATAATTTTTTAACATCCCCCCTTAATATTTATTTTGTATATGACTAGACACAACCACCAAAAAATAGACTAATTGATATGGGGCCTAACAACATGTCCTAATTAGGTACCCATTTACAGATAAAATATACCTTTTTATGTTCTTGAGGCACATCACAATCAAAATAAAATATTTAAATAGATGTTTATCTGAAAGGGTTTCATAGATTACCCCTTTTCAGTGAGCTATAACCCATAAAAACTACACAACTAAGTAGCTAATGGCCTTTTGAAATACAATGGACTTCAACTCAAAAGTTAACTCCCTATTTTGAAAATATACTTTCATAAAATTGGCATACTTTTGATTTTTAGATTTTGTCCACTTCAAATTTGTTTTGCTATAACTAATATTATATTTACACCAATAATAAAAAGAAGAGTGATTACATTCATTATATATTTTACTTGGATACAAGTTCGAATAATGACCAACTCCTTCATAATAAATGTGCTTGATATTCCTTAAGTTCCTTGTCTTGCTTGTAAAATACATGCCTTTTTTTACCATGTCCTCCTTCATAATGATTAATCTCAATGTAATTTTTCTCTCCATTAGAAAATTTGAATCCCTCTTTGGATTGTATATTTGAATCATAAGCATTACACAAAATCCAAGAGCTAAGTATTTTGGTCTATTTTTAATTTCATGTTGTGTTAAAATATCTTGCTCATTTTGGCAACCCCCTTTGGTTTATAACCCATCTAGTCATCAATTTGGAAGACATATCAAAGAAAACCACATACCCTTTTTTGTAAATCATCAATGTTACCTATGATATGAAGCATGTTTGTATATTCACAAGAATCAACCAAAATTACCAAATCTACTTTATCACAAAAATAATAAATCATTGAAATAATGGGCTTTAATTTATCAGTCTCCTCAACAAATAATAATAAAAATTCTTTATTTTTTTATCCTTTATGAAATGACCTGTATATGTAATAAAATCATCATCAAGATATATATCTTTGAGAAGTTCCTATCCTTTCATATCGAAATGAGAAAACTCTTTGTTATCGCTACCTCCATGAGGATTAGAATATTAAACTAATTTATTATTTAATTTTTCTTTAAGCTCATTTCTTATTGCCTTTCCCATTATTGATAAATCTTTTCAAAAGCAAATAAAAAATACCTTACACAAGTTATTATCAAGAGTTTGAGTGTCCATAATCCAATCAACCCTACAACCTAGAAGACATAGAACATTCATGTACTAGCATAATCCTTAATTTCCACTATCTATCATGCACCATATCAAATCTCTAGTAGCAAGTTAAAAATTTGGATCTTCTCATGATATCTCAAAAAATCATTGCTTTAATATTATTCCCACAATATAAATATTCTAATATATAAACTCTTCACAATCATAAAATTCACGACAAGATACAAAATTGGATGCAATATCATCACTAATAAAATACTTTTATAATTATTGACACAAATGATTAGAATAGATTGATATTCAATATAATTTGTTAGGACCCCATCCTAACACTAATTTTGTAATTCTCATATGATTATGTAATGACCCCCTTCCAATATGGGGACCCCTTTATAATGTTATTTTGTAATACTTTGTAATGGTATGTGGCAAGTAAGATGCCTAGACAAGTGGGGCATTTCATGTAACCATTATCAAGAATATATCCAATGTTTGGTAGAAAATTTTAGCTTGAATGACATTTTGCATGTAAGCCAATTTTTTATCATTAGGTTAGGGTTGCATGAAGCGTATCTTTAAAATACATTGATCCATGAACAAATGTATCTTTTTAAAAATAATGAAAGTATTCATTCTAGTATTTTTTGATGATATATTTATTTAAATTTGTTCATGGGAAGAACATCTTCAACACTTAGATCAAACACTCAAACTTTTGTCTAACCATAAGCTCTATGCAAAGAGGTCCAAATGTGTTTTTGGCTAGCAAGAGGTTGAATACTTGGGTCACATCGTTACTAAGGATGGAGTTCAGGTTGACCCTAAGAAAATTTAGGATGTTTAATATTGGCCTAAGCCTAATATCCTAAAAGGAATTTGTGGCTTCTTATAATTCATGGATATTATAGAAAATTTATGAAGAATTATGGCAAGATAGCGGCTCCCATGACAACATACTAAGGGAGAATTATTTTTCTATGGATAGAACCTATAAAAAAAATCTTTTTTCTATTTGAAGTATACCATGACCACTAGCCTTGTGTTAGAAATACCAAATTTCTATAAACCTTCAGTCATTTAAATTAATGCATTGGGAACTAGCATTGGGGTGGTTTCAATGCAAGAAGGTAGACCTTTGGTCTTCACTAGCAAGGTGCTATTAGGTGAGAAGTAAATACTTACAATTTTACATGTGATCAATCATTAGAGGTAAAATATCATTGGGAGACATTTTTCCTTCAATACTGATCATCAGAGTCTCCTATATTTCTTAGAACAAATGGTGGCCACACCAAAACAACAAAAATGGGTTTCAAAATTGTTGGGTTATGATGATGACATCACCTATAAGAAGAGTAAGGAGAACGTGGTGGTGGATGCTTTGTTCTTATTACATGAATAAAAAGCGATGGTATAGGTCATATTCACATCACATACTCAATTGACTCATCAACTCCATGAGGAACTTATCAAGGACTCTTCTTTGCAAACTTTCATCCTTAGACTTCAACTACATCCTCATTCATTCCCAAGCTATACTTGGTATGGTCAAGATTTATGGTACCGTGACCATCTTGTTGTGCCACATGAGTCACAAATAATGGACCTCATCCTATAGGAGATGCATGCTTCCCCAACAATTGGCCATTCAAGGTTTCTCAAACCTATACAAGGATCAAGTGTACCTTTTTTTGGAGGGTTATGAAAAGGATATTATTACTTTTATGAGTATGTGTGATCATTTATAATGTATGAAAGATCAAAAAGTGTGTTCCATTGGTACCATTTAACCCTTTCCAATTCATAAATAAGTTTGGATAGATATCTCTATAGATTTAATTGAAGGGTTACAAAAATCTAGAGGAAAATTGATTATTCTGGTGATAATGGATTGTTTTACGAAGTATGCTCATTTTTATTCCCTATCCCACCCATACACCACCTCCATTGTTGCTTAAATATTCCTAGACTCTATCATTCATCTCCATGATATACCTTAATCTATTGTCTCTTACAGTGACCCTACCTTCACCAATCATTTTTGGTAAGAATTGTTCAAGTTGTAAGGAACATAAGTTGTAAGGAACATAACTCAAGATAAGTTTGGCCTATCACCCTTAAAATTGATGGCAAAACCAAAATTACAAATAAATGCTTAGAAATATATCTTAGTTTCCTCACCTCTAAACATCCTACATAATGGGCCAAGTGGATTCATTTGGCCGAATGATAGTATAACATAACATATCACACTACCACTAAGATGATTCCATTTTAAGTAGCCTATGGATTTCACTATCTACCAGTGTGATTCCATTGTTCATGAACTCAAGGACAATTTGGACTTGGATTAGAATCGTATGAAACAAAAAGTTGATCAAAACCACATAGAACATAGCTTTGACATTGGAGACAGGGTTTTTCTTCACTTACAGTGATACAAATAATCGTCTCTCCATATTTGTGGTTGTTAAAAACTTTTCACAAAACATTATGGTCCTTATCAGGTTTTACAAAGGATCAGATTGAGAACATTCAAACTAGCCCTTCTGGCTAGTTCCAAAATTTATCCAATCTTCCATGAATCTTCTCTCAAGCAAGTTGTTTGCAATAAGTTCGTGGTGCACTCTACACTTCCAAATTGGATGATGAAGGTTCCATAATTATTTAACTTGAATGCATTCTAGATCATAGATTATGTACCCTTCATTAGCATGTCATGATTTATGTTCTTATATAATGGTATGACTTACAATCTAAAGATGCTATATGAGAACCTCTTCAATAACTCCAACCATATTTTCCTCATATTTAGCTTTGAGGAAAAATATTTTGAAGGGGTAGGGCATGTTAGGACCCCATCCTAACACTATGATTTAATAACCCTTATTGAACGTGGGGAACACCCACGATAATATTTTATAATATTTTGTAATAGTTATGTCTCTAGAAGTGCCTAGACAAATGGTGTCATTATATATAATTGCTATCAAGAATGTAATTCTTTTGTAGGTAGGAGATTCTAGCATGGGTGGTGTTTTGCATGTAATCCAATATTGAGAGTTTGGTGGTGGATAAAATATTTAAAACTATGAGGGGAAGGAATGAATGTATGTTTTTTTATAATTGAATGAAAGTATTTATGGACGTTTCCCCCTCAAATTGGCCAATGATTTTGTGTTACTTTGTGAGATTATTTCATTTTTGCAGTTATATTCCATATTGCAATAGTTTATGTTTCAAGAATTTATGTTTATTTGTAATGTTTGAGTGACTATGTTGTTTTTAATGAGAAAGTTTCTTACAAGTATTTTTTGTGTGCAATATTGTGAATATTATTTTTTAATTCTAGAAGTGATACCACTATGGGAATTTTGGCCCATTTTTTGATAAAATTTGACTTGAGAATTTATTAAAAAGATAAACAATATTGTCATGCATTATAGAATTGGATGACATGAACATCTATACATATAAATATAATCTAGATTGTAAGGGGATAAACTAAAAGAGAATAATATTTTAGATGTAACTTTCCTTAGCACATGTTTAGGTAAGGTAAAATCATTTGTTGGATATGAAACTAGTAGTGATTTTGAAGCCTGAACGCTCAAGATTATGATAATATAAAAATATTAGTGTGAAATTTCTTCATCTTAATTGAATGACATTTAAGATTATTGGCCCTGTAACATGGGATCTGGTGGTTCCTATGCTAATGTGTAATAGGGACCATGTTGTATATTTTTTACTAGGATTAAATCCTTGGGGATCCCACCTTATAGAGATATGAGTTACATGTTGGTGATCCCCACTACTTCTTATCTCAAAATAATAAAAATTTTATATTTAGATCTCATTGTAGAAATCATGATTCAGTATAATGTTAAATGATAGTAGAAGAATATTCAAATATAAAAATTTCATTATGTTTGTTTCAAGAACTAGAAATGTTGAACACATAATCAATATGATATTTTTTGAAGGTTGAGATTGACCCACTTTCTACTAAAACTAGGTATAAATTTTAGGAATTTTAAGTACTATTAGATTTATCCTTCTTTAATTTTATATGTTTGACAAGGTATGTATTATATTTCACACTAGTTCAAAGAAATGAATAAAAACAAATTATTTGTCAATTTTATACAAGAAAACAAAGTGAAAGGAAAAGAATGATAAATACAATTGGATGGATGACCTTGAGAAATTAACCATAATGATAAGATAAGATCACATTAGAACAATGTATCAGATGATCAAGAGGTATTTCTACCAAATGCTTAAACCCCAAGAATAATATTTACACAATCATATTGATACAAGTAGACATAACACAAATAATTAAAATCCAATTACAATTTACTAAACCCTTTTCATATTATCTTATTAGGCTCAATGTTTTTTTAGAAGGTTAACGTTCATAAAGGTTTAAATATGGACGACTTTGACTAAATACATCAAGTAGGAATGGTAAATTACATGCTATAATAATTGGTCATAGTCAAATACATGATTACATCATACAATATCAACCCTTGTCAATAAGGTCAATTTATATTTTCCAACACCTCCAAATAATATAAATTGAGGTGGCTAATGAGAGGAAATACTAGAGTTGATAATAGTCCATATATAATATATTATCTAATGCAATGAAAATTTCTATTTCTACCTTGATGTTTGGAGGATTATCCCTTGTGTTCTAAAATTATACTCCAATATTGTTAGCGCATATCAAATGCATCTATTTTATTTCATTAATTAAAGTGCCTCTTTGGTTGGTTAAGGAGGTTACCCAAAAGAGGGGAGTTGGTTGGGTAACCAACCAACTTAATTGTAACTTATATATACCCATACGAAATCAATAAACATGTTCGCTTCATCATTTTCATTGCAAATTTTAACACGGTACTAGATCAGTGCTAATATCGAGGCGGACAAGATTAGAACCAGGCGGATCAAGCAGAGAGGGCAAGTAGAACCAGGTGGATCAAGCAGATAGGGCAAGATTAGAACCAGGTAGATCTATCAGAGAGGACGATATTAGAACCAGGTGGATCGATACAAATCTAAAACCCTCGAACACGCAGAACAAAATAGTGACATGTGGAGGGACACAAGCAAACTAGACTCACCTAGTTCAAAGGTGAAAACCAGCATGGCATGATTACCCACAGGAAACCAAAGTACCTACTGCAACATTTTGATTAGAAAACCTTGTCATTCTCCTTGCCTCGAGCATGTGGGATAAAAGGGCATAAAAAAAGTTATTTTATTATTTTTCTGTCATAGGATGCAGCAAATCGAAAAGCATAGGATGCAGATTGAAGTGTCGAGTTTGAGCGTCATCTAAACTTGCATCCTTCCTCACCAGTTCATGTTGTAGTTTGATTTTGCTGATAGCACAGGACACGGATCGAAGTGTCGAGTTTGATTATCATCTAAAACTACCTCCTTCCTCGCCAGGGCATGTTGTGATGACATTTTTTTTCTTACTCTCCATAGGTGCTGCCGCAGGGGGAATTCCCAAACCTCAAAAACCACCTTAAAGGGGGTTTCACATATTCACAGGTCAGTTTCCAGACTCACCTATGAGTGTGGCCGGGGCGGTTCGGTATTTCAATTGCGACGGTTTGGTGGGGGATTCCAATCCCACCAAAAGTCATCTTTTTTGCTAACTTGGGCTTATTGAAAAAGGTAGTTGATGATGTTTGTTTCAAACCTCACTGTCATCGAGTTGGTTTGGTATTCTTCATTTGTAAGGTGTGCTTGGGAGTTACAATACCACCACTACCACATTTTTTTTTACGAATGAGACTTTGTCCAAAACAACTTTTTAAACACAATCAAAAGTTGTTCCCACCAACATGCAAAGCAATTTTTTTTTTTTTAAGTTTCTCAAATAAAAAAATAAATATTTAACACAACAATATTCTTTTTTGTTGTTCCAAGTTGCTCATAACAAAAAAAAAACAAAAGCAACATTTTTTTTGAAAAAGTTGCTAAGAGCAATTTTTTTTGAAAAAGTTGGAATTTTTTTCAAAAACAAAAGGGGGGGAATATACTTCTTTCTTGAAAAATTTCAAAATCAAGGGGGGATATTAATACATCTCCTCACTCTCATAATGGCAATTGTGCATAAATATCTCTCTGATTCACAATTGCTAAAAGGACCTAATTTTGCTCCATGGAAGACAAATATGAGAGCTATTATTTAGGTAGATTATTTATGGGATATCGTCAGTGGCACTTCAACACACCCTCAAACTGTAGGAATAGATCAAGAAGCCTGGGATAAGAAGGTTAAAAAAGGTCTCATGTTTGTCCTCCTTGCTACTGCATATGAGTTTCAGCCTCATATCTGTGATGCCAAAACCAGTCATAATGCTTGGGCTGCTCTAATCATTGTGTATGAAGGAAAGAATTAGTCCACTATTATCCAAATTCAAACTCAAATCCATACTCTCAGTATGAACTCTGGGTAGATAGTTGATTTATTTCTTTGTAGAGTGGTAGACCTGAAAGCCAAACTAAATGCTATGGGAAAGCCATTTGCTGATGATGTCTTGAACTTAGTCATTTTGAGAGCATTTCCAGATTCTTATAAGATGTTGTTCACTTCCCTCAGCATTTCTGGTAGACAAGTAACTTTTTTGGAGTTAGTAAATTTGATTCAGACTGAGGAAGCAAATCAGATTCAAAAATATGAAGTACCCAATAATGCCCTTTCCACCCAACAAAAAGGTAAGAAACAAGATTGATTTCAAATCGAGGTTGCTTCTTCTAAAGGAAAATGGAAACAAAATCAATAGCGATATAAATATTGCAAGATTTATGATATGAATAACCATGACAACAATAAGTGTTGGTTCAAAAACAAGCAACAAGATGACCAATTTCATAAAAATAAAGGAAAAGAGAAATAGAAATATAATAAGAAACATAAGCAGCCTAAGGGACATGTTGCTCATGCTGAATCCAACTCAGAATCAAATCTCGAGTCTGATTCAGACTCAATTTGAAAGAGCACACAAGGTGCTCATGACCCATACTTCATCTTCCTAGACTGATGTTATTTGGTACATTAATTCAGGAGCTAGCAAGAACATGACTGGAGACAAATCATGGTTTGAAACATTTGAGGAGAAAAAAGGAAAACCAGTAACCATTGTTGACAATCAAGTCTATCAAGTAGAGGGTGAAGGGAATGTTTATGTCACTCTTCCAGATGGTAAATGTTAGGTAGAGAAGGTTATCTATGTCCCGAGATTAACCAATAATCTATTATTTGTTCCTCATATGCTAGATAGAAAAATGGATGTAATGTTTCGAATTGTGAAAGGCAAGAAGAAACATTTTATAACCCACCAAGATAAACATGTTGTGGCAGGTTCTTACAAGCACGACTTGTTCATTTTAGATGCCCTTTCCATGCCTCATGTTGCCATGGTGGCCAGTACAAAGGAGGCCACTTCCCTCTGGCATAAAATATATGGACATCTCAGTTTAGGATATTTGCTCGAATTAAGCAAGTATGAAATGGTAAGAGGTCTTCCTCATCTTTCTTCCATATTACCAGTTTGCTCAAACTGTTTAGTAGGAAAACAACATCGGGTACCATTTGAAGCAAGATCCTCCAGAGCAAAGAAACCTTTGGAGTTGGTACACACTAATTTGTGTGGTCCTATGTCAACCAGTTATGGTGGCAAGAAGTACTTTCAATTGTTCATTGACGATCATTCTCGCAATATGTGGGTGTTATTCCTCAAATTGAAACAAGAAGCATTCTCCTCCTTTCACCAATTCAAGAAACTTGTTGAGAAAGATTCTGGATGTCTCATAAAATCCCTCCACTCTAATCGATGGGGGAATATACTTCCAAATATTTTTCATCATACCTAAAATAACATGGGATAAAGCAACAACTGACAACAGCATACACACCTCAGCAAAATGGCGTTGTCGAAAGGAGAAATCGCTCAGTTGTGGAAATGGATCGTTGTATGTTAAAAAGAGCACATCTTGAAGATCAGTATTGGGCAAATGTAGTAAATACAACAACATACCTCTTGAATAGAGCACCCACAAGATATCTACAAGGTAAAACTCCACAATCAGCATGGAGCGAAAAGAAACCCTCTATTTCTCATCTACGAGTTTTTGTATGTAAAAACTTCATGCATATTCCAAAACAGAAAAGGAAGAAGTTAGATGAGAAAACCTTGCAATGTATCTTTCTATGTTATGATGACCATTCAAAGGTATATCTCTTGATCGATACGACAACCAAGAAAACACATATAAGTAGATATGTAGTATTTGATGAAGCTTTCACATCACATAATACCTCTACAGTAGTATATCATGAGGATGATGAGCTTATGCAAGAAGTTTCACCACCTTAGAAAAGGATTCCAAAATGGTATACCAGCACTTTGAGAGATTCTAAATTAACCTCACTTTCATATATAACCCTAGACCGACCATGTACACGCAGTATCACTCAGCAGAAGAAGGCAAAAGCATCTTCCTCAGAAGTTGATGAACTGTCATCAGTTTGATGAATTGTCTGTGGATGCAATAGAAGTTAGTGAAATGGAGGATGAAATGGTTTACCTAACAACATTGGATGAAAATGAACCTACAACTGCTCAAGAAGCTCTTAGTAAGTCTAAATGGAAGGATGCTATGGAAGCATAACATATGTCTATCATGAAAAATCATAATTGGAAACTAGTAAATCTACCCTTAGGGAATAAACCCATTGGTTGTAAGTGGGTATTCAAAATAAAGTATAATGCATATGATACAATTGATAAGTATAAAGCCCATCTGATTGCAAAGGGCTATGCTCAGAAAGAAGGCGTAGATTATGAAGAGACATTTGCTCCTACTGTAAAAATGACTACCATCCGAGTATTGTGTGCTATGGCAGCTTTGTTTGGGTGGAAGTTACATCATATGGATGTAAAAAGTGTCTTTCTTAATTGTGATATACAAGAAGAAGTATACATGACTCAACCTGAAGGATTTGTTGTCAATGGACAAGAACAGAAAGTGTGCAAGCTAATCAAATTCTTGTATGGGCTAAAATAAGCTCCTCAAGCTTGGTACATAAAAATTGATACTCACTTATTACAACATGGATTCCAACGAAGTTCATCATATGTGAATCTCTATATCAAGAACAATGGATTTGACATAGTGATTCTGGTGCTATATGTAGATGATTTGATCATAACAGGTAGTTTAGAGAGTATGATTGATACAGTGAAAAATGACCTCAAATCATCTTTTGAAATGACAAATATTGGGCTTCTACATTACTGTCTTGGTTTGGAAGTAACTCAAAAAATTCTTCATATCATAGTTACACAGAATAAATATGCCAAGACTTTGATTGAGAAGCATCGAATGACTAACTGTAAGTCAAAAGCTACTCCCATGGAAGAAGGACTTAAGTTGTCAAGATATGATCAATCTCCATAGGTTTATGGCACTCTCTATCGTCAACTAATAGAGAGTCTCTTATACCTAACTAATACCAGGCTTGATCTTAGTTTTGTTGTGGGATATCTTTCACGGTTCATGCAGGAACCCAAGGTAAGTCATTGGAAAGCAACAAAAATAATTCTACATTATGTCTATGGTACAACAAATATAGGCTTGGAATACAAAAAGAATAACAAGTTTTACCTACAAGGATACACAGACTCCGACTATGTTGGATCTATAGATGATCGAAAATCAACGTCTGGATATATTTTTCATCTTGGGTCTGGCCCTGTCTCCTGGCATAACAAAAAGTAGCAAGTTTTTATTTCTTCTACAGAGGTATACTATAGCATAGCTAGTGGAGTAGTATGCGAGATAATATGGCTACGTCGCATTCTTACAAATATGGGTCTTCCAAAGAATCTTCCACTACATTTTTTTTACGACAATCAAGGTGTCTTGAACCTTGTCAAGAATCCAATTTTTCATGATCATACCAAACACATTTACACAAGATGTCATTTCATTCGAGATGAAGTTCCTAAGCATCATATTCAGCTCTAATACATTCCTACTGAAGAACAAGTTGCAGACATTTTTACCAAAGCACTTGGACAGGTCAATTTTGAATCTTTTTGTAAAGCTTTATGCATTTTTCCATTAATGTAATAAGGGGGGATGTTAGCACATATAAAATGCATCTATTTTATTTCATTAATTAAAGCGCATCTTTGGTTGGTTAAGGAGGTTACCCAAAAGAGGGGAGTTGGTTGGGTAACCAACCAACTTAATTGTACCTTATATATACCCATACGAAATCCATAAACATGTTCGCTTCATCATTTTCATTATAGATTCTAACAAATATTATAAATTCTCATTGAGCAATATGTTATACAATTTCCTTCCCTATTTTAGAATTTAAAAGTAGCCTTCTAATTATCTAAATACCTAGTCTTTCCCTTGATCTCTTGAGCCTTTGCATCGACTATTCTCAAAATGGATGATATTGTATCTAAGAATGAGTGTCATAATTCTTCACAACAACTTATGCATGAATTTAAACCCCTTTTGTGAATCAATGTTAATTGTTGGTAAAAGTATTTTTTATATATTTAATTAGAATACTTTGAATATAATTAGTCGCTACTTATAATGTTTTGTTTACATAAATAAATATGTTGTTCAATGATATTTTGATAAGTTTACTTGGAAAGGTTAAGTACAAGTTATAAGGTGGATTTAACAATAACAAGGTTAACCATGACCCATTAGGATTGCATGGTAAAATAATACAATAATTTAAATAAATTTGCATAATAATTTACCATAGGCCTATACAACATAAAATTTTGTCCTTGGCCATAAGTCAAATTACACTTTCAACATTCACAATAATAGGTTACCATTTATTATTGAGGAAAATCCAACCAACATTTAATGAGCATTTGATGGAAGTATTTCATAACCTCATTAACAAAGTTATACTCAACTCCCATAGAAGGTTGTGATATGATGGACTATTATCTATAACACCATAAAACTAGGCTATTTTCAAGATAAAATATAAAGTTATGGTCAATCATCACTAGTCAATATTACCTATCCAATCTACATGAATGAATCCTATCAATATTGAAGGAGCCTCAACTAAATAGTGAATATCTTGTTACTATATATATCTAATGTATTGATGAATCCACTTGGAAATTATCTAATGTATCTCATGAAGTGCCTACATATACCTAGAATAATTATTAATAGTAAATGTAATGTCTATTTCAATATAGTTGAGATAGACAAATGATAGATATAGGGTGACATCTACCAATGGTGTATTATCTACCAACTAAAGCTTCATATCAAAATAAAAGGGATTGTATGAATACGTGCACCTACACATCCAAAATCACTATAGCAAATATAAGGAATATTTGTGATGAAAATAGTGATGCAAGAGGCTAACCAGTCAATTTAACTTTGAAAGAATCAAACAAATATGCCTATATTATTATAAAACTTTATTCTCATTAACATAAATTATTCACCATTATGCAAAAATATCAAATCATTCATCCACAATAAAAATCCACATAATGAGACAGAGATAGATAATGCCTTAAGGGTATGGAAACACCAATAATACTCCTTAAGTATGGAATAAATCCACAAGATCACCCAATATTAGAGTTCCACTTAGAGAGGGAAAATTTTCATAAGCCATTTCATAGGAAAATATGATTACAAGCAATAATTCATATGAATAATTTCAATAATGATTACAATGACAATATCCCTTCTTTATATATTGATCTTATAAACTCTCATCTCACTCATTATTATAATATAATATAATAATATAATCAACCTTGGATTATGTGTGGCCCATGTCAACTATTCATAATACCCTTATACAATATAATGTCATATCCCCCTCTACCTATTCTTAGGTACCATAACATTTCATCCTCAAAATTTTGTATCCTCAAAACATGAGAATAAACTAAATATTGTGATCTTCTACGCAATATTAACACTAGTACCAATATTTATCATATTTGATTGGTGGTGCTCTTTTATAATGCCAAGATTCCATTGTGCAACTTGAATATCCATAACTACATTGTTGGATCCATGATTCTACGAATCTACTCTAAAATTTTAAATGATTGGTCCTATTGTTCCCTAATGCTACTACATTTTGAAATCTAGAATCACTATGCTTTTTCTTCCAAAAATTACCATACTTGATCCCTTTCTAACTCCATGTTGGTCATTAATATTGATTTCCTAATCCATACCTTTAAGATTGTTTCTACTTAGGATGGTGTGGCTCACAATACGTTGCAACCTTAACCTAACATTCTGTTTTCTTTGATTCTTTACTGTTTTGTTTTTCTATTTGAAATTCTTCCTCATGCTCTTCTCTCTTATGCACTTATTCCATGGACTCTACCATTGATACTACTATAGATTCAACTTTTAATTTTTTATTAGTTTATTATATTATTCCTTTCACAACTACTTCTTGTTTCTCTTTGGAAACTTGCTCATTAAGTGGAGAAATATCCTATAATGTTATCTTCTTTTTCCTATAACATAACTTTATAAACATCTTTTGCACATTAATATTAATAGTACCCAAAAATATAAGAAAGGATAACCAAGAATAATATCTACATTATTCATCTCAATAGAATGAAAATGTAAATATAAAACATATTTATCCATGGTGATATTCAAATATTTGAAAATATAAACATTCTCACCCTCAAGTTATACACCCTTGATTTTTGTTTTCTAAACCTACAACCTCTTAGCCAAAACAATATTATTCAAATTATATCTATCACTTAAATTTTATGGAAATAATAATCTTTTCTTTTTAAATGCAACCATAAACCTGCAAAATATTTTTTTTTTATATTCAAACAAATCTCTTTATCCACTTTTTACCTTGTCTACCACCAAAGGTGTGGTTCCATTTGTCAACACACTAACATATTTTTCCCTTCTACCACTTATTTGAAATTTTATAGCTCTTATTTTAATTCCTTTTATTCTTTCTAAAGAATTGTTATTTCTTTTGCATAATCTTTTAGTGTATCTTTTAAACTAGTTATCTTTCTATATAGGTCCCATTGACTAAAAAATGCTTACTCTATTTTTTTTTAATTCAATACACAATTATGGGCACCATGAAAATATCAAAAGCAAGAAATATATTCTTCTCCAAAATAAAAATTAAGCCTAATGCTCCAATAATAATTAGTAGAATGCAAGAAATAAATTCTTGCCACCATTCTCTAACATCAATATCATATTTTCAAAACTTTTTTAGGTCTATAAGTTCACTCTCCAAAAAATGATAATGCAAATTGTCATTGTTCTAGATGGTTGACTTCATAGGATCATATATCCCTCAATACTAATTGAATTCCTTCAAATGACCACTCATTTTAATGGTATTATAATAATGCAAAAAATGGTCTTAAAATTATCTAAATAAGACAACCTTTCATAGAGATATGACTCTTGAAAGATGAGACTTTTTTTTTGGAAAATTTTACCCTAATGTTGTAATCTATACAAATAATCCCCATTTTCTAGAATCATTGCTTTAATACCACTTGTTATGAAAATTCATTCTCATTAATAGAAATTATTCATCCACAAATAATTCACAATAGCAATCTACACAATGAGAAAAAAATAGATTATACCCTTACGATGTGGCACCACCAATAATAATACTTAGGGAAGGAATAAATCCAAAATATCTCCCAAGGTGAGAGTGCCACTTGGAGAGGGTAAAGTCCCATAAGCCACTTTGTAGGCAAATATAATTGCAAGTAATGCTTCATATAAATGATATCTATGATTATTACAATTACAATATGTATTATTAGTATGCCTATCATATAAAAATCATTGCACTAATTATTATAATTTAATATAATAATATAATCAAACCTACGTTATATGTTTTCCATTACAACTATCCATAATACCCTTATACAATATAATATCATACCCCCTATACCTATTCCTAGGTACCATCGCATATCTTTTCCATCTATTTTTTAAAATTAAATTATGAGTACAAGATTAATGGTGTTGAACTTAATATTTTGAGAAGATTATCAACATAAAATACAATCACAAAAATATTATCTTCTCTATACATTATGTATACATCATTCTCATCTCAATGCACTAAAATCCATAACTACGGATGCACAAATGAATACTCTCATACCAAGCATGAGGATCTTATTTGCGCCCATATAAAGACTTTTTAAGATTAAAAGGGAGTGGGCCCATGCAAATAAAATCCAAGCTACTATGAAATATAGATATCCTCCTTATCTTCCAAACAAAAAAGGATAATATTCATATTCATGTAATGTACTTCTCATCCATGAGATAGTCCAATAGACATAATTATCCTAATATAAAACATTTATGAATTAGGTTCATAAGTATTAAAATAGTTGATTCCCTTCTTTTGAGATAAGCCCTTGGCAAAATTACACACATCAAGTTTATCCACTTGAGAATTAAAGTTATACTTAATCTTATATAGGCATTTATAAAAGCAATATTATTCCAAAACGAATATGAAAAAATCCCATATGTTATTCTTAATCAATGAGTCATACTCTACTAGCATGGAATCATCCCACTTTAAACAACCCTTCAATACCAAGGATTGATAAGAGGCCTTCTAATAATATTCCTAAGACATAATAAGCTAATTATTCTAAACAGGGCTTTAACCCACTTACCCATCAAATGATCCATGGAAGTCTATATCAAATTGTGCATATGAACATTATAAAAATATGGAACTAAAGCATCCAAAATATAGTTACCATAAATATAAACTTATAACACAATCACATAATACATAATAGGATGACGCTCATGACAACTAGGTTTCATAATCAAAATAGACACCAATGGATATTCTTAAATTGAAAAATCATAGATAAGGACCCATTGTATCTCTTGAACTAATAGAATGAAAAACTATAAAAAATAGAATAAATCAAATATAACTATCTAAAGGGTACATAAAAGGGACATGAGCCTTTTTGAGAAAGATAAGGATCTACGAGTGGGATATAATTATATTTAAAAGGTTGGAATTTGTCCATATATTCTAAAAAAATACCCGTAATTACTTATGGTGCAAAATATTGAGAGATCTACCATCCCTATATAGGTTAGGGATGGACTATATTTTTTAGTCCTTATATAGTATCATATTAAAATAATTGGTCTAAATTATCACCTACCCTATTTGAGAGATTTTTCCATTTCATATGATGGAATATGTTAGGTTTGATCATAATAAAATACCTTAAATCTTAAAATATTTGATATTGATACAATGTGGTACATATAATGACACATGTCATAAAGTTATCTGGTCAAAAAATCATGGACAATGAAAATACCACTTTAGGTTGTGCTTATGTCCATAGATTTCATTTAATATTTTGGATGATGACCTATACATCATATAATCCTAAGGTATAAAATGTTATGTCTTAATAAATTATGGTTATTTGTGATCCCAAAAAGATTAAATCTCTTGCATTGGTTAAAGGACCATGTTTATTGAACATATAATCTTATCAGTGATATAAAAAACCCTAGTTCCAATGTCAACATCTTACTATCTATAAATTATTTATCGTGAATATAGTGTCACATTCTCTTTATACTTTAACAATATTTTTTGTCTCCATTATCATATTCCTATTTATAAATAGCAAGCATTCTCTTAATTTGGAGGACCAATCCATTTCCCATAGGTGTCAATAATTTACTGTTAGTTGCTTCATCTCATCAATCACAAAAATTTAGGGAGGTACACTAGATGATGTAGTTGGCCATTATATTTAAAGTATCTGAAATATATTCTTAATAGGCTAAGGCCAACATTGTTAAATAATGATTATAAGCTCTACTTGTGTAACCTAAAACCAAGTATATGGACACTCTTCATATAATCTTGTGATCATAAAATATGTAAACCTTTGGGTATTATTTATGTAAAGTCTATAGGCATGTTAGTGTAAGCCTAAGGAAACCCTTCATGCATTCACCCTTAATGATATTGGTTTATCCACCTCTATAGGTAACCTTAACTAAAGGGTGTAACATATTTATTATATTGTAATTTAACTTTCAAATCAAGTTATGTTTAATTGAGGTTATTGTCTAATTGGTAAATCCATATCACTATAAATACACCCCCAATGACTAATATATTATATCATTTCATGATATATGAAGTATTAGGGTTTCTATGCTACCCACTACTTGAAGAACACAATATTATACTGAGAGGGGGGTGAACAGTATAAGACCACTTTTTACTTTTATTTCCCAACCAATATTATGCAATGTATACATAGCAATATCAATAGCAGTAATAAAAGCAATGCATAAATCACCACACATAATAGAGACACCAAATTTATGTGGTTCACCCAATGTGGGCTACTCCACGGAGAAAAACTTTTACTAAAACTTTCTCAATCAATCTCTTGGGAATTCTTTCCCTATTACAATATTTATGGACCTCTGTCCAAAGGAGATACCAATACCCTAAATCATGTTTGGGATCTCTATACACAGGAGATACCAATCTCCTAACTCTGCTCTGGATGGTGATCCTCTATAAGACCTCTACCTCCACTACCCTTAGCAAATGGAAATTTATCCATAGAAAACACCTGTCCTCCCTGCTCTGGTTGGAGATATTTATCCTTAACTTTGTCACCTCCAAAGGTCTATCTCAAATTTATACTAAATAGAGTCCTTTGATCTAGCACAAATCTATACTCAATATTTGTCTTTGATCTGGAACAAACATGTCCTCAAATTTGCACCAAACTCTATCCTCAAATTTGTACTAAATATAGTCCTTCGATATAGCATAAATCTATCCTCAATATCTATCATCAAGCCTTAACTCAAAGCTTGAATAAATCTCAAATCAACTCTACGGATCTACCCCAAACCTTAACTCAAGTTTTGAACAAATCAATAAATCAACTCTGCTCTCAAGTCTTCTCAAAAACTTATCTCAAATATACCTTGTAAGCTTTCACAAAAGCTCACACCAATATTTCCTCAAGTCCTCTCTAGAACTTGTCCAATATACTCAATAAGTTCTCACAAGAACTTATCCAAATCTGCTTTCAATCTATATTATAAGCTTCCACAAAATCTTACCCAAATCTATCCACAAGTCTTCTCAAAGACTTGCCTAAAATCTGCTCAAAACATCCACACTAGAACTTGTCCAATCTCATATAAACATAAAGATAATTGTTAGAGACTCAATATGCTCTATACTCATCACAATTCTTAATCACTTTCAATCACTCTTTCAAAAACATACAAAGAATTGTTAGAGACTCAATATGCTTCACATTCACCTCAATGCTCAATCACTTTCACTCATTCTTTTAGAACCATAAGGAGAATTGTTAGAGATTCAATATGCTTCACATTCACTTTAATACTCAATCACTTTCAATCACTCTTTTAGAAATATAAGGAGAATTATTAGAGACTCAATATGCTTCAAATTCAACTCAATACTTAATCACTTTCTCAAATCAATTCATAATATAGAATATTTTTTTTTATGGAACTTGAACAATTACTTCGCACATCCACTTGACTAGGCTCAACTAACTCTACTCAACCAATCACTCAATGAAACGATCATTTCTTACAAACCCTAGTCGAAGCATATGATCCTTCACTCTAAATGTTTCCAACAATGCTTATCAACCAATTTCACATAACAATGATGCTCATGTTCTTTTCAAAATCTATTTCAAGTTCTTCACTCAACAACTCACTTCAACAATAATGCTTATAAGACAATATTAACATAACAATGATACTCATGTTCTTTTCAAACCCTAGTTCAGATTCTTCACTTAATCAATGGCTTCAACAACAATGCTTATAAAACAAGGTTTTAACAACAACTCTTTATTCCAAAAAACCTTGAAGCATTAACTCAACACACTCAATAAGGAAATCAAATTAAATCCTTTTCACTCCAAACTTGTTTTCCAAAAAACCAACCAATCAACTCAACTATGTAAGAATGTGCTCATACCTTTTTCTTAATGATTAAGGAACCTCAAACATCTGCCACAACCACAAAAACTTCTTTTACAAGCTCAAATAAGTTAGATAACAATACAAAGCATATAATAACTCAGAAATACACCTTATTACTCCATTCTTAAAATAATATCCAACACCAAAATAGTTTAAATATTCACTTCTCAAAACCCTAACTCATCACAATTTTATCTCAACCATTCAAATTTGACATAAGCTACTTCAGAAAAATATCCTCAAAAATTAACCCAATTTCTACTTATAACTCCCTACTTTAATATTGCATTTAAAAATAATTCTTTTGAAAAATAATGCAATAAATAATTTTCCTTTCCTCTAAGGTAAAAATATTTTTACCCACAAATTAATCTCAGCAAACACCTTTCATAAAACTCATAAAAATTATCTTTAACTTAGGCTAAACCCCAAAAGAAATATTCCCCTTATTTCTCCTAAGAAAAACTTTAGCCTTAGAAAAAATTAAATTTAATAATTAAAAATCTTTACCACTTTGGCATGTGCATGAGTCAAACCAAGCGCATCTCTCCCACTAGCACCTTGACCACAGCTTCCACACCGTGGAGCTACGTGCTCCTCTTGGAACCTCCAAGCGCCTTTAGCGCTTTGACCTTCTAAAACACATAAGCCATAAGATGGCTCCTTCACCCACACAAAATAGCATGTGATAGTCCTTAGAAAATTGGGTGGATAATTTTACCTTTGGAAAGTCTATTGTATATATATACCATATGCCTTCCAATGTGCTCCCATGTCGATGGAGGAAGACGTCGATAATGCACGCGATGAAGTCAATGGAGGGAGACATCGAAAATATACGTGAAAAAATCAACACCCAACATTAGACTTTGGCCATTATTTTTTAAATATAATAAATTAAATTCTTTTAAGAATTTAATTATTACAATTTAATAATTAAAGGGTCTTTAGCCTTTTAAAACCAAAATTTAGGGCCTCCTTGGTTTTTAGAAAAACCTTGCAACTTGCCCACATGGTTTTAATGAAAAACCTTTTAAACTTATGCTTTCACATAATATTAAAAATATTATGAAGCTCTTTTACCATTAACCTTTGCATTGTTCCTTTTGACTTTTTTACATCAACGGTAGTTTATTCCTTGACATCAATGACAACTTTGACTCAAAATGTCCAACAATATCCCCCTTTGTCATTTATGGTAATCCAAATTATTTTTACCAAAAACTTAACCTTTTCTTTGTTCTACTCCCACTAGGACATTGCTCCCCTGGCTCAATGCTCTTTTTGAATCCCTCCTCTTTACTTAAATACCAAATATCTCCCCCTTACTGAAATCTTTCCCCCTTTGACATCAATGGCAAAGGGTCACCTTTGGGGCTCGGGGCTAAGAATTATTCTCTTAGCTTAGCCCCTCCCCCACCTCTTCTTGAGGTGGTTAATTATGGGTTGGGAGTATTTCTACTCCCAACAAGCACTGGTCTTTACCTTTATCCTTTTTTCTTCTTATCTGATCCTTCTCATTCCTCTGACTGTTACTTTCCATGTCCATTTCCATATTCTTATTCATGATCCTATTCCTTTTCTTTTCCATGTTCATATCCATGTTCATGTTCCTATTCATATCCATATCCCTTTTCCTATTCCTGTTCCTGTTCCTGTTCCTATTCATACTTTATTCTATAATTTCTGCTCTACACAATTTTTTTGTGTGTCCATAATTATTGCACTTATAACACTTAATTTTATTATTCCTTGGAGGTGCAAATATCTTAGGATTTCTCCTAGTGAAGCCATATCCTTTTCTTTCATGAACCCTACAATTCATTGCTTTGTGACCAAATTGATTACATGAGTAGCAATACCCATGGAAAGGTTGTATGTTCCCATATTCCTATCTTTCATGTGTCCTGCACTATGAAGCCATGTGCCCAAAATTGTGACATGAAAGACATATTTCATTGCAGTTTCCTTTTCTTGACCTCATTGGTCTCTTAGTCTCTCTTAACCTATTCTGATTATTGTTTCATCTATTTTTTCTTTGTGTATTGTTCTTGTATTTGTTGAACTTGCTGTTGTCCAACTCATCCTCAGATGTCTCACTTTCTCTTGCACTATCTTCTTTTGAAGTTTCCTCTCCTTCAGAACTTGAGATTGACTTTTATTCTTGTTTCTTTTGAGCATGTTCAAAACCAAGACCTGTTTTGTTTTTTGGCCTTCTTTGTACCTTGATCATCTTATCCATAATATTTGAACTCTTTACAAACTTGTGTAGCTTACTCTTGGACTTTTTTAAATCTTCCTTTATTAGGGCTACTTCTTTCTCTAACCTTTCACATTCTAAGACCTTTTCTTCTAAATTATCTTTGAACTTCTTTTTCTTAGCCTTTGATTTGTCTAGATCCTCTATAAGCATTCTTCTCTCTTCATCACATTCTTGAAATTGAAACTCAAGTTTAGAGTTTTGCTTTCTTACCTTATTTACTGTTTCAAGAGCATAAATGAGTTTTCCCTTAATATCATGTCCTTATTTATCTGATTCTTCCTCTATTTATTTACCTTTGTCTATATCTTCATTTTATTTTTACTTATCTTCTATAGGATCACTTTCTCCTTCCTCTAGTGCAATTATCATATTCTCTTTAGGTCCTTCAATTGTATATTCATATTCATCATCACTGAAAATATAACCATTCCTTGTACAACTATCTTCAAGATGTCCAAAATTACCACATCTAGAACACTTGAGAATTATTGGTGATATTTTCTTGACTTATTTTTCTTCAATCATAAAGAGGACTTCATCTCTATCATTGTCTAAAAAACTATTATCACTATCACTTAAGTACTTACTTGCCTTGTCTGCATAGTAGCTCCTCTTTTACCTTTGAAATAACGTATTTCCTTGTATGCTTTGTCCATACTTGCTTTTATTTTGATGCATGTATCTTTCTGATTCCCTATTTTTGTGATCTTGTTTATCTTCATCATTATTATTCTTAGCTTCTTGACAATCAATTGCATAATGACCATATTTTCCACAATTGAAACATCTAACAGATTTTTCATCTCTAGATCTTCTTGAATCCTTATTCCTTTTTCCATAATTAGATTCTTCATCACTGGATGACTCATTGCTTGATTTTTACTTCTTACCCTTTGTCTTCTTGATTTCTTTGAAGTTTGCTTCCTTCTGGGGATTAGTTTATTTTGTTTTCAACTCAAAAGTTGTAAGAATACCAAGCAACATATCTATTGTCAAATAATCATCATCCTTTGATTCTTCTATAGCATAAATCATTTCACTAAATATTTTTGGAAGAGATCTTAAGACCTTATAACAAAAATCTGATTATTCAACCTTAAGTCCAAGTCATTGCATAGCATTAACAACCTCATTGATTCGAAGTACATAAGTACTAATGTTTTCCTCATCCTTCATTCTTAAATCTTCAAATTTTCCTTTAATGTTTCGTATCTTTGCTTTCTTGACACCTTTATCTCCTTCATATATATTTTGTAACTTATCCCACATTCCTTTTGCATACTGACAATGCATAACTTTTATGGACTATGTCCTATAAAAACCTCTCAAAATTGCATTCATTTCTTTTGAATTGTAATGTTGTAGAATCTTACCTTCCTTATCTATAGATGGATCAACTAAGGGATCATATCCATGTTCAACTGCTTCCCAAATCTCATTGCCAAGTGCCATCAAGTAAATCTTCATTCTCATACTCTAATATATAATCACTTCCATAAAATACTGGTGCTGAATTATCTGATGATCCATTCTTAGAATCCATTGTGTTCTTGTAATATTTTCCTTCAAGTTTTTAAACTCTTCCGAAGGAACCCGCTCTAATACCAATTTAAGAACACAAGCTTATACTAAGAGGGGGGTGAATAGTATAAGACCACTTTTTACTTTTTTTTCCCAATCAATATTATGCAATGTATAGATAGCAATATCAATAGCAATAATTAAAGCAATGCACAAATCACCACACACAATAGAGACACCAAATTTACGTGGTTCACCCAATGTGGGCTACTCCACGGAGAAAATATTTTACTAAAAATTTCTCAATCAATCTCTTGGGAATCCTTTCCCTATTACAATGTTTATGGACCTCTGTCCAAAGGAGACACCAATCCCCTAAATCAAGTTCATGGATCTCTATTCACAGGAGACACCAATATTCTAACTCTGCTCTGGCTGGTGATCCTCTAGAATACCTCTTCCTCCACTAACCTTAGAAAATGGAACTCTATCCACAGAAGACACCTATCCTCCCTAATCTGGCTAGATATATTTATCCTCAACTCTATCAATAAGGAAATAAAATTAAATCTTTTTTACTCCAAACTCGTTTCCCAGAAAACCAACCAATCAACTCAACTATGGAAGAATGTGCTCATATCTTTTTCTTGATGATGAAGGAACCCCAAACATCTGCCACAACCACAAATACTTATTTTCCAAGCTCAAATAAGTTAGATAACAATACAAAGCATATAATAACTCACAAATACACCTTATTACTCCATTCTTAAAATAATATCCAACACCACAATAGTTTAAATATTCACTTCTCAAAACCCTAACTCATTACAATTAAATATAAACCATTCAAATTTTACATAAGCTACTTTAGAAAAATATCCTCAAAAATTAACCCAATTTCTACTTCTAAATCCCTACTTTAATATTGCATTTAAAAATAATTCTTTTTAAAAATAAAGCAATAAATAATTTTCCTTTCCTCTAAGGTAAAAATATTTTTACCCACAAATTAATCTCAACAAACGCCTTTCATAAAACTCATAAAAATTCTCTTTAACTTAGGCTAAACCCCAAAATAAATATTCTCCTTATTTCTCCTAAGACAAACTTTAGCCTTAGCAAAAATTAAATTTAATAAATAAAAAACTTTACCACTTTGGCATGTGCGTGAGTCGAACCGAGCGCATCTCTCCCACTAGCACCTTGACCGCAGCTTCCACACTGTGGAGGCATGTACTCCTCTTGGAGCATCCAAGCACCTTTAGTGCTTTGACCTTCTAAAACACATGAGCCAAAAGATGGCTCCTTCACCCATGCTTTGCAAAATATGTTGCACAAAGTTACTGCCATAAGGAATGCACACGAAATAACATGTGATAGTCTTTAGCGAATCAGGTGGATAATTTTACCTTTGTAAAGGCTATAGTATATATATACCATATGCCTTCTAATGTGCTCCCACGTCAGCATAGGAAGATGTCGACAATGCACGCGATGAAGTGAGCGAAGGGAGACATCGAAAATGTACATGAAATAACTGACGCTCAACATTAGAATTTGACCATAATTTATTAAATATAATAAATTAATTTCTTTTAAGAATTTAATAATTAAATGGACTTTGGCCTTTTAAACCAAACTTTAGGGTCTCCTTGGTTTTTAGAAAAACCTTACAACTTGCCCACATGGTTTTAATGAAAAACCTTTTAAACTTATGCTTCCATATAATATTAAAAATATTATGAAGCTCTTTTTCCATTAACCTTTGCATTGTTCCTTTTGACCTTTTTACATCAACGTTAGCTTATTCCTTGACATCAATGACATTATCATTCCTTGACATCAATGACAACTTTGACTCAAAATTTCCAACACTTCTTACATTTCCTTTCCTTTTGTGTTGTTTATCTTCTCTATGTTTTGTCTATAGACTCTTCTATTTCACTCTCTTTTTTTACATATTATTATGGTGAATGTATGTTTTGGGATGTTCTTAGAAAATACTATGAATTCTAACATGGTATCAAATCCAAAACAAAAATATTTTACATAGTTTCTCTAACATGGTATCAGATCCAAAACAAAATAATTTGTTCAATAACACATAAAGGATGTATAGGGAAAATATGGTGGATATGGATAAATAGTCCATTTCAATGGATTCCTTTTAAAATTTAAGAGGATTCCAAATTCAACTCTCTATATTATCATCTCATATCTCTTTTTTTCCTCCAAAAGAGTCCTCATTTCTCTCCAAATTTTAATTTTTAAAAGGGAATATTTTATATTTTAGATGGAAGCAGGATGAGGGGCACGCATTGTTTTCTTTGGCACATTTAGAAGCAGTCATAATATGAAGGGTCATTGTTTTATTCATAAAGTATTGAGTGGGATAATGGTATGGAATTTGAGTTGCATAACACTAGTAATGGACTTTATTTGTTGGCTTCAATGTTTTTAAACGATATGAATTCCATCCTTTTTGTTAAGGGTGTAAGGTCTAAGGATGGCATTGGGGTGGTGTATGCAAATTTCCTCAACTTATTCTAGAGAAGAAGACACTATATTTTTTTTATCACATTATATACCATAATGTATAAATAAGCTTATATACCTGTATCCAACAAGCCCTTGGTTTAAAGTTGTATGGATGCATTCTTTTCATAATTTAATTAGAGTTTTTATGTTTTCTTGAAATTTTATTTTCTAATTGACCTATGAGGTTGAACATTGGTTGAGCATGGAATTTATAGAAATTAGAGCATAGGTTTGACCTATAGGAAATATTATTTTGAGGAATGGAATTAAATCTTAGTGGTAAAGTTCCCATATCCTCCAAAGAAACAACATACTCATTATCCTACCCAAGTTCTAATGGTTTGTTAGAATATTATTATTGTTATAATGTGCACTATGCCTATAATTGACAGGTTGACATTTATCTTCTGCCACTTGTCCTTGTCTTCAGTTTGAGTTGGAGTGGTGTCTTATTAAATACACTTGGAGTGGAGCTTATGAAACTTGTCATATCTCCCTCCTAAGCTTGATGCTTATATATTGTAAGATAACTTGTAAATAATGTGTGCCTTATTTTTCAATCCCAACATCTGGTATCAAAGCGGTGAAATCCGCCTAGGGGACCCTTACGGTTTGAGAGTTTTTTTTTAGAATTAATTTTTTTCTCCGAAGTATCCTCTTCACTTGCTAAGTTGATCCTGTGAATGAGAAATGGAGAGAATTTTTTAATATTTTTGGTGATTCTGGCAATGTGGGGTTGTTTTTTTTCTGCAGGGTGAAGGCACATTTAAAAAAAAAAAAAACGTCACATTTTGTATCGATGAAATTTTTTTAGAGCAGTCATCTTCAAAATCTGAGTACACCAGCACGTATATCATGAGTAGTACTATAAAATCAAGTACTCGCATGCAAAAATCCGACAATAAATTTGTAAGATATGGTTGTTTGAAGATGGACTGTTGTAGTTGTTTTTTTCCTGCATGATTTTTTTTTAAACGGAAAAAAAAATTATTAATTTTTTTAGCAGTCCTTTTTCTAATATTTTTACACCATCATATATATTATGATAAGTACTACAACATAAAGTATTCACTTTCTTAATTCGGTAATGTATTGAGCAAGTTACAGCTACTCAAAGTTGGTTGTTTGCAACAGTTTTGGGGTTGCAGAAAAATTGTATTTTTTTGTTAAGGCACATCAGTTGCCAATTGTTGGATTGAGAAACATTTATAGATGTAGTAGATAACAATAAGCTAGATTGCAAAAATTTTAGTAATTCCCTCCAAAATTTCCCGCTCGGTCATTTCAATTTTTTTCCGTCGAAACAGTTTCAAGCCAAAATTTCAAATTTCAAATTTGTAGAGGGCAATCTATCCTATTTTTTACCTCTAAGAAGTCTTGTTGTATTTTCTTAAAATCAAGGGTCAAATTGTAACCAACTATAGCCTTATATATAGTCGTTGGAAAGGATTTTTTGAGGGGAATCCATTGGTGTAGTTTATTTTCAGTTTTGAAATCATTTAATATGCTAAATTGAAGTTTGAAGTTGAAATTGTAATTTGGAGTGCATTTTCGGTAGTATCCGACACTCCTTGACAAAATATTTTGCAAACTTGTGGGAATCTCAATTTTAAGTCATTAGGGGATATTAAGCCAAGTTATTCATTATATTTGGCAAAATTGGAGGCATTATCATCATTGGTGGCATTGAAATTGTATCACACTTCAAGGTATATTTGGGACTATTTTTGAGCCATCTTTCCTAATACAATCATCAACTCAAAGGGTGATTTAGGGCCCCTTGCCTCTTGCTTGTGGAGACATTTTGTGGCATTCTCTTGGCCACTAGGTGTTTGTTGTTTGCATCTTCTATTTGGGCTTTGTCTACATTTTATGCTTGCTATTACCCTTGTATGACTTTGGATTTTATAATTGTAATCAAGTGTAGTTCCATTTCATACACACTTGACACTAAGCCATATACAAGCAAGCAAACACATACAGGTAAATTCTTATAAAGTAATAATACATTGGCACATCTACTGTAACAATTCTATAAAAAGCAAGCATCACATTTTTATAGCTCAAATACTTATAGTCTCCCTCACATAAGGGTGGGTATATTGAGTAGTTTGGTATAAAGTTCTGGCAGGTTATTCCCTTTCAGAATCACCTATGTTCCACGTATCAACTGCTCAAATGCTTATAGTCTCCCTCACGTAAGGGCAGGTATATTGAGAATTTTTGTATAAAGGTCTGGCAAAATTCTAATTCTTACTCTCTTTGGATAGAAAAAGGCACTTATGTTCAATTTAACTCTCCCACTGTTGGAATCACTTGAAGATTTAGAGTGGAAAAACTAGGTGAACCCTCCTCTGGATCTTCAACGGTGTACCCTAGATTTTTTTTAGGGCTCTAATTTGGCATTTGTCGTTCTTACTTCATCCTTTTTTGAGCTCCCTTTTCTTTTGATCCTTTTCTAAATCATGGCTACTACAAATCTATTAAGTGGACTTACAAAGAAACTTGAAGGGGCACAAACTTTTCCAAATTGGAAGTATGAGATGGAATCAATATTAATGATGAATGACATGTGGGACTTTGTGAAATATAGGCAGGCTAATGAAGACCCACTCACTGCACCTACAGACCCTAAATAAAAAGCACAATTTGAGAAGAATTCCAATATAGCTTTAAGTCTAATCAAGCTAGCTACAGGAATTCAATGCAGAGAAACTGTAAGGGCTGCAAAAACACCTAAACAAACATGGGATGCTCTTAATAGATTGTTTGATAGGCCAAGTCAAGATAATATTTTGTATCTCAAACAAAAATTGCACAATCTATGTATGAAAGGCTCAATTACCAATTATCTTATGGAATTCAAGTCTATTAAGAATTATTTCTTAGCTTCTGGTAAAACCCTAGATGATAATGAGTTAATTCCAATAATTTTGCATGGTCTTCCTTCAAAGTTTCACTCCTATGCTACCATGTTAGACTTGAGTGGTAAAACAATGAATTCCACACTTGAGAATATTGAGATCCTACTTAAGAAACATGAGCAAGCCCTAATCAAAGATGAAGAAATTGAAGCCACATCAGCAGCTTTTGCCACCAAGGCAACTTTACAGCCTAAACAAAATAAAGGTCAAAATCAGCATAATCAGAATCAAAGGGGTAGACAACATCAGAGATACCCACAGTACCAACAACAACCAAATCAATAGTACCAGTAGTAGCCAAGATGGCAAACAAGACCTCAAGGGGGTAAAAACAACAATCAACAAGGGTGTGAATATTGTGGAAAATAGAATCATAATGTTGCTAATTGTTATAAAAAGCAAAGAGAACAGGTAAAACCATAAAATAATAATTTGAACACATTGTATGCAGCCAACCAAGTTAATGTTGAAGATAAAGAATGTTGGTATATTGATTCTGGAGCAACAAAGCACATGATAGGAAGGCAATATTGGTTGACCAAGGTTTAGCCTACATCAAATAAATTCATTACTTTTGGTGATGAAATTGCTCTACCCATTGAAGGTGTTGGGGAGGCACCACTTACTTTGCATGATGGTAATAATTTTCCTACAACAGATGTTTTGTATGTGCATGGTCTTAAAAGGAGTCTTCTTTCTATTGGACAACTTACAGATAAGAGCTATAATGTCTATTTTGAAAAAGACAAATTCTACATTAAGGAACCCAATGGCAATGTCAAGGCCATGGGAGTGAAAAAGGATGGTGTTTACTACCTCCTTACAAAATCTATAACACAAACATCTTTGCATACAACAACTAATTTCTCTTTGGAGTACATGTGGCATGAAATATTGGGACATTTAAATTTTAATAATCTTCAAATGATGGCTACAAAAGGATTAGTTAAAGGAATTCCACATCTTAAAAAGTCAAAATATTTTTGTGAGCCATGTGTAATAGCCAAACACCATAGGCAACCATTTGAAACAAGAAAGGCATGGAGAGCCAATAGACCTTTGCAATTGGTTCATTTAGAAATTTATGGGCCAATGTCTGTTCAATCTTATACTGGGGCTAAATACTACATAACTTTCATTAATTATTACAACATAAAGGTATGGATCTACCTAATTCAATATAAATGGCAAGCCCTTGATAAGTTCAAATAATTCATCACACTTTTTGAAAGAGAAAGTGGCTATCAAATCTCCACCTTAAGATCAGATAATGGTGGAGAATATGTCTCCAATGAATTCTTTAATTTTTGTAAGTATCATGGGATAAGGAGGCAATTCACAACCCCTTATACCCCGCAACAAAATGGAGTTGCTGAGAGGATGAATCAAACAATCACAAATAGGGAAAAATCAATGTTACATGCTGCTATATTACCTAACTCATTTTGGGGAGAAGTTGTTCTTATTGCTGCATACTTAACTAATAGGTCATACACAAAGGCCTTACATGAAAGAACACCTGAAGAAGCATGGAGTGGAAGGATGCCCTATATGGTCCATTTGATAATCTTTCGATGTGATGGCTATGCTCATATTCCTCATAAGAAAAGGAAGAATTTTGATGATAAGAGCCAAAAATGCATCTTTGTTGGTTATAGTGATAGAGCCAATGCATATAAATTATATGAACCTATTTCCAAGAAAATCATTTTATCTAGGGATGTTACCTTCCATGAGTATCCCCCATATAATCCTCCTAAGGCCCCCACTTTAGAAATAACTAATGAAATAGTTGCTCCATTCATTCATACAATATCATCTAGTCCTTTTCCTTCACTCATAAATTAAGAAATTCATCCACAAGAAGAACTTCATACAAATGATCCATGTCCTCCATCTCCTCCTCCTAATGATCGAGTAACATCATCCAATCCTTTACCCAAGTGGGTTCAAGCCACAATAGATGAAGCCCAAAATCATTTACCCACCTATACAGGTAAAAGGCCTTCAGCCCTAAGACACCAAGTGAATTATGCCCTAATGGCCAAAGTCCTTAGCCAACCTGAACCTTCTAATGTCAAATAAGCACTTGGTGATCCTAAATGGGTTCATGCCATGGATCAAGAATTAGATTCCATTGAAAAAATCACACTTGGGAGTTAGTTGATTTACCCAAAGGAAAATATACCATTGGCACAAAATGGGTATACAAAGCAAAATATAAAGCATATGGCTCACTAGATCACTACAAGGCTCGCCTAGTAGCTCAAGTCTATAAGCAACAAGAGGGAATTGATTATGAGGAGACCTTTGCTCATGTGGCTAAGATGACTACAATCAGGACAGTTATTACTATGGCAGATCAAAAACTTTGGCCAATATATCAAATGGATGTCAAAAGTGCATTTCTCAATGGTCATTTAAAGGAGGAAGTGTATGTGAAACAACCACCAAGGTACACAGTTGAAGGCCAAAACAACAAATTCCTCAGATTAAATAAAACTCTATATGGGTTGAAGCAAGCACCTCGAGCTTGGTATGCAAAGATTGACTCCTATTTTCTCAACCTTAGTTTCACTAGATCTGTAGCATAATCTACTCTCTATGTGAAACATTGGAGGAACCACATAATTTTGGTTACATTGTATGTGGATGATCTTCTCATTACAGGTGATGACATAGAATGAATAAGGTTGCTCAAGGAGAACTTATGCAAGAACTTTGAGATGACATGTTTAGGTCTTCTCCACTATTGCTTAGGAATAGAGGTATGGCAACAGCCTGGTAAGATTTTTATCTCATAGGCTAAGTACATTCAGTCTATTTTGGAGAAGTTTCGCATGGAGGAGTGTAAGCCCTCTCTAACTCCCATGGAAACTAGATTGAAATTTGTAAATAATGATGAAGAAGAAAGGGTTGATGGTACACTTTACAGGCAACTAGTTGGAAGTTTGATCTACTTAACTTCAACTAGACCAGATATTTGCTATTTAGTTGGCCTTATTTCCATATTCATGCAGGATCCTAAGAAGAGCCATTGGATAGTAGCTAAGAGGATTGTGAGATTCCTAAAGGCCACACCTCATCATGGCCTTATGTATAAATCAAGTGATAATTTTTCTTTGATTGGATACACGATTCAGATTGGGCCAGTTGTCCTAAAACTAGAAGATCTACATCAGGTTATTACTTTCAATTAGGCCAAGTCTATATTTCATGGAGCACAAAGAAGCAGAACACAGTTTCACTATCTTCAACAGGAGTAGAATATAGAGCAACAGTTGAGGCAACTAAGGAGGCAATATGGTTGAGGTAATTAATTCAGGATATTAGGCTATTCATACATGGTCCAACATATATATATTTTGACAATCAAAGTACCATCAAAATGACCAAGAATCCAGTTTTCCATGCTACAAAGCACATTGAGATCCATAATCACTTCGTTAGAGAAATGTTCCAAGAAGACATTATACACATGAAGTATATACCAACTCAATATCAAGTAGCAGACATCTTCACCAAGTCAATTGGGAAAGACAAGTTTTCTCAATTTAGCAATTTGCTATATCTATGTAAAAGAAGTCAACATTGAGGGGGAATGTTATCTAATGTTGACTTATTTTTTTAGGATAGTGCACATTAAGGGGGAATGTTAGAATATTAGTATTGTTATAATGTGCACTATGCCTATAATTGATAGCTTGACATTTATCTTCTACCACTTGTCTCTGTATTCAGTTTGAGTTGAAGTGGTGTCTTCTGAAAGACACTTGGAGTGGAGCTTATGACACTTGTCATATCTCCCTCCTAAGCTTGATGCTTATATATTGTAAGATAACTTATAAATAATGTGTGTCTTATTTTTTAGTCCCAACATGGTTGATATCTTATTTGTATCCAACCCAGGTTATGGCACATTGGTGGGTATGCTATGTTGTGGTTATTATACTGATGCAAGAGCATCCGAGGGCAGCGGAGAAATCCTGCACCAACCAAATTTGTCTGAGTGTTTTTGCAATATATATATATATATATATGTGTGTGTGTGTGTGTGTGTGTGTGTGTGTGTGTGTGTGTGTGTGTGTGTCACGATATCGCGACATTAAAAGTTTCGCGATATCGCGACCAAAAATAGGGAAAGAAGCTACGGCCGACGGAGGGTCGCGAAATCGTGACATGTCGCAATTTCATGACATGTCGCGAAATCGCGACCAAATCAAGAAGCAGGGCTACGATGGACGGAGGGTCATGAAATTGTGACATGTCACGATTTCATGACATGTCATGAAATCATGGCCAAAACCAAGGCAGAGGCTACGGCGGATGGAGGGTCACGAAATTGTGACATGTCACGATTTCATGACATGTCACGAAATCGTGACCAAAACCAGAGGCAGAGGCTACGGCGGACGGAGGGTCGTGAAATCATGACCAAAATAGAAACAGAGGCTACGATAGTACGGAGGGTCACGAAATCATGACCACAACGAAAGTAGAGGCTATGGCAATGGAGGGTCGCAAAATCATGACCACAATGAAAGCAGATGTTATGGCATGGAGGGTCACGAAATCATGACCAAAAAGAAAGCAGAGGCTACGGCAGTACGGAGGGTCACGAAATCATGACCGTAGCTTAAGAACGAAGGCACGGTAGAGAGACGTCGTGATATCGCGACATGTCGCGATATCGCGACCAAAGCAGAAGAAAGGGGGATGCGATAGAAATACGTCGCGATATCGCGACAGGTCGTATTTTCGTGCCGAAAGACGAGCCGAAGACGAAGAGTCGAAAAGGGAGACGTGTCAAATGCCTGGACGACGAAGCGACACGGGGAGGCAAAACGAAAGGTTCTGGAAGAGGAAACGAAGGGCCGCCAGCTGGAAATGGAGCGCCACCTAAGAACCTTTAAAAAGGGGAGCAAAGGCATGCACACGGGGGTTGAAAACGATAATTTTTTTTTGTATTTCGAGAATGGAGAAATTCTGAAAAGGCGCAACTCTTCTGCGACCTATGTAATAATACTGTTGTAATAATAAATTTTTGTTGCATTTGAATAAAAGACAACTATTTTTCTTCTTCGTATTTCTGGCTCTCGATCAAGTGGTATCAGAGCGGGAGTTCCTGAGTGTGTAAGCAGACCACCGAAAGTGAGGCAGCTTGCACCAGGACCAGTTGGGATTTGCGAGAAAGGTGAGCAGTATGCCTCCAAAAAGAAATCATGGTCACGGGAGAAATGTGGCGCAGGATGAAGATTTCAGAGCATTGCAGAGACAAGTGCAAGCCCTGCAGGAAGAATTGCGAAAAAGGACCGAACCTAAGGGAGAAGAACAGAGTGACGATGAAGCCTGGGAAACTGAGGATCCATCAGATGATGAAGAAGCATTGGATCCTTCTGAAGCTAGACTGTTGAAAGCTCTATCTCAGGCCGGGAAGAGACCAAAGTTTGATGTCTCTACATATTCTGGGAACCTCAACCCAGAAGAGTTGATTGACTGGATCAACGATATGGAGGAATACTTTGAGTATGAGGAGGTGGCGGATCCAGACCGGATAAAATTTGCAAAAACAAAATTAAAAGGCCATGCTAGTTTATGGTGGAAAGGAGTACAACTCGAAAGAAATAAAAATGGAAAGGAGAAAATAACCAGATGGGACCGAATGGTGGAGAAGCTGAAGAGACAATTTATTCTCATAGATTACGAGTTGGACCTGTTGAGGAGAATGTAGAGTCTGAGGCAAGCAAGCAAGTCTGTCCAAGAATACACGAAGAATTCTACAAGATCTCCATCGAACTGGCCATTCAGGGGCTAATAAGGAGAAAGTAGCCAGATACATCAACGGGTTGAGAATGAACATTCAGGAAGAACTCAGCTTGATCAGAATAGCCACCATAGAAGATGCATACCAGTTGGCCTTGAAGGTAGAAGAGAAACTAAATAGAAGATTTGAAGGCAACCAGAGAGGAAGGGATCATGGTGGAAGAACCGATGGAAGAACCGATGGAGGAAATTACCGAGACCAGAAGAAGACTGGGGAAACAAGCAAACCCCAGGAACAGAAAAAGGAGAATACCTACCGCCCGCGTGATCAGAACAATGACTACCAGAGAGGAAGAGGTAGACCTGGACGTGGGTATGGAAGAGGGGTATTCCATGGAACCTGTTTCCAGTGTGGAGAAGAGGGACACCGGTCATACGAGTGTCCTCAACACCAAGAAAGGATAGACAAGAGACCTGAGGGTCATGCCAGAGCTGTTGTGGCAGATGAAGGTGCAGAGTCAAAACACTCTAAGAGGCAGAAGGAGGAGAAGTGTTGATGATGAGAAGAACACTGTTGAATGAGGAAAAAGAACCAGAACAGAGGAAGAGCCTGTTTCACATGAGGTGCAAATGTGCAGGGAAGGTCTGTAATGTTATCATTGATAATGGTAGCACAGACAACTTAGTTTCAGAAGAGATGGTTAATAAGTTGAATTTGGGGAAGAGGAAGCACCCGCATCCATATCGGATTGCATGGTTGCAGAAAGACCACAGAGCACTTGTCAATGAATAGTGCTTGGTCAAATTTCACATTGGGAATTATCAAGATGAGGTCCTATGTGATGTATTGCCGATGGATGCTTGCCATTTGTTGTTGGGAAGACCATGGCAATTTGACAGACGTGCAATGCATGATGGGCATGCAAATACGTACTCTCTAACGAAGGATGGAGTACGTCACAAATTGAAGCCACTGAAGGAAGTGGATGAGAAAGTGTGTAGTAGTGCCAAAATCTGCCTGGTGGAAGGAAGACAATTTTTGGATGGTCTGAAGAGGGATTCAATGTGTTATGCATTAATCCCTATTGTTAAGAAAGAATAGTATACAGATGTTCCAGCAGAGGCCGAACACCTGTTAGAAGAATTTCTAGACATCATATCAGATAATGTGCCTGAGGGTTTACCACCGATGAGGAAGATCAGTCACCATATTGATTTGGTACCTGGATCTAGTTTACCCAACAAGGCAGCCCATAGAATGACTCCGATGGAAAGTGAGGAGCTGAGCAGGCAAGTCCATGAGTTGTTGAAAAAGGGACTGATTCGAGAAAGCTTGAGTCCATGTGCGGTACCTGCAGTACTAGCACCAAAGAAGGATGGGGAGTGGAGGATGTGTACAGACTCCCGAGCTATAAACAAGATCACCATAAAATACAGATTTCCATTACCAAGGATGGATGATATTATGGACTGTTTGAGTGGAGCCAAGTACTTCACCAAGATTGACCTGAAGAGTGGCTACCATCAGATTCGGATCAGAGAAGGAGATGAGTGGAAAACTGCTTTCAAAACCAGAGAAGGTTTGTATGAGTGGTTGGTCATGCCATTTGGGCTAACCAATGCACCAAGCACATTCATGCGGTTGATGAATGAAGTGCTGAAGGAGTTTTTAGGCAAGTTTGTTATTGTCTATTTGGATGACATTTTGATATTCAGCAGAACCCTGGAAGAGCACCTGATGCATATCAGGAGGGTTTTTGAGAAGCTGAGGGAAGAACAGTTGTTGATCAACTTGAAGAAGTGCAATTTTGTGAAGAAGGAGTTGGTATACCTGGGATTTGTCATCTCAGTTGAAGGTCTGAAAATGGACCCAGAAAAGGTGAGGGCTATCATTGAATGGCCTACTCCAAGGAGCACTTTTGAAGTGAGATCATTTCATGGTCTAGCCAGTTTTTATAGGAAATTCATCAAAAATTTCAGCAGTATTTGTGCACCCCTTACAGAAACAATGAGAGGGGATAGGAAAGATTTTAAGTGGACCTTGGGAGCTGACAAGAGCTTTGATATGTTGAAGAAGAAGGTCACTGAGCAACCTGTTTTAGCACTTCCAGATTTTAATAAGGTATTTCAGGTAGACTGTGATGCCAGTGGTAGTGCCATTGGAGCTGTGCTGAGTCAAGAAGGTAAGCCTGTTGCTTACTTCAGTGAGAAACTCAATGAGGCCAGGAAGAAGTATTCAGTGTATGACCAAGAATTCTATGCGATAGTTCAGTCCCTGAAGAAGTGGAGACATTATTTGCTGCCAAAAGAGTTTGTGTTATATACTGATCATCAGGCCTTACAGTATATAAACAGCCAAGGAAAACTGAACCAGAGGCACTTGAAGTGGGTTGAGTTTCTCCAAAGCTATACCTTTGTGTTAAAGCACAGAAGTGGAAAATCAAATAGAGTTGCAGATGCCTTAAGTAGAAGGCAGAATTTGCTGATTGAAATGACAGTGGAAGTGGTAGGATTCGAAGAACTGAAGGGCCTGTACCCTAAAGATCCCGATTTTGCGAAGCCTCGGATGGCTTGCTTGGCACTTACATTGTGGACAGGACAAAATGGTTGGATTTTCTAATCCAAGATGGAATGTTGTTCAGAGGAAGTAAATTATGCATTCCAAGGAGTTCCATGCGGGAAAACTTAGTCAAGGAGAAACACAACAGAGGACTGGCTGGACATTTTGGTCGGGATAAGACCATTGCCCTGGTGAGTGAGAACTATTACTGGCCGCAACTACAGCAGGATGTGAACAAGTTTGTGCAAAGTTGCAGAATATGCCAGATGGCAAAAGGAGTGAGGCAGAACACAGGATTATATCAGCCGTTACCTGTACCTGAGAGGCCATGGGAGGACATCAGCATGGATTTCATTCTTGGGTTGTCGAGAACACAGAGGGGAAATGACTCCGTATTTGTGGTGGTTGACAGATTCTCCAAGATGGCACATTTTATTCCCTGCCAAAAAACAAGTGACGCGGTTCACATTGCAGGGTTATTTTTCAAGGAAGTGGTACGACTTCACGGTCTACCAAAAAGCATAGTTTTTGACAGAGATACAAAGTTTGTTGGGTATTTCTAGAGAACATTGTGGAAGAAGTTGAAGACAGATCTGAAGTTCAGTTTTGCATACCACCCACAAATTGATGGACAGACAGAGGTGGTAAATAGAAGTCTGGGTAATTTATTAAGATGCTTGATAGCAGATAAACCCAAGGGATGGGATTTGGTTTTGCCACAGGCGGAATTTGCATACAACAATTCTATCAACAAGAGTACAAACAAATCTCCATTCCAAGTCATATATGGAAACAGCCCAAGAAATGTTTCTGAGCTGAGGAAATTAGATAAAGGAGAAAAGTGCAGTGCCAAGGCTGAGGAATTTGCGAAACAGATGAAAAGCCTGCATGAAGAAGTAAAGAAACAAATTACAAAAATGAATACTCAGTACAAGACAAGAGCAGACCAAAAGAGGCGGTTCAAAGAGTTCGAAGTGGGAGATGAAGTCATGGTCCATCTCAAAAAAGAAAGGTTTCCAGCCAAAACTTATAACAAATTGAAGATGAAGAAATTTGGGCCATGCAGAATACTGGAAAAACGGGAGTCAGGCAATGCATATGAAGTGGAATTGCCAAGTGGGCTTGACATTTCACCTATTTTTAACATATCAAATTTAGTGAAATACCATGAAGGGGATAGTAGTGAGGCACCATGTGCAGAGTTGTGGAGTATTCCAACATCTACTCCAACCACAGATGAGATAGAGGAAATACTGGACACAAGAGAAGGCAGAAGTACCAGAAACAGACAAAATTTTGAATATTTGGTCAAGTGGAAGGGCAGACCGGTAGAAGATGCAACTTGGTTGTCTAAAATGGAGGTTGACCGCCTGGGTCTCCCTCCAACAGTTCAGAAGTGAGGATCACTTCTCAATCTACCCCGGGTGTCTGATGCAGGAGCATCCGAGGGCAGCAGAGCAATCCTGCACCAACCAAATTTGTCTAAGTGTTTTTGCAAAGAAAAAAATATATATATATATATATATATATATATATATATATATATTTTTGTGTCATGATATCGTGACATTAAAAGTGTCGCGATATCGTGACCAAAAATAGGGAAAGAAGCTACGGCCGACGGAGGGTCGCGAAATCATGACCAAATCAAGAAGCAGGGCTACGGCGGATGGAGGGTCATGAAATCGTGACATGTCACGATTTCGTGACATGTCGTGAAATCAGGCCAAAACCAAGGCAGAGGCTACGACGGATGGAGGGTCGCAAAATCACGACCAAAACCAGAGGCAGAGGCTACGACGGATGGAGGGTCGCGAAATCGTGACCAAAATAGAAATAGAGGCTACGAAGAGGAGGGTCGCAAAATCACGATCGCAACGAAAGCAGAGGCTACGACAGTGCGAAGGGTCACGAAATCGTGACCGTAATGAAAGCAGAGGCTACGGCAGTGCGGAGGGTCATGAAATCGTGACCTTGTAAATCATGACCAAAAAAAGTGGGTCGAGGAGGGTCGCGAAATCGCGACCGCAGCTAAAGAACGAAGGCGCGGTAGAGAGACGTCGCGATATCGTGACATGTCGCGATATCGTGACCAAAGCAGAAGAAAGGGGGACGCGATAGAAATACGTCGCGATATCGTGATAGGTCATATTTTCACGCCGAAAGACGAGCCGAAGACGAAGAGTCGAAAAGGGAGACGTGTCAAATGCCTGGACGACGAAGCGACATGGGGAGGCGAAACGAAAGGTTCTGGAAGAGGAAACGAAGGGCCGCCAGCTGGAAATGGAGCGCCACCTAAGAACCTTTAAAAAGGGGAACAAAGGCATGCACACGGGGGTTGAAAACGATAATTTTTTTTTTGTATTTCGAGAATGGAGAAATTCTGAAAAGGCGCAACTCTTCTGCGACCTATGTAATATTCTGTTGTAACAATAAATTTCTGCTGCATTTGAATAAAAGACAACTGTTTTTCTTCTTCGTATTTCTGGCTCTCGATCATAAACCCCATGTTTGAAACCCAAGAAATTTATTTTTTGTCTCTCTCACATCCATCATAGATCAACTTCCTTCTTGTATAATTCAATCACCTTCTACTTCCAATAATTCATGTGATGGAATGGTAGGCTTCCTTACTCATGTGGGAAAGGTCATGTGCTCGAAGCCTTTTGGTGTTGATATTTCCTATCTTGCTCTTGAAGGAAAAATATAAAAATATTTTCCTTTCATTTACATCCCAAATACATTAGTTTGATGTATACCTTTGGGAATAAAATATAAGGTGTTGCACTCAATGTATTGAGTTTGAGCCCCATTGGCTTCAAAATATTATTTTTTTATACATATATATGAGTAAATCTATTCATTAGAAATTTCAACTTGCCAAATTCTTATTTGTTGAAAAAAATAGATAGTACCCAGTTATTTTTGCCCAAGTGTCAACCATGAACTCCATCAAGTAGCAATACCTAATTTGATTGAACATTTCTAAGGTTTTGCATTTGATTTTTTCTTGTTTTAAGTGCTAATAGATACAACCTTATAAAGGATATGACTCTCACATATAAAATAATTCGGATACCATTTTTAGATCACACAAATGTTTGAGCTCTACATAGTGGTGATAATATTTTATATACCTATTATAGTTCTATGTGGAATTTTAAGTGAGATAAATTATTTTGTGTATGCTACTAATTTCAATGGAAAAAAATATAATAGATCCTTAGTTCAAATTTTAGGATTACCTAGAAGTAAGAATCTCAATATTATCTTTAATTATGAAATATAAAAATATCTTAGTAATCATGAACTTGCTAAAGATAGCTTAGAAGTCCATCAATTTTAAGTTAGTTGAGCTACATGTAATTTTCTACATTTGAGATATGATCCTATTTAGGTATGGACAATATTGAAATATCTCTATGAAAAATTAATAACTTGTAATGTTAACAAGAAAAATATGGAGCTTTTCAATCTTAAAATTTTAAACATTTCTAATATTGAAGACTATATATCTCACTTCAAAGCCCTAATATATAACTTATATATAGTAAGAGGTAAGGTAAAAGGTAATGAGGAGTATGTAAAATATATTACTTTCAATATTACTCAATTCCATATAGTTGGTTTGGTTACTTATGTGAATGCTATGACTATCAAGGATCTATAACCTATTTCTCTTGAAGGACTTTTCAAGCTTCTTATCCATTATGAAGTTGCAATGAAAAATTATAGAGATCTTTCTCATATATAGGACCATCCAAAGGATTTAAAATTAGTGGAATCTAAGGCTCAACTACACAAGGAATTTCTAAGATTCCAAGGAAGTCAACCACATATGAGTATTGTAAGATATAAGAACACTCCATCAAAATTTGCATAATGAGATTGAAGAAGATTGAGATATAATTCTTGATATTGGGACACAAGATTTATAATTATGAAGAAGAGGATGAAAATGGTAAAGTAGAGTCCCACTATATCATCTATTATTGGGAGAATATTTATTTTATTGTTTCCTCTCCTTGGTCTCTTATCTTGGATTATGAGGGGTGTTGAAGTATGTGTAATCTAATATTAATAGGCCAAGGCCAATAGTGTGAAATAGTGGTTATGAGAACTATTTATGTAGCTCATCAACAAGTGTATATATAAGCCTAAGAATATTCTACATGTAATACTTTGGAAATCACTTATGTAATCATATAGACACCATTTATATAATCCAATAGGAATGATCATGTAAACCTAAGGAAAACCTTCATGTATTCAATGTTAGTGATATTGGTTAATCCACCTCTATGGATAGCCTTGAATAAAGGATGTATATATTTATTATATTATAATTTAACCTTAATACCAAGTTATGTCAACTTGAGATTATTATCTAATTGGAGATTGGGTATCACTATAAATACCACATAATGACCAATATAGTTTTTGAAATGTGAAATATTAGTGTGCCTATGGGCACCCACCCCTTAGTCTTTATTTCCATTTTGGTTGTGTATATAGTTCTCTATTATTCATCTATACTCGTTAGAGTTAGAGTATATTACATCATTTGGGTCATGTAAATGTACCACCTTTGGTACATAGTTAGAGTAGGAGATTACTTTAGGGGAAATTTAGCTACTTACTTCAAGCAATGTAATAAATGCACAAGTGTCAATGTGCAAGTTGTAATGTGCAAGGTGTCCCCTTGTACAACTAGGTAGAGTGTTGGCCAAGGAATCTATCTTCCTATATAAAGGGCCTCATAGTGATAGCTCATATCAAGTCCATATCAAGCATATCAAGTGCATTATAGTAGAGTGTAGTAGATAGTGGTAGAACTCATGTATGGAGTACAATGTAGTTCTTTAGCTTATAGTAATGGAGTGACCATTACCTCCATACTGCATTGTATTTTTACCACTTTCTATTTATAGTATATTTCAGTCATATTGCAGAATTACTTTCTTTCATATTTTCTACATTTTATTAGGACCTGTGATAGATCTCTCCCACTACATATATCCTCAAAATCTAACAGTGGTATCAAATCCATGATGAATCAAGATAGGATTAGGGAGAGTCACAAGAAATATTGAAAGGACTGAAATAAATATCAGTTATAGGAATTTTGAGATTACATTTGGCTAGAGTCTTTCCACAGAGTTGCAGAAAAACTCGTGAAGACTAGGACTCAACATTCATACCACTAGATTGAAAAATCAACTAGTGAAGATTATTATCTCTAGAATTATAAATTCTTCCGTTCCAGTCTCTAACAACTTGTTGCAGGAAAAGGAGATTCAGAAAAAGGTTGGGAAGCTTCCTACAAGAGAGCTAGGAAGAATATATTCTTAGAATCATTCCAACACTTGTAGCAATAAGGAGAAGACTAAAGATTTCAAAGACCTCAAAAAAGGTCTCATTACAAGAGCTACAAATCTTGCAGATTGTAGAAGTGAAGAAAAGGCCACAATAGCCTTATAGCAGACTCAAGGAAGAAGATACTCTAGAAGTCGAGTCAAGGAGGAGATAGGAGATTGGTGATCTCCATAGAATATTGAATACCTACATATTGTAGAAAAAAGGCATAGAAGCTTAGAAAAGGCCATAGAAGCTTTGATACAGAAGAAAAGGCTATAGAAGCCTTGATCCAGAAGAAAGGGCCATAGAAGCCTTAATTCTGAAGAAGACTTCAGAGAAGAGTTCCTGATTCAGAAGAAGAGTTCCTAATTCATAAGAAGACTCCAAAGAAGAGTCCATGAAATAGGATATTGGTGATCTCCTTTACTGATTAAAGACTTATTTCATAAGAAGTTGAAGAGATCCAAAGTAGATCTCATTGGAAAAACTTCCAATATTGGAAGAGATAGAGAGGGACTAGCAGAGTCCTATTCCTGATTAGAGAAGCAGCATATTTTAGAGATTCAAGAAGAAGATCTCATCACCAACACTTCCATAAGTAGAAGGTTGAAGAAAAGGTCTCAGTTGGAAGACCAAAGAAGCTACAAGATAGAAGACCTTGGAGAGGTCTCAAGGAGGAAAATAAGAAGGCTTGGAGAGCCTTGTTGTAGAGCTCATGTGGAAGCATCATCAAAAGAGTTCCTAGGAGAACTCATTGGAGAAATCCACTACCAAGGAGAAGCTCTTGATAGTGAAGGACTTGGGACAATTATCACCATTCGACAACAAGCCCAAGAGAAGAAGAATTTGGCAAAGAGTGCCAAATCTTGAAGAAGAATCTAGTGAAGACCTCAAGACATTCAGAATCTTGAGAAGAAGAAGATCCTATTTGAAGTCAGAATTCAACAAGAAGATTGAAGGAAGATTCAGACATAAGAAGCCTACCAAATCCAAGAGATTTGGAGATTGCCTCTCACAGCAAGAAGGCACAGTTCAGAAGTAAGGACTTTCTATGAACCTACAATAGAAAATAGAAGATCACTAGAAGGATCAAGCCACCAAACCCTAGGCTCAAGATAGAAGGTTCGAGACCATAGTTTGGTGAAGCAAGAAGCTATTTTGGACAGCCAACAAGAAGCTACGAATTCATCCACTACAAGGTAGCAACTTGGTGAATCAAAACACCAAGATCTACATCTACTACAAAAGCCATTAAAAGGTAAGCAACTTGGGTGCAATTAGTTGAACTTCAAATTAGGGTTCATTATCAAATTCCATTAAGCACCATATTTAGATTAGAGTTGCAAAGGAAAAGGGCCCATATTATAGTCTTCAAGAAAGTGCAAAAAGGAGAATTCATTTTAAGATATATTTGCACATTAAATAGGAGTTGGATATTTTTTGAAAGAAATAAAATTATCACCTACCTATTATCTATCCAGAAAGCAAGAAGACTACATCCTACAATATTGATTGTAGTGAAAATTGCAGATTATTCATTAAGGGTTCATTACAGATTACTCTTAAAAGTTGCAGAGATTATTAAGTGCATTTAGAAATTATTTTGAGAGTTTATTTACAGGAGCAATAAGGTGAGATTATTGTTACCATTAAAGTGCATTATTAATCCATTAGCACTATACTAGTTGATCTTTAACTAGTTACTCTCAAAAGGGTTAGTTTGTGTTTGTTGATTGTTAAAGATCAAGGGCACAAAACCAACAGATTATCAAAGTGTCTAGAGACACTATTTGGTGCATAGAACCTACAACATTTCATGGCCCAAAGAAGCCACCAAAATAAGATCAGATTCCTCCAAGGAGTGGAGAAGAAAGCCACCATAAAAATCAGTAAAAGAAGCTACAAATCGAGACTTGGTGAGTCTCAAATTCGAGGTGCACTAAGGGCTATTTACAAAAAAAATTAGTGCAAAAAATACTTCTACAAAAGCTTCTATCTATGTGGTTATTAGCTTGGTTTTATTACCAAAAGTAACCAAGCAAAGGAGAGAGTTGTCTAGCAAAGGAGACAACCTCAAAATCTGCCATTGCCTACAAGAAAGCCACCATTAAAACCATCAAAAATAAGGTTGCAAAAGAAGGTGCAAAAAAAGGTATTATATTCACAAATTCATTTACATCATCTTGCACCATACTAATATGTCCTACATAGAAAAAAGGATAGGGTTTAAGTGCCACAAAGGCACATTCTTCACAAGGAGAAATAAGCTCAAAGTGGTCGTGTAAAAGCATTCTCCAAGCAAGGTAAAAGAGCCTCTCAAAGAGCTCATATCATTCATGGTCTTGGACAGCCGTATCAAGGTACCTGCAAGCAAACACAAGGAAGGAGAAATATTATCTACAAAGGTAAATACATAGTAGGTTGAAAGGAGGAAAAAAAAGCACAAAAGAGGCTATACCAACTAGATGTACGTCCACAAGGAGCACTCAAGGGCACCATTGGAGTATCTCAAAACTCCACCAAAGCATTTCCCATAGCCACCAAAGCATTGCTCACAATCCTAGCTCAAAGCCACCAAAGCGTTGCTCACTACTCCAGCTGGAACCAACTCACACCAAGCGCCATCGAAAGCATACAACAAAGGAGAAGTTGGCCACAATACGTTGATAAAAGAACCTTGCAAAGAATACATTAAGGATTGAGAGACGTTGAGAAGAAAAGGCCCATGCAAAAAGGGAAGGTGACACTTGTCACCTTGAAGGAAACCCTAATGTCTCCTACATGAGCGCTCACCCTTTGCATGCTTGAAGGAAAGTCCAAGAAGGTGTTACATAGGAGGATATTGGGAGTGTTAGAAGAGAAGTGACACTTATCACCAAGGAATATAAGTGCTCATACAATATTGTAACGCTCACCTTCCATTCTACAAAAAATTCCAAGGGTCAACAAGGTTCTATCTCTCTCCTAGGCATTAAAGTGAAACTACCATGACACTTGTCACCCACTACAATATTTTATCCCTATTTGAGGTACCAAAGACCAAGGAGGAGCACATTCATAGAAACCAAGGGAGTGCAGCGTGGAGGAAGAAGTAAGAGCATTAAAGGCTCTTGGTCAAGCAAAAGTGGAGCACCCAATATTGCAGTCAAAGGAATCTGCCACCATCCACCATTGAAAGGAGGTCAAAGCAAGCATTAATACTGGTATGCATACGTTGGAGAATACAAGGAAAATACAACGCTCATATAGCAGATTTGTAGTATTATAAAGGTAAGACTTTACCTTAATTTATTTGCTTTCATTAATAGGGAGATATAAGGGTATAATATAAGGTTGAAACTATAGGGAAATCAACCATATTTGAAAGCAAAATTAAAGGAGAATTATAGCTTAATATTTGCAAATTAAAACATAGGAGAAATAAGGATTTCTACCTAGAAAAATTAAATTTCTATTATTGCAAATATTATTGTTTTCTAATATTCCAAATTAGGGAGTTATAAGGAATACTACACCAAAGTAGGATATTGGAATTTAGAAACATTAAATATCAAATATCAAAAGCTATAATAGAAGGTTCATTAAATATTATCAAGGGTTGGAAATTAATTGGTATACTTGTCTCAAAATCACATTAAAGGGATAAAATAAATCCAACCATTAGGACCTCATCAAAATAGAAAGTGCTTAAGTTCAATAGGAGTAATAAGGTGTAATAGAAGTTGATTTTTGCTATTCACAAAACTTTACAAAATCAACCCAAAATTGAACTACTATTCTCAAAAGCACTTTATCAATCATTTAGCATATCCAAAATCACTAGGGAGACATAAGGTATTCTACAAAACTTGATAATAATAGCATTCATCAAAATTTATCAAGTACTCAATCCATTTGGGAGTCATAAGGAAGCCTACAAAACCTAAGCTCTAAAAAGGTTTTATTAAATCAAATTCACATACTTTAACTAGGGAGTCATAAGGTAGACCACTTAAGAAGATCCTATCTCATAAGATACAAACTCTATCAAAGCACTTTATACTCTAATCCAGGGAGCTATAAGGATGTCTACCTCAAGTAATACAGTGAACAATGATATGAACAACACTATTAGAAAGGAAAGAGCAAGTGTCATAAAAAGTGGAATCAAGAATTCACTTATAAAATCTGAAGGAAACTTAGATCCTACCTCAAAAAGGATACATAGTGAAGCTTTAAAAGATAGGTTTGAAACAATGGAGCATTATCTACATGCTCGACTCACTGAAGCAATTGATAATGGAAAGAATGACATTCAAATTCCTTTAGAATATGGAAGTATACTATACATGGCACTACTTACATTCAAATGTTATAAGGATGAAAATGTGGAACAGAGAGGATTGATAGAAATACTTAAACTAAAAATAGAAATGGATGAATCATCTCTAGCAAAGATATTTCAATCCTCATGCAGTATTAGTACTTCAAGTTCTACTAACTCAAAGTCTTATCATGATGCTCTAAGTGTATGTTCAGAAGCTTCTATACAGGACACAAAGAATTATGACAAGGACAAAAGCAAAGAGAAAATACTCTTGCAAGAATTGGGTGATAGTACATCCACCTATGAAAGTACTGACTCCAATAAAGAAGAAGAAGAGGAACCAATTCAAGGAGGCATACAGTGCAATGTGAATTAAAGAGAATACAAAGGATCAGATCAAGTTGAAGAACATTTGAAGATAAAGATCCATATTGAAGATTGAAATATTCAATACCCAAATAATGTAATACAAGGGGGTGTTAGAGTTAGAGTATATTACATCATTTGGGTCATGTAAATGTACCACCTTTGGTACATAGTTAGAGTAGGAGATTACTTTAGGGGGAAGTTAGCTACTTACTTCAAGCAATGTAATAAATGTACAAGTGTCAATGTGCAAGTTGTAATGTGTAAGGTGTCCCCTTGTACAGCTAGGTAGAGTGTTGGCCAAGGAATCTATCTTCCTATATAAAGGGCCTCATAGTGATAGCTCATATCAAGTCCATATCAAGCATATCAAGTGCATTATAGTAGAGTGTAGTAGATAGTGGTAGAACTCTTGTATGGAGTACAATGTAGTTCTTTAGCTTATAGTAATGGAGTGACCATTACCTCCATAATGCATTGTATTTTTACCACTTTCTATTTATAGTATATTTCAGTCATATTGCAGAATTACTTTCTTTCATATTTTCTGCATTTTATTAGGACTTGTGATAGATCTCTCCCACTGCATATATCCTCAAAAGCTAACATATGCACTCTTCAATTTCAATCTTATTCATTTTATGCATATTATTGTCATGAATGTATGTTTTGGAAAATACTCTAAATGTTAACAAGCATCAATAGACCTCTCCAAGCTTCATTGTTTTTAATGGGTTTGTAAGTAGTTTCTATCAATCCTTTTTATTTCCTAAATAAATTAGTTTTTTTAGCTTAGAGTATGTACTTTCTTGATTGAGAAACCTTATTGTAGTACTATTACTTAGAATTTAATATCTTTTATTGCTTAAAAAAACAAATTAGCAAATATTCAACTATAGAATATATAAATATTTAAACTCATTATATTACATTTTTATCTTTGTAGTAGGCTTATGATTTTGTTTTTTTTCCTTCATCAATAAAAAACTAGAATATAGTCTCCTTGCATTTGATTCCTTTTTTTTTTATTGCTTTTACTTATCTTTAGAATAGAGATATAGTGTTTTCCAAATTTTCTTTAAATTTTTTGTTGAACTTGATCAATTATCTTCTCTTGAATATCTAATTAACACATAAAAATTATATTTAATTTTTATCATTCATGGGTAACTATTATCTATATAGTTAACTTTATTTAAAAAAATAATTAAACATTTTCATTACATGTTAATCATAAAAATTAACTAGAAATTTATAAATGTAATGATCTAAATGTGGATTTTAAATTAAAAATATTTATGACATAATAATAACCAACATATTGTGGAGGAGTCTAGCCAAACAAGAAGGATAAATACAGTATTTAACTCTAATTGCATCGTTCTTTTTCAAAAAAAGAATAATACTTCTACCTTTGATGACTTTAGACCCATTTCTTTGTTCCACTCTATACAAAATTATATCAAAATTAATTACATCAAGAATTAGAAAGCTCTTGTGTACTTCTATATCTATTGAGTAGTTCAGTTTCTTGCATGGTAGAAAAAATTGATAAGTAATTGATGTTGCTCAAGAAACTCTTCATACCATAAAATCAAAGAAACTACTAGTAATGGTTATGAAGTTGGATCTCTCCAAGGATTTTGAAAGTGTAAACTAGATTTATTTAAGAATTATCCTTACTCATATTGTAGTTTTTGTACATATGGTGAAATGGATTATGGGATGTCTTTGTTTTTTGTTCTTTTGTAGTTTTGGTTAATGGATCAACCTCTCAGTTTTTCAAAGCTTCTTAGGAGATAAGACAAGGTTGCATATTGTTACTTCTATTATTTCTTTTGGAATCTAAGGGATAAAGTAGGTATATTTTAGAAGATAGCAAGGTAGGAGCAATAAAGGGAATTAGAATAGCTAGAACAATTGAAGTCACCCATCTACTTTTTGTACTTAAAACAATCTTTATATTTTTTATACCTAGCAATAGGTATGTGTATTAATTAACAAAATTTAATCATCTCTTTTAATGGTATGGATCAGTTACTAATATTTCAACTTTTCTCCTTTAATAAATTTGATCTTCAAGAGGGGTTTAAATATCTAGGGTTCTTTTTGAAACACAATGACTACACTAAGAAATACTAGAATTGGTTGGTAAAGAAGATGGAAGGAAGAATTAATATATGGTTCAAAAAATGGATATATTTTAAAGGGAGATTGATTTTGGTCATGTTTAAGTTGGAGGTGATACCACTATATTGGCAATCTTTGGCTCATATACCAAAAGAAATTTAAAAAAAAAATAGATATTTAAGCTTTAGATTTTTATGGACATGGAAAAGATAAAAGGAAGGTATTCCCTTGGTTAAATGGCAATCCTTAGCCAAGGCCAAGGAAAATGGAGTATGGGAACTTAATAACATATTCCTATTTAGCAAGGATCTAGCATCCAAATGTGTTTGGAAGATAATATCAAAGGAATACTTATGGAATAAGATCATATAGGAAAAGTATTTAGACCCACTCATAGTTGAGAAATGGATAAATGCTTCAATGAATAAAACCCGTAATGTTTAATCTATTGGAAGACAATCATTCATTCCTTTTACATTGTAGGTGATTGGCTTATCTAGAAAATAGTGGATGGTTTACAAATAAGAATAGGCATAAACCCTTGAATTAGTTATGGTTATATGTAGAGACTACTAAATAATATAAATTAAGATCAAAGGATTGGAACTTTCACCAAAGCATCTAACCCTAAATCATCTACAAGATAGAGCTAGGGATGGAAGGAAGCAATAATGTTAGGGATTAATGGCCAGGAGGTATGCCAATGGGAAGAATATGTAGGGAGACATAAATATGGACATATCAAGTTATGAGAGGAAATTGATCAATTGATCTAGATAAAGAATGGAGCTATGAGGGAGTATACTCTAAAGTTGTGGTATAAGACTACTGTAATATAGAAATGATGATCCAGCATGGTAGTGGAAGATACTTTGGAAGCATAAAGTCCTATTTAATACAAGACTCTTCCTATGGACTTCCATGAAATATATTTTTCTAACATGGGAGGTATTATAGAAGAAGATTTAGAATGGTCCAAGAAGGTGTCATTTATGCAAACAATGAAACAATTGATCATTTACTAGTAGCTTGCTCATTTACTAGACAAGTTTTGAGGGATGTTATAATGTAGTTAAATCTTACTTTAGGATGGAAATATGATTTATTAGAAGAGTTATTAAAATGTTGGTTTGAAAATAGGCCATACAAACATTTTATAGCTCTCCTATTGTTTGTGTCATGGGGAATATGTTTTTTTAGGAATGCAAGAATTTTTTAGGATTAGGAGAATCCTACTTGGCATATTTACTCCCAAATCATGGAAACAATCAACAACTATAAGGTTTTGTCAAAAAAATAATAATTAGACAAATCATTCCTCCATTTAATAATAAATCAAGGGTCTAGTACTTTTCTATGGGGCTAGACATGGGGTCCCTAGAGTTTGTAGATCAAGAGGATTACAATATATTTTTTTCTCTCATTATTTTAAATTCAAAGTTGGATGCTGGAATTATGTCATGCAAATTACTGGTTCAATTGGTAGAATAAAAAGGAATACAAAAAATCTAAATTTACAAAGACTCATAGTTGGTAATAAATTGGATGCTTGGTGTTTTTAGCATGGAAAATATGATTCTACAACCCATATTTTATCAAGTAAGAGAACTATGGATCGTTTTAGAGTTAGAGTATATTACATCATTTCGGTCATGTAAATGTACCACCTTTGGTATATAGTTACGGTAGGATATTGCTTTATTGGGAAGTTAACTAGTTACTTCAAGCAATGTAATAAATGTACAAGTGGCAATGTGCAAGGTGCCCCTTGTAAAACTAGGTAGAGTGTTGGCAAAGGAAGCTATCTTCCTATATAAAGGGCCTCATAGAGAAATATCATATATCAAGTGCATTGTAGTAGAGTGGTATGAAACTAAATAGTGCGGAAGGAGGAATCATTTTTATATTGAATCGCTTTTTGATTGTAAGGTAGAAAAACCCACAATAGACTTAATTAATATATTTGTTCGATGATGCCTTATTATCATATTTGGATTGCATTTAAATACCTAGTCTAATAGTTGTAAGAGTGAAGGGTTGTGACCCTAAAATATAATTAATAAATAATATAAGTATTAGGGTATGTTAGGAGGGTCCTAACATGCCACCCCCCTTAAAGGAGCTTTGTCCTCAAAGCTGGAAATTTGGAAATTGCTGCTGGATATCTTGAAAATTTTCCCACGTTGCGTCTTCTAAAGGTAGACCTTTCCAATGGATTAAAAATTTCGTGATATCGCGAGTACGAAGGTGACGAGAGCGGCGATCCAAGATAGCTTCTGGCTCGACTAGAAGTACTCCATCATCGGAGAGTTTAGGGAGAGTGGTTTGTGTCATGATATGGGCTCCAAATGCGAGCTTAAGGCAAGATACATGAAATACGGGGTGAATTTTGGAAGAGGGAGGAAGCTCTAGTTTGTAAGCAACGGTCCCAATACGTTGGAGAACTTTATACGGCCCGTAAAATTTGGGTGCTAACTTCTCAGAACCTTTTTGTTTAAGAGAGGATTGACGGTAAGGTTGGAGACGTAAGAAAACCATATCACCCTCGTGGAAACTACGTTCGCTTCTATGTTGATCGGCTTGCTGCTTCATGCGATGTTGGGTGGTGTGTAGGTTCTCTTTTAGGATCCGTAGTATGTCATCTCTATTAGCAAGTTTCGTTTCCACCGCATGGACTTTTGTAGTCCCTGGAATATAGGAAGTGAGGGATGGTGGTGTTTGACCATATAGTGCTTCATAAGGAGTCATTTTGATGGACGTATGGTATGAAGTGTTATACCACCATTCCGCTAGTGAAAGCCACTTTACCCAATGGAGTGGTTGAGTGGAAACAAAACATCGAAGGTATGTTTCCAAGCATTTATTTACAACTTCTGTTTGGCCATCGGTTTGAGGATGGTAAGCGGAGCTCATACGAAGTTGAGTACCTTGTAATTTGAACAATTCCTTCCAAAAGGTGCTAGTGAAAGTTGGGTCACGGTCACTAAAAATTGTGGAGGGCATACCATGTAATTTAAAGATGTTATCTAGGAAGAGGTGGGCTATAGTGCTAGCGGTATAAGGATGAGCCACGGAACAAAAATGGGCATATTTAGATAAACGATCAACGACTACAAAAATGGTTGTTTTTCCTCCTGATTTTGGTAATCCTTCAATAAAGTCCATAGAAATATCTGCCCATGTTTTTGTGGGTATAGGAAGAGGTTGAAGTAATCCTGGAATAGCGAGGGTCTCCCCCTTTTGTCTTTGGCAAACTTCACATTCTTTTACAAAGTTTTTGATGTAATTTTTCATTCCTACCCAATAGAAGGAGGTAGTGGCTCTTTTATAGGTTTTTAAGAACCCTGAGTGGCCTACAATGGGTGAGGTATGTAACTCATGAAGAATTTTTTCATGATAAGTTGAATTGGGGGTGAGGACCATCCTCCCTTTGTATCTTAATATATTGTCCTTCCAAGTGTATGGAGGTTTGCTACTAGGATTATGTTGAAGTTGTTGAATTAAGGCATGGATAGTAGGATCATTTATCCATTCTTCATGCACCTCATCTACCCATTTAGGAATAAGGGAGGAAAGAGCATGGACTTGAGGCATATCTTCAAATTTTCTAGAAAGTGCATCGGCTGCCATGTTGTCCTTTCCCTTTTTATATGTAATTTCATAATCATAGCCAAGAAGTTTAGTAACCCATTTTTGTTGTTTCGGGGTATTAGTCCTTTGTTCCAAAAAATACTTCAAGCTATGATGGTCAGTGCGTATAATGAAATGTTGGCCAATAAGGTAAGGCCTCCAATGTTGAATAGCATGGACAATCGCCAACATCTCTTTTTCATACGTAGAGCGAGCTAAATTCTTAGGAGAAAATTCTTTGCTTATAAAAGCTAGAGGCCTTTCATCCTGCATGAGTACGGCTCCCATTCCTATTCCCGAAGCATCACTTTCAATGACGAACGGTTTAGAAAAGTTGGGCATGGCTAGAACAGGGGTGGTACACATTGCAGTTTTCAAGGTGATAAAGGCCTCATCCGCTTTAGACGACCATTTGAAAGCATTTTTCTTAAGTAATGTTGTTAGAGGAGCAGCGATTTTACCATAATTTTGGACAAATTTTCTATAATATCCCGTTAGTCCAAGAAACCCACGTAGAGCTTTTAAGGTTTTTGGAATAGGCCAATTTTTCACCTCCTCGATTTTGGAAGGATCTACCATAACTCCTTCCTTTGAGACAATATGCCCTAAGTATTCAATTTCTTGTTTTCCAAAGGAACACTTTGATATTTTTGCATAAAGTTGATTTTCCTTCAAGATTTGGAATGCTTGTCTAACATGGTCCAAATGTTCTTCCCATGTTTTGCTATAAATCAAAATGTCATCAAAGAAAACTAATATAAATTTACGAAGAAAAGGGTGAAATACCTTATTCATTAGACTTTGAAAGGTAGAAGGAGCGTTGGTCAGGCCAAATGGCATCACCAAGAATTTGTAGTGCCCTTCGTGAGTGCGAAAGGTCATCTTAGGAATATCCTTTTCATTGACTCGTATTTGGTGGTAGCCTGACCGTAAGTCTAACTTGGAAAAATAAGCTGCCCCGTGGAGTTCATCTAATAGCTCGTCTATGACCGGAATAGGAAATTTATCTTTGATGGTCATTTTATTAAGCGCTCAAAAATCGACACATAAACGCCACGAGCCATCCTTTTTTCTAACTAAAATAATTGGAGAGGAGTAAGGGCTTTTGCTAGGTCTAATGACTCCTGCCTTAAGAAGCTCTTGTACTAATTTCTCTATTTCGGTATTTTGGAGGTATGGATAATGATAAGGTCTAATATTAGGAGGTTGATGCCCTGGAAATAGTGGAATAGTGTGATCGTGACTTCGTTGTGGAGGTAGTCCTTTTGGTTCATTGAATACCGCCTTATGGTGGTCTAAAATATTTTGTAACTCTAGTGTCTCGTCTTCTTTGTGACTAGGTTGAATTGAAAATAATTGGGTGACCATTCCTTTGTTTCCTTTTTGGATAATTTTCTCCATTCTATGCGAGCTGACGATTTGGGAAGGTCCTGATTTTAGGCCTTGGATAATATAGGTTTGGTTCTTTGTTGTGAATTTCATCCATAGTTCATCAAATTCCCATTGGACTATGCCCAAGGTTCATAACCATTGTACGCCTAGTACAATGTCGCACCCACCTAGGGGTAGGACGTACATGTCACCTTTCATGTTATAAACCCCCATAGTTAGTTTTATATTTCTGCATTTTCCTTTGCATGCAATTTTTTTGTCGTTTCCAATCATCACTTTGAAGTTATTGCAAGGGTATATAAAACAATTTGCTTGTTTAGCCACCTTTGGATCGATAAAATTGTGCATGCTACCAGAATCTAGGAGCACGGTAAGGTTTTGTTTCTTAAAATACCCTTTAACTCGCATTGTTTGAGGGGCAAAAAATTTGGCAAGGGCGTTGAAGGAAACCTTTGGTGCATTTTCTTTGTCACTTTCAAGTGTGTTGGATAATACCTCTACTTCGAGTTCAGGTTCCTCTTTAGTAGAATTCCCTTCCTCTGTGGCATCTAGAATATATAATTTTCGTGAGGCACATTTATGATTTCTATCAAATTTCTCATCGCAATGGTAGCAAAGACCCTTAGCTTGTCTTTCCTTCATTTCCTCGAAACTCAGACGCTTAATTGGTAGAGCGGGGTTAATTTTGGGGGCTGTGTAGGAGTTTTGGGTTCGTCCATTTTGCATTGGTTTGGGGTTGGTATAAGTGTTTGATGGTTTCCCCCAAGTTGGTTTTGTGAACCGATTCCGTGCCTTGATTTTGTCCTCCGCTAATTTTGCCAAGCCGATGGTCTCTAACATGTTTGTAGGGTTATACATTTGCACCTCTATTCGAATTTCTTCTTTTAATCTGCTAACAAAACATTCTTGAAAGAAGGTAGCGTCTAATCCAGATGTTCGATTAGCTAGCCTTTCAAATTCTGCTTGGTATTCGCTTACCGAAGTGGTTTGGCATAATTTAGTGAGGGCCCCTGTAAAGCTTTGAAACTTGCTAGGGCCAAATCGCACTAATAGATTATGTGTAAAGGTTGACCACGTCGGAGTGCCGTTAGTTTTCTTGAACCATTGGTACCATTGGATGGCGTCATTTTCCAAGTGGAAGGAGGCGATATGCACTTTTTGCATTTTTGAAATTTGATTTAGTGAGAAATATTGCTCTGCTCGGTAGATCCAGTTTGTAGGGTCTCCTCCTTCAAATTTTGGGAAGTCTAATTTGGTCGTCCATGGTAGAATGGAAGTTTGTGGACCTCCTAACATTGCTCGGTTTGATGACCCATTGTTGGTTGAATTTGCATGTGGTGTTGCCTGATTTTGACTGATGGCATCAAGTTTAACATCCATTGCAAATATTTTCTCGAAGAGTTCTCTTGTGTTACGGGTATTCTCCTCTCTTTCCTATTGAACTTCTTCAGCGAGCCTTTCATGTTTCTCATGAATGGAATCCAGTGATCGTCGTCCTTCAGCCATTGCGGTTGGTGTAGGTAACGATCAATATGACTTGGTACAGGTGAGCAAAAAAAATAAAAAATAAAAATAAAAAATTTGGTGGGCAATGCCCTATCAACTTTTTGAATTTGGTGCTCTCTGTTATTTAACAGGTAGCTTGTAGATGCGTTAGGGTCGAGAGCACACGACGGTCGACAAGGTAGTAGGTGAAAGGCCAACTGACAGGGTGACAGATGGGAATGCAGACTGGCAGGGTGGCAATAGGTGACCGAGGCATAGGGGTGGTAGCCGAGAACATGAGGATTCGGCGGGCGGTGCAAATTTTGAGGAAGGACTGGGTAGCGGTTGGTTCGTGTGAGGTACGGGGGAGGCGTGACCGAAGTCACATTCTTCCTTGTGCCTTTTGGTGCTTATAAAGCGCTACAAAGACATAGCATCGCGAATGTGGGACTTTAGTCCTTAAAAAAAAATTAATTTTTTTCCTTTGCGTTTCGGACGTCGAAAACCTTGATGCTGCATTGAAGATTTTAGCTTTTTCAAAATAGCCACCGGTCACCACGTGAAAGGTCGAGCAATTTGGGTGTAAGACAACTTAATTCGTACCTTAGGAGAAGGTTTAATTTTCTACGAGGATTATGACACGGATCCGTGAAGCGTGAATGTTGTTTGCGTCCTCGTGAATGTGGACTGGCTGAAATGTGCGATGGGAAAAAAATTTTAATGGTGAATTTGCTCCTTGATCTAGCTCTGATCCAGATGGTATGAAACTAAATAGTGCGGAAGGAGGAATCATTTTTATATTGAATCACTTTTTGATTGTAAGGTAGAAAAACCCACAATAGACTTAATTAATATATTTGTTCGATGATGCCTTATTATCATATTTGGATTGCATTTAAATACCTAGTCTAATAGTTGTAAGAGTGAAGGGTTGTGACCCTAAAATATAATTAATAAATAATATAAGTATTAGGGTATGTTAGGAGGGTCCTAACATAGAGAGTACAATGTAGCCCTTTAGCTTGTATTAATGGAGTGACCATTACCTCCATACAACATTAAATTTTCATAATTTCTATTTATAGTATGTTTTAGTCATGTTGCAAAATTACTTTATTTCATATTTTTTGCATCTTATTAGGACATATGTTAGATATATCCCACTGTATATATCCTCAAAATATAATAGTGGTATCATAGCCATGGTGAATTGAGATAATAATAGGGATATTCACAAGTGAGGACTAAAATAAATCTCAGTTACAAAAATTCTGAGATTACATTTGGTCAAAGTCTTTCCATAGAGTTGTAGGAAAATTCGTGAAGACTAAGACTCAACATTCATTCCACTATTTTGACGGATCAACTAATGAAGAAAACTGATTTCAAGGGATCTAGATATTTTCATGCTAACCATTGTCTAAAGTTCTTTATTACAGGAAAAAAGACATTGCAAAAGAGACTCCAGGAGTACAATCTTTGTGAAGTTTGGAGATTGGAGATATCCATTGCTAGATTGAAAGACTTCACATTGCAAATAAAAAAGGCCATATAAGCCTTGATCCATAAAAAATGCCATAGAAGTATTGATCCAAAAAAATACCATAGAATCCTTGATCCAGAAGAAAGGCCATAGAATCCTTGATCTATAAAAATGCCATAGAAGCCTTGGTTAAGAATTATAAATTCTTTCATTCCAGTTTCTAACAACTTGTTGTAGGAAAATAAAATTCAAGAAAAAGGTTGAGAAGCTTCCTACAAGAGAGCTAGGAATAATATTTCAAATACTAGGAGAAGACTAAATATTTCAAAGACCTTGAAAAAAATGGGTCCCATTACAAGAGCTGCAAATCCTATAGATTTCAAAAGTGAAGAAAAGGCCATAGTAGCCTTATAGCAAACTCAAGAAAGAATAGATTCTAGAATTTGAATCAAGAAGGAGATAGGAGATTGGTGATCTCCATTCAATAATAATACCTAAAAGGCACAAAAGAAAAGAAGGTCGTAGAAACCTTAATTCTAAAGAAGACTTCAGAGAAGAATTCTTGCTTCGAAAGAAGAATTCTTGATTCAAAATAAAGAGTTCAAATAATAGTTCCTGAAGAAGACTTCAAAGAAGAGTTCCTGATTTAGAATAATTCCTAACTCAAAAGAAGACTCCAAAGAAGATTTAATAGAGAATACTCCAAACAAGAGTCCACAAAATAGGGGATTGGTGATCTCATTTACTGATTAAATACTTCTTTCAGAAGAAACTAAAGAGATACAAAGTATATCTCATTGGAAAAATTTCCAATCTTGGAAGAGATAGAAAGGTACTAATAGAGTCTTGTTCCTAATAAGATAAGTAGCAGATTTCATAGATCCTAGAAGATCTCATAACTAACATTTCTAGAACCAGAAGTTTGAATAAAAGGTCTTGGTTGGAAGACCATAGAATATGTAAGATATTTGGAGAGGTCTCAAAGAGGAAAAATAATAAGGCTTAGAGAGCCTTGTTGCAGATCTCATGGAAGCATCATCAAAAGAGTTCCTAGGAGAAATAGTTGGAGAAATACACTATCAAGGAGAAATCTCTTGATAGTGAAGGACTTGGGATAATTATCTTCATCTGACAACAAGCCTAAGAGAAGAATAATTTGGCAAGGAGTAACAAATCCTAGAAGAAGAATCCATTGAAGATATTAAGATATTCAGAGTTTTGAGAAGAAAAAGATCTTGTTTGAAGATAGAATTTAGCAATAAGACTGAAGGAGAATTCAGATAGTAGAAGCCTAAAAAATTTTATAGATTTGGATATTGCCTTTCACAGCAAGAAGACAGTTCAAATAAAAGATCTCTAAATCTATAGCAAAAAATAGAATATCACTGGAAGGATCAGGCCACCAAACCCTAGTCTCAAGATATAAAGTTCAAGACCACATTTTGGTGAAGCAAGAAGCTATTCAAGATAGTCAACAAGAAGTTACAAATGCATCCCCTACAAGGTAACAACTTGGTGAATCCATTAAAGTTAAGAAACTAGGGTGCAATTAGTTGAACTTCAAATTAGGGTTCGTTATCAAATTCTATTAAGCACCATATTTGGATTAAAAGTTACAAGAAGAACTCATATTATAGTCTTCAATAAAGTGAAAAAAGTATTCATTTTAGGATATATTTTCACAATTAATGGGAGTTAGATATTTTTGAAAGAAAAAAAATCATCATCTACCTTTTATCTATTTATAAAGTAAGAATACTACATCCTACAATATTGATTGTAGTGAAAATTTGGAGAAAACCCATTAAGGTTTCATTACATATTACTCTTGAAAAGTTGTAGAAGATTATTAAGTGCATATAATAATTATTTTGAGAGTTTATTGGAGTTATAAGGAGATATTATTGTTACCATTAAAGTGCATTATTAATCCATTAGCACTACACTAGTTAATATTTAACTAGTTACTCTAAAAAGGATTAGTTTGTGTTTGTTGATTGTTAAAGATCAAGGACACAAAAACCAGCAGATTATTAAAGTGTTTAGAGACACTATTTGGTGTATAGAACCTACAAAATTTTTTGGCCCAAATAATCCACCAAAAAATTAGATCAAATTCCTCCAAATAATTTGATAAGAAAGCCACCATCAAATCAGCAAAAGAAGATTCAAATCAAGACTTGGTGAGTCTCAGATTCAAAGTGTACTATAGGATATTTACAGAAGAAAAAATAATAGTGTAGAAATTACTTCTATAAAAAGCTTCTATCTATGTGGTTATTAGCTTGGGTAACCAAGAAAATGAGATATTTGTCTAGCAAAAGAGAAAATGTAAAATAATACCTTGCCTACAAGAAAGCCGCTATTAAAACCAGTAGAACAGAGTGCAAAAGGAGGTGTAAAAAAGGTATTCTATTTACAAGTTTATTTACATTATATTACACTAGAGTAATCTATCTGACATAGAAACAAGGACAAGATTTAAGTGGCACAAAGGCACATTACTCACAAAGGAAAATCAACTCAAAGTGATCATGTAAAGAGCATTCTCTAAGAAAGGTAGAAGAGTCTCTCAAAAAGGCTCATATATTCTACGATTTGAACTAAACCTGCAAGTAAACAAATCACAATATAAATAAAGGAGAAGCATTATATTTAATGGTAATATTATCTACAAAAGGGATTTCATAACCAGTTGAAAAAAGAAAGGAAAAAAAGCACAAAATATTACACTTGACGTACATCTGAGAGCATCATTGGAGTATTTCAAATTCCACCATACCAGTGCTTGAAGCCTTCAAGATCATTGTTCAAATCCTAGCTCTAAGTCTCCAAAGGTATTATTATCCACTCTAGCTAAAACCAACTCATACCAAGCACCATCGAACAAAGGTAGATCTAGCCATGTTGCATTGTTAATAAGGTTATTGTAAAGATACATTGAAGAGCCATTGCATAAAAAGCTCATGAACAAAGGTAAGGTAACACTTGGCACCTAGAAGAAAATCCTAATGTTTCCCACATGAGCACCTATCCATTGCAAGTTTGACCAAGAAAATTTTACAGGGAAGAAGGTTTGTGTGTTAGAAGGAATAGGACACATGTCATTAACAAGAATGATCACTCATCCAATATTGTAATGCTCATCATTTACCTAGCAAAAATTTACAAGTGACAATAAGCATCTTCTCATCCCTCAAGCACTCAAATATAACCATTGTGACACTTGTCACACATTTCAAGATTCCCCTTCTATTAAAAGGTGTCAAATACTGAGGAGGTCAACATTCATAGTCAAATTCATAATAATATTCATAGTCGAATTCATAACAACATTCATAGTCATATTTATAGCACAATCGTAGTAGCTTGAGTTGTAGCATGGAAGAAAGGTGAAGAGAATGAAAGGCTCTGGTCAAGGGAGGTCAAAGACTCTAGAATTGAGATACCACCATCCAAGAATTAAAGCCAAGGAAGAATCAAAGCATTCCATTGGCTATAGCACCCAAATAAAGGACATAAAGTTTGTTATCATCTAAAACCAAATTCAATGTCGAATATTTCAAGATTGCAATATTACAAAGGTAAGAATATACCTTATTCTAATTTGTTTTCATTAATAGAAATTATATGTTATGAGGTGAATTCAATATCCAGATATCCAATGTTTTTTAATAGAGGAAACGAATAGTTTTTTAGAGTCTTACTTTGGTAGAGGAAACAAAAAAAAAATTGGAGTCTTCCTTTAGGAGAGGAAACAAACAATTTTTGGAGTCTTCCTATGGAAGTGGAAATGAAAAGTTTTTGGAGTCTTCCTTTGGGAGAGGAAATGAACAATTTTTTTTCTATAAATGGAGATTGATCCCTTGCATGGAAAAGTTGATTGAATGTAATTTTTTTGAGATAAATAAAATTTCAAGCTACCATTACCCTGTGGTTTTTCCTGCACATTGCAGGTTTTCCATGTAAAATCGGTGTTACTATTTTTCTCATTATTGTGTTTTCTACTTGCACATAATTTGATATTTTCTAAAATATAGTATCAGAGCCTAGGATTTCGTATGAGTGGGAGTTGCAAAAATTACTAGAGATGTAACCAAGTTTGAGATTGAAAATTTTGATGGTAGGATCTTCACCTTGATCAGGAAAAAGGCAAAGTTACAAGAACACTAAAACATTCATGCTCGATCAGAGCCCGGTGAGGTCCCAATGTTTTGGTCAAGAGCCCAAAAGTTGAAAAAGGAAGTACAATGCAAAGGAAACAAAGGTTGGAGGATACCGAAATACTCAAACCCAACCAAAACTTGGTTGGTGCTAAAAAACCTGGTGCACAAAGAAGCAAAATATAAGCTGAATGCTAGAGGTACCAAAATAATTGCACCCATCTAGGGTTCACTGAGATTCTAAAGATCCGACACATCACAAGAGATATTTGGTCTAATAGTATGATCATTGGGAGGGTGATATAAAGCCAAAAATTATTAGAGTGATAGAAATACATACCATAGATACCCACATGATCTGGTAGTCACTCCATAACAAGAAAAATGGGGTCTCTATCTCCCATAACATCTATTGGGTATGATTCCTTGTCAGAAGATCCTAACAGTAAAAGCCATCATACAAAGCACAGGGTGGCTTAATAGAAGATAAATCAAGAGACCAAAAGTAGCCAGTGAGTGGGACATGACTTAAGATGGTGCAGATATAGGATATGTCAATCAACCACATTCATGTTATTGGAGCAGCCATACTTCCAAAGTGGTTCAACAAGTTGGAAAAATCTCCAACATAACAGCGTCCACTTTCGATGAAATTATGGTTTTGATTGCTTAAGAATTATAAAATGTCTATAAATACTATAATATTAAATAAAATATGATTGGCCCTTAGGCATTTACAATTCAAATGTAAATATGGATTACTTGCAGCTTAATACAAATTGATTGTTGTTTGGCCTCTGGTTTGATTCATTTGTAAAGCATGTATGTATGGATGATTGCCTCTTTCTAATTTGAGCATGTTGAGTGTTTATGGTATTTAATTCTAAATCCTATATTTGCACTTCTTTATTCGACTGTTTGGAATTGGTAGTCTCATAAGATACAATATATTAAAATTCAATGTTCTATAATTGATTGTTGAACTAGCTGGTTTGTTAGGGAATTGGTTATTTAGTTGTGTAATACTTGTTCTTGCTTATGTCTTGATGTTGCTTAATCTACACCATTGTAAGTTCTCGCCTTAGCCTCTTTTATTTATTTTAGCACCCTTTTCTCCCTACATTTAGGCATAGTTAGCCAATACTTCAAGGAATCAGCCTCCTTCAAATATTGACCATTGTAGTTCTCACAAGCTCCCTAGTCATTCAATGTTGGTCAAGGTCTATGGGTGCACAAACATTTCTATTAGATTGATTCTCCAACCAATAGTTTCAACACATCCAATGGTACTTGAAGATCCCTTAGATGGATAATTTAAGGACTGATGATATTCTTGATTATCAGATATCATAAAAATTCCCCGATGACTCCACTCAAATCAATAAAGTTGTATCATATGACAAGTTGTCTTTTAGATCTAAATATAACTTGGTGATATTCTATTTTAGTCCATAATATCTATCACTTGGTCTTTCACTTGTAGCTCAAACTAAACTCTTATGATTAATTGCCTTGAAACAAGCAAAACAAGGTGTCTCTGCTAAAAAAATGACCAAGGTTCATGGTTGGTTGCCCTTCTACATCATTCAAAAAAGTATCTCTTGGAGGACTCAAGGTTTGACGAGCAACCTCGACCTCATTAGTAAATAATTTATGCTAATTTATGATTTCAAGGACCCAAGTGCTACAATGGCTCAATGTAAGTATCTGTATTGGAATTATTTAGGTCCTCTCAATTTTCAAAATCCCCATGATATTCCCAAAATTGTTTTAAAGTTCTTGCCAATTTTTGATGGGAAAAATAATACGGCATTTGAACATTGCTAGGACATTGCTTCCATGGTAATGATTCATAATTTCGTGTATGAATATGTGGTTATTAGACTCTTGGTTCTCTCTCTTAAGGAAATATCCCTAATCTAGTACAAATATTTTAAATATGGGTGCATATGTACGTGAGTAAACTTAAAAAATCCATTGATTAACACATTTGATTACTCTAGTGATCCTTTCCTGATACTCAATCAGTTTTAATGCATCAGACGTGGTACTCAAGAAGATATCATTGACTTCAATATCTATTTCAAGAGAACTTGGAATAGAATCCCTTATGAATTACATCCATATCACACCCATGCATACATGTATTATATCTAGACCTTCTGCTTAGATATGAATCTCATTATTTGGTAAACTAAACAAAAGAGGTTTCTAGATATTTACAAGGAGGTCATGCGAGCTTAAAATATGTTAATACATGTGGTAAAATTACCTCTCATAGATGTCCCTCCCATGGTAAGTCTTGTTAGAACCACCTCCTGAGACATTTACGTTAAGCTTTTCCCATATGATGCAGAATGCTTTCCCCATCAATTCCTATGAAAGCATAAATTTGGTAGATAGGGAAGTGTTAGTAGAAACTTGGATACTAATAGAAGAAGATAAATATTGAGCACACTTTCCTCATGAGCAAAGTACCAACACCATAGTTTCCCCTCAACCAGCACAAATCATGAATTCTTGGGGACTAGCACCCACCCAACTCTCCTTTTCTCTATATTATCATGAAAACCAATAGAGGTTAATGGGAAGCGAAATGCCATCATTCTAAGTAGGTAACCCTAGGTAGAAAGAGGGGAGTTTAATGATCTTTCATGACATATTCAGGATACCTCCTCTTCGATCAAATGAGTCCCAATATTTCAGCTCAAACGAAGAACATTCAACATGTACATCTTAACTCGTGCCATGTGATACGTTCCCTACCACAACACTCTTTGGAGAGACATTGTCACCTTTTAAAGCCCTTAGTAATTAATGCATGATAGTCATAATGGTGGGATAATAATTTAGACCACAACAGGAATATATCAATACACGATATGAATATCGAACCCAATGAGCTCAAATTAGAGGTAACATTGACACTTTTTCCTAGTTATTTCAAGCAATGAAGAAAACTAGATGGGTGCCCATCCTTTCCTAATTTACTTGGGTCTACTAATCCCAAGGTATAATACTAATAGATACATATGATTTTTTATGATATCCAAGGATGACACTAGGCAGTACCAATATTAGTATGAATAACAACTCAAGTTCGATGTCATCTGGTTTGATCATTGTCGATTCATAGGAACATGTAGCATGTACTACCCAGGTATGACAGGTACACCAAAATTTTATGTAAATAATCAATAAATAAATAAATTGTTGAATTGTTTGATACAATTTGTGCATCCTCAATGCAGCCTCCTTCTTAGACTCTTGAAATAGAATCTGTTCTTCTTTATATTTGGCTTCCTAAGTGGAAGTGTGCTCTCTCAATACCTGTAGCTATTACTACAAATGTTCCTCCTAGCCCTCCTATAGCAAATCTTCTACTACAACCTCCTATTGATAAGTTTACCTCTTGGATATATCTTGTAAAATTTGGATAAGGTACTCTTTCTTGTTTAGCTCATCAATCATTGTTTCATCGTTGGATGAGCTCAAAACCACCCTTGATGCCTTCGTCCTTCTACTTCACCTCTTGGTGGAAATTGTCATGAAATGAGGGCTTGTCATATCCTACCTTGCCTCATCCTCAAATTGAGGGGCAGTGGGAGACATAGTCTATCCTACTTCCTCACAAAATTGGGGAAAAATAGGGGATGAGACTTGTCTTACTTCCCCTGTATTTTCTATAGGCTAGGATGCAAACATCGTCTCTTCTCATTCAGTAACCTCTTGGTATGATTGCTCATTCTAAATTGGCACCTCCCCTCTTCTTGTGTCCCTCAAACTATGTTTGTGCCCTCAGTATCCTCAACTGTCCCATTTCTATGTGACTATGCATATCGTACTAGGTCAAAAATTAGGCCATGGTGAGCCAAGGCAAATTATGTACCTACATGGTATCGTTTGGCCTCATCCTTAAGGGTGTATGCAAGGTAATACGGGATATTTATTTTTTCCCTATGCAAGTTGTGATTGAGAAAATAAAAATTATTTACATTCAATGTGGAGTACCTATCAGAGCAAGTGAAGAATCACGTGATCTATTCGAAGACCACCCTCTACAACTCAGGGATGTTGTATTTGGGAAAACCAGCATGCGTCAGGTTCTTAGTCAATCCCCCAAATAATTTCTATGCATGGAGAGTGAGGTTATCTTCCTTGTACGTGTGTTCCCCTATCAGAGGGAGACCCATCACCATGGTAATGTAATTTTTGATGACTAGGATCTCCAGTCCCTGCATGTGCATGATTCCATACCTCATGAATGTTGTGAATTTGTTTGCTACTGTTGCATCTTGACCTTGACTGACTAGTCAAAAATAATCCATTCATCCTACAACATCAAATTGAGCTTGCACGTCTACAAAAATCCCTAAGCATTCAGTAGGTTTACTTTTCTTGAGGTCGTGGTTCTTTGATTTCCTCCCAATGCTTTTACTTTTATTTATAGTTCTCTTGGCAACGCTTCTGGTTTTTCTCTTTGAATTCTACAACACTTCACACTTTGGTTTTTCTCTTTCTATAGGTAGATTTACAGTAGTTGTTAAGCAGTTTTTAAAATATTTACTTTCTTGAATATAGGTGGTTAATTACTGTAATCAACAATGATTATGATTATCCATAGTAAATTTCCTTCGAGCTTGTGCCTGATTGTGTGAAGGTGATAACCATAGGCAATTGACCAATCAGAGGCATGACATGTAGCATAGTGCCAAGTGGATTTATTCAGTTGGCTAGGACAATAATGGGGGTTGTGTTGGCACTTTTCCATAGACACACATTCATATAAAAATATAGATATAAAACAAAAAAAATTAATCATGCACCGAAATTCGTTCTATGGGTGTATATGCATAGATATTTGTGGTGCATCGCTATTGGTTGGTGTTTGATGACTAGGCAAACCATAAATTAACAATGATGGCCATATTTCCCATACAATGAATTCTCTTCCATGTGATTGGTTCTCGATAGCTGTAATATGAATTATTCAAGACATCCTACAAAATTCAAAACAAAAGTTAGGAAAAATGTATCTTCTTGGGATGACAAACATCCCCTCCTTGAAATTTGGTTGATGTCAATTTTTAATTTTATTCATGATATATTTGACTTTGCATGTGTGTGGGGTGCTAACGTGGCTCGGGCCACATCCCAATACTGATGTTTTTATTCTTCCAAGGTAGAAAGCAACCGAAAAAATATGGAAATCAAGCACCTTTTCCATATGGAAATCAAACACCTTATTTTTGAATTATGGTGCAAGTGCCTTGGAAATTGGAAGCAGACACCTTAAGAATCATGCGCTTTGCTTAAAATTGGAAGCAGGCACCTTAGCAATCGGGTACTCTACTTAACACGGTAAGCAGGTGCCTTAACAATCGGATGCTCTACTTAACATGGGAAGCAGGCACCTTAGCAATCAGGTGCTTTACTTATCATGGGAAGTAGGCACCTTGGCCATCGAGTGCTCTACTTATTATGGGAAGCAGACACATTTTTTCTATTTATTGGGTGCCATACTTATAAAACAAACTTTATACAAACTTTTTTTAACTATGTTAAGAAGATTTGGTGTCAGTTTCTCAAAAATTGGAAGTTGGGTGCTCTCTTGGAGAAACCAAAAATCAAGCATCGATCTATCAAAAAATGAAATATAGGTGTCATATTCTTCACATACTGGGAGTCAGGAACTATGTGTCGTATAACGAGAATCAGGTGCCTTCTACCATAAAACGAGAATCAGGTTCCTTCTACCATAAAATATGAATCAGGAACCTTTTGTTGTACCATGAGAATCAGGCACCTTTCCCATAAAAATATGGAAAGTAGGTGCTTCACTTTATTCAATGGATGCTAAATTTTCCTTGAATACATATTGTAAGGTTGATCAGGCCCTTTAGTGGTTTTGGTTAAAGAAGAGGAACAAAATCAGCATTTTCCCCTAAACCAGCAGTTGAGTGTTTTATTATCCATAAATACCAATCCAAACACTCTTGTGAAGATTTAGGTTTAGTATTCCCCTATCTAAATGGGTTCAAGCTACTCCTACTGCAATAAATTTCTCCTAGAAATCTAGGAAGGAATAGTTTCATGGATCCTATAATTGTTAGGCCTAGGTTTCCCAAGCTACCTAACAGTTGCACTTAGGGCTTTGTTCCTGCAAAAAAAAACTAAAACTAAAAAACAAAAAATTGAAAGAATAATTGTTTTTGGGACTATGTGGACTACGTCCACATATTACTAACTCAAGATAAAATCAAAATCAATTGGGTCTCCCCCATGCCTAATCTAGACTCAATCATGTATGCTTCAAACACATGATATGGATACAAGCGATGGCCATTGACTGTTAAGATAATGTTACTACCGTCTATTGTTCTAATATTCACAACCCCATTTTTGATGACTTCAATCACTTCATATGCCCATTCTCCAACTTTAAGTTTCTTTGGTTTGGTATGGCAGTTACGCCACTTGGACCTTTATTTTTTAATGATATCTATTTTCTACAGAGCATCTAAGCGGTATTCATCCAACTGATTAAGCTTCTCAATTCATTCTTTCTATGTATCATCTAGGTTTATATTGAACTCTACTACAATTCTAAGTATTTTGACTTCAAAATATATAGGCATCATAGCACTTTTCCCATAGACTAACTAAAATGGTGTGAAACCAATAGTAGTCTTCCAGGTGGTCCTATAGGCCCACACTGATTCTAGTAATCTAGTAGCCTAGTACTTCCAATGTTGTTGCACTGTCTTCATCAGAATATTTTCCAACTCTCGGTTGGGCACCTCAACTTGACCATTCGCTTGTGGATGGTAGGGAGTGGTTTTGTTATGGCTGATTTTGTATTGTTGCATGAGTTCTTGAACAATCCTTAAAGTAAACTAAGGTCCTTGATCAGTTGTGATCTCCCTTGGAACCCCAAAACTTGTAAAAATTGATGAATACAAGAAATTTGTTACAATTTTCTCTGGCACTTCAACCCACTTAATCACATAGTCAGTACAAACTAGGATATACCTCTCACCTCCTAACAATAGATTAATAGGCCCTACGAATTCCATCCCCCATTTATAAAATGGCTCAATATGAACATGTGGTTGGACTGGCATCTCATATCTGAGAGTAGGTCTAGCCATATTCTGACATTGATCACACTGGCTCACATGCTTGGCTACATCCTTGAATAGTGAAGGTCATTAATAACCATCCTGCAACACTTTATATGCAGTCATTTTTCCTAAAAAATGGCCACCACAAGGTTCATCATGGCAAGACTTTAGTATTTTAGTTATTTCATTCCCAGCAACATATCTTCTCATGAGTTGATCAGGCCCTGTTTTAAATAGGCACCCATAAATCCATGAGAAATCTACACTTTTCTCAATTAAAGTCTATTTTTCATGAGGTAAAAGTTCATGGGATACTTTACCAATGGCTAAATAATTAGCCATATCTACATACCAGGGTATCTAATCATTTAGAGCAAATAAATGTTCATCTAGAAATTGGTCTTCTATAGCTGCATAGTCTGGAGGTGTTAATTTGGACAAGAAATCAGCTACCACATTATCCTTTCTTGGCTTTTCTACTATTGTCACATCAAATTCTTGCAAAAGCAACAACCATATGATAATTGTACCACTAATCCTAGGTTTTTTTATCAAGTATCTTATCGTTGAGTGGTCAATATGTACAAAACCCTAATAACCTATAATGTAATGATAATTTTTTTTAAGAGCATGTCTTACTACAAGAAACTCATTCTCTGTGATATTATAATTGAGTTTAGCACCTGTGAGGTTTTTACTAACATAATAGATGGCATAAAAATAATCATCATATTTATATCCTAGTACTGAGACTATTTCATTGCTAGATGCATCAACATGTATGTGAAAAGGTATGGTCCAATTTTGGCCTCTCAATACTAGAGTAGTAATTAGTTTTTCCTTTAAGTTATTGAATTCTTGTTCACATTATTCGATCCAGATAAAATTTGTATCCTTAGTTAACAATGTGGTAAGAAGTTTAACATTTTTACTAAAGTCTGATATAAACCTCCTATAGTAACTGGCTGATCCTAGGAAACTGTGGATATCCTTCTATATTTTGGGAGTAGGCAGGGTTTGGATGACTTCTATTTTATTTTTGTCTACTTTGATCCCATCTGTAGAAAGGTAATTTCCTAAAACTATCTCTTCCTGCATCAGCATTTAACATTTCCCATTTCTTAGGGACATGTTAGTATCCTCACAATGTTTAAGTGTCTTTTCCAAATTTTCTATGGTAGTTTCAAAAGTTTTTCCATATATAGTGAAATTATCTATGTGTACCTCCACTGTCTCTCCAATCATATCATAAAAAATACTCAGAATTGCCCTTTGTAAGGTGGCATGTGCATTATATAAACCAAATGGTAAAAATCAGTAAGAAAATGTCCCCCATGGAAAAGTGAAGGTGGTTTTATCTTAATATTCTTCCCCTATTTGGATCTGATTGTATCCACTGAACCCATCTAGGAAAGAAAAATACTTCTTGTCTACTAAGGTGTCAAGGACCTGATCTATGAAGGGTAAAGGGAAGTGGTCTTTCTTAGTTGTTTTTTTCAACAACCTATAATCAACACAAATTCTCCACTTTCCATTCTTCTTGGGCACCACCACTAATGGTGATACCCACTCACTATCTGAAATGGGGTAGATGAATCCAACTATGAGGAGTTTTTGTAATTTTGTTTTGACAATTTCCTTCATGGTTGGGTTCATTCTCTTTTGTGGGTCTCTTACTAGTTTAACCCGGTCTTCCAGATATATTCTATGAGTACAGGTATCAGGAGCTATTCCTCTCATGTCAGAATACTCCCAAGCAAAGGCATATTGATGTTTTTCCAATGTTTGTTTCAGTATGGTTTATTGTTCAGTTTTCAACTTGTTATCCATATTCAACATTCTACCAGGTGCAACTTATATTTTTTGAATATGATGATCTTTTCCTCTCACTAATGGCAAATAAGGAGGAGAACAAGAGGGTTCCCCCTGAAAAAAGTGAGATATCATCCTATCCTCATTATTTTCATCTCCCAACTCATCAAGTATCATGACATATTGGATCATTGATAGACCACCAATATTTTGATTCTCATTTTTAGGTTCTCCCAACAAATCTACAGACTATGCAGGTGGATGCATGATTAGTTTCTTTATATTTTGACCATCTTAAATGGTTATTTTACCATCTCTACAACTTATGCATATAAGGTCTACCTAATATTAATGGGTATCCACCTAGTCCAGACTTAGATTGCAGCACTAGTAAATCTATTGGATACTCTCATGAATCCACTATAATAGTGATATTTTCCATTATTCCCTCAGGGAGTACTATAGACCTGTCTGCCAATTGTAGTACAATTTTATTGGACTTTAGATTAGTCAATTTTAGTTTTTGCATGGTCTCCTGGGGCATGACATTGATGGCAGCCCCCAAATATACTAGTGTGTTAGGTAAAACACAAACTTCTATTTTTACAGTTAGCATAAGGCTTCCTATATTTGAGTACTTTTGGTTGTAGGTATTCCCTAAAATAAGGTCAGATAACTAACCTGCCAAACTGATTGATTTAATTTTTTTCCTCCCTAGTTTCTTGAGGTATAGCTCTCTTATGGCATTAACATAGATAGGTATATCTCTGATGGCCTAAAAGAGAGGGATTGTGACTGTTAAGTTTTTTAAACTAGAGAGGATATCAAACTCTATTTGTATTGGTTTCTTTGGTTCCTATAACATTTGTAGAAAAGGTGTAACCTCCTCTTTGTTATTCACAATTTTTTATTCTTCTTATACTTCCTCTATAAGGGGTGATTCTCCTTTTCCTATCTCTATGTGTTCCTCTTCTTCTACAAGAGGAGTGAATTCTACACCTAATTGTTTTTCTGATGATAACTAGATAGGATCAAAATATACCTTAATTTTTTACATGGGATACATCTCATTTTCCATATGATAGGCTAGCTGATATTTATTGTTTGGATTTATTGTAGGTTATCCTGGTAACTAAAGAGTTCTTGAAGCAGGATGTGTAGGCAAACTTGGCTACAGTGGAGATGGAGCAAGATGTTGTGGATACTAATTCCAAACATTATGGTTTCTCCACTACTTCTTAGGTTGCTGGTATTGCATCCAAGGATAAGGGTTGTAAGGATTTTCTCCTTAGGGAAATCGATTCCAAGGTTATTACCCATACCAACCCATATTGGGTGGTTGGGTTTAACCTTGGTTTTGGTAATTCCTACCCCCATAATATGATATTCTTGATTGCATGTTGTTACCCATAGGATATTGTTGCCAGTTTCTCCTATTATCCATGAAGTATACTTCTATTAATTCATGTTCCTCTTTATATTTCATTAATTGCGGGCACAAATTCATTTTATGATCCTTCTTAGAGATAACACATACACAAAATTTATTTTTTGGACACTCATTTCTGGGATGTTTGCCTCTACATTTAGGATAGAAGTAGGCTAATATTGCTTCATTCTCCTGCTTCTTCTTCTGAAGCAGAAGCGTATCCATTTGAAGAGCTAGTCTTAAGGTCCTCAAGCATGTTGTCTATTTTTGTTTTAGTGACAGTAGCTGACTACTTAACATTTATAGGGATCAACTTACCTTTTATCCTTGAAAATTTTTGACACAATTATTGAATATCATCCATTTTATGTTGGTAAATATCCCCTCCAGAGATCATGTTTAAGGATTCCATGGACTAATTTGTTAGTCCTTTCAGAAAAATGCTTCTTACGAACATGTCTCCTAGTTTTGAATGGGGTGATATGTTCAAATTAAATTTTAACCTATCCTAATATTCTTCCACAAATTCCCCTTCCTTTTGTGTTATGTATAGGACTTCCTCTCTTGTATCTTGTGCTTTGCCAAAATATTAATGCTAATATAGGAAATTTTCTTCAACTATTCCCAGGTAATTATCCATTTATCCCTCAAGCTGATAAACCAGTGCAAAGTTAAATCATCAAGAGTGGAAGGGAATAATTTTAGTTTTTGAGCATCTGTGGTGTAATCCACAAATCTACATAAAACATCAAATTTAAATAGGAACATATTTGGATCTTCTATTGGTATTCCTCTAAAGGTTGGAAGGTGGGAAGGAGAGACGTGCTTCATATTGTGATCTCCTCATGCCTCTCCTATTGGAAAACTAAAACTAGTGGATGTTTCCTCTGGATTTTCTACCATTTTGTCAACTATTGGAGTTTCTACACTGACTGCATTTAGAGCAGTTGACAATGCTTCTAATTTATTTATTTTATCCTTCAAAAGGATGGATATGTTAGTATTTGAGATGGTTCTATATGATACTGGTTTCCAAAATTTGGTATTCAGTATATCTTCCTCATATTGAACTCTACTTATCTCAGATCCTACTCTAATATTCTACTGAATTGTTTCATAAGGATCCTATGCAAATAGTGGGTATTACCACCAATGCATAAGTGGATATTGTGATGGTAATATTTCAATATTAGGTTCAGATTCTACTAAAGTAGAAGGATTCTAATAAAAAACTTTTTTGTTTTTAATAAAACAAACGTCTAGTCCCCTATTCTTAGGTGGACTCATACAAAGTTTCAAATGAACATTTTTGGAGAAAACAATCTAAACTACTTCTACTATGCTTCCTTTAGAATAGGAAATTATAATGGCTACTCCCCAAAAATGGTGCCAAAATTTTGGGCAAAATATTTGTTAGTTTTTTCTATGGTTCAATTAATTACCTCCATTTAATTGTCAACCTAGGGTAGCTCGTAGTCTTGTGAGCATCCGTGCAAAATATATGCTTATAATTTCTCCTTTAGAGATGATTCCCTTAGATTTATGGTTTGGGGGTGTTGATGTTCGTTGAAGTTTTAATTCTAAATAACAAACCAATAATCTATCCTATGTTTGTGAAAATAGAACTAAAACATAGATAGAAAGTAAAGCGATACTTTGCTCGAAAATACTAAAAATAAGGGAAAATAACAGAGAAAGAAATTAATCTACAGAAAATTAAATCACAAAAAAATATGGGAAATTAAGGGAATATCTCTGTTGTAAGTGGTCCCATGCTTCAAGAAGGTTTTGCCTGCATTAAATCTTCACCAGATGCTTAGATGAATTTAACAGGAAATAACTCAGAATTTTTATTAATAACTACAATAAAGAATTTACAAGAAATTCTAGGGGGTCTTCTTCAAGGGTGGCCTGCATATTTATAAGATATGCAACCACACCCTATTAAAATTTACAAAATAAATAAGAAATGATTCGCTTTTACAACCGCCTGCATGAATAAATGAATAGGGAAAAATATCAAACTTGATAAGTTATTTCAGTGTATTTTCTTTCCAAAATATATCTGATATTTGTTTTACCCAATTTACATAAAACTTTGATGTAGTAGCTAAAAAATAGGTGGCAAGTCATCTTTGATGTTGTCCCTTATCCGGTTTCCATGTTGGAACTAATTTTATGCGTGTTTCTACCAACCAGAGAGTTGTGCTAGAATTTGGCTTTAGTGGAAATGAAGTGCCTTGTCTGAAGAAGTTGGGAAGCAAGTACCTTGTTTGTAGAATTAAGGAAGTAGGTGCCTTGTCTACATAAGTCGATAAGCTAGCACCTAATGAGAAGCAATAGCCTAACAGGAATATATGCTTAACAGAAAGCAGACACCTAATAGGAAGTAGGTGCCTAATGGGAAGCAGGTGCCTAACGGGAAGTAGGTGCCTAATAGTTAAGTGTCGAACATAAGTGAGGCGCTTCAAAGGAAATTGGGCGCCTGAATTCATACTTCACACCAATGTATTGTAGATGTTTTACCTTTATAAAATTGCAAGTGTTAGGTCCAATTGGGACCTTGATGAAAACATGCCAAAATGCAACAATTTCCACAAAATCTACACAAAATACACTTAAAGACAAATATTAAATAACATATAGAATAAATTGTTAAATATATATATAATTTTCATAAAACATGTACATCTATACAAATAAGTGTCGCATTTTATAGATAAATGAGTACAAAAAATAAGCATTTCCAAGGCTCATGATCCCTCCCTAAGATTTATACCTATTTTTAGATTAGTAAGGGAACCAACCCTCTCTATATATTAGTCTGAAGGACATCTCTTTCCTTCGGCCTAAATGTTGGTCGGGTCTAGGGTGCATATTTTTACACTTAGGCAAATTCATGACCAACACTTTCCCCTCTCTAAGTGGCACTCTAATCTTGGGTGATCTTGTAGATTTATTCCATCCTTAAGGAGCATTATTGGTGTTTCCATACCCTTAAGGCATTATCTATTTTTGTCTCATTATGTGGATTTTTATTGTGCATGAATGATTTGATATTTTTGCATAATGGTGAATGATTTATGTTTAATGAGAATAAAGTTTTATAATAATATAGGCATATATGTTTTATTCTTTGAAATTCAAATTGACTAGATAGCCTCTTGCATCACTATTTATCATCCCAAATATTTCTTATATTTGCTATAGTGATTTTGGATGTGTAGGTGCAAGTATTCATACAATCCCTTTTATTTTGATATGAAGCTTTAGTTGGTAGATAATACACCATTGATCACCCTATATTTATCATTTATCTATCTCAACTATATTGAAATAGACATTACATTTGCTATCAATAATTATTCTAGGTATATGTAGGCTCTTCATGAGATACATTAGACAATTGCCAAGTGGATTCAGCAATACATTAGACATATATAGTAACTAGATATTCACTATTTAGTTGAGGCCCCTTCAATATTTATAGGATTCGTTCTTGTAGATTAGATAGGTAATATTGACTAGTGATGATTTACCATAAATTTATATTTTATCTTAGCACTAGCCTATTCTTGTGGTGTTATAGATAATAGTCCATCATATCACAACCTTCTATGGAATTTGAGTATAACTTTGTTAATGAGGTTATGAAATACTCCCATTAGATGCTCATTAAATTTTGCTTGGATTTTCCTCAATAATCAATGGTAACCTATTATTGTGAATGTTGAAAGTGTAATTTGACTTGTGACCAAGGACAAAATTTTATGTTGTAATATCGTATAGGCCTATGGTAAATTATTATGCAAATGTATTTAAATTATTGTATTATTTTACCATGCAATCCTAATGGGTCATGGTTAACCTTGTTATTATTAAATCCACCTTATAACTTGTAATTAACCTTTCCAGATAAACTTATCAAAATATCATTGAAAAACATATTTATTTATGTAAACAAAAAATATTAAGTAGCGACTAATTATCTACAAAGCATTCTAATTAAATATAAAAACGTAATTTTACCAACAATTAACATTGATTCACAAAAAGGATTTAAATTCATGCATAAGTTATTATGAAGAATTATGGCACTCATTCTTAGATACAATATCATCATTTTGAGAATAGTTGACGCAAAGGCTCAAGAGATCAAGGAAAAGACTAGGTATTTAAATAATTAGAAGGCTATTTTTAAATTATACAATAGGTAAGGAAATTCTATAACATATTGCTCGATGAGAATATATAATATTGGAGTATAATTTTAGAAGACAAGGGATAATCCTCCAAATATCAATGTAGAAATAGAAATTTCCATTGCATTAGAGAATGGATTATAGATGGACTTTTATCAACTCTAGTATCTCCTCTCATTGACCACCTCAATTTATATTATGTGGAGGTGTTGGAAAATATAATTTGACCTTATTGACCAAGGTTGAAATTGTATGATGTAATCATGTATTTGACTATGGCCAATTATTATATCATGTACTTTACCATTCCTACTTGATCTATTTAGTCAAAGGGGCCCATATTTAAACCTTTATGAATGTTAACCTTCTAAAAAACCATTGAGACTAATAAGATAATATGAAAAGGGTTTAGCAACTTGTAATTGGACTTTAATTATTTATGTTATGTCTACTTGTATCAACATGATTGTGTAATTATTATTGTTGGGGTTTAGGCATTTGGTAGAAATACCTCTTGATCACCTGATCCATTGTGTTAATGTGATTTAAATTATCATTATGCTTAACTTCTCAAGGTCATCCATCCAATTGTATTTATAATGCTTTTCCATTCACTTTGTTTACTTATTGTATAAATTTGACAAATAATTTATTTTTATTCATTTTTTTAAACTAGTGTAAAATTAATACATACCTTGTCAAATATATAAAATTAAAGAAGGATAAATCTGATAGTACTTAAAATTCCTAAAATTTATACCATGTTTTAGTAGAAAGTGGGTCAATCTCAATCTTCTAAAAATATCATATTAATTATGTGTTCAACATATCTAGTTCTTGAAACAAACACAATGAAATTTTTATATTTGAATATTCTTCTACTTTCACTTAACATTCCATCAAATCATGATTTCTACAGTGATATCTAAATATAAAAATCTCATTGAGTTGAGATAAGAAGTAATGGGATCACCAACATGTAACTCATATCTCTATAAGGTGGGATCCCTAAGTATTTAATCCTAGTTAAAAGTATACAACATGGTCCCTATTACACCTTAGCATAGGAGCCACCAGATCCCATGTTATAGGGCCAATAATATTCAATGTCATTCAAATAAGATGAAGAAAGTTCACACTAATATTTTTATATTATCATAATCTTGAGTGTTAAGGAGACAAACTCACTACTAGTTTCATATCCAACAAATGAGTTTACCCTACCTAAACATGTGCTAAGGAAAGTTCCATCTAAAATATTATTCTCTTTTAGTTTATCCCGATACAAGATATATAATATTGATATGTATAGATGTTCATGTCATCCAATTCTATAATGCATGATAATATTGTTTATCTTTTTAATAAACTCTCAAGTCAAATTTTATCAAAAAATGGACCAAAATCCTCATAGTGGTATCACTTCTAGAATTAAAAAATAATATTCACAATATTGCACGCACAAAATACTTGTTAGGAACTTTCTTATTAAAAACAACACAGTCACACAAACATTGCAAATAAACATAAATGCTTAAAACATAAACTATTGCAATATGGAATATAAGTGCAGAAATGAAATAATCTCACAAAGTAACACAGAATCATAGGCCACTTTGAGGGGGCAACCTCCTTCAATAATTTCATTCAATTATGAAAAAACATACGTTCATTCCTTCCCCTCATTTTTTAAAATATTTTATATAGCACCTAACTCTCAAGATTGGATTACATGCAAAACACCACCAAAGCTAGAATATCCTACCTACAAAATATTTACATTCTTGATAGCAATTATATATAATGACACCACTTGTCTAGGTAATTATAGAGCCACACCTATTACAAAATATTATTAAATATTATCATGGGTGTTCCCCACATTCAATAAGGGTTATTAAATCATAGTGTTAGGATGAGGCCCTAACATGCCCTTCTCCCTTAAAATGTTTTTCCTCAAATTTAAATATGAAGAAACTATTTTTGGAGCTATTGAAGAGGTTCTCAAGTAGTATCTTTAGGTTGTAATTCATACCATTAGATAATAACATCAATTATGACATGCTGACGAAGGGTACATGATCTACGATCTAGAATGCATTCAATTTCAAGAATGATGGAACCTTCATCATCCAAATTTGGATATGTAGAGTGCACCTCAAAATTGTTGCCAACAACTTGCTTGAGAGAATATTCATGGAATATTGGATGGATTTTAGAACTAGCCAAAAGGGCTAGTTTGTATGTTCTCAATCTGATCTTTTGCAAAACCTGATAAGGACCATAATATTTTGTGAAAAGTTTTTAACAACCACAAATATGGAGAGAGAATTGTTTGTATGACTGTAAGTGAAGAAAATCTCGATCTCTAATGTCAAAGATGTGTTCTATGTGGTGTTGATAAACTTGTTGTTTCATACGATTCTAAGCCAATTCAATTGATCTTGAGTTCATGAAGAATGGAATCACACTAGTAGAGAGTGAAATTCATAGGATACTTCAAATAGAATCACCTTAGGGGTATTGTGACATGTTATGTTATACTATCATTCGACCAAAGGAATCCACTTGGCCCATTGTGTAGGATGTTTAGAGGTGAGGTAACGAAGATATATTTCCAAACATTTATTCGCAATTTTTGTTTGACCATCATTTTAAGGATGATAGGCCAAACTCATCTTTTGTTATATTACCTACAACTTGAATATTGGTGAAGGTAGGGTCACTATAAGAGACAATGGGTTTAGGAATGTCATGGAGATGAAATATAGAGTCTAGAAATATTTGAGCAACAATGGAGGTGATGTATGGGTGGGATAGGGAATAAAAATGAGCATACTTCATAAAATGAGCAAACTTATTTAGGAATTGGAAAGGTTTAAATGGTACCAATGGAACACATATTTTCATCTTTCATACATTATAAATGATCACACATACCCATAAAAATAAGAATATCCTTTTCATAGCCCTCCAAAAAAATGTACACTTGATCCTTGTATAGGTTTGAGAAACCCTGAATGACCAATTTTTTGGGGAAGCATTCATCTCCTATAGGATGAGGTCCTTTATTTGTGACTAATGTAGAACAACAAGACAATCATGGTACCATAAATCTTGACCATCCCAAGTATAGGTAGGGCATGAATGAGTATCTAGTTGATGTTTAAGGATGAAATTTTGCAAAGAGGAGTCCTTGATAAGTTCTTCATGGAGTTGATAAATCAATTGAGTATGTGGTGTGGATATGGTCTATACCATGGCTTTTTCTTCAAATAGACAAAAGCTTTTTCGACATGTTCTATCCATATAAAAAAAATTCTTCCTAAGTATGGTTGTCAAGGGAACCACTATATTGCCATAATTCTTCACAAAATTATTATAATATCCCATGAATTCTAAGAAGCCACAAAGTTCCTTTACGATATGAGGCTTAGGCCAATCTTGAACATCCTGAAGTTTCTTGGGGTCAACCTAAACTCCATCCTTAGTGACGATGTGACCCAAGTATTTAATCTCTCGCTAGCCAAAAGAATATTTGGACCTCTTTGCATAGAGCTGATGGTTAGACAAAAATTTGAGTGTTTGATCTAAGTGTTGAAGATGTTCTTCCCATGAATAAATTTAAATCAATATATCATCAAAAAATACTAGAATGAATACTTTCATTATTTTTCAAAAATATACATTTGTTCATGGATCAATATCTTTTAAAGATACACTTCATGCAACCCTAACGTAAAGATAAAAATTTGGATTACATGCAAAATATCATTTGAGCTAGAATTTTCTACCAAACATTGAATATATTCTTGATAATGGTTAAGTGAAATGCCCCACTTGTCTAGGCATATTACTTGCCACATACCATTACAAAGTATTACAAAGTAACATTATAAAAGGATCCCCATATTGGAAGGGAATCATTATATAATCATATGAGAATTACAAAATTAGTGTTAGGATGGGGTCTTAAGAAATTATATTGAATATCCATCTATTCTAATAATTTGTGTCGATAATTATAAAAGTATTGTTTTAGTGATGATATTCATCCAATTTTGTATCCTGTGGTGAATTTGATGATTGTGAAGAGTTTATATATTAGAATATTTATATTTTGGGAATAATATTGGAGCATTGATTTTTTTGAGATATCATCAAAAGGTCTAAATTTTCAACTTGCTACTAGATATTTGATATGGAGCATGAAAGATAGTGGTAATTAAGGATTATGCTAGTATATGCATATTCTACGTCTTCTATATTGTAGGGTTTATCGGCTTATGGATGCTTAAAATTTTGATAATAACTTGTGTAAGGTATTTTTTATTTGATTTTGAAAATATTTATCAATAATGGGAAATGAAGAACATGGACTTATACTGAGAGGGGGGTGAACAGTATAAGACTTAACCATTTAATATTTTTAACTTTAGATAGCAGTAGCATCAACACAACATTAATCAAGACAGAAAGCATCACACATTGGAAGCCCATTTTTAACGTGGTTCACCCAGAAGGCCTGGGCTACGTCCACAAAACTTTTCTCTAAAAGTTATCTCAAAGTTCTTTGGGAAACCTTCCCAATTACAATGTTTATGAGCCTCGGCCCAAAGGAGACACCTTCCCCCAATCTGAATTTATGAGCCTCTGCTCAAAGGAGATACCTTCCCTTTTGCTCTAGAAATGATCCCTCGAAAGATCAATCGCCTCTACCTCTTGCCGGCGACGTGGAACTCCTTTCCACCGAAGACCTCCTGTCCTCAATGCTTAGCCTAAGAGACCTCTTCCTTCTATGATCACGTCCACAGCAGCTCAGCTACCTGTACCAAACATAGTCAGTCGGTCTAGTACAAGTCTTCCTCTGTCTATCAGATCTGTCCAACTCTTTGAACAAATCAATCCTCTCGCACACAAGCCTTCTCAAAGACTTGCCAAATCTGTCCTCAGGTTCTTCTCAAAGAACCAATGCACCTCTGTCCTCAAGTTCTCTGATAGAACTCTCAAAAACTCAGCTCACAAGTCCTCTGCTAGGACCTGTCCAAATCTGCTCACAAGTCCCCACTGGAACCTGTCCAAAACCTCAGCAAGCTCACCAAGAAAAACTTGCTTAGCATGAACCCACAAAGAGAATTGTTAGAGACCCAATGTGATTCATAAACCTCATAGAAGCATAAAGAGAATTGTTAGAGACTCAATATGTTCTATACTTAACTCCCAATCTCAATCTCAACTCAATCTCAAACTCAAAAGAATAAGATAGATGTAGTATGCTTTTCTCAAGATTATGAAACACAACCCAACAATTGCCAACCATGCAATATCTCATATAACAATGATACTTATATTCTTTTCACCAACAACTAGGGTTTCATCATCTCAAAGCAAGTAGCAAGACTTACTAACATAAACCCTATTGCAAAAATGCTTCCTCTTCCTCAACCAGAATTATGCATTCACCCAAAAATTCAACAATAACTTTAATGCATAAACAATCTTCAATATCCAGAAAATAAGATTCACACCAAAGAATACCTAGTAGACAACCTTTTCACTCCAAACTCAATTTCAGAAAATATACCATAAACAACATACATGGAAGATGTTGCCCATACCTTTACTTTGATGAAGAAGGAGAACTCAAAATCTGTCACAACACTAACTCTCAATTTGCCACTAATTAGAGTTAGCAACTATACAATAATACACAATAATAAAGATCCAAAATAACACCTTATTTCTCCAACTTAGTAAAAACCACCAAAGTACAATATATATACAAAGTAAAACCTCTTTACACCTTATTACTCCATATAAACATTAAACATCAATAAAACAATATCAAAACAAATATGATACCTTAACCTTATACCTCCCGCGCATTCACAGCCACTATCCTTTGCACACCGCGACCAAAAGAAAAATCCAACGAAGAGAATCGAACTCGGCACCTCTGCCTTCTAGCGCTTTCGCTTAAATGCCACCGCCGTTGGGTCACAAGTGCCCAACGAAATACTATAGTGCTGCCCTCTCTTTTATCTTCCTTTGACGCCAAGAATCTGGAAAACGTAAACGTCTTCCACAAACCACATGCAAACTGGTGAGCGCTGTCCAAGACGTAAGTCACTGAATGCTTGCATTAGTCATCTCACAACACAGTCTAAAAAATGTAGTTCAGGAGCAATTGCCAATCCACTACCGTCACACAAAAAGTAAGGATGCAGCCCAAGCTCAAATCCGAGTATGCCAAGCACGGTTTCAAAGACGTCAATCGGAGATTCGAAGACACAGAGCAAGCTCAACTCGAAGACACCAAGCGTTGTTCGAAAGGTAAGGAGCAAATGCAAATCGTAGACGCCAAGCGCAAATCGAACGAAATAGAGCAAGTGCAAATTGCAGATGCCAAGCGCAAATCGAACGAAACAGAGCAAGTGCAAATCAAAAAATATAGAGTAACCACAAATCGTAGATATCAATAATAATCGGAGGTGCTCACTTTAGAAAATCATCCCCACTTATATAGCCATTCTTCCTTAACTGTTTGACGTCGGCGCTCCTCCAACGATGGCAACATATCGGCGAAAGAATTCTTTTTTCTTCCGTCGCTTAAGGGTTGAAAGACCCTTTAATAATAATTAAAATAATTATTATTATTTTATTAATAATAAATTAAACTTGGACCTTTTGACAAAGGTTTGAGTTAATTTAATTATTAATAATAAACATGGACCTTTGCATTAAGTTAAGCTTGGTTTTAATAAAAACCCTTAATGAGTCCAAATGGTTTTAAGAAAAACCTTTAGCCTTGTCACCATGGTTTTAATAAAAACCCTTTAACATAAAGAAGCTTCTCAAGATATTCTTGACATCACACTCTTTTGATATCAACAAAAATGCCTTTTGACATCAATGACAACTTATACATTTGAGCAAAGGCAATGTACCCAAAGTGCCCAAAATTGCCAACAATCTCCCCCTTTGTCATTGATGGCAAACCTTTATTGAAAACACTTCTCAAGAGCCAAAACCGAAACCAACTATGCTAACAACTGAGAATCTTCCTTTGAAGTTTTGCTCCCCCTGACTTGAAGCTTTCCTCTTCACTTTGAAGCTCTCCCCCTTACTCATATCTCTCCCCCTTTGTCATCAATGGCAAAGGGCCACCTTTTGGGGCTCGGGACTAAGAATTAGCCTCTTAGCTTAGTCCCTCCCCCACCTCCTGATGAGGTGATTAATTCTGGGGTGGGAGTACAACTCCCAATTTCTCCCTTAGATACTCAAACGTATCTCTTGGAAGAGGTTTGGTGAAGATATCTGCAATCTGCTCTTTAGTAGACACATACTCTACCTTGACCTGTTTCTCTTGCACTTTTTCCCTTAAAAAATGATACTTGATGGAAATATGCTTTGTCCTTGAGTGCATTACCGGATTTTTGGAAATACTTATGGCACTTGTATTATCACAAAGTATGGAGATGGGTTGTTCATGCTTGACTTTGAAATCCTCCAAGGTGGTTTTCATCCATAAAACCTGTGTACACCCAACCACTGTTGCTATGTATTCAGCCTCTGTCGTAGATAAGGAAACTGAAGGTTGTTTCTTACTTAGCCAAGAAACCAAACTCTTTCCCAAAAAGAATGCTCCACCACTAGTGCTTTTCCTGTCATCAATACCGCCTGCCCAATCTGCATCTGTATAAGCTGTGAGGGTGAAATCATCACCTTTGGGATACCAAAGCCCAAAGTCCATAGTGCCCTTTAGATATCTGAAAATCCTCTTAACTGCCCTAACATGAGAATCTTTAGGAGCTTCTTGAAATCTTGCTACTAACCCAACTGCCTGCATGATATCTGGTCCGGTAGTCGTAACATATAATAAACTACCAATCATTGATCTATACAACCTCTGATCTGCTACTGGAGATTCATCATCTTTACTCATCTTGCATCCTGTAATCATTGGAGTACATACTGGTTTGTTGTCTATCATCCCAAATTTCTTCAACATTTCTTTGATATACTTTCCTTGAGAGAGAAATACACCATCTTTTGATTGAGAAATCTGAAGACCTAAAAAGAATGACAACTCTCCAATCATAGACATCTCAAATTCCTTCTGCATGGTGTTAGCAAAATCTTTACACATCTGAGTATTATTTCCCCCAAAAATAATATCATCAACATAGACAACCATAATCAGCATATTATCACCTTCATCCTTAATATACAAATTGCTATCTGCCACACCTTTCCCGAAGCCTTGCTCATGAAGATACCTGTCAAGTCTTGAGTACCAAGCCCTAGGTGCTTGCTTTAACCCATACAAGGCCTTTTTCAGTTTACACACATAGTCTGACTGTTCTGAGAGAGACACTCCTTCTGGTTGTTCTATGTAGACTTCTTCTTCCAACACCCCATTTAGAAAAGCTGACTTTACATCCATTTGATACACTTTGAAAGATTTGAAGCTTGAAAGGGCCAAAAACATTCTGATAGCTTCAAGACGAGCAACAGGAGCAAACGTCTCTTCGAAATCAACACCTTCTACTTGAGCATAACCTTTGCAAACTAGCCTAGCTTTGTTTCTGACAATCTTTCCATCCTCATTGAGTTTATTTCTGAATATCCATTTAGTGCCAATGACATTCTTGTCCTTAGGTCTTGGAACCAATTCCCAAGTTTCACTTTTCTCTATTTGATTTAGCTCTTCATCCATTGCTTTTACCCAAAACTTATCTGCACATGCTTCATCGAAATATTTTGGCTCAATTTGAGATAATAATGAAACATTTGTAGAATCATGTGAGGGAATGACTCTTCTTCTTGTTTGCCTCCTATTTGGATCACCAATGATCAAATATTTGGGATGATGTTTCTGAACATATCGTGAAGGAGTTTTGGGAAGCAGTTGTTGTCTTTCCTCTTCTTCATCTGAAACCTCTCTGAATTCTTCTTGACAAATTTCATCACTGAGTTCCTGGATTGGTTCTCTTATCCCTGTCTTTTCATCAACAGTTACATTTATGCTCTCTACAACTGTATGAGTTCTTTTGTTGAAGCATCTGTAGGCCTTGCTTCTGTTGGAATACCCAAGAAAGATTCCCTCATCACATCTAGGATCAAACTTACCCAAATTCTGATCTTCCCTTCTGATGAAGCACTTACTCCCAAACACTTTGAAGTATTTTACTGTAGCTGGTCTTCCTTTCCACAACTCATAAGGAGTTTTATGATGATTGACTCTAAGTTGGGCCCTGGTGATAATGTAGACCGCTGTATCGATTGCCTCTTTCCAAAAACCATCTGAAAGTTTTGACTCATTCAACATAGCTCTAGCCATATTTTCAATAGTTCTGTTTTTCCTTTCAACTACTCCATTTTGTTGAGGAGTTCTTGCTACTGAATATTCTCTTTTGATTCCTTGCTGCTCACAGTATTCCACAAATTCATTTGAAGTGAACTCTCCTCCTCTATCTGATCTTAAACATTTGATTCTCTTATCAGTCTCATTTTCAACCATTTCTTTGAAAGCTTTAAATTTTTCAAAAGCTTCAGATTTTTCTTTGAGAAAAGTAACCCAAGTCATTCTAGAATAATCATCTATAAAAAGCATGAAGTAGCTTTCTCCCTGAATGCTCTGAGTTCTGGTAGGGCCACATAAATCAGTATGAATAAGATCCAAAGGTTTTGAAGAAGTATACCCTTTTGATTTGAAACTGGTTCTGGTCTGTTTTCCATGTTGACAAGGACCGCAAATGATGTTATGGGGCCTTTTTATTTTGGGCAAGTATCTAACCGCTTCCTTGTTACTAATATTGACAAGATTATCAAAGCTCAAATGCCCCAATATTTTATGCCATAACCAACTCTCATCTTCTTGAGTTAGAAAACATTTTTCCTTTTTTATCTCACTTAGCATGTAAAGATTGTTTGGAGTCCTTGTAGCACTAGCAATGAGTTTTCCATTTTTTTCTTTACTTATCTCACATCTATCTGAAAAGAAAGATACTATGTGCCCTTGATCACAAAGTTGACTCACACTTAGAAGATTATGTCTTAGGCCTTCTACATAAAGCACATTTTCTATTTTGGATTTCCCATCCAAACTAAGAGTCCCTTTACCACAGATTTTAGTTGACTCGTTATCTCCAAAATCGATCTGTTCCTCTGTTTGTTTCTTTTAAGACCAAAAACTTTTCTTTTTCACCAGTCATATGTTTTGAACAACCACTATCAAGATACCATTTTTCTACTTTGTCTAGAGCATGAAAAGCAGTTTGAGCTATCATTGACTTAGATTTGATCTCATTTTTCTTTTTAGTGAACTCAAGGCTAGATCTATCCAAACTGCACATCCTAGCAATATGCCCAAAATTATTGCACTTGTAACACATGACATCTTTATTCATAAGAGGTGCAAAAGAGTTACCATTTTCTTTACTATGTCTATTCATGGACTTATTGCAATGCATAGCTTTGTGACCAAATTTCTTGCAGGAAAAACAATAGCCATGGAAAGTATTATGTAACCTGTTTTGATGCCTTGGATGATTGTTCTTCTTGTGACCAATTGGAATCCACCGCTCTTCAGGAGGAAGATTGATCTTGCTCGAAGACCCTATTTCTTGAATGGTGATACCATCCTTCTTTTGCTTTTCACACGGAGTATTCTGTCTGAGAGCCAACTGATCCAACTTCACTCTAAGAGACATAACTTCTTCTTCTAGTTTCTTGCAATCATCTTCCTTTCCTTTGAGAACCTCTGTTAGAACCTGTTCAACCTTCTTCCCTTCTTCAGCTAGAATTTTGAAGTCTATAACACTTTGAACCAATTCTGATCTTGCTATCTTTTCTTCCTGATATTGATGCTTGAGAACAAAATTCTCTTCCCTGAATTTCTCAAGCTTTCTCAAAGCCAAGAAGAATTCACATTTGAGATCGAACTCAACCTCTTCATCTCTTTCTGAATCTATATGATCCTCTGATAGATCCTTCTCCAAGATGTTAGGCTCTTTCTCGGAGAGACCCGCTCCGATACCAATTGAAGAACATGGACTTATACTCGAGAGGGGGGTGAACAAGTATAAGACTTAACCATTTAATATTTTTAACTTTAGATAGCAGTAGCATCAACACAACATTAATCAAGACAGAAAGCATCACACATTGGAAGCCCATTTTTAACGTGGTTCACCCGAAGGCTCGGGCTACGTCCACAAAACTTTTCTCTAAAAGTTATCTCAAAGTTCTTTGGGAAACCTTCCCAATTACAATGTTTATGAGCCTCGGCCCAAAGGAGACACCTTCCCCCAATCTGAATTTATGAGCCTCTCGCTCAAAGGAGATACCTTCCCCTCTCGCTCTGGAAATGATCCCTCGGAAGATCAACTCGCCTCTACCTCTTGCCAGCACGTGGAACTCCTTTCCACCGAAGACCTCCTGTCCTCAATGCTTAGCCTAAGAGACCTTCGCCTTCTATGATCACGTCCACAGTAGCTCAGCTACTCGTACCAAACACGATTAGTCGGTCTAGTACAAGTCTTCCTCTCGTCTATCGGATCTGTCCAACTCTTTGAACAAATCAATCCTCTAGCACACAAGCCTTCTCAAAGACTTGCCAAATCTGTCCTCAGGTTGTTCTTCTCAAAGAACCAATGCACCTTTGTCCTCAAGTTCTCAGATAGAACTCTCAAAAACTCAGCTCACAAGTCCTCTGCTAGGACCTGTCCAAATCTGCTCACAAGTCCCCACTGGAACCTGTCCAAAACCTCAGCAAGCTCACCAAGAAAAACTTGCTTAGCATGAACCCACAAAGAGAATTGTTAGAGACCCAATGTGATTCATAAACCTCATAGAAGCATAAAGAGAATTGTTAGAGACTCAATATGTTCTATACTTAACTCCCAATCTCAATCTCAACTCAATCTCAAACTCAAAAGAATAAGATAGATGTAGTATGCTTTTCTCAAGATTATGAAACACAACCCAACAATTGCCAACCATGCAATATCTCATATAACAATGATACTTATATTCTTTTCACCAACAACTAGGGTTTCATCATCTCAAAGCAAGTAGCAAGACTTACTAACATAAACCCTATTGCAAAAATGCTTCCTCTTCCTCAACCAGAATTATGCATTCACCCAAAAATTCAACAATAACTTTAATGCATAAACAATCTTCAATATCCAGAAAATAAGATTCACACCAAAGAATACCTAGTAGACAACCTTTTCACTCCAAACTCAATTTCAGAAAATATACCATAAACAACATACATGGAAGATGTTGCCCATACCTTTACTTTGATGAAGAAGGAGAACTCAAAATCTGTCACAACACTAACTCTCAATTTGCCACTAATTAGAGTTAGCAACTATACAATAATACACAATAATAAAGATCCAAAATAACACCTTATTTCTCCAACTTAGTAAAAACCACCAAAGTACAATATATATACAAAGTAAAACCTCTTTACACCTTATTACTCCATATAAACATTAAACATCAATAAAACAATATCAAAACAAATATGATACCTTAACCTTATACCTCCCGCGCATTCACAGCCACTATCCTTTGCACACCGCGACCAAAAGAAAAATCCAACGAAGAGAATCGAACTCGGCACCTCTGCCTTCTAGCGCTTTCGCTTAAACGCCACCGTCGTTGGGTCACAAGTGCCCAATGAAATACTACAGTGCTGCCCTCTCTTTTATCTTCCTTTGATGCCAAGAATCTGGAAAACGTAAACGTCTTCCACAAACCACATGCAAACTGGTGAGCGTTGTCCAAGACGTAAGTCACTGAATGCTTGCATTAGTCATCTCACAGCACAGTCTAAAAAATGCAGTTCAGGAGCAATTGCCAATCCACTGCCGTCACACAAAAAGTAAGGATGCAGCCCAAGCTCAAATCCGAGTATGCCAAGCACGGTTTCAAAGACGTCAATCGAAGATTCGAAGACACAGAGCAAGCTCAACTCGAAGACACCAAGCGTTGTTCGAAAGGTAAGGAGCAAATGCAAATCGCAGATGCCAAGCGCAAATCAAACGAAATAGAGCAAGTGCAAATTGTAGATGCCAAGCGCAAATCAAACGAAACAGAGCAAGTGCAAATCGTAGATGCCAAGCGCAAATAGAAAAATACAGAGTAACCACAAATCGCAGATATCAATAATAATCGGAGGTGCTCACTTTAGAAAATCATCCCCACTTATATAGCCATTCTTCCTTAACTGTTTGACGCCGCCGCTCCTCCAACGATGGCAACATATCGGCGAAAGAATTCTTTTTTCTTCCGTCGCTTAAGGGTTGAAAGACCCTTTAATAATAATTAAAATAATTATTATTATTTTATTAATAATAAATTAAACTTGGACCTTTTGACAAAGGTTTGAGTTAATTTAATTATTAATAATAAACATGGACCTTTGCATTAAGTTAAGCTTGGTTTTAATAAAAACCCTTAATGAGTCCAAATGGTTTTAAGAAAAACCTTTAGCCTTGTCACCATGGTTTTAATAAAAACCCTTTAACATAAAGAAGCTTCTCAAGATATTCTTGACATCACACTCTTTTGATATCAACAAAAATGCCTTTTGACATCAATGACAACTTATACATTTGAGCAAAGGCAATGTACCCAAAGTGCCCAAAATTGCCAACAGGAAATACAAAAAGAAATAAGCTTAAAGAAAAATTAAATAATGAATTAGTTTAATATTCTAATCCTCATGGAGGTAGTGATAACAAAGAGTATTATCATTTCGATATGAAAGGATAGTAACTTCTCAAAGATATAGATCTTGATGATGATTTTATTACATATACATGTCATTTAATAAAGGATTTTTTTTATTATTTGTTGAGGAGAATGATAAATTAAAACCCATTACACCAATGTTGTAGTGTTTTTATGGTAAAGTAGATTTGGTAATGTTGGTCGGTTCTTCTTGTGAATATACAAGCATGCTTCATATCATAGGTAACATTGATGATTTAAAAAAAGGATATGTGGTTTGCTTGTATATGTCTTCCAAATTGATGACAAATATGGGTAATAAACCAAAGTGGTTTGGTCAAAATGAGCAAGATATTGTAACACAACTTGAAATTGAAAATATACCAAAATACTTAGCTTTCTAAGTAGATGAATTGCACAATCATGGAACGTGCAAGAAGTATGCTCAGTGCATCCATGTTGGATAAAAGGATGTGGATAGAGGCTATTAATACAGTTGTTTACCTCATTAACAGGTCACCTACAACTACATTGGATGGATAGATTCTAGAGGAGGTTTGGTGTGGTAAGCCAATTAATTACTCTCATTTGTGTACCTTTGGTTGTGATGCATTTGCCCATGTGCCTAAAGAAAAAATGTCTAAACTTGACTCAAAGTCAAGTAAATGTGTTTTTCTTGGCTATGGAGATACAATAAAGGGATATAAACAGTGGGATCCTACTACCCACAAGGTAATTTTTAGCTAAGATGTTATTTTTGATGAAAAATCCATGCAAAGGAAGAAGGTACAACAAACACCTAATGTTGTACCGGTTGAAGTAGATATAAATGAAGATGAAAATGAAAATCAACGTGCTAAAGTTTTTGACTAGCAAGTAGAACAATAACTAGAATAGCCACAACAATCACAAAACCAAGAGCCACAACCAACAGATCATTGGGTTAGAAAATCTACACAACCACAAAAGTGTCTAAAAATAAATTCTCCTATTTTTTAGTCCTCTTTTGCTTTGTTAATTGATGATAGTGAGCCTAGTTCATTTTAGGAAGCTAGAAAATTCAAGAATGCATAAAAATGGAGGAAATCCATGGAAGAGGAAATGGAAGCACTTTGCAAGAATAAAACATGGGAACTCGTGGATATCCCACCTGGAAGAAAGGCTATTGGAAACAAGTGGATGTATAAAATAAATAATAACAATGATGGGTTTTTGGAATGTTATAAAGGTCATTTGGTTGGAAAAGGTTATGTGCAAAATTTAGGTATATACTTTAATAAAATTTTATCTCCAGTTGTGAAGATGACTATTGTTTGAGTTTTAATTGCACTTGTAGCAGCACAAGATTTAGAACTGGAGTAGCTTGCTATAAAGGCTACTTTCCTACATTGTGATCTCAAGGAGGAGATTTATATGGATCAGCCTAAGGGCTTTAAAGAAAGATACAAAGAGCATTTGGTTTGTAGACTCAAGAAATATCTATATGGATTAAAATAGGTGCCAAGGATGTGGTAAAAAATATTTGACACCCTCATGAAGAGCTAAGGTTTCAACATGAGTGAAGCTAATCATTGTGCATACTATAAAATATTTGATGATGGTAGTTTTATTATTTTGTTGTTGCATGTTGATGATATGTTCGTTGCAGACCTTAGCATGAAGAAAATCATTGATCTTAAGGCTCAATTGGCTAGGACATTTGAAATGAAGGATTTAGGAGCATCAAACTAAATTTTAGGGATGAAGATACACAAGAACATAACAAGAAGGAATATTTGGTTATGTCAAAAGTCATATATAGAAAATATTCTACATCGTTTCAATATGCAGAATGCAAAACCAATTAGTACACCACTTCTTTCACACTTCAATTATCTTCTGAACAGTATCCTAGAACAAAAGTAGAGATGACAAGCATATCTCGTGTACCATATTCATCAATAGTAGGAAGCCTCATGTATGCCATGGTAAGCACCAGATTTTATATTACCCAAGTAGTGGGAGTTGTTAGTCGATACATGGCAAATATTGGTAAGGAGCATTAGAATGCAGTGAAGTGGATATTTAGATATTTAAAGGTACTTTAGATGCTACTATTTACTATGGATCGATAAATTTGCAAGTTAAATAGTTTGTGGATTTTTATTATGATGGAGATAAATATGGGATAAATTCCACTACAGGATATACTTTCACTCTTGTTGGTGGAGCTGTGATTTGGGCTTCTAAGTTGCAGTATTTGTTGGCTTTATCAACCATTGAAGAAAAATACATTGCAGTAACTGAAGATAGCAAAGAGGTATTTTGGCTAGAATGATTTTTGGGTGACTTCAAGATAATGTAGGAGAATATTACATTGCATTGTGATAGCCAAAGTATTATTATCTTAGTGAAGAACCCAACATTCCATGATCGCACAAAACACATTGATGTTAAGTACCATTTTCTAAGAAATATGGTGGATGAAGGTAGGATCTCGTTGCATAAAATTTGTATTGAAGTGAATCCTACAAATATGCTTACAAATTCGGTCAAGATAGAGAATTTTGAGTGGTGCAAAACTTCTCTAGGCTTGCTGAAAATGTGTTAAGGGCAGCATTGGGTAATTGGCACTTGAATGGAAAACATAGGCAAATATTTCTAGTAAATAAACCTCAAATGGGAGAATGTTAGGATGTGAAGTCAATATCTAGATCTCCAATGTTCTTAAGTAGAGAAAAATGAACAGATTTTTGGAGTCTTCCTTTGGGAGAGGAAACAAACAGTTTTTTGGAGTCATCTTTTGGGAGAGTAAATGAATAGTTTTTGGAGTCTTCCTTTGGAAGAGGAAAAAAATAGTTTTTGAAGTCTTCCTTTCGAAGAGGAAACTAATAATTTATTTTTTCTTTAAAAGAGGAATGACCCCTTGCATGTAAAATTTGATTTAATATAAATTTTTTGAAATCAATAAAATATCAAGCTACCATTGCCTCGTGGATTTTCCTACACATTACAATTTTTCCATGTAAAATCTATGTTAATTTTCTTCTGCATTATTGTGTTTTCTGCTTGCATGTAATTTGATATTTTTATAACATTATAAGGGTATAATGTAAGATTGAAAACTATAGGGAAATAAACCATATTTGAAAGCAAAATTAAAGGAAATTTATAGCTTAATATTTGTAAATTAAACTTAAGAGAAATAAGGATTTCTACCTGGAAAATTAAAATTCCATTATTGCAAATATTATTGTTTTCTAATATTCCAAATTAGGGAGTTATAAGGAATACTACACCAAAGTAGGATATTGGAATTTAGAAACATTAAATATCAAATATCAAAATCTATAAAAGGAGGTTCATTAAGAATTATCAAGAGTTGGAAAATAATTGGTATTCTTGTCTCAAAACTACATTAAAGGGATAAAATAAATCCAACCATTAGAACCTCATAAAATTAGAAAGTGCTTAGTTAAATAAGATAAATTCAGAGTAAGAAAAGTTGATTTTGGTATTTACAAAACTTTACAAAATCAGCGTAAAATTATTCACAAAAAACACTTTATCACTCATACAACATATTTAAAATCACTAGGGAGACATAAGGCATTCTGCAAAACCTAATAATAATAGCATTCATTCAAAATTTGTCAAGTACTCAATCCAATTGGGAATAATAAGGTTTTTATAAATTCTATAAGAATTTTATCTCTTAACTAGGGAGATATAAGGAAGCCTACAAAACCTAAGCTCTACAAAGGTTCTATCAAATCAAATTCATATACTCTAAACTAGGGAGTCATAAGGTAGACTACTTCAAAGATTCAATTCGGAGTATTCAAAGGATTACTATCAAATCCATATTTACAATTCTAAGGATTAACAAGAAACGCTATCTCAAAACCTATCAAGAAGGAATATGGATGAAATAATAAGAAATACCTTTATTAATAAAAAATTATTATATGTAATGGAATTATATTCTCAAAACTTGATAGATACCCTTGAAGGATATGAAAATCTATCAACTTGTGATAAGGAAAGATTTTCCTTATTTCTTAAAGAAGAAAAATAGGGTATCTTTGAAGCATTAATTGGTTATATTCATGAAAACCTCTTTAGGTCATGGTGAAATTCACAAAAGATAGTTATATTCACATTCGAGGAGTATTTGATGATTTACCTATCATTAATTTTATCTGTACTCACTCAACACATGAAGCAAGCTAGCAATACAAATCAATATTATTGTGATGATAGACTAACTCCTCATGAAGCAAAAATTCCACTAGTATCAATGCAAAATCGTAGGAGGAGGAAAAGGAATAAAATATATGCTAAAAGAGATCTTAGAAAATAAGACATGAATAGCAAAGAAATCATAAAGACTGAAGAACCCTCAACTACAACTCTCTTTGCATCATATGAAGACACTAACTACTTGCTTGATCATATTATAGTAATTAATGAAGGAGAATACAAGTTCCAGTTTTGACTCCAATAAAGAAGAAGAAGAAGAAGAAGAACCAATTCAAGAAGGCATATAGTGCAATGTGAATATAGAGGACCAAATCAAGCTGAAGAACATCTTAATACAAATATCCATATTGAAGATTGAAATATTCCATACCCAAATAATGTAATACAAGGGGGTGTTAGAGTTAGAGTATATAAGGGTTATGCATAGCGGCTATTTATCACCAAACTGGCTAAAATTAGGATTTTCAAAATTTAGAATTGGCTAATATTTGGGATCCTTGACCAAGGTCCATTAGCAAAAAATGTTTGGGTGCAATTTTTTTTAGGTTGATTCACCCCAATTTTATAATAATTTGACCATTTTAAGTTTAAATTTTCAACATTAACCCTAATAATAGTGAACCTTCTACATGTGTTTGGACACTATTCATCTGGATTTCAAAACTGATTCGCTAATTTTTTATAAATACATTTTGGGGCCGACCCCTTACGCATAACCCTAAGTATATTACATCATTTGGGTGATGTAAATGTACCACCTTTGGTACATAGTTAGAGCAGGATATTACTTTAGGGGGAAGTTAGTTAGTTACTTCAAGATCTATAATAAATGCACAAGTGGCAATGTGCAAGTTGTAATGTGCAAGGTGTCCCCTTGTACAACTAGGTAGAGTGTTGGCCAAGGAATCTATCTTCCTATATAAAGGGCCTCATAGAGACATATCATATATCAAGTGCATTGTAGTAGAGAGTAGTAGATAGTAGTAGAACTCGTGTATGGAGTACGATGTAGCTCTTTAGCTTGTATTAATGGAGTCACCATTACCTCTATACTGCATTGTATTTTCACCATTTCTATTTATAGTGTATTTCATTCATATTGTATAATTACTTTCTTTCATATTTTTTGCATCTTATTAAGACTTGTGTTAGATCTCCCCCACTACATATATCCTCAAAATCTAATAGATAAAAATGAATATCTTGCTTTCATACATATTTATAGAAACCTAAATAAGGAAGTAGATGAACTCTCAAAGGAAATACTTTACATTGAACTAGGTATGTTCTTAGTATAGTAATTTAGTGTGTTAGGGTACCTAGGAATAGATATTTGGGGATATATTATTATATTGTATAAGGGTTGGATTGGGCCACACATAACCCAAGGTTGATTGTATTATAATATTATAGTATAATATTATATTAGTAGTCGACTTCCCAAAGTAGAATTAGAATATGGGTATATAAAGAAGATATATTTGGCATTGTAATCATAATTAAGATCAATCATATGTAATCTTCTTCACCCACAAAGTGGCTTATGGGAATTTACCCTCCTTAAGTGGCACTCTCATCTTGGGAGATCTTGTGGAGTTATTCCTTCCTTAAGGAGTATTATTGGTGTTTCCCTACCTTAAGGGTATTATCTATCTCTATCTCAATTATGGATTGTTATTGTAGATAATTATTTGTGGATGAATGTTTTGATATTTCTACATATTGGTGAATGAATTATATTAATGAGAAAAAAAAATTGTAACAAGTGGTATCAGAGCAACAATTTTGGAAAAGTTAGTTTTTTTGTGTGGAATTGCAGAATTAGGGCAATTTTTTTCTAGAAAAACATCTCATATTTCAAGAGCTATATATTTACGATAGTTTATCCTATTCAAATGATTCTTGGATCATTTTGTGCATAATTTTAAGAGCTCTAAAATGAGTGGTCATATGAAGAAATATTTTGAATTCAACCATTTGGAACAAGGGCAGTAATGAATTTTCAATTCACAATTACTTGAAAGATAAAATTTGTTTAGTTCGAGTAAGAAAATCAGTTGTAGTTTATTTTGTTTTGATGAATAAATGCAAGTCTAATGGTTTATGTGGAATTTTAGCTTTAAATCAGTAGAGAGATATATATTTTCACAAAACCCTATTTTGCATTGGGGTATGAACTATGCTACTTTAAAAGTTTTATGGAGCAGATGATTTGATGGTCGACAATGGTGGACATATTCTAAGTACTTATACTTTTCTAATCCTTATTGGAAATTCTACCTTACTACACTTTTATAAAAAGAAGTTAGAAATTGGTTGTTAAGTTTGACTGAAATAAATAAAGGGTACACTTGGGAAGAAGTGGAGCATGCATTATTAAGTCATTGGAAACCCAATAAAAAGATAGCTACTTTGAAATATACACTCAAAAATTATGTTGAAGAAATAAACACGATTCAAGAATAACAAGAGGAACTAAAAAGAGATATTGAGTGAAGGGATAAAAATATAGATAACCTATTGGATTTCATGAAAGACCTTAAAAAAACTACAAGAAATTCAAAATGAGTGGAATGAAATGAAAGGAGAATGGGAAGTTTTCAAGAAACATAATGAAGACTATGAAAATTAAATAAAATTACTCAAGACGGAGAAAGAGGAAAATGTTAAAGAATATAGTGAGAAGAATGAAGCCACATCTTTGGATTTTCAAAATCAAGAGAAAGATCAAAAGGGTTTAAAGTCATCTAAATTTTCTATTTTGAAAGTTCATGGAAGCATTCAAAAGGAACTGGTTATTATTTCCATTGATCCTAGTAGAATATATAATTTTATTAATATTGCTTTGGATAAGAGGTTAGAGCTTCAAGAAACAAAAATTAGGGAAATATAGTTAGAGGGTGAGAATGTTCAGATTTTTGAATATTGGAAGATCATGATGGATAAATATATTTTACATTCATATTTTCATGCTATTGATATGGATGATGATGATATTGTTCTTGGTTATCCTTGTTTAGATTCTTTGGGGATTGTTAACATTAATTTGCAAAAGAAGTTTATGAAGTTATAGTACAGGAAAAATAATATAATATTGCAGGATATTTCTTAGCTTAAGGAACAAGGATCCAAGGAAATACAAGAAGTGGTTGCAGAGAAACAAATTGAAGAAAAATAGAACCTAAAATAGAGCCCACGCAACAAGAAGTAGTAATTGAGTTCATGGAAACAATAATAGTAGAGTCCAAGGAAGATTTTATAGAAGAGCACAAGGATACACCAAACAAAGGGAACATGAAAGAACAATGTGTAGAATAATTTAAAACAATGGAGCCAAATGTTGAAGAATCAAAGAAGGTAGAACATCAAGTTAAGGTTACACCATATAGCCATCCACACCACCATGGCTGACAACAATATTGGAGGAATATCTCAAGGCAACAATATTATGGTTCTACATGGAATCAAAAGGATACCAAGTATGGCAGTGTTTGTAAGAGAAAGCATAGTGCTCATGGTTTTCAGAGTGGTCGATCAACATCAAGAAACAAGTGGACCCATCATTCAAGTTATAAAAATACAACAGAACAATGGAGCCAACAAAAAAAATTTGGATACTCAAGTGGTAAAATGACATACCATCATCAACGACCACCACCACCAACCAATATTTCACTAGGACGGAAGGATGATCAAGATTGGTTCTAGTTGCTAACATTGCTTAGTAAATCATATTATCTTGTTTCTTCATATGTTTTGAGGACAAAACAATTGTAATTAGGGTGGCATGTTAGGGTGCCTAGGAATAGATATTTGGGGATATATTATTATATTGTATAAGGGTTGGCTTGGCCCATAGATAACCCAAGGTTCATTGTATTATAATATAATATTATATTAGTAGTTGGCTCCCCAAAGTAGAATTAGAATATGGGTATATAAAGAAGAGATATTTGTCATTGTAATCATTTTGAAGATCAATAATATGTAATTTTCTTCACCCATGAAGTGGCTTATGGTACTTTTCCCTCCTTAAGTGGTACTCTCAACTTGGGAGATCTTGTGGAGTTATTCCTTCTTTAAGGAGTATTATTGGTGTTTCCTTACCTTAAGGGTATTACCTATATCTATATCAATTATGGATTGTTATTATGGATAATTACTTGTGGATGAATGATTTGATATTTTACATATTGGTGAATGATTTATGTTCATGAAAATATTCTAGAGCTACATATAGAAGATGAAGGATAGCCAACACAGTTTGTGTCTCAAAGGAATAAATTTTCATGGAAAACAAAATTTCTAACTCTTTCATTCATGACTTGGTCGCATCACCCCTTATTTACCATTAAATTTGGTTACTTTAATGTTCTTAAGGTCTCTTGATAGCTCAGTCTCTATCTGGTCTCTTCCCTCTTGGCTTCTTCTAACAAAGTCCTCTTCCTATGTGCTTTCTATATTTATAGTGTTGGCTTCTTTATTGATCAAGGTTTCTATCATTTTTTGTTGATGCTCTAAACACTCTTGAAGCAACTTCACTATGGAGGAGAGATATTCTATCCTCCCCTCAAAATTTGTTGTTCCCTCAATATCCCTATTGGGGTTCATTATCCTCGACCCTTTTACTAGGGATTTTTGTTCTCCCAATTTTCTTACTAGGATCCCTAGTTCGTTTGGACTTTTGCACTGCAGTTACTCCTTGTGCAACCATTTTGGTTTTCTTTGATGAACTTCATTTTTGAACAAGTGCCATCCCTATCCATAAAAGGGGTTAGGTAAGTAATAATTATCCCTCATTATACTTATAATCTACTAGCTTTATTCTCCTCATGAACTAACATAAATATTAGCATTCAATTGATAATGATCAAGGTTACACTTGCCTTCCTGCAATGTGCTTAACTCAAAGTATCACATCAAGAAAAGGCTCAACCTGGGCACACTCCATGGAAGCTTCTATACGTATGACCTAGAGCTTTGATACCAACTGTAACAACCCAAAACTACCAACCCAATTGTTTTTACAAAGAATTATTACAAGCAAAGGTTCAAAAGAAAAACCCTTATTTTATCTTTATAGCATACAAGGATTCACCACATTTGAGTTCTAAGTAATTATAGATTATACTCTGTATATAGGAGTGTCTAACTCTCATGGTTTTGGGGGTTCACCTTACTAAACCTACATAGTTATAAGTATATCAAAATTGGCCCCCCCAACTTTCCCATACCCTCACCAGCATAGGACAATATGACCATGGCGTAGGAATTGTCTTTTAAGGCCCATAACACTTAAAGGGGAATACATATTCCCTATCCCTGCTCTAAGTCCATCTAGGTAGGTTAATTAGGTGTAAAGCCTTGGTGCCTAGTTACCACACCTCTATGGGCTAAGGACATTATCACTTATTTGGTAATGAATATTATCACCCAATACTACATGTTCAAGGGATCACCACTATTGTATTGCGAATGGTTTCAAAAATCTTGTTTGGAATATACTCAATCCTACTTTTTCAAAGTGTAAAGATTCACAAGAAACCCAGCTATTGTATTCACACAACTCTTTCAAGGTTCATGAGTTCTTAGCTATTACATTCTTGCAACTCCTAAGACTTACATCTACTTGGTTATTGCATTCTCGTAACTCCTCCCAATATTGCAGTTTTATTTGAATTTGTCTTACAAAAAGGATTTTAACCAACCCAAGATAACCCCCATCTCTCTCTCAAGAAATAACTTTGATGCACTTGAAAACATACTTCTAAAGTAAAGCAACATACATCATATAATCTCAAAAGCATTTAATCACTCAAGCCAACATCTAAATGATTTGCAATATCATACTAGATGAACAAGAAGCATCTTAATAACAAGGCCACATTTTTCTTAACTCAAAAGCTAGACATAAAGCTTCAAAAGATGCATTCCTTTAACTTAAATGTTATAACATAAATGATCCAAGCATTTAACATAAATTTTAATAAATATGCATTCCACAACTAATTGATATCAATACTATCTATCCTATTACAAGTTTGCAATAACATCAAAATGTACATAGCCTAGGGTAGCATTAAAGCAACATAATCACTTAATTTTGAGAAACATTAAAGTTTGCAACATTCCTTTAGAAAGGCATTCTTTATATAGTTTTTGGAATTCCATTGAATTTATAAAGTAATATGAAGCCATCTGCAAGAGTCTCTAGGCCATCTAAAATTCACATTCCTCTTCATAAAAAAGGATTCTACCCATGTTTTTTTAGGAATATTTTGGTATTAGGACAACTCAAAAAGCAATGGAATTTAATCGTGTCAGTAATACTATGCAAGCAACCATGCATAAGAAAACAAGCCATCAAGAAGAGAATTTTCTCACTTCTCTATCCATAATGGTCCCTTTACCCATAAAAGTATTAGGAACCAAAATAGTTTCTCTTTCAAAACCAAGGTCAACAACCAATCTATAAAAGAGAGTCTCATACTTCTCTTTGTAATGATCCCTTAACTCACATAGATCTCAGGAATCATTATAATAGTTTCTCTTTCAAAACCAAAATCAAATAATTAATGTATAAATAGAATCACATACTTCTCCTTATAATGATACCTTAACCCACATAGATCTTAGGAATCATTATAATAGTTTCTCTTTCAAAACTATCATTCATGAAGATTATTTCAATATAACAAACTAAAAATATTAATCTCAAGAGTTCATCTCTAATTTTATCAACTCTAAGTACAAGATAATATTAACAAGTGTATTATTAAACAATTCCCCTTATATGAGCTTAAAATTTCATAAAATTTAATATATATAAATAAATTAAACCTTCCCTCCAAAGCAAACAAAAATACATATGGCTCAGATTGAAGCATAAAATGTTTTTAAAGACAAAAGAATCAGCCTCAACATGTAAGAAGGAAAATTATATACCACAACCAAAGATAATATGCTTGCAAATGGTGTCAACAAGGAACATCTTCTAAAAAGAAATATTGAGCACTATGCCTGCATTACATTCCCAAGGAATACAAAAGACAATGTCTAGTTAAACAAGCCTCTACCATGCTCAGACCCAATTTAAAAAAAGGGTGTCAGTAAAAGAGATAAAATAAAACCAATCAAATGATTCATCCAAACACACACATAATAATAAAAACTAAAGAGCCATATCCAATGTAGGGTAAACACTAACACATAGGTTAGAAATACTAATTGAGTAATTATTGAGGTGATGTTATAGGGTTTTAAAAGAATAAAAAGGTAACCAATCCAAAGGAGTACAAGCTATAGAGCATAATAGTATAGCCAACCAAAGAGCCAAGCAAAAGCAAAAATCAGAATGTCACTAAACCAAACAAAGGAATCAACCAAACATTTAAGCATCATGTAAGATACCTGATAAGGGCTTGGTCGACGTCCTCCTCTCCACTGATGTATTGCCTTCTTTTGAAACTTCTAGCACTTTCCTTCACTAGCAAAAACAATATCCCCAAAACCTTCTTCTCTATTCAAATAAGCTTGAGCACTCTTTGCATGGTGAAGGTAACATTCACAACTCAAGAAAATGTTACTCACCATCACCACCAATTTTCTAAATAAAGTACCACCCATGCATGACAGAGATAAAAGGTTTTTAAACTAAGCTTTGCAAGTTAATTAAATTTCATTCCAACCATTAGGAGAAATAATGCAATGACTAAAGCATTCCTAAGAATTAACTTAACCATTCTCTTTATTAATTTCAATTCCAACATTAGCTTTTTGGTATTGACATTAATTTTTTTCCAAATTTTAATGTCACCAATCTAATTAATACTTTACTAGTCTAAAGTATTAAATCCATCATTTAATTTAGCTTAATATTATCAACTAATTAATACTTAATGATTCTAAAGTATTAATGTTACCAATTAATACTTATTAAATCTTATTCAACAAGATCTATGCATACCATGAACAAACATATATTCACACCAATAATGTTTCACATAATTGTTTTATCCCTAAGTAGATAGTCTCCTTTAAGATAGTCTAATGCTATCACCAACCTATTAAGGATACTCATTGCACAAGCAACTTCCTCGCCCAATGGTGTGAACACAAAAATAAGAAAAATGCAATGCATCTACATGAAGGGTATTTTGTTACCCTAAGTTGTCAATGAGCAAGTCATCACCATAATTTCCTAAAATATCTCTCATTGTAGGTGGTTCACCCATATGTTTCCACCAAAGAGAGAGAACACTTGGTCCTAGACCTCAAGTACATCAGCAGTACCATATCCAAGCTCAAAAGAATGCAATTATTCCATAATATAGACATCATAAAATGAAGCTATGCAATTAAACATTCACACGAGTACATAGTTCATTTTCAATAAAGAGTTCTTCCAAGGAGGATTGTTACAATTGAGATGTAATATTATTTTTAGATGGGAAAATTTATGATTATCACATATAAAAATTTATGCTATGCAATAAATATTATATATATCTAGTAAACATTCTTGTTATATGATCTTGAATTTTGTTCAAGGAATGAAAGATGATTTAATGTTTTTCTTTATGTTAAGTTCCTTGGAAATGAATTCAATAATTGCAAAATGGAAAGGTTGTGCTATTGAAGAGAATAATATAAAATTAATTGATGTATTATGGTTATTATTCTCCTATATGTGGTTTTACTCTTTCATGTGTTATGATTGGAATGAAGTACCTAAATTCTTTAGTCTCTTTCAATATGCTATGTTTAATTTGAGCATGTTTTAATATAACACTCTATTTCTTTTAATGATATGGTTATAAATGTTATTGGGACCCTTGGGTTGGAAGGGGGTTATTTTGGGCATGATTTTAGAGCCATATTAGTATTCATTGGAGTCAAGTTGTACCCAATCCTAGTTGAGTTATGGTGAGATGATTCAAACAAGTATTTGTAAATGATACACCCTATGCGATGAGGATTGGGTGGTCCTAGAAGTAAAGGCTTAGATGAGTTCTAGTAGTGAGGCTTGGATGTATTACTAGTGATGAGGCTTAGGAATATTAATGATGGATCAATATGGTACAATCCACTAGATCATTCACAAGGAAGTATAGTGGTGGATACTTACAATGAGGCAAGTGTGACCATGATCATTACCAGGTGAGTGGTAATGGACTTAGTTATTTCATGTGGATATGAAACTAACTAATAGCTAAGGTATCACACAATAATAATCCTACATAAATTGATGTATGTAGGGTAAGAGAATAGATGTCTCCTTTAAGTATTATGGGACTTAAAGAGTAATCCCTACGCTATGGTCAAGCTGTGCTATACAAGTAAATGTATGGAAAAGTGGAGGGATTTATAAAGGTGAGGTTAGAAAATTGAACCCCAAAATATTATAGGAAGTTGGTCACTCTTGTCCACTTGAGTGTCATATACAATCACAATGAACTCTAAAGTGGTTATGCCTTTATATAGATGAAAATATTGGGTCTTCTTTGTGAGTTAATCCTTGAAAAAATAATTATCTCTATTCATTGGGTCAATTTTGTGGGTTATTACACTTCTCAACATCATCTCCTAGTATCAAAATACCTATTCCAAATTCCAATTCTATAATTCATTTATTATCTCATGACTTAGAGGTCAACCACACCGCTCTACTTATGATATCTAACCAAGCTACTTCATATTTTATGATGCTACATTTTCTCTCACAACCCCTTTGTCTTTACCTACCCTACCGAACCCTCTACCTAATAACTTTCAAAACACAAATGCCAAACTTAAACACCTTGAAAAAAGAGACTCCAAGTTTTAAGAACATGAACATAAAATTACTTCTCTTCAAGCATCATCAAAACAAAAATCTTTCTTTGATGAGTTATATAATGAACCATTCGATCCCAAAATAGTCAATCATCCTTTCCAAAGAACTTTGAAACTCCTAAGTTTCAAATGTATAATGAAAAATAAGATCTCATTAACACTTAAGATTATTCCAACTAGTGGAATTAACCATGATGAAAAATGCTTCTTAGGTTGTTTCCTAAAATCCTTAGTGGATTAGCTTTAGAATGGTATTTTCAAATACCACATCATTCCATAAAAAATTTTGAGGACCTTATGGAAGCCTTTGTTAAACAATTTTCAGTTTACATAGAAGAAAAAGTCATCATAGACGATTTATACCAACTCAAGCAATCCAAGAATGAATATTTCTTAAATTTCTTGGTTAAATGGAAAGCATTGGTAGAGAGACCAATTCATTCCTTCCCCTAAGGGACATTTTCATATCTTCATAAAAAATCTTCATGAGCAATTATCTTATCCTTTAGGAATGACAAATATAATTTCTTTTTAAGAGGCCATAGACATGGTCAAGAGGGTAGAATCCATCCTCATAAGATAAGAGCAACTAAATTAAAAGAAAGAAGAATATAAATCCTCCAACAAATCTTAATACAAAAATAAACATGTCATAGGAGATGGTGTAACAAATTCCGATCAGAGCAACAACGTAAATACAACTCAAAATGCTCCTTAAAAGTTAGTGGTACTAATACAAGACAAATCCAAATGACAATATACAAATACTGGATAAATACAAACCACCATGTTAAAATGCTTCTTGATTCAAATACTTTAGACCTACCATGTATTCGACCTTTGGATACTACCAAAGATCTACCCAATTGGTATAAACATGATGAACATTATAATTTTCACCACACAAAAGGATACACCACAAACAAGTGCATCACCTTAACAAACCTCATCCAAGATCTCATATGAGAAGGAAATATAGTCTTAAACCAACAAGATACTCCTAATAAAAACTTAGGAAATTTTTAAAATCCCTTACCAACACATCAAAAGTCTTCCAATTTGGTAGGTACCATTCATCTATAAAAACCATCTTATGTAGTAACTAGGAAACAAGCTAGAAATCAATCCTCCAAGCAACCACCCTTAGTCATCCCTCATAATACTAGAATAAATATCCCTAAAAAATCTCCTTTGATCCTCATGCCTCTTGAGAACACCTTACACTCTTTTGATCTTTGACAATAATTGGAAAATATACCTGCAAAAATATCACTTAATATTGTTAAAACTTCTAAGTGAGCAAGTTGTTCCCCAAGACATATATCCTAGTGACATCACCAACATAGTCATATTTTTTAGGATAAATAGTTTCATCTTAGCCTTTCATGATATAGACACACATATTAAGACCATATTAGGAGATTCATATCTTTGTATTATAGCCCAAGTAGGGTATAAGCATATCAAAGGAATCCTAGTAGACAAAGGATCAAACTTGAATGTTTACAATGTCAATTTTTTACAAAACATTACATAAGAATAAAATAATTACAAAAACCAAACCTCGTTATTAGAGAATTTGATAATGAGTAAGGAGGAGTATCATGCACCATAACCTTACCTTTAAAAATAGGCCTACACATCCTCAACACCCTCTTTTATGTTATATCATGTGATGTAACATATAACATGTTGCTTGGAAGACCTTGGATACATGCCATGAAGGCAATACCATATACCTTACATCAATGTCTAAAATATGAATATCAAGGAAGGACTATCCATATCCCTAGAGATATAAGCCTTCTTGTGTAGATGTTTAGACATTCAACAAAAAGGATTTAATCTTTACCCCTCATTTCAACTAGCATTGTCATTCACCTCTTTCAAATTAGAGAATGGAAAAGAAGCATTAGAAGAGCCCCTTATGAAATTAGGATATTATACCCAATATTCTTCTAAAGAGAAAATCAACTTGATACATCCAAATCCAAACCCCTTTGTAGAATCGATTAGTTTATTCCTTTTCCCTTGCACTATAGGATTAGCCAATAGAAAAGGACTAAAAGTCTAAATAGGCACTTGCAATGTTGTATATGGAGGAACTACTTTTGATGAAAGAATCCAAGGTCATAATTTCATGCCTGGCCAATTAACATATACATCATGTTACATGTCACATATATATTCTATATCAAAACAAATATTAGTTAACATAGGTTATTAAGGCAAATATTTAGGTCAGTTTGAACAAGGTATCAAATAATCTTTAAAAGTTGAACCTTAGCTAGGATGATATGGGATTGGATAAGTCCCCAACAAAAATGAACCATCAACATTGTTGGAAGAAGATGATGAAGAAAATACACCAAATATTTACATGGTTCCCAATGGGGTGATGAATATGAGAAAGAACTATGGTCACTTCTCAATGAAACACCTCAAAAAATTATACATTTTACTAAAATAAACAAATATTTTACCCTCAACTTCCCATAGAAATTTCTATTTTAGAAATGGGAGAGAGTGGGAACATTTTTGGGGGCTATTCAAGTAGGTCGTAGGTGGCTTCCAAGGTCTATGTGGGTTCACTGACCCTACCTAGAGAAGTGAAACCACTACCATAGGGCCTGTAAGGTCTCCATTTACCTTTCGATCTAGATGTGAAATTGTATGCTTTTATTGTCCTGAATAAAATTGGGAATAAGGCCTCTCTAGGTAGCAATTTTGAGTTCCATCTTATGTATAATAGGTTTTTTTTTTCCGTATTATCTCTTGAGCTTTACCATGAAAAAGGTAGAATTTAACCTAGTGGGAAAGTTATTAGGGACCTTCCTAGATACTAATTCTATCTAAAGATGGGATTTTCCAAGTGGATTCTATAAGACCATATGGAAATTGTGGCACTCCCCAAAGGTTTTTCCTCATCAAGCTTATCTATGAAGAAGACATGAAACACATCCTTGAGGAAGGCCCTTGGTCCTTTGGGAGGAGGGGCTTGTTTCTTCAAAAATGGGTCCAAAAATTTAACCCAAACAACAAAAGGATTAATACAGTGTTGTTGTGTATTAGGCTTCTTGGCCTCCCTTTTCATTTTTGGCACGATGATATCTTAAAAGTCATTACGAGAGAATGGGTTATTTATGTTGGAATCTATTAAATTATTTGGTACATGCTAATGTACCATCTTGGTTACATATATAGATTAGGAGAGTGTCCTATATTAGGGGTTGAGTATTTAATTTTTGTAATAAATAAATGCACAAGTATTATAAGAATGTGCAATGATGTAAATGTGCATTTTGTCAATGTGTACATCAGTCTAGAATAGAAATATAGTGAGTCATAGGAATATGGAAGGCAAAGAGTCATACTCCATTATATATTGGTATTTGTATTAGAGAGAAAGAGGAGAGTGGATAAGAGATAGTGCATGAGCACATTAGAGTAGAATAGTGCTCAAGTTAGATACAATGTAGAGCATGAATGAAGAATGGAGTATTTGAGGTCTCCATATTTTGTATGAAGATCTCATTTTCATGAGCTTTCATTAATGGATATTTTATGAGTATATTCATAATTTTCTCATGTTATTTGCATGCTTATGATATTGTCATTATCATATTGTTAATATTGCATGCTCATTTTATACTTTGTGGTTGCATTTCATTAAATGTATAGCATCAAAAATCTAATAGTGGTGTCAAAGCATAAGGTAGATTGATAGGGAATAGAGAGAGCCACAAGAATATTGAGAGGAGATAGGAAGATCTCATTTTTAAAATTTCTAAAATTTCTATTTGGCTAGAGTCTTTCCATAGGGTTGCAAGAAAACTCATGAAGACTAGGACTCATCATAGATCTTTTTTCCACTAGATTAAAGGATAACTAGTGATGTCTATTAGTTTATAGAGATCTAAAAATTTGCATGGATTTGCTTGCTACTATCTAAGTTTTTTGCTACAGAAAAGTAGTTCTCAAAAGTTGAGAAGCTTCCTACAACGGATAGAGAATACCTTCATCTTTGATTGCTAAAAAGTTTATGTGCTTTCCTTGTGCAGGGATTAGTTCTTTGTTGCAGAATCAACAAAGAAAGTATCTATAGAAGATTTCAAATTTAAGATTGAGAAGAGTAGAAAAAGGCCAAAGGAGCCCTATTGAAGATTGAAGATTGAATATTGAGGAGACTATGGGTATTTTTTGTACCTACCAACACATAACTGCTAGCAATTATATATTAGGTTTGATTTTGTAGATAAAACTAGAGATCACCAATAAATGTTTTAGTAAGACTAGAAGCACTACTAGAAGCAAAACTAAGCAATGAAGTGATGAGGAGGATGCCCCTAGAACTTGTTATAGCACCTATGATCGATTAAGGTTCGAAGCAAAGACGAAGATTCAAGTTCCTAGAACTATGAACTAGAGATCCACTATGGTCCACTAGGGCACCAATAGATGATCAAGGTAAAATTGGTCAAGACATGAAGCCGCCATAATTATGGTACCTGATGAAGTATTCAAAGAATGTATGTTGATATATTCTATCAAAATATAAGCTTCAGCTAAAGTGGCTATCTCTTTGAGACCCCAAGTGGTCTCTACCTGACCAGAACCTTGACATGGCGCTAAGGTCCCATCCACCAGATAGAATCTAATAATGGAAAAATGATAGAAATAGCTAAGTCAAGAACAGACCGGTATATTTGCACCTAAGCTAAAACTTGTCAGAAGACTAGAGATTTGGTACATATGGAATTAGCAAAGTGAGCCAAGTATCAGTAGAAAAAAATATTTGCCATGGTCAAGGTCTAGAAAAATGTTAAAGACCCATCCTAGTGCCATAAGAAGAAGAGGAAGGATGAAATGACCAAGTATGGAGATGATTGAAACAATTACACCTAGTAGGAACCTGGTGATGTCCAAAAGGACTGAACTTCACTAGGACAGGAAGTTGACTAAGTCTTAAGAAGCCCAAAACAATTAGGCCTAACAAGAGCCCAATCAAGAAAAAGGTAAAGTTCAAAGAACACTAAAACATTCATGCCTAATCGAAGCCCAGTGAGGTCGCAATGTTTTGATCTAGATACTAGAAGCTAACAAAGGAAGCACAATGCAAAGGAAACAAAGGTTAGAGGATACCGAAAGACTCAAACCCAGCTGAAACTTGGTTAATGCTCAAACATATAGTGCACATAGAAGCAAAAGATAAGTTGAATGTTAAATATATGGAAATAATTACACTCAGCTAGGGCTCACTAAGATTCTAAAGATCCGACACATCATAAGAGATATTTGGTCTAGGAGTATGACCTCTAGGAGCGTGATATAAATCCAAAAACTATTAGAGTGATAGAAAGGAATCCCATAGATGCACACATGATCTGGTAGCCACTCCTTAATAAGAAAAAGAGGGTTTCTATCTCCCACAACATCTATTGGGTATGATTCTTTGTCAGAAGATCCTAATGGTAAAAGCTATCATACGAAGAATAGGGTGGCTCAGTAGAAGATAAATCAAGGGACCAAAAGTAGCCAATGAGCGGGGCATGATTCAACATGGTGTAGATACAAGATATGTCAATCGACCACATTCAAGTTATTGGAGCAACCATACTTCCAAAGTGGTTCAAAAGGTTGGCAAAATATTTGACATAACAGTAGTCCACTTTCAAGGCAATGATGGTTTTGTAAAATATCTATTAATACTATAATGTAAAAGAAAATCTGATTGGCTCTTAGGCATTTAAAATTCATATGCAAATATGTATTACTTGCAGGTTAATACAAATTGACTATTGTCTGGCCTCCGGTTTAATTAATTTTTAGACCATCTATGTATGTATGATTGCCTCCTAATTTGAGTGTAGCACCCTAAAATTGGCACAGTTAAACCTTAGTAAAAAGATAAAAATTCAAATTTTAACCCCGAACCGCCCGTTAACCGCCCGTTACCCGCTTTCCTCATTTTCCATGCCATTTTTAGGATTTGTTTTGACCGTTGGATGATATCGTCTAAGATCAGATGAAATCATCCCAGATCTGACGAATTCATCTGGAACAGAATGTCCAGACGATTTCATCCCAAAACCAAATTTTCATACTTAGCTTCTGTTCCAACAACCTCTCTAACCTGGGCAAAAAGCGTGTCTGCGTAGTTAGAGTCTCCCCCATTGGAGATCTCCCAAATTGGGATGATCTCCAACCTCCTAACCTCTCCCTAATCCTATATAAACTGAGATTTTCTCAGTTTATCCCCTTGACTCTCTGCACGAAACCCTGATTGACTCCCTGAAACCCCCTGAGCTTCCACGCACCTCAGAGCATCCTTACACCATTATTTGCATTTTGTATTTCATGTTTTATTGCAGGAACTTTACTGTTTTTCAGTCGAAGCTAGCTCGGATCATCGCAAGCGATTCCAGGCGATTTCGGATGATCCTGTCGAGAAGCGCAGACGATCTCGTACGATTGGAGGCGATCCCGACTGTAGTCCAGATTGGGGGCAATCAGAGTCCAGAGTTTGCATCTTTTATTTGTTTTCTGCATTTCTTTGTACATTATCTTAGTTATTATATTTATGCATCTTGGAGTTCACCTCATTTAGTATAACCGCATGATAAAGTTAAAATCAATCATTAAATCTACTGCATTTCTCTTATTTGCTATTTGCATTTATTATTTAGGCCTGTTTGTTGTTATTTCTATCATTCTCCTTTGCTTTTGCAGTGGCATATTTGGTATTTTGTATCTATTCTTGTGATTGCAGGTTTCTAATGAATTCGTCTGATGAATTCGTCAGATTGATGATGATCTCGTCTGATCTCAGATGATTACGTACGAGTTGAGATGATCTGGACTGCTACAAAACTTAGAATCTTCATCAGACATCCGGAATCAGGTATGTACTGTTCTAGTTAGCATATTCTCTATGTTTAGCATTCATTCCTATTTTTTGTATTCATCTAAATCTGCATTGGCATATAGAATAGTTTAGATTCATCTTGGCCAAACCTAGGAATGGAATGATTAAAGCGCAAAATGAACACATCAAACTTACTATCAACCTAGGTGTGGAAACTGCCATTCAAAAGTTTCCTGGTGAACCCACCATCCATCGAAAATTCACCCTTATACTCCTCCCCCGAGAGGTGGGACCTTCAAAGGGCCTCTCAGTCCGAGGTATTGTCCCATCCTTCTCGCATCCCCCTTCCGGGCACGGATCCTATAGCCTGAAGGTAAGGATGCAAAAAATTTGGAGCGATACATTTTGGTGAACCCGACGTGAAAACTAAAAACCTTTTGAAAACAATCCAAAAAAAAAAACAAAACATAAATGCATTTAGAATCAAAGATTGCATATCATATTTAGATGGTAGATTATAATAAAAGATGAGTTGTCACCATTAATGTTGAGAATCAATTAGCAGCTATAGAGATTACTTCTGTGCTTAGAGTACCTCAAACAAATAGGGTTCAACCTTTGTGGGACGAACTTGATAGGAGATTGGGTATCATTGGATCTAGGGCAACAGAACTTAGGCAAATTAAGAGGTTTGTCCTAGATAGAATCTTGGATCCCGATCAAGTGACCTTATATCATGAACTTCAGAGAGCTTGCCATAGGTGGTTAGCAGATAAAAGAGCCCATGTGTCTTCAGAGCTGTACACCTTTGAGGAATACTTTGAGAATGCAGTTGTAGTACATAAATTTCTATCTCATATAGAGGATCAAGAGGTCGTTCTTACGGATAGAAAAATATGGAATAGAGTTCCTAGAGCTATGTTATATCGAGAGTATTGCCATGAAATTTATTTCTACCAGTCAGGGTATGAAATAGATAATATCACCATAGCACACTTTATCAAATTCCTGAAAAACCATTTCCAATTTGAAGAGGAGCATTTCATGACTCCCGATGAACTTGATCCTATTAATGATATCTATAAACTATTTATAGAAAACTAAGCTATTCTTTTATTATTGTTATTTCCTGCATTCAGTGTGTTGTTTGTTGTCTTTATAAGCATAAAAACAAAAAAAATATCAATAAATAAATAAAAATAAAAACAAAACAAAATCATAACAAAAATCAAAACATTTTCTTTTAAGCATTATAGTAGGTATATAGTTAAAATATATACCTCCCAAATTTGTTGCAAATATATTAATATATATTTGCTAAAATCTAAAGTTAGACATAATGACTAGACTCAGGAATGGAAAACAGACTGAAGTAGAAGAAGATTGGTTAAGAAAACTAGGAAATAACCCAGATGTCCTTCCTGAAGACCCAATTCAGGAAGAAGGAACCTTTGACCAACAAGAAGAAGAATTTGTTGTAGGAAATGAACAAAAATAAAATGATAGAGAGGAAGGATCCTCATCCCCTAAAATATCTCGAGAAGGAGTTGTTACTTTTGAAAACATGGAACATTTCTGGAGGTTCCTCAATACTAATATGGGCACTCTTAATAGAGCAGTCCATATGGACAAAGATCAAATTAGTGACACTCAAGCAACCCTAGAAGACATATATCACACACGCACTAATCCCTTGTCCTTCGTTGATCAAGAAAGTGATCAAGCTGGACCATCCAATTTGGATATGGCCGCTATAATCTAGAACATGCAACAACAACAGGATACCCAACCACCTAGAGTGCTTGTTACCAAGCCTAGGGTTATTCCCACACAAAAGAAACCTTCATTCACTGCTCTATTTCGCCAAGCTATTGATCAATATACCTCAAATCAACAAAAGCCTAAAACAAAACCAAATACCAATTTCCAACAATCTGGGATACAACATAATGCTACAACAAATCTTCTTCATAATACTCTTCCTACCAACCATTTGCATAACAACAATATAGCATCTAATCCTTATGTCACGCCAACATACGCTCACAAATCCCATACTCATGTACCACCGAACCAATATGGTGGGCAAACTGGTAATCTGGAAGCCATGGTGAAACAATTAGTCTCCCGCATGGACCAGATAGATCCCTACCGTCCCTCGTACAATTATCGAGAGATGTGTAGTCAGCCTCTAGATCCTATAGTTGTAGCACAACCATATCCCAAACACTTTCCTATGCCTGTCCTACCTATATACAAAGGAACTGAAGATCCCATAGAGCATCTTCGTATGTTTAGGATAGCATGTCATGATATATCACATGATGACTTGTTATTACTAAAGATGTTCCCGAAAAGTTTAGGAGGGATGGCATTGGAATGGTATTATCAACTACCCACTCATTCTTTGAGAAATTTTGAAGAGACCGTCGAGTCTTTTGTGCATCAATTTAGTGCCTATATTGAAAGGCATGTAACTATTAAAGATTTGTACAACCTAAAACAAGACAAAGATGAGTGTTTTGCTGACTTCTTAGCTCGATGGAGGTAGTTGATAGGAAAATTACACTTTGTGTTACCTTATCGGGAAATGTTGGATATCTTTATCAATAATTTACAAGAACAGTTATCCTATGAGTTATCAACTGCTACCTTGACCACCTTCGATCAAGCTATAGATTTAGCCCGAAGAGTGGAAGATGCTCTTATTAGGAGAGGTCAGCTTAAAAAGAAAGATGATGAGAAAACATCCAGAAATCAATATAAAAATAAACAAGTTGTGGGTGATGGAGTCACTGATAGCAGAAACGTTGCTACTGTTAATGTTGCAAAAACAATAGAGAAATTTATACTAAAACCTCCTGATAAACCACCCCGAGAGTTTACTAGGTTAAATCAACCCTTATCAACCATTCTCCCGTAACTATTAGCACGAGGTTTGATTCAGTTACCAAATATCCGGGAACCTGATCCAACTATACCCGGATACAGAGCTGATTTACATTATGATTTCCATAGAGGGCCTGGACACGCTACCAATTCTTGTAAAATATTAAAACATAAAATACAAGACCTGATTGATAACAATGAGATGGAGGTGCAAGCCTTTCAACCTAAACAAAATCCTTCTAATAATGCTCAAAAGAACGTCCCTCAAAATCAGAATCAGAATGCCAATCAGTCACTGGACATATTTCAACATCCTTTACCAAAGCATGGTAAAGAGGTGGCTAATCAAATTGAGCATCATAATGTTCCCCCTCCTACCCGATATGTAGGAACTATTAGTGGACATTCACCTACTCATGATGTGGAAGTATTTGACACAACTTTATCCATGGTTACGACCAGACCTCTATATAATACTCAGACACCTGATCTTAGTGATGTAGAATATGAGACTGAAAGTGACATGGAAATCACCTCAAATCAATCGAATAGCTCTGAAGATGAATCAGATCCTATTCAACCTATCACAAGTTTTATGGTTCCAGGAAGAACCATTTCCTAGAAGAGTCACTACTAGACCATCTTCTCACCAATTACTTTCTAATGAACAAGCCATAAACGCTAGACCAAGACCTATTCATCATCCTCAAAATAATATTGTAGGTACCATCGGAGCCATTACTCGACAACAGGCTCAAAACTCTCAACAGGATCAAACTCAAAACGATGGATCAACTCCATTTGTTTTGAAAAATCCCAATAAAGGGAATCATGCGCCTAATGTTCAACCTAAGCCTCCTTATAATATTAATGAACAATTATCTAATACTACAGCTAGAATTTCCCTTTTGGACCTTTTAAGATCTTCTCCTACCCATAGGGATGAATTAATGCTCACATTAAGCCAAATGATGGTACCACAAAATATTCAACCTGAAGCCATGTCCAATACTATCATAACTCGAGAAGTCGATTGTATTGACTTCTGGGATAGAGATATACCACAACATAGTTTACATAAGGATAACCCCTTATATATTACTGCCCTAATTGGGGATGTAGCCATTAAACGAGTCTTGATTGATAATGGTTCATCTTTAAACATATGCACTTTTGACTTCTACCAAATATTTGGCTTTAGAAGTGACGAAATGAAAAGAACTGATATGATCATAAAAGCCTTCAATGACGAAACACAAGAAACATGTGGAGTTATTACTATCCCCTTGCAAGTTGGTCCGAGAACCTTGGACACGACCGTGTTTATTGTACATTGCCCTGCATCATACAATATACTTTTGGGTCACCCTTGGATCAACGCAATGCGAGCTATTCCCTCAACTTTACATCAATGTGTTAAATTCGAATTTAAAAATTAGTTGGTTACCATTCATGGTGATCCTAGACCCTTTGATATGTGTGCTTTGGCAGAACCGGTTGGAGTTCAATTTTGCCCTGCTCTGTCATCCACACATCCTAATTCTCATCAACCGACCAAACGTGTGAAACACACACCCATAACATCATCTACTTTTTCCCCATCAACTACACCTCTACATATAGCTCAACCATCTTCCGAACAAACCACATTAGGATCTCGAAAAGATCATAAAACTACAACCAATGCTTCTTGTTTTACTCCTATAACTTCCATACCTATAGACTCATCCATCGATATCTCTACAACATCTACATCCACTACAGGCATACTTTCCACATCCGACGATGTAGGAAATGTTCCTTCTACCTCTTATGCTCTTACTGATGAGCTCTTGCCCGATTTATCTAAAATTCTTATATAAAAAAAACAAACATTGCCATGCAAGATGCCCTTATTTTAAATAAACTCCCACCCTCTCCTCGTACCTTGGGCCTCCCACAGCCTATGGGAAGTATTTACCAAGTCGGGAGTTGTGCTTTTATTTATAAGGGATATGACTAGGGAAGAATACCTAGAAACATCAAGACACATTGTGATGGATATGCTAGATGCTATTTTGCTAATGAGTATATTAAAGCTAAGCCCATAATGCTTAAATTGGGATATAAAGGGAAAGGTTTGGGACCTTTCCAGAATGGTATGAAAGAACCTTTTGAGGTAGAACCGTGGCCTGCCCGATGTGGTGTGGGCCTATTTCCTAGTAAAGGTCAGCCCTTCCCATTCGAGGATGATGACCACCTCATATGTTACCAAGATTATCTGGATAAATGGGATGTCTTGCATTTTAAGCCTCTTACATGTAATATGTTATCCATAGCTTACCCTGAGATGATTGCCGAATCTGACGATGAGTTGGAGGGGGATATCTTTCATGATGTCTCCATTGAGGAATTGTTACATAACGGGTTTTATTTCGATGGCTCTATACCTAGTATAGCCCAGCTTGAGGCCACGACTCCTCAAGACGAATTATCCAAGCTAACCTTGGAAGAATTACAAGAATTAGGCGTTTCACCCGCCCCACCTAATTTTGAGAGAGATCTACACATGGAAGTAGAAAACATCATAAAAATTAATATTGGAACCAAAGATAACCCTCACATAATCAACATTGGATCAGAATTGAGTCAAGAAAAACAAGATAAATACATTGCATTCCTTAAAAAATATGAAGACGTCTTTGCTTGGACATATGAAGATATGCCAGGATTAGACCCTTCTGTAGTTATGCATCACCTAGTAGTCCATCCGGATGCTAAACCTGTTAAACAAAAACTTAGAAAAATGCATCCTAAAGTGGCCTTACTAGTCAAAGGAGAATTAGAAAAACTCTTAAATGTTATTTTTATACAAGCCATTGATTATGCTGAATGGATCTCGAATGTAGTTCCAGTAACTAAGAAAGAAGCCACTAAAGTTAGGGTTTGCACAGACTTCAGAGATATTAATGTTGCATGCCCTAAAGATGATTTTCCTCTTCCCAACATGGATCAGATCATTGATTTTACTGCTGGGAGTGGAATGATATCCCTAATGGATGGATTTTCTGGTTATAATCAGATCAGGATAGCTCCTGAAGATCAGGCTAAAACAACCTTTATTACCCCTTGGGGAACCTTTTGTTGGAAAGTGATGCCATTCGGTTTAAAGAATGCAGGTGCAACATATCAACGAGCCATGACTTATATCTTTCATGATATGATGCATGATATTCTACATGATTATGTAGATGATATTATAGCTCGTTCCATCAAAGAAGATGATCATTTAGATGACTTGAGAAAAGTATTTGATCGGTTAAGGGAGTATCTTATCCGATTGAATCCAGCTAAATGTATATTCGGAGTTAAGTCCGGTAAATTATTAGGGGTTATAGTTTCTTTACGTGGCATTGAAATTGACCCTCTCAAGATCACGACTATCACTGATATGCCCGCACCCACAAATATATCGGAATTACGAAGTCTACAAGGTAAGCTTCAAGCTATTCGCCGCTTTATTGATAAGTTGGCAGACAAAACCGGACCTTTTCTTAAGCTTCTTAAGAAAGATGTCTCTTTTCATTGGGACGACGAATGTCAGGAAGCATTTGAACTCCTCAAACAATATCTCCTTAAACCACCGGTGCTTTCACCACCTAGATCTGATCGTCCATTTATTTTGTATATTTTTGCTTTCGATTTTGCCTTAGGAGCTATGTTAGCTCAACTTGACGATGAGAAGAAAGAACGTGCTAATTATTACATTAGCAGAACCTTAATCAGTTATGAAACTCGCTATACCGTATTAGAGAAGTTATGTCTAGCAGTCGTATTTTCTACACAAAAACTACGACATTATATGCTCAACCAAAAACGTATGTTATTGCTAAATTCGACCCTTTGCGATATCTCATGAGTCGACCGTACTTATCTGGTCGCACAACAAAGTGGGTTCTTGCGCTAAGCGAGTTTGAACTCACGTTTATAGGACATAAGTCTGTTAAGGGTCAAATCATAGCAGATCAATTAGTTGTTGCACCCTTAGAGTCTACCCATCCCCTCATCATTGAGTTTCTCGATGAATGCCTTAAATTAGAGGCAGACCATCCAGAGCAATGGTCCCTATACTTTGATGGAGCCCGATGTATGAGTGGGGCTGGTGCAGGTATTATTTTAATATCTCCGTAGAAACATCTTATACCTCTGTCCTTCAAACTAACATTTGCTTGTACTAATAACACTGCTGAATATGAAGCTCTTATCCTTGGATTACGAGCTGCTTTAGCGCTACAAATTAAAAATCTATTAGTTTTTGGTGACTCTCAACTTGTCATAAATCAAATCAATGATGTTTATCAAACCCGAGATGATAAATTGCGTCCATACAAAGCATATGTCTTACAATTATTATCTTTGTTTGATCAAGTTACCTTGGAAGCTATTCCTCGAACTAACAACCGTGCGGCTGACGCTATGGCTGCAGTTGCATCTCTTTTGCCCTTGGAGTTAGATGACGAATATGCTACCATCATTATTCGTCGACTCCAGGAACCCGCTTCAAGCAAATCATGCTTAGAACCTTTGGATGTGTTTCTAATCAACGAAACTACTCCTGAACATTGGTACACTGATCTATTTAATTTTCTTCAAAATGGGACCTTTCCCAAAGGTTGTAATAGCAACCAGCGCAGGTTATTACGTAGACGAGCAAGTCGCTTCGTGATTATTGGTAATACCTTGTATAGGAGATCTTTTGAAGGCATCCTATTGAGATGTTTGAATCTAGCAGAATCTAGATCAGCTTTGAGTGAAGCCCACAATGGATCTTGTGGGGGGAATTTTAGTGGTAGCGCCATTGCTAAGAAGCTCCTTAGGATAGGATATTTTTGGCCTACCATGGAGAATGATGCACATGATTATGTGCGCCATTGCGACAAGTGCCAAAAACACGCTGACCTTGTCCATGCGCCTGCACAAGAGCTGCAGGCTATTACATCTCCTTGGCCCTTTTCAAAATGGGGCTTAGACATCATTGGAAAAATCAACCCTGTGTCATCTGATGGACACAAATTTATCATAACCGCCACTGAGTATTTCATGAAGTGGGTTGAAGCTATGCCATTAGCTTCTTGTACTGGAACCCAAGTTTCCAAGTTTATTTTTAATCAAATTATTTGTAGGTTCGAAATCCCTGCAAATCTCATTTCAGATAATGGAACTTGTTTTAAAAATAAATATGTTAAGAAATTATGTCAAAAGTATAAAATTCAACATCGTTGGTCCACTCCCTATTATCCTCAGGGTAATGGCCAAGCAGAAGCATCTAATAAAACATTAATCAAAATCCTTAAAATACTGGTCAACAAATCTGGCCGCGATTGGCATATTCAATTATATCCTGCTTTGTGGGCTTATCGAACTAGCGTTCGTACTCCCACAGGCACTTCCCCCTTTGTTTTGGTCTATGGCGCTGAAGCAGTTTTTCCCTTTGAATTAGAAGTTCCTTCTTTGGCTCTGCTACTTCAAGATACTGAAGTAGGAGATGAATATCGTTCTGGCAGACTTAGTCAGTTGGAACTCCTAGATGAAAAGTGCATCAATGCTTTGGAGCATCTTCGTGCCTACCAAAACAAGCTTAAACGAGCATACCTCAAGAAAGTTCATCAGCGATCCTTTGAGATCGGCGACCTTGTCTTAAAAGAAAATCAAAAAAATACTAATGCAACTAAAGATCTTAAAGGTAAATTTGAGCCCAATTGGCTTGGACCATATGTCATCACTGCTAAATTTGGATCAGGAGCATATCGATTAGCTACCTTAGATGGTAAAGATCTTAAAGAACCTATGAACATTATGCATCTTAAACGCTATTATGCATAAAAATCTGGTCATTTCATCATTGTATATATTGTTATTTTGCATATTGTTTCATTTTAGTCATTCATATAAAAATTTCAAAAACAATCACATTGTGTATCTTCTCAATTCATCAATTAAAATCAAAACATAAAAAAATCAAAAACATCAAAATCATCAAAATCTTCAAAAACATATTTTATTTTCATACCTGTCAATTCTTGAAGTATTGCAGTTATATTTTCAGTTATTTTGGATAAATTAGCATTTATTTGGAATCCCGCACTTTCACATTCACATGAATAAATATCTTGATTTTATTTTGTATGATTATTAATCTCTCTTATATCAAAGTCCACAGTTGAATTAAATAAAGTTTTGAGCATAGAGAACTGATCTTGTTATTTACTTGAACCAAATATATCTCTGCACATTAAAATGATTTCATTGCAAATTCAATATGATGCTACATAGTAGAAGTGGTTTCTTGAGCGAAAAGTTTCCCCTGCTATCCTATCATGCACATGGTCTAGAATCTTTGAGAATTGACAAAAGGACAAGCTCACCCCTGCCCAGAATAAAAATCCCTTGCTCTACAGCCAATCCGAGCAAGTATCCCTAGTATAGGAAGAAAAAGAAAAGTCAAAGAAAATGAGAAAAAGAAAAATATCATTTTGTACCATCGCAACAATATTCCAAGCAAAAATACAAAAAGAGAAAAAGAGAAAAAGAAAAAGCAAAAGCAAAAGCAATAAAATCCCTTTCCCTACCCCTTGAAAAGAAAAGAAGGGTGAATGAGCTTGAATCCCTGGAATTCTCAATTATTCAAAAACTGTGAGGTAAGCCCCATAACAGGTGGTTTGTGCCCAACCCGCTTGGCCTTGGGTAATCCCTAGCATGGTGATATGTCTGTCACATTAGCGACCTTCTTTTGTACAGACCTATGTCAACTTATGGATTAGCTAGCTCTTGATAACCTAACTTACATAGTAGTCTGGTACGGTTACATGCATATAAATCATGGTCAACGAACATTCATTTGGTTAATTCAAATTACTTGTATCAAATTATCTTGCTCAAAATTGGTGAACGAACAATACAATTGCACACACATTTGTATTTGAGAGATTCTCTATCATTATGATAAATCAAGATCGGCAATGAACTCACATATGCACATGAGGGTTCCTTATAAATCTACATTTGTCTTTGAGATAATTTAAAATATTTCTGCAACTCTTTTGGAATAAATTTTATTCTTATTTCAGAACATCTGTTTAGTATAAAAACAATTACATACATTGTTTTCAAAAATCCAAAATCCTTTTAAACAACCTATTACAAAATCTAGTAAATAAAGTCAAGTTATATATTATTATTTTCTGTTTATCTCAAAATCAAAAATCAAATCATGCAATAAAACTAAAATATCAATTTCTTCTTTGGATTTCGCGATGATGGTATAAGTCTATATCTATAATTCTATGCCTAGCGCAAACCATTGCTTTAATTTTATTTTCCCATTCATTTTAATTTATAAACACATATGGCTTACATCATTATGTTACACAATTGTGCTTTCAAAAGAACGCAAATTATTCTATTTCATGTCATTATGTCAACATTCAATTTTGCAACCATGGTATAATTTCTAAGGAATTGTTCAAAATTTTATCACACTTAGGAATTTATGCCTAGCAAAATCATATTTCTTTTAATATCTCACGCATAATATTTTTATGAAAATCTGAAAACAAATCATCACCATCACAACACAAAGTCTTAAGACAGTCTCTTAAGCATTCTTTTACTTTTAGCAATATTTCTATACTTGGGATTAGCTTGACGACCGAGCGAGCGGTGACTCCATGAAATGGTCTATAACAACGACAATGTCCTTTGAAATTATTGTTAGAAGTCCCTTTTATTTTTCATCAAATCACACCAAAACAACCAATTGTTTACATCAGATTATTTCATTTAAATTTTACAACATAACATAAAATTATAATATTTCTAAAAAGACATAATTACATGAATCATCAATAATCAATTGCAAAATTCAACATTAAAGCATCATCAAACATATGGACAAGTCATATCACAAAAAAGATCATATATATATATATATATCAAAATATCTATACATCATATCAAAACTGGACTGGTATGCCACAATCAATAGCCTGGCATACTCAATCCTCTCAAACAATATAATAAAATACAATCTCTGTGCCGTGAGCATCTAGTCTCGAGAAGCCCTCGAGCTCTCAGCCTCATCTCCTCTCCCACCCTGAGGTGGAGGAGGAGGCCCCATCGGAGTCCGCCCTGTGTCATGGGTCCTCGACATCGATCGTGATGATGTCCTCGATGACCCCATCCTAATCGACCCCACAATGTCGGTTGGCAGCTATAACCTCTGGCTCTCTGGAACCATCTGGTAGTATGCTCCTCGGTAGAACATAGTCTAAGCCATAGACCATGCCAACTCCTGCATGCTCGCTCCTCCACCCCGAGCTCTGAGCCATGTAGCCTCATCCTGCAGTGTCTGCACCTGAGCCTAGAGGTGGGCAACCTCAGCCCGAAGAGCCATCATCTCATTGCTCTCCCCTACCTCGACACCCTTGCCCTTATCGGGCGATGGTGGTCTCTCCCCCTACTGAGAAGGGACTCCCCTCTCCCTCCTCCCTGTCTCCTGAGGTCTCTGTGGCACCCGAGTCATCCTCTGGCATCTCTCCTATGGAGACCATCGTTGCTCTCTCCCATCGTGACCTCGAGCTGCCTCAATAGCAGCTTGGCATCGCCTCCCCATCCATTGCACCATGACGTGCACTGGACCCTACGCCCTCATCATTCGAGGAGGGTGGATGCCTACGTACCAGGCATCATATCCGTCTGTGACCCCAATGTCATCACCATCCACTGGCTGGATGGGGGCATCGTCCGCGTCCTGACTCCAAAATCGCTGCATGTCTGGAGCCCCGCTCAATGTAGTACTATCCCAAATAGTCGAGAGTACTCGTAATCCCTGAGAGAAGGGATCCCCTACTATAGACCGAACTATCATAGAACCCGATCGTAGCGGTGGAGCTCTACCTCTCCCCGCTCCATCCTCAGCCAATAGACTCTCCTGATGCGAGCCAGCTCCTGCCCATCCTCTGCCCACCCGAGGTGCTCTCGCCATGGCCTCTAGGTGATCTGGTCTAGGATGAGGTCATCTAGCAACCTCCATGACATCGATAGATCTATCCGCCACTGTGACCCCCTCTGTAGCCACCAGTAGAAGACCCGGGGCCTCTCCCGGTCAACCCCTATCCGTGGGAGCCCTATCGGCCTCCGCACCATGATGTGCTCCCAGCACCAAACCTGCAGTAGCGATGTCAAAACCAGACATCGGCCTCCCTTGTATACGACCCCATGAAGGATCCTATACAGGCGACATAGCACAAAATTGCCCCAAGAAAACTTGTAATCGTGGTCTCTCATATCATAGACCACATCTGAGAGGAGCCATGGTAGTCTACATCCGCTCTGGTGGCACAACAGTAAGCCACCTACCACCCCTACCAAAACTCGAGTCAGCCTAGATGCCCTAGGCATCTGCCTTAGAGACTCGATGTTCACTCCACCCTTCTCTAGGGTGAAGCTCGGGTCTCCGATCAATCTCATCATCGCCTGGCCCTGATTGGCCGTAGGTGTCATCAACCGTCCCTGTATGGGGATCCTCATGATCCTCCATATGTCCTCTAGTGTGGGAGTCATCTCCCCTGTCGGTAACCGAAAGTAGGACGACCCCGGATACCATCTCTCTGCTAGGGCTGTCAGCAGCCCCATGTCTGTCGGTACTTGTGGCATCTCTGCCACATGCTGTAAACCGACCTGAGCCAGTCGGTCACGCTCTGCCTGGTCAAGCATGGCTATGTCATCTCGCAGTCCCTCGTATTTCCATTCTCGACTCTTTAGTAATCCCTTCTACAAAACAAACAATAAAACAACAAAAATTCATTAATAACCAATCATTAAAATAAAATTAAAAACATTTTAATCAAGCTTAATTTCTTAAAAGTGATGATATCATCCACTATTGGATGATATCATCCCAAATTGGGAAAAATCATCCTTTGTAGGATGAAATCATCTTCGATTTCGCAACTTGGGGGATCGCCCCTTGTTGAACGAGATCGCCCCTAGTTCACCGATTTTGCCCTCCGACGAAATCGACGATATAGGGATGATTCCGACGAAATCGGGATGATTTCATCCCGACGTCGTCGACGGCCTAAAAATGGCTATGATGCCCCAAATAATCAAAATTTAAAACAAAAAATTGCACAACTTAAATTCAAACCTAATTTACTAGGATTAGATCCTTACCCATAGCTCACGCCGGACCTCTGTCGCTCTGTATGCATTGTCTCCACCATTTTTCTCTCTACAGAGCTCTGGAACAGTAAAAATGAATAGTAAAAATGAATTAGGGTTTTACCCTATTTTTCTTAATTTTATTCAAAACCAACTTTCTTTTTTTAATTTTTGCTTTTCCGTGTTTTTACCTCAAACGTTCGATTTGGGTAAAAACACGGAGGGGGCACCATAGTCAACAGTCGTACGATTCGACCAAGAATCGTTGTCTAAAAAATTGAGTACATTTTTGCTTTCTCGTAAAACGGGAAGAACTCGTCTTTAACGCATTTTCTTCGAAAAATTTGCTAAAGAGGGGGCAAAATGTAGCACCCTAAAATTGGCACAGTTAAACCTTAGTAAAAAGATAAAAATTCAAATTTTAACCCCAAACCGCCCGTTAACCACCCGTTACCCGCTTTCCTCATTTTCCGCACCATTTTTAGGATTTGTTTTGACCGTTGGATGATATCGTCTAAGATCAGACGAAATCATCCCAGATCTGACGAATTCGTCTAGAACAGAACGTCCAGACGATTTCGTCCCAAAACCGAATTTTCATACTTAGCTTCTGTTCCAACAACCTCTCTAACCTAGGTAGAAAGCATGTCTGCGTAGTTAGAGTCTCCCCGTTGGAGATCTCCCAAATTGGGATGATCTCCAACCTCCTAACCTCTCCCTAATCCTATATAAACTGATATTTTCTCAGTTTATCCCCCTGACTCTCTGCCTGAAACCCTGATTGACTCCCCTGAACCCCCCTGAGCTTCCACGCACCTCAGAGCATCCTTACACCATTATTTGCATTTTGTATTTCATGTTTTATTGTAGGAACTTTACTATTTTTCAGTCGAAGCTAGCTCGGATCGTCGCAAGCGATTCCAGGCGATTTCGGATGATCCTGTCGAGAAGCGCAGACGATCTCGTACGATTGGAGGCGATCCCGACTGTAGTCCAGATTGGGGGCAATCAGAGTCCAGAGTTTGCATCTTTTATTTGTTTTTTGCATTTCTTTGTACATTATCTTAGTTATTATATTTATGCATCTTGGAGTTCACCTCATTTAGTATAACCGCATGATAAAGTTAAAATCAATCATTAAATCTACTGCATTTCTCTTATTTGCTATTTGCATTTATTATTTAGGCCTGTTTGCTGTTATTTCTATCATTCTCCTTTGCTTTTGTAGTGGCATCTTTGGTATTTTGTATCTATTCTTGTGATTGCAGGTTTTTGATGAATTTGTCTGACGAATTCGTCAGATTGACGACGATCTCGTCTGATCTCAGATGATTACGTATGAGTTGAGATGATCTGGACTGCTACAAAACTCAGAATCTTCATCAGACATCCGAAATCAGGTATGTACTATTCTAGTTAGCATATTCTCTGTGTTTAGCATTCATTCCTATTTTTTGTATTCATCTAAATCAGCATTGGCATATAGAATAGTTTAGATTCATCTTGGCCAAACCTAGGAATGGAATGATTAAAGCGCAAAATGAACACATCAAACTTACTATCAACCTAGGTGTGGAAACTGCCACTCAAAATTTTCCTGGTGAACCCACCATCCATCAAAAATTCACCCTTATACTCCTCCCCCGAGAGGCGGGACCTTCAAAGGGCCTCTCAGTCCGAGGTATTGTCCCATCCTTCTCGCATCCCCCTTCCGGGCATGGATCCTATAGCCTGAAGGTAAGGATGCAAAAAATTTGGAGCGATACATTGAGCATGTTGAATTTTTATGGTATTTTATTCTGAATCCTGGATTTGCACTTCTTCATTCACTTGTCTAGAATTGGTGGTCTCATAAGATACAGTAGATTAAAATTCAATGTTTTGTAATTGATTTTTGAACTAGTTGGTCTATTAGGGAGTTGGTTGTTTAGTTGTGTGATCCTTGTTCTTGCTTATATCTTGATGTTGCTTAATATACACCACTATAAGTTATGGCTTTAGCCTCTTTTATTTCTTTCAACACCCTTTTCCACCTGCATTTAGGAATAGCTATCCAAGACTTCAAGGAACCAACCTCCTTTGAATATGATCGCTATAGTTCTCATAAGCTTCCTAGTAATTCAATGTTGGTCAAGGTCTATGGGCAGACAAACCTTTCCATTAGACAAATTCTCCAACCAATAATTTTTGGCATGCCTAGTGGGACCCAAAGATCCCTTTGTTGGATAATTTAATGAATGGTGATATCTTTAATTATCATATATCATCAAAATCCCCTGGCGACTTTGCTCAAATCCCCTAGGACTGGTGTTATCCTTAATTATAAGATCTCATCAAGTTGTATCATATGACGAGTTACCTTTTAGATCTAAATAGAACTTGGTGATATTATGTTTTGGTCCACAATCTCTATCACTTGGTATCTTGGTTGTAGCTCGAACCAGACTCTTATAATAATTTTCCTTGAAACAAGCAAAAAAAAGTATCTTTGCTAAAAATTTGACCAAGGTTCATGGGTGGTTTCCCTTATGCATCATTCTCAAAAAAGTATCTCCTAGAGGACTCAAGGTTTTATGAGAAGCCTCAACCTCATTAGCAAAGAATTTATGCTCATTTGATGATTTCAAGGACCCAAGTGCTATAATGGCTCAGTCTGAGTGCCCCTGTTGGAATTACTCAGGTCCTCTCAATGTTCAAAATCCCTATCATATTCCTAAAATCATTTTATAGCTCTTTCCAAGTTTTGATGGGATAAATAATATTGCATTTGAACATTTCTAGGATGTTGCTTCCATGGCAATGATTCATAATGTCATGTATGAAGACATGGTGCTTAGACTCCTGGTTCTATCTCTTAAGGTAATATCCCTACTCTGGTACAAATATTTGAAATATGGGAGCACCTACACGTGAGCAGACTTAGCGAAACTATTGATTGAAATATTTGATTACTCTGGTGACCCTTTCCTGATACTCAATCAGTTTTCATGCATTAAATGTGACCCTCAAGAATATATCATTTAATTCAACATCTGTTTCAAGATAACTTGAAATAGAATCCCTTTATGAATTACGTTCACCTCCCACCCAGGCATACATATATTTATTCGAGTCTTATGCTTAGATATGAATATCATTATTCGATAATTTGAAGAAAAGAGGTTTCCAAATATTTACAAGGAGGCCATGTGAGATGAGAATATGTTAATACAGGTGGGAACTTACCTCTCATATATGTCCCTCTCCCATGGCAAGTCTTGTTAGAACCACCTCCTGAGATAATTATGTGAAGCTTTTCCAAAATGATGCATAATGCTTTTCCCATCAATTCCTATGAAAGAAAAACTTTGGCAGATAGGGAAGTGTTGGTAGAAACTTGGAAACCAGTAGAAGAAGATGAATGTCGAACACACATTCCTCATGAGCAAAGTACCAACACCTAAGTTTCCCCTTAGCCAACACAGAATAGGAATTCCTAGGGACTAGCACCTACCCAACTCTCTTTTTCACTAGATTCTCACAAAAACCAAAGGTTAATGGGAAGCAGAAAACCATCATTCTAAGATATAAACCCTTGGTAGCAAGAGTTAAGTTCAATTATCTTTCATGATATATTTGGGAGACCTCCTCTTTGACCAACTGAGCCCAAGAATTTTAGCTCAAACAAAGAATATTCAACATGGACATCCCAACTTGTACCATGTGATACGTTCCTTGCCACAATACTCTTTAGAGAGTCGGATATCATATTTCTAATCCCTTAGAAATTAGTGCATGATAGTCATAATGGTGGGATAATAATTTAGACCATAATAGGAATAGATAAATACATGATATGGATCTAGAATTCGATGAGCTCAAATTGGAGGTAGCATCGATACTTTTCCCTAGTCTATTCAAGCAATGAAGACAACTAGATGGGCACCCATCCTTTCCTGATCGACTTGGATCTACTAATTCCAAGGAAGAATACTAATAGACCTAGATGAAATTTTGTGAGATACAAGGATGATAGTAGGTAGTACCGAGAACAACATGAAGAACAACTCAAATTTGGTGTCATCTGGTCTGATCATTGCATATTCATAGGCTAACCTACAATATGTATTATCCAGGTATGATAGGTACACAACAATTTTGTGTAAATAATTAATAAATAAATAAAATATGTATCAAATGTATGGCACTCATGGCTTGCATGGAAAATTCTTAAAAAATGGATTGCCAGTTGGCCAAAGCACAAAGAAATATAAATTGAAAAACATAAGAAAATTTTTTAGGTCACTTATTGGAATCATAACACTTTATTTTCTGCCCCCTCTTGTTCTTTTGTTTTGTTCATTGTTTGTTATTATTTTTTTGCTTTTGGTTACTCTAACCTTGTAGCCTAATGAAGGACACTCAGTAAGTATAGTAAGCTTTACATGCTATCCTTGGAAATCTAAAATCACATGAAAAATAATTTAAGACTCGTGTAAGCAGGACATGATATCGATGGCATAGAAAGTGCCTAGAAAGAAGGACCTAGATCCACATGCCAATTGGATGTCGAAGTAACCCTATGTATGCTAAGTCTATTCAAAATAAGGTAAAATTTCTATAAATAGGCCCCCATGCATTTTCACTGAAGTGTTCAAAGAATAATGAGCCTTAGAGTGTAGATGGATCTGAGGAATCCTATAGTGAACAATGATAAGTAGAAGTCCTTGTTGGATTGCATCAAGAAAAAATCCATGATAGGATGGGCAAATGTCATTGGTATTTTTCCCATTCTTGAAATCATGATGGGGCTTCGAAGAGTGTGTACACTAGAATACAATTTCTAGGGGTATCCCATGGAATGGGTGAATTAAGAACACAAGCTTATACTGAGAGGGGGGTGAACAGTATAAGACCACTTTTTAATTTTCTTTCCCAAACAATATTATTCAATACTATCAATGGAAATATCAACAATAGTAACCAAAGTAATGCATAAATCATCACACATAATAGAGACACCAATTTAACGTGGTTCACCCAATGTGAGCTACTCCACGGAGAAAAATTTTCACTAAATTTTTCTCAATAAAATATCTTGGGAAACCTTTCCCTGTTACAAATTTTATGGAACTCTACACAAAGGAGACACCAATACCCTAATATGATTTATGGGAACCAAACCATAGTAGACACCAATCTCCTAATCTGATTCATGGATCTCTATCCATAGGAGAACTCCTTCTTCTATGCTTTGGCTAGTGAACCTCTAGAAGACAATTGCCTCCACTGCCTTGGGATGTGGATCTGTCTCCTCTAAATACCTTTATCCTCTCTATCCTAGCTAATGTATCTCTATCCGCTGGAGACTACTATCCTTTGCTCTGTCACCTCCAAAGCTCTACTTTATCTCAAATTTACACTATACATAGTCCTTCGATCTAGCACAAATTTGCTCGATCTCTATCTTGTTTTGTACTAAACTCAATATTTTGGTCTAGCACAAAACCTACTCAATATTTGCATCTGGTCTAGTAAAAATTTGTCCTCATATCTGCTCCAAACTCTATCCTTTGCCTATCTTCAATATTTACCACAAATCTTGACTCAATCACAAATCAACTTTGTTAGATCTGCCCCAAGCCTAAATCCAAGGTTTGAATAAATCAATCAACCAACTCTGCTCACAAGTATTCTCAAATACTTGTCTCAAATATGCCTTGTAAGCTTCCACAAAATCTCACACTAATATGTCCACAAGTCCTATCTAAAATTTATCTCAAATATGCTCAAAAAGTCCTCACTAGAACTTGTCCAATATTATTAACAAGTCTTCACCAAGACTTATCTCAAATCTGCTCAACAAGCCCTCACTAGAACTTGTCCAATCTCATAGAAACATATAGAGAATTATTAGAGACTCAATATGCTTCACACTCACAATAATACTCAATCACTTTCTTTCTCTCTTTCTTTTTACCATAGAAACATATAGAGAATTGTTAGAGACTCAATATGTTTCACACTCAATCACTCTCAATTTCTTTCTCAAATCAATTTAGAATATAGAACAATTTGCTTCACAAAATTAGAACTATCATTTCAATATTTCCACTTTAATAGGCTTAATCAAATTTATTTAATCAATCACTTAACAAAACACTCCTTTCTTACAAACCCTAGTCCAAGCATATGATAACTCACTCAATTGTTTCCAAAAATGCTTATCAAACAATCTCACATAACAATGATACTCATGATCTTGCAAACCCTAGTTTCAAGATAGTTCACAACTTCACATAACAATGATACTCATGTTCTTTCATAAATCCTAGTTCAAGATAGTTCACCACTTTGCATAACGATGATACTCATGTTATTTGCACAAACCGTAGTTCAAGCATATGAAAGCTTTATTCAATATTTCCAACAATGCTTATCAAACAAGGTTTCTAGAATCAACTTTCATTCTAGAAAAACCAAACTCAACAATGCTTATCAAACAACATTTTTCACTCCAACTTAGCATTCACAACATCCAACAATCACTCTATAGGAATATGTATCCATATCTTTTTATTTGATGTAGAAGTGCTCTTAAAAACCTGTCTTTAACACAATTTTCTTCTTTGCCAATTTCAATGGTTAGATGACAAAATATCACACTAACCTTGTTCAGAAATATTTCTCAATAAAAAAAATAATCAAACTCAAATACACCTTATTACTCCTTTGAAATTAACAATAATCAAATCATACAAAAATTAATTACTCAATTACTTCTTATAATCTCCAATATTTAATTTCCAAAAATCAAACCCTCAAAAATAATGCTTCCTATCCTTTTATCTCCCTCAAATACTCAATAATAAAATTTTAAAAATAAACTTTATAACCCTCAAAAATATTTATTTTTATTCAACCTTTAGCAAATCCGAAAATAGCAATTAACCTTGGAAAATCATGAGCACATACCACTTACTATGCAAAAGGGCCTCGACGGGTTTCAAACATGGAACCTCCCCCAGACGAGTGCCTTAGCAAGGTGCTAGCCCACCACATGGGCTACGTGCCTTCCCACAAAGAGGAAAGCTAATACCTTCCCTTTGTACCTTCCCCGATGATGCAATGCACAAAAAACAAACACTTTCACTTTACAAAATCGATGCCAGTGGGTTTCGAACCTTGCACCATGAGCATGCCAAATTTAGTGCCTCCCTCGATTACAAATTGTGCTACACAACGTTGTGCAAGGAAGGATCTCTGCTCCTCTTTGTCTTATTCTATGCCACCAAAAACCTTTGAAATGTGAAATATTCTCTTCCCTTTGCGCATGATAGTCGAGAGCATAGCACATGCGAATTACATGGATGGGGTTTAGACAAAGTCTTGCCCCCCTTTTATATGCATAGACCAAGATTTGAAAACATCGATGGATAATTCGAATTTTCAAATTCAAATTATAAAATAAACTTTATAATCCTAACTTTAGGATTATTTTAATTAACATAAATTAATTTTATAATTAATCTATAATTAACTTAATAACTTTAGAAGTTAATTAAATTAATTAATAAATTAATTTATAATGAAATTATTTAAATTAATTTATAATTAATTTAAATCTCCTCTTTTAATATTATAATAAAATATTATAATATTATTTTGCTTGGGCCTCTTCATTGCTCTTTGAACCTCATATGACCACCTGGAACCGAATCTGACCAACTAAACGTGGACTTTCCTTTGCACTGATTTTGAAACCACTTCTTCTTGCATTGCTCACTAAAACTGACTCTTGACATCAATGACAACTTAATTACTCAAAATATCCAATAGTGAATTCTCTTCACTTTCTCTTGAGTTACCCCCACAATTGCATTCTATTTTATGTTTGTACTTTTCTGCATCCTTCTCCTTCCTCTATTTTTCCTAGTTTTTTGTTGTCACCAACCTTTTTGGTCAGTGGCTTCTATTAAGTTCCCTCCACTATTTCCTTTTTCCTCCCCTTTCTTCTCGTGTTAGCTTCTTCTCATCTTCTATTTTACTTGTTATTTCCTCTTGTTATCTCCCTTATTGTCATTTTCTTCGTGGTGTCTCGTTGTGTTATTTTCTCCCCATAATTCTCCCTCTTCCCTTTTCCTACAGCCTCGATCGGCTGCATTCTTGCCAACTTATCTTCTAGCTCCTTCTTCCCTTCCCTTTCCCTCAAAAAGTGTTAAGTCCAATATTTTTGCTATCCACTTGGATTCCTTATTTTCGTAAAGCAAAAATCCCTTGTGATTCATCAATAATATGGGTATTTTTTGCACCTACACACATAAATGGTAGTGGTTATATATTAGGTTTAATTTTGTAGATAAAACCATATATTGCTAATAAATTTTATCAGAAAGCCTAGAAGTATTGCCAAAAGCAGAACCAAGCGATCAAGTGATGAGGAGGATGCTCTTGGAACCTGTTGTAGCACCTATGATTGACCAAGGGTCAAAGCAAATATGAAGATTCAAGTTACTACAACTATGAACTAAATACCCACTACTATCCACTAGAGATGATCTAAGTAAAACTAGTCAAGACATGAAGCTATCGAAATTACGGTACCAAACAAAGTATTCATAGAATACATGTCGGGACCTACTATTGGAAGATAAGCTCTAGCTAAAGTGACTATCTCTTTGAGACCCCAAGCAGTCTCTACCTGACCAGAATCCTAGGGTGGTGCTAAGGTCCCATCCATTGGCTAGAAGCTAACAAGAGCAAAATGAAAGAAATAGCTAAGGAGCAGATTAGTATATTTGCACCTAAGTTGGAACTTGTCAGAATGATGGAGATCTGGTACATATGGACTTAGAAAAGTGGACCAAATATTAGTAGCACCAAAATATTTTCCATGGCTAGGGCCCATAAAAATGTTAAGGGCCCATCTCTATTCCATAAGAAGAAGATGAGGGATAAAATGGCCAAGTATTGAGATGATCAAAACAATTACACCTGGTAAGAACCCAACAACATACAAAAGGATCAGCCTTCACTAGGATAATAAGGTGGCTAAGTTTGAAGAAGCTCAAAATAATTAGGCCTGACCAGAGCTTGGCAACATCATAAAGGTTCGGTCTGGAAAAAGGTAAAGTCCCAAGAACATCAAAACATTCATGTTCGACTGGATCCCAGTAGGGTCCCAATGTTCTGGTTTAGAGCCCAAAATTTGAAAAAGGAAACACAATGCAAAGGAAACAACGTACAAAGGATACCAAAAGACTTAAATCTGATTGAAACATAGTCCATGCTCAAATTCCCAATACGCATAGGAACAAAAGATAAGTTGAATTTCAAAGGTACTAAAACAATTTCACCTGATCGGGGCTCACTTAGATTCTAAAGATATGACACATTACAATAGATATCTAATATGAGAGTATGACCACTAAGAGGGTGATATAAAGTCAAAAACTATTAGAGTTATAGAAAGGTATCCCATAATTTCCCACACGATCTAATGTTCGCTCCTCAAAAAGAAAAAAGGGGTCTCTATCTCCCATGACGTCTGCTAGGTACAATTCCTTATCATAATATCCTAATGGAAAAACCATCATACAAATAACAGGGTGTCTCTATAGAATATAAATTAAGGGATCAAAAGCATCTAGTGTGAGGGACATGACTCAAGACAATGCAAATCTAGGATACATAAATAAACCACGTTCGATTTATTGAAGCATCCATACTTATAAAGTGGTTCAACAAGCTGGAATAATTTGTGGCATAACAACAGTCCACTTTCAAGGCAATGATGGTTTTGACTAATTGAGAATTGTAAAATTTCTATAAATACTATAATGTAAAAAAAAACTAGTCAACTCAGGCATTTACAATTCTTATGTAAAGACATATTACTTACAGCTTAATACAAATTGACTATTGTTTGGACGTTGGTTTGATTCATTTGCAGATCATGTATGGATGGATGATTACCTATTTAAAATTTGAGTATGTTGAATGTTTATGATGTTTTATTTTGAATCCTATATTTGTACTTCTTCATTCACTTGTTTGGAATTGGTAGTCTCATAAGACATATTATATTAAAATTCAATGTTCTGTAATTGATTGTTGAACTAGTTGTTCTACTAGCGAGTTGTTATTTAGTTGTGTAATCCTTGTTCTTGCTTAATCTGCACCACTGTAAGTTCTAGATTTAACCTATTTTATTTCTTTCAGCACCCTTTTCCCCCTACATTTAGGTATAGTTAGTCGAGACTTCAAGGAACCAGTATCCTCCAAATATTGACCACTGTAGTTCTCACAAGCTCCATGGTCATTCAATATTTGGTCAATGTTTGTGGGCACACAAACATTTCTATTAGATATATTCTTCAACAAAAAAATACTTAAGAAGAAGTTCCCTTAGAAGATTGAAGAATTTGAAGAGACCCAAAAGAGTTCCCATTGAAGAACTTCCAAATTTGGAAGATTGAAGATAGAGAAGGACTAGAAAAGGTCCTATTGTAGATTAGAGAAGTTGTAGAATTTGAAGACCCAAGAGAAGAGGTCTCAAGAAAAGTTGAAAGAAGAAATAAGAAGGCTAGAAAATACCTATTAAAGAAGTGACCATTGGATAATATCTAGAGAAATCTCAAGGGAGAATATTGCAAGAAAGGAGAAGTTCCTCATAAGAAATATTTGGGAAAATTATCACCATCTGGAAACAAGCCCAAAAGGAAGAAGTATTTCGAAAGAAATTTGCCAAAATTTGGAAAGGGATTCTTGAAGATCTCAAAACATTTATATTCTTGAGAAAAAAAGTCAACTAAATAGACCAAGTTTGAAGACAAAATTTGATAGGAGTCAAGGAGGAGAAAGAAGGTAGAAGAGGCCACTAATTTAAGAAAGTTGAAGACTACCATTAAATTCTTTAATTCTAATTTGTAAAGGAGAAGATCATTGATTTTCACAACAAAAGTTGAAGAGTCACAGGCCAACAAATTGAAGGAGAAGTTGGCAGCAAAAGAAGGTAGCAAATCAAGATATTTGGACTACAATATTGGGCAGCATTAGAAGGAGAAAATATAGCTATAATTTGGAGAAACTCATAGCAGATTTGTAAGAAGGATTGGATAGTATTTGGTCAAGGAGAGGTTCTATAAATTTCAAAAATTAAAGATAGCATTATAGTTGCAAAAATACACACTCTTGGACAGAAAATTTAATGAAGTTATAGAGTTGTTAATTGAAGGAGTTTACAAGTTGGCTTGGACAATGAGAATAGCTGCTAGATTAATAAGTTTAGGATAGCAAAATAATAATAATTGGAGCAACAAGTTTTACAAACTCGAGGCAACAAATAGGTGAATCAAATCACCAAGAAATCAAGCTATAAAAGGAGACCAAAAAGTTATCCAATATTGGTGCAAAATGTTGATTATTTAAACATTCATATTATCTTATTATTAAGTCTTTAAAAGCACCACATTTAAGTTATTAAATTTTCAAAATAAAAGGTCTCACGTTTATATTTTCAAGGTTGGAGAATATAGCATTCCCAAGGGATTAAAACCTACAACAAAGAAAGGAGAAGTTAGAATTAGAATAAGGAAAGAAATAAAATCCTTATTATCTCTTGGAAAGTAAATAAGTTGCAAAAAAAAAATAGAAGTATTATTCTATTTGAAAGACATAGGGTTTGGCACAAATTGGAAGCTTGGAGTCACCAAAGAAATTTCCAAGCATAGGAGTTATTATGGAAGAGTAGCCAACAAGGAGAATCTATCATGGAATAAAAACCATCATTACCAAGTCCTGGAAAAGAGAAGATTCATCACCATATTGGATAAGAAAGCAACCATTTTAAGAAATATAGTATAAATGAAAGTACAAGGGGTCAAGCAATAGCTATTTTCTATCTATAACAGTTGGCAATATATTATAACAAAGGAGCATAAATTTATATTCAATTTAATAACTCAAGAGTAGTGTCATTTACGTAGCAAAGTGCCAAGAAACAAGGTAAGAGCACCACCAAGAAGATGATATCAACCATTGCCAATATTGAGCAACCACCAAACAAGTGGAAGAACCACTAGGTCAACATAGAGGAGCCACCACCATCATCAAGGAAGGATATCTAGAGCACCACCACCATTCAACCAAGAACAAAGAAGGTGAAGAACCACTAGGTCAACATAGAGGAGTTGCCTCCTCTATCAAAGAACATTACCTAGAGTACCACCATCATACAACCAAGAACACAGTTGAGGAAGAGTTTCATCATCGAAGGAGCATTGGTATGGTTAAGTGAACACCATTAGGGTTACACAAACTCATTACAAGGTCATTCAAAGGAGGATAGCAAAGAGCAAACACCATTAGGGTTGCACCAACTCAATAATAGGTCATTGAAAGGAGGACAATAAAGGGATTAGCATCATTTGATATAATGCTTGCTACATAACACAAAAATAATGTAGAACCAGCCAACATAACACATATAGAAGAAAGAGCAATAGAAGAGGTTGAATATTTCTCATTAATGAGTGTTACATTGGAAGGAGAAGCATTGAAGAATCTAGCAATCATATGTGAAGAGATAAGGTTGCTATCTACCATTTGGTATGTTAAACACAAGGCGCCAACCACCGTGAGGAGATTCTAAGCACCAAGGAAGTGAAACAATCACTATAGAAGAAAGTGCAATGATAAATCAAATGTTATCAAGAGGTAGCAAGTTATAACATTCATTTAAAAGCAATGTAGGTGTAAAAGGACGAGTGCCACCGAAGAACACAAGCTTATACTGAGAGGGGGGGTGAATAGTATAAGACCACTTTTTACTTTTCTTTCCCAATCAATATTATGCAATGTAAAGATAGCAATATCAATAGCAGTAATCAAAGCAATGCACAAATCACCACACACAATAGAGACACCACAATTTACGTGGTTCACCCAATGTGGGCTACTCCACGGAGAAAATATTTCACTAAAATTTTCTCAATCAATCTCTTGGGAATCCTTTCCCTATTACAATGTTTATGGACCTCTATCCAAAGGAGACACCAATCCCCTAAATCAAGTTCGTGGATCTCTATCCATAGGAGACACCAATCTCCTAATCTCTACTCTGGTTGGTGATCCTCTAGAAGACCTCTGCCTCCACTACCCTTAGCAAATGGAACTCTATCCACAGAAGACACTTGTCTTCCCTGCTCTAGCTGGAGATCTCTATCCTCAACTCTATCACCTCCAAAGCTCTGTTTAAAATCTATACTAAACATATATATCCTCAAATCTACACCAAAATCTATCCTCAAATCTGTACTAAACATAATCCTTCAGTCTAGCATAAATCTATAAGTTATAAACTTGACTCAATCTCAAATCAACTCTGTTGGATCTACCCCAAACCTTAACTCAAGGTTTGAACAAATCAATCAATCAACTCTGCTCTCAAGCCTTCTCAAAGACTTATCTCAAATCTTCCTTGTAAGCTTCCATAAAATCTCACACCAATCTATCCACAAGTCCTCTCTAGAACTTGTCCAATCTTCTCAATAAGTCCTCTCAAGAACTTATCCAAATCTTCTCAATAAGTCCTCACAAGAACTTATTCAAATATGCTCTTAATATGTATTGTAAGCTTCCACAAAAGCTTACTCAAATCTGTCCACAAGTCTTCTCAAAGACTTACCTCAAATCTGCTCAACAAGTCCACATTAGAACTTGTCCAATCTCATAGAAACATAAATAGAATTGTTAGAGACTCAATATGCTCTATACTCATCACAATGCTCAATCACTTTCAATCACTCTTTCAAAAACATACAGAGAATTGTTAGAGACTCAATATGCTTCAACTCAATCACTTTCTCAATTCAATTTAGAATATAGAATAGTTTGTTTTATGGAACTTGAACAATCACTTCACACATCCACTTGACTAGGCTCAACCAACTCTACTCAACCAATCACTCAATGAAATAATCCTTGCTCACAAACCCTAGTCCAAGCATATGATCACTCACTCAAAATGTTTCCAACAATGCTCAACAACAAATCTCACATAACAATGATACTCATGTTCTTTTCAACAGTTCAAGTTCTTTTCTCAACAACTCACTTCAACAACAATGCTTATAAAACAACTCTCACATAACAATGATACTCATGTTCTTTTCAAACCCTAGTTCAAGTTCTTCACACAACCAATGGCTTCAACAACAATGCTTATAAAACAAGGTTTTAATAACAACTCTTTATTCTAGAAAACCTTGAAGCATTAACTCAACACACTCAATAAGGAAGCCCTAATCAAATCCTTTTCACTCCAAACTTATTTTCCATAAAACCAACCAATCAACTTAATTATGGAAGAATGTGCTCATACCTTTTTCTTGATGATGAAGGAACTTCAAATATCTGCCACAACCACAAACACTTCTTTTCCAAGCTCAAAGAAGTTATAAGATCATAAACTCCCTCAAAAATACAATGTAAATATCAAAACACTTATACACCTTATAACTCCATCTTTATGAAAACATTCATCTACAAAAATGATTGACCAAGTACACCTTATGATCTCCCTATAATAACAACAATATCACCTTCAACAAAAAGGTTCTCTCAAAATAATCAATCTTCAATTTACCCTTTTGATAAATCAACCATGTAAAAATAACTTTATGTAAAAATAAATTTTACCCCTTATCTCTCCTTTTAATCAACAATTAAAATTTAAATTAAGCCCCTTTAACTTTAACCCCTTATAACTCCTTTAAACTATATTTAAAACTTAGGCTTAATAAAAATTAAAATTAAAACGTTTACCTCCACCTTGGGTGAGACTCGAACCTTTGATTGCCACCTCCTCGTGCATCCTAGCCATAGCCTCGGCTGCTACAAGCGCTAGGCACTCGTTTAACACCAATCGAGCACCACGTGCTCCTTAACCCTTGCTGGCACCAAGTAAAAATAAATTGCATGCTTCCCATGCCAAAATGATCCATCATGATTCGACCCCCAAGCACACCTTAACTCCCATCCAAGTGCCACTAGGCCATGCCGCCTAGTTGGATGGGGGTTCTCCTCCTATGGAAACTTCAACCTCCTCGTTGGTGCTAAAACCAATTTTGTCTTCTTCCCTTCTGCAGCCTTCGATTACGAATTGCACGATTTAGAATATATTTCGAACACCTTTGAAACTGTCATTAAGGCATGTATTAATATACAATGCCTCCCCTTTCCTTGGATGTCGACGCATTTCGATTTTTCACTTTAACCTTAGACGTCGACGCATTTCATTTTTAAATAATTAATTTATAAATTATTTAAATTCTTTAGAATTTAAATCTTATAAATTAATATTTAATTCCTTTGGGTTTTATTAAGGCTTAAAGCCTTCTCTGAATATACCACCTTGTATAAGTAATATTTATTTATAAAATTTAAATTCAAATTGAATTTAAATATTTTATAAAATAAATATTAAAACCTCTTTTAGCTTTTCAAAAAGCTTCCTTGGGTTTTTATGAAAAACCTTTTATTTTGCTCATCCATGGTTTTAATAAAAACCCACCTTCATATGCTTCCACATAATATTAAAAATATTATGAAGTTCTTTTGCCATTAACCTTTGCATTGTTCCTTGACATATTCCTTGACATCAATGATGACTTCGTTCCTTGACATCAATGACAACTTGACTCAAAATGTCCAACAATCTCCCCCTTTGTCATTGATGGCAACCCAAATTATTTTTACCGAAAACTTGACCTTTCCTTTGTTCTTCTCCCCCTAGGACATTGCTCCCCCTGGCTCAATGCTCTCTCCTCTTTACTCAAATACCAAATCTCTCCCCCTTACTCAAATCTCTCCCCCTTTGACATCAATGGCAAAGGGTCACCTTTGGGGCTCGGGGCTAAGAATGAGCCTCTTAGCTTAGCCCCTCCCCCACCTCCTCTTGAGGTGGTTAATTCTAGGGTGGGAGTATTTCTACTCCTAGAAAGCACTATTCTTTACCTTTATCCTCTTTTCTTCTTATCTGATCCTTCTTATTCCTCTGACTATTTCTTTCCATGTCCATGTTCTTGTCCATGTCCATTTTCTTGTTCCTATTCTTCTTATTCATATCCATGTTCTTGTTCCTATTCATATCCATGTTCTTGTTCTTGTTCCTATTCCTTCTGTTCATACTTGATTCTGGAATGTCTACTCTACACCACTTTGTTGTGTGACCATCATTATTGCACTTATAACACTTAATGTTATTATTCCTTGGAGGTGCAAATGTCTTAGGATTTCTCCTAGTGAAGCCATATCCTCTTCTATCATGAACCCTGCAATTCATTGCCTTGTGACCAAACTGATTACATGAGTAGCAATACCCATTGAAAAGTTATTTGTTCCCATATTCCTATCTTTCATGTGTCCTACACTATGAAGCCATGTGCCCAAACCTGTGACATGAAAAACATCTTCCATTGAAGTTTCCTTGTCTTGACCTCATTGGTCTCTTAGTCTCTCTTGACCTATTCTGATTGTTGTTCCATCTGTATCTTCTTTGTGCATTGTTCTTGTTCTTGTTGAACTTTTTGTTGTCCAACTCATCCTCAGATGTCTCACTTTCTTTTACACTATCTTCTTCTGAAGTGTCTTCATCTGAAGTTTCTTCTCCTCCAGAACTTGAGGTTGACTTTCCTTCCCATTTCTTCTGTCCTTGTTCAAATCCAAGACCTGTTTTTCTTGATGTAGGCTTTTGTATCTTGATGAACTTATCCAAGTTCTTTGAGTTATTTTTGAACCCTTTTAGCTTGACTTTGGAGTCTTCTAAATCTTCCCTTAGTAGTGCCACTTCTTGTGCTAACTTTTCACATTCTAAGATCTTTGCTTCTAACTTATCCTTGAACTTCTTTGTCTTAGCCTTTGATTTTTCTAGATCCTCTATAAGCATCCTTCTCTCTTCATCACATTCTTGAAACTGAATTTCAAGTTTAGAGTTTTGCTTTCTTACCTTCTTCATTATGTCAAGGGCATAGATAAGTTCTCCCTTGAGATCATATCCATATTTATCTGAATATTCCTCTATTTGTTTACCTTTGTCCACATCTTCATTTTATTTTGACTTGTCTTCTATAGGATCACCTTCTCCTTCTTCTAGTGCCATTAGAATATTCTCTTCTGGTCCTTCAAGTGTATCTTCATATTCATCATCACTAAAACTGAAACCATTTCTTGTACAACTATCTTCAAGATGTCCAAAGTTACCACATCTAAAACACTTGAGAATTTTTGGAATCCTTTTCTTAACTTGTTCTTTTTCTTCAATCATAAATAGGACTTCATCTCTATCATTGTCTAAAAAACTAGCATCACTATCACTTGAGTACTTACTTGCCTTATCCGCATAGTAGCTCCTCTTTTGTCTTTGAAAGAACTTCTTTCCTTGTCTACTTTGTCCATCCTTGCTTTTCTTTTTGTGCTTGTATCTTTCTGATTCCCTGTTTCTGTGATCCTATTTTTCTTCACCATTGTTATTCTTAGCTTCTTGAAAATCTGTTGCATAATGACCATACTTTCCACAATTGAAATATTTAATAGATTTTAGATCTCTAGATCTTCTAGAATCCTTATCCCTTCTACCATAATTAGCTTCTTCATCACTGGATGACTCATTGCTTGATTTTGACTTCTTACCCTTTGTCTTCTTGATTGCTTTGAAGGTTGCTTCCTTCTGGGGAATAGGTTCTTTTGTTCTTAACTCAAAAGTTGTAAGAATACCAAGCAACATATCTCTTGTCAAAGAATCACCATCCTTTGACTCTTCTATAGCAGAAATATTTTCACTGAATATTTTTGGAAGAGATCTTAAGACCTTATCACAAACATCTGATTCATCAACCTTCATTCCAAGTCCTTGCATAGCATTAACAACTTCATCAATTCAAAGTAGATAAGTACTAATGTTTTCCTCATCCTTCATTCTTAACTCTTCAAATTGTCCTTTGAGATTTTGTATCTTTGCTTTCTTGACACCTTTATCTCCTTCATATATATTTTGCAACTTATCCCACATTTCTTTTGCATTTTCACAATGCATAACTTTTATGGACTCTGTTCTATGCAAACCTCTCAAAAGTGCATTCATTGCTTTTGAATTGTAATGTTGTAGAAGCTTACCTTCCTTATCTGTAGGTGGATCAACTAAGGGGTCGTATCCATTTTCAACTGCTTCCCAAATCTCATTGCCAAGTGCCTTCATGTAAATCTTCATTCTCAAACTCCAATATACATAATCACTTCCATCAAATACTGGTGTTGAATTATCTGATGATCCATTCTTAGAATCCATTGTGTTCTTGTAAGATTTTCCTTCAAGTTGTTAAACTCTTTTGAAGGAACCCGCTCTGATACCAATTGAAGAACACAAGCTTATACTGAGAGGGGGGTGAACAGTATAAGACCACTTTTTACTTTTCTTTCCCAATCAATATTATGCAATGTAAATATAGCAATATCAATAGTAGTAATCAAAGCAATGCATAAATCACCACACATAATAGAGACACCATAATTTACGTGGTTCACCCAATGTGGGCTACTCCACGAAGAAAATATTTCACTAAAATTTTCTCAATCAATCTCTTGGGAATCCTTTCCCTATTACAATGTTTATGGACCTCTATCCAAAGGAGACACCAATCCCCTAAATCAAGTTCATGGATCTCTATCCATAGGAGACACCAATCTCCTAATCTCTGCTCTGGTTGGTGATCCTCTAGAAGACCTCTGCCTCCACTACCCTTAGCAAATGGAACTCTATCCACAGAAGACACCTGTCTTCCCTTATCTGGCTAGAGATCTCTATCCTCAACTCTATCACCTCCAAATATCTATCTAAAATCTATACTAAACATAGTCCATCGGTCTAGCACAAATCTGTCCTCAATATCTGTCTCTAGTCTAGCATAAATCTATCCTCAAATATACACCAAACTCTATCCTCGAATCTGTACTAAACATAGTCCTTTGGTCTAGCACAAATCTATCCTCAATATCTATCCTCAAGCCTTAACTCAAAGCTTGACTCAATCTCAAATCAACTCTTTGGATCTGCCCCAAACCTTAACTCAAGGTTTGAACAAATCAATCAATCAACTCTACTCTCAAGCCTTCTCAAATACTTATCTCAAATCTGCCTTGTAAGCTTCCACAAAATCTCACACTAATCTATCCACAAGTCCTCTCTAGAACTTGTCCAATATGCTCAATAAGTCCTCTCAAGAACTTATCCAAATCTGCTCAATAAGTCCTCACAAGAACTTATTCAAATATTCTCAATTCAAAATTTAAGCTTTCAAATACAAAACTTACTCAAATTATCCACAAGTTTCTCAAAGACTTGCCTCAATTCTACTCAACAAGTCCACACTATAGAACTTGTCCAATCTCATAGAAACATAAAGAGAATTGTTAGAGACTCAATATGCTCTATACTCATCACAATGCTCAATCACTTTCAATCACTCTTTTAGAAACATACAGAGAATTGTTAGAGACTCAATATGCTTCAACTCAATCACTTTCTCAATTCAATTCAGAATATAGAATAGTTTGTTTTATGGAACTTGAACAATCACTTCACACATCCACTTGACTAGGCTCAACCAACTCTACTCCACCAATCACTCAATGAAATAATCCTTGCTCACAAACCCTAGTCCAAGCATATGATCACTCACTCAAAATATTTCCAACAATGCTCAACAACAAATCTCACATAACAATGATACTCATGTTCTTTTCAAACCCTAGTTCAAGTTCTTTGCTCAACAACTCACTTCAACAACAATGCTTATAAAACAACTCTCACATAACAATGATACTCATGTTCTTTTCAAACCCTAGTTCAAGTTCTTCACACAACCAATGGCTTCAACAACAATGCTTATAAAACAAGGTTTTAATAACAACTCTTTATTCCAGAAAACCTTGAAGCATTAACTCAACACACTCAATAAGGAAGCCCTAATCAAATCCTTTTCACTCCAAACTTATTTTCTAGAAAACCAACCAATCAACTTAATTATGGAAGAATGTGCTCATACCTTTTTCTTGATGATGAAGGAACTTCAAATATCTGCCACAACCACAAACACTTCTTTTCCAAGCTCAAAGAAGTTATAAGAATAAACTCCCTCAAAAGTACAATGTAAATATCAAAACACATATACACCTTATAACTCCATCTTTATGAAAACATTCATCTACAAAAATGATTGACCAAGTACACCTTATGATCTCCCTATAATAACAACAATATCACCTTCAACAAAAAGGTTCTCTCAAAATAATCAATCTTCAATTTACCCTTTTGATAAATCAACCATGTAAAAATAAAGTTTACCCCTTATCTCTCCTTTTAATCAACAATTAAAATTTAAATTAAGCCCCTTTAACTTTAACCCCTTATAACTCCTTTAAACTATATTTAAAACTTAGGCTTAATAAAAATTAAAATTAAAATGTTTACCTCCACCTTGGGTGAGACTTGAACCTTCGATTGCCACCTCCTCGTGCATCCTAGCCATAGCCTCGACTGCTGCAGCGCTAGGCGCTCGTTTAACACCAAACGAGCACCATGTGCTCCTTAACCCTTGCTGGTACCAAGTAAAAATAAATTGCATGCTTCCCATGCCAAAATGATCCACCATGATTCGAATGTAGGTCTCACACTACCCAAGCACCTTAACTCCCAACCAAGTGCCACTAGGCCACACCACCTAGTTGGATGGGGGTTCTCCTCCTATGGAAACTTCAACCTCCTCATTGGTGCTAAAACCAATTTTGTCTTCTTCCCTTCTGCAGCCTTCGATTACGAATTGCACGATTTAGAATATATTTCGAACACCTTTGAAACTGCCATTAAGGCATGTATTAATATACAATGCCTCCCCTTTCCTTGGACGTCGACGCATTTCGATTTTTCACTTTAACCTTAGACGTCGATGCATTTTGTTTTTAAATAATTAATTTATAAATTATTTAAATTCTTTAGAATTTAAATCTTATAAATTAATATTTAATTCCTTTGGGTTTTATTAAGGCTTAAAGCCTTCTCTGAATATACCACCTTGTATAAGTAATATTTATTTATAAAATTTAAATTCAAATTGAATTTAAATATTTTATAAAATAAATATTAAAACCTCTTTTAGCTTTTCAAAAAGCTTCCTTGGGTTTTTATGAAAAACCTTTTATTTTGCTCATCCATGGTTTTAATAAAAACCCACCTTCATATGCTTCCACATAATATTAAAAATATTATGAAGTTCTTTTGCCATTAACCTTTGCATTGTTCCTTGACATATTCCTTGACATCAATGATGACTTCGTTCCTTGACATCAATGACAACTTGACTCAAAATGTCCAACAATCTCCCCCTTTGTCATTGATGGCAACCCAAATTATTTTTACCAAAAACTTGACCTTTCCTTTGTTCTTCTCCCCCTGGGACATTGCTCCCCCTGGCTCAATGCTCTCTCCTCTTTACTCAAATACCAAATCTCTCCCCCTTACTCAAATCTCTCCCCCTTTGACATCAATGGCAAAGGGTCACCTTTGGGGCTCGGGGCTAAGAATGAGCCTCTTAGCTTAGCCCCTCCCCCACCTCCTCTTGAGGTGGTTAATTCTAGGGTGGGAGTATTTCTACTCCTATAAAGCATTGTTCTTTACCTTTATCCTCTTTTCTTCTTATCTGATCCTTCTGATTCCTCTAACTATTTCTTTCCATGTCCATGTTCCTATCCATGTCCATTTTCTTGTTCCTGTTCTTGTTCTTGTTCATATCCATGTTTTTGTTCCTGTTCATATCCATGTTCTTGTTCTTGTTCCTGTTCCTGTTCATACTTGATTCTGGAATGTCTGCTCTACACCACTTTGTTGTGTGACCATCATTATTGCACTTATAACACTTAATGTTATTATTCCTTGGAGGTGCAAATGTCTTAGGATTTCTCCTAGTGAAGCCATATCCTCTTCTATCATGAACCCTGCAATTCATTGCCTTGTGACCAAACTGATTACATGAGTAGCAATACCCATTGAAAAGTTATTTGTTCCCATATTCCTGTCTTTCATGTGTCCTACACTGTGAAGCCATGTGCCCAAACCTGTGACATGAAAAACATCTTCCATTGAAGTTTCCTTGTCTTGACCTCATTGGTCTCTTAGTCTCTCTTGACCTATTCTGATTGTTGTTCCATCTGTATCTTCTTTGTGCATTGTTCTTGTTCTTGTTGAACTTTCTATTGTCCAACTCATCCTCAGATGTCTCACTTTCTTTTACATTGTCTTCTTCTGAAGTGTCTTCATCTGAAGTTTCTTCTCCTCCAGAACTTGAGGTTGACTTTCCTTCCCATTTCTTCTATCCTTGTTCAAATCCAAGACCTGTTTTGCTTGATGTAGGCTTTTGTATCTTGATGAACTTATCCAAGTTCTTTGAGCTATTTTTGAACCCTTTTAGCTTGACTTTGGAGTCTTCTAAATCTTCCCTTAGTAGTGCCACTTCTTGTGCTAACTTTTCACATTCTAAGATCTTTTCTTCTAACTTATCCTTGAACTTCTTTGTCTTAGCCTTTGATTTTTCTAGATCCTCTATAAGCATCCTTCTCTCTTCATCACATTCTTGAAACTGAATTTCAAGTTTAGAGTTTTGCTTTCTTACCTTCTTCACTGTTTCAAGGGCATAGATAAGTTCTCCCTTGAGATCATATCCATATTTATCTGAATATTCCTCTATTTGTTTACCTTTTTCCACATCTTCATTTTCTTTTGACTTGTCTTCTATAGGATCACCTTCTCCTTCTTCTAGTGCCATTAGAATATTCTCTTCTGGTCCTTCAAGTGTATCTTCATATTCATCATCACTAAAACTGAAACCATTTCTTGTACAACTATCTTCAAGATGTCCAAAGTTACCACATCTAAAACACTTGAGAATTTTTGGAGTCCTTTTCTTAACTTGTTCTTTTTCTTCAATCATAAATAGGACTTCATCTCTATCATTGTCTGAAAAACTAGCATCACTATCACTTGAGTACTTACTTGCCTTATCCACATAGTAGCTCCTCTTTTGTCTTTGAAAGAACTTCTTTCCTTGTCTGCTTTGTCCATCCTTGCTTTTCTTTTGGTGCCTGTATCTTTCTGATTCCTTGTTTCTGTGATCCTATTTTTCTTCACCATTGTTATTCTTAGCTTCTTGACAATCTGTTGCATAATGACCATACTTTCCACAATTGAAACATTTAACATATTTTATATCTCTAGATCTTCTAGAATCCTTATCCCTTCTACCATAATTAGCTTCTTCATCACTGGATGACTCATTGCTTGATTCTGACTTCTTACCCTTTGTCTTCTTGATTGCTTTGAAGGTTGCTTCCTTCTTGGGAATAGGTTCTTTTGTTCTTAACTCAAAAGTTGTAAGAATACCAAGCAACATATCTCTTGTCAAAGAATCACCATCCTTTGACTCTTCTATAGCAGAAATATTTTCACTGAATCTTTTTGGAAGAGATCTTAAGACCTTATCACAAACATCTGATTCATCAACCTTCATTCCAAGTCCTTGCATAGCATTAACAACCTCATCAATTCAAAGTAGATAAGTACTAATGTTTTCCTCATCCTTCATTCTTAACTCTTCAAATTGTCCTTTGAGATTTTGTATCTTTGCTTTCTTGACACCTTTATCTCCTTCATATATATTTTGCAACTTATCCCACATTTCTTTTGCATTTTGACAATGCATAACTTTTATGGACTCTGTTCTATGCAAACCTCTCAAAAGTGCATTCATTGCTTTTGAATTGTAATGTTGTAGAAGCTTACCTTCCTTATCTGTAGGTGGATCAACTAAGGGGTCGTATCCATTTTCAACTACTTCCCAAATCTCATTGCCAAGTGCCTTCATGTAGATCTTCATTCTCAAACTCCAATATACATAATCACTTCCATCAAATACTGGTACTGAATTATCTGATGATCCATTCTTAGAATCCATTGTGTTCTTGTAAGATTTTCCTTCAAGTTGTTAAACTCTTTCGAAGGAACCCACTCTGATACCAATTGAAGAACACAAGCTTATACTGAGAGGGGGGTGAACAGTATAAGACCACTTTTTACTTTTCTTTCCCAATCAATATTATGCAATGTAAATATAGCAATATCAATAGTAGTAATCAAAGCAATGCATAAATCACCACACATAATAGAGACACCACAATTTACGTGGTTCACCCAATGTGGGCTACTCCACGAAGAAAATATTTCACTAAAATTTTCTCAATCAATATCTTGGGAATCCTTTCCCTATTACAATGTTTATGGACCTCTGTCCAAAGGAGACACCAATCCCCTAAATCAAGTTCATGGATCTCTATCCATAGGAGACACCAATATCCTAATATCTGCTCTGGTTGGTGATCCTCTAGAAGACCTCTCCCTCCACTACCCTTAGCAAATGGAACTCTATCCATAGAAGACACCTGTCTTCCCTGCTCTGGTTGGAGATCTCTATCCTCAACTCTATCACCTCCAAAGCTCTATCTAAAATCTATACTAAACATAGTCCTTCGGTCTAGCACAAATCTATCCTCAATATCTATCTCTAGTCTAGCACAAATCTATCCTCAAATCTACACCAAACTCTATCCTCAAATCTGTACTAAACATAGTCCTTCGATCTAGCACAAATCTATCCTCAATATCTATCCTCAAGCCTTAACTCAAAGCTTGACTCAATCTCAAATCAACTCTACTGGATCTGCCCCAAACCTTAACTCAAGGTTTGAACAAATCAATCAATCAACTCTACTCTCAAGCCTTCTCAAAGACTTATCTCAAATCTACCTTGTAAGCTTCCACAAAATCTCACACCAATCTATCCACAAGTCCTCTCTAGAACTTGTCCAATCTGCTCAATAAGTCCTCTCAAGAACTTATCCAATATCTTAACTAAATCTCAAAAATAAAAGTCCAAACATCCAACTAGAACTTGTCCAATCTCATAGAAACATAAAGAGAATTGTTAGAGACTCAATATGCTCTATACTCATCACAATGCTCAATCACTTTCAATCACTCTTTTAGAAACATACAGAGAATTGTTAGAGACTCAATATGCTTCAACTCAATCACTTTCTCAATTCAATTCAGAATATAGAATAGTTTGTTTTATGGAACTTGAACAATCACTTCACACATCCACTTGACTAGGCTCAACCAACTCTACTCAACCAATCACTCAATGAAATAATCCTTTCTTACAAACCCTAGTCCAAGTATATGATCACTCACTCAAAATATTTCCAACAATGCTCAACAACAAATCTCACATAACAATGATACTCATGTTCTTTTCAAACCCTAGTTCAAGTTCTTTGCTCAACAACTCACTTCAACAACAATGCTTATAAAACAACTCTCACATAACAATGATACTCATGTTATTTTCAAACCCTAGTTCAAGTTCTTCACACAACCAATGGCTTCAACAACAATGCTTATAAAACAAGGTTTTAATAACAACTCTTTATTCCAGAAAACCTTGAAGCATTAACTCAACACACTCAATAAGGAAGCCCTAATCAAATCCTTTTCACTCCAAACTTATTTTCTAGAAAACCAACCAATCAACTTAATTATGGAAGAATGTGCTCATACCTTTTTCTTGATGATGAAGGAACTTCAAATATCTTCCACAACCACAAACACTTCTTTGCCAAGCTCAAAGAAGTTAGAAAATAAACTCTCACAAAAATACAATGCAAATATCAAAACACTTATACACCTTATAACTCCATCTTTATGAAAACATTCATCTACAAAAATGATTGACCAAGTACACCTTATGATCTCCCTATAATAACAACAATATCACCTTCAACAAAAAGGTTCTCTCAAAATAATCAATCTTCAATTTACCCTTTTGATAAATCAACCATGTAAAAATAACTTCATGTAAAAATAAAGTTTACCCCTTATCTCTCCTTTTAATCAACAATTAAAATTTAAATTAAGCCCCTTTAACTTTAACCCCTTATAACTCCTTTAAACTATATTTAAAACTTAGGCTTAATAAAAATTAAAATTAAAATGTTTACCTCCACCTTGGGTGAGACTTGAACCTTCGATTGCCACCTCCTCGTGCGTCCTAGCCATAGCCTCGGCTACCATGAGTGCTAGGCGCTCGTTTAACACCAAACGAGCACCACATGCTCCTTAACCCTTGTTGGCACCAAGTAAAAATAAATTGCGTGCTTCCCACGCCAAAATGATCCCATCATGATTCGAACGCGGGTCTCACACTGCCCAAGCACCTTAACTCCCATCCAAGTGCCACTAGGCCACGCCGCCTAGTTGGATGGGGGTTCTCCTCCTATGGAAACTTCAACCTCCTCGTTGGCGCTAAAACCAATTTCATCTTCTTCCCTTCTGTAGCCTTCGATTACGAATTGCACGATTTAGAATATATTTCAAACACCTTTGAAACTGCCATTAAGGCATGTATTAATATACAATGCCTCCCCTTTCCTTGGACGTCGACGCATTTCAATTTTTCACTTTAACCTTAGACGTCGATGCATTTCATTTTTAAATAATTAATTTATAAATTATTTAAATTCTTTAGAATTTAAATCTTATAAATTAATATTTAATTCCTTTGGGTCTTATTAAGGCTTAAAGCCTTCTCTGAATATACCACCTTGTATAAGTAATATTTATTTATAAAATTTAAATTCAAATTGAATTTAAATATTTTATAAAATAAATATTAAAACCTCTTTTAGCTTTTCAAAAAGCTTCCTTGGGTTTTTATGAAAAACCTTTTATTTTGCTCATCCATGGTTTTAATAAAAACCAACCTTCATATGCTTCCACATAATATTAAAAATATTATGAAGTTCTTTTGCCATTAACCTTTGCATTGTTCCTTGACATATTCCTTGACATCAATGATGACTTCGTTCCTTGACATCAATGACAACTTGACTCAAAATGTCCAACATCACCAAGGATACCAAGCACCAACAACCAAGGAGTATCTAGGCATCATAGAAGGAGCAATAACTCGTATTCCAATAATCTTGATAGAAGGAAAGTGCCAATCGTTACGTAAAGTAATACCTTCTACTTGCATTAAAGGGATAGGTCAGAGTGAACATTGTGCATACATAGAGAACGTAGAGAGAAGACAGTGAAGAGGAGAGAGTAAAGCACTAGAGATTAGAGCATATGCGCTACGTTGAAGGGAAGAAAAAGATGTAGTCAAAGCTTGGAGTTCAAGCGTAGAGTGCATTGAATGCATCACAGTGGAAGGAGAGCATCGTGAGGATGCAGGGTGCAGTATAAAGTAAGAAAGAGAAAGCCTTTGGAGTGCTACATTAAAGGAGGTAATAAATATTTAATCTAATATATAACCTTTGCAAAGGATACAAGGCATAATATTGGAGTCAAGTTAATTATTTCATTATACTCAAGGTTTTATAATAAAAGGAGAAATAAGGAATAGTTTTACAACCTTAGTAGTATTATTAAATGCCTTAGAAGTTTTTGAAGAAAGAAGTATTTAGAAAGGTTATGAAATTACCTCATTCAAATTGCATTGAAATATTTTTGCAAATAGTATAACTTGGAGGAATAAGGATTTATACATTGAAATAGAAATATTATATTTGCAAATACATTTGTTTCTAAATTTCCAACTAGGGAGTTATAAGGAGTTCAACATCAAATTAAATATATTGAAATTTAGAAACTATATCATTGAAAGATTGAAAGAAGCAAAACATAGAATTGCTAGAAAGTTGGAAAAACACATTGGAATTAGTCTCTTGCTAAAATTAATGAGACATAAGGAATCCAACTTAAAGGTCTTGAAAATAGAGAACCTTATCAAAATTGAAAGTGCATCAAAATTATCTTTAGTTTTCTATTCACAAATAGGGAGAAATAAGGTGAAGAATAGTAGTTGAACATTAGGGAGATAAAAGGGATTCAACTCAAAGGAAAACTAAGAAAGCTAAGCACTTTATCAAGACCATAGTATATTCAAAACTAGGGAGATATAAGGTAGTCTACAAGTGTTATTATGGCAACAAATAAATTCATACTTTCAAAATCCCAACTTCTTAAAGGACCTAATTACACTTCATGGAAAAATAAAGTGAGGTCAATATTGATAGTTGAAAAGCTTTGGGATATTGTTAAAGGAGAAAAAACTAAACCTACTACAGGGGATAGTGAGATTTAGAAGTTTGAAGAAAATGAAGCAAAAGCACTCATGATAATAACATTTGCAATTATAGATGAAATACAACCATACATTAGTTCAGCAACAACTTCTACAGAAGCTTGGAAAACTTTAGCCAAGATATTTGAAGGAAGGAATAAAGCCACTATCTTGAATCTTCAAACTCAATTACATTCTCTAAAAGTTAATAGTGGTGAAAGTATAGAACTGTTCCTAAGGAAAGTAGCAAATATAAAAGGAAAATTATTAACCTTAGGAGAAACTGTTGAAGATAAGTTTCTTGTTCAAGTAATCCTAAGAGCACTTCCAGAAAGCTACAAGCATCTAGTCACATCTCTACAAATTCTAAGTAAAGATACATCATTTGATGAGTTAGTCAATATCCTACAAGAATATGAGGTGGAAAATTCAGTAAAATATGAAATGACTAACAATGCCTTAGTCTCAAAAGATAATCCACAAGTAAACGTTGCCTCATTCTCAAAAGGAAGATCAAAATGGAATAATAGATATTGTCAAGTATGCAGAAAGAAAGGACATAGTACCAATTATTGTAGATTCAATCCAAGAAATCAGTATCAAGGAAATCAAACAAATTTTGGAAGCCAATCGAGTAGGCCATTCCAACCAAGACAATATCATAATCAATATAATCCACATCAGCAACAATTTCAGCGTCCATATACTTCTCATAATCAATACAATCATCCTCAACTACAATATAGAGAAGGGAAACAAAAAGGACATTTAGTTCAAGAGATTCAAGAAATTCAGGAACTAGAAGAACCTACAGATGAACATGAAGTTAAAGCTCTTTTCGCTAAAATAGTATTTCATGAAGATACTAATTATTTACTTGATCAAGATACAGACAAAGAGTACAAAGAAGAAAGCATAAAATAAGAGCTCAAGTTCTAGAACCAGGATGAAGACCACATTGAAGACTAAAGTCTTCAATAACCAAATAATGTAATACAAGGGGGTGTTGGAATATATTACATTATTTGGTACATGCTAATGTACCATCTTGGGTACATCTCTAGATTAGGAGAGTGTCTTAGATTAGGGGTTGAGTATTTACTTTATGTAATAAATAAATGCACAAGTATTATTAGAATGTGCAATGATGTAAATGTGCATGTTGTCCATGTGTACATGAGTCTAGAATAGGAATATAGTGAGTCATAGAAATATGGAAGGCCAAGAGTCATACTCCATTATATATTGGCCTTTGTAGAAGTAAGAAAGTGAGAGAGAGAGTAAGAGAGAGTGCATGAGCACATTAGAGTAGAGTAGTGCTCAAGTTAGATACAATGTAGAGCATGAATGAAGAATGGAGCATTTGAGGTCTCCATATTTTGTATGAAGATCTCATTTTCGTGAGCTTTCATTAATGGCTATTTTATGAGTATTTTCAGAAGTTTCTCATGCTATTTACATGCTTAAGATATTGCCATTATCATATAGTTAATATTGCATGCTCATTTTATACCTTGTGGTTGCATTTCCTTAAATATATAGCATCAAAAGCTAACAATTTAGTCATGATTAATTATTACGAGAATGTGTGTCAATGTTGAACTTGAAGTGGACCTTCCCAATTCCATTGAGCTCATTTCTAACTTAGGCATATGGGTTTAAGATATTGAATATAAAAACAAACCAAACTTTTGTGCTATATAAGAAGTTAGGGTACTCTTTAGGCTTGTGTCCCCTCAAGAAGAAAAATCCCAAGAAAATCTGGTCTCAAAAAGAAGTAGAGGGCCCCCTTGTTTCCAAAAACTCTAAATTCTTGGTAGAGGACATTCCTCCTAATCTATAGGAAGCTATTGAATGTTTGCTATATTATAAAGATCATCTAACAGAAGAAATAAGGTTCTTAGAACAAGCTATCCAAGAGTACTCTGGAATCCTCCTCTAGATATCCTTTATTTAACTCCATCTAGAAAAATTCCTTTGAGTGTTTAGGATTAGACTCAAATGGTTCTAAAAGAAATATTTTAAAGACAAATGTTTTGTATTTTGAGCTTTATGATCTTTAGGTTTCCTTAGAATTGGATTTTTTTATTTCAAAAGAAATTGTAAGGTCTTCTCCTTAAGGAAAAGTCTTGAACTTGGGGAAAGAACATATCACTCCAAGGCATGTAACAAGAAATCAGAAAAGAGAAAGTGATAATGTTGGTATTGACCATAAGGTGGGTAAGCATTCTAATCAGGACATAAAAAAGTGTGAAACAAAAATGGATATTACAAATGGATCATAGAAGATCTTGAACATAGGTGGAGGAAATAACCTACAAGAAGATTTTGTTAGTGCTGCAACCTTCAAATCTCAATTTCCTTCAACCTCAAGTAGAGGAAAGAAACATATTGCTAAGCCCCATAAATGAAGATCATATCTTGGAATGTGAGAGGCTTAAATGTCCATTCCATGCAAATATTGGTAGATTCAATGAGGAAATATATGTCTCTGTAGATTATTCTTCTCTAAGAAACAAGATGAAACCAACATTCATAAGGTTAAAATTTTGATTTGGAAGGATTTTAGATTTGCAGCAAGCCATATTCAGGGTGCTTCAAAGGGTATTTTATGCCTCTAGGATCCTAAAAAAGTTGAAGTTAAGGTGATCTCCTCCTTAGACAGATTAACCTTTTTCTGTAAGGAATCCAATCATAGATGGGTTCTTTCTAATATTTATGCCCTAAAATATATCTCAAGAATATGCTCCCTATGGAAGGCTCTTAACTAGATGAGGGAGGCATTCAAAAATGAAAACTAGATATTTGTTATAGATTTCAACTCCCCTCTTTATCTATCTAATAAAAAAGTGGGTACCCCAATTTTATCTAAAAGTGTGGAAGACTTCACCCAATTTGTGATTTTTAATGAGTTGATGGTCTTTCACCTAAGAGAGAGTAAGTTTACCTAGAGAAATAGAAGAGTGGGAACTCAACTGATCTAGATCATATTGGATAGATTCCTTATATATAAGAAAGTCTTGGCATCCTTTGATGATGCTACTCTAAACACTCTTCCTAAATTGGGATCTAACGACAATTAATTAATGCTTGACGCTTTTCCTTCCTTCAAAAGGTTTAAAAATTCTTTTAGGTTTGAAGCTATGTGGATCCAACATATGAATCTCAAATCTCAAGTGGCTAGATGGTGGGCCCACAAGTTTTTAGACCCCTAATACATCAAATAGCTAAGAAACTTAGATTTGTTAAATCCAACTTAAAATATTAGAATAAAATAGTTTTTGGGCACCTTTTCCTCAAAAAAGGAGAATCTAAAAAATCAATTGAAGGATGTTGATTCCTCCATGGAGGAAAGAACTCTAACAATAGAAACTAGAGAAAGGGAGAAAATGATACTAGCAGACTACCATAATACCTTGGCATGCATGGAGATCTTCTAGAGATAAAAATCAAGAGCCCTCTGGCTAAAGGAAGAAGATCACAATACAAATTTCAATCATGTTTCTACCCTGAGGCACAAAATTTTCAACAAAAATAGGAAAGTGATAAAGGTTGATGGTTCCAAAACTATGGATATTCTAGATATCCAAGATGGAGTTGTTGGTTTTTTAAAAATCTATAAGGGACTGGTGATGATGGGGAGGAGCAAGCAGAGTTTAAGCTTCTTTCCAACATTACCCCCTAATATCTGATGAGATGAATGCCTTCTTGATGAGCCCATTCATGGAGGATGAGATCAAGAAATCCATTTTCTCTATAGCTATCAAAAAAGCTCTTAGATTGGATGGTTTCTTAGCCCTATTTTACCACAAATTTTGGAATATTATTGGGAAAGAAGTGGTGGAAGCCATCTGTGAGATTCAAAGAACCCTCTATATTCTAAAAGATGTGAATTCAAAATTTCTAGTCCTTATTTCTAAAGTTATAAATGATATTGAATTCAAAAATGTTAGACTATTAGCCTTTGTAATACCCTCTATAAAATCTTATCTAAAGTTATGGTAAATATAATTAAAAGGTTTCTACCCCTTATCATTAATACCAATAAAGGAGGGGTTTTGATGAGGAAAAACTACTCTGCTAGGGTTTGATGAAGAAAAACTGCTCTACGGGGATGGCAGCAACTTTCGGAGGAGGTCTAAAAAATTGGAGGAATGTCATGATGGCATCGGGTCCGGCACAGAGAGTGCATGCTCGTGATATTTTTTCATCTAAAAATGACTGGAAGGAACAGGATTTTCCAATGCATGTCGGGAACCGCTTGTTAAAGAACAATGGATGTTTGGAACGATGTGAAGCCAAGCCGATTCTAGTGGTTCAACCAGACTCGGTGGCGGAAGATGTGGAGTATCTAACCAAACATGCCCTTATTGGAAAATTTTTGGGCATCCAAATTTCTCTCCCCTTTGTGGAGGCTTGGGTCAGGAAGACTTGGAATCCTGAAGGCGATGTGGAGGTGATGCTGAGTGCGAACAACTATTTTATGGTGGTTTTCTCTTGTATTGCAGATCGTAACAAAGCATTTGAAGGGGGTCCTTATTTCTATAACCAAGTGGGACTCTTTCTTAAACCCTGGCATGTGGGTTTCAACCCATCAGAGGAGCGGCCATCATGGGTTCCAGTATGGGTGCGGCTTCCATGGCTCCCGTTGGAATTTTGGAGAACTGATATCTTGCATAAGATTGCCCTTCTACTTGGGAATCCGGTTGGACCGTCACAATAGACAATGGATAAAAAGGTAATCTCTGTTGCTCGTATTTGTGTTGAAATTGACTTAAATAATCCTATTCCAGATTCTATTGAAATACAATTTGGATCAACTACATGGGTTCAAAAACTTGACTATGAAGCTCTTCCATTTCGTTGTCGGATTTGCCATGAATATGGCCACCTGCAAAGAAAATGCCCTAAGTTTGTCTCGCCTGTGGCTTCAAATCCTGGGCCCTCTCGGTCTGGACAAAGTTTGGATAAAGGAAAAGCCCCGATAAAGGAAGGGGAACGGGATAAGGAAGGTTTTGTTCCGATAAAAGCCCAAAACAGAGGACGAAGGGCAAACAAAGACCTTAAGGATAGCCAGCCATATGCTCTACTCAACCATTTTGAAATATTAGATGATCTTGATCAGTGCATGGAGATACCCAAAACGTCGCTACCTGATGCAAATATAACAAGGCCAAATCAGATGTCTCTTCTTGAGGGGGAACTTAAGGAATCAGATCTAGGGGGTTTAAATGAAGAACAAAGGGCTTTGGATCTGAGTATAGGGGACATGGTTGGGTCTAGCCCTATAAGGGAAACTATTTTGGAAAGTGGTACAGATTTAGTTATGCCCTCTCCTACTCAGGAACTGATGCAGTCATCCTTGGACTACAAAACTCCTACGGTGTTGGGATTGCAACAAAAAATAATTAAAAAAAGTTTTTCGGATAAGAATATGAAGGTGGGTCGAAAGAAGGACCAGGATAAAATTAAGTTAATGGGGGAGACTTTGGTGGAGTCAGGCTTGGTGAGAACATTGGACTCCCATTTTTATAACCCCAAAAAATGATTATCCTCTCATGGAATGTAAGGGGGTTGAATAGCATCCCCAGACAAAAAGTTGTTCGTGATTTGGTTCGTGTGCATTCTCCGGATGTGGTGTTTATTCAGGAGACTAAATTGGCTATTGATAGTATGTTCAATATTGCTCCCAAGTTGTGGAGAAGGGGCAATGCCAATGTATTGGTGCATGTGGATATGTTGGTGGCGTCGCTTGTTTATGGGATCCGGTTAAGATATCCCCTCTTACTTGGATTTCTAGCAGATGGTCTATTTCAATGGTCGGGCATGATAATGAATCTAGTGAAATCATCCTACTTACAAATGTGTATGCTCCTGTTGATTACAATGGTAAAGTGAATTTGTGGAAGCACATTTGCTTTGTGAGAAGTTTGGTTCCCCTGTACCCATGGATTTTGGCTGGAGACTTCAACTCTATCACTTGTCTAGAGGAGAAACGTGGTGGGGTGGACCGTCTCGAGCCTTTTTCTTCTGTCTTCAATGCTCATATCCAGGCCCTAAACTTGGTTGACATCAAGCCAGATAATGGGATCTTTACTTGGCACAATAGAAGGTGTGGGGAAGCTTCCATATCAGAGAGACTGGATAGGTTTTTGATATCCAGTTATTGGATGGGTAATAATAGAGGTGCTAGTTCTATGATTCTGGAGGGTAGGGGATCTGATCATTGGCCTATCAAACTCTCCGCTTTGGAGTTAGGGCTAAAAAATAATCCCTCCTTTAAGTTTCAACTTATGTGGCTTCGTGATCCTAAGCTTCATGATTTCATGCGAGGCCGGTGGACCACTGGCAAACCTCCTCATGGCACCGCTATGTATTCCTTTATGAAGCGACTACAATTTGTAAAACATAAATTGAAGAGATGGAATAGACTAAATTTTGGGAACCTTTCCTTGGCTAAGCTGGCAGCTCTTAGGAGGATGGAAGAAGCTTCAAGGAAGATTAGAGATCATGGATTCACGAAGGAGCTTCTTGTTGAGGAATCTGAGGCCACGAAAGACCTTGCTGAATGGGAACTGAGGGAAGAAATTTTTTGGAAACAAAAAGCTCGAGTAGATTGGCTTCAGGAAGGGGATAGGAACACAACCTTCTTTTATAACTCAGTTAAGGCTCACCGTAATGGTAACTCTGATTACCTCTCTTGTGAATTCTCATGGTGCCCTGCTCTCTTCTTTCAGGGATATTTCAGAAGAGACTAAGAGGTATTTTTCCTCTCTCTTCAAGGAGGACTCCCTATCAGATGATGAGAATGAAAAGCTTATTCTAAACTGTATTCCAACGATTGTTTCTAGAGAGATGAATGAGCACTTGATGGGTCCAATTTCCCTTGAGGAGTTGGAAAATGTTGTATTCAAGATGAAAAAGGAAAATCCCTAGGCCCAGATGGATTCCCGATTGAGTTTTATCAAGAGTTTTGGGATTTAATCAAATTTGATCTTTTGGAGGTGGTCCATGAGTCCCAAAAGAACAAACAGATGCTAAGGGCCCTAAATGCTACCTTTGTGGTGCTTATACCCAAAAAAGAGGGAGCAAATTCCTTGGATATGTTCAGGCCTATTGCTCTCTGCAATGTTGTGTATAAGATCATCACAAAAATTATTGTTGAGAGGCTGAAGATATGGTTGAGCAAAATCATCTCTGAGGAGCAAGGAGGGTTTGTTGCTGGCCGACAAATCTTGGATGGGGTTGTTATTGCTACAGAAGCTATTCACTCGATGGAAACTTCTAAGGAGAAAACTATGTTCATTAAGTTGGACATGGCCAAAGCCTATGATCGGGTCAGATGGTCCTTTCTTCAAAAAGTTCTTGCTACTTTTGGATTTGAGGAGGAATGGATTAGATGGGTGATGAGCTGTGTTTCTTCTTCCTCATTCTCTGTTCTTGTTAATAATGAGCCATCAGAGCTGTTTGAGGCCTCAAGGGGATTGAGGCAAGGAGATCCTTTATCTCCTTATTTGTTTATCATTATGGCGGAAGGGTTGGGAAGATTGCTCAAGTCTCAAGTCATGCAGGGTCTCATTCAGGGGTGGAAGTGGGATAGTAGTTTGCCACCTCTTTCCCACCTTCAATTTGTTGATGATACTACTTTGTTGGGAGTTGCCACTATCATGGAAGCTAGAAATATTAGACAGTCTCTTGACATATATCTTGGTGCTTCTGGATAGTTGATTAATGAGGACAAGTCTTCTATTTTCTTCTTCAATACCCCTCCTCTTATTCAAGCCAGGATTGCTCGCATTCTAAGATTCCAAGTTGGGACTCCCCCTTCATTTATCTTGGTATTCCAATTTCATCTCACCCTCTACCTAGATCTTCTTGGCATTCTATGCTTGATAAGTTTAGAAGGAAGGTGAATCACTGGACTTTCAGATGGCTATCCACTGCAGGTAGAGTGTTGCTTTTAAAATCTGTTGTTCAAGCTTTACCCATTTATAGATGTTTTGTACAAATAGCTCCCTCTCACTTCATCAAGGACATGGATGCTTTGTCAAGATAGTTTTTATGGTCTGGAAAACTTGATCAATCTAAATGGAGTTTGGTTAGGTGGGATTCTATATGTAGGCCGGTGCAAGAGGGAGGCCTTGGGTTGTGACAGACAACTCTTTTTGGGTAGGCTTTGGCTGCAAAACTTTATTGGAGATGGTGTACCTCTCAAGATCAGATTTGGGCTAAAATATTATCTTGTAAATACTTGAGAGGTATTTCTGAGGCTGAAATCCCTAGAGTCAGCTTGGTTGGGAAAGGTTCAGTTATCTGGGACACTCTAAAAAGAGGAGCTAATTTAATCAAGCAGGGTTTGTTCTGGATTTGCAATCAGGGATCAAATGCTCTTTTTTGGGAGGATTCTTGGGATGGCCACCCTCCTATCTTGAATCAATATCCTAGGTTACATTCCCTAAGCATTTTTTTCTTGGAAGCAAGTTGGTCTCATGTGGAGGACTTTAAAAAAATCTAGTCTTTTGGAAATATGGAGATGTACAGGTGGAAAGATCCACAAGAATGGCCCTAGGGGGGACTGGCCAAGGATAGAGAGGTGCTTGCTCTTATTCTTATGGGGAGGCCTTGTTCTTCATTGAGGGGTAAAGATATTCTAGCTTGGAACCCTGATCCTAAGGGAACCTACTTGATAGCCTATGGTTATCATGTTCTTGATAAGCAAAAGTATGGGAGTCTTCCTATCACTTGGTGGAAAAAGGTGTGGAACAAATTTGCCTGGCCAAAATGTAACTTCTTTCTCTGGTTGGTAGCTCGTAATAAATGCCTCACTTGGGATAATGTGAGGAAGAGGGGATTTTAGGGTCCCTCTTTTTGTGTCCTTTGTAGTAAGAATGAGGATGACTCTTCTCATTTATTTTTCCAATGCTCCTTTGCCAGAGATATTTGGCACCATTGGTGGAGCACCTGGAACCATCCATGTTTTCATGTGCTATCCCTGGTGGAGTTTTGGAGTAGTCTGGGTAGACCTCCGACCAAGGCCCCCTTCCTTCGGGTGGCTTGGAATTTGGGCCCTTCTTGCATCATCTGGAAAATTTGGCTCAAACAAAACCGACGCATATTTTAGGGCAGTTATTTGGTTGTTCAACAGATCTGGCAAAGGATCCTGTATATGGTTCAGGAAACCATCCATAGCAAATGTGATGTGGACCCTCTTTTGGATTCTAGGGAGGAGAAGGTACAACAAGCCCTTGGTCTCTTTGGGGATGGTGTGAACTCTTCTAGCCCTAGTAGGGTTCCTCAGCTCAGCAAGAAGGTTAGGAGAGATGGTAGGTGGAGGCCACCCCCTAGAGGAGTTTTAAAAATTAATACCGATGGATCATCCAGGGGTAATCCTGGACATGCTGGCATTGGCGGTGTTGGGAGAGATTCTACTGGTGGTGTCAGTTTTTTCTTTTCCATTTATAAAGGTGTTCACTCCAACAATTTTATGGAAGCTCTTGCAATTCTTGAGGCCTTGCGAAGGGGGTTTTCTCTTGGTCGGCATAGGATTATCTACGAGTCCGACTCTCAAATTGTGGTTAATATTTTAAACAAGTAAAAGGGTGGAGGAAGTTAATTGGCAGCTGGCCTCTGTAGCCATTCAGATTCTCAGAATGAGTGAAGAGTTCGAATTTATATCCTTTGTGCACATTCCAAGGGAATGGAATGTGGTTGCTGATTACCTGGCCAAAAGGGCTTCTGAGCTGCTGGATCCTTGGAGTATCGATAATTGGGAGAGTCTCCCATCTGGGGACTCTCAACGCCTGTGGGAGTTGATCCACAAGGATGTACAGACTTAATGTGGTTTATTCTTGTTGTCTTTTTTGGGTGTCATTCTAGTCTAGTGGTTTTAGCTTGTTTGGCTATTTATTTGAGTCCTGGTTGGAAGCTCAGTTGTACTCTGTAATCCAGACTTTTTATCAATAAATTTTTACCCCTTTATTTAAAAAAAATACCAATAAAGGAGGCTTTCTAACAGGTAAAAAATTCCTAGATGGCATCATTACTATCCATGAACTCATACATTTGATGGATAAGAGTGGTAAAGTGGATCTCTTTTTGAATATAAACATCAATAAAGCCTATGACACTGATAAAAGTCATGAACAACTTTGACTTCCATCAAAACTAGATTAGTCTTATCAAAGAATTCATCTCGTCAACTATGTTCTTAGTCATTATTAATAGATATACCATAGGATATTTTAGGAGCTTCAAATATTTGTGTCAAGGGGACCCTTTATCATCCTTCCTATTTATTATCCTAGTAGAAGCTTTAGGAAGATCTCTAAAAATTACCTCTACCCTAAAGGTTATTGAGGGAATCAAACCTACTTCTTCCTTATATCTGATCTCTCACCAACAATTTGCTTATGACACTCTCTTAGCCACTAGTTCCTTTGTGTCGTACACTAAAGAAATCAAATTCATCCTTACTTCTTATGAGAAAGTAGTAGGGTAGAAAGTCAACTTCCAAAAGAGTAAAGTTTTCTTCCTAAATACTCCTCCTAGAAGACAAGGGAAAATAACTTAGATATTGGGGTGTGAGATAGTTGAGTTGCCTTTAATATACTTGGGAATACCCCTATTCAAGGAAAGAATTGAGGATGATATTTGGACCTCAAGTTTGGATAGAATTCAAAGAAATTTGGTAGGTTGGAAAGGGGTGCTCCTCAGCCAAGCTGGTAAAGCTCAACTTGTTATGTGTACTCTTAAAAGTATCCCGATGTTCTGCATATCCCTTTTCAAAAAAATTATGAATATTTTTTATAAGCTTGAGTTCTTCTAAAAAATCCCTCCTCTAGTATAGTACTAAAGAGAAGGATATCCCCCCTTGTCTCTTGGGAGTAGGTCTACTCAAATAAATAAGCGAGTGGTTTAGGATTTAGGAAACTGAGGTAGATGAATAAGGACTTATTGGCTAAACAAGACTGTAAATTCCTCAAGTAGGAAGATGTAGTCTAGGTTCATATCGTCTCCACAAAATATCTTAGGTAGGGATGGAATTTTCATGAGGATCCCAACCCTCCCCTAGGATCAATTTTTTGGAATAATCTCCTTAAACCTAGAACTCTTATTCAAAGAGAGATTAGATGGAAACTAGGCAATGAGTCTAAAATTTATTTCTAGAGAGATCCTTGGCTATTGGATTCTCCTCTTGTTGATAATCCCAACCTTTCTATTCTTGAACCCTTGACCTTCCAAATCTTTGGATCCAAAGTCTCAAAGGAGAACCCTTTTATAACTTATTTAAGAAAAATATTTACGTTCTAAAATCAATCATTAATTTAATAAATTAATTACTTAACATTAAATTAAATCATAATAGAAATAGATTAAAACTTTATTTGTATTTTATTTAGAAATTCTAAAAAACTTCTAGTCAGTTGATAATTGCAATTAAAATTTGAAATTTCTATTATTATCTTATAAATAGTCAATAAAATCAAACTTCATTTTATCAAAGAGTTTTAACTACTTCTGCTTAGAATGACATCCTTAACAATACTTATAAATTGATGTTACTTATTCAATGAACAAAATTGATTGCAAAGTTTAGTTAAACAAAATAAACTATAAATATCTTTGAAGGATCTAGAGGAAGCTCTTTCTCAGATGGTCAATGATAAGTTTCCTAGACTTGATGGCTTCACCTGTGAGTTCTACAAGTCCCTTTGGGACACTGTCAGGTCTAATCTTCTCAAAGTCTATTAGGAGACCTTCTCCATGGGATATTTGGGTCCTATTATTAATCGAAGGATTATTAAAAGGTTGGTAATCTAAAAATCCTCACCAATTGGAGGCCTATTACTCTCCTCAATGTGTGTTATATGATCATCACCAAAGCCCTGGTCTTATGCATTTGCCATCTCTTCCTCTGTTGGCAATTTTGGGTTTGAGATCCTAGCTTCTTGTCTATGAGTTGTCATTGATGTCAAAAGGAAATGGCATTAATGTTAAGAGGATGTGTTGGCTTCAAAGGTGGAAGATTCCAAGAGAATATTTTTAAGAGAATCCGGAGAGATTCCATTGGATAGGGTTTTTATTAAAACCAAGTTAAATGGTTTTTATTAAAACCAATGGAGGTTCTCTTTATTATTTATTTAATTATTATTTAAAACCCTTCAAGGTTTTAATTAATTAATTATTTAATTAATTAAGGGAGAAATTATTTTTAATTTATTAAAAATACTTAAAGGTTTTTAAACCTTTTTTTATTCTTAATTTATTAAAATTATTTAAGGGTTTTTAAACCCTTTTTGAAAAGACTTTTGATTAATTTCGAAATGGTCTTTATTTTCACCGACGTCAAGGTGTCTTCGAAGAGACTATTTATTCTCCAACTCCTAAGGTTGGAAGGCTAATGAATTCGAAATTCCCCGAATGCAATTTGCGGTGTTTGTGCTCTGTATTCGCTGCGATCGAAGGAAGACTTAGAAGCACGTGCGGTTGAAAAGTCTTCGGGAGTTTTTTTGAGGGTGAAGTGGAGGGAAGTTCACTTGTGAACTTCGTAGCCCGCGTGGGCTAGTGGTAACGAAGGCCGCTGTTGGGCGCTGCATTGGCGGAGGTCACCGTTTCGAGTCTCGCGGGGGTGCTTTGCTAGAGTAACACACGTTTTTATTAAAACGTCTTTATGCCACGAAATTCGGAGTTTCTTGGACAGCGATTTATAAGGTGTGATTAAATTTTATGAGTTTTGGCTTTTGTGATTAGCATTGAATAAAAGCTTAGGAGAAATAAGGGCATATTTCTTTGGATGTATTTTTAAGATTATTCTTTGCTATGCTAAAATTAAAAATGGAGGTATAAGGTGTGAGTCTGTGATTGTTGATTTATTGGCATGTTATGGTGGTTGTGTTTAAAGAAGTGGAGCTAAAAGGTGTAATAAAGGAAGTTTATATTATTGCTCATTTCTTTTTATTCTAACCCTAACTTGGTTGGAAGTTTGAGAGTTGTGTGTGGTGACAGCTTGAAGGTTCAATTATCTTCTACTCCAATAAGGTATGGGCACATTCTTCTTATGAGTATGATTGGTGTATGTTTTCTGAAATAAGGTTGGAGTGAAAAGGTATTCTACTAGGTATCCTTTGGCTAGGTGTAAATCCTATTTTCTGGTTTGTTGAAGACTACTTATGCATTGTTATCCTTAAGGAGAGTTTTTGGTGAATGCATAATTTTTGGTTTGAGATAGTGGAAGCTTTGTGCACTAGGGTTTATATTTGTGAGTCTAGCTACTTGCATTGAGTTGGTGGAACCCTTGGTTGGCTGTTTTGAGTTTGATGGTTGAGTTGCTTCCATAGAGGTTGTTTGATCAAGTTATTGCTTTACTTGATTCATGATATTGGGCTTACTCCATTGAGTTGATTTGAGCAAGTTATTCTTTGCATTTGGTGATATTGTGTTGGTGGTTGTTTTGTTCAAATATCTTTGGAGGGAAAAGGATTTCTACTTGTTTCCTTTTCTTGTGATGATTGGTTGAATGCTTCAAGGTTGATGTTGAGTTGAATGGTGTTGGTTGACTAAACCTTGTTTGATGAGCATTGTTGTTGAAACCCTAATTGATGGTGAAAAGAACATGAGTATCATTGTTATGTGATTCTTTGCATAGTTGGCAATTGTTGGGGTTTCATGTTCTTGAAAGAAAACATTCTATCCTATCCATTTCAGATATTGAGTTGAGTTTTCAGATTTGAGATTGAGATTGAGCTGAGTTGATTTGAGTTGAGTTTTGAGATTGGGATTTGAGTATAGAACATATTGAGTCTCTAACAATTCTCTTTATGCTTCTATGAGTTTGACAAATCACATTGGGTCTCTAACAATTCACTTTGTGATTTCCTACTAAGAAAGTTTTTCTTGGTGAGCTTGCTGAGTTTTTGGACAGGTTTCGGTGGGGACTTGTGAGCAGTTTTTGGACAGGTTTCGATGGGGACTTGTGAGCAGATTTGGACAGGTCCTAGCAGAGGACTTGTGAGCTGAGTTTGATAGTTCTATCAGAGAACTTGAGGACAGAGGTGCATTGGTTCTATGAGAAGAACTTGAGGACAGATTTGGCAAGTCTTTGAGAAGGCTTGTATGCAGAGGATTGATTTGTTCAAGAGTTGGACAGATCTGACAGATAGAGGAAGACTTGTACTAGACCGACTGACTGTGTTTGGTACAGGTTGCTGAGCTGCTGTGGACGTGATCATAGAAGGCAGAGGTCTCTTAGGCTAAGCATTGAGGATAGGAGGTCTTCGGTGGAAAGGAGTTCCACGTGTCTGGCAAGAGGTAGAGGCAGTTGATCTTCCGAGGGATCATTTCCAGAGCAGAGGGGAAGGTATCTCCTTTGAGCAGAGGCTCATAAATTTTGATTGGGGGAAGGTATCTCCTTTGAGCAGAGGCTCATAAATTCTGATTGGGGGAAGGTATCTCCTTTGGGCCGAGGCTCATAAACATTGTAATTGGGAAGGATTCCCAAAGAACTTTGAGATAACTTTTAGAGAAAAGTTTTGTGGACGTAGCCTGACCCATTCGGGTGAACCACGTTAAAATTGGTGTCACTTTGTGGATGATATTGTGCATTGCTTTGATATTGCTTTGGGTATATTTATTTACTATTTTGAAGTATAAAGGAAAAAGTAAAAAGAGGTCTTATACTTGTTCACCCCCCTCTCAGTATAAGCTTGTGTTCTTCAATTGGTATCAGAGCAGGTGCCTTCGAAAAGTTTAACAACTTGAAGGAAAAGCTAGTAAAGAACACAATGGATCATTCAAGTGGCAATGCAACACCTATTCTTGATGGGTCGATTTTGGTCTTTGGAGTGCAAGGATGAAGGTTCATCTAATGGCACTTGGGAATGAGGTTTGGGAAGTGATTGAAGATGAGTACACTATTCCTGAACATGGTCCTAATACTAAAGAAGAAAGGCTCCTACATCACAACAATTCAAAAGCAATGAATGCAATCTCGAAAGGCTTACGTAAAGCAGATCTCACCAAAGTGATTCACTGCAAGACAACTAGTGAAATGTGGAAACACTTGAAGGTGGTTCATACAGGTGATACAAATGTCGGAAAGGCCAAGTTGAGACACTTCAAAGGTATGTTTGAACAACTCAAGATGAATGATGATGAAAATATTAGTGACTACATGCTTCGTATGGATGAGGTTGTTAACTCCATGAAAGACTTAGGTCTTGAGCTTGCTGAAAATGATGTTTGTGATAAGATTTTAAGATCTCTTCCTAATAGATTTAGTGAAAATATTTCTGCTATTGAGGAAGCTAAAGATTTGGATAAGTTGAAAAAGGATGAGCTCCATAGTATACTTGCAAGCATTTGAGTTGAGAACTCAAGTGAAGGTTGATGTCAAGAAAGAGGCGACTTTCAAGGCTACCAAGAATTCCAAGGGTAAACAACTTCAAGATAGTGATGAGTCTTCTAGTGATGAAGAGGCATATTACAACAAGAAAGGCAAGTTCTCTAGAAAGCACAAAAGTATGAAAAATATAAGATGTTTCAATTGTGGAAAGTTTGGTCATTATGCTACTGACTGTATTGTTCCCAAGAATGAAAGTGATGAAGATAAACAGGATTCTAAGAGCAAGGATTCTGAAAAGCACAAGCATCACAGGAAAAACAAAGATGAGCACAACAATCAAGGAAAGAGGTATTCTCACAAGCACAAGAAGAGTTTCTACCTAGACAAAGCAAGTAAGTGTTCTAGTAGTGATAGTGAAAGTTCTTCAAGTGATAATGAAAATGAGATGTTGTTCATATCAAAAAAGAGGAAGAACCGAAACATAGATTCATTATCATGAAATGTCTTAGATGTGGAAATTTTGGTCACCTTGAGGATGATTGCACAAATAATGATTTGGTTTCTAGTATGTATGAGGATGCTTCAGAAAACTATAAGGAAGATGCATGTATGGTTTTTGAAAAGGGTAGCACCTCTAGTGATAAGAAATCTGAAAAAGGCTTTGATGATTCAAAAAGCAAACAAATAGAGGAAGATATAGAGGAAGGTGAAGTAGATCTTGAAGGTGAACTTATTAGTGCTCTTAGTGCTTTGAAAAAGGAAAGAAAGAAGAATGCTAGACTCAAGGATAAGTTAGATGAATGTTGTATGGAGAGAGATGATCTTATAGAAAGTCTTGACTTCTCTATGGCTAAGACACAAGAACTCAAGGATGAGTTAGAGTCTAAGGTTCTTGAGTATAGTGAGTTAGAACAGAAAATGGCTTCTTTGAAAGAGGAAACTAAAGAGTACAAGGATAAGCTTTACAGGTTTCAAGATAGCTCCAAAAAGGTTAAGTCACTCATCAAAGGTCAAAGAAAGACAACAGATAAAACAGGCCTTGGTTTTGTTAAGCCACACAAGGAACAAGTTGGAGAGTCTAGTAAGAGACTCCAAAAGGAAGAGAGTTCTGATGAGGAAAGTATTTCAGAAAAGGAGTCCTTGAATGATAGATGCACATAAATAGAAAATAGAATTCATAATGAGAAGAAGAAGTTTTCAGAACCTAAGAGGTCAATTAAAGGAAAGTTTCAAGGCAGATGTTTTGCTTGTCACAGGTTTGGTCACATGGCTTCACATTGCATGGCTCAAGTGAAGGAGGTAAATGACAGTTTCAGAAGTGCTAGTTACTTTCAAGGGTATTGCTACTCTTGTCAATAGTTTGGGCACAAGGCAGTTTATTGCAAGGCAAATAACAGGAACAAGTTTGGTCGAAACAGGTTTGGCCGTAACAGTTTGGTTAGAACAGGTTTGGTCAAACTGGTGGATTCAAAGATCAGGTTTACCTCAGAGAAACAACATCGTCAAGTGTTTCAAGTGCAACAATGAAGGTCACATAATCAGACAGTGTAGAGCTGAAATTCCAGAATACAGGAACAGGAACAGTGGCATGATCAGGTCCAAGGATCAAGGCATGGACAAGAACAGGGATGAGAACAAGAACAAGAACAGTGACAAGAATAGGAATATGGACAAAGAGTTCAAGAGAAGGCCCGACAAGGAAGTTATAGACGCTGATGATGATCGAGTGCCTAATGGGAGTTTTACTCCCACCCAAGAATTAATCACCTCATCGGGAGGTGGGGGAGGGACTAAGCTAAGAGGCTCATTCTTAGTCCCGAGCCCCAAAGGTGACCCTTTGCCATTGATGACAAAGGGGGAGAGATTTGAGTAAGGGGGAGAGCCTCAAGACAGGGGGAGCTGTTTATGTTGAGTTTCTGTGTTGTTGAGAAGCATGGTTTGCCATCAATGACAAAGGGGGAGATTGTTGGCAATTTTGGGTTTGAGATCCTAGCTTCTTGTCTATGAGTTGTCATTGATGTCAAAAGGAAATGGCATTAATGTTAAGAGGATGTGTTGGCTTCAAAGGTGGAAGATTCCAAGAGAATATTTTTAAGAGAATCCGGAGAGATTCCATTGGATAGGGTTTTTATTAAAACCAAGTTAAATGGTTTTTATTAAAACCAATGGAGGTTCTCTTTATTATTTATTTAATTATTATTTAAAACCCTTCAAGGTTTTAATTAATTAATTATTTAATTAATTAAGGGAGAAATTATTTTTAATTTATTAAAAATACTTAAAGGTTTTTAAACCTTTTTTATTCTTAATTTATTAAAATTATTTAAGGGTTTTTAAACCCTTTTTGAAAAGACTTTTGATTAATTTCGAAATGGTCTTTATTTTCGCCGACGTCAAGGTGTCTTCGAAGAGACTATTTATTCTCCAACTCCTAAGGTTGGAAGGCTAATGAATTCGAAATTCCCCGAATGCAATTTGCGGTGTTTGTGCTCTGTATTCGCTGCGATCGAAGGAAGACTTAGAAGCACGTGCGGTTGAAAAGTCTTCGAGAGTTTTTTTGAGGGTGAAGTGGAGGGAAGTTCACTTGTGAACTTCGTAGCCCGCATGGGCTAGTGGCAGCGAAGGCTGCTGTTGGGCGCTGCATTGGCGGAGGTCACCGTTTCGAGTCTCGCGGGGGTGCTTTGCTAGAGTAACACACGTTTTTATTAAAACGTCTTTATGCCATGAAATTCGGAGTTTCTTGGACAGCGATTTATAAGGTGTGATTAAATTTTATGAGTTTTGGCTTTTGTGATTAGCATTGAATAAAAGCTTAGGAGAAATAAGGGCATATTTCTTTGGATGTATTTTTAAGATTATTCTTTGCTATGCTAAAATTAAAAATGGAGGTATAAGGTGTGAGTCCGTGATTGTTGATTTATTGGCATGTTATGGTGGTTGTGTTTAAAGAAGTGGAGCTAAAAGGTGTAATAAAGGAAGTTTATATTATTGCTCATTTCTTTTTATTCTAACCCTAACTTGGTTGGAAGTTTGAGAGTTGTGTGTGGTGACAGCTTGAAGGTTCAATTATCTTCTACTCCAATAAGGTATGGGCACATTCTTCTTATGAGTATGATTGGTGTATGTTTTCTGAAATAAGGTTGGAGTGAAAAGGTATTCTACTAGGTATCCTTTGGCTAGGTGTAAATCCTATTTTCTGGTTTGTTGAAGACTACTTATGCATTGTTATCCTTAAGGAGAGTTTTTGGTGAATGCATAATTTCTGGTTTGAGATAGTGGAAGCTTTGTGCACTAGGGTTTATATTTGTGAGTCTAGCTACTTGCATTGAGTTGGTGGAACCCTTGGTTGGCTGTTTTGAGTTTGATGGTTGAGTTGCTTCCATAGAGGTTGTTTGATCAAGTTATTGCTTTACTTGATTCATGATATTGGGCTTACTCCATTGAGTTGATTTGAGCAAGTTATTCTTTGCATTTGGTGATATTGTGTTGGTGGTTGTTTTGTTCAAATATCTTTGGAGGGAAAAGGATTTCTACTTGTTTCCTTTTCTTGTGATGATTGGTTGAATGCTTCAAGGTTGATGTTGAGTTGAATGGTGTTGGTTGACTAAACCTTGTTTGATGAGCATTGTTGTTGAAACCCTAATTGATGGTGAAAAGAACATGAGTATCATTGTTATGTGATTCTTTGCATAGTTGGCAATTGTTGGGGTTTCATGTTCTTGAAAGAAAACATTCTATCCTATCCATTTTAGATATTGAGTTGAGTTTTCAGATTTGAGATTGAGATTGAGCTGAGTTGATTTGAGTTGAGTTTTGAGATTGGGATTTGAGTATAGAACATATTGAGTCTCTAACAATTCTCTTTATGCTTCTATGAGTTTGACAAATCACATTGGGTCTCTAACAATTCACTTTGTGATTTCCTACTAAGAAAGTTTTTCTTGGTGAGCTTGTGAGTTTTTGGACAGGTTCCGATGGGGACTTGTGAGCAGTTTTGGACAGGTTTCGGTGGGGACTTGTGAGCAGATTTGGACAGGTCCTAGCAGAGGACTTGTGAGCTGAGTTTGATAGTTCTATCAGAGAACTTGAGGACAGAGGTGCATTGGTTCTATGAGAAGAACCTGAGGATAGATTTGGCAAGTCTTTGAGAAGGCTTGTATGCAGAGGATTGATTTGTTCAAGAGTTGGACAGATCTGACAGACAGAGGAAGACTTGTACTAGACCGATCGACTATGTTTGGTATAGGTTGTTGAGCTGCTGTGGACGTGATCATAGAAGGCAGAGGTCTCTTAGGCTAAGCATTGAGGACAGGAGGTCTTCGGTGGAAAGGAGTTCCACGTGTTGGCAAGAGGTAGAGGCAGTTGATCTTCTGAGGGATCATTTCCAGAGCAGAGGGGAAGGTATCTCCTTTGAGCAGAGGCTCATAAATTTTGATTGGGGGAAGGTATCTCCTTTGAGCAGAGGCTCATAAATTCTGATTGGGGGAAGGTATCTCCTTTGGGCCGAGGCTCATAAACATTGTAATTGGGAAGGATTCCCAAAGAACTTTGAGATAACTTTTAGAGAAAAGTTTTGTGGACGTAGCCCAACCATTCCGGGTGAACCACGTTAAAATTGGTGTCACTTTGTGGATGATATTGTGCATTGCTTTGATATTGCTTTGGGTATATTGCTTTACTGTTTTGAAGTATAAAGGAAAAAGTAAAAAGAGGTCTTATACTGTTCACCCCCCCTCTCAGTATAACCTTGTGTTCTTCATCCTCATTATTGTAAGCCTAGATCAAACTCACTTCATTTAGCATAGGTTCATCCTTGACAATATTATTGTTGTCTAGGAAGGCATGGAGTGGGCTCGCAATTCCAACCAATGATCCTTGTTCATCAAAATCAACTTTGAGAAAGTCTATGACAAGATTGATTGGTTGTTCATTTTGGCCATGCTTAAAGATTTTGATTTTAGGCCCTCATTAGCTTTGTGGAGATGTTGTTCACTAAGGCTTTGGTTGTCTTATCCATTAAAGGACACAAGTCCTTACCCATTGGGATTTTTTGATCCATTAGACTAGGCTACCAATTGGCATTGGCTCTATATGTCCTCTCTGTTGAGGAATTTGAATATTTACTTGCTCACATGTTGCTTACGGTTATATTTGGGGATTTTCTCTCCTCGAAGGTGAGTCTCAATTGATCAATGATTATTTATTTGATGAATATTTCCTCATGCTTATTGAGAAAGAATATGTCATTCAAAATCACATGCCTACTTGGACACTTTTTTTTGGAGTCTGGATCCTCTATTTAATGCAGAAAGACTCAATGTTACAGGTAATATCTCAACCTGATGCCTCATTAGTTTAGTGAATAGCAGTACAAGATCATCCAAGAGGGGAATTTCAAATTTTCTCAAAAGTCCTTGTGGCCACCCATGTTTATTATTCCTATTGCTATATCCCATTCAAAAACTGATATAAGAAGCTTGATAAGATTTTGCGAGACTTTTTATGATCCTCTTCCAATAATGGTTCGAGATTCCATCATGTTGTCTAGGAGTATTGTTGTCTTCCTAGAAGCCATGGCAAGCTTGGCATTCTCAATACCTAGCATCAAGGTTGGCCCTCTATGTTAAGTGGTTCATCAGAGCCCTCATGGACAATTAAGTTTGGAAGGTTCTCATCTAACATTGTATTAGTGAAGGTTCCCCTTTTGGCCATAAGAGATGGAAGGTCATGAGTTTCCCTTCCCTTCTTGTTGCTCTTGTGTCTATCAAAGTGACATGATCATTTGTCATCAAGAGCATTTGGAAAGTTTGGGAGTGTTAAGCCTTGTCTGAGATAGAATGGCCAGAGCTTTTGGCATGGCCTTTCCATAAACTAGATGAACATTTGGTGGTCACATCTCCTCACTTACCAAGGTTCCCCTCTAGCGCAAGTTCCTTAGGTTCACGAGCTTAGATTGTATTACAAAGGTGTGTAGTGCATCACTTATTTATTTTCTCATCCTACCAAAGATTGACTCCCTTAGGACAACTTCAAAATCAAATTTAGGCTCAATCACTCTAACAAGGATACTTTTGAGTCCATCAAGGTGGTTCTTCTTAACTCCATGTTACACAAAACTTTTGTGCTTTCATAGTGGCCATGGTGTAAGGACTGGAAGTGGTATCCAGACACTCCACTATGTAATTACAAGGCTCATTTGGGGTATGAATGGCTCTCTCCTTGCCTCCCCATGATTGATAAACTCAATCAACAGTGGAATGTCTCCTCCCCTTGATATGTTTGGATGCGTAGGTTCTAAATTGCCGAGGCTCATTTCTTGGAGCCCAAACTTTTATATTTTTCTTGGAGTCTTCTCCAGTAAGAGCTTCTTTTTGAGGATCATCTTCATCATTTAGGGATCCTTAGTCCTTCTTACTCTTTCTGTCTTTAGTCTAAAGGTTTTGTCCATCTATTATAGGTCTATGCTCGTGCTTATTTCCTTTGGGAATGGTCTTTTTTCTTTTTTAGACCCTATTCTTGTGCCACGTTTGAATGGAAGCATATCATTTTTGGAGATCCCCCATCCTTGGTGGTTATTTTATTTGAAGTGTGTCACTTGTTTCATATGGTGGCCATGTACAACATATGAAAATCTAGAAACAATTGTATATTTGGGAGGTGTTCTTCCTCTTTACACATCTCTACCTTTGCAAAGTCTATTATTATTTCTTTTATGTATTTTCAGATTGTGGTTCAGGCCAATAAGTTGGCCATAGATCTCACTTATCTTCAAGATCTTATTGATCATTAGGGGAAGGCATCGTGCACAGTAAGTCGGGTTCCTCTTGAGCAAGATACTTCTCAAAGTCAATCTAAGTTCAGGGAGCATTGCATCTCGACCCCAAATTACACTCCCACTCAAGGTCCCCCTCCTTACAAAGTTGGCCCTAGCTACCTACTATTCGTCTCTCTCCTAGCTCTCCAGATCGATGCTTGGGACAAGTTGAGGGCTTCGAATATTATTTCCAACAAGGATCTGATTGCTCACAATTGAGAAGATGTTCTCGACACTTCTTCTTTCGACCAGGGGTTGGGATCGATTGCAAAGCCTCTTTATGTTAATGTTGGGTGGGAGTTGGTCCTAGTGGTGGCTAAACCTGCATAATAATTCTCCATCATTGCAGGGATTCTTTTTGTTGTTACTCTTGTGGTGTGTTCTTAGTCATCATTATCATGATGCAATCATTTAATTTTGTTAGCAAGTTGGTTATATTTGGTCATTGGTTTTGTAAGGTAGTTTTGATTAGTTTTTAGTTGTTTACATGGTTTCTTGCTCTATTTTGACACGTTGGCCATGTGGCATGTTTAACCGCCTCCTTTCTTTTGTTTGTAAAAATATATTTTATTAAATCTTAATATAATATCTTTTTACATTAAAAACAAAATCAACTATTATTCAACAAATAAAAAAATTAAATTAAATTAATACCCATAATTACTATAATTTAAATTTGAATGATGAACTTTGATCATAGAATTTTAGTTACTTATAATGACATCCTTAATTACACTTATAAATTAATAACAATTGTGAACAAAATCAATCATAAAATTTAGTTAAATAAAATGCGGCATGGACGAGTGTATGAGGGGGTGGGTATGTGGTGGCTTTGTGTTAAATTTTCTATTGATAAGTATAGCTCTCGGCTTTACGAGGGGTCATGGTTAGGAGGATACTGCTCAGTCCTATGCATTCGTCATAGAGGTTTCTCAAAGAAAAAAAAGTAGTTAAATAAAAAAAATATATTAATAATCAAAATAATTTTTTTTATTATTCATAGGAGAGTTGGTTACAACCACACTATTTTTTATAGTAACTTTCAAGCGTAGGATTCAAACCATAGGGGTTGCTCCCAGCAAACCTATTCACATAGGGTTCAAACCATAGGGTTGTTCCCACAAACCTATTCTACCTGGTTGTTGTTGACCTGCATTGAGGGGACCACTCACAGCTTGGGATTAGTACCGTTGTGGGTCTTCAGATAAGACTCTTTACCTTTACAAACAAGCTGTATCCAAAATTTTGATAACTTAAATATTAAATTTATAATAATCATTTTAAATAAATCTAAATATATTAAATCTAAGATATAAATGTATATATCAAATCCAGCGCCTCTCCACCGGAATCGTTGGTGAAAATATTTAAGACATTCTTAAAATAAAGTGCCTCGTTTTTCCAACCATATTTAGAGTGATGATATACATACAACTATACAAAGTCATTAAAGTTTGATTCTAGGGTAGGGGCGGCAGTCAAATTCTAGTCATGGTCCGAACGGCTCCGAATTAATCTCGGTCCACTGAGGAATTGCCGTACCCTGTACTTAGTCTTCAAACGTTGCCTTGCATACCTCAACCATGTGGCCACCCTCAACATTTCTCATAATTTCTTGTTTGTGGTCGGTTCCGTGATCGTGAACTGTCAAAATTCAATTAAAACCGAAAAAAATGCAGTGAAACAGAGGTACGAGCAAGCTTAGTAGACCTGCGCCTATATAATTCTCCAGCTCTCGACACATTTCTCCGTGAAAGCTCTCATTCATATCTCTTTCTCCATTACATTATGCACACTGTTGCCACTTTCCTTGAAAGTGTGTAAGTTTCTTTAATCAAATATAACAACATTCCTCATTACTCCCCTTTTACAATACGTTTTAAAGGCAATTAAAATTATATGTTAATGAAAATCTTGCTCCATACCCGTCGGCTTATATATCAGTTAATATATGCACCTGATTTTGGTCAGCGACTACTCTTTTGAACACCTTTAATTCAGACCGACAAGTAAGTAAATAAGAAAACTAAGTTTGCTTGTCAGGACAAGTACGGAGTGACAATTGGGCACACTCATCTTCCGACCAAAACAGTAATTCTTTGTACAATTAGAACCAATGATATAAGAGAAATAGGATTTGTAAGATTTGTAACAGAAGGTTTGTTAGATAATAAATATCATACGAGGGTTGTTTCATTTATGAGAGTTTTGTGAATTTTAGGTAGTTGTTTTATTTTTATTTTTATTTTTATTTTTATTTTTAAATACTTTCAATTAATATTTATAATAATATTAATTATAGGTTTTAAATATTTTGTATTTATTATACATTTATTTTTAAATATTATTAACTAGCATTTATCATAAAATTAATAGGAAGTTTTAAATAGCTCAGGTTTATTATGCATTTATTTTATTTTTGTGTAAGTGGTAAAAATTAGTGTTTACAATTTTTTTTAAAGATATTTCTTTATTTTATCAATCAAGGATTTTTTATTCACTTTATAATAACTTAATTTAAATTTCTTCTTTTAACTTTATATAGGATGAATTTGATGACCATAACTTTGAAATAATTGTTATTATTATATGAAAGAAGAAAAGAGGATTTCTTTCACCATCCCTCCAAGCAACATACATACAACTAACCTCAAGTTTCCCTTAGATGTCCAAATTAATATTTATATTAACCTTGAGGTCATTTGAGCATTTTAGAAAGCTTGACATTTAGAAGTTACTAATTATTTTAAAAATAAAAAATATATATTTTCATAAAATATTTTTATATTGTAATAATAAATTTTACAAAAGCTTTTCATTTAGAAGTACTAACTCTTTTTAAATTTTACATATTCTTTAAAAAACATATTTTATTATTTAATTATTAAAATACAAAAGCAAAAGATTTTTAATTTTAATATAATTATTTTTACAATATTTATAAAATTTAAAGCTGAAAAGATAATGAATTATTTTTAATTTAAAATATGTTTATTACATTAATATATATTTAATGTTAGTTCACCTTTTTCTAATACCATATTTAAATATAAATTTTAAAATATTTAAATTAATGTCTCTTGATTTATATTAACTTCATTAAATATTATTAATATATATAAAAACATTTACATCAAAACTTATCAATTTATTATTATTTTTCTCCATTTACTTCATTCCTTTTTTATATGGGAGGATTTGATGTTAGTTAGATAATATAATATATATATCCTTGAACTTTTATAGATATTATTCTAAATGTATTAATCATTATTTTAGAAGCCTTTGTCTCCTAATTCTTTTTATCATTGATAGTTTTTTTGTTAATACCAATGTGGATGATAAAAACTATAAGGTTTTACTTCGTGTAAGGGTGGGTACAAAATATTTGATCTAAACCAATAAATTTGGTGTATATGGATGCAAAGCTATGGTGTTTGCATGAAAACCTCTTCTAACTATTACCCCAAGGAAATGGCCTGGTAAAGTTTTCAACTAAAAATTTATTGAGGATTTTAAAGAGAATAGATGATAGCTAAAACTTGTCGTATCGTCATGTTCGCCAAGCACTATGGACAGAGAGGACAGCCCTGAAGAAGGGTATTATCTTAGTTATATCCTTAATTACACTTATAAATTAATAACAATTGTTTAGTAAAGGAAGAGGTATTAAAGTGGAAGGAAATTCCAACATACAAATATATCATTAGAAATAAATAGCTTGTATTGGAACACAACATCACATAAACGCCGTAAAAAGTAAGAGGACCAACTACCTTTGAATAAAATTAATCATAAATTTTAATTAAATAAAATAAAAAACTATAAATAAACAAAATAAAATCAATGACTAATTTAAAAATGAAATTCGTAATAATTATTTTAAATAAATTTAAATATATTAAATCTAAGATATAAATGTATATAGCGCCTTTCCACCGAAATGGTTGGTGAAAATATTTAAAACATTCTTAAAATAAAGCTCCCTTATTTACTGTGATGATATACATACAACTATAATAAGTCATTAAAGTTTGATTCTAGGGTAGGGGCGGCAGTCAAATTCTAGTCATGGTCGGAACGGCACCGAATTAATTTCGGTCGGAATTGCCTGTAGTTAGTCTTCAAACATTGCCTTGCTTATCTTAAGATTATACTAAGCCTATATAATTCTCCAGCTCTCGACACATTTCTTATACTAAGCCTATATAATTCTCCAGCTCTCGACACATTTCTCCGTCAGAACACTCACTCAATCTCGTTCTCCTCCTACAAAAATTATTCTTCTTGAAGCGTCGATCATAGATACAAACCGAGATCGCGCCTTATAGAAGAATATTATCGAAGAAGAGAGAGATGACAATGTTGGTGACTCTCTTGTGTGTGTTTTTCGTTGGATTCAAGCAGAGCTGCGAAACCAGACTTCTGGAAAATCACATTTTGATGGGTCCAGAAAACCCGTCCACCTTCGATCCAGAGCTCAGTTCTGTGATAACGGCTGCGGGCTGTGCCGTTTCCAAGGATCTGGCAGAGGAAAACGCACCACCGTGCAACGAAGACGTTACCAAGAGCTCTGCTGAGAATGCCACAAACGAGAACAACATGTTGAATTTTAAATTTAAGGTGAATCGAACCGGGGCCGATGAGAAGAAAGAATCACCTCAGATTGATGAGGTGGTGTACAATGTTCTTCCCAAAGGGAAATCCGCGCCTTCTGTACCGAGTCCAAGAGGGAATGATAAAGTGAACGGGCAGCGGCTCTCTGCGTCGCCTCACAGCCCCACCGTCGGTCACATGAAGATCTCTAATAGTGCTGAGTCGCGTCAAAGTGGCGGAGTGGTGGATTACATGCAGAAGGAAAAGGGCGTTGACAAGAAAAGAATCCTCAGGTCTAGACAAAGACGGTCTACTCCAAGCGAAGGAGGCGGTCATTAGAAAATCACGCAACACCTTCCAACATTACTAGTAAAAGTGAAGAATTGTGGATTCCATCCTTCATGCATTTGTTGATAATTAGGATTTATTTATTTAGTGCTGTGTCTTGTTTGTGCAGTACTTACTCTGAATTTCTATCTTGAGGTTTATCCTAATTCATGGACTGCTAGTCTTGTGGCACACCAATACCGTGGGCAACTGAGGACTATTTGATGTCAGATATTCTTTCTCCTTGTTTATTCTGCTGCAGAGAGTCATGGAGAGACGAGTCTCCCATCCCTAAGAATGCTCTTTTGTGCGAACGGGCTCAAGGGCGCCAGACTCGCCCATAGAGATTGAGAACAAGTCTTTTAATTTTTATTGGTTCCTGTCACAATAATAGGGTGACTCATGTCTATGATTACCATTAAATTATATTCTTTCCAGCATATCTTGTGTGTGTGTTTTTTTTTTCCACAGTAAATTGAAATGAAATCAAGTCAGTGAGAGGCTTCATTGCTTTTCCCTCCCCAGGTTATTTGTAGGAACTTGAAGCAGCTCATCTCGAGCCGAATGCTATTTAGATTATGGGAATCAGTCCCTTGTGGAAGTAGTTCTCTCTGTCAATTGGAAGCATGGAAATGGGATTGGAAGTAGTTCTCTCTTGTTTTTATATCACTGGTTTTAATTGTTTGGTATTTTTAGGAAGATAAAGTGTGCCGAACTGTCACACCGTACTTATCTTGCACAAGTACGGAGTGACAAGCAAATTACTTTTTCATTTACTTAGTTTCGGTCTAAAGGTGTTCAAGAGCGGAGTAGCTGACCGAACATAGGTACATATATTAACTTATATTTTAGCTGATGGGTATGGAGCAGACATTGAACTAAATTCCAATCATAGATTTACATTATCACAAATAATTTTATTAATAAATAATTTTAATATTTTTTAAAGTGTATTATAAAAGGGAGTAATGAAGAATGCTGTTATATTTGATTAAAGAAATTTAGACACTTTTAAGCGAAGTGCCAACGGTATGTACTATGCAAAGAATTGAAATGTTCTTTTCATTTATTTATCTATTTATTTTTTCTTTCTCCGACTTCTTTCTCTTTTCCTGTCATGTGTCCAATCAACTAACAAACCACAAAATGAAGAATGCTGTTATATTTGATTAAAGAAATTTAGACACTTTTAAGCCGAGTGCCAACGGTATGTACTATGCAAAGAATTGAAATGTTCTTTTCATTTATTTATCTATTTATTTTTTCTTTCTCCGACTTCTTTCTCTTTTCCTGTCATGTGTCCAATCAACTAACAATCCACAAAATTTAATTTTGCCTATGGCAGAAATTGAGTGCAACTTGGTCCCATGTTAATGTCATTCGTTGGATAAAGATATATTTAGTAAATAATATGTTTTAGAAAGGGTTATCTTATAAAAGGTTGGTTGATAATAAATAATATTTTTTCTAATGAGGGTTGTTTTATATAAAATAAAAAGAATTGTTTTATATAATATGTTATGTGAACTTTAAAAACTGTTTTATTTTTACTTTTATTTTTTTAATATTTTTAATTAATATTTAGGATAATATCAATAATAAGTTTTAAATATCTTATATTTATTATATATTTATTTTTTATTTTTACTTTTAAATACTATTGACTAGCATCTATTATAAAATCAGAAGAAAGTTTTAAATATCTCATGACTTCATTTTATTATTATTTGTTAATTATTTCATTCATTTTGATGTGAAATCTCTTTTGTTAACTAGTAAACTATTTTATTTCCTTCCCTCTTAAGGTGGTAAGAATGAGTGTTTATAAATTTTTCTTAGAAGATATTTCTTTATCTTTATCAATCAAGATTTTTTTATTCACTTCATAATAATAACACGATCTATATTCCTTCTTCTAACTTCATATTATAGGATGAATTTGATGACTATACTTTGAAATAATTGTTATTATGATATCAAAGAAGTGGGTTAAGAAAAAAAAAAGATTTCCTTGAGCATCCCTTCAAGCAACATACATACACCTAACCCGAAGTTTCCCCTAGATGTCCAAATTAATATTTACAAGGTGGTTTGAGCATTTTAAAAGGCTTGACATTTAGAACTTACTAATTATTTTAAAAATTAGAAATATATATTTTCATAAAATATTTTTATATTTTAATAATACATTTTACAAAACTTGCCATTTAGAAGTACTAACTCTCTTTAAATTTTACATATATATTTAAAAATATATTTTCTATTATTTAAATATTTAAAATACACAAAAACAAAGGAAATTAATTTTAAGTAATATAACTATTTTTACAATATTTATAAAATTTAAAGCTCAAAAGATAATGAATTATTTTTAATTTAAAAATATTTATTACATTAATATATATTTAATGTTAGTTTACCCTTTTTTAATACCATATTCAAATATGAATTTTAAAATATTTAAATTAATGTCTCTTGATTTCCATTAAATTCATTAAATATCATCAACACATATAAAAGCATTTACATCAAGATTTATCAATTTATTATTACTTATCAAATTTATTATTATTTTTCTCCATTTATTTCATTTGAGGATTTGATGTTTTATATATATATATATATATATATATATATATATATATATATATATATATATATATATATTCTTAATATATTTTTTCTAATTGTATTAATAGATTTTGTTTTTTACTATGACTTTATCCATGTTTTATCATTTATCATTATTACATATTTTTTAATAAAGTTTTTTTCCTAAAACAAATGTTTATTAAAAAAAAATATGAAATTACATTCTTCATATGCCTCTTTGGGATTTCTTCAAAAATTCAATAGTGACCTAAAAGTCAGGTCATTTATACATCATAATTAGCTATCTCTATTGTGCTAAATTCTATCCTTAGACATCTTCCCAATCTGTCAACCAATATCCTTTAAATCACTAACATACTTTTTCTAAATGTATTAATCATTATTATAGAATCTTTTTTTTACTATAACTTTATCCATGTTTTATCATTTATGATTATTAAATATTTTAAATAGGCTAAAATTCTTTATCATTAGTTTTTTTTTGTTAATGCAAATGTGGATGATAAAAAGTATAATTAAATACTAAGGTTTTACTTGGTGTAAGAGTGGGTGCAAAATAGTGTAAACCATTAAATTTGGTGTATATGGGTGCAAAGCTATAGGGTGTACATGGTGCGAGGATATAGGGTATGCTCTAATGAATGTTGAAAGCATCTATATATTCTCCAAACAATTTCATGTATTATTGGTGCACTGGTGAATAAAAGGTATATCATTATTATAATTGGTAAAGGTACATGTCCTAAGCATGAGCCTAGGGTATGCACACCTGAACAACATTGTTAATTATTATTACTATGACACTTCAAAATGATTTTTATAGTTTTTTTACTAGTTAATAAAAGAGTTTGAAATCCTTAATTTCATTTTAATTTTTTTTTACATTTATTATATTTACATTCAATGGATGTAACGGACAATTTTATATGTTATTATAAAAGTTAAAATCCAATCATGATATGTTAAATACATAGTTTGTATTTCAATTACAATGAAAATTTTGTTTCATTAAAATATTATGTATAAGGATTTAAGAGTGATTTATAATTTATTATCTAATTGTGACTTTAATAACCAAAATAATGTATATATCTACAAGTTAAACTAGAATCCAATTGATATGTATTATATATATTTTATTAAAATATACCTTTAAGTAAAAAAAATGTCCTATCATGATAGAGAGAATTGCATCATAAAAATGAATAAAAATAGAAAAGAAAGAATATAAATCTTGGACAAAAGCTAGACATAAAAACAAGGCAAGAATATAATTGGTCAAAGGAAGTAGGTCATATGCTAAATCAAAATGTTCTATAAATGTGAAACATATGCACATTCAACAAGAACATAAGTGTTGCACCAAAACTAAACACATAACCAAGAAAACAATTGTATATTTAGTATTTTGTATAATTGTCTTAAAAAGCATAGCAAAAAAGGATAAACATCTAAATATCAAGCCAAAGATAAACATGTCCATTTAAAAGTCCTAAACGCTATTAACATTAGACTATTAAATCCCAAAATCATGTCTTATAATAAAATAAGATACTTAAATGAGGTAAACACCTACAAATTGGATCAAAGTAATTAGGTGTTAGATTAGAGCATGACGACTAAAATATTGCTATGAAATAGTTTCTAAGATTACTTCTCTATTAAATTTAAGCAAACACTAAATATGTTTCTTGTAGTAAATTCTTTACTACACCTGTTTTGTGGTAGACCCCTACCAAAAACCCAATACTAGAAGAGAGGCTAAAATAAAGCAAACTACTACCAAACCAACCAGAATTCATAGGGGAGGTGATAAGCAGGATACAACACCAAAATTCAGTTATTGGAAGCAAAGACCAGTCAGTTGAAAGAACACCATATGGAGCTACCAGGGCACATTTTCCAAAGGTAAGGTTCATTAATGTCATGCCCAATAATGAATTGTTTCTCTAGTCAACATTTACATCGAATGAACCTAGGCTAACCTCATATTTTACAACATTGTACATTGTTGTAACCACTAATGAATGTATGAGTTTCCCCCCACCATTTGGGAGTAAATTTTAAATTTTGATTTTTGATGTAAGCATTATAAATAGCCATGTTTTAGCCCAGGAGAGGATTTTGAATTATTATCATGACTAGTATTTGACCTTAGCAATTTCTCATCCTTTTTTCAATTTGTATTTAAGTTTGGAATCAAGCCTTGGGTCATAGTATGTATAGGTCATTGAGCCTCTTCCAATTGTATATGAATGTAACGAGATTTAACATGAACACAAAATTTTGGACTAATCCAACATATATGTCCTGGTTTGAGTATTTTTATATCTTTCTATGGGAGTTTGTAACTACTTTAGTATTTTTGTTCTAGCTTTCACGTGGGATTATTTGATTTGTAGGCTTATGAAATTGAAATCGTGTTCAATTTAATGTTGTTATTTTTGACTCATGTGTTCATTTATCTCACTAAAGTGTAGAATGAGAACCACAATCTTTGGAGCATCACAACCTATAGGTTAGGATAGATAGGCTAGATAGATTTTATTGCTTTTCTATTGTTTTTATTTTAGTTAATTATTGCTTTTCTCTCTCTTTATTTTCTATGGAAAACACCTAATAAGTAGCCTAAATTAGTAGGAGGAGTGTCATAAATTACACTAAGACAAGGAATCAACCTTGGTAAAAAATCTCGGAGGTCGTCCGAAGGAGTCGTGTCCCATACTCTACAATATTCCTTGGATTGGAAGCTGAAGTGAGGCATAAGTGTCATGACCCTCCTAGATGGACTTTTAAAATGAAGAAATAATGTATTTAAGAGTGATGCTTCAATACTTATTTTTTATGCAATAAAGCAATTATGCAATATTACTAGATAATGAAGGATATATTGCTACTAACAAATTACTAGAATTAGGTGCACTCGTAAGTGGAAGAAGTTGAGTCCTCGACCGAAGACGAGGGTACTTGAGGTTGGGGGAAATTATGATATGACAACTCGAAGGTAACAAGGATAGATATCTTCATATAGGTATGCATTCGGTTAGGGATAATCATCAATAAATAGCCACTTTGAGCTCCAGACTGATGGCCTAGTAGCTATTGTAAGTTCTTGAGGCAGAGACAGGTGACTAAATTGATGGAAAAATATCCCTCTTTGTTTGTGCTCACATTTATTTATATTTTACTTTAGCACTTTACCTTAGTAATGGAAAAAATGAAAAAAATGGATTGTCTTCATAACTTCTTGGTAAATTTATTTTGGGAAATAAATAGATTTATTCTTAAATAAAATAATGTCTTAGATAGTCATTCATTTGAATAAAATGGTAAATTTATTTTGGGAAATAAATAGATTTATTCTTAAATAAAAGAATGTCTTATATAGTCATTCCTTTAAGTAAATGATGAATTTAATTAAAGGATAAATAGATTTATTCTTGTATAAGAAAGAATACCTTATTTGGGTGACTCTTCATTTGAATAAATGGTAAGATTTACATTAAATGAATTGGACATATTCTTAAATAGAAGATAAAAAAAGAGAGGTAATGAAATTTATTTTGCTTACCTCGAGGATGGGTGGGTCAATCGGAGTAAAGCCTATCTAGAAAGAAAGTATAGCTCCATTAACGCAAGAATAACCCCCATTAGAAGCGATGGGATGGTTCCCTCTACGTAAAGGAAAAGACTTCAATGCGAAACATGGTGGAAATGCAGGGAAGGGATGTCTCCTTTACCACCTAACGAAAGTGTGCAAGAGTAATAGCAGTGGTTGGCAGACGAAAGTCGAGGAGAAATGGGAGTGAAGGAAAGGAAAAGGAAGGAGGAGAGGCCAGAAAGACGAAGGATGAAGTAGAGAAAGGGAGGTGAAGGAGCAAGAAGGCAGAGGTTGCTAACTTTGTCGGATGACCCTCAGAGCCCAAAAGAGCAGGTGACAGGTTGGTACTCGAAGCTCGTCATTATTTTTAAGATTATTTTTGAGTTTTGTTGTAAGCCGCAAAGCTCGTTAATGTTGTCAAGATTTGTTAAGCTCTATAGCGATCGAGCAAAGCTCATCGCTGTCATGAAACTTTGTTAAGCTTTGTAGCGGTTAAGAAAAGCTCATCACTATTGTTGAGCTTTGTTAAGCTCTGTAGCAACCGCGCAAAGCTTGTAGCTATCATCAAGCTTTGTTAAGCTCTACAATGATCGAGCAAAGCTCATCATTGTTGTTAAGCTTTGTTGTAAGTCTTGTAGTGGTCGAGCGAAGCTCATCACTCTCATCGAGATTTATTAAGCTCTGTAGCAACCGAGCGAAGCTCGTCACTAGTATTAAGATTTGTTAAGTTCTGTAGCAACTAAGAAAAGCTCATCAATGTCATCGAGATTTGTTAAGCTCTATAGTTTTTGAGTGAAGCTCATCGCTATCATTGAGCTTTGTTAAGATCTGTAGCGGTCGAGCGAAGCTCATCACTATCATAGAGATTTTTTAAGCTTTGTAACGATCGATCGAAGTCATATCATGTTATAGCTAGGTTGTAGTGGCTGAGCAAATCTCGTGCCATGCTAAAGTTAGGAAATATTTTGGTCTTAGTCGAGTGTAGCTCATTATCGAGTGTAGCTCGTTGTTGCGCACCCAAATTTGGAGGTTGTACACTTAGTATATTAGAAGCACTATCTTAAGACCATAGGGTGGTGGGTAAAAATTTCCTCACAGGCTCTAGTCGAGTAGGAAGCTCGTCTTAGGAGAAGGTTCCCTTGGTGGTAGACTTCTAATTTAATTTATATTATGCATGTTCATTTTGTAAAATGAGGGTATGGGACCTTGCTTTATAAAATAGTATGGAAATTAATGTATTTATGTTTCATTTTGTGAAATGAGGGTATGGGACCTTGCTTTATGAAATGGAATGGAAAATATATTATGTTATGGTTCATTTTGTGAAATGAGGGTATGGGACCTTGCTTTATGAAATGAAATGGAATGAATTTTATGGAAATTAATGTATTTATATTTTATTTTGTGAAATGAGGGTATGGGACCTTGCTTTATGAAATGGAATGGGAAATATATTATGTTATGGTTCATTTTGTGAAATGAGGGTATGGGACCTTGCTTTATGAAATTAAATGGAATGGATTTTATGGAAAATAATGTATTTATGTTTTATTTTGTGAAATGAGGGTATGGGACCTTGCTTTATGAAATGGAATGGGAAATATATTATGTTATGGTTCATTTTGTGAAATGAGGGTATGAGACATTGCTTTATGAAATGAAATGGAATGGATTTTATGGAAAGTAATGTATTTATGTTTCATTTTGTGAAATGAGGGTATGGGACCTTGCCTTATGAAATGAGGAGAAATGTTTGTGATACAAACTAAAATATGGTTTCTTGATTTAAATAAGAAGAAAGAACCTAGTGCTTTAAACAATCAAGGGTATGGGATTTTAATTGTTAAATGAGAGTTAGATAATTTAAAGCATAATGTGGGATGCATGGTAGGATGCCTCTCATAAGTGGGTGAGAGGGGTCATAGAGAGGGAAGCTCTATAATAATATCTATGCATTAGAAAATTGAATTGCTTGGGTTAATTGTATAGTTGCAATTTTGCAAACAAAATGAGTAAATGCATTAGAAGCATGTCTATCTAGATCCATGAGTGTCCTGATCCCGTACTATCCTCACTTGATCGATGGAAGAGCGAGAGGACCAAAGTTAGAATATGGACTACTTTGTAAATTTGCTTTCTACCTTACTTCTTGCTTGATCATGCAATAGAATAGATTTACGGGGAGATTTACCCAATGGATTAAATGAGTATTGTTTAATATTATATTTTGTTTCCCTATTCTAATTGTAATGTTATTTAATTGATATCACATGGTTCTTTTCTATGAATGTTCATGCTTGTTTAAATTGCTTTTTCTATTAGATTTGGTATCTAGATTCCTCCTTGGTGTTCTTATGTGTTTTAAAAAAAAACTAAAAATATAAAAAAAGAGAGTTGTAAGTTCTAGGTGAACTTATAGGATGACCTAAGGGCTTAAGACCCCTTTAGGGAGATGGGTTATCTAGGTTTAGAATTTTTTACCAAGAGTTAAGATAGCTTGTCAGAGGACGATATTGATAGCTTAACTCACAATATATGTAGCATACCCACACATAATGGTTTGTGTGTGGTATGGAGATGCGTGTATACCTTCCAATGATTGAGGGTGGTAAGTCTAGCTCATCAAGAATGGTGATATGGATGGACTTACGTGCATGACATGAGATAGGCCTACGTAGAATGAACTTGCGTGAGGGGAATATCATGTGGTATGGTTCTTGAGAAAATTAGGGGATGTCAAACATTAGGTTGGTCTAAGGGTGGATAGGGATTTATGAATCCTTCTCCTTGATAAAAAAAAAAAAAAAAATTATATGAATTTTTTTCTGTGTCTTTCTATTGTGTGTTTTTCTTGTTTTTGTATTCGTGGGATGTTACAATAAGCACTAGACACACCCAAAAAAATTAATTCTAGGTAGTCACAACACCCTAGGCATAGGGATCATTCTCAACCCCCAACAGTTTAAACATGCATGCCTAATGGGATCCAAGTTACCAAAATCTATCCCTTGAGCAAAAGCTATATTGAGGTTTCAATGAAGCCATTAATCCCTACTTATTGAAACTCTATAAAATTTCACATGATGACTCCATTGTAAAGAAATGAACCATAAAAGTCACCTATCAAGGAATAAGATGAGGTTACGGTGGGAGCCTCTACCTAGTTAGTAGTAAGTGTTTACCACCTAGAAACTCCATTGGATGTAAAATGAAGAGAGCTCCTAGACAAGGAAGGAGAAAGTAGGCCTACTAAGATCAAGTGCAAGAGTAAATTATCAATTTATTTTGACCCCTCACAACTTTGGTGATAGGTAAATAAATTGATAGTAGAACATAATTGCTCCTCTTAATCGGAACCAAAGGAGGCTTCCATCGTGGATTATGGGGGTCCTTTACAACCACAAGTAGCACTAGCCATCTATAATGAGGTCCTAACCTTCACTTTAAAATCCTTATCATATTTAACCAGAGAGGACACAATGACCCCAACCAAGCATCTCTAACACAAAGTCAATATGTATGCTCTCTATAGCATTGGAGAATAGAATGTTACACCTATACTTTTTATGGTCTCTTTCAAAGAAACATTAACAGAGTGGTATATCTCCCTCACACCCCACTCTATCACTAACTAGGACCAACTTGCAAACCTTATCATGGATAGGTTTGAAGAAAATTTGAACGAAGTATCATTGTTAGAACAACTAATAACCATCAAAAGGGCCCATATGGAAGCCATGGATGCCTTCAATGCTATATTCCAAAAGTCTTGGTATAGGATCCCAGAGGAGATATAGACCATCCTAGGTATGGATTTTATCTACTATATAAAGGCAATCTATTTTGCAATAGACATGATGGTGAAAATGAGAGGAATCAATTCATTACCAGTATCATACGCGATATTCAATAAAACTAAAAGAGATCTCATTCAAATTGGAAGGCTATCCCTTAGACCACCTATGCCTCTCTTCCTTGATGTCCAGTCACCATATTACATTGATACTCCTTCGTGATAGCCAAATGAGTACGCTTTCTAACATGCAGCACCTGTTTGCCAAAATACCGCATGAAAAAGGCAGTACAGACAATTGCCTCATTGCACCAAGAAATCCAACTAACAAAATGAGGAAGTCAAGGTAATAAATTGATCCCAAATAATCACAATATTATTATTGATGACGAAGAAGGAAAACAATAATTGCCCTAACATCATAACTCGATCAAGGAGCTTATAGACTCTATCATTACCAACATGAAAATTGGACCACATGAACCAAGGTAGAGGTGTGCATTTACATTAGCAAAAAAGGGGATAAAGAAGACCCCATTTGTGCTTAAGAAAAAACCATATCTCGTGCTCACCGATGCACCAACGCATTGGGAGATGACCAACTTTATCTTTAGCATGCTCAACCATATTAAATTTACCACAAATACGTCAATACACCATTGGCAAGTGATCAACCATGTACCACCAAGGGGTAGAACGACTGGGCCCATCATTAGGTGTAAAAATGATGGATATGCCTAGGGTGTTCCCATTAATATTCAATAGAATCTAGATCACATGATGAGAGGGTTCCTCTCCAAACCCTAGCAAACAATCCTCAAATTTGGAGGAGATTGAGATAGAAGCACGACCTTGACCATCTTCATGGTGAGTGGTGAAGTGCACAAATGATCTTGCAATATAACTCAAAGAAATATCTAACAAAAAACCAAAGATTTTAATTTCTTGTAAGCAAATAATATCAACATGGCCAATACTTTGTAGAGCATATTTAACAAAAAAAATTCTTGAGGACTCTATAAGTCCCCAAATATTCCACGAAATAAAATTCATGGAGGAAGAATATCCAAGGAGCCATCTCCCAAAGGACTACCTACATTCTTAGACAACATTGAAAAAACTATTAAACAGTGAGGTCTGAGAAGGGTGAAGTAGATCACAAGTAGTCGAAGGACGATGCTTCGCCTCTTGACCTTCCCTTGGTGATGATGAGCCATCCTAAGATGGACTGCGCGAATTCTTGGAGAGTGGAGGTATTGTCTATGATTTTCCTTCCTTTGAGGCAGATTTACACTTTGGAGGTTTCTTAGTAAGAGGAGCCTAAGGAGTCAAGATAGGATGCACAAGAATAATAAGAGGTTGAGATGTCAGCTGTATAGTACTATCTCCACTAGAAAATATTGATTTAGGGTTTGCTGCCCCCCTCTTGGTAGGTTCAGGTGTAGCAAGAGGAGCAGGGGAAACCACCAGAGGTTTCCGAGAAATCAGTGAACAGTTCTTGATACGATGAGAAGTAGATTGACACCAAAACTAAGTATTAGGTAAGTTAAAGTAAATAATTTTTTTGCATAAAATGCTTTGTACCAACTTGAATATCCACAAATTATTTGAGATCCTGTGCGAGGTCAATCTCAACACAGATTCTCTTATTGGGTCATGCCAAGAAAAAACATTATAATTTTTTTGCATAAAATGCTTTGTACCAACTTGAATATCCACAAATTATTTGAGATCCTGTGCGAGGTCAATCTCAACACAGATTCTCTTATTGGGTCATGCCAAGAAAAAACATTCTTCTTCTTGACAAATCACTCGACCAATGGGTTTGATAATATCAACAATAAATACCCATAAAGGCAATGGAAGACCAAGGAGTTCAAGCCAAACTAGGACTTTCAAGGCAACTTGTTTCAAAACTCGAAAAGGAGTCCAAGGAGAAAGGACCATCAAAGTATTGCGAACAAACCAACAACTAGACTTAGCAACCACAATTTGCACTTGTGAGGGTTCTTTAAAGGAAAGCAAAAAAAACCTTTGGTAAGATTGTGAATACCCACAACCACAATACCATAAGCTTCCCAGTGAATTTTTAAGCTAGTTCTAAAGAAATTTTTGCGACGAGATTCAACTAACAAAATAGGCAATAAAACATTGATTCTCCTACCATTTTACAACCGGAGAAATAACATCAAGAAAGAGTACATCTATAGAAAACTCGTTACCTCATCCATTACTTTTGAAACAAACTTTTAAGCTCACTTCAATACCATAAAAACCACTTTCCGGAACAACCATTACATTTGTGGATGGTAAAACTATAAAAAAAAAAATCCAAATTTAAATATATGAAATCTAAGATATAAATGTACATATTAAATCGAGCGCCTTTCCACAAGACTGGTTGGTGAAAATATTTAAAACATTTGTAAAATAAAACTGCCTCCTTTTTTCTACCATATTTCCACCATATTTTTATACGAAGTCATTAAATTTTTATTCTAGGGTAGGGGCGGCAGTCATTTTCTAGTCATGGTCCGAACGGCTCCGAATTAATCTCGGTCCAATGAGGAATTGGCACGGCCTTGCTGTACACTCCACGTTGGTCTCGTTAGTCTTCAAACCTTGCCTTGTACACCTCAACTATGTGGCCACCCTCAACATTCTCTTAATTTCGTGAACTGTCAAAATTTAATTAAAACCGAAAAAACTGCAGTGAAACAGAGGTACGAACAAGCATAGTAGACCTGTGGCCACGCTCAACATTCTATTAATTTCTTGTTTATGGTGGGTTCCGTGATCGTGAACTGTCAAAATTCAATTAAAACCGAAAAAACTGCAGTGAAACAAAGGTACGAACAAGCATAGTAGACCTCCGCTTATCTTAAGATCATACTAAGGCTATATAATTCTCCAGCTCTCGACATATTTCTCCGCCAAAGCTCTCACTCAATCTCATTCTCCTTCTACAAAAATAATCCTTCTTGAAGCGTCGATCATAGTTTCTGTTCTTCTTTATTGGGCTCGGCCGATACAAACCGAGATCGCGCCTTATAGAAGAATATTACGAAGAGAGAGATGACAACGTTGGTGACTCTCTGGTTTGTGTTTTTCGTTGGATTCAAGCAGAGCTGCGAAACCAGACTTCTGGAAAACCATATTATGATCGGTCCTGGAAACCCGTCCACATTCGATCCAGAGCTCAGTTCTGTGATAGCGGCTGCGGGCTGTGCCGTTTCCAAGGATCTGGCGGAGGAAAACGCAAGACCGTACAACGAAGACGTTACCAAGCCATGGAGCAGCTCTGCTGAGAATGCCACAAACGAGAACAACATGTTGAATTTTAAATTTAAGGAGAATCGAACCGGGGCCGATGAGAAGAAAGAATCACCTCAGATTGATGAGGTGGTGTACAATGTTCTTCCCAAAGGGAAATCCGCGCCTTCTGTACCGAGTCCAAGAGGGAATGATAAAGTGAACGGGCAGCGGCTCTCTGCGTCGCCTCACAGCCCCACCGTCGGTCACATGAAGATCTCTAATAGTGCTGAGTCGCGTCAAAGTGGCGGAGTGGTGGATTACATGCAGAAGGAAAAGGGCGTTGACAAGAAAAGAATCCTCAGGTCTAGACAAAGACGGTCTACTCCAAGCGAAGGAGGCGGTCATTAGAAAATCACGCAACACCTTCCAACATTACTAGTAAAAGTGAAGAATTGTGGATTCCATCCTTCATGCATTTGTTGATAATTAGGATTTATTTATTTAGTGCTGTGTCTTGTTTGTGCAGTACTTACTCTGAATTTCTATCTTGAGGTTTATCCTAATTCATGGACTGCTAGTCTTGTGGCACACCAATACCTTGGGCAACTGAGGACTATTTGATGTCAGATATTCTTTCTCCTTGTTTATTCTGCTGCAGAGAGTCATGGAGAGACGAGTCTCCCATCCCTAAGAATGCTCTTTTGTGCGAACGGGCTCAAGGGCGCCAGACTCGCCCATAGAGATTGAGAACAAGTCTTTTAATTTTTATTGGTTCCTGTCACAATAATAGGGTGACTCATGTCTATGATTACCATTAAATTATATTCTTTCCAGCATATCTTGTGTGTGTGTTTTTTTTTTCCACAGTAAATTGAAATGAAATCAAGTCAGTGAGAGGCTTCATTGCTTTTCCCTCCCCAGGTTATTTGTAGGAACTTGAAGCAGCTCATCTCGAGCCGAATGCTATTTAGATTATGGGAATCAGTCCCTTGTGGAAGTAGTTCTCTCTGTCAATTGGAAGCATGGCAATGGGATTGAGAACATTTCTCTTGTTTTTATGTCACTGATTTTAATTGTTTGGTATTTTCAGGAAGATAAAGTGTGCCGAACTGTCAGACCGTACTTATCTTGCACAAGTACGGAGTGACAAGCAAATTACTTTTTCATTTACTTAGTTTCGGTCTAAAGGTGTTCAAGAGCGTAGTAGCTGACCGAACATAGGTACATATATTAACTTATATTTAAGCCGATGGGTATAGAGCAGACATTGAACTAAATTCCAATCATAGATTTAGAGTAATGAGGAATGCTGTTATATATTTGATTAAAGAAATTTACACACTTTTAAGCGAAATGCCAACAGTGTGTACGATGCAAAAAAATTGAAATGTTCTTTTCATTTATTTATCTATTTATTTATTTTTCTTCGACTTCTCTCTTTTTCTGTCATGTGTCCAATCAACTAACAATCCACAAATATTATTTTGCCTGTGGCAGAAATTGAGTGCAACTTGGTCCCATGTTAATGCCATTCGTTGGGTAAAGATATATTTAGTAAATAATATTAAAATATTCTTTTCATTTATTTATCTATTTATTTTTTCTCCGACTTTTTTTTTTTTATGTGTCAATCAACTAACAATCCACAAATTTTATTTTGCCTGTGGCAGAATTTGAGTGCAACTTGGTCCATATTGAAATGTTCTTTTCATTTATTTATCTATTTATTTTTTCTTTCTCCGACTTCTCTTTTCTGCCATCTGCCATATGTCCAATCAACTAACAATCCACAAATTTTATTTTGCCTATGGCAGAAATTGAGTGCGACTTGGTCCCATGTTAATGTCATTCGTTGGATAAAGATATATTTAGTAAATAATATGTTTTAGAGGGGTTATGTTATAAAAGGTTGGTTGATAATAAGTAATATCTTTTTTTTATGAGGGCTGTTTTATATAAAATAAAAAATAACTTTTTTTTTTGATGAGGAACCTTTTATATACAACATATCCGCAACATGTGAGGGGAGAGATTTGAACTTGGGCCTCTGAGTTTTAACTACCCACTTGCTCTCCAACTCCTTTTATGTTTATCTTTATTTTTTAAATATTTTCAATTAATATTAATGATAATATCACTAATAGGTTTTAAATATCTTATATTTATAATACATTAATTTTTAATTTTACTTTTAAATACTATTAACTAACATCTATCATAAATTCAGAAGGAAGTTTTAAATATTTTATGCCTTCTTTTTCTTATTATTTATTGATTATTTCATTCATTTTGATGTAAAGTCTCTTTTGTTAACTAGTAAACTATCTTATTTCCTTCCCTTTTAATGTGGTAAAAATAAGTGTTTATAAATTTTGCTTAGAAGATATTTCTTTATCTTATCAAGATTTTTGTATTCACTTCATAATAACATGATCTATATTCCTTCTTCTAACTTCATATTATAGGATGAATTTGATGACCATACCTTAAAATAATTGTTATTATGATATCAAAGAAGTGGGTTAAAAAAGAAAAGAGGATTTCCTTGACCATCCCTCCAAGCAACATACATACACCTAACCCCAAGTTTCTCCTACATGTCCAAATTAATATTTACAAGGTGGTTTGAGCATTTTAAAAGGCTTGACATTTAGAAGTTACAAATTATTTTAAAATTTAGAAATATACATTTTCATAAAATATTTTTATATTTTAATGATAAATTTTACAAAACTTACTATTTAGAAGTACTAACTCTCTTTAAATTTTACATATATATTTAAAAATATATTTTCTATTATTTAAATATTTAAAATATAAAAAAACAAAGGAAATTAATTTTAAGTAATATAACTATATTTATAATATTTATAAAATTTAAAGGTCAAAAGGTAATGAATTATTTTTAATTTAAAATTATTTATTACATTAATATATATTTAATGTTAGTTTACTCTTTTCTACTACCATATTCAAATATGAATTTTAAAATATTTAAATTAATGTCTCTTGATTTCTATTAACTTCATTAAATATCATTAACATATATAAAAACATTTACATAAAGACTTATCAATTTATTATTACTTATTAAATTTATTATTATTTTTTTCCATTTATTTCATTCCTTTTTGAGGATTTGATATATATATATATATATATTCTTAATTTTGTATAGATATACTTTTTTTTAAATGTATTAATAGATTTTGTTTTTAACCATAACTTTATCCATGTTTTATCATTTATCATTATTACATATTTTTTAAATAAAGTTTTTTCCTCATAAAAAAATTTATTAAAAAAAATATGAAATTACATTCTTCATATGTCTCTGTTTCAATAGTGAACTAAAAGTTAGATCATTTATATATCATAACTAGCTATCTTTATTGTGCTAAATTATATCCTTAGATACCTTCCCAATTTGTAAACCAGTATCCTTTAAATCACTAACATACTTTTTCTAAATGTATTAATCATTATTATAGAATTTTTTTACTATAACTTTATCCATGTTTTATAATTTATGATTATTACATATTTTAAATAGGCTAAAGTTTTTTATCAATAGTTTTTTTTGTTAATACAAATGTGGATGGTAAAAAGTATAATTAAATACTAAGGTTTTACTTGGTGTAAGGGTGGGTACAAAATATTTTTATGTAAACCATTAAATTTGGTGTATATGGGTGCAAAGCTATAGGGTGTACATGGTGCGAGACTATAGGGTATGTTCTAGTGAATGTTGAAAGCATCTATATATTCTTCAAACAAGTTCATGTCTTATTGGTGCACCTGTGCATAAAAGGTATATCATTATTATAATTGGTAAAGGTACATGTCTTAAGCATGAGCCTAGGGTATGCACACTTGAACAACATTGTTAATTATTATTATTATTAATATGACACTTCAAAGTGATTGTTATAGTTTTTTTTTTTACTAGTTAATAACATTGTTTGAAATCCTTAATTTCATTTTAATTTTTTTTTACATTTATTATATTTACATTCAATGGATGTAACAAATAATTTTATATGTTATTATAAAAGTAAAAATCCAATCATGATATGTTAAATATATAGTTTGTGTTTCAAATACAATGAAAATTTTGTTTCATTAACCTATTATGATATATAAGGATTGGCATATAAGAATTTAAGACTGACTTATAATTTATTTTCTAAATGTGCCTTTAATAACCAAAATTATTTATATATCTACAAGTTAAGCTAAAATCCAATTGATATGTATTTTATATATTTTATTAAAATATCATTTTAAGTAAAAAAATGTTCTATCATGATAGAGAGAGAATTGCATCATAAAAATGAATAAAAATAGAAAATAAAGAAGTTAAATCTTGGAAAAAAGCTAGACACACAAACAAGGCAAGAATATAATTGGCCAAAGGTCATATGCTAAATCAAAATGTTTTATAAATGTGAAACATATGCACATTCAACAAGAAGATAAGTGTTGCACTAAAACTAAACACATAACCAAGAAAAAAAATTGCATATTTAGTAGTATTTTGTATAATTGTCTTAAAAAGCATAGCAAAAAAGGATAAACATATAAATATCAAGCCAAAGATAAACATGCCATGGGCTAAAATGAGACATTTAAAAGTCCTAAATGGTATTAACATTAGACTATTAAATCCCAAAATTATGTATTATAAGTAATTAGGTGTTATATTAGAGCATGACAACTAAAATATTGCTATGAAATAGTTTCTAAGATTACTTCTGTATTAAATTTATGCAACATTAAATATATTTCTTGTAGTAAATTCTTTACTACACCTATTTTGTGGCAGGCCCCTACCAAAAACCCAATATTAGAAGAGGGTCTAAAATAAAGCAAACTACTACCAAACCAACCAAACTTCCTAGGGTAGGTGATAAGCAGGATGTAACACCAAAATTTAGTTATTGGAAGCAAAGACCAGTCAGTTGAAGGAACAACATATGGAGCTGCCAGGGCACATTTTCCAAAGGCAAGGCTCATTAATGTCATGTCATGACCTTTAGCAATTTCTCATCCTTTTATAAATTTGTATTTTAGTTTGGACTCAAGCCTTGGGTCATAGTATGTATAGGTCATTAAGCCTCTTCAAATTGTATATAAATGTAATAAGCTTTAACATGAACACAAAAATTTGGGACTAATCCAATATTTATGTCCTGGTTTGAGTAATTTTGTATCTTTCTATGGGATTTTGTAACTACTTTAGTATTTTTTGTCCTAGATTTCACGTGGGATTATTTGATTTGTAGGCTTATGAAATTGGAATCGTGTTCAATTTAATGTTGTTATGTTTGATTCATGTGTTCATTTATATCACTAAAGTGTATAATGAGAACCACAATATTTGGAGCATCACAACCTATAGCTTAGGATAGATAGGCTAGATAAATTTTATTGCTTTTCCATTGTTTTCCTTTTAGTTATTTATTGCTTTTCTCTCTCTTTATTTTCCATATAAGACACCTAATAAGTAGGCTAGTTTAGTAGGAGTGTCATAAATTACACTAAGATAAGGAATCAACCTTGGTAAAATATCTTAGAGGTCGTCTAAAGGAGTCGTGTCCCATGCTCCACAAGTTTCCTTGGATTGGAAGCTGAAGTGAGACATAAGTGTCATGACCCTCCCAAATGGACTTTTAAAATGAAGAAACAATGTATTTAAGAGTGATGCTTCAATACTTATTTTTTGTACAATAAAGTAGTTATGCAATATTACTAGATAATGAAGGATATGTTACTGCTAACAAATTGCCAGAATCAGGTGCACTCGTAAGTGGAAGAAGTTGAGTCCTCCACCGAAGATGAGGGTACTTGAGGTTGGGGGAAATGATGATATAACAACTCGAAGGTAACAAGGATAGATACCTTCATATATGTATGCATTTTGTTGGGGATAATCGTCAATAAATAGCCACCTTGAGACCTAGACATATGGCCTAGTATCTATCGTAAGTTCTTGAGGCCGAGACGGGTGACTAAATTGATGGAAAAATATCCCTCTTTGTTTGTGCTAACATTAATTTATCTTTTACTTTAGCACTTCACCTTAGCAATGGAAAATTTTTTAAAAATGGTTTGTCTTCTTAGCTTCTTGGTAATTTTATTTTGGGAAATAAATAGATTTATTCTTAAATAAAATAATGTCTTAGATAGTCATTCATTTGAATAAAATGGCAAATTTATTTTGGAAAATAAATAGATTTATTCTTAAATAAAAGAATATCTTAGATAGTCATTCCTTTAAGTAAATGGTAAATTTAATTAAAGGATAAATAGATTTATTATTGTATAAGAAAGAATGCCTTATTTGATTGACTCTTCATTTGAATAAATGGAAAGATTTACATTAAATTAATTGGATGTATTCTTAAATAGAAGATAAAAAAAAGAGGCAATGAAATTTATCTTTATTACCTCAAGGATAGGTGGGCCAACCAGAGCAAAGCCTAGCTGGAAAGAAAGCATAGCTCCATTAATGCAAGAATGACCCCCGTTAGAAGTGAGGGGGTGGTTCCCTCTACGTAAAGGAAAAGTCTTCAATGTGGAGCGCGGTGGAAAGGAGAGGAAGGAACGTTTCCTCTACCACATGATGAAAAGGTGCAGGAGTAATAGCAGTGGTTGGCGAATGGAAGTCAAGAAGAAAGGGGAGTAAAGGAAAGGAAAAGGAAGGAGGAGAGGCCATAAATATGAAGGGTGAAGTAGAGAAAGAGAGGTGAAGGAGCAAGAAGGTGGAGGTTGCTAACTTTGTCAGATGACCCTTAGAGCCCAAAAGAGCAGGTGACAGGTTGGTACTCAAAGCTCGTCATTGTTTTTAAGATTATTTTTTATCTTTGTTGTAAGCCTTGTAGCAGCTGAGCAAAGCTCGTCACTGTTGTCAAGATTTTTAAGCTTTGTAGTGGTCGAGCAAAGCTCATCGCAATCATCGAGCTTTGTTAAGCTTTGTAGCAACTAAGCAAAGCTCATCGATATTATTGAGCTTTATTAATATCTGTAGCAATTGAGCAAAGCTCATAGCTATCATCGAGCTTTGTTAAGCTCTACAATGATCGAGTGAAGCTCATCGTTGTCAATATTTGTTGTAAGCCCTATAGTGGATAAATGAAGCTCGTCACTCTAGTTGAGCTTTGTTAAGATTTATAGCAGCCAAGTGAAGCTCATCGCTATTGTCAAGCTTTGCCAAGCTTTATAGTGGCTGAGCAAATCTTGTTACTATCATCGAGATTTATTAAGCTTTGTAGCGGTCGAGTGAAGCTATTTGCTATCATTGAGCTTTCTTAAGATCTATAGCAGTCGAGCGAAGATCATCGCTATCGTTGAGATTTGTTAAGCTCTATAATGATCGATCAAAATTCATGCCATGTATAGCTAGGTTGTAGTGGCAGAGCGAATCTCGTTCCATGCTAAAGCTAGGAAATATTTTGGTCTTAGCCGAGCATAGCTCACTATTGTTGTGCAACCGAAGTTGGAGGGTTGTACGCTTAGTGTAGAAAATCGGAACAACATTGTATTATTGAAGGGGAGATTAAATACATGTAGGCATTCCTGGATTAGCCCGAAATGGGCGCATCTCAACAGGATGCCGCTGCAACAATCTGCAACAATATTAACCAGTTGCTAAATAATAATTAACAACTAACAAATAGCTAAAGTACGCTAACATCCCCCTTTATTACATTATTTGGGTAATGTAATAACTAATAGCTATACTAACATCCCCTTACATAATTTTGCAATACAAAGTGAGCTGCGAAACAATTCAAATTTGACACGTCCAAGTGCCTTAGTGAAAATGTCTGCAACTTGAGCATCGGTGGGAATGTCTTTGAAGCTGAATTCGATGCTTTGGAACTTCATCTCGAATGAAATGACATTGTGTGTCAATGTGCTTTGTTCTTTCATGATGGATTGGATTCTTGACGAGGTTCAGAACACCCTGATTGTCGCAAAACAAGTGTATTGGAGATTTTTATGGATGGCCCATACTTGTCAGAATGCGACGTAACCATATCACTTCACACACAGCTTCACGTACGGCGCGATATTCTGCCTCTGTTGATGAAATAGCAACCACCTGTTGCTTCTTGCTGTGCCAAGAGATAGGACCGGATCCCAGATGAAAAATGTATCCAGAAGTTGACTCGTGATCATCAAATGATCCGGCATAGTCGAAGTCCGTGTATCCTTGCAAGAAGAATTTGTTGTTCCTCTTGTATTCTAGGCCATATTCCATAGTACCACGAAAATAGTGAAGAACACGTTTTGCTACTTTCCAATGAGTGGTCTTAGGCTCCTGCATGAACCTCGAAAGATAGTTGATAGCAAATACGAGATCTGGCCTAGTATTGGTCAGATATATGAGAATCCCAATCAATTGTTGATAGAGAGTACCATCTACCTGAGGTGAATCATCATATCGCGATAACTGAAGTCCATTCTCCATCGGAGTTGCCATTGGCTTGCAATCGATCATGCGATATTTTTCCAACAATGTCTTGGCATATTTTTTCTGAGACACTTTGATGGTGTGCTCCTTCTGGCTGAATTCCAGGCCAAGACAATAATGGAGAAGTCCGAGATCTGTCATCTCAAAATATTTGCACAAGTTTCTTTTGACGATAGAGATCATAGTTTCTGAACTCCCTATAATGAGCAGATCATCCACATAGAGTACAAGAAACACTATCTCAGAACCCTGTTTCTTGAAATAGAGGTTTGCATCTGACGGACATCTCTTAAATCCATGCTGCATAAGGTGATTGTCCATTTTTATATACCAAGCTCGAGGAGCTTTTTTCAAACCATATAAGGATTTGACCAATTTGCAAACTTTCTACTCTTGGCCTTCTGCTTCAAATCCTTTAGGCTGAGTCATGTAGACTTCTTCTTGGAGATCACCATTTAGAAAGGCACTTTTGACATCCATCTGGTGAACTTTCCACCCATATTGTGCTGCCATAGCACACATAACCCGAATTGTGGTCATCCGAGCAGTAGGTGCAAAAGTTTCCTCGTAGTCAATGCCTTCTTTTTGAGCATAGCCCTTTGCAACAAGACGGGCATTATGCTTATCAATTGTTCCATCTGCCTTGTACTTGACTTTATATACCCATTTGCAGCCAATGGGTTTCTTTCCATGCGACAGATCAACAAGCTTCCAAGTTTTATTCTTCATCAAAGACTCATACTCTCTATCCATAGCGGCCTTCCACTGAGGCTCACTAAGAGCATCTTGCACTGATGCAGGTTCAAGATCATCTATGGTAGACATGAACGCCCTGTCATCATCAATATCCATATCCTCTACTTCTGTACTTGGAGTTACAGAAAGTTCCTCAAAATATTGACAAAGATCATCAACCTCACCAGTTTCTTTGGCTTCTCTTTCCTTTTGAGCCATACTGCGTGTACGAGGTCTATCCAAATTCAAATTGGGAGGAGTGGATAAATTTGCGTCTCTGATTGTATTTGTACACCATTTAGGATTCTTCTTCGATGGAGTTGAAGAAGATGTAGAAGGACCTCCTGTCTGTGTTGACGAAGGAATCTTCTCTTCCTTAGTTTCCACAATATCTTGGTGTACTTTAGATGTGCTCTATGATGTGAAAGCTTCATCAAAGACAACATCTCTGCTGATATGAATTTTCTTGGTCAAAGGATCTATCAACCGATATCCTTTAGAGTGCTCAGAATAACCAAGAAAAATACATCTCAGTGTTTTCTCATCTAGCTTCTTCCTTTTCTCTTTCGGTATGTGCATGAAAGCGTGACACCCTAAAATACATAGATGAGATATGGAGGGTTATCGACCATTCCATGCTTCCTGTGGAGTCATTCCTTTTAGGGCCTTTGTGGGTGCCCTATTCAACAGATACACTGCAGTGGTGACAGCTTCTGCCCAATATTGTTGCCCAAGAGTAGCTCCTGTGAGCATACAACGAACCATTTCCATGATAGAACGGTTCCTTCTCTCAGCAACTCCATTTTTCTAAGGAGTATAGGCAGTTGTTAACTGTCTCTTGATTCCATGCTTATCTAGGAATGCAAAAAATTCATTAGAGGTAAACTCTCCCCCTTGATATGAGCGGAGGGTTTTAATAGAAGCTCCTGACTCCTTCTCAACGAATTTCTTGAACTGCTGGAAGAATGCGAAAGCTTCAGATTTTAGTTGGAGAAAGAAAACCCACATCTTTCATGAGTAGTCATCTATGAATAACTGAAAGTACCTCTTCCCTCCACAACTGTTGGGTGTGAAAGGACCGCACAGATCGGTATGAATTAACTCCAGAGGTTTTCATGCTCTTGTAGAGCTCTTCTCAAATGGTACTCTATGCTGCTTTCCTGCCAAGCAGTCAAAGCACACTAGCAATGTGGCAGAAAGGGAAGGAAGACCCTTTACCATCTCATACTTACTGAGCTCAAGTAAGTAGCCAGAACTAAGATTCCCATATCTCTTGTGCCATAGGGAAGTTGCCTCCTTGGTAGAGACAGTCATGGCAACATGTGGAGTAGAGATAGCATCTAGTGCAAATAAGCCGTGCTTATATGAAGTCATCGTAATCGCTTACCCTTCCCGGTAATAGTACAACACTTCTTTCCATTCTCAACACGAAAGTTGACAACCATATTTCTGTCCAGGATTTGTGTCACTGACAACAAATTGTTGGCCAATCTCGAAACATAGAGGACTTTGTCAATCTGACACTTGCCATTAGGAAGAGTGACTGAAACTATACCCTCTCCCTGAACCCTATAGGTTTTATCATCAGCAATGATGACAGGTTTGCCCTCTTTGGCCACAAATGATTCAAACCACGATATGTCGCCAGTCATATGTTTGCTAGCTCCAGAATCGACATACCAAACAGGATCCTTCTATGTGGAATCTGTGGTAGTCATGAGCACCTTGTGCGCCCATTCAGAATCTGAGTCAGATTCTTCAACAACAACATTCACCCGGGGTTGCTTGTTTTTATTTTGTGGTTTGTTTTGGCCTTTCTGCTTATTCTTATGCCAACACCTGTTGGTGTCATGGTTGTCTTTCTCACAGATCTTGCACCACCTCTTCTTCTATTGAGGTTGTTTGCCTTTTCCTTTCGTATCTTGTTGAGAATTTCCTCCTTTCTGAAAGTTGCCTCATTTTTGCCCATTACCTTTCTTCCTAGAACCCTGCATGTTGGTGTATAGGGCTGTATTGGAAGAATCATCCTTGTGAAGTTGGCGTGCCTCCTGTTGTTGAAGCAGATTGACCAACTCGATGTAGGTAATTTGTCATTGAGACACCTGGATGGAGGTTATCAACATATCAAATGAAGAAGGTAAAGCTCTCATCACAAGTGAAATGAGAAGCTTTTTGTCCACAGTATCTCCCAAAGAACTCAATTTCTCTTTCAATTCAGACACTCTGCACAAAAAGAGTTCAACTGTTTCACCCTGTCTCAAACTCAGGTTATGAAGTTGTTGAAGATGAAGAATGGTTGAATCATTATTTCCCTCATAGATGGTTCTAAGGGCATCCCATGCCTCTTTACCACTTGCTTTGTCAGCTATATGAGGTTGCACTTCATCTGAAACAACAAACAAAATGAGCACCTTTGCTCGACTGTCTTTCTTGTCAAAAGCTATTTGATTTGTGGAAGGACCTGTGGATCTTGCTGTTGGTGAAGGCCTAGTTGCTACTTCAGTAACAATATCCCACAAATCTTCCATTTGGAGAATTGCCTTCATCTTATGTTTCCATGGTGTATAATTTGGACCTTTCAATAACTGATGCGGATCAGTCATCAATTTTGCAACAGCGGCCATAGTGAAGGTTCCTTATATCACCAATTGGTCCCCCTTTCGATATACCTTTTGCTAGGCCAATATACCATACAAAATACCCGCCCTTACGTGAGGGAAACTATAGGTATTTAGAAATATCAACAAAAATCACCCGCCCTTACGTGAGGGAGACTATAGGTGAGTTTTAGAGATCATACGATACGTGGAACATAAGTAGTATTGAAAGGGAATCGCCTTGTTGATGGCACCTACCATAGAAGATTCTTCTCATGCGTGGGGCATAACTTCCCCTAAACACTATGAAGAATACTTCGTCAGGATTTACGCCTAAACACAAGTGCGATAAAGGGTAGTGGATGGAGTAAAAAAATGCAAAAATGGCTAACTTATCTCTCCTCGACGATTTATAGAGAACAAGCTCAGACGTCGTTGTAGCAGCTATATTAGGCGGCGGATACAGTAGCCAAATCACGACAGCTTTACCTGTAAGTGCTGGCCAGAGGTATCACAAATACCGAACGCTGTAGTGCAATAAATTGCACGGATGGGTTTTAATTATTTCGGGGACTTAGGGAGTGTTTGATTTTAATTTTTAATGTTATAGTGCAAAAATGAAATATGCAACATACAACAAAAAAAATGCCCACAGGAATAACCCACAAGGTGTCGGTCACAACCGAAAATGCACCTTTTACAATTCGCCAAATTGCCTTTTCAGAAAATTACTCACAATCCCCCTTTGATTTTTTGAAAAAATATCCCCCCTTAAAAAAATTTCTTTATCAAAGCATTTTTAATAATTATTATTTATTTAAAATTAAAATAAATAATTTTAATTTATATAGTTTTAAAACTTAAAAAAATAAATTAAAATTAAATTTTAATTTATAAAGTTTAAAAACTATTAAAAATAAATTAAAATTAAAAATTTTAATTTAAAAAATAATAATAAAAAAAAACTTTGAAAAAAATAATTTATACCTTAGGGGGGAGTCGGCGGGATTTGAACCCCCGACCTACAGGCTCCCTGAGCCTTACCGCACGGCTCACGACCACGTGAGCCAGCGGGCTGATCCGAGAGGATCAGTCAACCTCCTCTCCTTTATCAACCTCAGCCTGCCCGTCCTCCGCTGCTTCCAGCTTCCCGAGCCTCCTCTGCAACTCGCGGCTACTGTCGCGACTGCACTTTTTTTTTCGAAATTTTTTTTATTTTTTTTTCTCGAAAAAATTTCGCGAGCGCGGCGTCCCACCCTCTGCGGCTGCAATCCGCGCTGGCTCTGCAAGCAGCGCGCTGGGGGGGGTTTATACCCCGCGTGCGCGCGGGAATCCCGGTTGGGGGGGGGTTGGCGTTCTGTGCAGGTCCCCTGCGCAGAGAAGACGCTCTGCGCCCTGCGCAGACGGGACGTCTGTGTCCCCTATGCAGACAAGACGCTCTGCGCCCTGCGCAGACGGGACGTGCCTTACGCAGACGGGACGCTCTACGCACGCAGCTGACGTCTGCGCTCTGCGCAGGCTGCAGGACGTCTGCGGATGCAGCTCGTCTGCACTTTGCGCAGGCGTGACGTTTGCGTTCTGCGCAGGCTGCAGGACCGCAGCTGTGTCTAGGACGTCGCGTCCCTCCTGGACGCGGAGTTTTTTTTTTTTTTAATTCGCTCCTCGGCTGCTTCTGCGCGACGGAGAAAAGAAAAAAAATTTCCCGAAAAAATAATGGTGTTCGGAAGAAAAAAAAAACACCCAGCAAATTATTTTCCAGCAACGTCGTCCGCCTCCAGCCTCGCCCAGAAAAAAAAAACTCAGCTGCACCTCGCCCAGAAAATTAGAACAGCTCTGATGCCATGTAGAAAATCGAAACAACATTGTATTATTGAAGGGGAGATTAAATACATGTAGGCATTCCTGGATTAGCCCGGAATGGGCGCATCTCAACAGGATGTCGCTGCAACAATCTGCAACAATATTAACCAGTTGCTAAATAATAATTAACAACTAACAAATAGCTACTAAAGTACGCTAACACTTAGTGGATTAGAAGCATCATCTTAGGACCATAGGTTGGTGGGTAAAAATTTCCTCATAGGCTCTAGTCAAGTAGGAAGCTTGTCTTAGGAGAAGGTTCCCTTGGTGGTAGACTTCTAATTTAATTTATATTATGCATGTTCATTTTGTAAAATGAGGGTATGGGACCTTGCTTTATAAAATAGTATGGAAATTAATGTATTTATATTTCATTTTGTGAAATGAGGGTATGGGACCTTGCTTTATGAAATGAAATGGAATGGATTTTATGGAAATTAATGTATTTATGTTTCATTTTGTGAAATGAGGGTATGGGACCTTGCTTTATGAAATGGAATGGGAAATATATTATGTTATGGTTTATTTTGTGAAATGAGGGTATGGGACTTTGCTTTATGAAATGAGGAAAAATATTTGTGATACAAACTAAAAGATGGTTGCTTGATTTAAATAAGAAGAAAGAACCTAGTGCTTTAAACAGTCAAGGGCGTGGGAATTTAATTATTAAATGAGAGTTAGATTATTTAAAGCATAATATGGGATGCATGGTAGGATGAATTTCATAAGTGGGTGAGAAGGGTCATAGAGAGGGAAGCTCTATGATAATATCTATGCATTAGAAAGTTGAATTGCTTGGGTTAATTGTATAGTTGCAATTTGGAAAATAAATAAGTAAATGCATTAGAAGCATGTCTATCGAGATCCATGAGTGTCTTGATCCCATACTATCCTCACTTGATCGATGGAAGAGTGGGAGGACCAATTTCAGAAGATGGACTACTTCACAAATTTGCTCTCTACCTTACTTCTTGCTTGATCATGCAATAGAATAGATTTACGGGGAGATTTCCCCAATGGATTAAATGAGCATTGTTTAATATTATATTTTGTTTACCTATTCTGATTGTAATGTTATTTAATTGATATCACATGGTTCTTTTCTATGAATTTTCATGCTTTTTAAAATTCCTTGTTCTGTTAAATTTAGTATCTAGATTCCTCCTTGGTGTTCTTATGTGTTTTAAAAAAAAATTAAAAATATAAAAAAGAGAGTTGTAAGTTCTAGGTGAACTTAGAGGATGACCTAAGGGCTTAAGACCCCCTTAGGAAGATGGGTTATCTAGGTTTAGAATTTTGTACTAAGATTTAAGATAGCTTGTCATAGGAGTACATTGATAGCTTAACTCGTAATATATGTAGCATGCCCACACATAATGGTTTGTGTATGGTATGGATATGTGTGTATACCTTTAAATGATTGAGGGTGGTATGTCTAGCTCATCAATAATGGTGAGATAGATGGACTTACGTGCATGACATCAGATAGGCCTACGCATAATGAACTTATGTGAGGGGAATATCATGTGGTATGGTTCTTGAGAAACTTAGGGGATGTCAAACATTAAGTTGGTCTAAGGTTGGATAGGGATTTATGAATCTTTCTCCTTGATAAAAAAAATAAAAATTATATGAACCTTTTTTTTCTGTTTTTTCTGTTGTGTGTTTTTTTTGTTTTTGTATTTGTGGGTTGTTACAATAAATACTAGACACACCAAATTTTTTTATTTTTTGGGTAGTCACAATACCCTAGGCATAGGGATCATTCTTAACCCCCAACAGTTTAAACATGCATGCCTGATGGAATCCAAATTACCAAAATCTATCCCTTGAGCAAAAGCTAGATTGAGGTTTTAATGAAGGCATTAATCCCTACTTATTAAAGCTCTATAAAAATTTACATGGTGACTCCATTGTAAAGAAATGAACCATAGAAGTCACCTATCAAGTAACAAGACGAGGTTATGGTGGGAGCCTCTACCTAGTTAGTAGTAAGTGTTTACCACCTAGAAACTCCATTGGATGTAAAATGAAGAGAGCACCCAGACAAAGAAGGAGAAATTAGGTCTACTATAAGATCAAGTGCAAGATTAAATTATCAATTGATTTTTCCCCCTCTCAAATTTAGTGATAGGTGAATAAATTGATAGTAGAACATAATTGCTCCTTTCAATCTGAACCAAAGGAGTCTTCCATCATGGATGATGGGGGTCCTTTACAACCACAAGTAACACTAGCCATCTACAATGAGGTCCTAACCTTCACTTTAAAATCCTTATCATATTTAACCAGAGGCCACAATGACTTCAACCAAGCATCTCCAACATAATGTCAAAATGTATGCTCTCTATAGAATTGGAGAATATAATGTTACACCTATACTTTTGATGATCTCTTTCAAAGAAAAAGTAACAGAGTGGTTTATCTTCCTCACGCCCCACTCTGTCACTAACTAGGACCAACTTGCAAACCTACTCATGGATAGGTTTTAAGAAAAGTTGAATGAAGTATCATTGTTAGAACAACTAACAACCATCAAAAGGGCCCATATGGAAGGCATGGATGACTTCAATGCTACATTCCAAAAGTCTTGGTATAGGATCCCAAAGGAGATATAGATCATCCTAGGTATGGATTTTATCTACTATATAAAGGTAATCTATTTTGCAATATACATGATGGTGAAAATGAGAGGAATAAATTCATTACCAGTAGTATACGAGATAGACAATAAAACCAAAAAATATCTCATTCAAATTGGAAGTTTATCCCTTAAACCACCTATGCCTCTCTTCCTTGATGTACAATAATCATATTACATTGATACTCCTTCGTGATAGCCAAATGAGTACTCTTTCTAACATGCAACACCTGTTTGCCAAAATATCACATGAAAAAGGCAATATGGACAATTGACTCATTTCACCAAGAAATCCAACTAATAGAATGAGGAGGTCGAGGTAATAAATTGATCCTAAATCATCACAATCTTATTATTGACGACGAAGAAAGAAAAATATAGTTGCTCTAACATCATAACTTGATCAAGGCACTTATAGACTTTGTCATTACCAGCATAAAAATTGGACCACATGAAACAAGGTAGAGGTGTGCATTTGCATTAGCAAAAAAGGGGATAAAAAAGACCCCATTTGTGCTTAAGAAAAAACCAGGCCCCATGCTCACCGATGCACCAACGCATCGAGAGATGACCAACTTTATCTTTAGCATGCTCAACCATATTAAATTCATCACAAATAAGCCAATATACCATTGGCAAGTGATCAACCATGTACCACCAAGGTGTAGAACGACTGGGCCCATAATTAGGTGTATAAATGTTGGCTATGCCCAGGGTGTTCCCATTAATATTCAATAGAATCTAGATCACATGATGAGAGGGTTCCTCGCCAAACCCTAGCAAACAATCCTCAAATTTCGAGGAGATTGAGATAGAAGCACCACCATGAACATCTTCGTGGTGAGTAGTGAAGTGCACAAATGATCTTGCAATATAACTCAGAGAAACATCTAACAAAAAACCAAAGATTTTAACTTCTTGTAAGCAAATAATACTAACATGGCCAATACTTTGCAGAGCAGATTTAACAAAAAATTTCGTGAGGAATCTATAAGTCCCCAAACATTCCACGAAAGAAAATTCATGGAGGAAGAATATCCAAGAGCCATCTCCCAAAGGACTACCTACATTCTTAGCCAACACTGAAAAACTATTAAACAGTGAGGTTTGAGAAGGGTGAAGTAGATCACCAACAGTCGAAGGACGATGCTTAGCCTCTTAACCTTCCCTTGGTTATGATGAACCATCCTAAGATGGATTGCGTGAATTCCTGGAGGGTGGAGGTATTTTCTATGATTTTCCTTCCTTTGAGGTAGATTTACACATTGGATGTTTCTTAGCAAGAGGAGCCTAAGGAGTCAATATAGGATGCACGGGAATAATAAGAGGTTGATATGGTAGTTGTGTAGTACTATCTCCACTAGAAAATATTGATTTAGGGTTTGCTGCCCCCCTCTTATTAGAGACCGTGATCCAATAACCCTCAACAAAGGGTTTGGTAGGTGCAGGTGTAGCAGGAGGAGCAGGGGCAACCACCGGAGGTTTTTGAGAAACCAGTGAACAGTCCTTGATATGATACGAAGTAGATCGACACCAAAAGTAAGTATTAGGTAAGTTAAAGTAAATACTTTTTTGCATAAAACGCTCAATACCAACTTGAATATCCACAAATTCTTTGAGATCCTGTGCGAGGTCAATCTCAACACAGATTCTCTTATGAAGTCATGCGGAGAAAAAATGTTTAAAAATGTTATTCTTCTTGACAAATCACTCGACCAATGGGTTTGACAATATCAACAATAAATGCCTATAAGGGCAGTGGAAGACCAAGGAGTTCAAGCCAAACCAGGAATTTCAAGGCAACTTGTTTCGAAACTCGAAAAGGAGTCCAAGGAGAAAGGACCATCAAAGTATTGCGAACAAACCAACAACTGATTTAGCAACCACAATTTGCACTTGTGATGGTTCTTTAAAGGAAAGCAAAAAAAAACCTTTGTTAAGATTACGAATACCCACAACCACAATACAATAAGCTTCCCAATGAATTTTAAGCCAGTTCTAAAGAAATTATTACGACGTGATTCAACCAACAAAATAAGCAATAAAAATTTGATTCTCATACCATTTTACAACTGGAAAAATAGCATCAAGAAAGAGTACATATGTAGAAAACTCATTACCTTGTCCACTACTTTCAAAACAAACTTTTGAGCTCACTTCGATACCATAAAGATGACTATATGTAACAACCATTATATTTGTGGATGGTAAAACCATAAAAATATATGAAATCTAAGATATAAATACATATATCAAATCCAAATTTAAATATATGAAATCTAAGATATAAATGCAGATATCAAATCCAGATGGTGAAACCATAAAAAAGAGATCCAAGTTTAAATATATGAAATCTAAGATATAAAAGCATATATCAAATCCAGCGCCTTTCCAGAAGAATGGTTGGTGAACATATTTAAAACATTCTTAAAATAAAACTGCCTCATTTTTTCTACCGTTTTTCCACCATATTTTTGGTGATGATATACATACAACAATACAAAGTCATTAAATTTTTATTCTAGGATAGGGACGGCAGTCAAATTCTAGTCATAGTCTGAACGGCTCCAAATTAATCTCGGTCCAATGAGGAATTGGCACGTCCTTGCTGTACACTCCACGTTCGTCTCGTTAGTCTTCAAACCTTGCCCTGTGCACCTCAACTATGTGGCCACCTTCAACATTCTCTTAATTTCTTGTGGTCGGTTCCGGGATCGTGAACTGTCAGAATTCAATTAAAACCGAGAAGACTGCAGCGAAACAGAGGTACGAACAAGCATAGTAGACCTGTGGCGACCCTCAACATTCTATTAATTTCTTGTTTATGGTGGGTTCCGTGATCGTGAACTGTCAAAATTCAATTAAAACCGAAAAAACTGCAGTGAAACAAAGGTACGAACAAGCATAGTAGACCTGCGCTTATCTTAAGATTATACTAAACCCATATAATTCTCCAGCTCTCGACACATTTCTCCGTCAAAACTCTCACTCAATCTCATTCTCCTTCTACCAAAATAATTATTCTTGAAGCGTCGATCATAGTTTCTGTTCTTCTTTATTGGGCTCGGCCGATACAAGTCGAGATCGTGCCTTATAGAAGAATATTACGAAGAAGAGAGATGACAACGTTGGTGACTCTATTGTGTGTGTTTTTCGTTGGATTCCAGCTGAGCAGTGAAACCAGACTTCTGGAAAACCACATTTTGATCGGTCCAGAAAACCTGTCCACCTTCGATCGAGAGCTGCGAAACCAGACTTCTCGATGATAGAAAGTATAATTAAATACTAAGATTTTATAGGTGTAAGGGTGGGTACAAAATATTTTGATTTAAACCATTAAATTTGGTGTATATGAGTGCAAAGCTATAGGGTGTAGAGGGTGCAAGGATATAGGGTATGTTCTAGTGAATGTTCACATTTAAATATTCTCAAAACAAGTTCATGCCTTATTGATGCACATGGTGCATAAAAGATCTATCATTATTATAATTGGTAAAGGTATTATAATTGGTAAAGGTACATGTCATGCTTAGGGTATGCACACCTGAATATTATTGTTAATTATTTATATTATAAAAAATATTGTTAATTATTTATTATTATTATATTTAAAAATGATTGTTATAGTTTTTTTTAAACTAGAGTTTGAAATCCTTAATTTTATTTTAATTTTTTTTTATATTTATTATTATAATTTTTTTGTGACTTTAATAACCAAAATAATTTATATATGTAAAAGTTATACTAGAATCCAATTGATATGTATTTTATATGTTTTATTTAAATAATTTAGAGAGGGGAAATAAGTTAAATCTTGGATAAAAGTTAGACACATAACCATGGCAAGAATATACTTGGCCAAAGGAAGTACGTCATATGCTAAATTTATAAACGTGAAACATATGCACATTCAATGAGAAGATAAGTGTTGCACTAAAACTAAACACATAACCAAGAAAAAGATTTGTTTATTTAATAGTATTAGGATAAACATCTAAATATCAAGCCAAAGAAAAACATGCCATGGGCTAAAATGAGACATTTAAAATTCGTAAACGTATTAATATTAGACTATTAAACCCAAAAAATGATGTTTTATAATAAAATAAGACACTTAAATGAAGCAAACACCTACACATTGGATAAAAGTAATTACGTGTTAGATTAGAGTGAGCATGACAACTAAAATATTGCTATAAAATAATTTTTAAGAAATTTATGTAACACTAAATATGTTTCTTGTAGTAATTTTTTTACTACACCTTTTTTGTGGTAGATCCCTACCAAAAACCTAGTACTAGAAGGGTTAAAATAAAGTAAACTACTACCAAACCAATTAGACTTCCTAGGGAAGGTGTTAATCAAGATGCAAGACTAGAATTTGGTTATTGGAAGCAAAGACCAGTCAGTTGAAGGAACAACATGCGGAGCTACCAAGACACATTTTCCAAAGGCAAGGCTCATTAATGTCATGCTCAGTGATGAACTGTTTCTCTGTTCAATATTTATATAAAATGAACCTAGGCTAGCTTCGTATTCTACAACATTGTACATTCGTTGTAAACACTAATGAATGTATGAGTTTACCTTCACCATTTGGGAGAGAATTTTAAAATTTGAATTTTGATGTAAGCATTATAAATAGTCATTTTTAGCCCAAGAGAGGATTTTGAATTATTATCATGTCTAGTATTTGATTTGGAGAAATTTATCATCACCTTTTCAATTTGTATTTCAGTCTAGACTCGAGCCTTGGATCATAGTATGTATAGGTCATAAAGCCTCTTGCAATTGTATATGAATGTAATGAGCTTTAACATGAATACAAAGAGTTGTGACTACTCCAACATTTATGTCCTGGTTTGAGTATTTTTATATCTTTCTATGGGAGGTTGTGACTACTCTAGTATTTTTGTCCTACCTTTCACATGGTATTATTTGATTTATAGTCTTACAAAATTGGGACCATGTTCAATTTAATATGTTTATATTTTATTCATGTGTTCATTCATATCACTCAAGTGTAGAATAGGAACCACAATCTTTGGCACATTTCCACCCATAGCTTAGGCTAGATAGACTAGATAGCTTTTATTGCTTTTCCATTGTTTTTATTTTAGTTATTTACTATTTTTCTCTCTTTTTATTTTCTATAGAAAACACTTGATAGGTAGGCTAGCTTAGGATGAAGAGTGTCATAAATTACACTAAGACAAGGATTCAGACTTGGTAAAAAACCATAGAGGTCATCTGAAGGAGTTTTGGCCCATGCTTCATGTAATTCCATGGATTTGAAGCCCAAGTGAGGCACAAGAACTAGACACACCTGAACAATTTTTTATTTGTGGGTAGTTGTAACACCCGAGGCACAAGAATTATTCTTGATCCCCAACAATTTAAACAAGCATACCCGATGGGACCCAAATTGCCAAAATCTATCCCATGGCGACTCCATTATAAAGAAATGAACCATAGAAATCACCTATCAAGGATCATGATAAGGTTATGGTGGGAGCCTCTACCTAGTTAGTAGTAAGTGTTTACCACCTAACAACTCCATTTTATGAGAAACAAAGAGAGCACCTAGACAAGGAAGGAGAAAGCAGGTCTATTGTTTCATGAGCTCAAAACCTACTATAAGATCAAGTGCAAGAGTAAATTATCAATTGATTTTACCCCCTCTCAACTTTGGTGATAGATGAAGAAATTGATAGTAGAACATAATTGCTCCTCTTAATCTGAACCAAATAAGTCTTCCAACATGGATGGTGGGGGTCCCTTACAACCACAAGTAGCACTAGCCACCTACAATGAGGTCCCAACCTTCACTTTAAAATCCTTATCATATTTAAACAAAGAGGACACAATGACTCCAACAAAACCTCTCGAACATAAACTCAATATATATTCTCTCTATAGCATTAGAGAATAGAATGTTACACTTATACTTTTGATGGTCTCTTTCAAATAAAAAGTAAGAGAGTGGTATATATCCCTCACATCCCACTCTATCACTAACTAGGACCAACTTGTTAGAACATTGTTAGAACAATTAACAACCATAAGAAAAGGCCCTTATGGAAGACATGGATGATTTCAATGCCAGATTATAAAAGTCTTGTTATAGGATCCTAGAGGAGATACAAACCATCCTAGGTATGGATTTTATCTACTATATAAAGATAATCAATTATGAAATAGATATGATGGTGAAGATAATAGGAATCAATTCATTACTAGTAGCATACAAGATAACCAATCAATCTAAAAGAGACCTCATTCAAATTTGAATGCTATCCCCTAGACCACCTATGACTCTCTTCCCTAATATCCAATAATTATATTAACCTCCTCCAACCATACAACTCACCACTTTCCAGTCAACCATTATTATTTTTAGATCTCTATGCAAACATATCTATTTGCCACTACCACATTCCCTTCAGTATCTCAATCCTTAGAAATAAAGAATATAAAATGCTATGAGAGGTGAATAAAGAAATTATATCCCTCAAGTACCAATAATTTTTAGAGGTTTGGTTATCATAACTACCTAAGACCCTCATACCAATAGGGCAACCAAGGATACTAGCCTCCCCAAAATGGATATCAGAGATGCCCATCTTAGTCCAATAGAGAATTTGGTCCACTCCAAGACCCCAAGAGGAAAAGAGTACTTGTCCCATCCCTATGCAACTAGTGCCCTCAAATCTAATGAGATATATGATCCCTGCTCAAAATAATTATATAGGAGATGTGTATGGTTGACCATATTATTATCTTGATGCCTATTATCCTAGACATAAATAACTCTAATAGGCAACATGTATAATACCTCAACCCACATGCCAAAATCATATGGTATAGCATATGGTATAGGCACTAGAGCCAACTATTCAAAATAAATCATAAAAAGTTTTCCTAATTTTTGGAGCTAAAGCACTAAAATAGACCTTAGTAACTTGGGATGAGGTAAAATTATACTCCATCACCAAATGAACAAGCACTCCATCAAACAATCGATCCCATATTCAGTCTATTGTTCTCATAAGGGATAAAAGAAGAGTGGTCAAAGAGGCCTAGAGGTAGCAAGGACCAATATCAAAGGTTAAAAATTTGAAAACCACTCAAAATTGGGGGGTAAATCAAAGGGAGACAAGGCCACCAATAGCAAAGTAATCAGCACCAAAGTAGCTTCTACCAAAACTAGTATGGGAACCCAACCTTGGCATCAAGCAACCTAGGTCTTAGTGGATTCTGATCAACATGCCAAAATCCTAGTCACTAGAATTATTTAGTGTGGTAGAGCACCTAAAGAGGTCCATTATACATATTCCATTATGGAATATCATCACCCTACCAAACTAGATGAAGTAGCTGGAAGAAGGCCTAGAAAAGTGAAATGACACTAAAAAATCAAAAGAATAGGCACCTTCACAAATATTTGGTCCATCTCTTAACATACCTAAAATATATAGCATCCCTCTTGTAGAACATGTTTGGGTGAATGTGGGTAACATAGGATATGTAGTCAAGGTGGAATAAAAATAGTCAGGGTTTGTAACAGAAGGATCATAAAGCAGAATTTAAGAATAAAAAAGCAAATGAATGAATGGGCATTTGAACTATATTCTATAAATAATTTTAGGATAAAAAAGGGTCTCACTTCTAGATGGATTATATGGGTATAATCAAGTTTGGGTAAAGGATAAATACCATCACAAAATGACATTCACCAACAAATGGGGCATCTTTTCCTACCAATGAATGCCTTTCAACCTATCTAATATTGGAGCAATCTTCCAAAGCTCCATGTAGATTACCTTCAATTATTTTCTTAATAAAATCATCCTTGTATACCTTGATGATCTCATGGGATTCTCTAAATGGAAGTAAGACCATTTAGGGTATATAGAGAAGGTGTTCAAGCACTATCAAGAATTTAGAATTTTCTTAAACCTGAAGAAGAGCATTTTCTATTCTCCACAAGAAAAACTCCTAGGGCATGTGGTACAATAGTATCCAAGTAAGGGATAGCTATTGATCCACATAGTGTAAAATATATTCTCAATATATCATTATCACATGGAAAGTTTGTCCAATATTTCCTTGAATAAATTAATTTTGTTTGAAGGTTTATACCTGATTTTGCCTCCATTGTTAGGCCTATCACCAAAATGTTATAAAAATGACAATTATTTAAATGGACCAAAGAAGTAAAGTAGGATTTTTAGAGAATTAAGTAAACTACCAAAAGAGCCCTAATACTATCCAACCCAAAATTTGATAAATATTTTATCCTCTATGCCTATGAGGGAAAGTGTAGTGTAGTTGCAGTCCTCACTCAAATAACCGATAAGGGTAATGAACGCCACATTACATTCTTCATATATAATTTGAAATATTATGAAGAACATTATAACTTCATTGTTATATACCTTGATCTAAAGTTTAAAGTTTCTAGGTATTTTATTTTAGACAACAAAGTGGTAGCTAATGTTGTGCATTCAAGCTTTAAATACTATATTATGAATGGGAAAATTAGTGAGAAGAGAGCCATATGGTTCACCTATATTATTGAATATGACATTGAGATCAAGGCAACCAAGCTAATAAGAGGTATGGAAAAAAATGCCCCAAGATTTTGAGGAATCAAAAGGAGAGGAAGAAATATTGATCACTTTTGGATAAAATGTGGACTGGGTCCAAGACTATATCAACTGCATGTGACATAATAGATATCCATTCAAATTAAGTCAAGATAAAAAAAAGGGCATATAGGCTATAGAATTCTCACTACACCCTCATCGAAAAGGTATTATTTCATAGGAATTTTGATGGTACCCTCGTAATATGAATAGAAATTGAATAAACAACCTTGATACTCTAAGAATTTCATTCAGGGTTCTCTAGAGGACACTACTTAGCACACACTGCAATGGTGAAAATAATGAGATATAATTATTACTAGCCTAACATTTTTAATGACATGCATAAATGGGTGACAAAATGTGACAAATACAAATTCTTCATTGGAAGGAACTAGAATGCCTCTCTACCCATCAATCCTATTGTAGTTGATGAACCCTTTTCATAATGAGGACATGATTTCTTAGTGGTAATTAATCCACCCTCCAATGAAGGATGCCAATGGATCTTGACCATCACAAAATACTTTACAATATGGACAAGGGCAATCCTGATCAAGTAGACCACTGGAAGGGTCATTGTGAACATTCTAGAGGAGATTATCACCAAGTTTGACATATCACACACAATTATAACCAATAACGTACTAAAATTTATCAAAACAAAGTTAAGCTAGTTTACCCTTAAATATGGTGTTTACATGAAAACCTCTTCTAACTATTACCCTGAGGGAAATGGCTTAGAAAATTCTTCAACTAAAAATTTATTGAGGATCCTAAAGAAAATAGGTGCATATAGCTAAATATTTTGGTATCATCATGTTCACCAAGAACTATGGGAAAATAGGATAACCTTGGAGAAAGATATTGGTTTCTTTTCATTCTCCTTGGTCTACAACTAGGAAGCCTAACTAAGTATCTCTATTGAATTATTGGCCCTTTAATTACTGCATCAACTAGAGCTCCAAGAACATGATGCCATATCATTGAGAATAAAGGAATTATTAAAGCTAGAAGAACAAAGATAAAAAGGAAGAGTTAATTTGAAGAAGCACCAAGAGGATATAAAAAAAGGGTTTGACAAGAAGGCCACTACCTAATAATTTTAGATAGGTGATCTAGTCCTCAAATAGGATAAAGACCGTAGTAAACTCGACTGACGTACCAAATTTGGCACCATCTAGAGTGGGCCCTATGTGATCACCAAAATAAGGGTAGAAAATTTCATGGAGCTCACCAAATTGGAAAGGTGACCACTACTGATCCTGGTTAACAAGATCTATCTAAAAAGGTATTAGAAAAACATGGAGGTAATGCAAAATTTGAAGCATAAAGGAATGCCACAAAAATATGAAAGCTATAAAAAATTATAATTCCTGTAATGAACCTCATTTTCTAACCATCTCGTAAGTAAATTTTGTATTCAAGAATTACTCAAGAATGTACTCAATGTAAGTTGTAAGGTAGCACTTCACTAAGAGATAACATGGTCAGTGTCTACCTCTTGTGAATAGGAGTGGCCAATATCCTATAAGACCAATGGGTTTACCTTCATACCTCCATGGTATAAAGACACCTTAAATGGTCACCCTACCTTTATTACATTCTCCACTAATAGGAAAATTCTTGACCATAGTGTTTAGGGATTATCCCCTTCATATTACCCCTAATAATGGGATAACCATTTTGATTTTACTAACTTAAGTCCATCTAAGTTAGTCATGACCTAAGTCCCTCTAGGTCAATGTTAGGTGTATGCCTTACAGGTTAGATATCACATCACTAAGATGAGTACCTATTATTTATAGTGATTTGTTACCATCATCTAAACAATGAGGTATCTAAGGTGGTTATCATTTTCTAATGATAAACTCATATAGAGCATCTATTGTCTACCACCTAACTTACTTGCATAAGACTCTCCTAACTTTCATAATAGGAGATAAGATCTAAACTAGACCTTCCAAATATTACCTTCTTTGGACCTCACTTGAGTTCTGCACTCCAAGTGTAACTTATGCAAACATTCTAGATATCACCTTTTTATAATTACCTCATGTATAAACTCTATCATCCATTCCGTGAACATCTCTCTCAAATGAATAAATAGGGTGTTTATTCAAGTCCATCTACTTAAATAATTTAAAATCTATCTCCTAATCATGAAGTCACTTAAATAAGATATAATCCCTATTTTCATTATTAATCCATAAAACATGATGATTTATACATCATAAATCAGAGTACAAAGCTACATCATACATATTTTGAGCATAACTATAATTTCCATTACTTACATACTTCATAAAGAGTAAAGCAATACATCCATTCCAGATTAGAAATAGTATTCATGTTAGAAGCTTCTTTTACAATAAGCTTTCCATCATAAAAGTTTTAAAACAACACATATCAAAGGTATCAATGTTTGAATTGTATAAGTCTTCACTAGTCCTTCTTGCCTCTCCATCACTCGATTGATGGTGGTAAGGGATCAGGACAACTCATGATATTCATGTAGTTTTCCCTTAAATGCACTTTTGCTAAATAGTCTATCATAAAGCAATGTATGCATTTTATCATTTGAATGCAACCATGCAACAAAAATTCACCATAATGTAACCATGCATTATACATTTATTTCAACAAAGGAAGGAAACCCCATAATTTCCCAAGAAAGAATTCCACATTCGTTCTTTTATCACATACCCTTTTTCCATAAAATGATATTCCTTTGTTAAAACAATTACAATTATAAAAACTTCTAGTCCAAGCAAGAGATAACCCCATAAATTCCCCCAAAGAATATATTCCCTACCCATTCTTTCTTGTTCATAACTTAGAAGATGCATTTGTAATTAAATTTTCAAGATTCCTCATTTCAAGCAATCACTTCTAGTCTAGTTCAAACAAAAACAAGAGGGAACCCCATAAATTCCCCCAAGAATGAGTTCCCCACCCATTATTTCCTAAACATAACTAGAAGGTACTTTTATAAAGCAAATTCCCTTAATTTCCATTCACATAGAAATAACATTTAAACAAATGAATCAAACATTTGATCTTTCCATAAAATTTTGATCTATAAACCATCCAATTTTTCCACAAAATTGTTTGTAAATATAACATTCAAATTTTCCACAAAATATTCCTTTAACTAGCATTCAATTTTTCCACAAAACATTCCTTTAACTAGCCTTCAAATTTTCCATAAAACATCCCTTTAACTAGAATACAATGTTTCCATAAAATATTCCTTTAACTAGAATTCAAATTTTTTGTAAAAACTTCCTTCAACTAGCATTAAATCATTCCATAAAATTGTCCTAGCTAACATACAATTTCTCCATAAAATTACCCTAAATTTTTCCTACAATTTTTCTACCAAATTGCCCTATAATTGAATTACAAATTTTCCACAAAATTGTTTCACAATAGTATTCAATTTCTCCACAAAATTATCCTATAGTTAACCTACAATTTCTCCATAAAATTATCCTATAGTTAACCTACAATTTCTCCATAAAATTATTCTAAAGTTGTCTTACAATTTTTCTATAAAATTGTCCATTAAAAATATTGCCTATAGTTGCATGTTTCAAGGTCTATCCTTTTTAAGACACCCAATTCAACCTATCCTTCATTTGAGTTTGCTCAATCAATTCCTTCATTGCAAAAATAGATTTGTTTCCTCTAGATTTTAGTCTCCAAAAACCTAGGGTTAAATTGCAAAAAGGATAGATTCCAACTGAGCCAATTCTTCAAAAATAAAAAGATTCAAATATTCAAAAGGGTGATATATTAAGGTCGACATAATTTAATCCAGTCAATCCAATTTCCAAGCAAGTCAAATAGTAAACGAGGCATCCAAGTCAAATAGTTCATGAGGCATCCACCACCGATGCTCGACCTTGGCCTCCACTAGGCTCGACATACCTTGACCATAACCTGGTGGTCAGGCTAATAGAGGTGCCCATACCTATTTAGGTAGCCTCACATGATCCCATAGGGATCATGTGGGATATTACCACAAGTAAATAATAAAAATAAGTTTAATATTTTATGTCTCATAATCAAAACTCCAAATAAACCATTAACATGCAATCAACCACATGGTAAGATAGGAAGAAACCATATATTGGTCAAATAACAAGTCAAAAAGCAATCAAATCAAGCCAAGTGTCCAACCATGCACCCTCATCTAGTGTGGAGTGGCCCCACTTGGTGACCACCTTGACCACTAAGTAGTGGTCACTCCATAATGAAATCCTATTCCATTTTAAACATCACTTAGCTTCCCACACCAAATATGTGGGATAATTCATTTCAAATACATCTCAAAAAAGTTTTTTCAATGTGTGCAAGATAAACAATGACCAAACCAAAGTAAACACATGGTGAAAGGAGACCAATGGTCAACCAAGATCAAGGTTCCATCGACGCATCATGTGTGTCCTTCAACTGGCACCAAGTGTCCTAGCCCTTGACCACCACTTGGTGGTTGAAAATCTAAGGGAGGATTACTCCTTTTAAGGGTCTTCATGCTCCTGAGCATATCCCATGTGGTATAATTCTTGAAGAAGGAGTTACATGCCTTTCGTATGAGTGAGATCAATCATGAACTAATGTACCTCGACTAGAGTGCAGAGGTCACAAACCTCTTTTAATGACTCCCTAAATATCAATATGTGACTTGAGAACTATTCTAGGTAAGATATAACATTGAGGAATTGGTATTAAGTTTTCTAAAACCCACCTAAGGACTTGATGCTACACAGTAAAAAAAAACTCTATATCTATGTCTTCAAATTTGAACAAATAGGGTAGCCTCAAGCACACAATAATAGGGGTCAAAAGAGATATTTAAAACCACCATTTGAGGAAGCAATTAAGTAATAATTTAAGTGATATGGAGGGCATGAATTCAAGACACCATCAATCCAAAGAAGAGGTTTTCATTCAACATAAGGGACTGTCATACATAGGCCTTTTACATCAAGCCCAAGGTCTCATTATTTTAGAAGATTAAGTCTAAAATAATATAACTTTATCACCTCAAAATTTGCAAGCCAACACAATCCCAAAACAAGAAAAATCATAGTGCTTTAACAAGAATTGAGGAAAGCAAATGAAATTTATTTTTCATTCTATCATTCAACGGTAAACAATGGCATGGAATGCCCCAACCTGATTCTCCTGATAGGTTGGACTCCTTCCTCCTTGCAACCTCCTAGCCTTCTCCTCGTGCTTATCTATATCTAAAAAAAGTCCCTCTATCTCATTTAAAGGTATTTATCCGTGATAAAGCAAGATACCTTCAAATAAACTATTAATTTCCCCCATGCTATGAGGAGACGAGATTAATAATATAAAATAAAAAAGTAGAGACAAGGTGATCCATCCCATTGTTTCATTCCCACATTAACAAATTTAAAATTAACCACCATGAAGTAGAGAAAAAGGGGAATCTCCTTTAAAATTAACCACCATGAAGCAACCACGGATAAGGATGAATAATCCTCTAATTCAATAAAATAATCATTATATTATTAAATTATCTTAGTGCTCTTTTGGTCCAATCAAAATTAGACACATTTTGTGAAGACAAATATCACCTAATTGCATTCCAAAACCTACTAAATTAATGAGGTAACATGCAATTAGATTAATTAAACCATGATTAATTGATTTGCTTTTCTTTTTTCCAAAACATATTTCCTAAAATATATCTTTCACAAAAGCATCAATTAACTTCACAAAACATTACAAAACTAAGAATTAGGTCCTAATTCATCATGTAAAAGGGTCCTACCAAGGTGGGTCATGACATACTACCCCCCTTGGACTAAACATAGTCCTATGTGTTTCTCATAATAGAAAGCATAAAGCAATTATATATTTCCATAAGCATTGCAAATCAACAAACAAGCAATATACTTTCATAAATCAGCAATCACAGGCATCAAATGCATTCTCAATGTTTTACACCATTGTTTTATCCTTAAGTGGATGAAATATTTTAAGATAGACTCAACTACCATTGACCAACTCTAAGGAGACTAGTACTAGACATCATGGTCCAATGGTGCAAACACGAGCATAAGTAAAATGCAATGCAACTACATGAGGGTAATATTCCATGTTACCTTGAGCTATCTTCATCATCATTTCCATTTTTCTAGTATCCTGTTCTTGGTGGTCAATCAAATTCTTCCACCCACAAGAGTACCTTTTTTTTTGGTAGGTAAAAGTAATTTTATTTACTTTACGGGTTGGAGGGTCCCGCCCCTTTTTACATTCGAAACATCCACTTCTGGAAGGTCACAGTCCATTACCCAGGGGGTATGGATACGACAACAAAAACCAGCAAGCCAAAAATATTCATGGACTTCCTTCACAGATGTCCTTCCACAAACATACATTACGACCCAAATACACAGAAACACAAAAATGCACACCATCGGACCCACGCGAGACACTGACCAGGCACCTTATTTCCCAGTCTTCTGGGACTTGCAGCTCGCTTCATTCTTGGTACTGTCCCCGCTTGGCAGGAGGGTTTCCAGAATGGCGGGGAGTCTTTTGAGCTCCTCGATGGCACTGGACATAAGATTATTCCCTTCACGTTGGACGTTGGCCACCGTCTGGAAGTGTCCGACTACCTCATTGATGCGGGTCAGTGCCACTGTACGCAACATGTCCTAGGTGAGGAAATCGCTATCTCGGTCCTTCTGGTTGTCTCCCCGAGGCTCTGTCTGCCGCTCTTCCTGGATATCCTCCTGAAGACCATCTTGAGATTCTTCGTCATCGTTGGTGAGGTCCTGGAATGATCGGTTGCCACTCTGAGTTGACGTCGACAGTCGCTTGGACACCCTTCTTGTCGGGGGGGTCTGGCTACCTTCTGCTTGGGTCGCAGCCTCTTGCCCACCCTGGGCTTCTCATCAACAATGGGTGCTTGGAAACCCATGCGAGGCATCTCCTCCATAAGGGGGTTTCCCTTGCCCTAGGGAGTGACATCATTAGCCTGAGAGGGGGGCAAAGCGGGTGGTGGTGAATGGCGGTCTTCCTGAGGCTAGGGCATGGGCAGGCTAGCATGACCAGGGGGCTTGGGTGAGGAAAAGCCATGCTATCGATTTGGGGAGGGGTTACTGGAACTGATGCTGCTAGAGGGATGGGAGCTGCGGGCATGCTTGTAGAGGACTAGGAACAGGCCTTGGTGGTGGGGGGGCTTCGGAGACTGACTTCTTCTGAAGTTATTGATGGAGATGGTGATGGACCGAAAGAGAAACTCTGAGACATTGATGGGTCGAACATCACGTAGATGGTTGACAAAGGCTAAATTGTAGGCGCTCAGAGGCTTATCGGGATTGTCCATAGAAATATATTGAAGGATGGGGATAATCACCGTATCCCAGGGGCGAGGGAGGGATGACCACACAATGCCCTTTTTCTCCCAAACTAACTTGCTCCCCCTATCGGGAAATTGATCGATCTCTTCCTTAAAGTTGTGACCGTCTCTACGAACAATTCTGCCAGAAAACCTAAGACCAGACACTTGGGCAATGGATTGAGGACTTACCATGAAATGGAGGCCATGGACTCGCACCTCACCGTCATTCCAGGACTCCAAGAAGTCCTTCGTTACCTCATCATCCACACCTTCGAACATTTTGAAGAAATTCACAAAATGCTTGGAATCGAGAAGGGCAGCGGTGCCTGGGTCGATCTGCAGAGATGTTGGTTCAATGATGGCCATGGTGCTGTAGGGGTTCTGGGTGCCGATAGAGGGTCTGAGAGGAAAGCAGGCTGAGCTCAAATAGAGGAACGACACTAAGCAACCAAGGGAGGCGAAGTGGATGAGGAAAAATGCCCAAAAAGGGAAGGTCACGAGAGTGGGAATCCGAACAACCAGCTTATGGCCGCAAACCCAGGCATGACAATAACTCAAGCTAGGGGTGGTGGTCTTGGTGGGAAATGTGGATGAGGATAGATAGGTAGTGGGCGTCAGACAGAGGCACGAGAGAACAGACCTTCGCCTGGGTTCGAACGGGCGGAAGGGATGGGCCACGGAGTTTGCGCTATCCTCAGAGTCTTCGCCAATTCAAAAAATGATGAAGGTGCCTTGGAACCAATGGGGCAGAGTGTTGACAAACACCCTACTGAGTGGGAATTCATTGGTGTGGTGGTTAGAACCACCGTTAGTGGCGCAGAGGCCCTTAGGTGTCACAAGGACACCGTTGGGGTGGCAACAACCACCGTTGTTATTGGAACTGGAATGGTGTTGAGGGTTAAGCTTGTCCCTCGATGGTATTGATGAAATATCATTGGTCACATAGCCGAGGCTACGTATTAGTGAGATTCCCCGCATCATGATTGAATTTATCGATGATCTCACTCGGGAAGTTATTTTCCCAAATCATTAAGGAGGTTTGAAGGATGGCCTTATTGGCTAAGGCATCGACCACCTGATTAGCCTCTCTAAAAATGTGGTTAATTTGATTTCACTCCTTGTCATTGAAGTCTTTCTGGTAGTCCTGGATGATGCTCTGGATATTTTTCCCACCTTTAGAATTGTTTTGAACCAGCCCCACAATAACTTTTGAATCACCTTCAAAGATGATAGGGCTAGCCATGGATTTGCATATGTCAATGCTTCTCCAGAGAGCTCTAGCTTCAGCGTAATTGTTGGTCTGGGTACCCAGATTTTTGGTAAAATATCGGATGAGATTACCGTTGTGGTCCCTAACCACACCTCCTACTCCAACTTTGCCTGGATTGCCTTTAGAGGCACCATCAAAATTAGCCTTCAGCCAACCTTGGGGGGAGTCCACTTGGCTATGGCTCTGTCCTTGTGAGACTCTTTGGCTTTGCAGCAGTCTTGAGGAATCTTGAGAGCCACAAACAGGTGACCTTCTATTCCATCCTAGGGAATTTCTGGGCATGGGATGAGACTGCTATTTTCTATTGCAAATGTCAAGGCTCTTGACGCAACTACTTCATGATATCTAAGATCTTCACTAAAAATATGCCTATTGGATTCCAACCAAATCTGCCAGGTAATATGATGGACCAAGGATTTCCATAGAAAGTTTAGTCTTAGGTTTTTAAAAGTGCTAGGCCATTGGATGAACATGTCCTTGACCGTTCTTGGCCTGATCCAACAAACCTAAAACTTGTTGACCACCAAGGAAAATACGGTGCTTGTGAATGGGTAATCCATGAGGATATGTTGGGTTGATTCCCAAGCTTGCTCACACAGGTAGCATCTGTTGGGAACAATGATCCCTCTATGCATCAGGTTGTCAGTGGTAAGGAGTTTATTGTGGATAGTAATCCAGTAGAAGTGAGCTATCTTTGGGATTAGGGCCTTAAGCCACACACTTCTGGCTAAGGTCTCCCCTTTGTTGGGGCTAGCTCCTCTGGTGGTGCTCTCAATGAGCTAGAAAGTAGACTTCATAGAGAAGTTACCTTCACTCGTGCCTTTCCAGCATCGTTGATCTTTGTTCTAGGTTTGGGGGACAAAATTTACCCTCATGAGCGTGTGGATCTCTGTCATTGCATTGTTGATAGTGTCGTTCTTAAGTCTGAACTGAACCTTCTTCCATATTTTGACACCTTGGTTTGAAGTGATGAAATCTGCTACGCGGGCCCCATACTTGTTGTCTGTCAGATGCTTTATAGCAGCCAACCTCTAGTATCTTATAAGAGGATATTTTCTAGCCCAGGCATCCTCCTAGAAGTCGATCTCTTTGCCATCTCCCAACTGCCACCAAGAGCCTTGGTGCAAGAGATTTTGGGTGAGGGATATGGACTTCCAAAAGTGAGAGCAATTGTGAGGGGTGTCCATCTGAAAAAGGGATTGCTGCTGGAGATACTTCCTCTTGACTATATCCACCCATTCAAGATTAGCATTGGAGACTACCTTCCATGCTTGTTTAGCTAGGAGGGCTAAATTGGTTACATTGATGTGCCTCATCCCCAGGCCTCCTTGATCCTTGGGGGAATAGACTTTGTCCCAGGAAACCAGGTGGAACTTCTTCTGGTTGTCATTTCCTGACCACAAAAACTATTTCTAGATTTTTTCGATGGTCTCACCCACTACCACCGGGATTTTGAAGACAAACAAGAAAAAGGTGGGAATGCTCTGAAGCACAGCCTTGACCAAGGTTGCCTTGCTTGTGCTGGAAAGGAGAGCACCTTTTCAGCTTGAAAGCTTTTTGTGAATCCTATTGGTGACATTCCTCCACATGTCTTTGAGAGGTCTTCCTTTAAACATGGGGAGACCCAAGTAGGTGGTCAGGAAATCTGTGATGGAACACCCCATAATACATGTGATCTTGTGTTGTCTTTTGGGGGGGTGTTAATGAAAAACAACTTGCTTTTAACATAGTTAAATTTCTGACCAGCTGCCTCTTCATAGAGGTTAAGAATAGTTTTGATACCTTTGGTGTTAGAAACTACTACTTTGGTGGCCAATAAGGTATCATCCACAAATTGTTGATGGGTTGAGGGCTGGAGACCAGTGGTAGCTTTGATACCCAATATCAGATTTTTGGAACATGTATTCTTGATAGCTCTTCCCAGGCTCTCTGCCAAAATGATAAAGAGAATGGGGGAAAGTGGATCACCCTATCTGAGGCCCTTGGAACTAGAGAAGTATCCAGTAGTAGACCCATTCACCAGGACCAAAAACCATGAGGAAGAAATGCACTTATAAATTAGATTAACCCAAGATTCATGGAAGCCAAACCTGAGGAGGATTTGGGTGAGGAAGTCCCTGTTGACTCTATCAAATGCTTTGTTCATGTCTAACTTGAGGAAAAAGGCAACATAATTGGAGGTATGGGCAGAGTGGATCAACTCATGAATGGTGATGACTTCATCAATGATATTGTGGCCTTTGATAGTGCTGCCCTGATAGGGGTCGATAATGGAGGGGAGAATGCTTGACAACCGATTAGCCATGGCTTTGGAAAGGATTTTATAGATGACATTGCACAGACTAATGGGATGGTAGTCTAAAAGGGATTGGGGATTCTCGCCCTTAGGGATCAAAGCCAGGAATGTGGAGTTGAAATCTCTAGGGATGGATTTGGAAGACTGCATTTCTCTGATAGAATTGCACAGGTTAGAGCCCACAATGTCCCAATAGGTTTGGAAAAATCTAGGCGGGAACCCATCCGGGCCAGGGGCTTTGTATGGGTTCATGGAAAATAGAGCTTGACGAATTTATTTATGGGACAAAGGTTTGAGGAGGAAGAGATTGGAATCTTAGGAAATGATGGAGGGGATGTTAACCAACAAGGCTTCCATGTCAGACTGGGACTAGGATGGGGGAGAGGTAAGGAGGTTTCTGAAGTGGCTCATTGCTTCTTCCCTGATCTGGAGGATGTCTGAAGTAATAGACCCATCTTGCTTGGCCAGGTTTTTGATCCTGTTTGTACCCCTGTGCCTCAGGGTGGATATGTGGAAGAATTTGGAATTAGAGTCTCCTTCCTTGAGCCACAGTTGGTGGGACTTTTGGTGCCAAAAGGTTTCCTCCTTACTGAGGATGTTGTGGTAGTCGGCCAACAGCTGCTGCTCTTCAAGACAAAGATTATCATTGCCTGTTCCCTTCTAAAAACTATCCTCGATCTGGCTGATTCTGGTCTTGACCTGATTCTTTGCTTCAAAGATATTCTCGAAAGTCACCTTATTCCAGATTCTCAGATTTCCTTTGATGAATCTGAGTTTCTGCATGAACTGATTGGTGGCTGAACCTAGGAATTTTCTTTTCCACCATAATGCAATCTGGTTACTGAGATCGGGATGCTGGGTCCACATGGATTCGAACCTGAAAGGGGTTTTGAACTGGGATTTGGTGCCAGTTTCCAGCAAAAGGGGGCTGTGGTCGGACCCGATCTTGGGAAGGGCTAGCAAGCTGGCATCCCCAAAAAGTGGGAGGGCTTCCTAGGATAGCAACACTCGATCGAGGCATTCCTAAATAAGACTATTGCCTTTCCTCCTGTTACTCCAAGTGAATAAAGACCCTTGAAGTTGAACATCCATGAGGGCATTGGAATCAATAAAGTGTCTCAGGTCATCTGTGTCCCTGTGGGATATCATAGTTCCTCCCATTTTATCTGAGCCATACAAGGGAGAGTTGAAGTCCCCTGCTAAAATCTAGGGGGTTCCATCAAAGGCTTGCCTTATCGACGTGAGCAGGTTCCATAGAGCCACTCTGCCCTAGGGGGAGTTTGGGGCGTAAACATTGGTCATCACCCAGGATACCTGGGAGCTGAGATCCTGGAATAGGATATTACTCAGTCTCTCCTGGCTAGAAATGAGGTTGCCTTGCACTTTAGTGGGGTTCCACATGCACAACAACCCACCAACCGATCCGGACGTCGGGGAATGGATGCACTCGCAGTTTCTCCAAATATTTTTGGCCACCCTAGGTGACCATTGGTCATTGAGTTTAGTTTCTTGGATGAGAAAAATAGTTGGGTTATGTTCTCTTCTCATGGCTGCAGCCACTCTCTGCTTGGCTGCCCCATTTAGTCCTCTCGCATTCCAAGAGAGGACTCTCATTTAGAACTTTTGGGAATTCTTTTGCCCCCTTTTCCTTGCTGCATAGGGGGTTTGGTTCTTCGGGTTTCTTCCTTAGTACTAGTTTTGGTATCCTGAAAGAGGGTTTTCTGGGTCCCATTAGCTATGTCTTCTACAGTGTCCCTGATTCTTCTGTCTACTTTCGATGGTCTACCTTTTTTCCTCTCTCCTTCGACATCCATCTGAGATTTTCTGAAGCTACGGGTTTGTTTGGGGCTCCACTTCTCAGGGGAAGGTTGGTCCAGGTCTTCACTGTCAGAGTCCACAGGGTCGTAGAAGGTGGGCGAGGTTGGAGTCCTGGATTCTAGGGGTGGAGAGTCCTACGAGGAGGACGACTGGGCGGAGGGTTTTAGGGGTGAGCTACGGGGGGATCGGGAGGGGGGACTGGGTGATTGTTTCGACTGAGAGGTAGACTTAGAGGCCTGGGTGGATCTGGGTCTAGGGCATTGGAGAAGTTCAGGGTTAAAGCCCAGGTTTGAATCAACAGGAATTTCACCTTCCTCAACATCCTCAGAAATACCATAATCTTTAAGCGCATCAAATTTATTAGTAATAGGAACATAATCACTTGCCTTTTGAAATGGAGTGTTCACCCACAATTTAGCTTGATGCCCGATGTTCGACGCATGGTTCTCTAAGATTCATCTATAAATCTACTTTGGGCGTTCCTCGGTCTGGTTGTCCACGCTCGGGTTCTTAGCCTTGGGGCACTGGGACTGCAGATGGCCTTGCGTCTGGCACTCAGGGCAAAATACCGGTTTGTTCTCATAGATCAGCGGTTGTCTCCATTTGAAATCTCCGTAAATGAGGTTCAGGTGCTCCGGGAGATGGCTTTCCAAGTTCACATTGACGCAGATGCGTGCCTGAGTTAAGCGCGTTCTCGCTCGGGTGGCTGGGTCAATGGCCACGAGATCCCCGATAGCCTTGGCTAAACCTCGCAATGCGTCTTCATAGAAGAAATGGGCTGGGAGGTTCGGAAGCCTCACCCAGAGCGGAGCATAGTTGATATTCTGAGAGTTTGGGTCAAAATTTGGCTGCCATTTTTTTAAAAATAGGCTTCTCCTCCCAAAAAACCAAGGCCCTCCGGATAAGATGCGTTCTGCATCCTCCGAGGTGTTAAGTTGGATCATGAAGAAACCCCGAGTCATAGCCGACAACTCCATGCTTCCCAGTGTTTTCCATTTGGACGCCGCCCATCTACGAATTGAATCCATGTCTGGGCGGCCTCCTATGAACTTTCCCACCAGGGAGTAAGTGTCACGAGTTTCGTAATCTTCCATGAGGCTCCTAGGGCATATGACATCACAACCCTGTGTAACGAACTCGAATGCGGTGTTAGGTTTGATTTTTTGCTTGTTCTGAAGCAATTCTACAAACGAAGGGTTTCCGTTGGTGTGGCCATCACTGGTGGTCGAAACCCCAGCCCCATCGTTACTCTCAGCATTATGGTTGGTGGTATTCAAACCCACCGACGCCCCCATCTTCAGAATGGAGCTTGTGGCCGAAAGAGGGCCACTCGCCACGTCGCTGCATGCGGTCTTAGTCCCGCCTACCTCCTCACCTCGTGACGTCATGGTTGTGCCCCTCGACACTCATCCGGATCGCACGGAGGTTTCGACCCTTCGGAGCCTTGGATCTTCTTTCACCGTCGCCAAAGCTGGCCTTGCCGGATCGCAATTTAGGGTGCCACAAAAAAATTCACCGTCAATGCTCGATCGCAAGTTCTAAGAGTCATAATTGTATGTGGTTTGAATCTACACAAAATAGATAAAAAATACCCATGAGAGTACCTGGACCTATAATTCAAAAAATATTAGTAGTACCATATCCTCAACATAATAAAATATCCATAATACATAAACATAAAGTATTAGAACATCCATCAATACATAAATCACATCATAGAGTCAAAGCATTGAAACATCTATCAATGCACAGTCAAACTATAGTAGGGTCCTGCAATAATAATAGAATTACAAATTATTTTAAAATAATAAAAATATTTCCTCATGTCTTTCACTTTCTCCCAAGTGGCATTCCTCTTTGAATATAGGTCCCACTCGACCTTGCATTGTTCTATAATTCACTTCCTTAGAATCTTGGAATAAAATTCTAGGATCTTCACAAGTTTTACCTTAATAATTTAAGGATCTACCATCTACAATTTTAAAACATCCAACACATGGTTAGGATCAGCAATATACTTTATAAGCAGGGATACATGGAAAGAGTCATGGATATTTGACAAGTTGGTGGAAAGTCAAGTCTATAGGCAATTGGAATTATCGTCTCTAAGATCTCAAAAGGCCCAACATATCTAGGATCTAACTTAGTTGATCTGGTGGTGCTTTTTATAGGCTTCACCCTTAGAAACACTCTATACCCTATAGAGAATTCTAAGTGTCCTTTTCAAATTAGAATAGCTTTTTTGATGATCTAAGGCTTCCTTAAGCCTTTATCGAATTGTCCCATATATCTAACTGCATCTGGTCCAATGAAAACTCGATCCTCTATATTATCCTAAGTTAATGATGTTCTGCATATCCTACCATAAAAGGCTTCAAAAGGGGCCATATTAAAGGAAGCATGATAACCATTTTTATAAGCAAATTCTACCATATGCAAAAAGTCTTCCCATCAAGACTTCTGGTCCATGCAATACATGTGAAGCATGTCTTCCAAGACTTGGTTAACCCTTTCAGTTTTTCCATAAATTTTTGTATGGTATGCAAAACTTAAGTTCAAAGTTGTGCCAACTGCATGATGGAGAGATTGTCAAAAAAGCAGATGTAAAACTAGAATCCCTTTCAGAAATAATCATTTAAGGAAACCCATGTAACTTAAAAATTTCCTTGGTAAATATGTTAGCTACTACTAGAGCATCATCCTTGGTTCTCCCTGGTATGAAGTGTACAACCTTGGTCAATCTATCGACCACAATGAGGATTGCATCATGTTGGTACCTAGTCTTAGGTAACCCTACTATAAAATCCATTGATATAACCTACCACTTCTACATAGGTATATCATGTGGATACAATTGTCTTACTGGATGTCAATGCTTAGATTTCACTTTCTAGCATTCTAGGAATCCAGCAACAAAGTTTATAATATCCTTCTTCATACCAGACTAGTAGAAGATCATTTTCATGTTTTTCCTCATCTTGGCCCCTCCAGGATGAGCGAAATATGGATAACTATGTGCTTCCTACATAACCATCTCCCTAGATTTCCAATTTTAGGAATAACCACCCAATATTTGAAGCATAAGAGTTCATCCTTAATGCTAAAATCCTTGTTTTCACTAGGATTTCTTTCCACTTTAGTCTGAATTCCACTACAATACTGATCCTGAGTTTGCATTCTTCTAACTTGGTCCATTAAGTCAACATGACTTCAGATCAAAGCAGCTATATGCCTTCTTCTACTTAAGGTATCGATGACTTTATTTTCTTTTCCTTTGATATACTTAATACCAAAGTTATATTCTACCAGTCAAGACATCTTATATGCCTAGCATTGAGTAAAGGCTGAGTAAACATATATATTAAATTTTGATGGTCAGTTCTCAACTCAAAAGGTTTACCAACTAGGTAATATCACCATATATTTAAAGCATGCAGAACTACTTCTAACTCTAAATCATGTGTAGCATAGTTAACTTCATGTTTCTTGAGTTTTCTTGACTCATATGCTATAACTAAATTGTCTTGGGATAAAAATCCTCCCAATCCTTCCAAGGAAGCATCTGTACAAACTAAAAAATTCTCTTGAGGATCTAGAATTTTCAATATTGGCATTGTAGTGAGCTTTTGCTTAAGCTATTCAAATGCAACTTCACACTTTTCTGTCCACTTGAATTCTTTTCCTTTCCTTTGGATATTTGTTATTGAATAGGTTATTTTGAAATAGTCCTTTACAAAATGCCTATAATAACCTGATAAACCCATGAAACTTTGCACTTCAATCACATTTGTAGGAGGTGACCAATTCAAAATGGCTTCAATATTCTTTGAATCTACTACAATTCCATCTGCAGATATAATATGTCCCAAGTATTGTACTTGTGGGAGATAAAAGTCACACTTAGACAAATTCCCATAGAGTTGATTCTTCCTCAACAACTCTAGCACAATTCTTAGATGCCTATCATGCTCATCCTTATTACGAGAATAAATCAAGATATCATCCAAGAATATCAAGACAAACCGATCTAGCTGTCTTCTGAACACACTATTCATCAAATTCATGAAAGTTTTTGGTGCATTGGTCAATCCAAAAGGTAAGACTGTGAACTTGTAATTTCCATGTCTAGTCTTGAAAGTAGATTTATGAGTATCCTCATCTCAAATTCTTAGCTAATGATATCTTGAATTCAAGTCAATCTTAGAGAAAATAGTGGCATCCTTAAGTTTATTAAACAAATCTTCTATTCTTGGTAAAGGATACCTATTTTTTATGGTTGCATTTATTTAGCATTTTGTAGTCTATGCACAACCTTAGCGATCCATCCTTATTTTTAACAAAAATAATAGGTGCACCCCAAGGTGACACACTAGGTTTAATCAAACCTTTATCAAGAAACTCCTAAAGTTGTATCTTTAATTCTTGCATTTCTATAGGGTTCATCCTATAGGGGGTTCTATGAATAGGCTCAGTTCCTAGCATCAATTTGATAGTGAAATCAAATTCATGTTTTGGTGGTAACCTAGGAAGTTCTTTATAAAATACATCCCTAAAATCTTATAAAATTGGGTATTCTCTAAATACTTCTTCTTTTGAGTCATCCTCAATTTCCTTAATTTTAACCACATAGGCCATTCCCCTTTTCTTGATGACCACCTTTAATTGCATTGCTAATATCAACAATGGTTGAAAAGACCCTTGTTCACTATACAATATCAGTCTTCTCTTGTCTTCACCTATAAATTCAATCCATCGATCTTGGAAATTAATCAAGGCTTCATGAGCCTTTAACAAATCCATTCCCAAGATGATTTTAAAGGCATGTAGTAGGTGCTACATATAAATACCCAATGGTAGAGCTATTGGGTAGGGTGATCTTGGCTTAAGGAGAACATTGATATATGGAGTAGGTTTATCCAAATCCATACTCAACTTTCCACCCTTGTGCCAAAAATATTGGTCTTTCTTGCATATCCCCAACTAAGCTACTAGAAATGAAACTATTAGTAGCTCCAAAATCTATCAATATTTTAACTTCTCTACCAAAAAATTTACCATTTAGGAGCAAAGGTGTGGCTTACCCATCCAAGCTTTGGCTTCCTATGGCTACATAAATCTTGTGGTTTGGACCATCTATCCTTGTGCTTGAACTTGCTTGAAGTGGATATTTGTTTGCATAATGCGGACCTCCACAGTCAAAGCAACCACCTTTGGGAACTAAAGTTCTTTCTGAACCTATTTCCCTATCCCAACTACTTGCAATGGTTCTAGTTGTCTTTTTTGTTGAGAACCTTTGTTATTATTGTTGTTGTTGTTGTTCCTCTATTGGAATTTCTTCTTGAAATTCCTCTATTTTCCATTGTTATTTCTTTCAAACTTTGAATTTTGTTTGCTTTTCTAGCTCCACTTGGATTCTCATTTCTATTTATTCTAGAATTTTTTATCCTTCATTGATCATTTTGGGATATTATTGTTGGTCCTACTTGGTTGCAAATTAGATTTAGCTTGCCAAACCAGATAATAATCCTTTTATATATTTTTAGGCTTGAGCACATTTACCACTAATCTTATCTTAGAATCCATTCCCAAGATAAATTTTTGCACCTTCATCTTGTTATCTCTTTTATATGAAGGAACATACTTAAGCAATCTTACAAATTATCAAAATTATACTTCCATAGTTTTTGTTCCTTGATGAAGAGTAGAAAATTCCTCATATTTCTCTATGTAGAATTGTTCCATGAGGAACCTTTTATTGAAGTATTCCACAAAACCTTCCCACTTAAGATGTTTATAAGATGTTTATTCAAGTCCATCTACTTAAATTATTTAAAATATATCTCCTCCTCATGAAGTCACTAAAATAAGATAAATCCCTATTTCCATTATTAATCCATAAAACATGATTATTTATACAACATCATAAATCAAAGTACAAAGCTACATCATACATATTTTGAGCATAACTAGAATTTCCATTACTTACATACTTCATAAAGAGTAAAGCAATACATCCATTCTAGATTAGAAATAGTATTCATGTTAGAATTTTCTTTTACAATAAGCTTTACATCATGAAAGCCTTAATATAACACATGTCAAAGGGATCAATGTCTAAATTGTATAAGTCTTCACTAGTATTTCTTACCTCTCCATTGCTTGATTGATGGTGGTAAAGGATGAGGATAGCTCATGATATTCATGTATTTTTCCCTTAAATGCACTTTTGCTAAATAATCTATCATAAAGCAATGTATGCATTTTATCATTTGAATGCAACCATGCAATAAAAATTCACCATAATGTAACCATACATTATATATTCATTTCAACAAAGGAAGTAAATCCCATAATTTCCCAAGAAATAATTACACATTCATTCTTTTATCACACCCTTTTTCCACAAAACGATATTCCTTTGTTAGAATAATTACAATTACAAACACTTCTAGTCCAAGAAAGAGAGAACCCCTTAAAATCCCCTAAATAATATATTCCCTACCTATTCTTTCTTGTTCATAACTTAGAAGATACATTTGTAATTAAATTTCCAAGATTTCCGATTTCAAGCAATCACTTCTAGTCTAGTTCAAACAAAAATAAGAGGTAACCCCATAAAATCCCCCAAGAATGAGTTTCCTACCCATTATTTTCTAAACATAACTAGAAGGTACTTTTATAATACAAATTCCCTTAATTTCCATTCACACATAAATAGCATTTAAACAAATGGATCAAACATTTGATCTTTCCATAAAATTTTGATCTATAAACCATCCAATTTTTCCATAAAATTATTTGTAAATATAACATTCAATTTTCCACAAAATATTCCTTTAACTAACATTCAATTTTTCCATAAAACATTCCTTTAACTATCCTTCAATATTTCCACAAAATACTCCTTTAATTTGCATTCAATTTTCCACAAAACATTCCTTCAACTAGCATTCAATTTTCCACAAAACATTCCTTCAACTAGCTTTCAAATTTTCCATAAAATTGTCCTAGCTAACATATAATTTCTCTACAAAATTACCCTAAATTTTTCCTTAAATTTTTCTACCAAATTATCCTATAATTGAATTACAATTTTCCACAAAATTGTTTCACAATAGTATTCAATTTCTCCACAAAATTATCCTATAGTTAACCTACAATTTCTCCACAAAATTATCCTAAATATAACCTATAATTTATCCACAAAATTGTTCTAAAGTTATCTTACATTTTTTCTACAAAAATATCCATTAAAAATATTGTCTATAGTTGCATGCTTCAAGGTCTATCATTTTTAAGACATCCAATTCAACCTATCCTTCATTTGACTTTTCTCAATAAATTCCTTCATTGCAAAATCAGATTTGTTTCCTCTATATTTTAGTCTCCAAAAATATAGGGTTAAATTGCAAAAGAATTGATTCCAGCTGAGCCAATTCTTCAAAAATAAATAGGTTCAAATATTCAAAAAGGTTGATATATTAAGGTCAACATAATTCAAGCCAATCAATCCAATTTCTAAGCAAGTCAAACAATCAACAAGACATCCAAGTCAAACAGTCCATGAGGCATCCACCACCGATGCTCGACCTCTGTATCCACTAGGCTAGGCTTACCTTGATCACCATTTGGTGGTTAGACTAATAGAGGAACCTTTCCCTATTTAGGTAGCCTCACATGCTCCCATATAGAGCATGTGGGATACTACCATAAGTAAATTTTAAAAATAATTTTAATCCTTCGCACGTCACAACTAATGCTCCAAATAAACCATTAACATGCAATCAACCATAGTTGGATCGACTAACATGCAAGCAACCATAGGTGGATTAATTACAAGTTTAACAAGAAACTAAATCAAGCCAAGTGTCCATCCATGCACTCTCAATTGGTATGAAGTGTCTCCGCTCGATGGCCACCTTGACTACCAAGTGGTGGTCACTCCATAAGGGAACCCTATTCCCTTTTAAACATAGCTTAACCTCCCACATCAAATATGTGGGATAATTCATTCCACATACAACTTAAAAAAAGGTGTTTCAATGTGTGCAAGACAAACAACAACCAACCCAAATAAAACACATGGTGGAAGGAGAGCAATTATCAATCAAGTTCAAGGTTCAATTGATGCATCGCATGCGCCCTTAAATTTTTGCCAAGTGGCCACAAAGTAGTGTGGTTCTTGATCACCACTTGGTGGTTGAAGGTCTAAGGGAGGATTACAATATTTAAGGGCTTTCGCACCCCTAAGCATATCCCATGTGGGATAATTCTTGTAGAAGGTGTTACAGGACTTTCGCCTGAGCGATATCGAGTGCAAACCAATATGCCTTGATAACTTAGGGGGGCAAAGTGTAGAGTTCACATATATCTCTAAAAAACTCCAAAAATACTAATATGTAACTTGAGAACCATTCTAGGTAGGCTATAATATTAAAAATTGGCATTAAGTTGTCTAAAACCTAGACGAGGACGATGTTATGCAAAAAAAAAGACTTTGTGTGTATACCTGCAACTTTGAACAAATAAGGTGGACTCAAGCACACAACAATAGGTGTTGAAAGAGATATTTAAAACCACCATTTTAGGTAGGCATTAAGTAAGAATTTAAGTGATATAGAGGGCACAATTTCAAGACAACCATCGATCCAGAGAAGAGGTTTTCATTCAGCACAAGATATTGTCATACATAGGCCATTTACATTAATAATAGATTCCATACCTATTCTTTCTTGTCCATAACTTAGAAGATGCATTTATAAATAAATTTCCAAGATTTCTGATTTCAAGCAATCACTTCTAGTCTAGTTCAAACAAAAATAAGAGGGAACCCCATAAATTCCCCCAAGAATGAGTTCCCCACCCATTCTTTCCTAAACATAACTAGAAGGTAATTTTATAAAACAAATTCCATTAATTTCCATTCACATAGAAATAGCATTTAAACAAATGGATCAAACATTTGATCTTTCCATAAAATTTTGATCTATAAACCATCCAATATTTCCATAAAATTATTTGTAAATATAACATTCAATTTTCCACAAAATATTACTATAACTAACATTCAATTTGTCTATAAAACATTCCTTTAATTATCCTTCAATATTTCCACAAAATATTCCTTTAACTAGCATTCAATTTTCCACAAAATATTCTTTCAACTAGCATTCAATTTTCCACAAAACATTCCTTCAACTAGCTTTCAATTTTTCCATAAAATTATCCTAGCTAACATATAATTTCTCTACAAAATTACCCTAAATTTTTCTACCAAACTATCCTATAATTGAATTACAATTTTCCACAAAATTGTTTCACAATAGTATTCAATTTCTCCACAAAATTATCCTATAGTTAACCTACAATTTCTCCACAAAATTATCCTAAATATAACCTATAACTTATCCACAAAATTGTTCTAAAGTTATCTTACATTTTTTCTACAAAAATATCCATTAAAAATATTGCCTATAGTTGCATGCTTCAAGGTCTATCATTTTTAAGACATCCAATTCAACCTATCCTTCATTTGACTTTTCTCAATAAATTCCTTCATTGCAAAATTAGATTTGTTTCCTCTATATTTTAGTCTCCAAAAATATAGGGTTAAATTGCAAAAGAATTGATTCCAGCTGAGCCAATTCTTCAAAAATAAATAGGTTCAAATATTCAAAAAGGTTGATATATTAAGGTCAACATAATTCAAGCCAATCAATCCAATTTCTAAGCAAGTCAAACAATCAACGAGACATCCAAGTCAAACAGTCCATGAGGCATCCACCACCGATGCTCAACCTCAGTATCCACTAGGCTAGGCCTACCTTGATCACCACTTGGTGGTTAGACTAATAGAGGAACATTTCCCTATTTAGGTAGCCTCACATGCTCCCATATAGTGCATGTGGGATACTACCATAAGTAAATTTTAAAAATAATTTTAATCCTTCGCACCTCACAACTAATGCTCCAAATAAACCATTAACATGCAATCAACCATAGGTGGATCGACTAACATGCAAGCAACCATAGGTGGATCAATTAATAGTTTAACAAGAAACTAAATCAAGCCAAGTGTCCATCCATGCACTCTCAATTGGTATGGAGTGTCTCCGCTCGATGGCCACCTTGACCACCAAGTGGTGGTCACTCCATAAGGGAACCCTATTCCATTTTAAACATAACTTAACCTCCCACATCAAATATGTGGGATAATTCATTCCACATACAACTTAAAAAAATGTGTTTCAATGTGTGCAAGAAAAACAACAACCAACCCAAATAAAACACATGGTGGAAGGAGAGCAATTATCAATCAGGTTCAAGGTTCAATTGATGCATCGCATGCGCCCTTAAATTGTTGCCAAGTGGCCACAAAGTAGTGTGGTTCTTGATCACCACTTGGTGGTTGAAGGTCTAAGGGAGGATTACAATCTTTAAGGGCTTTCATACCCCTGAGCATATCCCATGTGGGATAATTCTTGTAGAAGGTGTTACAGGCCTTTCGCCTGAGTGAGATCGAGTGCAAACCAATATGCCTTGATAACTTAGGGGGGTAAAGCATAGAGTTCACATATATCTCTAAAAAACTCCAAAAAATACCAATATGTAACTTGAGCACCATTCTAGGTAGGCTATAATATTAAAAATTGGCATTAAGTTGTCTAAAACCTAGACGAGGACGCTGTTATGCAAAAAAAAAGACTTTGTGTGTATACCTGCAACTTTGAACAAACAATGTGGACTCAAGCACACAACAATAGGTGTTGAAAGAGATATTTAAAACCACCATTTTAGGTAGGCATTAAGTAAGAATTTAAGTGATATAGAGGGTACAATTTCAAGACAACCATCGATCCAGAGAAGAGGTTTTCATTTAGCACAAGATATTGTCATACATAGGCCATTTACATTAATCCCAAGGCCACATTATTATAGAAGAGGAATTTTAAAACAATATAATTTTATAACCTCAAAATTTGTAAGCCAACATAGTCCCAAAATAAGAATAATCATAGTGCATTAACAAGAATCGAAGGAAGCAAATGAAATTCATTTTTCATTCCATCATTCAAAGTCAAAAAATGACATGGAATATCCCAATGTGATTCTACTCATAGGTTGGAATCCTTCCTCTTTGCAACCTCCTAGTCTTCTCCTTATGCTTTGATAGCCCTAAACTAAGCCTCCTATCTCATTTAAAGGTATTTCTCCTTGATAAAGCAAGATGCTTTCAAATAAACTTTTAATTTCCCCCATGTTAGCAAGAGACAAGATTAATAATATAATATAAAAAAGTAGAGATAAGGTGATCCATCCCATTTTTTCATGTCACCTGCTCAAGAACATTAACAAATTTAAAACCATTAAAGAAGAAAAAAAGAAATATCCTTTAAAATTAATTGCCACGAATCAACCACAAAAAAGGATGAATAATTATCTAATTCAATAAAATAATCATTATATTATTAAATTATCTTAGTGCTCTTTTGGTCCAATCAAAATTAGACACATTTTGTGAAGACAAATATCACCTAATTGCATTTCAAAACCTACCAAATAAATGAGGTAACATGCAATTAGATTAATTAAACCATGATTAATTGATTTGTTTTTCTTTTTATCAAAACATATTTCCTAAAATATATCTTTCACAAAAGCATAAATTAACTTCACAAAACATTACAAAACTATGAATTAAGTTCTAATTCATCATGTAAAATAAGACATTAAGCAATAATTTAAGTGATATGGAGGGCATGACTTCAAGATAACCATCGATCCAAAGAAGAGGTTTTCATTCAGCACAAGGGACTATCATATATAGACCATTTACATCAATCCAAAGAACTTATTATTTCAAATGAGGAAGTATAAAATAATATAACATTATCACCTCAAAATTTTCAAGCCAACATAGTCCCAAAACAAGAATAATCATAGTGCATTAACAAGAATTGAAGGAAGCAAATGAGATTTTTTTTCAAAGGCAAACAATGGCATGGAATTCCCCAACCTGATTCTCCTGATAGGTTGGAATCCTTCCTCTTTGCAACCTCTAATCCTTCTCCTTGTGCTTATCTAGCCCTAAACTAAGCCCCTATATCTCATTTGAAGGTATTTCTTCTCGATAAACCAAGATGCCTTCAAGTAAAATATTAATTTCCCCATGCTAGGAAGAGACAATATTAATAATATAAAATCAAAAAGTAGAGATAAGGTGATCCATCCCATTGTTTCATGCCCCCTCCTCAAGAACATTAACAAATTTAAAACTATTAAATAAGAAAAAAGGGAATATCCTTTAAAATTAATCATCCTAAAGCAACCATGGAGAATGATGAATAATCCTCTAATTCAATAAAATAATAATTATATTATTAAATTATATTAGTGCTCTTTTGGTCCAATCAAAATTAGACACATTTTGTGAAGATAAATATCACCTAATTGCACTCCAAAACCTACCAAATTAATGAGGTAACATGCAATTAGATTAATTAAACCATGATTAATTGATTTTATTTTCTTTTTTCTAAAATAAATTTGCTAAAATACATCTTTCACAAAAACATCAATTAACCTCATAAATAATTACAAAACTAAGAATTAGGTCCTAATTCATCATATAAAAGGTTCCTTCCAAGGCGGGTCATGACATAAGGTATTAAGCAATAATTTTAGTGATATGGAGGGCACGACTTCAAGACAACCATCGATCTAGAGAAGAGGTTTTCAGTCAACACAAGGGACTGTATTACATAGGCCATTTACATGAATCCCAAGGCCTCATCATTTGAGAAAAGGAAGTATAAAATAATATGACTTTATCACCTCAAAATTTTCAAGCCAATAGAGTTTCAAAATAATAGTAATCATAGTGCATTAAAAAGAATTGAAGGAAACAAATGAAATTTATTTTTCATTCCATCATTCAAAGTCAAACAATGGCATGGAATTCTCCAATCCATTCTCCTGATAGGTTGGACTCCTTCCTCTTTGCAAGCTCCTATCCATCTCCTCATGCTTTTCTAGCCCTAAACTAAGCCCCTCTATCTAATTTAAATGTATTTCTCCTTGATAAAGCAAGATGCCTTCAAATAAGCTATTAATTTCTCCCATGTTAGGAAGAAACAAGATAAATAATATAAAATCAAAAAGTAGAGATAAGGTGGTCCATCCCATTGTTTCATACCCCCTCCTGAAGAACATTAACAAATTTAAAACTATTAAAGAAGAAAAAGAAAAATATCCTTTAAATTTAACCGCCATGAAGCAACCACAGAGAAGGATGAATAATCCTCTAATTCAATAAAATAATCATTATATTATTAAATTATCTTAGTGCTCTTTTGGTCCAATAAAAATTAGACACATTTTGTGAAGACAAATATCACCTAATTGCATTCCCAATCCTACAAAATTAATAAGGTAACATGCAATTAGATTAATTAAACCATGACTAATTGATTTGCTTTTCCTTTTTCCAAAACATATTTCCTAAAATATATTTTTCTCAAAAGCATCAATTAACTTCACAAAAATTTACAAAACTAAGAATAAGGTTCTAATTCATCATGTAAAAGGGTCCTACCAAGGCAGGTCCTGATATAACACATTAAGTAATAATTTAAGTGTTATAGAGGGCAGGACTTTTGGAAATTTTGAGTTAGTTGTGTTGTCATTGATGTCAAGAGTCAGTGCAGGACTTGGCAAAAGAAGGGTTAAAATATTTATATTTTAAGCCCCAAATATTTGGTCTAAGAGCTCCACATGATTGGTCAAAAGGACGGTTAAATACCCTGAAGCAAAGGCCTAAAGGAAATAATATTATAATATTAAAGGCGGTCAAAAAAGGTCTAAGGACGAAAGAGAAAAACACCTAGGCCAAATGGAAATAATATTATAGTATTTTATTATAATATTAAAATTTTAATTAATGCCTAAGGTAGTTTATAAATAATTTATGATATTTATATTATAAATTAATTTATAAAAATAATAATTTTATAACCCAAAGTTGGGTTGGGAGCCAAGTTTAATTTAAATTTCATATTCCTCTGTCGATGTTGAAAAATAGAAGCATATGGTATAAATACCATAGCACTTACCTCACAAAGGTAAGTCTCTAAAATATTGTGCATGCGATTTGTGAAAAGAGAAGGTGAATAATTTGTGAGTGAACAAAGGAAAAGGTTTTAATTTTTAATTGCCCCTATAATACGGGGAAAACAAAGTAACCAAGGTGGGAAGATTTAACACCAGCCAACTTGTTGGGCTAGCATCAAATCTGAGGTGTGTAAGGTATTGAAAATGCAGAGGTGTTGTATTTGAGTCTCGACGGAGACGCAGGGACAAAGCCTTTTGGTTTTTTGGTGCGAGAGGAAGAGATAACGTGTTCTAGGTACTTTTTCCTCCCACGTGAGTGCTTAGTTGACATGGTAGGGTAGCCATGGCTAAGACGTAGGTGGCACTTCGACCAGGGATCGAGTCCCACAAGGAGCATGCATGAGGTATTTAATATTTTGATTAAAAGTGCATAGTCTATGGTTGTTGGTGGCGCTTGAAGTGCATGATTTAATTTTTACACCTAGGTTAATGTGTATAGTGGGAATGTTATGAGCATGTGGTGTATTTGATTTTATTGAGTGCTTAGGGAGTTAAAAGGGGTAAGGTAAATTATTTTTACCTTAGACAAAAAGTGAGAAATATTTTTATTGAAAGTTAAAAATAAATTGCATTGTTTTATAAAGTTAATTATTTGAAAATGCAATTTTGAGTAGGGAGACATAAGTAGGATTTTGGATTACTTCATGCATTAAATTTCTGAAAGGGGTTATAGTGAAACTGAGTGATTGAAATCTTTATTTGATAAGTTTGGAGATAATAAGGTGTACTTGAGTTTTGTTAATTTTTTAATGGTGAATTAATATTGAGAGAATATTTGGGTGAATATTTTTGCTATCTAACCATTGAGATTGGCAAAGAGGTTGATTGTGATTGAGACAAATTTTGAATTCAAGCCTTCTTCAAAATAAAATGTATAGGCATATCATCCTTGTGAGTGAAATATTTTTTGGTTCGACTTTCATACACACCCTATGAATAATGAGCATGAAATCCCGATAACACTTATAAGGGATAAATCCCACTCACTTTAGGATCTTGCTGGATATCCAAGGTGTGAGTTACAGAGTTGGATCGAATGTCTATTCACTCTTTTCTGCTTTTGAAATAGTTTCAAGTGGACTGTCTGTTACCTTACAATAGGTTATGGACTTGTTTAGTAATGTTTTTGGAATTGGTTATCTTTGTGGACACTCAGATTTACAATCAGTTCTTTGATCTAGCTCTTTATGTTTTAGCAATTTTAAATAAAAGACAAATTCTAAAGAAAATAAAAATGGATCATTCAATAGATGGATCAGAGAGAGTGGAGTAGGGCAGAAAGATAAGTTTACCTAACTTAGCTGCAAAACCAAAACTACCAATTTTAATTATACCGGTTAGCTTCACAATAGAACAAATCGAAGAGGAAAATGTCCAGCTTTCTAAGATCACCTTCCACTAAGAGCATAAGACAAAGACAAAAATAGACCTGAAAGAAAATTATAAATAGAAGGGAAGTCGATTAAAATTGGTATCTCTCACCAGCAGCCTAGCTCGCACAGTGAGGACAAAGCAATTAGAACAGGCCTGAACCTTAAGTCTGTAATTTTCCCTAGCATACAATAAAAAGAATGAAGCCTAGTAGCATATCTAATCTTGATAACAAAGATCTATAGCATAAATTAAATAAACCTTAATGAGACAAAAAACTAAAGAAGATGAACTTATCGCAATTTGAAAGAGATTAGGCTCCTGGCCATGCTATCATAGAAAAATGGAAATACACCAACTCCAGGTCCAGAACAAAGCATTCAAACAAGATTTGCAAGAAATTGCTCCAATAGCTTTTTATTCTAAGTTTTCACCTCCTGAATTTACATCCGGAAGAAGTATATATAGACTTAGGACAAACCCTGATATTTTCAAAAATATCTTCTTCCAAAACCCTAAATCTTATCACTTAAAATCTACTACCCAAGTTTTACAATATAAGGCCTTTTAAAATAGAGTTTTGATAAAACCTAACCATTATGCAAATATTAGTGCAGTTACTTGACATAAATGGAGAAAGCATGATCTGATATTATTCTCATCCATCTGTAACTACAAGTAAATATCTTTATTTTTTGGCCAGTCATCGATATATTCCATAAATGGGCACTACGTAAGTAAATATCTTCATCTTTCTGGTGCATCTGTCGGGAGCGTCTCATTAATTCCTCAGAGAAATTCGGAATGAGTCACTGGTTTCTTTGACATTTTATCTTCACAGAGCCGCTTCTAAGTTAAAATTCTCTACACGCCATTACTTTCACCATAAATTCTCCTGTTAAATGCATCCATCGACAAATTTTGGTAACTATGTGTAGATATTTTCATTTTTCGGTCAATTGCCGACATATTCCATTAAATGGGTAGTTGCTTAGTCACCATAAAGTCTCTTTACGGCCAGATCCGTAAAATCTGGATGGACCAAAAATTCTCGGCATCTCACATTTCCATCTGACGGCCTTCGTTTGATTCGTGCTTATTTTGTCTTTTTTGCCATTACTTTTGCTAGTATGCAACTGCCAGATGGCTTTCTACAAAAGACAAAACCAGGATTAGCATTTTAATATTATTAAATTAAAACCCTAATGCTCATTATATGTCGGCTTGATTTCTTTTGACATGTGTCATGATAACGCGACGTTTTCCTCAAGCTACTTTTACATTTTGGCCTTTCTGTCGTGAAACTGTGACATGTCACAATTTCACGACATCACGATTTCATGACGTCGCTACGCCTTCGGCACTGTCCTCCAAATGCATCATGATTTTGTGACGTTGTGATTTCATGATGTTTTCCTCACCTTTGACACTTGCTTCCAAATGCGTCACGATTTCACGACATCGTGATTTCGCGACATTTCTATGCCTTCGGCACTTGCTTCCAAATGCGTCATGATTTCGCGACGTCGCAATTTTGCGACGTCACAATTTTGTGATGTCACGATTTTGTGATGTCACAATTTTGTGATGTTTCTACACCTTCGACACTTACTTCCAAATGCGTCGCAATTTCGTGGCATTGCGATTTCATGACGTTTCTAAGGCTTGGCCTTTTCTTTACTAAATGCATCGCGACTTCGCGATGTCGCGATTTCGTGATGTCATGATTTTGTGACATTTCTAAGGCTTGGCCTTTTCTTTACTAAGTGCGTCATGATTTTGTGACGTTGTGATTTCATGATGTTTCTGAGGCTTGGCCTTTTCTTTACTAAATGCATCGCGATTTTACGACATTGCGATTTTGTGACGTTTTTTAGGCTTGGCCTTTTTTCACTAAATGCCTCATGATTTTGTGATGTCACGATTTCATGACGTTTCTGAGGCTTGGATTTTTCTTTACTAAATGTGTCACGATTTTGTGACGTTGCGATTTCGTGATGTTTCTGAGGCTTGGAAAATGTTGCGATATCGCGACGTTTCCAAAAATGGAAATTGTCGCAAAATCGTGACATTCCCAAGTGACTTCCACTTTGCCAATTCTCCAGAAAATGTAGGTTGACTCTAATGATTTTTTTCATCTGTACTCTGCATTTTTTTACATATTAGTGAAATATCTTCTTTACTCAGAATGAAGAACACAAGCTTATGCTGAGAGGGGGGGTGAACAATATAAGACCTCTTTTTACTTTTTCCTTTATACTTCAAAATAATAAAGCAATATACCCAAAGCAATATCAAAACAATGCACAATATCATCTACAAAGTGACACCAATTTTAACGTGGTTCACCCAGAATGGCTGGGCTACATCCACAAAACTTTTTTCTAAAAGTTATCTCAAATTTCATTGGGAATCCTTCCCAATTACAACGTTTATGAGCCTCGGACCAAAGGATATACCTTCCCCCAATTAGAATTTATGAGCCTCTGCTCAAAGGAGATACCTTCCCCCAATCAGAATTTATGAGCCTCTGCTCAAAGGAGATACCTTCCCCTCAATCTGAATTTATGAGCCTCTGCTCAAAGGAGATACCTTCCCCTCAATCTAAATTTATGAGCCTTTGCTCAAAGGAGATACCTTCCCCTCAATCTGAATTTATGAGCCTCTACTCAAAGGAGATACCTTCCTCTCTGCTCTAGAAATGATCCCTCAGAAGATCAACTGCCTCTACCTCTTGCCAGCACGTGGAACTCCTTTCCATCGAAGACCTCCTATCCTCAATGCTTAGCCTAAGAGACCTCCGCATTCTATGATCACGTCCACGACGGCTCGAACAACCTGTACCAAACACAGTTAGTCGGTCTAGTACAAGTCTTCCTCTGTCTGTTAGATCTATCCAACACTTGAACAAATCAATCCTCTACATACAAGCCTTCTCAAAGACTTGCCAAATCTGTCCTCAGGTTCTTCTCAAAGAACCAGTGCTCTTCTGCCATCAAGTTCTCTGATAGAACTATCAAACTCAGCTCACAAGTCCTCTACTAGGACCTGTCCAAATCTGCTCACAAGTCCCCACCGAAACCTGTCAAAAACTGCTCACAAGTCCCCACCGAAACTTGTCCAAAATCTGCTCACAAGTCCCCACCGGAACCTATCCAAAACCTCAGCAAGCTCACCAAGAAAAAATTTCTTAGTAGGAAATCACAAGGTGAATTGTTAGAGACCCAATGTGATTTGTCAAACTCATAGAAGCATAAAGATAATTGTTAGAGACTCAATATGTTCTATACTCAACTCCCAATCTCAAAATTCAACTCAAATCAACTCAGCTCAAACTCAATCTCAAATCTAAAAACTCAACTCAATATCTGAAATAGATAGGATAGAATGCTTTCTTTCAAGAACATGAAACCCCAACAATTTCCAACTATGCAAAGAACCACATAACAATGATACTCATGTTATTTTCACCATCAATAAGGGCTTCAACAATAATTTTCATCAAACAAGGTTCAATCAACACCATTTAAAACACAACCTTGAAGCATTTCACAATCAACATCAAAAAAGGAAACAAGTAGAACTCCTTTTCTCTCCAATATTGTTTGAACAAAAAGCATCCACCAACTCAACTCACAATAGCATAAAATAACTTTTCAATTCATCAACAAAGGAGTAAGCCCAACACTTTAATCAAGTAAAGAATAGCTTGATTATAACCAACTTAATGAAAGCAAATGTCAATCTCAAAGCTGTCCACTTAAGGTTTCATACTTTCACACAAGAAGCAATTAACCTTAACACATCATGCTTTCATTTCCATAATCAACAAAAAAAACACTCTCAACATTACAAGAAAAAATTATCCATTATACACCTTATTTCTCCCTTATAGTCTTATCAAAAATAAACTTTATCTCTCATAAGAATGCAAAAATATATTTCAAAAACACCTTCAAACTAATCTTTTTCAAAATAATAACAGGCTTTAAAACTCCTTATAACTCCTAAGCTGTTTTTCTTTTAACAAACTTCCTCCATCCGCAACATACACTTAGCAAAAGATTAATTTCGAAAATACCTTAGCCAACATCAAAAATCGTTTTGGAGAAATTTGTTCCCAAAATCTAACACCACCCGCTGCATCCATGATGAAAAACCCTTCTGCGTGATTCGAACGCGAAACCTCCCGTTCGGGTAGCACGCCAACAGCCTAGCTGCTACTGGTGCACTAAAGGCACCCGATGAGGTTAAAACCTCACACTATTACACTTGTCCCTTCTACGTCAAGAAAAATAAAACACAGTCCTCCCTTCCTTCAGACGTGAACTCCCAGACGACAAGCTATACGACAGATTCGATAAACGACGAGACAAACGAACGATCAGCGGATTATGAAAACCGATGAAGACAGTCAAAATTACAGCGAGCAACTCTTCGAAAATCGGATGGGATGGATCTTTGTTATCACTGAGGGGTATTAATATGAATCCTTGCCATGAGATCTTATACGTCAACGGGGAGTTTACCATGTCGACGGAGGTCTTGGGTTAGTGCCCACCGAGTTTAAAACATAATGCCCACCTAGACATTTGTGCCATGGATTAGGAGAACCCATTGTAAACCATAAATTAATATTTATTTAAAAATAATTAAAGGGAACCTTAACAAGGTTTTTAATTATTTAAATAAATATTTTCTCTTGGACCCAATTGCATTAAATTAATGCATCCACCTGAAATCTTTAAACCTGCCAACTTGGGGTTAACAAAAGACCTTTGAAACTGTCATGCCGAACCTTCATCAAAACAAGTTATTTGACATCAAACCAAATTCCTTCAAGAGCTTCTTGACATCAATGACAACTTATACACTTGAGCAAAGGCAATGTACCCAAAGTACCCAAAATTGCCAACACAGAATGACTCTAACATTTAAAAAATGAAATCTAAATTGAAATCAAAGCCATATGCAAGCCTACTTAAAACTTTGGTATATGCAAAACTTGAAAAAGAAAGAGGCAAGCAAAATTTGGAATAAAAACCTAAAAAACATCAAGAGGGTCCCTACGGCAAAATGAAAGCTAAAATTTTCAAAGGATGAAATTTCATTTTTTAGTGGGGGTGTGTTGCTTCTCAACAATATTGTTGAGTGTTGTGAAGTGTAAGTTGGAGTAAAAAGGTTTTTTTTGATAAGCATTGTTGAAAATATTTAAGTAAGCTTTCATGTGTTTGACTAGGGTTTGTGAAAGATCATGAGTATCATTGTTATGTGAATTTGGAATCATCTTGAGTCAAGGTTGAGCTCCATAGTGAGAGTTTTTGGAAGTATTGTGAAACACTTGATTAGGGTTTGTAAGCAAGTTGTGTTTCATTGAGTGAATTGTTGAGTGAAGTTGGATGAGCATAGTTGATTGAAAGTGTTGGAGTGATAGTTCAAGTTTTGTAAAACAAATTGTTCTTTATTATAAATTGATTTGAAAGGAAATTAAGTTGAGTTTTGTGAATGTATTATGAGTGTGAAACATATTGAGTATCTAAACATTCTCTATATGTTTATGAGGTTAAACAATATTTTGAGTGAAACTTGTTTGAGTGATTGAAGGAGTATTCTGAAAGAGATTGAGTTGATTTTTGTATGCAATTTTTGCAATTGATTTGAACAAGATTTTGTGAATGCTAGTGAGCAAACTTGGACAAGTTCTAGTGAGGAATTTTTGGGCATATTTGAGACAAAGATTGATCAGATTTGTGCTAGACCAATGGACAATGTTAAGTGTATATTTGAGATAGCAATTGAGCAAATTTGTGTAGGGTAGAGGACAATGTTCAGTATAGATCTGAGATAGAGACAAAATAGAGTAAGAGCAGTATTTGGAGGTGATAGAGTAGAGGATAGTAGTCTCTAGTGGATAGAGATCCATTAGCCAAGGTAGTGAGGATAGAGGTCTTCTGAGTGAGGATAGGGGTCTTTTGTGGAGAGATATCCACAAGCTAGTGTAGTGGAGGTAGTAGTCTTCTAAGAGAATCACCAACTAGAGCAGAGGAGAAGGAGTTCTCCTATGGATAGATATCCACAAACTTGATTAGGGGATTAGTGTCTCCTTTGGACAGAGATCCATAAACATTGTAATAGGTAAAGGATTCCCAAGAGAATTTATTGAGAAAAGTTTATAAAGAATATTTTCTCTGTGGAGTTGCCCACATTGGGTGAACCAAGTTAAATCATGTCTATTTTGTGTGTGATGCTTTGTGTAATGTTTACTTCTTTAATATTACTTATGTTATATTTTGGATTGAAAAGCAAAAAGTTGTATCTTATACTTTTCACCCCCATCTTAGTATAAGCAGATGTTCTTCAACGAATTCATGACAACCATCGATCCAGAGAAGAGGTTTTCATTCAGCACAAGGGAATGTCATACATAGGCCATTTACATCAAGCCCAAGGCCTCATTATTTGAGAAGAGAAAGTCTAAAATAATATAATATTATCACCTCAAAATTTGCAAACCAACACAGTCCCAAAACAAAAATAATCATAGTGCATTAACAAGAATTGAAGGAAGCAAATAAAAATCATTTTTCATTCCATCATTCAAAGGCAAACAAATGCATGGAATGCCCAAACCTAATTCCCCGTATATATTGGACTACTTCCTCATTACAATATCCTAGCCTTCTCCTTGTGCTTGTCTAGATCTAAACAAAGCTCCTCTATCTCTTGTAAAGGTATTTCTCCCTGATAAAGCAAGATGCCTTCAAATAAACTATTAATTTCCCTAGTTCTAGGAAGAGATAAGATTAATAATAAAAAATAAAAAATTAGAGATAAAGTGATCCAACTCATTGTTTCATGCCCCCTCAAGAAAATTAACAAATTTAAAACTATTAAAGAAGAAAAAAAGGAATCTCCTTTAAAATTAACCGCCATGAAGCAACCATGGAGAAGGATGAATAATCCTCTAATTCAATAAAATAATCATTATATTATTAAATTATCTTAGTGCTCTTTTGGTCCAATAAAAATTAGACACATTTTGTGAAGATAAATATCACCTAATTGCATTCCAAAACCTACCAAATTAATGAGGTAACATGCAATTAGATTAATTAAACCATGATTAATTGATTTGCTTTTATTTTTTCCAAAACATATTTCCTAAAATATATCTTTCACAAAAGCATCAATTTACTTCACAAAATATTACAAAACTAAGAATTAGGTCCTAATTCATCATGTAAAAGGGTCCTTCCAAGGTGGGTCATGACATAATACATTAAGCAAGAATTTAAGTGATATGGAGGGCTCAAATTCAAGACAACCATCGATCAAGAGAAGAGGTTTTAATTCAACACAAAGGACTGTCATACAAAGGCCATTTACATCAAGTCCAAGGCCTCATTATTTTAGAATAGGAAGTCTAAAACAATATAACTTTATCACCTCAAAATGTGCAATCCAACACAGTCCCAAAAGAAGAATAATCATAGTGCATTAACAAGAATTGAAGGAAGCAAATAAAATTCATTTTTCATTCCATCATTAAAAGGCAAACAATGGCATTGAATGCCCCAACCTAATTCTCCTTATAGGTTGGAGTCCTTCCTTGCAACCTCCTCTCCTTCTCCTCGTGCTTTTCTAGCCCTAAACTAAGCCCCTCTATCTCATTTAAAGGTATTTATCCTTGATAAAGCAATATGCCTTCAAATAAACTATTAATTTCCCCCATGCTAGAAAGAGATAATATTAATAATATAAAATAAAAAAGTAGACATAAGGTGATCCATTCCATTGTTTCATGTCCCCTCCTAAAGAAAATTAAAAAATTTAAAACTATTAAAGAAGAAAAAGAAATCTCCTTTAAAATTAATTATCATGAAGTAACCACGAAAAAGGATGAATAATACTCTAATTCAATAAAATAATCATTATATTATTAAATTATCTTAGTGCTATTTTGGTCCAATAAAAATTAGACACATTTTGTGAAGACAAATATCACCTAATTGCATTCCAAAACCTACCAAATTAATGAGGTAACATGCAATTATATTAATTAAACCATTATTAATTAATTTTTTTTCTTTTTCCAAAACATATTTCCTAAAATATATATTTCACAAAAGCATACATTAACTTCACAAAACATTTCAAAATTAAGAATTAGGTCCTAATTCATCATGTAAAAGGGTTCTGCCAAGGCGGGTCATGACATAAGGCATTAAGAAAGAATTTAAGTGATATGAAGGACACAACTTCAATATGACCATAAATTTAGAGAAGAGATTTTCATTTAGCACAAGGGACTGTCATACATAGGCAATTTACATAAAGCCCAAGGTCTCATTATTTAATAAGAGAAATTCTAAAACAATATAACTTTATCACCTCAAAATTTACAAGCCAACACTATCCCAACATAAGAATAATCATAGTGCATTAGCAAGAATTGAAGGAAGCAAATGAAATTCATTTTTCATTCCATAATTCAAAAGTAAAAAATGGCATGGAATACCCCAACCTAATTCTCCTGATAGGTTGGACTCCTTCCTCCTTGCAACCTCTCAGCCTTCTCCTTGTGCTTTTCTAGCCCTAAACTAAGTCACTCTATCTTATTTGAAGGCATTTCCTGATAAAGCAAATATGCCTTCAAATAAACTATTAATTTCCCCCATGCTAGGAAGAGACAAGATTAATAATATAAAATAAAAAAGTAGAGATAAGGTGATCCATCCCATTGTTTCATGCCCCCTCCTCAATAACATTAACAAATTTAAAACTATTAAAGAAGAAAATGAGAATCTCCTTTAAAATTAACCACCATGAAGCAACCATGGAGAAGGATGAATAATCCTCTAATTCAATAAAATAATAATTATATTATTAAATTATCTTAGTGCTCTTTTGGTCCAATCAAAATTAGACATATTTTGTGAAGAAAAATATCACCTAATTGCATTCCAAAACCTACCAAATTAATGAGGTAACATGCAATTATATTAATTAAACCATAATTAATTGATTTAATTTTATTTTTTCCAAAACATATTTCCTAAAATATATCTTTCACAAAAGCATCAATTAACTTCACAAAACATTACAAAACTAAGAATTAGGTCCTAATTCATCATGTAAAAGGGTCCTTCCAAGGTGGATCATGACAATTCCACAAGCCTTGTCGACACACAAGTTTGAAGTAGACAATTTCCCTACATGTCATTACTAGTAGAAGCATTAATTAAATGAGGTGGAGGCTAACTATCTAATAAAACCCTGATAGTTGATATAGTGAGATGGTTGCTAACATAGTAATCATCGCTGCTAATACCTACTCCACTTTGGGGATAAATTTTAAATTGACCAATCATAAATCCAATTGGCACATGAATAAAGGAGGCTCTAATAGCAAAAGAAAGGTCATCCCCATTATATAGCCAATTGCATGCAAGAAAGGAACTTATGTGCGAAAAAGGTAACTACTATGAGAGCTAGTAAAATCTCAAATTTTGAACCCCCACCATTATATGTGAAGAAGAACCCAAATTTTAGTTAAAAAAAATAAACTATTATTCAATAAAAAAAATAAAAAAAATTAGTAACCATAATTACTACATTTTAAATTTGAAAGATGAACTTTAATCATAGAATATTAGTTACTTATAATAACATCCTTAATTACACTTATAAATTAATAACAATTGTTCACTAAACAACTTTAATTATAAATTTTATTAAATAAAATAAAAAACTATTAATAAAAAAATGAAATTAATGACTAATTTAAAAATAAAATTTGTAATAATTATTTAAAATTTAAATATATATATTTTTATTGGAACCAACTATTATATTAAATAAAAGCGGTTACAATAAAAAAGGAACTAAAGAGATCACAAATCAAGGCCCAAGGTCACCCACTCAATCAAAACACTAAATATGGCACCAAAAACCAAAATTTTAGAATAGCCAAAGAAACCAAAATATGAGGCCAGATGTAAAATACAAAATCAATCCTTAAAAGGGTAAAAAATAACATAACTAAGAACAAGGAGTCACTCTCGAAGGAGAAGAATAATTTATTGGCCCAAAATATCCTAAACCACGAGGATTTTTTGTAGGCGTATTGATAGACTAAGAGTTATTAAGAGCAACAAAAGTAGAATTGATCAAAGTTGAAGGTGGCAATGGATTAGAATGAGTAGGAGTAAGAGGAGAAGTAATCGACCAATATGGCATAGGGATTCAACTAGTACCATGATTAGTCGAGTGATGCACATGACTCTAACCACGTTACAAAGAGCATGAACATGAATGATACCTATTGTGATATATGGGAGGAGACCAAGCCCTACTGTGAGCATTGGAAGAATGACCTTAGAATAGAGAATTCAATACCCTTGACCTACTATTTTGATGAAGAACACAAGCTTATACTGAGAGGAGGGGTGAACAGTATAAGACAACTTTTTACTTTTCTTTCCCAATCAATATTATGCAATGTATCAATAACAATATCAAAAACAGTAATTAAAGCAATGCACAAATCACCACACACAATAGAGACATCAATTTAACGTGGTTCACACAATATGAGAAAATCCACAGAGAAAATATTTCACTAAAATTTTCTCAACAAATCTCTTGGGAAACCTTTCCCTATTAAAATGTTTATGGACCTCTTTCCAAAGGAGACACCAATCCCCTAATCAGGTTCATGGATATCTATCCATAGGAGACACCAATATCCTCTACTCTGGATAGTGATCTTCTAGAAGAACTTTTGCCTCCATTGCACTGGCTTATGTATCTCTATCCACTGAAGACTCATGTCCTAACTCATAAGACCTATTCTCACTACTCTGGCTAATGGATCTTTGTCCACCAGATACTTTCATCCTCTATAATCTATCACCTCCAAAGTTTACTCTTAGCCCTATCTCAAATTTACACTAAACACAGTCCTTCAATCTAGCAAAAATTTGCTCAATCTCTATCTCTGGTCTGGCACAAACCTGTCCTCAAATATGCACCAAACTCTATCCTCAAATCTATGCTAAACATAGTCCTTCAGTATAGTAGAAATATATTCTCAATATCTGTTCTCAAGCCTTAACACAAAGCTTGAATTAATCATAAATCAAATCTACTAGATCTACCCCAAACCTTAACTCAAGGTTTGAAAAAATCAATCAATAAACTATGCTCACAAGTCTTCTTAAAGACTTGTCTCAAATATGCCTTGTAAGCTTCCACAAAAGCTCACACTAATCTATCCACAAGTCTTCTCTAGAACTTGTCCAATATTCTTAACAATGTCTATCCTCAAATCTGTATTGTAAGGTTCCACAAAAGCTCACACCAATCTGTCCACAAGTATTCTCTAATACTTGCCTCAAATATGCTCAATAAGTCCTCACTAGAACTTGTCCAATCTCATAGAAATATATAGAGAATTGTTAGAGACTCAATATGCTTCACACTCACAACAATGCTCAAATACTTTCACTCTATCTCTCTTTTTGTCACAAACATATAGAGAATTGTTAAAAGTCTCAATATATTTCACACTCACAAACACTCAACCTCTTTCTCAAATCAATTTAGAATATGGAACAATTTGTTTCACAAAACTAGAACTATCATTTCAACACTTCCACTTGACTAGGTTCAACCAACTCTACTCAACCAATCACTCAATGAAACAATACTTTCTCACAAACCCTAGTCCAAGCATATGAACACTCACTCAATTATTTCCAATCAATGCTTATCAAACAATATCACATAACAATGACACTCATGTTCTTTCACAAACCCTAGTTCAATCATATGAAAGCTTTACTCAATATTTCCAACAATGCTTATCAAACAATGTTTCTAGAATTAAATTTCATTCTAGAAAAATCAAACTAAAAAATGCTTATTAAACAACCCTTTTCACTCCAACTTAGCATTCACAACATCCAACAATTACTCACTATGAAAATGTGCCCATACCTTTTGTTTGATGAAGAAAATGACCTCAAAACATGTCTTAAACACAATTTTATTCTTTACCAATTTCAATGGTTAGATGACAAAATATCACACTAACACTCTCTGAGAAATATTTCTTAATTACAAAAACAATCAAACTCAAATACACCTTACTACCCCTTCTTTGAAATTAGCAATCATCAAAGCATACATAAAACTTAATTACTCAATTACTCCTTATATTCTCCAATCTTTAATTAACAAGATCCAAAAATCAAACTCTCAAAAATAATGTTGCCTATCCTTTTATCTCCCTCAAATATTCAATAATAAAATTTAAAAATAAACTTTATAACCCTTCAAAATATTTAATTTCCATTAAACCTTAGAAAATCCAAAATACCTCATCCAACCTTGGCAAATATTAATGCATACTTTTTATTTCAAGCAAAATGTCTTGACGAGTTTTGAATGCGATACCACTCCTAGTTGAGTGCCTTATCGAGGTGCTAGCACACCGCATGCACTATGAGCCTCTACATGAAGGGGAAGGCTCAAGACTTCCTCTTAACCCTTTCCAATTGATGTGGTGTAAAACAAAACATACTCATTCCTTGAAAAACCAACTCGACGGGTTTCAAACCTTGCTCTCCTCGCCTACTATACTTCTTAGAACTACTCGTTGTTGCCAACTATGCTACACAACATTGCGCAAAGACAAAGGAACCCCTCTCCTATTTATCTTATCCTCTACCACCAAAAGCTTTCAAAAACGTGAAAACCTTACACTCTTCTTTGTGCACGAATTTTGGAGCTTTGATTTCATCGATAATTGCATGGATATTTTTGACTAAGGTTCTTGTCCTCTTTTATACATGAATGCCAATGTCATAGAAACTTTGGTGCCTTATTCAAATTTTGAATTCGAATTAATAATTAACCTTTATAACCAAACCTTTTTTTTTTAAATAAAGGGGTAAAAATTTATTGATAAAAAGTTTGGATTACAGAGTACAACTGAGCTTCCAACCAGGACTCAAATAAATAGCCAAATAGGCTAAAACCACTAGACTAGAATGACACCCAAAAAATACAACAAGAATAAACCACATTAAGTTTGTACATCCTTGTGGATCAACTCCCACAGGCGTTGAGAGTCCCTAGACGAGAGACTCTCCCAATTATCGATACTCCAAGGATCCAGTAGCTCAGAAGCCCTTTTGGCCAGGTAATCAACAACCACATTCCATTCCCTTGGAATGTGCACAAAGGATATAAATTCAAATTCTTCACTCATTTTGAGAATTTGAATGGCTACAAAGGCCAACTGCCAATTAACTTCCTCCACCATTTTACTATTTAAAATATTAACCACAATTTGAGAGTCAGACTCGTAGATAATCCTATGCCAGCCAAGAGAAAACCCTCTCCACAAGGCCTCAAGAATTGTAAGAGCTTCCATAAAATTGTTGGAGTGAACACCTTTATAAATGGAAAAGAAAAAATTGACACCACCAATAGAATCTCTCCCAACACTGCCAATGCCAGCATGTCCAGGATTACCCATGGACGATCCATCAGTATTAATTTTTAAAACTCCTCTAGGGGGTGGCCTCCACCTACCATCTCTCCTAACCTTCTTGATGAGCTGAGGAACCCTACTAGGGCTAGAAGAGTTCACACCATCCCCAAAGAGATGAAGGGATTGTTGTACCTTCTCCTCCATAGAATCCAAAATAGGGCCCACATCACATTTGTTATGGATGGTTTCTTGAACCATATACAAGATCCTTTGCCAGATCTGTTGAACAACCAAATAATTGCCTTGAAATTAAAGAACACAAGCTTATACTGAGAGGGGGGGGTGAATAGTATAAGGCCGCTTTTTACTTTTTCCTTCAAATCAACTTTTAATCCAATATTATGCAGTGTACAGAAAGCAGTATCAATGGCAGTAATTAAAGCAATGCACAAAACACCATTCACAAAAGAGACACAACAATTTACGTGGTTCACCCAAAGCGGGCTACTCCATGGATAAAACTTTTCTCTAAAAGTTATATCATAGTTCTTTGGGAAACCTTCCCAATTACAAAGTTTATGAGCCTCTGCTCAAAGGAGATACCTTCCCCTAACTCTGCTCTAGCTGGTGATCCTCTAGAAGACCTCTGCCTCTTCTGCCCTTAGCAAGTGGAACTCTATCCACAGAAGACACCTGTCTTCCCTGCTCTGGCTGGAGACCTCTGTCCTCACTCTATCACCTCAAAGCTGGTCCTCAAATTTGCACCAAAACATAGTCCTTCGATCTGGCACAAATGTCCTCTTCCTCTTTCTCTGGTCTGCACCAAACACAGTCCTTCGGTCTGGCACAAGTCTGTCCTCTTCCTCTTTCTTTTTTGTTACAGCCGCACTTGGTCAAAACCAACTTTTGCACTGGTCACACAAACACAACAGCACTCGATCAAATATCAACTTATGCACCTCTATGCAAACACAACAGCACAGTCTTCGCACACTCTGCTTCTCGATGATCGAACTTCTCCCCAGTACTCTATCTACAAATATCGCACTTCGAACGCACACTTCGATCGATTCGACTCGACTCGCTCTCTTGCGCACAATAGACTTTACTTGTGCAAATTCGACACACACATTCAATACATACAATCTCGAAATAGCCCTCCTTTTATAGCATAAATCACGATCAAAAATCTCAAACTTAGTCGATTGTTACTCTTCAACTATGTCAGCTGCAAAACCCTTACGCTGCGTCGGCCCAGATTTAACTTTGTCGGCTCAAAGTTAACTCTATCCTTCAACCGCCTCTGGTTTTGTAGCTTTTGGTGCAAAACTTCAACATGTCACGATATCGTGACATTTTTGCAACCGTACACCTTCTTATTGCTCTTTGTCACGATATCGTGACACTTTTGCTTTTGTCTGCCTTGACAACGTGCTTGTCATGAAATCGTGACACTTCTGACTTTTGCTTACGTCATCTTCACTCCTGTCGTGAAATCGTGACGCTTTAGACTTCAATGCCTTCTTCTCCGCTTTTGTCATGAAATCATGACATATCTATTTCTGCTGACGTCATCTCCAACTCTATCACGAAATCGTGACCTTTAGACTCCATTGCCTTCTCTCTTTTGTCATGAAATCGTGACACATCTGCTTCTGCTGACGTCATCTTCAACTCTATCATGAAATCATGACCCTTATGACTTCATGGCCTTCTTCTCTGCTTGCACTAGCGAAAATGAAACATGTCACGAAATCGTGACACTTTCGCTGCCATGAGCTTCTTTCTGCCTTACACCCACGAAACTGGAACATGTCACGAAATCATGATGCTTTTGTCTACAAAGCCTTCCTCTCTACTTCTGTCGTGAAATCGTGACACTTCTCCTATAGAAGACCTGCTTCTAGTTTCTGTCATGAAATCGTGACACTTTCTCCAACTGAATGCTGCCAACTCAACCTGTCGCGAAATCATGACGCTTATCATTTTAGACTCTTTCCTTTGCTGCACGTCATGAAATCGTGACAGTTGTCACTTTGAGCTTTTCAGCATGTCATGAAATCATGACAGTCCTCACCTTGACCTTTGCAGCATGTCGCAAAAATGTGACAGTCCTCACTTGGAACTTTGCAACATGTCGCAAAATCATGACAGTTCCTGAACAACTTTCTCTCTCTTCGATCTTGTCATGAAATCGTGACAACTCACACTGCGGACTCTCTCTTCTGCAACATGTCACGAAATCGTGACACTTTTTTGTCCGTACAACCTCCTTTGCAGAATGTCATGAAATCATGACACTTTTCTTTCTCTGCCTTCCTGCACTTTTCGAGTCGCAAAAATGCGACATGTCGTGAAATCGTGACACTTTCCATCTTGCTCTTCTTCTCTGCCAACATGTCGCGAAATCATGATAGTTTTGCCTGCTTCGTCTCTGCCTTCCAGCATGTCACGAAATCGTGACAGTTTTGCCAAAACTTTCTCTCTCCTCAAACATGTCGCGAAATCATGACAATTTTGCCAGAACTTTCTCTCTCCTCAAACATGTCATGAAATCATGACAGTTTTTCCAGCCACCTGCATACTTTTTCTTACTTGTCTTTTTCTTGATCTTTTGCAACTGGGCTACTCTGATCTTCTTGGAAAAACACTGTCCAAACTGAAACCTTCATCAAAACACATTCTTTGACATCAAATCAAATTGCTTCAAGAACTCTTTGACATCAATGACAACATCTACACTTAGAGCAAAGGCAATGTACCCAAGGTACCCAAAATTGCCAACAATCTCCCCCTTTGTCATTGATGGCAACCCTTAACTAAAACACATATCTCAAGAGCCAAAACTGAAACCAACTGATCCAACAACTGAGAATCTGTCTTTGAAGTTTTTGCTCCCCCTGACTTGAAGCTCTCTTCTTCACTCATATCTCCCCCTTACTCATATCTCTCCCCCTTTGTCATCAATGGCAAAGGGCCACCTTTGGGGCTCGGGACTAAGAATGAGCCTCTTAGCTTAGTCCCTCCCCCACCTCCTGATGAGGTGTTTAAAATAAGGGTGGGAGTGAAACTCCCATTAGACACTCATCATCATCAGTGTCTACAATTTCCTTGTCGGGCCTTCTCTTAATTTCTTTGTCTGTATTTCTATTCCTGTCACTGTTCTGATCCTCGGACCTGTTCATACTACTATTCTTGTTTCTTTTATCATTTTTGTTCTTATCCATACCTTGATCCTTGGACCTGTTCATATCACTTTTCCTATTTTTGTTATCATTCCTGTTCTTATCCATGCCTTGATCCTTGGACTTGTTCATACTACTATTTCTGTTCCTGTACCTCGAAAGATCAGCTCTACACTGTCTAGCTGTGTGACCTTCATTGTTGCACTTATAACACGTAACAAAGTTATTTCTGTTCGGCATACCTCTTCTTTGAATCCGCCTGTTATGACTAACCATGTTCCTGTGATTTGCCTTGCAAAAAATTGCCTTATGCCCGAACTGTTTACAAGAGTAGCAATACCCTTGAAATAAATTACGGCCCCTAAAACTATCATTTATCTTCCTTACTTGAGTCATGCAATGCGAAGCCATGTGGCCAAACCTGTGACACACAAAACATCTGCCATTAAACTTTCCTATAAATGACCTTCTCGGTCTGGTAAACTTCTTCTTCGCATTCAGAATTCTATTTTCTATTTCTGCGCATCTATCACTCACGGACTCTTGATCTGAAGTACTTTCTACATCAGAACTTTCTTCCTTTTGTAATCTCTTGCTAGATTCCCCAACCTGTTTCTTGTGCGGCTCAACAAAACCGAGACCTATTTTATCTGTTGGTTTTCTTTGACCTTTGATGAGAGATTTAACCCTTTTGGAGCTATCTTGAAACCTGTACAGCTTATCCTTGTATTCTTTAGTTTCCACTTCCAAAGAAGCCATTTTCTGTTCTAATTCACTATACTCAAGCACCTTAGATTCTAACTCAGTCTTGAGTTCTTGTGTCTTAGCCATAGAGATTTCAAGGTTCTCTATAAGTTCATCTCTCTCCATACAGCATTCATCTAATTTATCCTTGAGTCTAGCATTCTTCTTTCTTTCCTTTTTCAAAACACTAAGAGCATTAGTAAGTTCACATTCAAGATCCTCTATTTGATTGCATTTTGAATTATCAAGGCCTTTTTCAGATTTCTTATCACTAGAGGTGCTACCCTTTTCAAAAACCATACATGCATCTTCATTGTAGTTTTCTGAAGCATCCTCATACATACTAGCAACCAAATCATTATTTTTGCAATTATCCTCAAGGTGCCCAAAATTTCCACATCTAAAACATTTCATGACAATGAATTTATGTTTCGGTTCTTCCTCCTTTTCTGAAATGAACAACATCTCATTTTCATTATCACTAGAAGAGCTTTCACTATCACTGCTAGAACACTTACTTGCTTTGTCTAGGTAGAAGCTCTTCTTGTGTTTGTGAGAATGCCTCTTTTCGTGATTGCTGTACTCATATTTGCTCTTCCTGTGATGCTTGTGCTTTTCAGAATCCTTGCTCTTAGAATCCTGTATATCTTCATCACTTTCATTCTTTGAAATAGTACAGTCAGTAGCATAATGACCAAACTTCCCACAGTTGAAACATCTTATGTTTTTCATGCTCTTGTGCTTTCTGGAAAACTTGCCTTTCTTGCTGTAATATGCCTCTTCATCACTAGAGGACTCATCACTTTCTTGAATCTGTTTGCTCTTTGATTTCTTGGTAGCTTTGAAGGCTGCCTCTTTCTTGACATCAACTTTCACTTGAGTTCTCAGCTCAAATGCTGCAAGTATACTATGGAGCTCATCCTTTTTCAATTTATCTAGATCTTTAGCTTCCTCAATGGCAGAAATTTTTTCACTAAATCTATTAGGAAGAGATCTTAAAATCTTATCACACACATCATTTTCAGCAAGTTCAAGACCTAAGTCTTTCATGGAGTTAACAATATCATCCATACAAAGCATGTAGTCACTGATATTTTCATCATCATTCATTTTGAGTTGTTCAAACATACCTTTAAAGTGTCTCAATTTGGCCTTTCGAACATTTGCATCACCTGTATGAACCACTTGCAGTTGTTTCCACATTTCACTAGCTGTCTTGCAGTGAATCACCTTGGTAAGATCTGCTTTCTGTAAGCCTTTCAGGATTGCATTCATAGCTTTTGAATTGCTGTGATGTAGGAGCCTATCTTCTTTAGTGTATGGACCATTTACAGGGATAGTGTACCCATCTTCAATTACTTCCCATACCTCATTACCAAGTGCCATTAGATAAACCTTCATTCTAGCACTCCATAGACCAAAATATGATCCATCAAGGATAGGTGCTGCATTGCCACTTGAATAATCCATTGTGTTCTTAATCAGTTCTTCCTTCAAGCTGCTAAACCTTCCGAAGGAACCCGCTCTGATACCAATTGAAGAACACAAGCTTATACTGAGAGGGGGGGTGAACAGTATAAGGCCGCTTTTTACTTTTTCCTTCAAATCAACTTTTAATCCAATATTATGCAGTGTATAGAAAGTAGTATCAATGGTAGTAATTAAAGCAATGCACAAAATACCATTCACAAAAGAGACACAACAATTTACGTGGTTCACCCAAAGCGGGCTACTCCATGGATAAAACTTTTCTCTAAAAGTTATATCATAGTTCTTTGGGAAACCTTCCCAATTACAAAGTTTATGAGCCTCTGCTCAAAGGAGATACCTTCCCCTAACTCTGCTCTGGCTGGTGATCCTCTAGAAGACCTCTGCCTCTTCTGCCCTTAGCAAGTGGAACTCTATCCATAGAAGACACCTGTCTTCCTTGCTCTGGCTGGAGACCTCTGTCCTCACTCTATCACCTCAAAGCTGGTCCTCAAATTTGCACCAAAACATAGTCCTTCGGTCTGGCACAAATGTCCTCTTCCTCTTTCTCTGGTCTGCACCAAACACAGTCCTTCGGTCTGGCACAAGTCTGTCCTCTTCCTCTTTCTTTTCTGTTACAGCCGCACTTGGTCAAAACCAACTTTTGCACTGGTCATGCAAACACAGCAGCACTCGATCAAATATCAACTTATGCACCTCTACGCAAACACAGTAGCACAGTCTTCGCACACTCTGCTTCTCGATGATCGAACTTCTCCCCAGTACTCTATCTACGAATATCGCACTTCGAACGCACACTTCGATCGATTCGACTCGACTCGCTCTCTTGCGCATAGCAGACTTTACTTGCACAAATTTGACACACACATTCAATACATACAATCTCGAAATAGCCCTCCTTTTATAGCATAAATTCATGATCAAAAATCTCAAACTTAGTCGGCTGTTACTCTTCAACTACGTCGACTGCAAAACCCTACGCTACGTCGGCCCAGATTTAACTTTGTCGGCTCAAGGTTAACTCTATCCTTCAACCACCTCTGGTTCTATAGCTTCTGGCGTGAAACTTCAACATGTCGCGATATCATGACACTTTTGCAGCCATACACCTTCTATTGCTTGTTGTCATGATATCGTGACACTTTTGCCTTTGTCTGCCTTGACAATGTGCTTGTCATGAAATCGTGACACTTCTAACTTTTGCTGATGTCATCTTCACTCTTGTCATGAAATCATGACGCTTTAGACTTCAATGCCTTCTTCTCTACTTTTGTCGTGAAATCGTGACATATTTGTTTCTGCTGATGTCATCTACAACTCTGTCGTGAAATCATGACACTTTAGACTCCATTGCCTTCTTCTCTGCTTTTGTCACAAAATCATGACACATCTGCTTTTGCTGACGTCATCTTCAACTCTGTCATGAAATCGTGACCCTTATGACTTCATGGCCTTCTTCTCTGCTTGCACTAGCAAAAACAAAACATGTCATGAAATCGTGACACTTTCGCTGCCATGAGCTTCTTTCTGCCTTACACCTATGAAACTGGAACATATCGCAAAATTGTGATGCTTTTGTCTACAAAGCCTTCCTCTATGCTTCTGTCGTGAAATCGTGACACTTCTCCTATAGAAGACCTGCTTCCAGTTTTGTCATGAAATCGTGACACTTTCTCCAACTGAATGCTGCCAACTCAACCTATCGTGAAATCGCGATGCTTATCATTTCAGACTCTTTCCTTTGCTGCACGTCATGAAATCGTGACAGTTGTCACTTCGAGCTTTTCAGCATGTCACGAAATCATGACAGTCCTCACCTTGACCTCTGTAGCATGTCGCAAAAATGCGACAGTCCTCACTTGGAACTTTGCAACATGTCGCGAAATCATGACAGTTCCTGAACAACTTTCTCTCTCTTCGATCTTGTCGCGAAATCATGATAGCTCACACTATGGACTCTCTCTTCTGCAACATGTCACGAAATCGTGACACTTTTTTGTCCGTACAACCTCCTTTGCAGAATGTCACGAAATCGTGACACTTTTCTTTCTCTGCCTTCCTGCACTGTCCGAGTCACAAAAATGCGACATGTCGCAAAATCGTGACACTTTCCATCTTGCTCTTCTTCTCTGCCAACATGTCGCGAAATCGTGATAGTTTTGCCTGCTTCGTCTCTCTCTTCCAACATGTCACGAAATTGTGACAGTTTTGCCAGAACTTTCTCTCTCCTCAAACATGTCACGAAATCGTGACAGTTTTGCCAGCACTTTCTCTCTCCTCAAACATGTCGCGAAATCACGATAGTTTTTCCAGCCGCCTGCATACTTTTTCTTACTTGTCTTTTTCTTGATCTTTTGCAACTAGGCTACTCTGATCTTCTTGGAAAACCACTGTCCAAACTGAAACCTTCATCAAAACACATTCTTTGACATCAAATCAAATTGCTTCAAGAACTCTTTGACATCAATGACAACATCTACACTTAGAGCAAAGGTAATGTACCCAAAATTACCAACAGAAATATGTGGCAGTTTCGTTCAAGCCAAATTTACCAGATGAAGCAAGAAGGGCCCAAATTCCAAGCCACCTAAAGGAATGGGGCCTTGGCCGGAGGTCTACCCAGACTACTCCAAAACTCCACCAGGGATAGCACATGAAAACATGGATGGTTCTAGGTGCTCCACCAATGGTGCCAAATGTATTTGGTAAAGGAGCATTGGAAAAATAAATGAGAAGAGTCATCCTCATTCTTACTACAAAGGACACAAAAAGAGGGACCCTGAAATTCCCTCTTCCTCACATTATCCCAAGTAAGACATTTATTACGAGCTACCAACCAGAGAAAGAAGTTGAATTTTGGCCATGCAAATTTGTTCCACACCTTTTTCCACCAAGTGACAGGAAGACTCCCATACTTTTTCTTATCAAGAACCTGATAACCATAGGCTACCGAGTAGGTTCCCTTAGGATTAGGGTTCCAAGCCAGAATATATTTACCCCTCAATTAAGAACAAGGCCTCCTTGTAATAATAAGAGCAAGCACCTCTCTGTCCTTGGCTAGTCCCTCATGGGGCCATTCTTGCGGATCTTTCCACCTGTACATCTCCATATTTCCAAAATACTAGATTTTTTTAAAGTCCTCCACACGAGACCAACCTACTTCCAAGAAAAAAATGCTTAGGGAACATAACCTAGGATATTGATTCAAGATAGGAGGGTGGCCATCCTAAGAATCCTCCAAAAAAAGAGCATTTGATCCCTGATTATAAATCTAGAACAAACTCTGCTTGGTTAAATTAGCTCCTCTTTTCAGTGTGTCCCAGATAAATGAACCTTTCCCAACCAAGCTGACTCTAGGGATTTCAGCCTCAAAAATAACTCTCAAGTATTTAGAAGATAATATTTTAGCCCAAATATGATCTTGAGAGGTACACCATCTCCAATAAAGTTTTGTAGCCAAAGCCTGCCCAAAAAGAGCTGTCTTTCGCAACCCAAGGCCTCCCTCTTGCACCGACCTACATATAGAATCCCACCTAACCAAACTCCATTTAGATTGATCAGGTTTTCTATTCCATAAAAACTATCTTGACAAAGCATCCATGTCCTTTATGAAGTGATAGGGAGATATTTGTACAAAACATCTATAAATAGGTAAAGCTTGAACAACGGATTTTAAAAGCAACACTTTACCTACAATGGATAGCCATATGAAAGTCCAGTGATTCACCTTCCTTTAAACTTATCAAGCATATAATTCCAAGAAGATCTAGGTAGAGGGTGAGATGAAATTGTAATACCAAGATAAATGAAGGGGGGAGTCCCAACCTGGAATCTTAGAATGCGAGCAATCCTAGCTTGAATAAGAGGAGGGGTATTGAAGAAGAAAATAGAAGACTTATCCTCATTAATCAACTTTCCTGAAGCATCAAGATATGTGTCAAGAGACTATCTAATATTACTAGCTTCCTTGATAGTGGCAACTCCCAACAAAGCAATATCATTAACAAATTGAAGGTGGGAAAGAGGTGGCAAAATACTATCCCACTTCCACCCCTAAATGAGACCCTACATGAATTGATAATTGAGCAATATTCCCAACCCTTCCGCCATAATGATAAACAAATAAGGAGATAAAGGATTTCCTTGCCTCAATCCCCTTGAGGCCTCAAACAGCTTTGATGGCTCATTATTAACAAGAACAGATAATGAGGAAGAAGAAACACAACTCATCACCCATCTAATCCATTCCTCCTCAAATCCAAAAGCAGCAAGAACTTTTTGAAGAAAGGACCATCTGACCCGATCATAGGCTTTGGCCATGTCCAACTTAATGAACATAGTTTTCTCCTTAGAATTTTCCATCGAGTGAATAGCTTCTATAGAAATAAACTCCTAAGATTTGTCGACTAGCAACAAACCCTCTTTGCTCCTCAGAGATGATTTTTCTCAACCATATATTCAGCTTCTCAGCAATAATTTTTGTGATGATCTTATACACAACATTGTAGAGAGCAATAGGCCTGAACATATCGAAGGAATTTGCTCCCTCTTTTTTGGGTATAATCATCACAAAGGTAGCATTTAGGGCCCTTAGCATCTGTTTGTTCTTTTGGGACTCATGGACCACCTCCAAAAGATCAAATTTGATTAAATACCAAAACTCCTAATAAAACTCAATCAGGAATCCATCTGGACTTGGGTCTTTTCCTTTTTTCATATTGAATACAACATTTTCCAACTCCTCAAGGGAAATTGGACCCATCAAGTGCTCATTCATATCTCTAGAAATAATCGTTGGAATATAGTTTAGAATAAGTTTTTAATTCTCATCATATGATAGGGAGTCCTCCTTGAAGAAAGAGGAAAAATATGTCTTAGTCTCTTCTAAAATATCCCTAAAAGAAGAGAGCAGGGCACCCTAAGAATTCACAAGAGAGGTAATCAGGTTACCATTATGGCGAGCCTTAACTAAGTTATAAAAGAAGGTTGTGTTCCTATCCCCTTCCTGAATCCAATCTACTTGAGATTTTTGTTTCCAAAAAAATTCTTCTCTCAGTTCCCATTCAACAAGGTCTTTCACAGCCTCAGATTCCTCAACAAGAAGCTCCTTCGTGAATCCCTAATCTCTAATCTTCCTTGAAGCTTCTTCCATCCTCTTAAGAGCTGCCAAATTAGCCAAGGAAACGTTCCCAAAATTTAGTCTATTCCATCTCTTCAATTTATGTTTTACAAATTTTAGTTGCTTCATAAAGGAATACATAGCGGTGCCATGAGGAGGTTTGCCAGTGGTCCACTAGCCTCACATGAAATCATAAAGCTTAGGATCACGAAGCCACATAAGTTGAAACTTAAAGGAGGGATTATTTTTTAGCCCCAAATTCAAAGTAGAGAGTTTGATAGGCCAATGATTGGATACCCTACCCTCCAAAATCATAGAATTAGCATCTTTGTTATTACCCATCCAATAATTGGATATCAAAAACCTATCCAGTCTCTCTGATATGGAAGCTTCCCCACACCTTCTATTATGCCAAGTAAATATCCCATTATTTGGATTGATGTCAACCAAGTTTAGGGCCTGGATATGAGCACTGAATACAAAAGGAAAAGGCTCAAGACGGTCCACCCCACTACGTTTCTCCTCTAGACAAGTGATAGAGTTGAAGTCTCCACCCAAAATCCATGGGTAAAGGGGAACCAAACTTCTCACAAAGAAAATGTGCTTCCACATATTCAATTTACTATTGTAATCAATAGGAGCATACACATTTGTAAGTAGGATGATTTCACTAAATTCATTATCATGCTCGACCATTGAAATAGACCATCTGCTAGAAATCCAAGTAATAGGGGATATATTAATCGGATCCCATAAACAAGTGATGCCACTAGCATATCCACATGCACCAATATACTGGCATTGTCCCCTTATCCACAACTTGGGAGTAATATTGAACATACTATCAATAGCCAATTTAGTCTCCTGAATAAACACCACATTCGAAGAATGCACACTAACCAAATAATGAATTTTTTTTGTCTCAGGATGCAATTCAACCCCATTACATTCCATGAGAGGATAATCATTTTTTGGGGTTATAAAAATGGGAGTCCAATGTTCTCACCAATCCTGACTCCACCAAAGTCTCCCCCATTAACTTAATTTTATCCTGGTCCTTCTTTTGACCCACCTTCATATTCTTATCTGAAAAACATTTTTTAATTATTTTTTACTGCAATTCCAACATTGTAGGAGTTTTACAGTCCAAGGATGACTACATTAGTGCCTGAGTAGGAGATGGCATAACTAAATATGTACCACTTTCCAAAATAGTTTCCCTTATAGGGCTAGACCCAACCATGTCCCCTATACTCAGATCCAAAGCCCTTTGTTCTTCATTTAAACCCCATAGATCTGATTCCTTAAGTTCCCCCTCAAGAAGAGACATCTGATTTGGCCTTGTTATATTTACATCAGGTAGCGAAGTTTCAAGTATCTCCATGCACTGATCAATATCATCTAATATTTCAAAACTATTGAGTAGAGCATATGGTTGGCTATCCTTAAGGTCTTTGTTTGCCCTTCATCCTCTATTTCAGGATTTTACTGGAACAAAACCTTCCTTATATCGTTCCCCTTCCTTTATCGGGGCTTTTCCTTTATCCAAAATTTTTCCAGACCGAGAGGGCCCAAGATTTGAAGCCACAAACAAGACAAACTTAGGGCATTTTCTTTGCAGGTGGCCATATTCACGACAAATTCGACAACGAAATGGAAGAGCTTCATAGTCAAGTTTTTGAACCCATGTAGTTGATCCAAATTTTATTTCAATAGAATCTAGAATAGGATTATTTAATTCAATTTCAACACAAATACGAGCAACAGATATTACCTTTTTATCCATTGTCTTTTGTGACAGTTTAACCGGTTTTCCAAGCAGAAGGGCAATCTTATGCAAGATATTAGTTCTCCAGAATTCCAATGGGAGGCATGGAAGCCATACCCATATTGGAACCCATGATGGCCACTCCTATGATGGGTTGAAACCCACATGCCAGGGTTTAAGAAATAGTCCCACTTGGTTATAGAAATAAGGACCCCCTTAAAATGCTTTGTTATGATCTGCAATACAAGAGAAAACTACCATAAAATAGTTGTTTGCACTCAGCATCACCTCCACATCACCTTCAGGATTCCAAGTCTTCCTGACCCAAGCCTCCACAAAGGGGAGAGAAATTTGGATGCCCAAAAATTTACCAATAAGGGAATATTTGGTTAGATACTCCACATCTTCCGCCACCGAGTCTGGTTGAACCACTAGAACTGACCTGACTTCACATCGTTCCAAACATCCATTGTTCTTTAACAAGTAGTTCCCGAAATGCATTGGAAAATCCTGTTCCTTCCAGTCATTTTTAGATGAAAATATATCATGAGCATGCACTCTGTGTGTCGGACCCATTGCCATCACGACATTCCTCCAATTTTTTAGACCTCCTCCGAAAGTTGATGCCATCCCCGTAGAGCAGTTTTTCTTCATCAAACCCTAGCAGAGTAGTTTTTCCTCATCAAATCCTAACACCATCAATTATGTTCCTTCCTCTAACCCAAACTTAGGGTTATTTAATTAATATAAATTAATTTGATAATTGAAATTATAATTAATCTATAATTAACTTAATAACTTTAGAAGTTAATTAAATTAATTAATAATGAAATTATTTAAATTAATTTAAATCTTTCATTTTAATATTAAATAAAACATTATAATATTATTTTTCTTGGTCTCTTCATTGCTCTTTGAACCTCATTTAACCACCTGGAACTTGATCTGACCAACTGGAGGCAAATTTTCCTTTTGCACTGATTACGGAACTGCTTCTTCTTGCACTACTCACTAAAACTGACTTTTGACATCAATGACAACTCAATTACTCAAAATGTCCAACAATCTCCCCCTTTGTCATTAATGGTAACCCAATTATCTTTTCAATTTCCTTAACCTTTTTATGTTCTACTCCCCTTGAGAAACTACTCCCCCTAACTCAAAGCTCTCCTCTTAAATCAAATCTCTCCCCCTTACTCAAATCTCTCCCCCTTTGAAATCAATGGCAAAGGGTCACATTTGGGGCTCGAGGCTAATAATGAGACTCTTAGCTTAGCCCCTCCCCCACCTTCTCTTAAGTTGGTTAATTTTGGGTGGGATTATTTCTACTCCCAACATATACTGATCTTTACTTTTGTCCACTTTCCTTCTCATCTAATCCTTCTGATTCCTCTGATTGTTCTTGTTCCTACTTGTCTCTAGAATTTTTTCTCTACACCACTTTGTTGTATATCCATAATTATTGCACTTGTAATACTTAATATTGTTATTCTTGGAGGTGCAAATGTCTTAGAATTTCTCTTGGTGAAGCCATATCTATTCCTGTCATGAACACTGTAATTCATTGCCTTGTGACCAAACTGATTACATGAGTAGAAATACCCATTAAAAAGTTATCTATTTCTAAATTTCCCATATTCTTGTCTTTCATGTGTCTTTCACTATGAAGCCTTGTGCCTAAATCTGTGACATGAGAAAAATCATCCATTGAAATTTCCTTGCCTTGACATCATTGGTCTCCTAGTCTCTTTTACCCTCTGTTGGTTCCTATTCCATTTGTTGTTCCTATTTTGTACATTGTTATTTTCCTTTTGAACTTTCTATTATCCATCTCATCCTCAAAAGTATCACTTTCTCTTACACTGCCTTCTTCTAAAGTTTTTTCTTCTTCAAAACTTGAGGTTGACTCCTCTTCTTGTTTCTTTTGTACCCGTTCAAAATTAAGACCTGTTTTAGTCATTGACAGTATTTGTACCTTGATCATCCTATCTATGATATTTGAGATCTTTCTAAACCTATGTAACCTATCTTTAGACTCTTTTATTTCATTCCTTAGTGAAGCTACTTCTTGTTCTAACCTTTCACATTGTAAGACCTTTTCTTCTAAATTATCTTTGAACTTTCTTGTCTTAGCAATTGACTTGTTTAGATCCTCTATCAGCTTTCCTTTCTCTTCATCACACTCTTGAAATTGAATCTTAAGTTAGGAGTTTTTCTTTCTTACCTTCTTTAATGTGTTAAGAGCATAAATAAGCTCTCCCTCAAGATCAACTTCTCCTTTCTTTTATTCTTCCTCTATTTGTTTGTCTTTTAAAACATCTTCATTATTTTCTGAATTGTCTTCTATAGGATCACCTCATTATTCTTCTAGTGCCATTAGAATATTCTCTTCTGGTCCTTCAAGTGTATCTTCATATTCATCATCACTAAAACTGAAACCACTGTTTGTACAACTATCTTCAAGATGACCAAAGTTACCACATCTAAAACACTTGAGAATTATTGGCGATATTTTCTTAACTTCTTCTTTTTATTTTGTTAGAAATAGAACTTCAATTTTATCATTATATGATAAGCTATTATCACTATCTCTTGAGTAATTACTTTCCTTGTATGCATAGTAACTCATCATCTATATTTGAAAGAACTTCTTTCCTTTTTTTCCTTGTCCATCCTTAACTTTCTTTTGGTACTTGTATTTCTCTGATTCACCGTTCTTATGATCTTGTTTTTCTTCATAATTGCTATTTCTAGATTATTGAAAATCAATTGCATAGTGACCATACTTTACACAATTGGAACATCTAACATATTTTGCATCTTTAAATATTCTTGGATCTTTATTCCTTCTATCATAATTTGCTTCATCACTGGATGACTCATTATTTGAATCTAACTTTTTACACTTTGTCTCCTTAGTATCTTTCAAGTTTGATTCCTTCTGGAGATTAGGTTCCTCTTTTTTTCTCATATCAAAAGTTGTAATAATGCCAAGTAATTCATCTATTGTCAAAAGATCACCATATTTTGATTCCTCTATAGCTTAAATATTTTCACTAAACCTTTTTGGGAGATATCTTAAGATCTTATCACTAACATAAGATTCTTGAACCTCAAGTCCAAGTCCTTCCATGGAGTTAAAAACCTCATCTACATGAAGTAGATAAACACTAATTTTTTCCTCATACTTCATGCTTAATTCTTCAAATTGCCCCTTGATATTTCGTATATTTGCCCTTTTGACATTTTTATCTCCTTCATATATGCTTTGCAGCTTATCCCAAATTCCTTTTGCTGATTTTTAATACATAACCTTTATGAAATATGTTCTATGCAAACCTTTCAAAATTATATTCATTGATTTTTAATTGTAATGATATAGAAGCTTACCATATTTATTTGTAGGTGGAGTAGTTGGTGGTGTGTATCCATTTTCAACTACTTCCCATATCTCATTACCATGTGCCATTAGTGCTAAATTATCTAAGGATCTACTTAGAATCCATTGTATTATTGTAAGCTTTTCCTTCAAGCTGTTAAACTCTTCCGAAGGAACCTGATCTGATACCAATTGAAGAACACAAGCTTATACTACGAGAGGGGTGAACAATATAAGACCACTTTTTACTTTTCTTTCCCAATCAATATTATGCAATGTATCAATAGAAATATCAACAAAAATAATTAAAGCAATGCACAAATCACCACACACAATAGAGACACCAATTTAACATGGTTCACCCAATGTGGGCTACTCCACGGAGAAAATATTTCACTAAAATTTTCTCAATAAATCTCTTGGGAAAACTTTCCCTATTACAATGTTTATGGACCTCTATCCAAAGGAGACACCAATCCCCTAATCAGGTTCATGGATCTCTATCCACAGGAGACACTAATCTCCTCTGCTCTATATGGTGATCTTCTAGAAGAATTACTATGTCCATTGCACTGGCTTATGGATCTCTATCCATAGAAGACTCTTATCCTCACTCAGAATCCCTACCCTCACTACTCTGGCTAATGGATCTATGTCCACTAGATACTGTCATCCTCTATACTCTATCACCTCCAAAGATTACTCTCAGCTCTATCTCAAATCTGTACTAAACACAGTCCTTCGGTCTAGCACAAATCTGCTCAATATCTATCTTTGGTATGGCACAAACCTATCCTCAAATATACACCAAACTCTATCCTCAAATCTGCACTAAACATAGTCCTTCGATCTAGCACAAATCTATCCTCAATCTTTGTTCTCAAGCCTTAACACAAAGTTTGACTTAATCACAAATCAACTCTGCTAGATCTTCCCCAAACCTTAACTCAAGTTTTGAAAAAATCAATCAATCAACTCTACTCACAAGTCTTCTCAAAGACTTGTCTCAAATATGCCTTGTAAGCTTCCACAAAAGCTCACATTAATCTATCCACAAGTCCTCTCTAGAACTTCTCCAATCTGCTCAAAAATCTATATCCTCAAATCTGTATTGTAAGCTTCCACAAAAGCTCACACAAATCCATTCACAAGTCTTGAGGGTGGGGTTGGGGGAAGTAAAATCTGCTCAACAAGTCCTCACTAGAACTTGTCCAATCTCACAAAAACATATAGAGAATTGTTAGAGACTCAATATGCTTCACACTCACAACAATGCTCAAATACTTTCACTCTCTCTCTTTTTATCACAGAAATATATAGAGAATTTTTAGAGACTCAAAAATTTTCACACTCATAAACACTCAACCTCTTTCTCAAATCAATTCAGAATATGGAACAATTTGTTTCACATAACTAGAACTATCATCTCAACACTTCCACTTGACTAGGTTCAACCAACTCTACTCAACCAATCACTCAATGAAACAATCCTTGCTCACAAACCCTAGTCCAAGAATATGAACACTCACTCAATTATTTCCAATCAATGCTTATCAAAAAATCTCACATAACAATGATACTCATGTTCTTTCACAAACCCTAGTTCAAGCATATGAAAGCTTTACTCAATATTTCCAACAATGCTTATCAAACAAGGTTTCTAGAATCAACTTTCATTCTAGAAAAACCAAACTCAACAATGCTTATTAAACAACCCTTTTCACTCCAACTTAGCATTCACAACATCCAAAAATTACTCACTAGGAAGATGTGCCCATACCTTTTGTTTGATGAAGAAAATGACCTCAAAACCTGTCTTAAACACAATTTTCTTCTTTGCCAATTTCAATGGTTAGATGACAAAATATCACACTAACACTCTCTTAGAAATATTTCTTAATTACAAAAATAATCAAACTCAAATACACCTTATTACTTCTTCTTTGAAATTAGCAATCATCAAAGCATACATAAAAATTAATTACTCAATTACTCCTTATAATCTTCAATATTTAATTAACAACCTCCAAAAATCAAACTCTCAAAAATAATGCTGCCTATCCTTTTATCTCCCTCAAATACTCAATAATAAAATTTAAAAATAAACTTTATAACCCTTCAAAATATTTAATTTCCATTCAACCTTAGCAAATCTGAAATACCTCATGCAACCTTGGCAAATATTAATGCATACCTTTTATCTCAAGCAAAAGGTCTCGATGGGTTTCGAACGCGAGACCACTCCCAACCGAGCGCCTTATCGAGGTGCTAGCCCACCGCATGGGCTACGAGCCTCCACATGAAGGGGAAGGCTCAAGCCTTCCTCTTAACCCTTTCCAATAGATGCGATGCAAAACAAAACGTATTCCTTCCTTGCAAAATCAACTTGGTGGGTTTCGAACCCTACTCTCCTTGCCTGTCGTATGTATTAGCACTACTAGTTGTTGCCAACTGCGCTACACAATATTGTGCAAATACAAAGGATCCTCACTCCTATTTTTCTTATCCTCTACTACCAAAAGCTTTTAAAATCATGAAAACCTTACACTCTTCTTTGTGCACAAATTTTGGAGCTTTTATTTCATTGATAATTGCATGGGGATTTTTTTCCAAGGTTCTTGCCCTCTTTTATACACGAAGGCCAATGTCATAGAAACATTGGCGCCTTATTCGAATTTTGAATTTGAATAAATAATTAACCTTTATAACCCAACCTTAGGGTTATTTAATTAATATAAATTAATTTTATAATTTAAATTATAATTAATCTATAATTAACTTAATAACTTTAGAAGTTAATTAAATTAATGAATTTAAATAATTTCATTATAAATTAATTTATTAATTAATTTAAATCTCCCATTTTAATATTATAATAAAATATTATAATATTATTTTTCGTGGGCCTCTTCATTGCTCTTTGAACCTCATATGACCACCTAGAACCGGATCTGACCAACTGGAGGTGGATTTTCCTTTTGCATTGATTGTGGAACTGCTTCTTCTTGCACTGCTCACTGAAACTGAATTTTGACATCAATGACAACTCAATTACTCAAAATATCCAATAGTTGAGGCCTTGGAGAAACTAAAGGACCTTAAGGTAAAGGGAGGTTAGGTAGAACCCTACTAATAGTGCATGATGCCTCACACCAATACTCAATAAGATTCATCAAACGCATCAACTCAGGTGCCACCTTAGAAGCCTATGGGGATATGAATGATAACAACAGAAAGCATCGTAATTTTTTCATTTACAAAAAACTAAAAAGAAAATAAATCTCTAGAATAAATAGAAGCATTCCTAGCTTTCCATAGTTGAAACAGAATAATCAGAAAAAAGAAATTATACAAAGCAGCAATATAAGCAGACCAATAACTATTATTAAAAATAAAATCATCTGCCATCTAAAGAACCTGAGATGAAAGGTTTAAACAATGAGTGAATCTAAGACCAAGAAGATTGAGCACAAGGGTAGAACCAAAAAATATGATTAAATGTTTTGAAATGACCATAAGTAGGACACTTAGGATTAGGAATGCCAACCCTACTGAGTCTCTATCCCATAGGAAGACCTTGATAAATAAGAGACCATAGAAAAAATGTTATCTTAGGTTCAATATTAGAATGCAAGATATTTCTCAATTGAGCAATCCAAGTATAGGAGGTAGAGTGAATCTACCATATCTCATTAATCTTGTCAATACCAAATAAAAAATGGACTAAGAAGCTTATAAAGCAAGGAATAAGAGTAGTTCTTGAAAGGAGTATCTACTTTCTAATGCCAATACCTCCACGAGGCACTTGGGGGTTGAAGGTCGAGCTTATGCAACATGCCATTAGGTATAAGATCCTAGATCTTAAGAATAGAAGGAAGATGTAAGTTTTAAATATTAAATTTATTGTTGAGATCAGGCCAAGGAATCCAATATCGACGATGCACTAAATATGTAATAAAGCAAATACCTTTACGAAATAGCCTCAAATATTTAACCCTTGGTATATAAGCAAGAATAACTAAAGATATAGAAAAAATAGGAGACCACTAGATATTCTGAGAATTGAATGTAAGACCATTACAAAAACCATCACCAATCCAATGAAGATGAAGTTTCATCACCTCAAAAGCTCACCAAATAATTTTAACAACTAAGGAACCCTGAGTATTAACTAGGGTAGAAGTAATAATAAGAGCATGAAGGCCAATATTAGCCCAAGCTTTACACCCATAACGTAACCTTGAAGAGATACAATGGTGAAAATTCCAGGTTTTAGGACCTTCAATAACTTTAACAACCAACTTAGCACACAAAGAAATGATTTACCTGTAGATATCCCACCCTTATCAATAGGTGTGCAACAAATATTCCAAGCAACCTGATGAAAACCACATAAATTCTTCCCCTTGACCCAAAGAAAATCCCTAGGATTCTGGCCAACTTATTATAATAATTATTAGAAGGGGCCGAATAGGAGGAATAATAAACATGGGTGGCAATAATAATCTTAATGCAAACCTAAAATTTACCAACAAGAGAAAGGGGATGCGTAACCCAAAAAATATATTCTTTTTAATTCTATCAATAATATATTGCCAGATTTTAGAGGGCAAGAAGTCAAAAGCAAAAGGAATTCCTAAGAACTTAAAACGGTCACGCATCTGAAGCCAATGCCATGAGAAATATCTAAGATAAGAAGTCAGAGCAGAAGAAGCAAAGCAAAAACAAAGAGACTTAGACCATTGGATGTTGGAACCAAAGGCCTTACAGAAAGTGTTTAGACATGTCAAAATAGTTGAAATAGAAACCTCATCCTCACTAATAATGAGAAAAAAATAATTTGTAAAATATCCATTGATAAGCTGAGTGGACATATCACGCAAAAAAATACCTTTGATCAACCTCTTAGATTCTTAACTGACAAGAAGTTAACCAAAATCTTCTTTCGTAAGGATTTAAAGTGAGGGGGCCAAAGGACAACCCTGGTGAATAGAAAAAAATAAACCAAAATTATCTAACTTATGTCCATTAATAGTAATACAGGTCGAAGAATCAACAAATAATATATTGATGATCTCAATAAAAAGTGCCCAACCCCAAGAGCTTTGAGCATGACAAGAATAAAAGGCCACTTAATACAATTATATGCTTTCTCAAAGTCAATCTTAAGGAAAAATGACTTTTGGCTAGAGATACATGACCATTCTAAAAATTCCTAGACAACAATAATATTATCCAACATATAACACCCTTTAATGAAACATGTCTACTCTGGTCTAATAATCATAGGAAAAATGTTCCAAATACGAAGAGCTAAAGCCTTGAACAAGATCTTATAAAAATATTAAGCAGAAGTCTCCAACTAGTGATAAGCTCGGGATTACCCGATTTGGGAATGAACTTAATGTTTCCATGATTGATAAAACTACCTAAAGTGTAACAACCTATGTCTTCTCATCTGGTTGTTAAAAACACAAGTTCAAAATTTTGTTTAATTCTAAAACAAATATCATACATTGAAGTAGGCACACCCAAATGTGTATTAGTACTTAGGCATAGATGTTCACATTAAGAGATCTTTTACTACTATAGACGGTATCTCAAGTGCTCAAGATCGACCAACTTCCCATGTTAGGTTGCTATCTTTGAGACCCTCTCTCTCCTCGAGTTCTCAATCTTAGCATGGGGTTGCCTTTATAGGGCCCATATCACCTAGAAATATGAACGCACTATTTCCTCGTATCAAAGTATGGAGGACTTGAATCTATGATCCCACTATTGTCCTATTGGTCCATTGACATTTTATCATAGTTATTTCATGCTTGAGTTAGCATAGCTATGCCAGTGCCTGATCATTGATCCTCACCTAAGGTATTATCAGGGTCTACCAATTCTCTGGTTTATCTGACCAGGTGTTCTAGACTAGCTTCCAGTTGATGGTAATACTATCCATACCATCTACGACTGGAATTTCCAACCCCAAGGTCTAGATATCAATGCTTGAGTCTTTTTAGCAATTCCACAACTGAAGCATGGTTTGTGAGCACCCTCATGTACTACTCGTTTGGTAACTTGGAATGATGTCCCATATTGTCATTCTTTATCCTCTACAACGTAGAACCCTTGTCCTTGTTTATTCACTAGAGAATGATTACCTCCAAATCATAATAGTCACCACTATGAATTATTGGAGTTGGGTGGGTGCTATCCTTATCGACAAGTATTGTGCTAAACCATCCTAAGACGGTAGAAGCATTATAAATATTCGTTTACACCCTTCTCGGTGGTTTATGGCTGTAACTCTCCTCAATTGATGTTTCTTGCAATGTTTCATTTTCAAGACATTGCAATTGTATACAAGGTCTAAATAATATTAATTTATATACAATTTAAATCTATAAGATATATAAGAAAAGTAAAAAACTACTCTCGTTTTTTTTAAAATTTAAAATAGAATTTCTAGTGTATATTTTAAAATGATATTTCTATGATGATATCCACTTTTATTTCTTTTGTTTTAAAAATAGAGAGTAAACTAATACTAATACCACAATATCATATTTCGAGAGTAATCAATTTACAGAGCATACTATTTTTAAAATAATAATGCTAACATTACTTAACATATTCGAAAGTAATCAAAATAAGAGATATACTAATTTTAATTTAATGATATTATTTCTACCTATCATATTTGGAAGTAAGACACTTTAATTATTACACTCTTGTATACAAATAACAAAAACGTAATATACCTTGGAAAATACATCATTTAATCCTTAGATTCCATTCTCTATCGTCTAAGGCCTTTTTTTTTAACTCCACATAACTAGCTCCTGAATGCGACTACAAGCAATATTTATTGCACACCTCAAAAACATAGTTTTCTTCAATTGATCCCTTCAAGGTATATCATGTGAAATATCATTTACCATATAATGCATAGATAAAAATGTGTTTGACTTAAACCTACGAAATTTTATTATCACCTAATATCTTTTTGTATTTTCAATATATTATAAGATTTTATTCTAGGTTATCAATGTATCATTTTCTTTATTAAGTAAACTATACTATAACACTGAATTATAAGAGAAATTCTTGTGAGGGGTGTTAAACCTATTGATAGGATATATCAGATATTATGGAAACTTTTTAAGATGTTAGGCACTTTTCATAGCTATCCGAAATCAAGCACAAGACGTTGAATAAAAATCAGCTTTAATAACTTCATAAATGAACTATTGGAGTTTCCCTATGTTTAAAAAAAAAAATATTTACGAGCAGAAAAAATGCTAGAGCTTTTAAAAGAGTTTAGGCTTGTCCAACTCAACACCACTCGAATTTCATGAGCTAGGGCAGATATCAATCCATTATTAATTATTTTTCTACCATTGGTTGACTCAAAAGCATAATAGATATGTTTCGAATACACATATATAATGACATAAGTTTCTAATAAACCATGTTTGCACAACAATACGTGACCATTCAGTTTCAATGTTATACCATTTATCTAGTGCTACAAATATGTTTTTCTAAGTTTCCAAATATGATTTCCTTTGTTCTCATTTGAATATTAATATACAAAAATCTGGTTGTAGTATTTGACGGGGTAAAAATTTCTTACTAAATATTAAAACAGGTGCGCAGGTAATTAGAAGTTTTAGGACCAGACATCTTCATAATTCCCGATGTCAACGAAAAATTTAACACTGAGTTCAATATTTACTTTTAATAAACTAATGAGGGTATATAGCCTTACACAAGTGGATTGAAAAGCTGAATATAAACTCTCTATAGTACCAAAATAGCTACAGAAGATTATTGCTATCAAACACCTTAAAGAGTGTATGAAAGATAATACACAAGAGAATACTTATTTTTTTTAAAACACATAATCGAATGCAAGTGACACTTTACAACTAGAAAACATCCACTAAGTGATTTACATACTATAATATGATAAATTTTTAAGAGATGGAGTTTAAATTCATTTACATAGATCTACAAGTTTTTCCAGAATATTTAAAATGAGTCTATCCGCTTCACTAAGCAGATTTGAGTTCACTGTCATATAAGTGAGACAATAAATATTTTGATAGCAAATAATAGCAATTCATGTATTTGGATTCAATATATATAGCCGAATGTCTTTAGGTTATCGTCCATGAGAGCATTCGAAGTGAAACCATCCTCATTTTCCTCGAAGATGACAAAGACAAAGTAGTGGGGAGCATAATGGTTCAGCTTGGCCCCTAAATGAATGCAATTCACTAAGTGCAAACAAATCCAACATCCAGAGCAAAACCAAAATACTCTACACATTTTGATAGGCTAATAGCATAAAGAAATAAATATATTTTAAATTCATATTTTTCCAATATTAAATATTGCTTTGTATTTTTTAAAATCTCACAGAGAAACTACATATATTGAATACCATACACATTTTAACACATACCAAACATTTAGCAATAACAAATAGTATGGAGTAAAACCAACTCCCATGTATCTTCTCGTAGTCGTAGAGATTAGAAGAACAAAAAAATCAATGGAATCCTACTCACAACGTGCAAACAAACTAATACAATTTCTCCTTGATTTTCCCTTCTTTCCTCTTTCTTCCCATATCCCGAAACTAGATGGGTTTATTTACTATATAGATATTGTAAATAATTTAATGTTGACACCTATTGTTAATCATGCAACTAAACACACCAAGATATGCCAGGTGGTAGTACTTTTATTTTAATCAAAGAAACAGTTCACTTAGATGTTCTTTCATATATAAAAGTTTAATTATTGTTCTTAATTTTATTTATGTACTATTTCATTTCCATTTCCTTTTATATATATATTTTATTTTTTTATGATATTTAATTTAAATATAAATGTTTATACATATGAAAATATTTATATATATTTTTATATTTTATATATTTATATTTATATATATATAATTAGGAATAATATAAAACCAATTTCATTAAGAGGAAATTCAACCAATTTCACACAATCAAACATATGCGCAAAAATACATCAACAAGCAAAATTATCTACATGAAATTTTTCAGTGGGCTTCAATGTACCCACAAGCCAAGGTGCATTTAGCACGACATCATATCCGACCTTACCTGACACTCAAAACCATAGTCTCTGCTAGGGGTGGGTAATTGCCTTGTTTGATTCTTATGCTACAAAATGGAAACCTGCACCTGCAACCATAAACTCTTTTTGCAGTATCACATTCTTCCAATAAAAGATAATCAAATATTGGGGAGGTTACATTCTTCCCCATAATAATTTAACACAATCCCTATGTTAGCCAATATAACATTGCAGGTTTTAAAATAACTAAACATATAATCATAAGCAAACAACCATGGATTATGCAACATCTCAAAAGTCACATTTAGTATTACAACCTTAATATTTCAGATATGTATCAAAATACCAAAATATACAAATATTATCATAACAATATTCAAATTATTCTTTTGATTAACAATTTTCAAACAAGAAAGGGGATTGTATTTTCATATCTTCTATATCCTCCTAGGTGGCATTTATTTCAAAGTATATGTCCCACTGGACTCTACATTGATCAACCGTTCTTTTTCTTAATTGTTTAGTTCTATAGCCCATTCTGACAGGTTGAACCTCAATGTTTTATGGGTTCGATATCTGCAAATGTGAAACACCCAACACATGAGATGGATTAGAAACATATTTGTGAAGGAGAGACACATGGAAAACACTATGGATCTTAGATAAATTTGGTGGTAGGATGAGCTTATAAGAAATAGGGCTTATTTTAGTAATGATCTCAAATGAACTGATAAATATGGGGTTCAATTTGGTAGAATTAATAGATATTTTGATCGGTTTGACTTTGAGGAAGACTTTATTACCAACAATAAACTCTCTAGGTGTTCATTTAAGGTTAGCATAGATCTTTTGATGGTCTATAGATTCACAAAGTCACTGGCAGATTTCTTTTAATTGGACCTCCATTTTATTAATAACATCAAGACCGATCACTTCTCAATCGTCCAAATTATCCCACATTAAAGGTGTCATGCACCTACACCTATATAGGGCCTCAAAAGGTGCCATGCCCAATGTGGTATGATAGTTGTTGTTATACATAAATTCCACTAGGAAGAGATAATATTCCCATGTAATTTGGTGGTCCATACAATACATGTGTAACATATCCTTCAACACCTTATTGACCCTCTCTATCTATCCATCCATATCAGGATGATAAGTTGTGCTGATATTTAGCTTTTTACCCCATGCTTGATGCAAAGCTTTCCAAAATTCAAAAGTGAATCGTGAATCTCTATCCGAGATAATTATTTCAGGGAAACCATGCAACCTCACGATTTCCTAAGAAAAATTTTGTGCTATTATGGGGGCATCATCATGAACATTTCTTGGTATAAAATGCGCCACCTTAGTTAACTTATCCACAATTACAAAAATTGCATCATGTTGGAACCGATTCTTGGGAAGACCAACTATAAAATCTATGGAAATTACTTGCCATTTTTGTTCTGGTATATCAAATAGGTGTAGTTGTCCCCTAGGATTTTGATATTCAGCTTTGAATTTCTGGCATTCCAGATACCTTACAACAAATTCTACCACATATTTCTTCATACTAGGCCATAAAAAGTCATTTTTCAAAGTTTCTCTCATTTTTACCACACCTAGGTGAGCAGAATATGGAGCACAATGTGCTTCTTGCAAGATGGTTTTTTTTATCCCTTCATCATAATGTACTATTATCCAATTTTGAAAATACACCATATCTTTTTTTATACTAAAGTATGTATGTCGATCTGGTTTTTGCTCGACCTTAGTATGGCATTGGTTGCAAAACTCATCAATGTTTTGCATTTCCTTAATTTGCTTCTTTAGTCCATATTGACATTTTGTGAGAGTAGCTATGTGTCTTCTTTGACTAAGGGCATATGACAATTTATTTTCCTTTCCTTTTATGTATTCAATTCCAAAATCATATTCGGCTAGGAACTCCATCCACATCCGTTATCTGGCACTTAGTAGAGGCTGGGTGAAAATATACCTCAAAATCTGATTATTAGTTTTTAAATCAAATATTTTCCCAACAGATAGTATCGCCATATTTTAAGAGCATGGACTACAACAGACAACTCTAAATCATGAGTAGCATAATTAATTTTATGTTTCTTGAGCTTTACGGATTCCTATGCTACAACTACCTCATATTGCAATAAGATACCACCTAGACCTTCTAGAGAGGCATCGATACACACTATAAATGGGTTTTTGGGGCCAGGTATTTGAAATATAGGTGCAGATGTCAAATTTTATTTAAGGACTCTAAAAGCATCCTCACACTTGGTTGTCCACTTAAATGCTTTTCCCTTTCTTTGCAGATTGGTAATAGGAAAATCTATATTTGAAAATCCTTTTACAAACTATTGATAATATCTGACCATTCCCATAAAAATTCTCACTTCAGTAACATTGGTGGGAGCTGGCTAGTCTACTATGGCTTCAATATTTTTGGGATCCACTACTACTCCTTCAACTGAGACAATATGCCCTAAATACTGAACTTGTGGAGTATAAAACTCACACTTAGAAAATTTTCCATATAGTTGATTTTTCCTAAGAATTTCCAAAACTATTCTCATATGCTGATCATGCTCTTCTTTATTTCAAGAATAGATTAAAATATCATCCAAAACTATCAACACAAATTGATCTAACAATTCTCTGAAAACACTATTCATCAAGTTCATAAAAGCAACTAGTGCATTTGTTAACCCAAAAGGTAATATTGTGAACTCATAATATCCATATTGAGTTCTAAAAATAGTTTTGTAGGTATCCTCTTCTTCGATTCTCAGTTGATGATAGCCTGATCTAAGGTCAATTTAAAAAAAAAATAGTTTCTCCTCTTAACTGGTCAAATAGATCATCAATCCTAGGCAAAGGATACTTGTTCTTTACAGTTATTTTATTGAGCATTCTATAATCAATACAAAGTCTCAAAAAACCATCGTTCTTTTTTATAAATAAAACTGGTGCTCCCCATGGTGAGACAATAGGATTAATATACCCTTTTTCTAACAAATATTGCAACTAGGTCTTGAGTTCTTGCAGTTCAAGGGATGTTATTTGGTAAGGGGTTTTGACTACAGAAGATGCTCCCAGTAAAAGATCAATCGAGAAGTCAATTTCTCTTTTTGGAGGAAGTCCAGGAATATCTTCAAGAAATACATCTCTAAACTCATTCAAAACATGATACTGTTGAAATAGAGTGGAGCTAGACTTAGTTTTTTCTCTCTTGTTTAGTTTGACTACATAAAGTTTACATCCTTTTCTCAGTGCTCTTTTGAATTGCATTGCAGTAATTAGGTGGGTTTCAAAAGATGCTCTATTAAAATAGACACGAATTTGCTAATTAGTATCATCGGTGAAGTCAACCACCTTTCCTCAAAATTTAGCAAGGATTTATGGGCTTTTAACTAGTCTACTCCTAGGACTATATCAAAGGCATGTAAGGGAGCCACACATAGGTGCCAATTAATATTTCCTTGAGGTATATCTATTTGAGGATCAAATAAACATTGGTTGGCCATATAGGTCTATCTTGAGCCATACTCGAGTTATGACCCATTTGCCATAATTCCAGGTTTAAATGGTATCTCCCTCAAAATACTATTGACACAAAGCTATTAGTATCACCACTATCTAACAAAATATGGACATGTTTCTTGCCCACTTTCACTTTTATAAGAAATGGAGTAGCTTGTCCTAAGAGGTTAGATTTACTTGTAGCAGCATAGATCCTATGTAGGGCTTCTTCTGTTGGATTATTTTTGTCAAATATTTGCGGGAACTGATTCGCATAATGATCCAAGGCTCCACAAAAAAACATACATTTGATCCCTTATTCCTTTTTTTTCCCCTTGTTTTGATTGACATTCTTATCCTTGTCCTCGTTATTATTTCTCTTCTCTTGAAAGTTTCTTTTGTCTTCCTGCCCCTTATTTCCCTAAAATTTTCCCTTGTTTCTGTTATCACCTCTATAACATCCACCATATTTAAATTTCTTATATTGATCCTTAACCTTATCCGAATCCAGGTATCTTCTCTTCTTAGGATTCTCCTTTTCAAAATTTTTATAATAAACCTTTGCATTCTTTTGTCTTATCTCCTCATAATGGGCAACATCATAAGCAATTGTCAAGGTTTTAGGTACTTTTCTTCCAATAGGTGTTCCATATTTGGGATGTAGTCCCATTACAAATTTTTGAGCCTTGAATTTCTCATGCTTATCATACTATAGAGCATACTTCAAAAGATGAATAAATCTTTGATAGTATTCAATCACAGTCATGTTATCTCGATGTAAGTTGGTGAATTCGACGTATTTATCAATATAAAATTGTGGCGTAAGAAAATGATCCTTAAATTCCCCTTCAAATTCCTCCCAAGGAATATCAACAACCTCTTTCTGAGTTACTTTCTTTTAGGTGGTCCACCAATCCTTGGTTGGACCTGCTAAATGCACCACTGCCCAAGTTGTTTTATATTTTGCACAAAGGGGTTGGATTGAGAAATACTCTTTATCTTCACTCAACCAATTGACAGCTACCTCGCCATCACCCTTTCCATAAAATTTGGAAATATCTAATTTCTTGATTTCTCTTTGCAACTCAACATCGGCTTTTCTCCATGAAAACCCTTCTGGAAACTCACTTACTATTTCTATTTCCTTACTTTTAGTCATCCTTTCAATAACTTTATGTTGTTGAGTAATGATCTTCTACTGTTGAGCCATTTGTGCCTTTTTTGATCCATGTGCTCACTCATTTGAGCTCTTTGGATCTCCATTTGTTCTCATTGTTGATTCAGTTGATCTTGCATTAATTGAATCATCTTGGTCATATTTTTGTCATTTTGTGTATCTCTTACAACTATTGGCTCTTTCCCTTTTTTGACAACACACCAAGGTACTTTTTCTATTTGTACTCTTTATGACTCACTCATGAGTTGTCTTAGTCCCTTCCTTGGGGATTCTGCAACTTCCTCTTGTAGATTAACATTTTTTATTTTCGAGGTCCCCACCATACCTGATGATAAAAGAGTTATGTTAAAACAATAATTCATATTTTATAACCTAGAGTTTCACAACCTAGGCTCTGATTACAACTGTAAAAACCCAGGTCTTCTTACCTAATTTTTTAAAAATACAAGTTCAAAATTTCATTTAATTCTAAAACAAATTTCATACATTGAAGTAGGCACAACCAATTGTGTATTATTACTTAGGCATAGATGTTCACATTAAGAGATCTTGTACCGTTATAGAAGGTATCTCAAGTGTTTGGGATCGACCAAATTCCTGTGTTAGGTTGCTATCTTTGAAACCCTCTCTCTCTCCTTGAGTCCTCGGTCTTAGCATGGAGTTGTATTTCTAGGGCCCATATCACCTAGAAAGGTGGACGTACTATTTCCCCATCTTAAAGCATAGAGGACTTGGATCTATGATCCCACTCTTGTTCTATTGGTCCACCAACATTTTATCATAGTTATTTCATTCTTGAGTTAGTGTAGCTATGCCAGTGCCTAATCATTGACCCTCACCTAAGGTATTATCAAGGTCCACCAATTCTCTGGTTTGTTGGACCAGGTGTTCCAGACCAGCTTCTAGTTGACGGTAATGCTACCCATACCATCTACCACTAGATTTTCCAACCCCAAGGGCTAACTCTCAAGTCATGAGTCTTGTTGGTAATTCCACAACTGAATCATGGTTTGTGAGCACCCTCATGTACTACTCATTTGGTATCTTGGAATGACATCCCATTCCATCGTTATTTATCCTCTAGAGCGTAGAACCCTTGTCCTTGTTTGTTCTCTAGAGAACAGTTATATTCGAATCACAATAATTGTCACTATGAATTATTGGAGTTGGGTGGTTGATATCCTTCTCGACAAGCACTATGCTAAACCATCCTCAGATGGTAGAAGTATTATAAATATTTTTTTACACCCTTCTCAATGGTTTACGGTTTTAACTCTCCTCAATTGATGTTTCTTGCAATGTTTCATTTTCAAGACATGGCAATTGTATACAAGGTCTAAATAATATTACTTTAATACAATTTCAATCTATAAGATATATGAGAAAAGAAAAAAACTACTCTTGTTATTTTTAAAATTTAAAATAGAATTTCTAGTGTATATTTAAAAATGATATTTCTATGATGATATCTACTTTTTTTTCTTTTGTTTTAAATGTAGAGGGTAAACTAATACTAATACCACAATATCATATTTAGAGAGTAATCAATTTACAGAGCATACTCATTTTTAAAATAATAATGCTAACATTACTTAACATATTCGAAAGTAATCAAAATAAGACATATACTAATTTTAATTTAATGATATTATTTCTACCTATCATATTTGGAATTAAGACACTTTAATTATTACACTCTTGTCTACAAATAACGGAAACATAATATACCTTGGAAAACACATCATTTAGTCCTTATATTCCATTCTCTATCATCTAAGGCCTTTTTTTAACTCCACATAACTAGCTCCCGAACGTGACTACAAGCGACATTTATTGCACACCTCAAAGACATAGTTTTGTTCAATTGATCCCTTTGAGGTATATCATAAGAAATGTTGTTTACCATATAATGCATAGAGAAAAATGTGTTCAACTTAAACCTGCGAAATTTTATTATCACCTAATATCTTTTTGCATTTTTAATATATTATAATATTCTATTCTAGGTTATCATTGTATCATTTTATTTATTAAGTAAACTATACTATAACACTGAATTATAAGAGAAATTCTTGTGAGGGGTGTTAAACCTATTGATAGGATATATCAGATATTATGGAAACTTTTTCAGATGTTAGGAACTTTCTGTAGCTATCCGAAATCAAGCACAAGATGTTGAATAAACATCAACTTTAATAACTTCATAAATGAACGATTTGAGTTTCCATATATTTAAAAAAAAAATATTTGTGAGTAGCAAAAATGCTAGAGATTTTAAAAGAGTTTAGGCTTGTCCAACTCGGCACGATGTTAATTATAATATTCTCTTACTTACCAAAAAAAAAAAAAAACATATCTATTATGTTTTTGAGTCAACCGATGGTAGAAAAATAATTAATAATGGATTGATATCTTCCCTAGCTCATGAAAGCCGAGTGGTGAGTACACATATATAATGACATAAGTTTCTAATAAACTATGTTTGCACAACAATATGCGACCATTTAGTTTCAATTTTACGCCATTTATCTAACGCTACAAATACGTTTTTCTAAGTTTCCAAATATATTTTATATGATTTCATTTGTTCTCATTTGAATATTAATATACGAAAATCTAGCTGTAGTAATCGATGAGGTAAAAATTTCTTACTAACTCTTAAAATAGATGCGCAAGGAACTAGAAGTTTCGAGACCAGACATCTCCATAATTCTTGACTTCAATGAAATATTTAACACTGAGTTCAATATTTACTTTTAATAAACTAATGAGGGTATCTAGACTTACACAAGTGGATTGAAAAACTGAAGATAAACTCTCTACATTACCAAAATAGCTATAGAAGATTATTGCTATCATACACAAGAGAATACCTATTTAAAAAAAAAAACATAATCGAATGCAAGAAACGTTGTACAACTAGAAAAAATCCACTAAGTGATTTCCATGATATAATATGATAAATTTTTAAGAGATGGAGTTTAAATTCATTTACATAGATCTACAAGTTTTTCCAGAATATTTAAATTGAGTCTATCTACTTTGCTAAGTAGGTTTGAGTTCACTATCATATAAGTGAAATAATAAATGTTTTGATAGTAAATAATAGCAATTCATGTATCTAGATTCAATATGTACAACCGAATATCTTCAGGTTATCGTCCATGAGAGCGTTCAAAGTGAAACCATCCTCATTTTACCCAAATATGATGGAGACAAAGTAGTGGGGAGCATAATGGCTCAACTTGGCCCCTAAATGAATGCAATTCACTAAGTGCAAACAAATGCAACATCCATAGCAAAAAAAAATACTCTATGCATTTTGACAGGCAAAAAACATAAAGAAATAAATATATTTCAAATTCATATTTTTCCAATATTAAAGATTGCTCGGTATTTTTTAAAATATTACAGACAAAGTGCATATGCTGAATACCATAAACATTTTAAAACATACCAAACATTCAGCAGTAACAACTAGTATGGAGCAAAACCAACTCACATGTATCTTCTTGCAGCCACAGAGATTAGAAGAACAACAAACTCAATGAAATCCTACTCACAGTGTGCAAACAAACTAATAAAATTACTCCCTGATTTTCCTTTCTTTCCTATTTCTCCCCATACCCTAGAACTAGATGGGTTTCTTTTCTATATAGAGATTGTAAATAATTTAACGTTGACACATATTGTTAATCATGCAACTGGACACACTAAGATCTATCAGGTGGTAGTATTTTTATTTTAATTGGATAAATAGTTCACTTAGATGTTCTTTCATATATAAAAGTTTAATTATTGTTCTTAATTTTATTTATGTACTATTTCATTTCCATCTCCTTCTATAAATATATTTTTATTTTTTTTTATGATATTTAATTTAAATATAAATGTTTATGCATATGAACATCTTTAAATATATTTTTATATCTTATATATATATATATATATATATATATATATATATATATATATATATATATATAAGATAGCTATAGATATATATAATCAGGAATACTATATAAAATCAATATCATTAAGAGGAAATTCAACCATTTTCACACAATCAAAAATATGCACAAAAATGCATCAACAAGCAGAATGATCTACATGAAATTTTTCAGTGGTCTTCTATGTACCCACGGGTCAAGGTGCATTTAGAACGACATCATATCCAACCTTACCTGATGCTAAAAACCACAGTTTCTTCCAGGGATGGGTAATTGCATTATTTGATTCTTCTACTACAAAATGGAAACCTGCACTTGCAAACACAAACTCTTACCGTAGTATCACGTTCTTCTAGTAAAATTTAATCAAATAATGGGGATGTTACACAAAGTTATTGGCTACATTTCATTATAGGCATTGAGTAGATCAGGCCCAGTAAACTTCCATGTAGCTTTATAAAAATCTTAGGGAAAGCCATTAAGACCAGGGGATTTATCATATGACATAGTCATAAGAGAATTATGAAGCTCAACAAGTGAAATAGGAGCCTTATATAGATATCTCTTGTAAGTAGACAACTTAGCAGGAACAACATCAAGACACTACTGGAGCGTCATCTAACGTTCCAAAGAATATTGTTGCGCTAAAATTCTAGAGAATCTTGTTGCATTTGAAAGATAAGATTATAATGATCCACAAAGTTTAGCATGATATCAGGAAGAGAACTCAACCTACCATGAGAGACTTATATAGCCTTGATTTGGATTCTAGCCTACCTGGAATGAAGAGATTTGAAAAATACTTTGGATAGGCGATCACCCACCCTCAGCCAGTGTAGACGAGTCTGAAGTTAAGCCCCCCTGGCTTCATGTTTTTCATGGAGCATAAGCTAGTGGTAAAAACCAACAACCCTAGATCGCGATTTTAAGTCGTACATATCATTTTATAGCAAATATAAATTATGTTGATACTCCATGATAGCCAAATGAGCATTCTTTTTTACATGCATCTTGTTTGCCAAAATATTGCATGAAAGAGGTAGTATGGACAATCGCATCATTCCACAAAGAAATCCAACTAATAGAATGAGGTCGAGGTAAATTTTTTTAGATTATCTCAATTGTGGAAATTGTGCTAGGGTGTTGTAATAGAGAAGTATTTATATAGAATTGATTACATGGAAAATTGAATTGGCGGCCACTCCACTCAATCTCGTAGGAAATCAGAAAATGATCCGACAATAAGAATTGATCCCAGATCATCATAATCTTATAGAAGGAAAAAATTATTTCTCTAACATCATAACTCCATCAAGGCGTTGCAAAATCCACCATTACTAGCATGGAAATTGGACCACGTGAGCCAAGGTGAAGGTGTGCATTTATGTGGCAATAAATAGGATAAAAAAGACCCCATTTGCACTTAAGCAAAAACTAGACCTCCTGCTCATCGGTGCACCTATGCCTCGAGAGACGATCAAATTTATCTTCAGCATGCTCAACCATATTAAAGTTACCATAAATAAACCAATACACCATTGTAAAGTTATCAACCAGGTACCACCAAAAGGTAAAATGATTGGACCCATTATTAGGCTTATAAATATTGGCAATGCCCAGGGTGTTCCCATTAATATTCAAAAGAATCCAGATCACATGATGAGAGGGATCCTCACCAAACCCTAGCAAAAAATCCTTAATTTTGGAGAGGATTGATATAGAAGCGTAGACACCAAATTATAGCCACTAATCCTCCATCCTAACCATTCCACCACCAAATTTTCCACCATACACCTTTCCCACCAATTATTGGGCCAAATTCCACATTTCTCGCCTTCAAAAGGCCCACTTTAGCCCTTTTTCGCCATTTCCTAACCCAATTGAGATTATTTTAATATTATTTTATATTTAATATAATATTTTATATTATATTATAATATATTTATTATGAAATATATATTTATAAACTCAATTAACTACAGTCATCCGATCTGATCTAATCCTCACCGTCCATCTTCATTAATCCATGCCACATCTAAAAAGTAATCTCAACCTTAGGATCTAATTTAATCTTAGCCACACGATCAAAAGTGTAAGGCTAAAACCCTAAGAAAACCCTAGGTTGGATTATAAATAAGGGCATTTGCAAATGCTCAAACCTTGGAACCCTGATATTAGAATTTGCATCTTGAAGAGATCATTGGTGAAGCCCTAGTGAATCAAAAATAGATAGAGCCCTACAAATCCAAAGCCCTAGCTAGCCAATAGGACTTCTATTGTTCCAGCCATCCTCCATATCCATCCTTTCCACCTTGCCATCATCCATTGTCATCGCTGCCACTTCCACCCATCCGCTGCATTCATCGCATCTCCAGATCTGCTTCTACAGATTTTAGCCTCATCGTAGGTGCTCTCCCAATCTTGTGAAGCTTGCTATAGAGCTTACCAAGTGTATGTCTATACCTGCTGCATTGCAAGCTCACTCTAGAGCCTGTGAAGCTCGCATCAGGGCCTACCAATTGCACATCCGAGCCTGATGCAACTATAGAAATACGAATTAGATCTTGCTACATCATGCCATCTGTTGTCAAAATTGCAAAAACAAAATGAGAAATCATCATAAGCAAGGTATATCTTTATTGGTTTTATTTTGTCACATGATTTGTAGATTTTGCATGCCATTTGATCTATTTTTAGTTAGGGTTTATTGATGTCTAAGGATCTCACACTGTGGAGCCCTCACAGGTGTTATTAACCCCTTTCTCTATTTTTGTGTATGCTGAACTATAGATTCTACATATTGTTGAACGACTGTTGAAGCTGGAGTGGTCCGGCATCAGATACCTAAAGCCCACTCATTCCATTGGAAGTGAGGACACACTATATGAAGACACTTCATTATTGTAGCTAGGGTTTCGAAGAACCCTAGTGTTTTGTAAATCTTTGTATCAAATACTCATTGAGTACATATTATATCAAAAGGAGTTTATTGGCTCCCCTCGCTTATTGAATAAATCTATCTATTTTGTGCAATCTTGTGTTTATTTGGGTAATTTGATTTCTTTATTGTTTAAGTTTCGTGTTTTCATCTTCACAAATGACTATCACGATGGGACCCCACAAGGGTTTCATTATTTAATAGATCTATCTTGCTAACTTAATTTTATTTCTATATGTTACAGGAATTTTTAGAAGCATAGAGATTGTCGATTTTGTCGCTAGGGTTTCTGAAGCAGTCTATAGTACTTTCAGAGATTACGCAGGTGTTTGACAACATATACAGATAATCGTAGGTGCTCTGTTGTACCTACGTAGGCACCCAAATGCACCTGGTAGTGATTTGGAGCAGAACTAAGGCTTCCAAGTAAGTCCCATAACCCTAGTTGGTCATTTCACAGTTTACGTATTCTGTATTTTTTTGCATATTTTTGTTGTTTCTGGGTTATAAAAAGAACTTAACACTAAGTAATTTGGGAAAGAATCCTTAGCAAGTCACATTTAGGGTTTGTGTGTTTAATTACACAAAATTCATTTCTTTTTCTAAAGTTATAGATCTAGGTGATTGTCTGCATTTTTGAGTGCATATGAAACAGAAAAGCATCCTATATTTTGCATTTTAGAGTTAAAGATCACTTTAATTTTGCATATCTAAATAGGAACAACATCTTGACGCATAAATTAATCATGCCCTAGGCTGGCCCCTTTGGTAGAGAGGTGGACGAACCCTTCGGTTGCTCTTGTGATTTTAATCACTTGTAGGTAGGGGATTTTAAGGGTGTACTCTACGCTCTTTAGGTGAAATTTGCATCTTTGTGTTGGCTTCTGATTTATATTAGTAAAGTTAGTGATCTTTAATATTGTTTACACACCATAGAGAACAAGATATCTAATAAAATTAATCACACACACTTGCATGATTCCATTTTTAACTGTAGTGGCTAGATTTCATCACCAACCATTGCTTGGAATTTGGTGACGGTGGCAGTGATTTTCATCCACCAATATCTGCCCTAGCAACCATAGGACTACCCCCGAGAAAACTTTTTGGAGGTCATTACCATAAAGAATCTCGTTGCCCTAGCCAGCCATAGGTTTTTACATTTGTTTTCTTTAAGCAAGATTAAGTTACATCAAGACACACAAACCAACAATTCTAAAAATAATATCACATTAAAGAGAGAAAAATAATTAATGAACAAGGTAAGCCACACATGGTGAAACCTAGGATTTATTATTTTCTTTATTTTAAATTCTGAAAAAGTTTTTTAGTTTGTGTGATTTTTATAAAATTTAAATCTTTGGTTTAACTACTTTATGGTGCTAACGAGACAACAAAAGAAAGTAATAAATCAAAGTAGTTTAATGGAAAACATTTCCCATGATCCCGCTACTTCGGTAGCCCCATCCAGTATGGTTCAAAATACTTTGTCTGGATTGTCATATCCATCCCTACCTCAAGTAGGAACCATTCCACACAATGTGAAAACAACCACCAACCACATAGACATGGACAAAGTGAGGGCCATCTACAAGTCCTCCAACTATGTCTTAGATCCCCTTAGCCAAGAGGGATTTGAAGAAGTTGAATTGGCTACCACTCACCTTATCCAAGGATATCAGAATTCAGGTTATAAATATGGTATGACTTCTTCCACGAGCCGACCGCAACAAAGCCCAAGTGTTCCAAACAATTACCTCGCATCCACCTATTCCAACCCATTGTATGAGGAGTATGTCAATGTTGCCTCACAAGTCCCTAACCATCAAGTTGTCACATCAAATGCAACTTGCACCATACTCATGTATTCTCATCCATCATCATCCACCCCTCCATTATCTCACTTAGCCACCATACCCATGTCTTCTCATCCATCATCATCCACCTTCCCATCATCTCATCCAAAGACAACCACATCCTTTGATACATGGTGAAATCAGGAACTTACGGACACATTAGGGCTCATAAATAGGTTTCTTTCACAATGAACAAAAGGAAAACAACCGGTTAACACAGACACTATGACCCAAGTAGTTCCAAATAAACCTCCACTCATCAATAAAAATCCATAATGGGTTCCCCAATGTTCCATAGTGTCCATCCCTAATCCACCATCAATCCATACATCAACCATACCAATTACTATTGCCACAAACCAACCACACAACTCATTCTTCCATAAACATCCTCATCAATCATCCCCATCCATCAACAATCAATATTCACCACACACCCATCCCAATGCATTTCACAATACCATTTTGGTCACATCCCAACATCTACCATCCACCCCATCAACCAACCACCACACAATCCCAGGTCCTCACATTCCAGCAGAAGATCTTAGATTCCAAGAAATACAAAAGCAAATTGATTAGTTGATGCAAAATTCACTAGGAATAATGAGTCAAAAAATCACATTAAGCCAACTGATCCATAAACCAATCCACCCTTCGATACCATCACCGTCGTATCTAGAAAATTTTATGGTACCAAAATTTGACAAGTTCAAGGGAACTGAGGATCCTAAGGATCATGTGAGTTCATTTGTCCATGTATGTTTTTGAATTAATGATGATAATTCTCTTATGCTTCGAACCTTTCCTCAAACATTATGGGGAGACACCATTGAATGGTACAATCAATTGCCTACACATAGTATTTATACTTTTGATCAATTGATAGATCTATTCTTGGAACGCTTCGCCCTTAATATCATAAAGAAGGTGTCCTTATCGGATATATATTATTTGAAACAATGGGATGAGGAACCTATCTATGATTTTGGAAACCATTGGAGGGTAGTCATAACAAAGTTGCCATTCTCCCTCCCAATGGAAGAAATTATCAAGCATTTTACCAAGAGTTACTTAAAACCCATCTCTTGGATGTTACAACGCAATATGTTACAACGCAATACTTATAGAACATTTGAGGAGGCTTTAGCACATGCTAGTATCATTGAGGAGATAAAAATCCAAGAGGGTGTAATTAAGCCTAAGAATAAATAATGGCAAAATAAGGGCCAATACCGAAATAATCAACTTGACCAAACCAAATCAACATAAGCCTCAACGACTAACACAACTAATCAAGTCAATCAAGTGGTCATGAGCCAACCCGTAATAGCTCAAAATCTATTGCAACAACAAATTGCCTATCATGTGGTCTCATCAGTAACCCAAGCACTAGTGGTACACAACACAATGCCAACTATGGAACAACCTATCCACCGTCAATTCAATCAGCCCCAATGTCAATACACTCCTTTAGCGGAATTATATTCATCCATATTTTTAAGGTTTTATGAAACCAATAAATTAGCCTTGCCAGAAATTAGGCCCGATGATCCCACCAAAAGGTCTAAAAATTATAGAGAGCACTTTTTTTGCCCATACCATTAGCAAAATGGGCATGATATCAATTCCTGCCATATGTTCAAAAAAAAGTGCAATACCTCATAGACCTAGGGGACATTAACGTGGATAACCCATTAGCTCCACAAAATAAAAATTTGGGCATATATCAGACACCTCTACCTAACCATGGGGAGGTCCAACATAATATAGGAGGTAACAATCAACAACCACCTCCTAATCAAGTAAATCATGTCCACCAATACCAAAACTTTGTAGGAGTAGTCCATGTGGTCACTAGAGGGCAAAGGCAAATAAAAAAAAACCCTCAAAAACCTTCAAACCCAACTCCCATCCAAACATCACCACATCCATCTTCTCCAATAAATCTATCCAATCCATCCAATCAACCCATCCTTCATCCAATAAGGCCAACGGTAACTTTAACCAACTGGTTAACCACTAGTTTGAAAATGGCATCAACCAAGCTTTCTGAGTATGAGCTTATCCAACAATCCTCTAGGTAGGGAAGCTTTAATGGAAATACTCAAGTCAATTGAGTTAGAATCCCAAGACTCTAATGCCTTCAAAATTTTTTTAGGGAGTGTAAGAACGTGCATGGGGCCATCGATTACCTTTTATGACTTTGAGGTAAAATCAATGAATTCATAATCATTAGACCCTCCATTGTATATAATGGCCCTAATAGACATAAATCCATTCAAAATATTCCTTATTGATATCGGCTCATCAATCAATATCATTACTACTGCTGCCCTTATCCACCTCAAATTACCCCCATCCCACATTTCTAAATCATAATTCACCCTCAAAGCATTTAACGATGCTTTGTGTACCACAATTGGCACTATTGTTTTACCTATAGAAGTAGGTGCCAGAACATTGCACACCATGTTTCACATCTTAGAAGGAGCCATGGTGTATAATATACTCCTTGGTAGATATTGGATGAGGGAAATGAAATGTGTTCCTTCAATTCTACACCAATGCTTGAAATATGTTCATGATGGACAAGTCCATTGCATCCCTACAGATGTTGAACCTTTTAAGTATTGTAATTTCATTTCAAATCCTTATGAATCCATGTTACCTTCCACCCATTTATTCTTAGCACCATCATCGAATCCATCCACATCATCTCTTAATCTGTCTTCTTCCAATCCATATACATCCTCTTCTAAAGCTCCTATCATAGAGGAGCTACCCATCACATCACCCCCCCAAATATCCATTTCTTCTTGTACATGTGGTCACAATAAGTCTACTATTAGCACATCGTACATCACATCTATCTCTTCTTATACAACCACTTCTTGTGTTTCATCATTATCCCATCCTCCATCTTCTAATTCTACACCGTCATACAATCCCACTCCATCGGCCAATGTTTCACAAGTTGAACTCTTAGATTGTGACATATTTAATTCACCACCACCCATAACCAATCCAGAGCCATCTGAATCCCCACCATCAACCATGCTAGCCCAAGTCAAAGTTCACATCACCAATCCTAGTATAGGTGAATATGCGGTCCAAGACATCACCATCACACCCCTAGCCATTTCAACAACCAAATATTTTGGATGTCCCTAAGACCGTTCTTTATCCATAGGTGCTATTTAAAACATGAGTGTAGCTCCAAATAGCATTAACTTTGTTTATGGAGGGTTGGATTGCTCAATTGGGGCAAACCCGTCCGAAGAACCACAAGATCCTAGGCGTACGAACATCCCTAACATAGAGGATTTTCTCGCTTGCTACTTTAACATGTTCAATTGGTAAGGTCAAGGCCTTGATTCCCATGAACAAGGGATGCATTATATTTTAGAGGTCCCATAAAGAGGCACCCATGATCATTCCGGTATAGGTTATACCCCATTGTATTCCACCACTTCTCTTGAGCAAGCCTTTAAAAAGCTTAGCCTCAATGATGAAGATCACCACATCCAACCATTACCCTCAACATCTTCTCTTTAACAAGCCCTTCAAGAACTTCACATCGATGAAGTAAATGAGGATGACCTCATCAACTTATCATATCCTATTTTTGATTCTGACGATGAAAGTTATGAAGAATTTGAAGTCATGTCAAACGCTTCTGACGATTATGAAGAGAAGTCACATCCCATTTCCCCCATAACCCAACAGGAAGAGTTTTACCTCTGAATGTTCCCCATCCATCATCCCATATTCCACTTGCTTATTCCATAAGAACAAGCGGATCCACCAGGAAATCCATCTTGAGCCCCACACATAAGCCAAGAAATGTAACATATGTACATATTTAAAAAAAAACAACAAAAAAAAAAGAAAAAAAATGCATTGCTCATGTTAATTCCATGTCTATTACAGGGATAACACCATTCAACATCATTTCAGCTCCAATAATTCCATCCATTCATCCATCCAAGCTGCCCTTCCTTCCACTAAGTCAATATGAATCCTATTGACTTATTCACCCCACTCCATAATCCATACGATCTAGCTAGGCCAATTCCAATTGACATTAGCCTTATTGACTTGGACCGGATTTCCTCCCCACCCTCCTTTTCATAGCTCATCCTATCCGAGGAACTGATAAGGGCTTCAGCCAGCTATATTCCTCCTTCATTGCCACATTCACCCACATCACCTTCCACTAGAGGTCCCGAGGTCTTTAAGGCAGAGTTAGGCAACGATGAGCAGGAAAAGTTGGATGACATTTTAGATGACATAAATCTAATCCCAACACCACATCAACTTGAGGATGGTTCACACATGTCCATTGAAGATACCATCGATGTGAACCTTATTTTGGGTCCCGACCACCCCCAAGTTTTCAAGCTTGGAAAAATTTTAACATCCAATGAACAAGAGCAATTAATTGCTCTCCTCAAGAAAAATAAAGAAGTATTTGCATTGTCCTACAAGGATATGCCTGACCTTGACCCTGACCTTGTTGTCCTTAATCTCACCTTGAGTCCTCATGCCAAGTCGGTCAAAAAAAACTTAGGAGAATACATCCTACCGTGGCCCTCATAGTCAAAGAGGAAATACAAAAGCTATTGGACGTACATTTTATCATTCCTATTGAATATCTTGAGTTGTTAAAGATGGTACCCGTTCGCAAGCCTAATGGGGTGATATGCGTGTGTAATGACTTTAGAGATCTATATAAAGTGTGTCCTAAGGATGACTTACCTCTTCCAAACATTGATACTCTTGTCAACACCAGCGTAGGCCATGAAATGCTTTCCCTCATGGATGATTTTTTAGGATACAACCAAATTCAAATAAATCCTAATGACCAACACAAAAAAGCCTTCACAACACCTTGGAGAACATTTTGTTTTAGGTTTGTACCCTTTGGTCTAAAAAATACATGAGCTACTTACGAACGAGCCATGACTTATGTTTTTCACGATTATATGCTTAAAATCATCGAAGATTATGTTGATGATCTCTTAGCTAAATATAAAACTCGACAAGAACACATTAATGTCTTGGAAAATATTTTTGATCAAATACTAGAATACAAGGTGAGGTTAAATCCCAAAAAGTGTGTCTTTGGTGTTACCTCTGGTAAACTTTTAGGATTCATTGTCTTCAAAAGAGGCATTGAAGTGGACCCAAATAAGGTTAAGGCCATCATGGAAATGACACCCCCAACTAATATCAAGGAATTGCGTAGCTTGCAAGGCAAAATTCAATCAATCAAACATTTCATTACGTAACTTTTTGATAAGTGTAGACCGTTTAACCACTTACTACAAAAGGGGGTATCATTCATATGGATAGAAGAATGTCAAAAAGAATTTGAGGACATCAAGCGATACCTATTTTCTTCGCCAGTCTTAATTCCTCCTAGGCCGGGGGTCCTTTTTCATCTATATGTCTGAGCCACATAGGCTGCTTTACGGACGATGCTTGCACAAACAAATGAACAAAATTAAGAGCAAGCAATCTATTATATTAGTCGAACATTGGTAAGTTATGAAATAAGATACACTTATGTATAAAATCTATGCCTAGCAGTGGTCTTGGCCACTACGAAGCTATGCCATTATATGCTAAGCCAAACAACCTATGTCATAGCTAGAGAAAATCCTCTACATTATATGATGTCTCGCACTTATAACAACACCTGTACCGCTAAATGGATAATGCTACTCACAAAATTTGATCTCAAATTTATTAGCCAAAAACCCATTAAAGGCCAGGTTATCGTTGATCAACTTGCGAAAGATCCACTACCTAGTGATCATCCTTTGGTTATTGAGCTCCCAGATGATTTGGTATTTTCAGTCACTGAAGTAGACAATAATGTCATTCCCAAGGAAGATATCAATATCACATTATTCTTTGATGGATCTAAGTGCAAGAAAGGTCAAGGTGCAAGAGTTGTCTTTCATACACCACAGGGAATTCCTATCCCCTTATCATTCAACTTAGACTTCTCATGTACAAAAAACACAACAGAGTATGAAGCCTTAATATTAGGTCTTTAATCAGCTATCGCTATGGGTATTATACGTATTCAAATATTTGGGGATTCTCAACTTGTAGTGAAACAGGTAACAGGAGAATACCAATGCAAAGAGCCTACCATTAAAATTTATCATGAAGTAGCAATGATATTGCTTTCAACATTTGAGTGGTATGAAATCAATAACTTACCTCGTTCAACTAATAGATTTGTAGATGCAATGGCATCTCTTGGATCATTTATTCCAAATAATGACTTAGGAGAGGTACAACCCCTAATAATCTCAACAATATCTAAAGTAGCCATTGTGCGTGCTGACCCAAAATATGGATAAGAAATTTTCTTTATCCATACGGAATCATGTGAGTCTTGGTCAAGCCCAATAGTAGCCTTCTTAAAATTTGGAACACTCCCAGCGGATATGTCTCGATCTACCAAACGTGCTTTCAAGCAAAGAGTAGCCTATTTTGTCCTCTTGGATGACGTGTTGTATAAACACGGTTATGATGGAATCCTGCTTCATTGTCTTGAATACGAGGAGGCCCAAAGGGCCATTCACAAAGCTCATGATGGTACTTGTGGTGGTCATTTTAGTGGAATGGCCATTGCAAAGTGTCTTTTATGCATGGGTTATTATTGGCCCACAATGGAACACGACTGTTGCACATATATCAAAAATTGCAAACTATGTCAAACACATGCCAATTTAACTCACACACCATCACAAGTTTTACAACCAATAAAATTCTTTGACCCTTTTCACAATGGGGCCTAGACCTAATTGGCAAGATTTTGTCCTCCTCTTCAGGACAACATACATTCATCATTACTGCCACAAAATACTTCACAAAGTGGATTGATGCCATACCTCTAACTAGTACGATAGGACCTCGAATTGTGGATTTCATATTCCATATCATCTATCGTTTTGGAATTCCTTCTAAAATAATTTTGGATAATGGTAAGTCTTTCAAGAACAAGGATGTTCGAAAACTTTATGAAAAGTATAATATCCAACATAGTTTCTCGACTCCTTATTACCCACAAATAAATGGACAAGTTGAAGCTACCAATAAGACCTTAATTGCCATTCTTAAGAAACTTGTCAAAGAAAATCATAAATATTGGCATATACAAATCCCGTTGGTACTTTGGGCTTATCAAACAAGCATCCGAACGCCAACAAGAGCAACACCATTCTCTCTGGTCTATGGCACTGAAGCTATTATACCTCTTGAACTTGAGATTCCCTCCTTATGAGTTTCCTTGCAAGAATTCATAGATGATGATACAGCTAGACAAGCACGACTTGACCAACTCATGCTTTTAGACGAAAGGCAAGTCAACGCATTAGAACATTTATGATTTTATCAAGACCGCCTCAAGCGTGCTTACAATGCTAAAGTCCATCTTCGAGAATTTCAAGTAGGGGATATGGTACTCAAAGAGACAAGAAAATACCAATGCTTTGCCACACCTTCATGACAAATTTATGGCAAATTGGTTAGGTCCATACATAATAACTCAAAAAGTGGGTAATGGTACTTATAGACTTATCGATTTAGAAGGAATAGATGAACGCGAACCACTTAATGTTTTTCACTTAAAAGCATTCTATTGTTAAAAGTGAAACTTCATATGTATATATACATGGCATTTAAAAAAATAAATAAAAAATTCACATAGGCATGCACACATTGCATACACTCCATTTGCATTTACATTTTGACATGCATCTTCACTTCTTGCATTCATACATTGTTTCATTCGCATACATTAAATCATACATATTCCATTGCACTATACAATTTCCGTTTGCATATCACCACTCCATTGCATTAGGCATATACATTTGCATCCATCCCATCCTATGTTCAAATATCTGACATAGTAATGATGATATGGCCATAAAAAAAAAGTCAAGTTATAAAAATTGGGGGTACTTAGTTTGAAACAATCATGCAACTTTTGCAAAATATAGAAGCCAACAATACCATATGCCAAAATCACAAAGCCCTAATTTTCAGTCACTCAGCCATTTCTAGTGTAGCAAGCAACATCCAAACGGATGTCCAATTTTCTTTAGGACCAAAACACACTTTACATACTACTAAAGTCTTGAGCATTGCCAATTAATTTTGAATACAATCCTGAACCAAAAAAAATTCCTCACATATTAAGAAAATTATGAGATAGGGGGGCTAGTACCATCCTTGGGTAGTACCTCGGGGTAAAAGGAAGATATCCCTCGCTTGTACCATCATGCAACATATTCCAAAGCAAAAATAGTGGTTTTCACCACTATCGAAATTCCTCCCAACATAAACATAAAAAAATATAGTAGTAAGTGTTGGCAATTTTGGGTTTGAGATCCTAGCTTCTTGTCTATGAGTTGTCATTGATGTCAAAAGGAAATGGCATTAATGTTAAGAGGATGTGTTGGCTTCAAAGGTGGAAGATTCCAAGAGAATCCGGAGAGATTCCATTGGCAAGGGTTTTTCATTAAAACCAAGTTAAATGGTTTTTATTAAAACCAATGGAGGTTCTCTTTATTATTTATTTAATTATTATTTAAAACCCTTCAAGGTTTTAATTAATTAATTATTTAATTAATTAAGGGAGAAATTATTTTTAATTTATTAAAAATACTTAAGGGTTTTTAAACCCTTTAGAAAGCAAATTTCGATTAAATTCGAAATTACTTTTCTTTGCAGCCAACGTGTTCTAAAGTCCACGTATGGACTATAAATATGAGAAGGTTCCTAAGGTTAAACCCTCTTGGAAAATCGAAGGCAATTAATTGGTTTGGCTGCGATCGAATGTTCTGTTTATGCTGCAAAAGAGGAGAGCTCGTGGTTTGAAAAGCTTTCGAAAAGCTTGACCGTTTATGTGGAAGGAAGTCCGTCTTGGACTTCGTAAGCCCCTTGTGGGCTAGTGGCAGCGAAGGCTGCGTTTGGGCCTTGCATAGGTGGAGGTCTGCGTTTCGATCCCCGTGGAGGGAGCTGTGCATGGATTAGTCACGTTTTTATTAAAACGTGTTTTGTGCCGCGAATTTCGGATTCTTCAAGGGCAGCCATTATAAGGTGTGATTATTTTCTTGATATGATTTTTGGCATTGTTTAGCATTGTTTAAAAGACATAGGAGAAATAAGGGGATATTTCTTTGGTTGTATTTTTGAGATTAGTCTTTTGCTATGCTAAATTTAAAAATGGAGATATAAGGTGTAAGTTTTGGTTGTGTTTTTTGGCTTCTTTGGTGGTTGTTTTTAAAGAAGAGGAGCTAAAAGGTGTATTAAGGAAAGTTTTTATATATGCTCATTTATCTTGGTTCTAACCCTAACTTGGTTGGAAGTTTGAGGGTTGTGTGTGGTGACAACTTTAAGGATCAATTTTCTTCTACTCCAAAAAGGTATGGGCACATTTTTCTTATGAGTATGATTGGTGTATGTTTTTCTGAAATAAGGTTGGAGTGAAAAGGTTTTCAACTAGGTTTCCTTTGGTTGGGTGTAAATCCTATTTTCTGGTTTGTTGAAGACTACTTATGCATTGTTATCCTTAAGGAGAGTTTTTGGTGAATGCATAATTTCTGGTTTGAGATAGTGGAAGCTTTGTGCACTAGGGTTTATATTTGTGAGTCTAGCTACTTGCATTGAGTTGGTGGAACCCTTGGTTGGCTGTTTTGAGTTTGATGGTTGAGTTGCTTCCATAGAGGTTGTTTGATCAAGTTATTGCTTTACTTGATTCATGATATTGGGCTTACTCCATTGAGTTGATTTGAGCAAGTTATTCTTTGCATTTGGTGATATTGTGTTGGTGGCTATTTTGTTCAAATATCTTTGGAGGGAAAAGGATTTCTACTTGTTTCCTTTTCTTGTGATGATTGGTTGAATGCTTCAAGGTTGATGTTGAGTTGAATGGTGTTGGTTGACTAAACCTTGTTTGATGAGCATTGTTGTTGAAACCCTAATTGATGGTGAAAAGAACATGAGTATCATTGTTATGTGATTCTTTGCATAGTTGGCAATTGTTGGGGTTTCATGTTCTTGAAAGAAAACATTCTATCCTATCCATTTCAGATATTGAGTTGAGTTTTCAGATTTGAGATTGAGATTGAGTTGAGTTGATTTGAGTTGAGTTTTGAGATTGGGATTTGAGTATAGAACATATTGAGTCTCTAACAATTCTCTTTATGCTTCTATGAGTTTGACAAATCACATTGGGTCTCTAACAATTCACTTTGTGATTTCCTACTAAGAAAGTTTTTCTTGGTGAGCTTGCTGAGTTTTTGGACAGGTTCCAATGGGGACTTGTGAGCAGTTTTTGGACAAGTTTCGGTGGGGACTTGTGAGCAGATTTGGACAGGTCCTAGCAGAGGACTTGTGAGCTGAGTTTGATAGTTCTATCAGAGAACTTGAGGACAGAGGTGCATTGGTTCTATGAGAAGAACCTAAGGACAGATTTGGCAAGTCTTTGAGAAGGCTTGTATGCAGAGGATTGATTTGTTCAAGAGTTGGACAGATCTGATAGACAGAGGAAGACTTGTACTAGACCGATCGATTGTGTTTGGTATAGGTTGCTGAGCTACTATGGACGTGATCATAGAGGGAAGAGGTCTCTTAGGCTAAGCATTGAGGACAGGAGGTCTTCGGTGGAAAGGAGTTCCACGTGCTGGCAAGAGGTAGAGGCAGTTGATCTTCTAAGGGATCATTTCCAGAGCAGAGGGGAAGGTATCTCCTTTGAGCAGAGGCTCATAAATTTTTATTAGGGGAAGGTATCTCCTTTGGGCCGAGGCTCATAAACATTGTAATTGGGAAGGATTCCCAAAGAACTTTGAGATAACTTTTAGAGAAAAGTTTTGTGGATGTAGCCCGACCATTACGGGTGAACCACGTTAAAATTGGTGTCACTTTGTGGATGATATTATGCATTGCTTTGATATTGCTTTGGGTATATTGCTTTACTATTTTGAAGTATAAAGGAAAAAGTAAAAAGAGGTCTTATACTTGTTCACCCCCCCTCTCGAGTATAAGCTTGTGTTCTTCAATTGGTATCAGAGTCGATGCCTTCAAAAAGTTTAACAACTTGAAGGAAAAGCTAGTAAAGAACACAATGGATCATTCAAGTGGCAATGCAACACCTATTCTTGATGGGTCAGATTTTGGTCTTTGGAGTGCAAGGATGAAGGTTCATCTAATGGCACTTGGGAATGAGGTTTGGGAAGTGATTGAAGATGAGTACACTATTCCCGAACATGGTCCTAATACTAAAGAAGAAAGGCTCCTACATCACAACAATTCAAAAGCAATGAATGCAATCCTAAAAGGCTTACAGAAAGTAGATCTCACCAAAGTGATTCACTGCAAGACAACTAGTGAAATGTGGAATCAGTTGAAGGTGGTTCATACAAGTGATACAAATGTCAGAAAGGCCAAGTTGAGACACTTCAAAGGTATGTTTGAACAACTCAAGATGAATGATGATGAAAATATTAGTGACTACATGCTTCGTATGGATGAGGTTGTTAACTCCATGAAAGACTTAGGTCTTGAGCTTGCTGAAAATGATGTTTGTGATAAGATTTTAAGATCTCTTCCTAATAGATTTAGTGAAAAGATTTCTGCTATTGAGGAAGCTAAAGATTTGGATAAGTTGAAAAGGGATGAGCTCCATAGTATACTTGCAGCATTTGAGTTGAGAACTCAAGTGAAGGTTGATGTCAAGAAAGAGGCGACTTTCAAGGCTACCAAGAATTCCAAGGGTAAACAACTTCAAGATAGTGATGAGTCTTCTAGTGATGAAGAGGCATATTACAACAAGAAAGGCAAGTTCTCTAGAAAGCACAAAAGTATGAAAAATATAAGATGTTTCAATTGTGGAAAGTTTGGTCATTATGCTACTGTCTGTACTATTCCCAAGAATGAAAGTGATGAAGATAAACAAGATTCTAAGAGCAAGGATTCTGAAAAGCACAAGCATCATAGAAAAAACAAATATGAGCACAACAATCAAGGAAAGAGGTATTCTCACAAGCACAAGAAGAGTTTCTACCTAGACAAAGCAAGTAAGTGTTCTAGTAGTGATAGTGAAAGTTCTTCAAGTGATAATGAAAATGAGATGTTGTTCATATCAAAAAAAGATGAAGAACCAGAAACATAGATTCATTATCATGAAATGTCTTAGATGTGGAAATTTTGGTCACCTTGAGGATGATTGCACAAATAATGATTTGGTTTCTAGTATGTATGAGGATGCTTTAGAAAACTATAAGGAAGATGCATGTATGGTTTTTGAAAAGGGTAGCACCTCTAGTGATAAGAAATCTGAAAAAGGCTTTGATGATTCAAAAAGCAAACAAATAAAGGATCTTGAAGGTGAACTTATTAGTGCTCTTAGTGCTTTGAAAAAGGAAAGAAAGAAGAATGCTAGACTCAAGGATAAGTTAGATGAATGTTGTATGGAGAGAGATGATCTTATAGAAAGTCTTGACTTCTCTATAGCTAAGACACAAGAACTCAAGGATGAGTTAGAGTCTAAGGTTCTTGAGTATAGTGAGTTAGAACAGAAAATGGCTTCTTTGAAAGAGGAAACTAAAGAGTACAAGGATAAGCTTTACGAGGTTTCAAGATAGCTCCAAAAAGGTTAAGTCACTCATCAAAGGTCAAAGAAAGACAACAGATAAAATAGGCCTTGGTTTTGTTAAGCCACACAAGGAACAAGTTGGAGAGTCTAGTAAGAGACTCCAAAAGAAAGAGAGTTCTAATGAGGAAAGTATTTCAGAAAAGGAGTCCTTGAATGATAGATGCACAAAAAACAGAATTCAGAATGAGAAGAAGAAGTTTTCGGAACCTAAGAGGTCAATTAAAGGAAAGTTTCAAGGCAGATGTTTTGCTTGTCACAGGTTTGGTCACATGGCTTCACATTGCATGGCTCAAGTGAAGGAGGTAAATGACGGTTTCAGAAGTGCTAGTTACTTTCAAGGGTATTGCTACTCTTGTCAATAGTTTGGGCACAAGGCAGTTTATTGCAAGGCAAATAACAAGAACAGGTTTGGTCAGAACAGGTTTGGCTAGAACAGGTTTGGTCAGAACAGGTTTGGCCAGAACAGGTTTGGTCAGAACAGGTTTGGTCAGAACTGGTGGATTCAAAGATCAGGTTTACCTCGGAGAAACAACATCGTCAAGTGTTTCAAGTGCAACAATGAAGGTCACACAATCGGACGAGTGTAGAGCTAAAATTCTAGAATACAAGAATAGGAACAGTGGCATGATCGGGTCCAAGGATCAAGGCATGGACAAGAACAGGGATGAGAACAAGAACAAGAACAGTGACAGGAATAGGAATATGGACAAAGAGTTCAAGAGAAGGCCCGGCAAGGAAGTTATAGACGTTGATGATGATCAGTGCCTAATGGGAGTTTTACTCCCACCCAAGAATTAATCACCTCATCAGGAGGTGGGGGAGGGACTAAGCTAAGAGGCTCATTCTTAGTCCCGAGCCCCAAAGGTGACCCTTTGCCATTGATGACAAAGGGGGAGAGATTTGAGTAAGAGGGAGAGCCTCAAGACAGGGGGATCTGTTTATGTTGAGTTTCTGTGTTGTTGAGAAGCATGGTTTGCCATCAATGACAAAGGGGGAGATTGTTGGCAATTTTGGGTTTGAGATCCTAGCTTCTTGTCTATGAGTTGTCATTGATGTCAAAAGGAAATGGCATTAATGTTAAGAGGATGTGTTGGCTTCAAAGGTGGAATATTCCAAGAGAATCTAGAGAGATTCCATTGGCAAGGGTTTTTCATTAAAACCAAGTTAAATGGTTTTTATTAAAACCAATGGAGGTTCTCTTTATTATTTATTTAATTATTATTTAAAACCCTTCAAGGTTTTAATTAATTAATTATTTAATTAATTAAGGGAGAAATTATTTTTAATTTATTAAAAATACTTAAGGGTTTTTAAACCCTTTAGAAAGCAAATTTCGATTAAATTCGAAATTACTTTTCTTTGCGATCGACGTGTTCTAAAGTCCACGTATGGACTATAAATATGAGAAGGTTCCTAAGGTTAAACCCTCTTGGAAAATCAAAGGCAATTAATTGGTTTGGCTGCGATCGAATGTTCTTTTTACGTTGCGAAAGAGGAGAGCTCGTGGTTTGAAAAGCTTTCGAAAAGCTTGACCGTTCATGTGGAAGGAAGTCCGTCTTGGACTTCGTAAGCCCCTTGTGGGCTAGTGGCAGCGAAGGCTGCGTTTGGGCCTTGCATAGGTGGAGGTCTGCATTTCGATCCCCGCGGAGGGAGCTGTGCATGGATTAGTCACGTTTTTATTAAAATGTGTTTTGTGCCGTGAATTTCGGATTCTTCAAGGGCAGCCATTATAAGGTGTGATTATTTTCTTGATATGATTTTTGGCATTGTTTAGCATTGTTTAAAAGACATAGGAGAAATAAGGGGATATTTCTTTGGTTGTATTTTTGAGATTAGTCTTTTGCTATGCTAAATTTAAAAATGGAGATATAAGGTGTAAGTTTTGGTTGTGTTTTTGGCTTCTTTGGTGGTTGTTTTTAAAGAAGAGGAGCTAAAAGGTGTATTAAGGAAAGTTTTTATATATGCTCATTTATCTTGGTTCTAACCCTAACTTGGTTGGAAGTTTGAGGGTTGTGTGTGGTGACAACTTTAAGGATCAATTTTCTTCTACTCCAAAAAGGTATGGGCACATTTTTCTTATGAGTATGATTGGTGTATGTTTTTCTGAAATAAGGTTGGAGTGAAAAGGTTTTCAACTAGGTTTCCTTTGGTTGGGTGTAAATCCTATTTTATGGTTTGTTGAAGACTACTTATGCATTGTTATCCTTAAGGAGAGTTTTTGGTGAATGCATAATTTTTGGTTTGAGATAGTGGAAGCTTTGTGCACTAGGGTTTATATTTGTGAGTCTAGCTACTTGCATTGAGTTGGTGGAACCCTTGGTTGGTTGTTTTGAGTTTGATGGTTGAGTTGCTTCCATAGAGGTTGTTTGATCAAGTTATTGCTTTACTTGATTCATGATATTGGGCTTACTCCATTGAGTTGATTTGAGCAAGTTATTCTTTGCATTTGGTGATATTGTGTTGGTGGCTGTTTTGTTCAAATATCTTTGGAGGGAAAAGGATTTCTACTTGTTTCCTTTTCTTGTGATGATTGGTTGAATGCTTCAAGGTTGATGTTGAGTTGAATGGTGTTGGTTGACTAAACCTTGTTTGATGAGCATTGTTGTTGAAACCCTAATTGATGGTGAAAAGAACATGAGTATCATTGTTATGTGATTCTTTGCATAGTTGGCAATTGTTGGGGTTTCATGTTCTTGAAAGAAAACATTCTATCCTATCCATTTCAGATATTGAGTTGAGTTTTTAGATTTGAGATTGAGATTGAGCTGAGTTGATTTGAGTTGAGTTTTGAGATTGGGATTTGAGTATAGAACATATTGAGTCTCTAAAAATTCTCTTTATGCTTCTATGAGTTTGACAAATCACATTGGGTCTCTAACAATTCACTTTGTGATTTCCTACTAAGAAAGTTTTCTTTGTGAGCTTGCTGAGTTTTTGGACAGTTTCTAGTGGGGACTTGTGAGTAGTTTTTGGATAGTTTTTGGTGGGGACTTATGAGCAGATTTGGACAAGTCCTAGCAGAGGACTTATGAGCTGAGTTTAATAGTTCTATCAGAGAACTTGAGGACAGAGGTGCATTGGTTCTATGAGAAGAACCTGAGGACAGATTTGGCAAGTCTTTGAGAAGGCTTGTATGCAGAGGATTGATTTGTTCAAGAGTTGGACAGATCTGACAAACAGAGGAAGACTTGTACTAGACCGATCGACTGTGTTTGGTACAGGTTGCTAAGTTGCTATGGACGTGATCATAGAAGGCAGAGGTCTCTTAGGCTAAGCATTGAGGACAGGAGGTCTTCGGTGGAAAGGAGTTCCACATGCTGGTAAGAGGTAGAGGCAGTTGATCTTCTGAGGGATCATTTCAAGAGCGAGAGGGAAGGTATCTCCTTTGAGCAAGAGGCTCATAAATTCTGATTGGGGGAAGGTATCTCCTTTGGTACGAGGCTCATAAACATTGTAATTGGGAAGGATTCCCAAAGAACTTTGAGATAACTTTTAGAGAAAAGTTTTGTGGATGTAGCCCGACCATTACGGGTGAACCACGTTAAAATTGGTGTCACTTTGTGGATGATATTATGCATTGCTTTGATATTGCTTTATTGTTTTGAAGTATTTAGGAAAAGTTAAAAAGAGGTCTTATACTGTTCATCCCCCCTCTCAGTATAAGCTTGTGTTCTTCAGTAAGGATAAGGTCAAAATTCTCATCACACTTTGGTTGAGAATCCGATACTCTAAAGTTCTATACAAATCAACAAATTCAACACCTACACCCCCGATACCAAAATTTTTTAAGGATCATACTAGGTTTCCCTTAGAAAGTCATGTAGTCATCCCCAAGGTCCAAAAGATCAATCCCATTCGACTATGGAGTGAATCTCCATCGGGGCTATAGACGCTTGACTAGAAGTGGAGTAAGCTCATGTGAGGTGACATGTCTCTCCTCAAAAGAGGGAGACCTCTGAACGCACATAAGGACAGGCTAGTCTCAGGTCATCTCCATAACAGGTCATGCCTAACTTACTCATAATGGGTTAATGAACCTCACATGCACACACACTGGTACTTGATTGGATAGGGTCATTGTCATGCTCAAGACTGGGTAATTGAACCTCACTCGCACACACATCTGATCCTAAAGAAATTTAGACAACTTAGTGAGTTTGGTTGATAACACTAGTATTCTTGAGTCTTTGAAAATATTTCATTCTTTCATATCAACATCCATATATTCTTCCATATCAACATCCATATCTTCTTCCATATCAACATCCATGTCTTCATTAAAAGTCAAGTTGGAAAAAACTTCATTAAATTAGGTACCCCCGATTGCCAAACAATGGACAACAAAAATGGCCAATAAAATTTTTGAACTATAAAAAGATCATTTGAACACTATGCATTCCTCTCATATAAGTGCAGATTCATTATATGTTTACTTGCATTAATAATCCATAACACATGTCATTTACCTGGCATTAATCATCTACACAAACATCATTTATATACATGTCATTTAGCCTGCATTGATCATCCATATAAGCATTATGCATACACATCATGATTAGCCTACATTAAACATCTATAAAAAATTAAACACAAATTGCATAAAACATAAAAAAATTCACACAAAAGATGACAAATATATAAAAGGCCATGTATATATATATATATATATATATATATATAAATCGCATATACAATAAATGTCAAAAGGCTACAAGGGAGCACCAAGGCTCATATAGAAAATAGTGCATCTAAGCACTAAGCTAATGTCCATGAGAGGACCCCTGAGACCTAGTAGGAGCCCTCGGCCAAGTACTTTACCTAGACTCATTATGCCTAGATGACTCGACTATAGAAGAGGAAGGAGGATCCAACAATGTAATATGTTTTTGCATACACACATCCTCCAAAGAATATGCATATGCCTCACTAGCCCGGAGATGTCATAAGTCCACCTGATGTCAACGCTCCTTTGCCAACATCTCTTCCTGAAGTTGTGTGATCGTAGCCTGATCACTAGCCACATCTACCACTTGCTCTGCCTCCAATCAAGCTACAGTAGCCTATGACTCCCTATGAGTCTCAAGCATAACCTCGTGCTCCTCGCAAAGCTGCTCTAACTCCACCCGCAACCTAGCCACCTCGAATATCTCACTCATCCCCTCATCTTCCTCCCTCTCCTCCTCGGCCAACCCCATATTCACCATCTGCTGAGCTGATACTCTCGATCGTCTTCGATCCACCGATTGTTGATGTTGGCAATTTTGGGTTTGAGATCCTAGCTTCTTGTCTATGAGTTGTCATTGATGTCAAAAGGAAATGGAATTAATTTTAAGAGGATGTGTTGGATTCAAAGGTGGAATATTCCAAGAGAATATTTTTAAGAGAATCCGGAGAGATTTCATTGGCAAGGGTTTTTCATTAAAACCAAACCGGTTTTTATTAAAACCAAGTTGGATAGGGTTTTTATTAAAACCAATGGAGGTTCTCTTTATTATTTATTTAATTATTATTTAAAACCCTTCAAGGTTTTAATTAATTAATTATTTAATTAATTAAGGGAGAAATTATTTTTAATTTATTAAAAATACTTAAAGGTTTTTAAACCCTTTTTTATTCTTAATTTATTAAAATTATTTAAGTGTTTTTAAACCCTTTTTGAAAAGACTTTTGATTAATTTCGAAATGGTCTTTATTTCCACCGACGTTAAGGTGTCTTCGAAGAGACTATTTATTCTCCAACTCCTAAGGTTGGAAGGCTAATTAATTCAAAATTCCTCGAATGCAATTTGCGGTGTTTGTGCTCTGTATTCGCTGCGATCAAAGGAAGACTTAGAAGCACGTGCGGTGGAAAATTCTTCGGGAGTTTTTTTCGAGGGTGAAGTGGAGGGAAGTTCACTTGTGAACTTCGTAGCACGTGGGCTAGTGGCAGCGAAGGCTGTTGTTGGGCGCTGCATTGGCGGAGGTCGCCGTTTCGAGTCTCGTGGGGGTGCTTTGCTAGAGTAACACACGTTTTTATTAAAACGTCTTTATGCCGCGAAATTCGAAGTTTCTTGGACAACGATTTATAAGGTGTGATTAAATTTTATGAGTTTTGGCTTTGGTGATTAGCATTGAATAAAATTTTAGGAGAAATAAGGGCATATTTCTTTGGATGTATTTTTAAGATTATTCTTTGCTATGCTAAAATTAAAAATGGAGGTATAAGGTGTGAGTCTGTGATTGTTGATTTATTGGCATGTTATGGTGGTTGTGTTTAAAGAAGTGGAGCTAAAAGGTGTAATAAAGGAAGATTATATTATTACTCATTTCTTTTTATTCTAACCCTAACTTGGTTGGAAGTTTGAGAGTTGTGTGTGGTGTTAGCTTGAAGGTTCAATTATCTTCTACTCCAATAAGGTATGGGCACATTCTTCTTATGAGTATGATTGGTGTATGTTTTCTAAAATAAGGTTGGAGTGAAAAGGTATTCTACTAGGTATCCTTTGGCTAGGTGTAAATCCTATTTTCTGGTTTGTTGAAGACTACTTATGCATTGTTATCCTTAAGGAGAATTTTTGGTGAATGCATAATTTCTGGTTTGAGATAGTGGAAGCTTTGTGCACTAGGGTTTATATTTATGAGTCTATCTACTTGCATTGAGTTGGTGGAACCCTTGGTTGGCTGTTTTGGGTTTGATGGTTGAGTTGCTTCCATAGAGGTTGTTTGATCAAGTTATTGCTTTACTTGATTCATGATATTGGGCTTACTCCATTGAGTTGATTTGAGCAAGTTATTCTTTGCATTTGGTGATATTATGTTGGTGGCTGTTTTGTTCAAATATCTTTGGAGGGAAAAGGATTTCTACTTGTTTCCTTTTCTTGTGATGATTGGTTGAATACTTCAAGGTTGATGTTGAGTTGAATGGTGTTGGTTGACTAAACCTTGTTTGATGAGCATTGTTGTTGAAACCCTAATTGATGGTGAAAAGAACATGAGTATCAGTGTTATGTGATTCTTTGCATAGTTGGCAATTGTTGGGGTTTCATGTTCTTGAAAGAAAACATTCTATCCTATCCATTTTAGATATTGAGTTGAGTTCTCAGATTTGAGATTGAGATTGAGCTGAGTTGATTTGAGTTGAGTTTTGAGATTAGGATTTGAGTATAGAACATATTGAGTCTCTAAAAATTCTCTTTATGCTTCTATGAGTTTGAAAAATCACATTGGGTCTCTAACAATTCACTTTGTGATTTCCTACTAAGAAAGTTTTTCTTTGTGAGCTTGCTGAGTTTTTGGATAGGTTCCAGTGGGGACTTGTGAGCAGTTCTTGGACAGGTTCCGGTGGGGACTTGTGAGCAATTTTTGGACAGGTTCCAGTGGGGACTTGTGAGTAGTTTTGGACAGGTTTCGATGGGGACTTGTGAGCAGTTTTGGACAGGTTTCGATGGGGACTTATGAGTAGATTTGGACAGGTCCTAGCAGAGGACTTGTGAGCTAAGTTTGATAGTTCTATCAGAGAACTTGAGGATAGAGGTGCATTGGTTCTATGAGAAGAACCTAAGGACAGTTGGCAAGTCTTTGAGAAGGCTTGTATGTAGAGGATTGATTTGTTCAAAAGTTGGACAGATCTGATAGACAGAGGAAGACTTGTACTAGAACGGCTGACTATGTTTGGTATAGGTTGCTGAGCTGCTATGGACGTGATCATAGAAGGAAGATGTCTCTTAGGCTAAGCATTGAGGACAGGAGGTCTTCGGTGGAAAGGAGTTCCATGTGCTGGCAAGAGGTAGAGGCGATTGATCTTCCGAGGGATCATTTCCGGAGCAGAGGGGAAGGTATCTCCTTTGAGGAGAGGCTCATAAATTATGATTGGGGGAAGGTATCTCCTTTGAGCAGAGGCTCATAAATTCTGATAGGGGGAAGGTATCTCCTTTGGGCCGAGGCTCATAAACATTGTAATTGGGAAGGATTCCCAAAGAACTTTGAGATAACTTTTAGAGAAAAGTTTTGTGGATGTAGCCCAACCATTATGGGTGAACCACGTTAAAATTGGTGTCACTTTGTGGATGATATTGTGCATTGCTTTGATATTGCTTTGGGTATATTGCTTTACTATTTTGAAGTATAAAGGAAAATGTAAAAAGAGGTCTTATACTGTTCACCCCCCTCTCAGTATAAGCTTGTGTTCTTCAATTGGTATCAGAGCAAGTGCCTTCGAAAAGTTTAATAGCTTGAAGGAAAAGCTAGTAAAGAACACAATGGATCATTCAAGTAGCAATGCAACACCTATTCTTGATGGGTCAGATTTTTGTCTTTGGATTGTAAGGATGAAGGTTCATCTAATGGCACTTGGTAAGGAGGTATGAGAAGTGATTGAATATGAGTACACTATTCCTGTACATGGTCCTAATACTAAAGAAGAAAGGCTCCTACATCACAGCAATTCAAAAGCAATGAATGCAATCTCGAAAGGCTTACAGAAAGCAGATCTCACCAAAGTGATTCACTGCAAGACAACTAGTGAAATGTGGAAACAGTTGAATGTGGTTCATATAGGTGATACAAATGTCAAAAATGCCATGTTGAGACACTTCAAAGGTATTTTTGAACAACTCAAGATGAATGATAATGAAAATATTAGTGACTACATGCTTCGTATGGATGAGGTTGTTAACTCCATGAAAGACCTAGGTCTTGAGCTTGCTGAAAATGATGTTTGTGATAAGATTTTAAGATCTCTTCCTAATAGATTTAGTGAAAAGATTTCTGCTATTGAGGAAGCTAAAGATTTGGATAAGTTGAAAAAGGATGAGCTCCATAGTATACTTGCAGTATTTGAGTTGAGAACTCAAGTGAAGGTTGATGTCAAGGAAGAGGCAGACTTTCAAGGCTACCAAGAATTCCAAGGGTAAACAACTTCAAGATAGTGATGAGTCTTTTAGTGATGAAAAGGCATATTACAGCAAGAAAGGCAAGTTCTCTAGAAAGCACAAAAGTATGAAAAATATAATATGTTTCAATTGTGGAAAGTTTGGTCATTATGCTACCGATTGTACTATTCCCAAGAATGAAAGTGATGAAGATAAACAGGATTCTAAGAGCAAGGATTCTGAAAAGCACAAGAATCACAGAAAAAACAAAGATGAGCACAACAATCAAGGAAAGAGGTATTCTCACAAGCACAAGAAGAGTTTCTACCTAGACAAAGCAAGTAAGTTTTCTAGTAGTGATAGTGAAAGTTCTTTAAGTTATAATGAAAATGAGATGTTGTTCATATCAAAAAAAGAGGAAGAACCAAAACATAGATTCATTATCATGAAATGTCTTAGATGTGGAAATTTTGGTCACCTTGAGGATGATTGCACAAATAATGATTTGGTTTCTAGTATGTATGAGGATGCTTCAGAAAACTATAAGGAAGATGCATGTATGGTTTTTGAAAAGGGTAGCACCTCTAGTGATAAGAAATCTGAAAAAGGCTTTGATGATTCAAAAAGCAAACAAATAGAGGAAGATATAGAGGAAGGTGAAGTAGATCTTGAAGGTGAACTTATTAGTGCTCTTAGTGCTTTGAAAAAGGAAAGAAAGAAGAATGCTAGACTCAAGGATAAGTTAGATGAATGTTGTATGGAGAGAGATGATCTTATAGAAAGTCTTGACTTCTCTATGGCTAAGACACAAGAACTCAAGGATGAGCTAGAGTCTAAGGTTCTTGAGTATAGTGAGTTAGAACATAAAATGGCTTCTTTGAAAGAGAAAACTAAAGAGTACAAGGATAAGCTTTACAGGTTTCAAGATAGCTCCAAAAAGGTTAAGTCACTCATCAAAGGTCAAAGAAAGACAATAGATAAAATAGGCCTTGGTTTTGTTAAGCCACACAAGGAACAAGTTGGAGATTCTAGTAAGATACTCCAAAAGGAAGAGAGTTTTGATGAGAAAAGTATTTCAGAAAGTGAGTCCTTGAATGATAGATGCACAAAAATAGAAAACAAAATTTAGAATGAGAAGAAGAAGTTTTCAGAACCTAAGAGGTCAATTAAAGGAAAGTTTCAAGGTAGATGTTTTGCTTGTCACAAGTTTGGTCACATGGCTTCACATTGCATGGCTCAAGTGAAGGAGGTAAATGACAGTTTCAGAAGTGCTAGTTACTTTCAAGGGTATTGTTACTCTTGTCAACAGTTTGGGCACAAGGCAGTTTATTGCAAGGCAAATAACAAGAATAGGTTTGGTTAGAACAGGTTTGTCCAGAACAGGTTTGGTCAGAACAGGTTTGGTCAAAACAAGTTTGGCCAGAACAGGTTTGGTCAGAATAGGTTTGGTCAGAACAGGTTTGGCTAGAACAGGTTTGGTCAGAATAGGTTTGGTCAGAACTGGTGGATTCAAATATTTAGGTTTACCTCAGAGAAACAACATCGTCAAGTGTTTCAAGTGCAACAATGAAGGTCACACAATCGGACAGGTGTAGAGCTGAAATTCCGGAATACGAGAAAAGGAACAGTGGCATGATCGGGTCCAAGGATCAAGGCATGGACAAGAACAGGGATGAGAACAAGAACAAGAACAGTGACAAGAATAGGAATGTGGACAAAGAGTTAAAGAGAAAGCCCGAAAAGGAAGTTATAGACGCTGATGATGATCAGTGCCTAATGGGAGTTTTACTCCCACCCAAGAATTAATCACCTCATCGGGGAGGTGGGGGAGGGACTAAGCTAAGAGGCTCATTCTTAGTCCCGAGCCCCAAAGGTGACCCTTTGCCATTGATGACAAAGGGGGAGATATTTGAGTAAGGGGGAGAGCCTCAAGATAGGGGGAGCTGTTTATGTTGAGTTTCGTGTTGTTGAGAAGCATGGTTTGCCATCAATGACAAAGGGGGAGATTGTTGGCAATTTTGGGTTTGAGATTCTAGCTTCTTGTCTATGAGTTGTCATTGATGTCAAAAGGAAATGGCATTAATGTTAAGAGGATGTGTTGGCTTCAAAGGTGGAATATTCCAAGAGAATCTTTTTAAGAGAATCCGGAGAGATTCCATTGGCAAGGGTTTTTCATTAAAACCAAACTGGTTTTTATTAAAACCAAGTTGGATAGGGTTTTTATTAAAACCAAGTTAAATGGTTTTTATTAAAACCAATGGAGGTTCTCTTTATTATTTATTTAATTATTATTTAAAACCCTTCAAGGTTTTAATTAATTAATTATTTAATTAATTAAGGGAGAAATTATTTTTAATTTATTAAAAATACTTAAAGGTTTTTAAACCTTTTTTTATTCTTAATTTATTAAAATTATTTAAGGGTTTTTAAACCATTTTTGAAAAGACTTTTGATTAATTTCGAAATGGTCTTTATTTTCGTCGACGTCAAGGTGTCTTCAAAGAGACTATTTATCCTCCAACTCCTAAGGTTGGAAGGCTAATTAATTCAAAATTCCCCGAATGCAATTTGCGGTGTTTGTGCTCTGTATTCGCTGTGATCGAAGGAAGACTTAGAAGCACGTGCGGTTGAAAAGTCTTCGAGAGTTTTTTTTCGAGGGTGAAGTGGAGGGAAGTTCACTTGTTAACTGTGTAGCCCACGTGGGCTAGTGGCAGCGAAGGCTGCTGTTGGGCGCTGCATTGGCAATTGTTGGGGTTTCATGTTCTTGAAAGAAAACATTCTATCCTATCCACTTCAGATATTGAGTTGAGTTTTTAGATTTGAGATTGAGATTGAGCTAAGTTGATTTGAGTTGAGTTTTGAGATTGGGATTTGAGTATAGAACATATTGAATCTCTAACAATTCTCTTTATGCTTTTATGAGTTTGACAAATCACATTGGGTCTTTAACAATTCACTTTGTGATTTCCTACTAAGAAAGTTTTCTTTGTGAGCTTGCTGAGTTTTTGGATAGATTCCAGTGGGGACTTGTGAACAGTTTTTGGACAGGTTTCGATGGGGACTTGTGAGCAGATTTGGAAAGGTCCTAGAAGAGGACTTGTGAGCTGAGTTTGATAGTTCTATCAGATAACTTGAGTACAGAGGTGCATTGGTTCTATGAGAAGAACCTGAGGACAGATTTGGCAAGTCTTTGAGAAGGCTTGTATGCAAAGGATTGATTTGTTCAAGAATTGGATAGATCTGACAGATAGAGGAAGAATTGTACTAGACCGATTTACTGTGTTTGGTATAGGTTGCTGAGCTACTGTGGATGTGATCATAGAAGGCAGAGGTCTCTTAGGCTAAGCATTGAGGACAGGAGGTCTTCGGTGGAAAGGAGTTCCACGTGCCGGCAAGAGGTAGAGGCAATTGATCTTCTGAGGGATCATTTCCAGAGTAGAGGGGAAGGTATCTCCTTTAAGCAGAGGCTCATAAATTCTAATTGGGTGAAGGTATCTCCTTTGGGCCGAGGCTCATAAACATTGTAATTGGGAAGGATTCCCAAAGAAATTTGAGATAACTTTTAGAGAAAAGTTTTGTGGACGTAGCCCAGCCATTCGGGTGAACCACGTTAAAATTGGTGTCACTTTGTGGATGATATTATGCATTGCTTTGATATTGCTTTGGGTATATTGCTTTACTATTTTGAAGTATAAAGGAAAAAGTAAAAATAGGTCTTATACTATTCACCCACCCTCTTAGTATAAGCTTGTGTTCTTCAGTTGAGTCCTCATCCTCTTCAAAGTCACCCCTGACCTCGTAGTTGTCGCCTCATCACTCGCAATATTTGGTACCCATACTAATTGGGAACCAAACCACTCCACATACTCCAAAGTCATCTTGACATCATCTACATCGGGTATATCCATCTCCTCATCATCCTAAATCACCACTCGCCATGGCTCTACACATGGCAACATCCCCTCATCTCGTCGACGCTGATATAACATCGGTTCATCTGGCACACCCTGAGGTAAGCCAAATTGACTCAACACCTGTGAGTACTGGAAGTACTCCACCTCCTCATCCCTCCACCCAACCAACCAATGAGACTTCCTCACCCAATGATGCTTCTCCCCATCACCATCCCATCGGGCTCCACGCCACGGCCTCTAGGTCACATTCGCCCTAGTCAACCCTGACCACATAGCCCGATACCACTTACCGATATGTACCTCCCGACTCGACTGAACTTCCTAAGCCACTGCCCATCGCCTAGCATATGGATCTCCAATTTTCCATGACTCACATGGTAACCCCTCGGGCTGAACCATAGTAAACTTATCCCAAGCCTAACATTGTAGGAGGAAGCTGCATCCAATCTCCTTCCTCTCCCTCTGAATCACCTCATATATCTCCTAGTATAACTACACCAACAAGGCAGGTGCCCAGGCATACTCCTAAGGATATGTCAATATATCACTCACCAATCCCAATAGGTTCCAAGGGAACCTATAACCAGTGATATTAGGTAGCACTATGTTCGCTAACATGAACATGATCAAGGCTAGGAGTGCGTCCAACTCCTTCGCCTTGTACATGCTCAAATAGCATATACCCCCATCTCCCATTTGGGCCTCCCACCATTGGTTCCCAAACATCCTCTCCATCTCCACCTTCTTTTCATGACCAACTACCACCATCTCCCCTTCTACTGGAACCTTGAGAATGAGGTATACATCCTCAAGTGTATTAGTAGCCTCCCCAGTCGACTGCTAAAACGTCCCCTATCAAGATCCCATATCTCTATTAGTGATGAGAGATATATCTCATTGGCCCTCACCATGTCAAGCCTATCCACACCCTCTAGGCCTACCCTACCCAACAATGCCCAATCATCAGCCGTCAACTTCTTCCTCATCCTAGGAATGAGAGGAGAAAACCGATGTTGAGGCTCTATGTCCCTCAACTGCAACAAAAAACAATTTTATTAATACTATTACCAATATATATATATATATATATATATATATATATATATATATATATATATATATAACAAAAATATGCACAAGAGATAAAGTTTTTTTAAACATTACCGGGGCAAATGGTACCTCAGCTCTGCTAGCAGCATTCGATCCCTCCATCGCCATAGCTTCCACACAAAATTCTCACTCGCCTTGCTAAGCTCACAAATTCACTCCACTCCACTCTTCAGATGTAGCTTCTTAAAGTCTGAAATGCACAAGTGAGCCTCACAATTCACTTAGAAAGCTATTTATAGATTTCCCTAGCACATTCAGGTGCAATTTTGCGCCTGTGGATACCCAGGCCCGCTTGGGCACCTGCGGGTGCACCGAGGTGCATCTGCACACCTACGGGACACCACAGGCGTAGCTTTGCGGCTGGAAACAAAATGGAACGAAGACAAAATCAATAAAAATGGTAGCTTACCACCAAATTTCACCAAATTTCATCCACACATCATGCACATCCTAAAATCAGATTTTGTAAAAACAAAAATCGTTTTGCAAGCATAATTTTCAAGAATAAACCAAATCTTCAAAATATGCTAATTGAGGCACAAAACACAGCAAAACAATACAAATGTTCACAAAACTCACATTACATCATTATGCATTACATTCTCCATCATCACATACAATCGTACAAAAATCAGAGTTAAACAAACCTCGTATCTAGTAGGTTATTCTATAAACTTGGCGATTGCAATGATGGTCATCCATGCAATTCGGTAAGATGAATAATATATAATAAGTACATTTGACAATGATAATAATCCATTATCATATCATCAAATATCACAATCACATTTGGCACCTCACATTTTAATAACACCTTTTCCAAGAACAATTTGCTCAAAGGCGATCATTGATGCCCTTTTTCATGGGGCATGAAAACATGAATAATAAAAATTCATTTAACAACAGTCACCATACATGACATATTGGTAGGTTGATTGGTTACATTATGGAATTGGCAAAGAAATTTCCACAATCACTACCCCACCCCTACGTTGACTTAGTCATCATGCATCTTCATAAATTGCATACTCAATGATGCCATTGCGACATCTTATTCAATAGCATCGAATCATCCCAAATTTTGGGGCAACCACAATTTGATTATGATTTCGCATGATAGGATACATATTACAATCACATGGTATTATACACAAACCCCTTTCCCACCGTTGGGGCATAAACGGTATCACATTTTACATCATTCATATCATCCACAATCACATGGTATTATACACCAACCCCTTTCCCACCGTTGGGGCATAAACGGTATCACATTTTATATCATTCATATCATCCACAATCACATGGTATTATACACCAACCCCTTTACCACCGTTGGTGCATAAATGGTATCACAATTTACATCATTCATATCATCCACAATCACATGGTATTATACACCAACCCCTTTCCCACCATTGGGGCATAAACGGTATCACAATTTACATCATTCATATCATCCACAATCACATGGTATTATACACCAACCCCTTTCCCATCATTGGGGTATAAATGGTATCACATTTTACATCATTCATATCGTTCACAATCATATTGCATTTCACACCATTCATTCATCACTGGCACAAATTCACCACATCATGCATTATTAGCACAAAAATATTTTCAATTGGCTTATGAGATACATTCGTTACTCATTCAACAATTGAGGGGGTAAGCTACAAAATTCCAAAAAAAAATCATTATTATTTTGTCTTCAATATTAGTGCTCAAATCCAACGACGGAGAGAAGCTGCTTCTGTGCCCATAGCCCAAACAGGTGTCTCGTATTTTTGCACCATATTCTGTTTCACACAACATGGTACAAAAAGGGGCATCTGTAAACACCAAATTACAGCCACTAATCCTCCATCCTAACCATTCCACCACCCACTTGTCCACCATACACCTTTCCCACCAATTATTGGGCCTAATTCCACTTTTTCTTGCCTTCAAAAGGCCCACTTTAGACATTTCCCGCAATTTCCTAACCCAATTGAGATTATTTTAATATTATTTTATATTTAATATAATATTTTATATTATATTGTAATATATTTATTATAAAATATATAATTATAAACTCAATTAACCACAGTCATCCAATCCAATCTAATCCCCACCGTCCATCTTCATTAATCCATGCCACATCTAAAAAGTAATCTCAACCTTAGGATCTAATTTAATATTAGCCACATGATCAAAAGTGTAAGGCTAAAACCCTAAGAAAACCCTAGGTTGGATTATAAATAAGGACATTTGCAAATGCTCAAACCCTGGAACCCTGATATTAGAATTTGCATCTTGAAGAGATCATTGGTGAAGCCCTAGCGAAGCAGAAAGAGATAGAGCCCTAAAAATCCAAAGCCCTAACTAACCAATAAGACTTCTATTATTCCAGCCATCCCCCATATCTATCCTTTCCACCTCACCATCCTCCATTACCATCGTCGCCACTTTCGCCCATCCGCTACATTCATCGCATCCCTAGATCTGCTTATGTAGATTTTACCCTCACTGCAGGCACTCTCCTGAGATTGCGAAGCTCGCTACAGAGCTTGCCAAGCTCACGTTTGCACCTTCTGCATTGTAGGCTTTCTCTAGAGCCTATGAAGCTCGCACTAGAGCCTACCAAGTGCACGTTGTTAGTCTCACAATGACACTAAGAGGGGGGATGAATCAGTTTAGCTCTTTTAAAACTTAAATCTTCAACTCTTAAAGCCGAAACAATGAAAACTTGAAACCAAATAAAGCAAGTATAACAAGAGAACATCACACAACACAAGATGTACCGAGGTTCACCGATTTGGCTACATCCTCAAAATGACTATTTGGACTCCCATCCAAATTCAGCCTTTGCAAAGCACCAACTTTACAATTAATTTACCAGCATCCACTGGAAGGAGCACCAACCCCTAATTTATCTGCACCAACAGAAAGGAGCACCAACCCATGATTTATCTGCACCAACAGAAAGGAGCACCAACCCCTCTATCAAGCACCCACTTGATTTTGATATTGATAATAAAATGACATATATGAATCTTCTCTTCTCACATAAAAATTGATCGTTATCTTAGCTCGTTCTATCAATTGCTAAACGCTTTTTGGGTATTGTGCAGAACTCTATCTATGACCTCCTCTCAAAATTTCAGCCAAAACTGATATTGTATGAGAAAGTTATGCCCAAAATACTAAAGTGAAATTTTCATCTTTTTCCCAAAAACACGGATTTTCACTCTTTATTTTTCTCCACACAATCTTCTCTCGGCACAAAATAAAATCACACTCTTTAATAAAAAAATTCTCACTTAAATGCACACACTTGCATTCATTTTCACTTTTCACTTTCTCCAAAGATCTTTATTTAATGAAACTACTTAAAATAATATAACTCCTTTTTTTTTATATTGAGAAGACATTTCGTCAAACGCGTCACATGCAAATAATTGACACCTTACTCGTTCTCATACTTCAGAGCCACGTGTCAACTCAAACCAAAAACAAAATATGATCTATTTGATACCTTGAAGGTGTAACAACACTAAAACTGAAACTCTGGCGACTCTTCAAGGTAGAAACGACCAACTAAAGGATTTTGCCCAAGTGGCACAAATTGACATAAAAGAGATTTGTAACGTTTTTGTAAAAATCATAACTCTCACCTCGTAACTTGGTTTTCTCTGAAATTTGAAATGTAGAATCTTTGCAACACTTAATATGTCCAAACAAAAACTCACTACCTAAATCCTTACGGTTCACCTGTACCACTTCCACAAAAACTGCTACTGACACACTTTTTCAAAAAAGAGCATTTTTGTGATAGTCTTGCAACGTTGTAAAATTCGCCTCGTTTCTTCGTTTTTGTTGAAATTTGGAACACATGTTATTGAATATAACGACCACCTCCAGTTCAAATTTTTATGCATAAATTCTTATGGTTTGTTCGCAGTGCTTCTGACAAAACCTACACTTTTTCAGCCTATACAACCACTTGCCAAATCATCCGCCAAGATACCGAAGACACCACCGATCACTCCAAACACTGTGCTGACATATCCAATGCTGTTCTGGACTATTTCTTGACATGCTGGCATGTTCTAAACTGATCCATCCTGTCCAACTGTGTTCGTGGCGACTTTTGCAACTTTTTGACTATTTTGCTGCTTTGACAACTTTTTGACGGTTTTTTCAACTTTTGCAAATTTGCACAAACAACCTGTGACAACTTCACCCAAACATCAAAAACATCCTCATAAGCATTTAATATCACTGTACATACTCTGAATAACCTCTGAACTCCTGTCCACTACATCAACCGATCTATCTGACTGTGTTGACAACAATGACAATAATGTCGTTACACCTTGCTCAACACATGTCCGAGCCTGCTGTAACTACAAAAACGCGAATCAAAGCTTGTTGCGTCATGTCATCTGCTATCAAAACTGCAACAATAAAATGAGTAATCATCATAAGCAAGGTGTATCTTTTTTGGTTTTATTCTGTCACATGATTTATAGATTTTGTATGCCATTTGATCTATTTTTAGTTAGGGTTTACTTATGTCTGAGGGTCTCACACTGTGGAGCCCTCACAAGTGTTATTAATCCCTTTCTCTATTTTTGTGTATGCAAAACTGTAGATTCTACATATTGTTGAACGATTGTTGAAGCTGGAGTGGTCCTGCATTGGATACCTGAAGCCCATTCATTCCGTTGGAAGTGAAGACACACTATTGAAGACCCTTCATTGTTGTAGCTAGGGTTTCGAATAACCCTAGCATTTTGTAAATCTTTGTATCAAATACTCACTGAGTACAGATTGTATCAAAAGGAGTTTATTGGCTCCCCCCGCTTATTGAATAAATCTATCTATTTTGTGCAATCTTGTGTTTATTTGGGTCATTTGATTTCTTTATTGTTTAAGTGTCATGTTTTCATCTTCACAAGAAGCACCACCCCGACCATCTTCATGGTGAGTAGTGAAGTGCACAAATGATCCTGCAATACAACCGAGAGAAACATCTAACAAAAAACTAGAGATTTTGACTTCTTGTAAGCAAATAATATTAACATGGCCAATACTTTGCATAGTAAATTTAATATGAAATTTTTTTGAGGACTTTGTAAGTGCTCAAACATTCCACAAAAGGAAATTCATGGAGGAAGAATATCCAAGAAGCCATCTCCCTAAGGATTACCCATATTGTTAGCCAACACCGAGAAACTATTAAATAGTAAGGTCTGAGAAGGGTAAAGTGGATCACCAACAATCAAATTATGATTCTTAGCCTCCTAACCTCCCCTTGGTGAGGACGAGACATCCCGACATGGACTACGTGAACCCTTGGAGAGTGGAGGTATTATTTGTGATTTCCCTTCCTTTGAGGCAGATTTACGCTGTAGAGGTTTCTCAATAGGAGGAGCCTAAGGAGTCGAAACAAGATGCACGAGAATAATATGAGGCTGAGATGATGACTATATAACACTATTTTCGCTAGAAAGTGTTGATTTAGGGTTGGCCAGCCCCCTCTTATTAGATACCGTGATCCAATCACCCTCAATAGAGGGTTTGGTAGGCGAAGGCACAACAAGAGGAACAGGGGCAACCATTGGAGGTTTCTGAGCAACCAATGGATAATCCTTGATACGATGCAAAGTAGATTGACATCGAAAGCAAGTATTATGTAAGTTAATGTAAATCATTTTTTGCATAAAACGCTTTTTACCAACCTGAATGTCCACAAATTCTTTGAGATTCTATGTGAGGTCACCGTCAACATAAATTCTCATATTGGGTCGTGTCGAAAAAAAATGTTCTTCTTCGTGACAGATTACTCAACCAATGGGTTTGATAATATTAGCAATAAACGCCCATAAGGGTAGTGGAATACCAAGAAGTTCAAGCCAAACTGGGACTTTCAAGGCAACTTGTTTTGAAACTCAAAAAGGAGTCCAAGGAGAAAGGACCATCAAAGTATTACGAACAAATCAACAAGAGGACTTAACCACCATAATTTGTACTTCCGAAGCTTCTATAAAGCAAAACAAAAAAAAACTTTGGTAAGATTGCAAATACCCGCAACCACAACGCCATGAGCTTCCCACTGAATTTTAAGCCAATTCTAAAGAAATTCTTGTGGTAGGATTCGACCAACAAAATAAGCAATAAGACTTAAATTCTCATACCATTTTACAGCTGAAAAAATAACATCAAAAGAGAGTACATTTAGAGAAGACTCATTGAAATAAAATTTCATGCTCGCTTAGTGCCATGAAGACCATTATATGTAACAACTATTACATCTGTGCATGATGAGACCATAAAAAGAAGATCCATTATTTTATTTTTTTTGAGTAAATACTTCGTATACATATACATATCCGTAGGGGTTGAACCCGGATCACATCACCGATAATGCAAGTGGCGTCCTTGCCGGTAGACCACAACACACGGATCTTTTAAATGGTGAGGCCATAAAAAAGAGATCCATTCTTAAATATATTATATATAAGATATAAATGTATATATCAAATCCAGCGCCTTTCCACCGAAAAGGGTAGTGAAAATATTTAAAACATTCTTAAAATAAATCATTCTTAATTTCTTGTTTGCGGTTGGTTCAGTGATCGTGAACTGTCAAAATTCAATTAAAACTCAAAAGACTGCAGTGAAACAGAGGTACAAACAAGCATAGTAAACCCACACTTATCTTAAGATTATACTAAGCCTATATAATTCTCGAGCTTCCACTAATCTCATTCTCCGTCAAAGCTCTCACTCAAACCGAGATCGCGCCTTATAGATGAATATTACGAAGAAGAGAAAGATGAGACCGTTGGTAACTCTCTTGTGTGAGTTTTTCGTTGGATTCAAGCAGAGCAGCGAAACCAAACTTCTGGAAAACCACGTTTTGATCGGTCCTGGAAACCCATCCACCTTTGATCCAGAGCTCAGTTCTATGATAGCGGCTGCTGGCTGTGCCGTTTCCAAGGATCTGGTGGAGGAAAACCCACCACCGTGCAACGAAGAAGATACCAAGCCATGCAGCAGCTCTGCTGAGAATGCCACAATCGAGAACAACATGTTGAATTTTAAATTTAAGGTGAATCGAGCTGGGGCCGAGGAGAAGAAAGAATCGCCTCAGATTGATGAGTTGGTGTACAATGTTCTTCCCAAAGGGAAATCCATGCCTTCTGTACTGAGTCCAAGAGGGAATGATAAAGTCAACGGGCAGCGGCTCTCTACATCGCCTCACAGCCCCACCGTCGGTCACATGCAGATCTCTATTACTGCTGAGTCATGTCAAAGTGGCGGAGTGGTGGATTACATGAAAAAGGAAAAGGGCGTTGGCAAGAAAGGAATCCTAGATCTTATCACTCGATAATAAATTGATCTAATTCTTTCTTTTATAAATATGAAAGAAATTTTTAGTTTGGATAGGAAGAAACTTAGATTCAAATTTTGGTAGTGCAATTTGTAAAGGAAGTAGTCTGCTTTAAATCTTGTGTGTGCAACGACGGTACAAACCCTGACCGAGGGTACAAACCCCGACCGGCGGTCCCCATCTCATGCCGGGTCAACAATTAACGAATAGGCTGCTATGACAGTTACCAAAAATAATGGTTGTAGCCAACTCTCCTATGCAACAAAAATAAATAAATAAATAAATAAATATATATATATATATTAAAGAAGTCCCTTAAAAAATAAAAAATTCTTTGGACATCCTTGCAAGTAACATAGAGCTAAACCCAATTTTCCCCTAAATGTCCAAATTACTATATACATCAACCTTGAGGTGGTTTGAGCAAGGCTTGAAATTTAGAAGTTACTAATTATTTTAAAAATTAAAAATATGTATTTTCATAAAATATTTTTATATTGTGATAATAAATTTTATAAAGCTTGTCATTTAGAAGTATTAATTTTATTTAAATTTTTAGGATGGACACTTGTTGGGAAGAAACCTAGGTTCAAACCTTGGTGGTGTCAATTTGCAAAGGAAGTAGTCAGCTCTAAATCCTGTGAGTGTGCGCCAGACTAACGACGACGGTACAAACCCCGATTGGCAGGCCCCATCTCATGTCGGATCAACAATTAACGAGATGGATAGGTTTAGTGGTTGCAGTCCTTGTGGTTTAAACGTTGCACTCCAGTTACCAAAAATAATGGTTGTAGCCAACTCTCCTATATAACCCAAATATATATATATATATATATATATATATATATATATATATATATATATATATATATATATATATATTTATCAAAAGAAATCCGTTTGATCATCCTTGCAAGTAACATAGAGCTAAACCCAATTTTCCTCTCAATGTCCAAATTACTATTTACATCAACCTTGAGGTGGTTTGAGCCAAGCTTGAAATTTAGAAGTTACTAATTATTTTAAAAATTAAAAATTTATATTTTCATAAAATATTTTTATGTTGTAATAATAAATTTTATAAAGCTTGTCATTTAGAAGTACTAACTTTATTTAAATTTTAGTTATATTTAACTATATATATTTAATTATTAAAATATAAAAACAAAAGAAATTAATTTTAAATAATATAACCATTTTTACAATATTTATAAAATTTAAACCTTAAAAATAATGAATTGTTTTTAATTTAAAATATATTTATTACGTTAATATATTTTACCTTAGTTTACTCTTTTCTAATACCATATTTAAATATAAAAAATAAAATATATAAATATAAATAAATAAATAAATAAATAAATATATATATATATATATATATATATATATATATATATATATATATATATTAAAATATAAAAATAAAAGAAATTAGTTTTAAATAATATAACCATTTTTATAATATTTATAAAAATTTAAACCTTAAAAATAATGAATTGTTTTTAATTTAAAATATATTTATTACATTAATATATTTATCCTTAGTTTACTCTTTTCTAATACCATATTTAAATATAAAAAATAAAATATATAAATTAATGTCTCTTGATTTCCATTAATTTCATTAAATATCGTTAACATATAAAAGCTTTTACATCAATACTTATCAATTTATTTATTTTTGATTAAAAATGGGAGTTGGTTGCAGCCACTATGAAGGGCAGGGTTCAAACCATAGGGCTACTCCTACTCCCACCAGGGCTATTCTTCTCGTTGTTGTTAACCCAACGTGAGATGGAGACCACCAATTTCTCAGGATTTATACCGTCATCATTGATTCTGACACGCACTCAGAGGAAAAAGCATGGACTACTACCTTTGCAAAGGGGTTTCCTTCTCCCAAGGTTTCAACCTAAGTCTCTTCTTGGTAAGTGCCCAACCACACCTGTACTTACCAATCCACCTAGCCCTTAGGGGTAAGACTTTCAATTTATTATTATTATTCTCCTTTTACTTCGTTCTTTTTGATATGGGAGGATTTGATGTTAGCTATAATAAATAAATAAATAAATATATTTATATATATATATTTATATATATTGTAAATGTATTAATATTTATTATAGATTTTTCTAACTATGACTTTGTCAATGTTTAAAACCCCTTGCGGATCCGCCTTGGTCTGAGATACCACGAACAAGGGGTTTTACACCATCAAAGTCACTCGGGGTCGCACCTGACCCTGCTCGCACCAACATAATCAATTGGATTTTAGATACCCAAATCAACTTTTTGGTAGGGTGGAATTTGAACCTGGGACCTCCCTTGGAGGATTGCCCTCTCCTCTCCAACTCACCTACAACACCTGGGTAATGCTTGGTTTTACTTGGTATAAGGGTGAGTACAAAATATTTGATTTAAACCATTAAATTTGTTGTATATGGGTGTGAGGATATAAGTTATGTTCTAGTGAATGTTGAAAGCATCTATATATTCTCAAAACAAGTTCATGTCTTATTTGTGCACCTGGTGCATACAAAGTATATCATTGGTATAATCATGGAGGTACATGTCCTAGGCATAACCCTAGGGTATGCACACCTACACAAAATTTGTTAATTATTTATTATGAATATAACACTTAAAAATGATTGTCATAATTTTTTTAACTCATGAATGAAATAGGTTGAAATCCTTATTTTTATTTTTATTTTTTCTTTTTACATTTATTATATTTATGTTCAAGGGATGTAATAGATAATTTTATATGTTATTTTAAAAGTAAAAGTCCAATCATGATATGTTAAATACATAGCTTGTATTCCAAATAAAATGAAATTTTTGTTTCATTAAGATATTATGATATATAAGGATTGACATATAGAATTTAAGAGTGACTTATAATTTATTCTCTAATTGTGACTTTAATAAACAAAATTATTTATATATCTACAAGTTAAACTAGAATCCAATTGATGTGTATTTTATATATTTTATTAAAATACTCTTTTAAGTGAAAAAAGGTCCTATCATGATAGAGAGAGAATTACATTATAAAAATGAATAAAAATATAAAGGAGAGAAGTTAAATCTTGGATAAAAGCTAGACACACAAACAGGGCAAGAATATACTTGGCCAAAGGAAGTACATCATATGCTAAATCAAAATGTTCTATAAACTTGAAACATATGCACATTCAACAAGAAGATAAGTGTTGCACTAAAACTAAACACATAACCAAGAAAAATATTTGCATATTTAGTAGTATTTTGTATAATTCTCTTAAAAAGGATAGTAAAAAAGGACAAACATCTAAATATCAATCAAAATATAAACATACCATGAACTAAAATGAGATATTTAAAAGTCCTAAATGGTATTAACAGTAGACTATTAAACCCAAAAAAATGATGTCTTATAATAAAATAAGACACTTAAATGAGGTAAACACCTACACATTGAATCTAAGTAATTAGGTGTCATATTAGAGCATGACAACTAAAAATTGCTATGAAATAGTTTCTAAGATTACTTCTCCATTAAATTTATGCAACACTAAATGTCTTGTATAGTAAATTCTTTACTACACCTATTTTATTGCAAGTCCCTACCAAAAACCTAGTACTAGAAGAGGGGCTAAAATAAAGCAAACTACTACCAAACCAGCTAGACTTCCTAGCGGAGGTGTTAAGCAAGATGCAACACTAGACTTTGATTATTGGAAACTGAGACTAGTCAGTTGATGCAGAGCTACGATGGCATATTCTCCAAAGATAAGGCTCATTAATGTCATTCCCAGTGATGAATTATTTCTTTGGTCAACATTTACATCGAATGAACCTAAGATAGCTTTGTATTTTACAACATTGTACATTCGTTGTAATCACTATGAATGTATGAGTTTCCCTCCACCATTTGGGAGGAAATTTTGAAATTTGAATTTTGATGTAAGCATTATAAATAACCATTTTTAACCCAAGAAAGAATTTTGAATTATTGTCATGTCTAGTATTTGACCTCAAGCAATTTCTCATCCTCTTTTCAATTTGTATTTTAGTTTGGACTCAAGCCTTGGATCATAGTATGTATAGGTCATTGAGCCTCTTCCAATTGTATATGAATGTAATGAGCTTTAACATAAACACAAAGAGTTGGGACTACTCCAACATTTATGTCCTGGTTTGAGTATTTTTGTATCTTTCTATGGGTGGTTGTGACTACTCTAGTATTTTTGTCCTAGCCTTCATGTGGGATTATTTGATTTATAGTCTTATGAAATTGGGACCGTGTTCAATTTAGTATTGTTATGTTTGATTCATGTGTTCATTCATCCCACTGAAGTGTAGAATGAGCACCATAGTCTTTGGTGCATCACCACCCATAGCTTAGGATAGATAGGTTATATAGCTTTTAATTAATTTCTATTATTTTTCTTTTAGTTATTTACTACTTTTCTCTCTTTTTATTTTACCTAGCAAACACCCGATAGGTAGGCTAGCTTAGGAGTGAAGCTAACTAAAAGTGACCATTTGATCAAACAACTTAATCAACATATAAATTGCTCAGAAATATTGCTTTTCATTTATTAAGAGTGTTTTTGGGTTACAAAATGAATCTCTCTATTCTCTTTACAAACGTGAAGCACTCTGATGGTCTCCTTTAGGGCCCCTCGATGTAGGTGGGCTTCTATGTGCATGGGCCACCGATAGTTTTGCTGGTGTGGTTTCTCTTGTACCTGATCTTGAGACCTACAAAATATGATTAGTAAGTTTGGGGGCCTACCTCAGTCAAGCCCCATAGTGATAAAGATAAACTCGACATAAAAATAACATGGAAAATGATAAAAACTAAAAGGGAATGTTGCTAAAACATCAAAGAACTGATACCTATTGATTTTGTTGGTGTAGACCCACTACAAGGTCAATTCATAGGGTGGCCTACGAATTGGAACCCGGATTCGTAGGGTGGGGGTGAATTGATCTGCAACTACTTTTTGGTGGAGATCCTTTGTCTGGATGGGCTCCCAAGATGCTTTGATGTTGTTTGCATGGTCTGGAATTGTCAGATGCGACTCTGGTATGATTTTGGTAGAGTTTTTGTAAGGTGACTGAAAGGGGAGAGAGAGGTAAAATGAGGGGGGGAACCCTCTATTTATAGGAAAGGCTAAGGTCAAGGGGGTGGTTAGATGAACCAGACCTTAGATTCAATCCCTAGTGAGGTTAGGTTAGGGTTTTGGGGAGGTGTCAAGCCCACATGCCCTAAAAGAATATCTCATCCTCACACATGTGTGAGGAAGGGTTAGGGTTAGCTAGGGTTAGCTAAGTCCTAGGTTAGGTTAGGGTTTAGTTAGGGTTTCTAGAAATATCCTAACTAATTCATGGTGCACACATGTGTGAGAGTGTGCTTAGGGCTAATTTTGGCTTAGGACCCTAATTAAACTTACTTAAGTGATAAAGTGCATGTTTAGTGAAAGTGACTTTTAAATTAGAATGTTAATTAGCCTAATTAGGATTTTTAGTGGGGAATGGTCCCATGGGGTCCTAATTAGGTGTAGGAAAGGGCTTAGGTGGCCTTAGGGGGCTAGTAGATGGATTCCAAGTGGGTAGGAAGCATCTTGGGTGTGTTTTACCTAGTTTTTGTAGGTTTGGAGTCTACAAGTGACTAAGGTAGCCTACAGATGACTAAAGTGGCCTATGATGGCCTATGATGGCCTATGGTGGCCTAAAAATACCTAGAAGTGAGCATGTGTGACTTTTGGGTGTCTACATTTACCCCTTTTTGTACTAGGTTGTGTGGAACATAGTTTAGTGCAAAAATATGATGTGAGAAGGTGGTGGAATGTGTGTGAACTGAAGGAGAAAATAGGAAGAGAAGGGTGGACCTAAATCAAAGGTATGTAGCCACTCAAAGCGTGACCATACAACATTGATTGATAGCCAAGAGAAGAAGGGAGAAGAAGGAGAAGAGAAGAATGGAAGGAAAGAAGGATTCAATCAAAGGTATGTAGTAACTCGAAGCATGACCATACAACATTGATTGAAATCCAAGAGAAGAAGGGAGAAGAAGGATAAAAAGGATTGAAAGAAGAATGGAAAAGAAGGATCAATCAAAGGTATGTAGCTGAAGGTGACCATACAATTGATTGATAAAAAGGAGAGAAGAGAAGAGGAAAAGAGAAGAATGGGTGAATGTAAATGATGAGATGTAGATGAATGGATGCATGTGGATGATTATGGATGCAATGTGATGATTTGCTAATTTTGTACAATATTTTGCAATATCGTACTGATTGCTTGTGAGGGCAACTTATGACTGCTTTGCTTTTGTGACCAATGCAAGATGGTCCAAATATGAATAGAACAAATGCCTATTCAAATTTTTGCTTCTGATTGATTGATGAGTGCATGGTGACACATGTCAAACCATTTGAGCTGAGTGGCATGGATGAATCAAGCGTAACATTCAGTATGTGGTCAGGGCTGATATACATGAATGAAAGCAAGACATCTCCAATATTGTGCATGGCTCTCGTGACTTAACAAATATCTGATTTGGGATGGGGTTTATCTTGAGATAATCTTCAGCAAAAAATTTTGTAGATAGATGTGATATCCGTGATTGGATGTTTGATTGTTTGGTTGTATGCAAAGCGGATTTGTATATGAATACCCCCTCAAATGAGGAATCAACAATGAGATGAATGAAATGAGGTGATGATGGTGATGAATCGATTGATAGAGGAAAGGGATGATAAAATGGAGGGAAAATTTGGTAGATAGGAAGAAGAAAGGGTGAAATAGGTGTTGGCATGAAAATTGTGTGATTTTGGGGTCAGGAGCTTTAATTCATATGGTGACCTATGAATTAGACTTGAATTCACATGGTGACCTATGAATTGGACTTGAATTTGTATGGTGACCTATGAATTAGGGTTTTTAGGTGTATTTATCCTTTTTGATGCGCATGTGGGATCATTTTGCATGGTGTGTGAGTTGGAGAGTGAGGAGCGAGTGATGTTTGGTTACATGGAGCGCTTGCGAATTGGAGAAGTAGATGTGGATATGGTGAGGGGATAGATTGGTGCTAGTAGTCGATGTGGGGATCCATCGGTAAGTACTCATTACTTAACTTTAGTGAATTTTGATTTTTAGAAATGCATGAAATGATGTAGGGGAGGTTTTTACATGTTTTTGTGAGTGTATGTAAAATTTGATGAAAATTTGAACACAAAGTGTTAAAAAACCAAATGGGTATCTAAATGTGTGATTAGATATTAGGTTTGACCAATTTTTGTGCTAGTTTGATTGTATGGCGGGAATTGTATGTGATTGATTTGACTTTGCTTGTTTGGGGTAAATAGGGTATTGTTTTTGAGATGTGATTGAATTTTATCTATAAAAGTGGGAAATGGGTATTAAAAATATGATTATTTTTTTGTTTTATGTTTGTTTGGCATGTTATGTGGATGTATGTTGTTTTGATGTAATTTTGTTGAATTTGACTACGATTTTTGTGGGTATTGGTGTACTATTTTTGAAAACCGTTGAAACTTTCATTGTAAAAAGGGGAAATGGGTATCCAAAAATGTATTTTGTTTTTGTGTGTCATTGTGTTTGGTATGTTTTTGAATTTTGTGCCATGATGTGTATGTGGATGAGTGTGAAGTTGGTTGTTTGGAGCCAAATATGTACTATTTTTTGAATTTGTTTGGACTTTTACCATGAAATGGCAAAATGGGTATCCAAAAATGTGATTGTGTTTTTGTTTTGTTATGTTGTATGAATTGTGTATGTTTTAATGTCTCAAAATGCATGATGAATGAAATGGATGATTTTGTTGATGTTGAATGTGCTTGGTTGGATTTGTGTTTGCATGTATTTGACATGTTTGTCATGAGGGAGGGGGGTGGTATTTGAATTTGTTGTGTGGATGCATGAGGAGTGTTGTATGGAATGGTTATGTGTATAAACTGATTAAAATGACTATACATGTGAGACTAATTGAAATTTTTTGTGATGTTTGTGGATGAAATAGGTGAAGATGATTGAGTCATGACATCGTGTGTGGATGATGAAAGTTGAGTTGGATGAGGTCTTGAAGAATGATGTAGATCAGGAGTGGTTGGATGCAGTGTGGTTGAGGGGAGTTTGGGAGTGTGTAAGCATTCATGCTAGTAGAGCTTACATATCAGCATTATGTGAGATATGGGACCCGGATAGGAATACCTTTCACTTTTTGATGGGTGAGATGACTATCACCTTGGAGGATGTGTATAGGATTTATAAGTTACCTATTGAGGGTGTTCTAGTGAGAGCAGTGGTGGATGATAGGTAGGAGGAGGTGCTAGAGCATGCATTTGGTGCATGATGGAGGGAAGTAGATACTAAAAATATGGATTATGAGTATCTTTGGTTCTAATTGCTAATGTGTGATGATGCTCATGATTTTGACATATGCGCTACTAGATACTTTTAGGGTGTTGTTTACCTAGAATATGCTTGATGTGGTGTGTGATATGGTAGAGCATAATGTTGTGTTTGCATGGGCACCTACACTATTGGTGTAGGTCTATAGGGAGTTACATGATGTGGTGCATGAGGAAAGGATTGAGTTGGACTCCTTTGCTATAGGTGTGGGTGTGGGAGCATATAGTGATAGAGTGACGATGTTGTTGCCATATGATGCTCATGTGGAGGGAAAGACTCACTTACCATATGCATTGAGGTGGTAGATAGATGAGGAGAAGGGGATGAAGAGGCCACATGAGGGTGATCATTTATTTTGGAGGGTGAAGTTTGGATAGTTGGAGCCTAAGGATATTAAGTGGAGGCCTTGGAGAGGGGGGTGGTATGGGAGAATGATGAGGAGTAGTTAGGAGCTATCCATCGAGGGTGATGGGTAGTGGGGTGGTATACTCACTAGGTAGAGTTCTTCTAGTTTAGTAGGGTGATGTGATAGTTTGGTTTATGGTAGGATATTCTAGAGGTGCTTATCATGATTTATAGGTGATGGGGTGATAGAGGGAGTCACCCTGTAGTATTTCCATGGATGGTGAGAGGGATCCACCGATGATTATTTTGGATGTGGATGATGTAGGTATGACACTAGAGTATGATGCCTGGTGGGTGACTCAGAGTTGGGAGGTAGGTACTAGAGTGATTGATCGGTGGGTGCTAGGTAGTGGGGTGTCTATGCCAGAGGGGTGGTCATCGAGAGGCACTAGGTCTAGGCCATAGGGAGGGGTGAGAGATGAGGTAGAGGTACCTCTTCATAGGTTGAGGTGATGGCTAGGTGGTACATCTAGTGCATCTATGGAGAGGGTGGTAGAGGCATCGATGAGTGGTAGGGTGTAGCTTATGGAGGAGATAGTGATCATGGAGGAGGTGAGGATGTTGAGGTTGGTATAGGTATTGATGATATGATTGATATAGGAGATTTAGGTGATATGGGAGATATGGGAGATATACCCTTTGAGGAATAGGAGAGGAGGGATGTTGATGAGGAGCTTTGATGTTGTGAGAGAGGGTACGATAGTTAGAGGGGTAGCTTTAAGAGAGTGAGAGAGGTTGGGTGGTGACTTGGGGATATGGAGAGGAGAGCACCATGATTTGGAGGAGATATTGATAGTTATGGAGATGGTGAGTGATGTTGAGCAAAGAGATTTGATGGAGAGGTTGGGGGTAGTAGAGTAGGTGTGCCATAGAGTAGAGGGTTGTATAGATGGGTGGCTTGTAGTGGTGGATATGAGGCATGTAGAGTTGGTAGAGATTTTCATCTGACCATAGAGACTATGGAGGTAGGGGAGAAGTTGAAGGTAGAGGTGCATAGGATGCAACATGTGATAGTGACTAGGGATGTTGAGTGAGAGGCTCATTTGGTGGAGATAGTTGAGTTATGTATAAGGTAGAGTGGTAGTGGTAGGTATGAGATGATGGGGAGTGAGTGAGGGTAGTGTAGTAGGTCCTTGTTGATGTGGCTACTTTGAGAGTAGATATAGAGTAGTTGTAGAAGGGTAGTGAGGATGTTGTAGCTGATGAGAGAGGAGGTAGTGATGTAAAATGATTATGAGATTATCTTGCTATGTATGGGATTCCACTTCTAGATTATGGTAGGTCATGATCGAGATCGAGATCATGATCATGAGCATAGATGCATTCTCAGTAGAGTCACTAGAGCATAACATCGATGGGGTGGAGGGAGGTGAGGATAGAGGCACCTATAGTGTCATAGATAGGAGGTGTTGTCCTAGAGTTGGATAGGGTGGTAGTGCTTGTGGTTACTTAGATATCGGGGGTAGTTTCTGAGTTGAGTGGGATGTAGTGGCATGGGGGTAGAGTAGGTGAGGGTGGCTCATGAGGGGAGTGGAGAGACTCTTGGTGATCAGTAGGGCTGAGGTTGGTTTGTGATGGTGTATTATTGGTTTTGTAGCCTATGGGTATGTGTGATGATGGGTGGTGGACTTGTTCCCATTTTGTAGCTTGATGGTATTTTTTATCATTATATATAGATACCTATTTTGTTGTGGCTCTTATATATGTGTGTTGTGATTTTATTTGAATGTGTATGTGATTTTTTGATGTTTTTGTAATGTGAAGTATTGGTAAGTAAATGTATGATAGATGAATATATGTGGATGTGGTAGCATGTAAGAGAATGATGTATGATATAAGATAGATGCAATGATGCATGATGTGATGTAAATAGATGCATGTAAGATAGATGTAATGATGCATGATGTGATGTAAATAGATGCAATGTATGTATGTGGAAGCTAAAATATGTAGAGGAAGCACTTGTATCATGACATAACTAATGGTAATGTGATCCATTTTATAATCTCAGGGATGTAGGATAGTATAGGGTGTATGTAACAATTTTGACAATCATAGTTGTAGCAATCAAACCTCATGAAAAATTGAATGAGATTTATCGACAACTCATAACTAACCTGGCTAGGTCAAAATCTATCAAGGACTAGTGTGTGCAAATAAGTGATGTTCATTTATCCATTTTGAGGGAGGTAGGACTAACCCATTGTAAACATAGCCAAAGTAGCTAGCTCATCCACAAGCGCATAGTGATATGTACAAAATAAGGTCACTAATGTGATAGATGTGTCACCACTTGTAAGACTATTCCACTAGTAGGTAGGTACTTAGGGCCTATAGCTGGTGATGGAAATCATCCCATGATGTTATGTTAAACCTAAGGACCAAAGGTGATGAAGCATAACAATTATTGTTTTTGAGGCTTTTCCTTTTGTTTTCTACCCCTCGTTTATTGCTTTTCTTTTTGTGGTGCTCTTTTTTTTGTATGGGCATTTGCTTTTGTTTTCTACCCTTTTTCTGATTTTTGTTTATGCTTATCCCTTTGTTTATCCCTAGGTTGTATGTTGACCATGCAAATTATAGGATGAGTAGGGGAAACCATTCTCTAGATGGTGATATCTATGCAAGGTGTTATCTTCCCTAGACTCAAAATTTGTTTAAAATGTGACCTGTGTGAGTGGTCCTTGAAAGAAGTTAAACCAACCAAAGGAAACTATAAGGAGTGTAATAACCTGTCAGCTAGAGGTGACATTTGATTGACTAAACTAGTGAATGGTCAAGAAAATACAAGACACCATCTACTCTGTAATCTCGAGAAAGGGAGTGGACATCCAAGTGGTAATGCTAACAAGTGCGTATGTTATTCCTACTAGGGGTACATTTCTATAGATGGAATATACAAACATGAATGAAATCATAGAAGAAATATGGATATATGCAATGAATGTAGTGTGAGATATAGTATGAAAGAACAATATCTACAAGAGGAAATATGTGAGATGTAATTAGGTGAAATTAGAAACCATGTCTGAATATGGATGTATGGGGTGATGATGATGAGAATAGAGAGTCATGATAATGGTTGCCCAACATATGGGGAGATGTAGCAAATAGGAGAAAAGCATATAATTGGGAGAATACATGTGAGAATGATGAATGAGGAAAGTTGAGAGTGAGAATAGATGTAGAGGAACATGAAGGTGAAGAAGTGTGACAAAGAAGAGGGAATGGAACAATGGAGTAAGGAAATAGAAAATAAAAGGAGAAGAAGAGAGGAAAATCAACATAGGAATGTAGCCACTCGAAGCATGACCATTCAATAATGCTAAAGAAGGAGGAGAGGATATGGAATGGAAGAAAACATGAGGAAAGAAAATAAACTAAGACTATGTGAAGTGATGTGACTCGAGGCATGGGTGATTGGGTGAAGTGATGAGGTGACTAGGATTTTTGTAGTTGGTGTAATTGGATAACTGTTGAAAGTAATGAGGTGTGGATATGAATGAATCATGTGATGGGGTGGAGTGAGGTACTAGCCAATGTGGAGGGCTCTAGAGTCGAGTAGGTGAGGGAGCTTGTTTAGGATGTGAAAGAGGTTCATCAAAAAGCATATCTTGAATAATGGTCTCAAATGTATGACATACATTGATGTCATGCCCTAGTTGTTGATGATAGACATAAAATTGGTTTTCTTTGTAATCTCATGGCTTAGGGTGCAATGGGTTGATAGGGTGGATCTCGGGTAGTATAAGGAGGCCTTGGTGAAGTAGTTGGTGAAATGTTTGAGATAGTGGTGTTGATTGAATGGCATAGGATAGATATATGGGTCAGGTGGTGATGAGCATGAAGGAGGTGGAGTAGGAATGAGTGGTCAGGTTGGGATGTGGGAATCAGGTGTAGGTCAGATCCAAGAGTGAAGGGTAGGCCTAGAAGAAGATGATGTGGGTTGGGCCATGGTAGAATGATGTGGAGAGGAGTGGCAATGATAATGGCTCAAGTGTAACTCAAGGTTGTCGAGGTGAGCAAGGATGTGTTGGATATCGATGGGAGGAGGTGATGTAATCGAGGTTGGTGGTGATCAAGATTTTAGTGTGTAAATGGAATTTAGGTATGGGTGTGGAGAAGGGAGTGAATGAGAGGAAGAAGGGGGAGAGTGGAACTATTATGTTGGTGGTGTGGTAGGCTAGAATGGGAGGTCATAGAGTGGAGATGGTGGTGTTTGAAGGATAGGTGGTGTGGGAGATGGCTGTAGATAATAGCATGGATGAGATGGGGGAGTAGTATAATAATGGCCTTAGTGACATGATGGTGCAAAGATATATTATAAGGGGATACCCTACTTGGTAGGGGTGGGGGTAGTCCTAAGGATTGTGCATGAAGGGGTATGGTGCCTCTATTAGGAGGGTAATATGTTGGTGAGGGTCTATGGACTAAGGAGGGTGGTAGATATGGATCTCTCGGGTCACCTATGTGAGGTGGGGATGATCTACGTGCATGAGGGTCTATCATATGGGAATGTTCCTCCTTATATGAAAGGAGGATAAGGAGATCTGGCTATCTCTAGAAGGGGTGAATAGGATGAATCCCTATGGTGGGGTGATCGAAGGTGGGGTGAAGTGTAGTGGTCTGAATGTGATGATGTGGAGGTTGATGTACATGGACTATGTCGGGTGGCATGGCAAGATCATTTAGGGTGATTGGTACTAGGGGTAGTATCTGGAGGTCCTGCATGATGAAGGTGAGTGGTATGTTGAATGTGTGTGCCTGGGATAAGGTATTCTATTAAGATGTCATTATTGGTGATGAAAGACCTACAAAAACTAAAATACCCATAGTATATAAATGACATAAAAAGTATAAGTAGTTCTGTTGTGTAATAGAAAGTGAAAAACCATATGTGTAGTGTGGTGTGGTGTGTGGGTGATGTGTATCAGGATTATGTTGTGATGACACTATGTACAATCTATGGTGATGCATACCTAGGTGATCTAGGCATTGAATGTGTGAAGGTGAATGATGTTGATAGGCTCAGGTTTGGTGAATCGGTGGTAGAAAAATTTTTTGTGATGATGTATGGACCTAACTAGTTAGGAGTGAACTTGTCTCATTATTGTTGGGTTGGCTTGTGATCTATTGGTTCTCTTTGAGAACTAGGTCACCAATTTGAAATTTGTATTGATGTACCTTACTATTGTAGGTATGATGAAGGTGGTCTTGGTAGACATGTGTGTGCTCGATGGTATGAATGCATTACTCATCCAAGAGTGTCAATTGGTCGAGGTGGGCTTGATGAGCCATGTCATCATCGATAAAGTCTTTCATGGAGACTCATAAGGAAGGTATCTCAAGTTCGAGAGGCATAATGGCTTCGGTGCCATAGACCAATGAGAAAGGGGTTGCCCTAGTGGGAGTATGGATGCTCGTGTGATAGGCCCATAAGGTTAGAGGTATCTAATTGTGCCAATCATGATGGGATTCTACAACTATCTTATGAAGGATGGAGCAAATAGTTTTGTTAGTAGCCTCAACCTAGTCGTTACCCTATGGGTAGTATGGGGTCGAGAAGCTATGGTGAATATTGAATTTGGCATAGAGGCATGGATAGTTTTGTTTTTGAATGGTGTTCCATTATCAAAAATGATTTGGGAAGGGATGCCAAAGTGACATATAATATGGTCTATGATAAATACCATAATTTTGGCTCTTATGGTTTGGACAAGTGGGATGGCTTTGACCCACTTTGTGAAGTATTCTATGGTAGTGATGATGAATTTGTGATTGCTTGATGAAGTAGGTGTGATCTATCCAATGAGATCTAGGTCCCATTGTGAGAATGGCCACATGGATTGAATTGGTTGGAGAGCTTGTGATGGTAGGTGTGTGAGGTTAGCATGTTGTTGGCATTTGATACATCACTTGACATACTCACAATAATCATGCTCCATTTTGGGCCAATAGTAGCCCATGCGTAGAATGTATTTTATGATAGCCATGCCACTAAAGTGGCCATCACAAGTACCATCATGGGTTTCTTGTACCACTCGATGAGATTCATGTGGTTCTAGGTAATGTAAAAGGATACCATCATGACTATGGTGATACAAGATGTCCCCTAGTAGTGTGTAATGAATGGCCCATTGTTTGAATGCTCGATGATGAGCATGTGGTAAATTGTAAGGTAGGAAGCCTAATTTAATATAATCCTTAATTTGTGAAAACCAAGGATCATGTGGTTTAGTGTGGATAACATGAATACCCTCATCATCTATGGAGGGTGAGGATGAAATGGTAGATTGCGTTAGCGTATGAATGGACACATGTGTAGTGTCAGATAAGGGGTTTTATGGTATTAATGACCCTAGGGAAGCCATTGTGTTGATGAAATGATTGGATGAGTGTGGAGCAGCTTCGATATCATACCACTCAAATTGGGTGAGGAGTTGTTGGGCGATTTTTTTGTATTGTTGGAGGATGGGGTAGTGACATTGCCATATCTCTTGGACTTGATTCATGATAAGGAGGGAATATCCAATGATGTGAAGGCATCTAATATGCATAGAATGCACCTATTTTAAGCCAAGAATGAGAGCTTCATATTTTACATTGTTGTTTGTGTAGGGGAACCCTAATTTGAATGAAAATGGGAGAGGCTCTCCATCTGGTGTGAAAAATATAATGCTTACACCCCAAAATGTGTGCAGTGGGAACCATCAAAGAATAGTATTAAGTTAGTAGCTATCTCTGGTTTGACATACTCTTCGAGTTCTGTAATATTGAATATGGAATCATTAGGGAGTTGGATGAGGAGAGGCTGATTATCGGGTAATGGGGCCTCAATGAGCTGGTCTGCGATGACCTACCCTTTGATGGATTTTTGTGAAATGAACTCTAGATCAAATTTAGTAAGGAGCATGATCCATTTAGTAGTATGAGAGTTATGATAACTCTTGTTCATCATGTATCGAAGTAGATTGTCATGAGCGATGACAAATGTAGTGTGATTAAGCATGTAATGATGTAGTTTTTGGGTGGCAAAGACTACAGCCAAGCATAGATTTTCCATGTATATGTAGTGGGTTTTATAGCTAACTAGCGTATGACTGATGTAGTATATAGCTTGCTCATGATTGAGCTCATTATTTTGGGCTAAGAGTGTGCCAAGTGTGAAATCTATAGTAGAAATGTATAGGATAAATGGTAGTTGTGGGTGTGGGGGAGATAAAATTGATGAGGAGGTGAGGTAGGCTTTGATTGAATCAAAGGCTTGTTGATAGTTTTCATCCCATTTGAATGTGACCCCCTTTTGTAAGAGGTGATTAAATGGCTTGCATTTATCTAAAATTGTGAGATAAAATGGTGTATGGACTAAATTTTGCCTTGCAGACTATGTAGTTGTTTGAGGTTTGTGGGTGGAGGCATCTCGATGATGGCTCTAACTTTGTTAGGATCCACTTCAATGCCTCATTGAGAGATGATGAACCCTAGGATTTTTCTTGAGGTGACACCAAAGACACACTTCTTTGGGTTAAGGTGAACATTGTGTGATCAAAGATTTTGTGTAGATCAATGAGGTGTTGTGAATGCTCTTTTGATTTTGTGATGAGATCATCGATGTAGTCTTCCATGATTTTGTGCATGTAATCATGGAAAATGTAATTCATTGCATGTTGGTAGGTTGCCCTAATATTTTTAAGGCCAAAAGGCATGACCTTATAGCAAAATGTCCCCTAAGGGGTTGTGAAAGAAGTCTTGTGTTGGTCAACTAGGTTGATTTTGATTTGATTGTAGCCAAAAAATCCATCCATGAGAGATATCATTTCATGGCCCATGATGGAATCGATGAGTGAGTCGATGTTTGGTAGGGGGAAGTTGTCCTTGGGATAAGCTTTGTTCAAGTCATGAAAGTCGGTGCATACGCGAACCTCACTTGAGGGCTTAGGTACTGGTACCATATTGGAGACCCATTTGGGGTAATCAATAGGTTGAATGAAATCTATGTCGAGGAGATTTTGGAGCTCAGATTTTACTAGTAATGCAATTGTAGGATGCATGCATCACAATTTTTGCCTGATGGGTTTGGCATCTTTGTCGAGAGTGAGGTTGTGCACTACTAGGGAAGGATCGAGTCCAGGCATGTCCTTATAGGACTAGGCGAAGACTCTGATATATTCCTTGAGGAAGGTGGTAAATAAGATGCACTCTTCTAGGGAGAGGCTAGTGGTGAGTTTGATAATGTGTGGATTGGTGGGATCATCACCAATATCGACATCGATGGTTTCTTCCATAAGCATGTGGGAGCCATCTTGGAGTTGTTCTAGGATGGGGATAATATGGAGGTCATCGATAGCCTTGGGTAATTCAAATTCATCATCTAAGTATAATTTGGTGTGATGGACCCATGGAATGTGAGGTGGGGTAGATGGTGAAGGTGCATTTGTCATGCGTAATATAGAAGGTGATAGAAAAAGTCTTGTGGTGAAGGTGTTGGTGAAATGTGGGTGAAATCAATGAAATTAGGGTTTGGTGTGTTGTCACGATGCATGGGAGATGAGTATCAAAGTGGTGAGAATAAATCCACATCGACCATGTTGATGAAAGTTATAGAGGTCATGGAAGATGATGAGTCTAATGATGAGGATTCAAGAACATTTGAACATCATGTGAGGTTTAAAGGTGGTCGTAAAACCATGGGTGGAGAGTGAGGTCATGTTGTGAATCGATGAAGTTGTCAGGAAGTGGGCATTGGTATGGCCGAATGTGTAGGTGATGGAGATGTAGGTGAAATGGGATGCTCTAGATGAGGAGGTATGAGAGATAGGGTAGCAAATTGATCAACTAGTGCATCGATACAATAAGTAGAAGTTGTGTCATTAAGAGATATGTCTTGGAAGAAAGTGCATGGAATAGTAATGGTAGAATGGGGAGATAGGCTCTCATCTAGGATGTCCATGTCAATGTAGTCTTCCAGTGTGTGTAGGTATTGGCATGGGATGCAAATAAAGGTCTTGAAGCTCATCCTCAAGCGTGTGTACGATGGAGGGGTGATAGCCTAGACTAGATTTATCTATTGGCAATTGAACATGGGGGTTGATAGGTGTTTGTAACCCTTGTTCATAGCATCCTAGCCCAAATATGCACAATGGAAATATCGAAGGTAATGTAGGGTGAATTGGGGGTTTGACATGTGGTCTAGAGTGCCACAAAAACTAGATTGTGGTGGTGGAGGTATAGTGGTAGGAGCGAGGAGTCAAGGCTAGCATAAATGAAGTTGGTATAGTTGTTGGGGGACCTAGTCACACAATGGTATCGATGGTTAAGATAGAGGTTGAAGGATTGAAATCCTGCATGGATTGGATTATTAGGGGTCGCACATGAGCATCCTAAATATTGTAGTCATCGAGTCTGATGTTTGTCATAAATATTGACACTCGAGGTGTCGCGTGTGTTGGGGATTGAGGTGGTGAATTAGAATTTAAGGAGGATGATGCTAGTTAGGAATCATGAATTATGGGAGGTGAAGAATGGAGTAATTCAGCATCTAAGTGGGAAGCTCATTATTCCCAATCATGGCATTCAACTATGGTAGATGGAATGGGGTGGTTTGCATGTGGGAATTATGTGGTAGGGGATGAGGTGTAGGTGTCGAGCTATGTGAAGATGTGAAATATCATGGTCATGGATGAAAAGGGAGTGGTGGTGTTTGAGGAGTGGGAAGGAGAGGAGGTTCGGTGGAGGAAGATGGGTGAGATGGGATAGGAGGTGATGATGATGGTGGTGAAAAATGTGGAAGTATAGGAAGAGGATTTGTGGAAGAAGATGGTTGAGAAGGAGGGGGAGGCCATGAGGAAGGTGGTGAGAAAGGAATGGTAGTAGAACGAAGTGTCATGCTAGGTGATGATTATTGTGGGGATGATATTGGTGTGGAAGGAGATGTAGGTGCTCTTGATGAGTGATGAGAAGGGATGGGGAGGACGTGAGTGGAGGACGATGAGGGTCCTAGTGGAAGGTCTATGATGTTGCAAAATTTGAAGGGATCCCCATCGGTAGGAACATAATGGATGAGGCCATCATAGATATATTTAAGATAATGGTGTAAGGTAGAAGGGACACACTACATGTCTCTGATCCATGGGTATTCGAGCAAGATATTGTACTGCATCTCACCTTGAATAACATGAAATAGGATGGATATGGTTTAGACATCAATACGAATAGGTAGGATAATAGAGCCTATCATGGGTCACATGGAACCATCGAATGCTCTAAGGTCGAGTGATGGTGTGGCAAAGTGAGTGGGTGGGATGTGCAAATGATGTAGGGTAGTCATAGAGATGATGCTGATGGATGAGCTAGTATCAACGAGAACATGCTTGTAGGTGATGTCATTGATAGTTGCTTGTATGTGAAGAGGTGGATCTACTCCTTCCCCTATGAGTTCTGTGATCTCATGGTCATGAAAGCTAATGGAGGGTTGGAGGCAATGAGGTATGTTTCCCATAAAGTTAACAAATATATTTGTGTCATGCATTTCGAGGTTGATGGATTGGAGGATGTCATTCAATGCCTCATGATGGGGTTGAGATTGTTGTAAGAGATCGAATATGGATAGCCTAGTTGGGGCATTGTGTAATTGGTGTGTAATACTACCATGGATGGTGATGATATTTTGTGGTAAGTATGGTGAGGCTTGAGCTATGGTAGAGGGCTATGGATAAGTGAAGGGTGTTGGAGGAGAAACCATTGGTGCATCCTATCGGGGTGGATAGCATTGGGTTTAAGTGGTAAGGTTTATCATGCCAATGATACCATATGAGGGTGGATCTCATTGGACATTGTTAACCTATCTAGGTTGTCCTTGGGGATTGGATTGGGTTCCTTGGGAATTAGTCCCTTGATGTTTGGGTAGTAGGTTTTGGTAGATTCCCAAGTTTTGATTTTGAGGTGCAAGGGGGTTTGAGACCTGAATGGTACCTTGGTCAATGAGGTCCTAAACAAGACCATGGAAGGAATGACAAGACTCTATATCATGGTCACGTTATCGATGGTATGTGTAAAAGGCCTACTTGATATATCCTTAAGGTGGGTTGATTGGGATCAAGGGTAAGGTAATGTGACCTACATCATACAATCACTAAAATAGAGTTGGAAAGGGCTTAGATAGTAGGGTCAAATTATGCTATGGAAGCTATGGATGAAGACCATGAGGTTGTGTCGGTCAGGGTGTAGGAGGTGCGCTAGTCTAGAACAACTACTATGGTGGAGGTGGAGGTCATGAGATGGATGAAGAGGTGGGAGAAGCTGCTACCACCTGGTTGGTTTGTGGTGGTCTAGTATAGGGTTGATTTGGTATATTTCTATTGAAGTAAAAGTTGGAATTGTACGAAGGTTTTTGTCTGAGTTTGATCTTGCTCGATTGGACTTTGATGTCCTCAATGACCTTGGCTTGAGTGATAGCTTCCTCAAAGGTGCGACTTTGATGAAGTTGTAAGGAGGTAGAAATATGCTTGTGATAACTCTTTGAGAAGAGTGTAACTAACTCAGTGGATGGGAGGCTATGAGCGAGGTCATGTATAACCGATCTCCATCTAGAAATAAACTCTGTAATAGGTTCATCGTCTACTTGATGTAGGGTGTAGACATCTAAGAAGTTAGTTTTCTTCTTGATGTTGATGGAAAAGTGTTCCAAGAATGAGTTGGCTAATTGCTCAAAGGTGTATAAGTTATGGTGTGGGAGCATGTTGTACCAATCTAGGGCTTGTCCCCCAAGTGAGAGGGAGAAGGTACGTAACATGAGGGGGTTGCTACTATGAAGTTGATAGCAAGTTGAGTGATAATTGTTGACATGTTTATGAGGATCCTCTTTACCTTTGTATTTATCAAAATTTAAGATCTTGAAGTGATAAGGGTAGGGAGGAATAGGAACTAATGGGTGGACTGGCTCATTGTAGAGTTCATCGTATGTGGGATTTTGTGGCCCATAATTGGTTGTATAGAGGTTGAGCATTTTAACTTCATCTTGTAGAAGTTGAAGCTTAGGTGTTAAAGGGTGTAGAGGATTGTGTGGGGGTAGGTGGATCCTAGGAATGTGGAGGATATTAGAGTTGTTGTTCCTCCTAGTGTGGGGGAGGGACATATTGCAATGGTGCTTGTAGGTGAGGTTGTTGGATAGCATAGGAGGTCAAAGTTGAGGGGATACCCTATGGTAGAGTAGGCATCTATTGAGGGTAGTAATATTGTTGTTGTGGGGCTTGTGGTTGTTGAATCAAGATCTATGGGAGAAGGGTCTACTGTAGTGGTTGGATCGTAGGAGATGATGACCATGAAGGGGGTGTTGTGAAGAATGTGGGTGCAATAGGCTATGGTGGAGGTAGTGTTGTCTACATGAGTGGTGCTGGTGGTGGGTGAGATGAGGTGTCAAAATATGGCACCTGTATCTGGCTAGGAGCATGATGGGTGGAAAAGGTAGGCAGCGTAGGATAGCCTAGAGGATTGGTAGGATAATATGTAGGTCGTGAGTCATAGGTGGGAAAGAAACTAGGAGCTGGAGCTCAAAATGGAGGTGGTGGAGGGATGCAAAATATGGGTGCAGATGAAGATGGAAGTGGAATGGAGGGTGGTGCACCATACATTCTAGGTGGGTGGAATGTAGGTGGAGGTAATGAGGGAGAAGGATCATGGGCTTCAATGGTAGGAGCTTGAGGAGGTGGTGTGGTGAAAATGGTCTCACTAGATGAGGGAGATGAGGTCTGTTGATGTAGTTGGTATGAGAATTATTGTGGGTGAGAAGGTGGTTGTGATGTAGCATCGAAGGATGCAAAGGAGGGTTGTTGGAAGGATGGTGGTTGCGGTGCTTGAAAAGCATCCTGATATGATGATGTGAGGGGTGCATATTAGGGCTCTAAAGGAGGCTACGACAAAGGGATTTGTGATGAGGGTGATTGCATGGTTGGAGTGGAAGATGAGGGGTCTGAAATCATCCCTATGGTAGGGGTAAATGAGGTGACCTCGAGGTGAGTGCGATTGAGCAGGGAAGAGTCATTCTCGAATAGTGATTGAGATAGACTCTAGAAGAAAGGATGCATGAAGGTAGGTGAGGTAGGAGTGGTCTCCTCATCAATAGTAAAGAGAGGAGGTGGATGTCCTGGAGTGGTGTAGATGATGTGATCACAAAATGTAGAAGGTGGGTTAGGTGAAGGTGAATGGGGAAGGAATGGGAGATATTCACTTGAGGAAGTGGGAGTCTCATCATGAGACATAGTGTGTGTGGGAGGTAAGTTTGAATCTATGGGGAGATCTACTGTGAGTGTGGCAACTTCCCCTATAGAGGGAGGGGAAGAAGTAGACTGACTAGAAGGGGTGAAAAATACCTCCTCCTCAAGGTGCGCTTGCTCACGTGCTTGACTACGTGTGATGATAGGCATGATGTCGTGTGTGGTGAATTTATGCTCAAAACTATTCAAAAATGGAAATATGAGGTTCTGGGTGTGATCTATGTGGGGTTTTTGAGTAACCCTATGAAATTTGAGTAGTTTCTGTGCCTAGAAATAGGATTCATAGGTCACTATGTGAATTGAGACCTGATTCACAAGTTGTGATGAGCACCAGAAATGCTCATTTTATATACATTTTTAAGGGGTATCATTATTGGTTTAATTAGCATTAGAGATGTATTTTTAATTAACTTATGCATATAATTGATATAAAATGCAGTATTTGTCTTGATTGGTATTTTAGTGAAAAAATGTGTATAAATGCAGGTTTTGCTACTAATCTGGTATTTTCCAGTCTACATCCCACTTGGAGCTGGCATTGTGATGGGAGGTACCTTGATGTGCAAGAAGGTACCTTGATCCCATACATTTGGAGGTGCATTTATGTGCAAGAAGGTGCCTTGATCCCATACATTTTGAGGTTCCTTTATGTGCAATAAGGCATATTTATCCCATATATTTGGAGGTGCCTTGATGTGCAATAAAGCACCTTGATCCCATACATTTGGAGGTACCTTGATGTGCAAGAAGGTGCCTTGATCCCATACATTTTGAGGTACCTTGATCTGACCATGTCAACAGGAAAGCGCCTTGATCTGACCAAGTTAATAGGAAGGCGCCTTGATCTGACCAAGTTTAATAGGAAGGCACCTTGATGAGGAAGGCACCTTGATATCAAGAAGGCACCTTGATGAGGAAGGTGCCTTGATCTCAATTAGGCACCTTGATGAGGAAGGTACCTTGATCTCAAGTAGACGCCTTGATATGACCAATTCAACATTGACTGATTGACCAATGGGCTAAGGAGGTTGTTGCATGTAAGACAAAAGGGAAATATTTTAATTGTGCTTCATGTCTAAAATTAAATAAAAGCGTTTCTATTATTTACCGATTGGACGATGGACTTTGTAAGGCTTTTAAAAGCATTATTATTAGTATGTATTATTTTAGGATTAGTTTGTTACGTACACCTAAGGATTATTATATTTGTACTTTTGGTGAACGAACATGCTTCCAATAGGAGAATAATACTTGTGTATGAACTGACTGCAACAAATCGCATTACATGATTAAAAATAGACCAATATGTTATTGTAACGAGATTTGACTGCAGTCTATATAAGAACATAGGCCAGATGAATGAAAAAAAGGAAGGATCAAATACACAGAAGTTATTTTATTTCATTTTATGTATAATTTCTTAAGAGTGCAAATACTCGTATTTGCTTAAAGCAACTATTATGTAATTATTTGGGCGGACTATCTATGGGAGCCTGAGCCCACTCCCTGCAATATTCCTCCCCTATTTTATTTTTGTTATCTGTTTTTAGTAGATTATATTTATTGCTTTATTTTAATTCAGCTGTGTGTTTTATTTTCTTGCACATTTATTTCCTTCATTTTTATTCTTGCATTTTAATTTCAGCTTTAGTTTTAGTTTATTTATTTATTTTTCCACACTTAGTTTTATTTGGTTTGGATGAAATCAAAATGCTCAAAAATTTCCCACCAAACTAAATAGTAACATAAAGATTCATTCCTCGACACTACAGGCATATATTGTGCATGACACTCATAAGTTTACGAACTTACCGGATTGATAATTTATGGAAAAGAAATGATTGTTTTCTAAACATAATTTATGCTCACCATTTTGGCATCATTTTTGGAGAGTGTCAAAATTGTAGTGTTATGATCCACGGGTCAGTTAAAAATTCCATTTAAAATTACGTGTAGATCTTCTACCTAAGAAGCATGACCCACCAAGGGCCTTTTTACAAGGCCAAAATAGTTGCCAACACAACTAGAGTTGAATCCCATAGGCAACGATTTAAATTTACCAATTTCTTACGTAAATATGGGAATGAACCCGATGTACCATATTAAGTGTAGAAGTAGAATAAATTATGTTGTTCAAAAATTAGAAAAATTAGGCAATGAAGGATTTCATTCGTATTCTAAATGGTTTCAAGAAAATAGAGAAATGGCACAACTTAGGTCTGATATAGTTCAAAATATTTACTATTAAGGATGTGTTTTTACACAAAAACCATTGGAGAATTTTGCCTCAAGAAGCCTAGTTTTAATGATAAAAATTACAGGCTTGATGTTTCACAACATATTGGTAAATTTATAACAATGACATTAGTAAGGAAAAATGATAGAGCAAAATTTAAAAAGAACATCTTGTTATGGAGTATGCTCTTCACTTGTGCTTAAGGTGACCTAGTGAATCAGAAACTAGCACGTGTTTTTAAAATACTGCTACACCATGTTTTCTTTAAGTTGTTAGCCCATAGATAGTCATTTTATAGCCTGCACATTTTCCATTACATTGAAAGAGTTTGGTTTTGAGGCCATGAAGGAAAATGTTGTTCTCATGCTACAACATATCAAAGCAGTTGATAATGAAAAGGATGATTTTTAGAGAATAATTCAGTTGTAGGCATTGGGGATACCTAACCTTCATTATTACCATGAATAGCACAATGAACACCATCCATAGTGTTCACAAAAAAAATAGTTAGAATTTTATTTTAATGCCTTTAGTTTAGATTTTTATTTTTATGTTTTGCACGGCAACATGAAGTGTGATGCAGATGAATAAGGAGTTGTCTGTGAAGATTTTTTAAAGTGAGATTTATACATGGAGTTTTTAATAGCACTATACAAACCATCATATGCACCTCGATTGGGTAGCATCCAGTCCACACATGTGAAAGAAAGCAGAGTTTTCCCTTGGCAACATAGGCACTTGAAGGTAGGCTAAGTAACCCTGATCAAGCGAAAGGCTTCCAGCCCAAGGTGGTTTTAGAACTTGGGGAAATTTTATTGTGAAGTGCATGACTATTACAACCTGATTAAATGATAAGTAGAGTTAGATATGATACACTAAGAGTGGAGTAGAATGCCATGACAATATTCGAGTAACAGTCGATGGGCTCCATTTACAACTGCTTCATATTTGTAAGACTGGATCAAAAATTAGTATGGAGGAGACCCCATACCATACCAATAGCTTTAATGAATGTTCACACATTTGTTAAATAGAAAAGAGAAGGATACGTGAAAAAAAGAGAGTTAATTGTGTGAATCCTCCCAATGGTTTGGAGTTATTTTCTAGAAAAAAAACTACATGGAATATGTCCTGCTTAGCATAAAATTTCTTTTTATTTTGCTTTGCAGGAAATTGTGCCCTTTAAATGCAATCTGTAGGCACTTGGGAAACTAGGCCTATCAGGCATAGGTTCCATAATTCATGTTTTCCCTACTTTCGTGTGTTTTTGCTTTGCAAGAAATCATACCCTCTAAATGCAATTTGTAGGAACCTTGGAAAACTAGGCCTATCAGGTATAGGTTCCACGATTCCTATTTTCCTACTTTCATGTGTTTAGTTTCATAGGACACGACCTTGAGCACAATGTGTAGGCAGCCAAATTAAACTAGGCCTGACAGATGTGACATCTCATGCCCTACAATTAGGAGTGTAGCGAAGCATAAAAAGGCACTTCCCACTAGGAATATAGTGCCTACAATTAGCCTAGTATAGTAATTCCCTTTTTCCACCTGGAGGAGGGCACCAATAAGTGGTACAAATATTCCATTAGGAAGAGTGGTGCCCATATATTTGAAAAAAAAATAGCCTTGTGGAGAATATAACAGTTGGGAAAGAGAAGAAGCCTTGTGGAAGTGCTAAAAATAAGTTGTAGGTCTTCCTTGAGAAGAGAGCTGTAGATCCACTTTATACCTAGTAGTGCTCAAAATTCTTCTCCCTAGGATGGGGGTGCCTATTGTTCAGTGTGGGACCTAATGTTCAGAGGGCTGCAAACTTATTGCGTAGAGGGACCTATAACTGACAACGAGGGCATCACAAAATTAAGTGGGGGAGAATATGGGTGAATCTGAATCTCCTACAAGAAAAAATATTATGTTGAGAAGGTTCCAATTTAAAGTGCAAATCAGAAACAAAGCTTTATTTTTTGCTATTTTTTGGAAGAGAGTATCCTCTTTCTCTAGGACCAACTTGGTACAGAAGGGAAATGAGAAATCTCCAACCGATAGCCAAATAAAGCAAGGGAGGAGCCTAGAGTAATTAGATGTCAAATATCTACAAGTAGGCCACATGGTGCTTGAGCACAATCAACCATATGAATGGAGCTCGTAGTGGCCAAAAACAACAACACATAGTCTCAACGATGTGTCTCATGAAAACATCACACCTGAACACTTGACACAAGTCATAGATGATGATGGGTAGATTAATTTAATTTTCACCCTCACTCCAAGAAACATACCAAAGGATTGCAGTGTATATGAAATTCAAATTGCCTTTTGACTAGTAAAAGAATTTTCATCGAATTTGACCAAGAATCATGTTGATGAAGAAACACGTAGACATATTTTTTTGGCACAACATGTATGGTCTGAATAGTAAAATGTAATTGGTTTGATTCTTGTTGCTTTAATTTTTCCTATGAAGGAAATAATTCAGAGTAGGAGATCATCTTGATTTAGACACATGTGTATCAGGACTGTATAAAGTTTGATTAATTGAAGAAGGTGACATGTTCAAGAGCACACGGTGAGAAAATAATGATGCACAAAGTTGTTAATTTTGGCGATCCTTACAAAGCATTCAAAGAGTTTAGTGCTCTTAAGATACATGAAAGCAGGATTAAAATAATTCCATATGTGTTGTTGATGATGAGCTTGGTGTTTCAAAAGTTTGGAGTTGTTGGTTGTCATAAATCCTCTAATAGTGGTATATGGGACGTAATTTTTGCATACCAAGGTGTGCAGTTACCTGGTTGGACCCTTCAAAGACATCCATTATGGCCTACACAACCTAAAATTTTAATGCACAGTGCCATCATTACAATTTTTTTTAAGGAAGCATTTCATTTCTTTTAAAATATGTGGGAAAATAAATTACAAATAAGAGAGAATTTCACTACAATGGAGGAAAACACCAATTTTGTAAAGATATGGTGGGATATAAAATCATAGAGAAGTTTGTTGTCACAGTGAAAATAGTTTATTATTATCACAAACATTTTTGTGGAGAAGACGTTCCAGTACACAACACATTCAGCCAAATTCCTAGGATGGATCATTGACAATCCTCCAGCTTGGCCACCTAATTTCAAAATCACCAGCTCAAATTGTTGTAGTTGACTTTCTGTTCTCCAATGTAGATGATAAAAAATAAAAAATATTATTACTCCAAGATGCACCAACAATCTCATTTTGTGGTACACCATGATTACAGGAAGCATGAAGACATTTCACACCATTAGTATCATACACATCAGGTTCTACGTATTGAGTTTTCCATTAATTATGTGTACAACTATTTTAAAAATAATTTCTATGCTAATACCAGTAGATGCCCCCATAAATTCTCTTTGTCAAAATCTCCCATTAGAGTTTAGCCACATGACATACTTCGAATATGAGAAAAATTTATTACCCTAGGAACAATTAAAAATAAACTATGACATCTGCGTGAATAAATTTGGTATTATTTCATTGTTGCATCGTGACAATGGTGGCCATATTGTGTGAATACATGTAGATGATGCTACTTCATCCCATAAAGGAGGTTCTAGATATGGGTCAACCGTCAAACATGTTTCATATGTGGGAAAAAGTAGCGGAAAACGACCACACTCATCTTTAAATTTGGTCTCACCAAATTTGATCACTGTGCAAAACTGGAACATATAGCCCTTTGATAGACTCATGAAGACTCGGATGGGCAATTACATGGCAGCATTTATCAGAATACATACAGTGGCGATTTGTTCTTGGTGTTTGAACAGTATGGTCATGATTTAACTATTTTCCCACAGTTTAATGGTCGGTCATGACGTGTTTCTGACTTCTACTGGTGCAACCGTGCTCAATGAAAGAAATACAGAGATGCTGAAGATAGTTAAAAAAAAAAATTTTGGGGGCTGTTATCACAAGGACGTGATAATATTTAGGTATGGAGGATGATGAGCACTAGAAATGCTCATTTTATATATATTTTAAGGGGTATTGTTATTGGTTTAATTAGAATTAGAGATGTATTTTTATATAACTTATGCATATACTTGATAGAAAATACAATGTTATGCTTGACTAGTGTTTTTAGTGGAAAATATGTAAAAATTCTAGTTTTGCTACTAATCTGGTGTTTTCCAGTCTATATCCCACTTGGACCTAGCATTGTGATGGGAGGTACCTTGATGTGCATGAAGGCACCTTGATCCCATACATTTGGAGGTGCCTTGATGTGCAAGAAGGCACCTTGATCCCATACATTTGGAGGCACCTTGATGTGCAAGAAGATGCCTTGATCCCATACATTTGGAGATACCTTGATGTTCAAGAAGACATTTTGATCCCATACATTTGGAGGTGCCTTTATGTGCAAGAAGGTGCCTTGATCCCATACATTTGGAGGTGCCTTGATATGCAAGAAGGCACCTTGATCCCATACATTTGGAGGCACCTTGATCTGACCAAGTCAACAGGAAGGCACCTTGATCTGACCAAGTCAACAGGAAGGTGCCTTGATCTTACCAAGTCAATAGGAAGGTACCTTGATGAAGAAGGTGCCTTGATGAGTAAGGCACCTTGATCTCAAGAATGTGCATTGATGAGGAAGGCACCTTGATCTCACATAGGCACCTTGATGTGGAAGACACCTTTATCTCAAGTAGGGACCTTGATATGACCAAGGAAACATTGATTGGTTGACCAATGGGCTAAGGAGGTTGTTGTACATAAGACAAAAGGGAAATATTCTAATCGTGAATCATGTCTAAAATTAAATAAAAGTGCTTCTATTATTGATTGATTTGTCGATTGAATTTGTAAGGCATTTAAAAGCATTATTTTTAGGATGCATTATTTTAGGATTAGTTTGTTATGTACACCTAAGGATTATTATATTTGTCCTTTTAGTGAACGGATCTACTTTCAATAGGACAATAATACCTGTGTATGAAATGACTATAAAAAATCATGTTACGTGATTAAAAATAAATCAATCTATTACTGTAATGAGATATGTTTTCAATAGATTAGATTTACTACTTTATTTCTTGCTTTATTTTATTTCAGATGTGTGTTTATTTTACTACACATTTATTTCTTGCATTTTAATTTCAACTTTAGTTTTAGTTTATTTATTTATTTTTCCATACTTAGTTTTATTTGGTTTGGATGAAATCAAAATGCATAAACATTTCCCACCAAACTAAATAGGTACAAAAGGATTCATTCCCCCACACTGTAGGCATATACTATGCATGACACTCGTAAGTTTACAAACTTACCGAATTGATAATTTATGAAAAAAAATGATTTTTTTTTTAACATAATTTCTACTCACTAGGTTGACCTGCAAATTGGATTCAAACTGTGAATCTGACATAAAAATTAGAAGTGAAAGGTTGTAGAAAACCAAAAAATGTGTTGCTAATCTGTGGATGTGCTGAAACCAATATTTTTAGAATGCAAACAATGTTTGGCATTAGTTATAAATGGCAAAAATAAAATATTTATTTGTTTTCATGTATTTTGATGTTGAAACTTTCTTCCTAGAAAATATCATGGCAGGTGGATGAAAATCTAAAAAAAAATGGGAGTGTTGTCAACATAGAACCTCCTCCAACACCCAAGGGTGCACATAATAGAATAGTGTCTCAAAGGGCATGTGGCGACCTGTATGGAAGGTTTAGTAATAGGATATTCAAATGGGAGGTGGGCTCAAGATGCACTAATGAGTCCAATATCCTCTCACAGGAAGAGGTGGTACTATCTAATACCTGCTACTAGCCCAGCTGGGCGTTTGCTTCACTCTCGGGCGAGCCTAGTAAACAATGATAGTTATCATGTTCACTAATTATGCGAGCCTTATGAATGAAGGTATATAATCCTATCCTACTCTGAAGGTCCCTTCTGGTGATAAATTCTAGAAAACCAGACTCAAGAATAGGGTATTTTCTAGTGATTAAGTCTATAAAACCACTATTTGAGGCTACTAAGGTGTCTAGGGGGCAAGATGGTGGAAGGAGATGAAATACAACATCACCAATATCGAGCGATGGATTGGGGATGAAGTCCAATCTCACCATTGTGTATACCACGTGAGTGTGTGTAGGTGTGTTTGTTACCACTGGGGGAAAGCAAAGATGACTATCTAGATGCCTTTTCATAAATGAAAGCTAGGCCTAGATGCATTTTCAAAATGAAACTAGATTTATATGCATTTTTAAAATGTAAACTAGTCCTATGTGCCTTTTTAGAAAAGAAATAAGGATCTATTCTATGAAGTATGTAAGCAAGTAAAGTGAAGCATGTGATAAAAGATATTTTGGAACCCTAATTTTGAAACATGAAAGAAATGTGAGATTGATTGTGCAAAAAAAGAAATTTGAAATCCTATGTTAGAAGATGCAAAAAGGAATTGGAAATGATTTGCAAAAAGAGATTTGAAATTTATGTGCAAAAGGAATTGAAATTCTAGAAAAAGGATTTATAACCCTAATATAAAAGCATGAAAGAGATTTGAAATTGATTATGCACAAAGAAATTTGACTCTTATGCTAAAGGATGCGAAAGGAATTGGAAATGATTTGTGAAAAGAGATTTGAAATTGATGTGCAAAAGGAATTGAAATTCTATGTTAAGGGTAAAAAGGAATTATAACCCTAATCTAAAAAAACATGAAAGAGATTTGAAATTGATTATGCACAAAGAAATTTGACTCTTATGCTAAAGGATGCAAAAGGAATTGGAAATGATTTACGAAAAGATATTTGAAATTGATGTGTGAAAGGAATTGAAATTCTATGTTAAGGGTAAAAAGGAATTATAACCCTAATCTAAAAAACATGAAAGAGATTTGAAATTGATTATGCACAAAAAAAATTGACTCTTATGCTAAAGGATGCAAAAGGAATTAGAAATGATTTGCGAAAAGAGATTTGAAATTGATGTGCAAAAGGAATTGAAATTCTATGTTAAGGGTAAAAAGGAATTATAACCCTAATCTAAAAAACATGAAAGATATTTGAAATTGATTATGCACAAATAAATTTGACTCTAATGCTAAAGTATGTGAAAGGAATTGGAAATTATTTACGAAAAGATATTTTGAAAACTTAATCTAAATGTGATTTTTGAGAAATGAAATTGAAATGCTTTTGAAAAATAAGAGACAATAAAAACTTTTGATCTAAATGCAGGTTTTGGAAAGGAATTGAAAATACCTATCAAAAATACATAAAGGAATGAATTGCAAAATTTAGAAAAGGGAAGAAGAACTAGTTTGACGATTGTAAGTTACAAAGCAAAAAGAAGAATGCAATTTTGAATCGAATGACAATGAATAACTCTGAAATAAATTGAAGGAATTCTAAAACATTCTGATAGACCTAATTATCATTTCAAAAGGACTAACCATACAAAATAGCACAACACATTTAGAATGTAAAATTGCTATGCAAAAGAAACATAGAAACATAAAATACCAATGGGAATACCTGACTTTTAAGATGTTCGACGGGATTTTTGAAGCTTTTTCTGTGATGCTCTGCTGTGTTAGGATTTTGTGAAGCAAAATGATAGAATTTTTAGGATGCTCTACGAATTGGATTCTAATTCACAAGTTGGGGGTGAATCAGGTTTAGTAGCCTCAAACTCATTTTCTAGTGGCCTGAAGTGCTTGTCAGGGCTTAAGTAGGTTATGTTTTGCCTTGAGGGTACCTGCAATAGGATAGAAAACCAGAGACTATATTAGCTTTGTAAAAAGACTAGTCTAATGCAATATTTTATGGGGGTCCCACCGGGCGTGCCAAAATGAAGCTAACTAAAAGTGACTAGTTGATCAAACAACTTAATCTACATATAAATTGCTTAGAAATGCTAGAAATGTTTCAGCTATCTCTGGTTCGACATACTCTTAGGTTTCTGTAATATTGAAGATGGAATCATCATGGAGTTGGATGAGGAGAGGCTGATTATCGGGTAATGAGGCCTCAAAGAGATGGTTTGCGATGACCTGCTCTTTGATGGATTTTTATGAAATGAACTCTAGGTCAAATTTAGTAAGAAAAATGGCCCATTTGGTAGAGAGTTATGATAACTCTTTCTCATCATGTATCAAAGTGGATTATCATGAGTGATGATAAATATAGTGTGATTAAGCATGTAATGATGTAGTTTTTGGGTGGCAAAGACTATAACTAAGTACAAATTTTCTTTGTATATGTAGCAGGTTGTACGACTAAAGTAGTATATAGCTCGCTCATGATTGAGCTCGTTATTTTGGGCTAAGAGTGTGCCAAGTGCAAAGTCCATAGTGAAAATGTATAGGGTAAATGGTAGTTGTAGGTGTGGGGGAGAAAAAACCAGTGAGGAGGTGATTAAATGGCTTGTATTTATTTGAAAGTTATGCAATATAATGGTGTATGGACTAAATTTTGCCTTGTAGACAACGTAATTATTTTAGGTTTCTGGGTGGAGGCATCTCGATGATTGCTCTAACTTTATTAGGATCAACTTCAATGCCTCATTGAGAGATGATGAACCCTAGGATTTTGCCTAAGGTGACACCAAAGACACACTTATTTGGGTTAAGGCAGACATTGTGTTGTGATTGAAGATTTTACGTAGATTAGCGAGGTGCTACGAATGCTCTTTTGATTTTGTGATGAGATCGTCGACATAGTCTTCCATAATTTTGTGCATGTAATCATGTAAAATGTAGGTCATTGCACTTTGGTAGGTTGCTCCAATAATTTAATGGTCAAAAGGCATGACCTTATAGCAAAATTTCCCCTAGGGGATTGTGAAAGAAGTCTTTTGTTGGTCATATGGGTTGATTTTGATTTGATTGTAGCAAAAAAATCCATCCATGAGAGATATAATTTCATGGCTTGTGATGGAATCGACGAGCACATAGATGTTGGGTAGGAGGAAGTTGTCCTTGGGACAAGATTTTTTAAAATAATGAAAGTCGATGCATACACGACCCTCGCATGAGTGCTTAGGTACTGGTACCATACTGGAGATCCATTTGGGGTGATAAATATGTTGAATGAAATCTATGTCGAGGAGATTTTGGAGCTCAGATTTCACTAGTGACACAACTATAGGATGTATGCATCACAATTTTTTCCTAATGGGTTTGGTGTCTTTGTCAATAGTGATGTTGTGCACTATTAGGAAAGGATCAAGTCTAGGCATGTCCTTATAGGACCACGTGAAGACTCTGATATATTCCTTAAGGAAGGCGGTAAACAAGGTGCACTCTTCTAGGGAGAGGTTACCGATGAGTTTGAAAATGTGCAGATTGATGGGGTCGCCACCAATATTAACACCAACTTCCACAAGCATGTGGTAACCATCACAAAGCTAATCTAGGATGGGAATAATATGGAGGTCATCAATGCCCTCAAGTAACTCAAATTCATCGTCTAAGTAAAAGTCGATGTGATTAACCCACTGAATGTGAGGTGGGGTAGATGGAGATGGGGCATTTGCAGTGCACAAGATAGAAGTTGATAGCAAAAAGTCTTGTGATGAAGGTATTGGTGAAATGTGGGTGAAATAAATAAAATTAGGGTTGGGTGTGTTGTCACGACACATGGGAGATGAATATCGAAGTGGGGAGAATAAATCCATGTTGACCATATTTACGAAATCCATAGAGGTCATGGAAGATGATGAAACTGATGATAGGGCTTCAATAACATTTGAACGTCATGCAAGATTTAGATGTGGTCATAAAACCATGAGTGGGGAGTGAGGTCATGCTGATAATCGATGAAGTTGCTAGGAAGTGGGTGTTGGTATGGCTGAATGTATAGGTGATGGAGATCTAGGTGAAATGATCTACTCTGGATGAGGAGGTATGAGAGATAGGATAGAAAATTTATCAACTAGCATGTCGATAAAATAAGAAGAAGTCATGTCATTACGAGATATGTCTTGGAATAATAGAATGGGGAGATAGGCTCTCATCCAAGATGTCCATGTGAATGTAGTCTTCCAATGTGTGTAGGTTTGGCATGGGATACAAAGAAAGGTCTTGAAGATCATCCTCAAGTGTATGTACGACGGAGAAGCGATATCCTAGAATATATTTATCTATTGGAAATTGAGCATGGGGGTAAATAGGTTTTTGTAACCCTTGTTCATAGCGTCCTAATCAAAATCCACACGAATGAAAACATCGAAGGTAACATAGGGCAAATTGGGGGTTTGACATGTGGTCTAGAGTACCACAAAAATTGGATTGTGGTACTCTAGACCACTTTGGGCTAAGAGTGTACCAAGTGCAAAGTTCGTAGTGAAAATGTATAGGGTAAATGGTAGTTGTGGGTGTGGGGGAGACAAAACCGATGAGGAGGTGAGGTAGGCTTTGATTGAATCAAAGGATTTTTGATAGTTTTCATCCCATTTGAAGGCGACCTCCTTTTTCAAGAGGTGGTTAAATGGCTTGCATTTATCTAAAATTTGTGCAATATAATGGTGTATGGAATAAATTTTGCCTTGTAGACAACATAATTATTTTAGGTTTCTGGGTGGAGGCATCTCGATGATTGCTCTAAATTTATTAGGATCAACTTCAATGCCTCATTGAGAGATGATGAACCCTAGGATTTTTCCTGAGGTGACACAAAAGACACACTTATTTGGGTTAAGGCAGACATTGTGCTCCAAAATGTGATTGAATATTTTGCGTAGATCAGTGAGGTGCTACAAATGCTCTTTTTATTTTGTGATGAGATCGTCGACATAGTATTCCATAATTTTTTGCATGTAATCATGGAAAATGTAGGTCATTGCATGTTGGTAGGTTGCTCCAATAATTTAATGGTCAAAAGGCATGACCTTATAGCAAAAGTTCCCCTAGGGGATTGTGAAAAAAGTCTTTTGTTGGTCATATGGGTTTATTTTGATTTGATTGTAGCCAAAAAATCCATCCATGAGAGATATAATTTCATGGTCCGTGATGGAATCGACGAGTACATAGATGTTCGGTAGGAGGAAGTTGTCCTTGGGACAATATTTGTTAAAATCATGAAAGTTGATGCATACACAACCCTCGCATGAGTGCTTAGGTACTGGTACCATATTGGAGATCCATTTGGGGTGATAAATAGGTTGAATGAAATCTACGTCGAGGAGCTTTTGGAGCTCATATTTCACTAGTGACACAACTATAGGATGTATGCATCATAATTTTTTCCTAATGGGTTTGGTGTCTTTGTCAATAATGAGGTTGTGCACTATTAGGAAAGGATCAAGTCTAGGCATGTCCTTATAGGACCACTCAAAGACTCTGATATATTCCTTAAGGAAGGTGGTAAACAATGTGCACTCTTATAGGGATAGGTTAGCGATGAGTTTGAAAATGTGCAGATTGATGAGGTTGTCACCAATATTAACATCAAATTCCATAAGCATGTGGTAACCATCACAAAGCTAATCTAGGATGGGAATAAGATGGAGGTCATCGATGGCCTCAGGTAACTCAAATTCATCATCTAAGTAAAATTCAATGTGATTAACCCATAGAATGTGAGGTGGGGTAGATGGATATGGGGCATTTGCAGTGCGCAAGATAGAAGGTGATAGCAAAAAGTCTTGTGATGAAGGTATTGGTGAAATGTGGGTGAAATCAATGAAATTAGGGTTGGGTGTGTTGTCACGACATGTGGGAGATGAATATCGAAGTGGGGAGAATAAATCCATTTTGACCATATTTACGAAAGCCATAGAGGTCATGGAAGATGATGAAACTGATGATGGGGCTTCAATAACATTTGAACATCATGCAAGATTTAGATGTGGTCATAAAACCATGAGTGGGGAGTGAGGTCATGCTGATAATCGATGAAGTTGCTAAGAAGTGGGTGTTGGTATGGCTAAATGTATAGGTGATGGAGATACAGGTGAAATGAGCTACTCTGGATGAGGAGGCATGAGAGATAGGGTAGAAAATTTATCAACTAGCATGTCAATAAAATAAGAATTCATGTCATTACGAGATATGTCTTGGAATAAAGTGCATGGAATAGTAATGATAGAATGGGGAGATAGGCTCTTATCCAAGATGTCCATGTCAATGTAGTCTTCCAATGTGTGTAGGTTTGGCATGGGATGCAAAGAAATGTCTTGAAGCTCATCCTCAAGTGTATGTATGATGAAGGAGTGATAGCCTAGAATATATTTATCTATTGGAAATTGAACATGGGGGTAAATAGGTTTTTGTAACCCTTGTTCATAGCATCCTAGTCCAAATCCACACAAATGAAAACATCGAAGGTAACATAGGGCAAATTGGGGGTTTGACATGTGGTCCAAAGTACCACAAAAATTGGATTGTGGTGGTGTAGGTATAGTGTCCAGGAGTTAGGAGTCAAGGGTAGCATAAACAAAGTTGGTATAATTATTGGGGGGATCTAGTCACACAATGTTATCGATGGTTAAAATGGAGGTTGAAGGATGGCTGAAATCCAACGTGGATTGGATCATCGAGGGCTGCACATGAGTGTCCCAAATATTATAGTCATCGGATCTGGTGTTTGTCATGAAAATTGACACTTGGGTTGTCATGTGTGTTAGGGATTGAGGTGACAAATTAGAATCCAATGTGGATGATGCCAGTTGGGAATCATGAATGATGGTAGGTGGATAATGAAGTAATTCAACATCTAAGTTGGAAGCTCGTTGTTTCCAATTAGGAAATTCAGCTACGATAGATGGAATGGGGTGGTTCGCATCTAATAATTGCAAGGTAGGGGGATGAGGAGTAGGCATCGAGCTACATGAACATGTGAAATATTGTGGTTATGGAAGAAATGGAGTTGCAGTGTTTCAGGAGTGGGAAGGAGAGGAGGTTCGATGGAAGAAGATGGGTGAGATTGTACAAGAGGTGATGATGATGGTGGTAAAAAATGTGGAAGCACAAGAAGGGGATTTGTGGAAAAATATGGTTGGGAAGGAGGGGGAGACCACGAGGAAGGTATCAAGAAATGAATGGTAGTATAATGAAGTGTCGTGCTAGGTGATGATTGTTGTGGGGATGATATTGGTGTTGAAGGAGATGTAGGTTCTCTTGATGAGTGAGGAGAAGGGATGGGGAGGACATGAGTGGAGGATGATGAGGGTCCTGGGGGAAGGTCTATGATGTTGTAGAATTTTAAGGGATCCCCATCGATAGGAACACGATGGACAAGGTCATCGCAGACATATTTAAGACAATGGTGTAATGTAGAAGGGACACACTACATATCTCTTATCCATGGGCATTTGAGCAAGATATTGTACTACATCTCACCTTAAATAACATGAAATAGGATGGATATGGTTTAGATATAAATGCAAATAGGTAGTATAATAGAGCCTACCATGGATCACATGGAACAATCAAACACTCTAAGGTCAAGCGATGGTGTGCCAAAATGAGCAGGTGGGATGTGTAGATGATGTAGGGCAACCGTAGAGATGATGCTTATGGATGATTCAATATCAATGAGAACATGCTTGTAGGTGATGTCATTGATGGTTACCTGGATGTAAAGAGGTGGATATACTCCTTCACTTATGAGTTTGGTGATCTAGTGGTTGTGAAAGCTAATAGAGGATTGGAGGCAATGAGGCATGTTTCCCATGAAGTTAAAAAACATATTTATGTCATGCATTTTGAGGTCAATGGATCAAAGGATGTTGTTCAATGCCTCATGATGGGGTTAAGATTATTGTAAGAGATTGAATATGGACAACCTAGATGGGGCATTACGTAACTTGTGTGTAAGACTACCATAGATAGTGATGATATTTTTGGCAAGCATGGTGAGTCTTGAGCTACAGTAGAAGGCTACAAAGAAGTGAAGGGTGTCAGGGGAGAAACCACTGGCACATCCTATTAGGGTGGATAGCATTGGGCTTGAATGGTGAGGTTTATCATGCCAATTATATCATATGAGGGTGGCTATTGTTGGATATTGTTAACCTATCTAGGTTGTCCTTGGGGATTGGATTAGGTTCCTTGGGAATTAGTCCACCAATGTTCATGTAGAGGATTTTGGTAGATTTCCAAGTTTTGATTTTGAGGTGCAAGGGGGTTTGAGACCTGAATGGTACCCCGATCAATGAGGTCCTAAACAATACCATGGAAGGAATGATAAGACTCTATATCATGGTCACACTATCTATGGTACATGTAAAATGTTTTCTTGATATATCCTCAAGGTTTGGGTTGATTGGGATCAAGGGGTCGAATATTGGGTAAGGTAACGTGACCTGCATCATACAATCACTAAAAAGATCTAGTAAGGGCTTGGATAGTGGGGTCAAATTACGCTGTGAAATATGTAGATGAAGACCATGAGATTGTGTTGGTTAGGATGTGGGAGGTGCACTAGTCTAAAATAACTACTACAGTGGAGGTCAAGGTTGTGAGATAGATGAAGAGGCGAGAGAAGTTGCTACCACCTGGTTGGTTTTTTATGGTCTAGTATAGGGTTGATTTGGCACATTTATCTTAAAATAAAAATTAGAATTATACGAAGGGTTTTGTCTGAGCTTGATCTTACTCAATTGGAATTTTATGTCCTCAATAACTCTGGCTTGAGTAATAGCTTCCTCAAAGGTGTGGTTTTGATGAAGCTATAAGGAGGTAGAAATATGCTTGTGATAACACTTTGAGAAGAGTGTAACCAACTCAGTGGATGGGAGGCTATGAGCGAGGCCACATGTAATCGATCTCCATATAGAAAAAAACTTGGTAATAGGTTCATCATCTTCCTGACATAGGGCGTATACATCTAAAAAGTTATTTTTCTTCTTGATGTTGATGGAAAAGTATTCTAATATTGAGTTGGCCAATTGCTCAAAGGTGTACAAGTTATGGTGTGGCAGCATGTTATACCAATCTAGGGCTTGTCCCCCAAGTGAGAGGGAGAAGATACATAACATGAGGGGGTTGCTACTATGAATCTAATAGCAAGTTGACTGATAGTTGCTGATATATTCATAGGGATCCTCTTTGTCTTTGTATTTATCAAACTTTAGGATATATTACTGATAAGAGTAGGGAGGAATAGGAACTGACGGGTGGACTGGTTCATTGTAGAGTTCATCGTATGTGGGTTTTTGTGGCCCATAATCGACTGTATAGAGGTTGAGCATCTTAACTTCATCTTGTAGAAGTTGAAGCTCGGGTGTCAAGGGTGTAGAGGATTGTGTGGGGTAGGTAGAGCCTAGGAATGTGGAGGATAGTGGAGTTTTTTCCTCCTAGTGTGGGAGAGGTACATATTGCAATGGTACCTATAGGTGAGGCTGCTAGATGGCATAGGAGATCAAAGCTAAGGGGATACCCTATGGTAGAGTAGGCATCTACTTATGGTAGCAGTATTATTGTTAAGGGGCTTGTAGTTGTTGAATCGATATTTATGGGAGAAGGAATTGTTGTAGTGGTTGGATCGTAGGAGACAATGACCATGAAGGGGGTGTTGTGAAGAATTTGGGTGCAACATGCTATGATGGAGGTAGTTTTATCTGCATGAGTGGTGCTGGTGGTGGGAAATATGAGGTATCAAAATATGGTACTTGTATCTAGATAGAAGCATGATGGGTGGAAAATGTAGGTAGCATATGATAGCCTAGAATATTCGTAGGATAAGACGTAGGTCGTGAGTCATAGGGAGGAAATAAACTAGGTGCTAGAGCTCGAAATGAAGGTAGTGGAGGTATGCAGAATATGGGTGCTAATGAAGATGGAAGTGGAATGGAGGGTGGCGTACCATACATTCCAAGCTGGTGGAATGTAGGTGGAGGTAATGAGGGAGAATGATCATGGGCTTCAATGGTAGAAGCCTAAGGAGGTGGTGTGGTGAATTTGGTCTTACTAGATGAGGGAGATGAGGTCTATTGAGGTAGTTGGTATGGGAATTGTTTTGGATGAGAAGGTGGTTGTGATGTAGCATCGAAGGATGCAAAGGAGGGTTGTTGAAAGGATGGTGGTTGCGGCACTTGAAAAGCATCCTGATATAACAATGTGAGAGATGCATACTAGGACTCTATAGGAGTTTGCAATAAAGGGATTTGTGACAAGGATGCTTATATGGTTGGATTGGAAGATGAGGGGTCTGAAATCATCCCTATGATAGGGGCAAATGAGATGACCTCGAGGTGAGTGCAATTTAGAAGGGGAGAGTCATCTCAAATAGTGATTGAAATAGACTCTGGAAGAATGAATGCACAAAGGTAGGTGAGGTAGGGGTGATCTCCTCATTGATAGTAAAGAGATGAGGTGAATTTCCTAGAGCTGTGTAGGTTGTAAAATATAAAAGGCAGGTTAGGTGAAGGTGAATGGGGAAGGAATGGGAAATATTCATTTGAGGAAGTGGGAGTCTAATCATGAGACACAGTGTGTGTGGAAAGTAATTTCAAATCTATGGGGATATCTAATGTGAGTGTGGAAAATTTCCCTATAGAGGGAGGGAAATAAGTATAATGACTAGAAGGGACGAAGAATACCTCCTCCTCTATGCATGCTTGCTGAAAGCATGAGATTTCGGAAATAAAACACAGTGTTCAGATGTAATAAAGATAAAACCAGATTTATACATGAAATGACATGGATATAATCAAATTAAAAAAAATAGGAGCACAGCCCCTTTTATTAATAAGATTCTAGCCCGGTTACAATAAATCTCTTTGATGCAATATTCTCAGTTACACCGGATGAACGGTGATCTCTTTCCGCATGCCCACATGATAAATGGGCGGGCTGTAGTGTTGTCGCCGCTTGATGTTTAATGATGATGAGTCCCTGCTTGCTGCTGTTCTTGCTGTAAAAGAAACAGTAAACGGTTAATAGCACCTGCGGTAAGAAGTCGAAACGTTTGTCTTTGTGAAACAATGAATAATGTATGCAAACATTTGATTAAATGCATACGTTAAATAACTCTACGTAACCTGCTACTTTTATAAAGAACAGAGAACAACAGGCATTCGAAATAACATGTATTCGCCAATATAAGACGTAAACTGTTATTTAACGCATTCGAATACAGCATACATTATAAAAACATGGACTGTTTTAACATGTATTCAAAATTAATCAAATAACGTATATAGGGATACCCAAACGGGCCACCCCATAAAAGCTTAACTTCGGCACCAATCCACTGGGGATGGGCCCGAAATCTGGATAATCAGAGTTGTCGTCGAATTGATGGATTAAGGTAATCCAATGCCGGAATTGCAAGTTCAGATGAATATAGTCGGATATTCAGTTTAACAGCACTTCGTTACGTTTCCAGAAAAATACTTCGTCCCCTTTACGTATCGAGCCGGTTCTATTTATGGAGGGTTCGGCTTCTGGGAACATTAATGTTCGAAACCCTAAATCCGTAAGGGCCACTCAGATTTGATCCTTATCGGGCCATTATGGGACATGGCTCGCACTGACAGATCGCAGTTATGAGGCGTGGCCTCGGATCGGATATTTTTTTAAAACCGCTTGTCTCATTAATGTTCGCTGTAAAATCCGCCGTTTTACAGACCCGCGGGGTTTTCTTCGAGAAGGGACACGTAGAGGGTGCCACGTGGCGGTCGTTCCTTAGATAGTTGAATGCATGCTTTTGACTGGTGACGTGTCGGCTCGGGGCCCAAAGTGTCGCGATATCGCGACGCTTTGGGCCGGCTTTGGTCGGGGCCCAAAGTGTCGCGATATCGCGACGCTTTGGGCCGGCTTTTGCTCGGGGCCCAAAGTGTCGCGATATCGCGACGCTTTGGGCCCGCTTTGGGTCGGGGCCCAAAGTGTCGCGATATCGCGACACTTTGGGCCCGCTTTGGGTCGGGGCCCAAAGTGTCGCGATATCGCGACACTTTGGGCCCGCTTGGTTTTTGACAAAAGGCTTGGCTTAAAGAAGGTTTTTGAAGAAGGCTAAGAAGTTTGAAGTTTGTTAAAGGCTCTAGAACGACCGACTTTGCTCTGCTCATTTTTCGATCTTCCGAACTGTTGTGCGAGTGGTTAAGACCACTATTTGACCTCTAAGGGCTGCCCTAAAAGCTGTGATATCAATGTGATCAATGTTTGTAATCACTTAATCGAAATGGTGCTGTTTTGGTGTCTCCGAGATGCCCCTTTTTGGGAAGCGCTGCGGGTGACGCTGATCTTGAGCAAAAATATACGACCAAAGCACTAATGATTAGGGTTTCTTGGTAACCTAACCAACTTTTAATGCCCCAAGTATGGAAAGGGCATGCATTCTTGAATCCTTGCTTCGACGAGCTAAGGAATTTGATTTCAAGTGTTAACCTGTTTTGGTGAGGTGTGACTTGAGCTTGGACATTGATCAGTCATGATTAGGCAAAGGGCGCAACCTTTTATCCACAAGGGAACCTTGTGTTCATGCTTCGGGAATGCCAAGTATTTGATCAATTTAATGATTGCTTGTTTACTGCCCCAAGCGGGAGCGTGATTGTCTTTGTCAATGATTCTTTGAATGCATGTCATTGCCTTGATTGGGTGTGTGCTTGTTGATTGGTGACTAAGTGTGACTACCCCCTCAAGCGACGAATCGATGAGGGAATGACCTTCGTGAGAAAAGCGACGAGTCGCTTGACCCAAGATGACTTAGGTTAGGGTGGCTTTAGATGTTTTTCCATTTGAGCACGTGCAATTTCCCGACATTTGGACCTATTTTTGGTGGGTGTTAACCCTTTTGGTGATGCCATAATGGGGTGAAATCATCAAAAACCCGTCTTCCCGTGGAGCGGTCCAGCTATGATAGCCTTCTTAGGAAAGTAGGAGGATGAGAATTTGAGCCCCGACATCGATTTCCTATGCCAAGAGGTTGAGTGCAAGAGCACTCGTGTCCGGAAATGCTTATTGCTTCTTTTTGTGTTGCATTTTTGTGATGTTTTTGTTGTTTTGATTTTCTTTCTTTACGTATATGTCATGATTTTATGCACAATGATTGATGTTGGTGGATGCATGCTACTTGATATGGATGGATGCATATGGTATGATAATTACCAATGTTGTATGTTGATTTAGTTTGATGGATGCATGATGAATGCAAATGCATGTGATATGCAGAAATGAAATGGATGTATGGACTTGGTGAGAGTTGGTTATGGCACCATAGACTGTTTAGAACTCCATTACTTTGCTATGTACAAATGTGGTGTTTCTTCTTTTTGTATTTTCTGATGGTATTGCAAGGATGAAAAGCAGTGCAATTGGTTTAGCAATGTAGCAAAGGTTTTCTGAGACTCAGACGGTTTTAACTCACTAGCCATGACTGTACTTTATCTTACAAGACTTTTGAACAAGGTATGAATCGGACTTGTTTTTAACCAAGTTATTTCACATCCCTGTGTGTGCAATTGAGTTCATTTATGTGGTATTTGTCGGGATACCGCCGAGTGCCGAATGGGCTTTCAACCGAACTCTGTCTTGAGGATCACCTAATTAGCTCCACTAACTCCTTTGTTGTATGTAGTTAGATTAATCTGCGGTGTTCTCCGAGGATACCATAAGCTAGCTCATCCACATGCAAACATTGATCTGTACACAAGTTAATGTGACAGATATATCGTCATGCGAGAAGTTTACTGCCAGTGACCGATAGGCTATCAACCAAACCGGTACTAAGGCTTGCCTCATGACCTGTCAGAATGCTGAGAGTTCCAGGGATTCAAGGTCAACTCCCTTCTTTTTTTCAATTGTATTGGGATACTTGCTCGTTATAGTGATAATAATCACTATTTATTTTGATTTGTTTTTCTTTTCTCTTGAGCAAGGGATATGGAGTGACGATAATCACTATTCTTTGTGCTTTTTGAGATGTGCGTTGTAGGGTGTCAAATTTTGAAGTTTTGACATTTTGCAAATTTTTGACGTTTTGCAACTTTGGGATTCTTAGGGAATTGGGTAGGGAGGACGCTTGTCCTTTTGCCAACTCTCGGCATTCTTGGGGTCATTCGCACGGGGGGATGAGCAAGATAACCGTTTCGCTTATGGTAACTCTGGATTATTGTGCAGGTTTCATCCTTCGTTCACACAACTCGGGAATTTTTATGTGTTTTAATTTGTGTTGGGATGTTACGTAACAAGGTGTATTGCAAGTGCAACTCTACCTTCGTAAAATCTATTTGACTTGATACATTTCATTGCTAAAGAGCAAAATGATGACTGAATCACGAAAAACTCTTGATACATTAAGAGACCACTGACTCTGGTGTGGTAAAGTGCATGATGTTTTGCTGTTTTTGTAAAATGGAACAGTGTGGAACAAGATGGACTAGTAGAACCATGACAGCCTATGGTGCCTTTGACCTATACGACCATGAATATACAATGTATGGATGCAATGCTTGGATGCAGCTATGTATTTTTGTATTTTTGATGGATTGATTTTGGTGAATATGAAGATGAATTGCGAGAGGAACTATCTATTTGATGAATTTGAATATGCCTAGAAATGAGATGCAAATTTTTGTTGTTTTTGATGATTTTTGTTGTTTTTTGAATTTTCATGATTTTTGACCAAGTGATTGTGGAAATCCTTGGAGCGTTTTTGGGATTGACCAAGCGATTGCAAGAATCCTTGGAGCCTTTGGGATTGACCAAGCGATTGCAAGAATCCTTGGAGCCTTTGGGGTTGACCAAGCGATTGTGATAATCCTTGGAGCATTTTGGGGGATTGACCAAGCGATTGCGATAATCCTTGGAGCATTTGGGTTTGACCAAGCGATTGCAAGAATCCTTGGAGCCTTTGGGGTGACCAAGCGATTGCGATAATCCTTGGAGCATTTTGGGGGATTGACCAAGCGATTGCAAGAATCCTTGGAGCCTTTTGGGATATGGCTCTCTTTAGATATGAAATGGTCGCAAATGACTGATATTCAAGGGTTCTGTTTCCTTGATACCATCAAGAGAAGCTAGCCGGTATGTCCCGGGTCCGATTTTGCTATCAATGACATACGGACCTAACCAATTTGCCGCAAACTTGTCCCTTAGGTGGGATGGCAAACTGGAATTTTGTTGATTTTCCTTCAAAACCAAATCACCAACGTGAAAGTCCCGAAGGTGAACTTTCATGTTGTAAGCTTTCTTAAGTCGCTCTTGATAAATGCGTAAATGCTCGAGAGCATTAACGCGTCGTTCGTCAAGCAACGTAAGCTGGTCTAACCGGGCCTGCCGCGCGGAATCATCATCTATGAACTCATGCATTGATATGCGCAGGGAAGGAATCTCCAACTCTAGAGGCATGAGCGCCTCGGAGCCATACACGAGCAAAAACGGAGTGGCCCCAGTGGGCGTCCGAATGCTAGTGCGATAGGCCCATAGGGCAAGTGGGATTTGAATGTGCCAATCCTTATGACTGTCTGCGACGGTCTTTTTAAGGATGGCAACTAGCGTTTTGTTTGACGCCTCTGCTTGTCCATTCGCTCGCGGATAATAAGGTGTTGAAAAGCTGTGCTTGAATCTTGTACTTTGTGGTCAAAGCACGCACGTCTTTGTTCTTGAAAGGTGTCCCATTATCCGAGACTATTTTGGATGGAATACCAAAACGACATATGATGTTATGCAAAATGAACTCCACAATGCGGGGTCCTATCGTAGAGGTAAGCGGAATTGCTTCCACCCACTTGGTGAAGTACTCTGTGGCCGTTATGATAAACGTGTGACGGCCTGACGACGCAGGGGAGATCTTTCCAATGAGATCAAAGCCCCATTGCGAAAATGGCCAAGCGGATCGGACGGTCTGCAAGGCATGAGAAGGTACGTGCATTAGATTGGCATGATGTTGACACTTCACGCACTTCTTGACATAGGTGCAACAATCTCGCTCTAAAGATGGCCAATAATAGCCCATGCGAAGAATGCGCTTTGCGATGGCCATTCCACTGAAGTGGCCACCACATGTACCATCGTGCGCTTGGGCGATTGCCCAAGTGGACTCTTGCTGGTCCAAGCAACGAAGGAGGATTCCTTCATAGCTGCGACGATACAAGATGTCTCCTATCAAGACATACTTAGCCGCTTTTTGCTTGAGTGCTCGTTTTGCGGCATGAGTCAAATCAAGTGGGAGACTACCTAACTTGAGGTAGTCTCGAATGGGTAAATACCAGTCCTGTTGATCAGAAACCTCGATAGTATGAACAGCCAATCCCTCCTGAAGTTCATCCCTAGCAAATGCTGAATGGGATAGAACCTGCAAGAATAGTATTGTGTTGCTATTAATGGGAGTAGGGGAGAACAAGGACCCCCAGTTGGCATGTTTCAGACGATCTCGGATTCGAGAGAACCTATCCGAGGATGGTTCAATTTGTATCATGTGGATTCCTGGCGTCGAGTCTAAGCTTGCACGCTCCATCACGGATTGCGATAAGGTTTTGACTTGAATGGTTGTCATATCACCAGAAAGGTCCTGCGGAATTAATGACCCCAAGGAGGCCATTGTATCCGCAAAACGGTTTGATGATCGAGGGAGTGCCTCGATGTCATACCACTCAAGTTTTACCAAGAATTTGTCCACAAGGGCTTTATAAGCCTTCGAAACTGGGCATTTGCATTGATATACCCCTTTGACTTGATTGACTATTAACGGCGAATCACCAAAGATGTTCGGTCTTTTGATGTTCATGGCGATTCTTTGTCCGAAGACCTAGGAGCAAGGCTTCATACTCTGCGTTGTTGTTGGTGCACGGGAAGTTTAATTTAAATGACGGGGGCATTGGAGCACCCTGCGGTGTGAAGAATACAATTCCCGCACCACCACCTTGCTCACACTTAGAACCATCGAAGAATAGGGTTATGTCGGCTGTGACTCGGGCTCATCGGAATCTGGCGATTACGAGACATGAAAGACCCCATCATCGGGTAGTTCTATGACCGGAGGCTGATTGTCTTCAAGAGGAGCCTCTGCTAGTTGATCGGCTATGACTTGTCCTTTGATAGATTTTTGTCCAATAAACTCTATGTCAAATTCCGTCAACAACATGATCCATTTCGCCGTGCGACTACTATGATAAGTACGACTCATCATGTATCGCAATGGATTCTCCTTAGACACAACATACGTAGTGTTGCTTAGCATGTAGTGGCATAGCTTTTTGGTAGCAAACACCACTGCCAGGCAAAGTTTCTCAACGTATGCATAGCTAAGTTCGTAACTGACCAGAGTGCGGCTAAGATAGTATGTAGCCTATTCCTTGTGAAGTTCATTCTTACGGGCTAGCATGGCGCCCGGTGCCACCTCGATGGTTGAGATGTATAAGTAGAACGGCACTCCTGGCCTAGGTGGTGCCAATACTGGCGGCGAAGCCAAGTATTGTTTGATCTCGTCAAAGGCTGACTGGCACTCGTCATCCCAATGAAATGTAACCCCCTTGTGCAATAATTTGTTCATGGGTCGGCACTTGTCAGATAATTGCGCTATGAAGCGTTTAATCGACGCGACCTTTCCCTGCAGACTCTTGAGTCGCTTGATTGTGGTTGGGGGAACCATTTCAAGGATTGCCTTGACTTTCTTTGGGTCCACCTCGATTCCTCGTTTTGAGACTATGAAACCCAAGAGTTTTCCGGATGTGACGCCAAAGACGCACTTCTTGGGGTTTAGTCGACTTTATGCTCCATGAGGCGATCGAGGATCTTGCTTAAGTCGGCGATATGATTTGAGCGCAAGAGAGACTTGGCTAATAAATCATCCATGTAATCTTCCAAAGTTTTGTGCATGTAATCGTGGAAGATATACGTCATGGCACGTTGGTAGGTGGCACCAGCATTTTTAAGGCCAAAAGGCATGACCTTATAACAAAATGTCCCCCAAGGCGTTGTGAATGCCGTTTTGAGTTGATCCTCAGGATTGATACGAATTTGATTGTATCCTGAGAAACCATCCATTAGGGAGAGCATTTCGTGACCTGTTGTAGCGTCTACTAACGCATCGATGCTCGACAAGGGGAAATCATCCTTAGGACTCGCTTTGTTTAAGTCTCGAAAATCGGTGCATATGCGAATCCTCCCGTCGGGCTTCTTGACGGGAACCATGTTGGACAACCATGGCGGATAATCCACGCAGATGACAAATTGTGCGTCCAACAGCTTTTGTAATTCATCTTTGACCATCAAGGCCACTGTTGGGTGCATCTTACGTAGTTTTTGCTTTACAGGCTTGATTGTCGGATCAAGCGTTAAATTATGCGTGACTAGCTGCGGGTCTAGTCCTGGCATATCCTTGTACGACCATGCAAAAACCTCCTTCTTCTCTTTGAGAAGGGCAATGTAATCGGCTTGCTCTTCGGGGGAAAGACTTACCCCCGACTTGAGAATCTATGGATTCATTGGATCTGTGCCGATGTCTACGTCAGTCGTCTCCTCGACTGACATGTGGGATCCGTCCTCCAACTGATGTGGAGTCGGGATCAAATGGATATCATTAGCTGAATTTAGATCTATGTTTGGAACCTCAGGTTCCTCTTCAGCTTGAAAAATATCCTGAGTTGTCCTTGGGGTAAAATGAGGCATTTCACCGAAAGGCCAGTACTCTGTTGGTGATAGGGGTGAATTGACGCGATCCCAGTCGATGGCATCTATGTCGAGATGCAATGACCGTGCTGGATCGGCCGGATTGCGGATGGGTGCGGTCAAATCAATGGAGATCATGTGGATGGAATGAATTTGGTCTCCATTACCGCGGGTATGATAACTTGATTTTTCTAGATATTCCCTATACTCTGGATCTGGCTCTATGGGAACGGGCACGAACGGATCGGCCCTATGTGCCAAATGGAGGACAGGGTCTTCCCTCGGCACTATTGTTATGATAGGGTCTCGAGGTGGACGGTGCTCATCGTGAATGTGGAGCCATGGATCCAAGATCAGGTCCCACCCGTGCTGGGTCGACCCACCATTCATGCCCTAATCGTATGCCCATCTGTCCCATTAGATCTTCATGAGTTAAAGCACGATAATGTCGTCGCGCATGTCTGAGATAGTCCATCTCAGTCTCATCTTCTGAGTCACTTTCGGAGATTCAAAAATGTTCATTCTCTTCGGCGACTATTGCTGGCGATGTTGAGGACTCTCCTTGCTCCAATAAGTTAATCTGGTCCCATCGCGGTTGTTCCACTTTTGGTGGAGGGACCTGACTCTCTTGACATTGTGCTGACTCAACTGGAATCTCTAAGGGGAACAACTTTGAAAAGATGTCCGGACACCATTGATATTCTTTTTGGGGATGGGTATCCGAACTTTCGCCTCTCTCTGGCAAAGGAGAGGGATTACTGCTGTTACCAAGGGTGTTTGGTGACCATGGGAGGTAATCTCCCAATGTAAATTCTGTTTTTGGGTTGGCATAGAGATCTAGTGCCAATCCCCCCTTGTTGCCTATTTCTAGGTCTTGCATATTTTCAACCAAGATGTCCAAGGGCAGGGGTGGTTGAACCCTACTCCGACTTGTCATATGGCATCTGATATCTTGGTTGGCAAGGGAGACACATCCCTTGCTCATATCGGCCTAGCCCGTATCCATGCCAATGGCATTGGCCGAGATATTTGAGGGCAAATTGTGGGTTTGACATATAATTGATGTTTTCAACAAAAGGTTCTTCGTCTGCTTCCTTTTGCTGACATGGTTCAAGACCATGATCAAGGCCCCCATACACAAAATTTGTCTGGTTGGGTGGGTGACCTAGGGGAACAGCTGTTCCTATGGGAAGGCGAGGTCTTCCCATATCTCGGAATGACTCTAATGCGGGCGTTGCCACAACATTCTGCACTATGTACTCCCCCGAGGCCTGTACTAGCCATTTTAACGGTGATTGTTGATGCTTCGGAGGGAGGGAGCAGGGAGTCCTTCACGAGTCCATTCCATGTTTGGTAGGTTTGGGGTCTCGGCTTCCGTTGTCTTTGGATATTTCCTCTGTTGATACCGTTGATATTGTGGGCAACCCCTCTTCTAAGGGCTGAGCCTCTTCCATGATTTGTTTTCCCTTGTCCTTACGTGTAGCCATGACGGGTGGCGTTGATGATGAAGGAGCGAGATGATGAAGTCTCACTTGGCTGGGGTTTTGGTGATTCGGTCATCAGTGGTGCTTGCGGTATTGGACCCTGTTTAGATGGATTTAATTGGAAATCCAAATGCGTTGAAGGGAGGGTCGGTCGAGGCATTAGTTGTACCGCATTGCAATACTTGAAGGGTTCCGAGTCCATTGGGACTACGTGTATTTCACCTTCAAAAGCATACTTTAAGCACTGGTGAGCGATGGAAGGGACACATTTCATGTCCCGAATCCAAGGCCGCCCTAGCAGTATATTGTAGGCCATCTCGCCTTCCAACACATGGCACAATGTTGGTGTTGTCTTTTGTCCTACCGGACGGGTAGAACAACCGTGCCTCATTGTCGAGCATATTGCATCATTGAAAGCTCGCAGTGTGTACGTGGAGTCTGTGATATGAGAGGCTGGCAGCTTCAAATGTTTCAGGGCTGCAGTGGTAATAATATTACTTGGACGAGCCAGTATCTACCAACACTCTCTTATACGGGATCCCGTTGATCCGCGCAACAACATGTAGGGGTGGATCAGCCGCGTCATTCGATATTGCTTTGACTTCATCCTCTCTGAAGGTGATGACCGGCTCAGTACATCGTTTTACATGTCCCACGAAGTTGTTGAAAGAATTTGCTTCTTGGGGCTGTAATTCGATGGTTTTTAAAATGTCCATAAGAGCTTCTCTATGAGGTGTTGATTGTTGAATAAGCTCGTAAATGGACAGCCTAGCCGATGTGGTCCGCAAACTCTACGTGAGTTTGGACCGTATCGTGATTTCTGGTCTAGGCGGAGGTGACTGTATAGGGTGTTGTTGAGGTTGTGACGTTGTCGGAACTTCCTTTGTGGCTGTCGCGGGGGCAACTGCTGAGTATTTTTTATTCCGCGTCACTATGCTAATCATTCCCACAAATCCTTGCATGGGAAGATTCTAGCGTACTTCATTAACTTGGAGAGGTTTTGCCTGTGTCTCGTGAGCAGGCAAGGGGTCTTTGAATACCCCCATTTGTTGGTTGTTTGGCGCTATGGGGTTGTCCACGGCCAACGTTTTATTTTTGATTAAATCTTGGATTAGACCTTTGAACTTCCAACATCCATTCAAATCGTGTCCCCTTCGCCTATGAAATCTACAGTATAGTTCCTCTCTATATCCCTTAGGTTTAGGAGCGTTAGGGTCTATAGTCGGGATCTCTGGAAGGGTTACTAAATTTGTCGCTGACAAGCGGTCAAATAAGGAGTCCCTAGACTCCGTGTAGGGGGTGAATTGTCGCTTAGGGCGACGCTGCTGATTCTGCTCCTGTTTCTTGTTATCTTTCTCATAACTAGGAGGCACTGCCTGGTAATTGGCCTTTTGAGGCTGCGTGTCTTGCACTGGCTTGGGAACATTGATTGCAACTTGATTAACCGCTGCGGGTTGTGATTGCGTATTCCCAGTCTTAGTGGTTTTATTCCACTCTTTCTTCTTAGGCTTGGCAATTGCGCCTTCGCCTATTTTAATCTCTTCTATGACTCTGGCTTGCGCCAAGGCTTCTTCTAAGTTGTCGTATTGCTGTAGCAGCAATAGCCCAGAGATTGATTTTAAGCAACTCCGTGCGAACATCTGAGTGAGATCAGACATAGGGGGACGGTATGGTAGCCTGGAAAGCAAAGCCCTCCATCGGTTCCCGTATGCTGCTATTGTTTCCTCCTCATACTTCCTGAGGCTGGCCAAATCACTTAGTGATGCCTTCTTCCTTGTGTTGAAAGCAAAGCGTTCAAGAAATGCATCCACTAGTTGATCTAAGTTGTTGATACTGTGTTTGGGCAATTGTGTAAACCAATCCGAGGCAGGGCCCGCGAATGTGGTTATGAAAGTTCTAAGCAATAATGCATCATTGTCTTGGATACCGAAGCATTGACTCGGGAACCTCGTGACATGTTCTTGTGCGTCCTCCTCCCCTTTAAAGACTGCCAATTGTGGCAACTTGAAATGTTCAGGGTAAAGAGGTATGGGTACGAGGGATGCACCGGATGACTCGCGGAGTTGACGTAGTGTGGGCTTTTGATGCCCGGAAGCTTTTATCTCCACGAGACTCCAAACGCTCTAATAGCGCTTTGTATGCATCGAAAGATTTTATTTCTTCTTCTTTGGTTTGCTCCCGTTGTGGGTCAAGGGAGACTGGAGGCCTATGGGGAGGTGGCCGATTGGCAGCCCTCCCGCCTTGATGGGGCGTGTCGACCCATTCTATTTTTGGTTCATACTCCTCATAAAACTCTTGAGGAGTCTCTGGGCGAGCCCTATAACCTTGATCGAGTCCCCGCTGAGGGTACCCATCATTGTTTCGGGGAGTGGCCTCCCTTTCGGGTCTATAAGGTCTCGGAGGCAAAGCTTGACGAGGTCGCGGAGACCTGTCCTGCCCCAACGGGTTGTGCCTCTCATACTTTTGTGCTCTTTGGATGCGAGGGGTTGGCCCCCTCTCAGGTATTTCATAGCGTAACTCATCCGCTTCGCGTTGCATGCGCTCTCTATCCAAGCGGTATCGATACTCTATTTCTTGATGACTTTGTTTAAGCCGCATGATCTGGGCTTGACGAGCGGCATGTCTAGCGACTGTCGGGTCAACTGGGTCTGCCCTCTTTTGTTGAGGAGGCTTGAATGTTTTGCCCATGTGTTTGCCTCGATCTTGATGGTCGAGAATTTCAATGGGTTGCTTCCCTTTGTCGGGGTAGCGACATTTGTTTGAGGTTACGGCCTCGATGTGTGATTATGATATCTGGCAGGTGCAGAAACACAAGGTTCCCGCGCTGTTTGTTGTTCTCGAGGAATGTGATGATCTTCCTCGTACTCCATTTTATGGGTGTGAGAGAGGCGGGCGGAGTTAGCTAGCCCTGTGTAAAGAGCCCTGCGCTCTGGATGTTGTTTTTCTGTTCTGATGGGAGGTAAATAAGGGACGCCATATCCACGTTGCCCCTCCAAATGGATAGTATGCCTCTCTAGCGCTTCATCGCGCTGTGGCCATTCAGACCTAGCCTCAAGAGGCGGTTGTCTACTTATATTGAGATCTGCATGTGAACCATCTTCCCGAAAGGGGGTGTGTTGAACGGGTGTATTCCAATGAGGAGGTTCCCAATAGTTCCTTCTTGAAGTGGCCTGATGTGGACTTTGTTGTAGGCCAGACTGCCAAGATGGTTTGGCTAGGTCCTCAGGGCTAAAGCGAAGGCGACTAGCGCCCTCTCTTTGTGTACCTTCCATAGCGTCTGCCCTTGATTGGGCTTGGCTACGAGTGTACACCATTGTGATGTTTCGCTACTATCTAAGCAGATTTTATCTCGTTTATGATGATTTGTCTTTTTGTGCACACCAAGCGAGAAATGAACACACACATACGCAAAACCGTGATTATCTCTTTTAAGGATTGATAGTGTGTCCTAAAGCTGGTTTAGTGCATTTTGATGTTTTGTTTTGTTTTTGCAATTTTGGAAGAACGTTTAAATGCATAATGTTGGCTCATATGACTCCCATAAATGGTCGCCCCTTCAATATACCATTGTCGGACCGATATACCAACCTCTCTATATACCCGCCCTTACGTGAGGGAGACTATAGGTACGTGAGAGCGGATGGTACGTGGAACATAGGCGGTACGAAAGGGGAATCGCTCTGTTTATGACACCTACCATAGAAGACTTATCCTCGCATGCATGGGAATCACCCCAGCAACACTCGGTCAGCTTTCGTCAGGATTTACGTCTAGCAACGGTCGCGATCGAGGTAATGGATGCAATATCTCAAGCCAAAGTGATAATGGAATCCACCTTTGGTCTTGCTCAAGGGTTGGGGTTTTACGACCAACGCCTTGGTTTAAAGTACCACGTGGTGTGTGGGATTCATTTTACTTTGCAAATTTGAAACAGGCAACTGAAAAAGAAATCTTTCCCTATGCCAGACAGATAATACTAACTGAAAACAGCAAGTAAAAATTGCAAAGAAATTTTCTACCTTTCTTTAAATTTTTTTTTTTTTTTGATTACGCAGATAACTACATAATTAAATAAAGCAAGAAAAATCTTTAAGAAAAATTTCTCTACCTTATTTTAATAATTAAAAAGATTTAATTATTAAATGAATAATTACGCAGATAACTACATAATTAAATAAAGCAAGAAAATTTAAAAAAAAAAATTCTCTACCTTACTGTAATAATTAAAAGAAATTAAAATGTCAGTAAACGAAATGACCCGAAACTTCGCAACAGAAAATGATATGGACGGCTAGAATCGTTACCTCCTTTCTGCCCGAAATTGCTGTTTCTGACCTCCGGTTAAAAAGTACCTGTTAAGCACAAGACACAACAAGTTTAATTAACTTCTGTGATTTTTAAAAATATGGGAACCGGTGCCACCGTGATCGCCACTGAAAGCATGAGATTTCGAAAATAAAACACAGTGTTCAGATGTAATAAAGATAAAACCAGATTTATGCATGAAATGACATGGATATAATCAAATTAAAAAAATAGGAGCACAGCCCTTTTTATTAATAAGATTCTGACTCGGTTACAATAAATCTCTCGAATGAAATATTCTCAGTTACACCGGATGAACGGTGATCTCTTTCCGCATGCCCACATGATAAATGGGCGAGCTGTAGTGTTGCCGCCGCTTGATGTTTAATGATGATGAGTCCCTGCTTGCTGCTGTTCTTGCTGTAAAAGAAACAGTAAACGGTTAATAGCACCTGCGGTAAGAAGTCGAAACGTTTGTCTTTGTGAAACAACGAATAATGTATGCAAACATTTGATTAAATGCATACGTTAAATAACTCTACGTAACTTGCTACTTTTATAAAGAACAGAGAACAACAGGCATTCGAAATAACATGTATTCGCCAATATAAGACGTAAACTGCTATTTAACGCATTCGAATACAACATACATTATAAAAACATGGACTGTTTTAACATGTATTCGAAATGCTAAGTCAAATGAACGTATATAGGGATACCCAAGCGGGCCACCCCGTAAAAGCTTAACTTCGGCACCAATCCACTAGGGATGGGCCCGAAATATGGATAATCAGAGTTGTCGTCGAATTGATGGATTAAGGTAATCCAATGCCGGAATTGCAAGTTCAGATGAATACAGTCGGATATTCAGTTTAACAGCACTTCGTTACGTTTCTAGAAAAATACTTCGTCCTCTTTACGTATCGAGCCGGTTCTATTTATAGAGGGTTCGGCTTCTGGGAACATTAATGTTCGAAACCCTAAATCCGTAAGGGCCGCTCAGATTTGATCCTTATCGGGCCATTATGGGACATGGCTCGCACTGACAGATCGCAGTTATGAGGCGTGGCCTCGGATCGGATATTTTTTTAAAACCGCTTGTCTCATTAATGTTCGTTGTAAAATCCATCGTTTTATAGACCCGCGGGGTTTTCTTCGAGAAGGGACACGTAGAGGGTGCCACGTGGCGGTCGTTCCTTAGATAGTTGAATGCATGCTTTTGACTGGTGACGTGTCGGCTCGGGGCCCAAAGTGTCGCGATATCGCGACGCTTTGGGCCGGCTTTGGCTCGGGGCCCAAAGTGTCGCGATATCGCGACGCTTTGGGCCGGCTTTGGCTCGGGGCCCAAAGTGTCGCGATATCGCGACACTTTGGGCCCGCTTTGGGTCGGGGCCCAAAGTGTCGCGATATCGCGACACTTTGGGCCCGCTTTGGGTGGGGGCCCAAAGTGTCGCGATATCGCGACACTTTGGGCCCGCTTTGGGTCGGGGCCCAAAGTGTCGCGATATCGCGACACTTTGGGCCCGCTTTGGGTCGGGGCCCAAAGTGTCGCGATATCGCGACACTTTGGGCCCGCTTGGGGTCGGGCTTGGTTTTTGACAAAAGGCTTGGCTTAAAGAAGGTTTTGAAGAAGGCTAAGAAGTTTGAAGTTTTGAAGTTTGCTCTAGAACGACCGACTTTGCTCTGCTCATTTTTCGATCTTCCGAACTGCTGTGCAAGTGGTTAAGACCACTATTTGACCTCTAAGGGCTGCCCTAAAGGCTGTGATATCAATGTGATCAATGTTTGTAATCACTTAATCGAAATGGTGCTATTTTGGTGTCTACACTTGCTTGCATTCTTGACTACGTGTGATGATAGGCATGATGTTGTGTGTGGTGTATTTATACTCAAAACTATTTAAAAATGAAAATATAAGGTTTTGGGTGTGATTTGTGTGGGTTTTTTGAGTAACCCTATGAAGTTTGGATAGTTTATGTGCCTGGAAAACAAAATCATAGGGCACTATGTGAATTGAGACTTGATTTGTATGTTGACATACGAATTGGACTCAGACTATGAATATAACAAAAAAATCAGATTTGAGATGTTGTAGATAGCCAAAAAATGTGCTACTAATTTGTGGATGTGCTAAAAAAAGAATTTGTGAGCATGCAAACAGTGTTTAACTAGCATCAGTTCTAATTCCAAAAAGAAAATATTCATTTTTTTGTGTGTTTTGATGTTGAAAATTGCTTCCTAGAAAATATCACAAGAAGTGGGTGAAACTCAAAAAAAAAATGGGAGTGTCATTAGCATAGAACCTCCTGCAACACCCAAGGGCACACATAATAGAACAGTGTCTCAAACGAGCAAGTGATGACCTATATGGAAGACATAGTAAAATGATATCCAAATGGGGGGGTTCAACATGGGCTAATGAGTCCAATATCCTCTCACAAGAAGAGGTGGTATTGTCTAAGACCTGCTACTAGCCTAGCTAGGTGTTTGCTTCACTCTCGGGTGAGCTTAGTAAAAAATGGTAGTTATCATTTCACTAATTATGTGAGCCTTGTGAATGGAGGTGTCTAATACTATCCTACTCTTAAGGTCCCTTCCAGTAATTAATTCCTTAAACCCGGTCTCAAGAGTAGGGTATTTTCTGGTTATGAAGTCCATAAAACCACTCCTAGGGGCTACTAAGGTGTCTAGGGGATGAGCTTGTGGAAGGAGATGAAATCCAACATCACCAGTCTCGAGTGATGGATTGGGGATGAATTCCAATATCACCGCTATGTATACCACATGAGTGTGTGTAGGTGTGTTTTTTACCACTGGGGAAAGCAAATATGACTATCTAGATGCCTTTTTAGAAATGAAAGCTAGGCCTAGATGTGTTTTCAAAATGAAACTAGATTTATATGCGTTTTTAAAATGTAAACTAGTCCTATGTGCCTTTTTAGAAAATAAATAAGGATCTATTCTATGAAGTATGTAAGCAAGTAAAGTGAAGCATGTGATAAAAGGGATTTTGGAACCCTAATTTTGAAACATGAAAGAAATGTGAGATTGATTGTGCAAAAAAATAAATTTGAAATCCTATGTTAGAAGATGCAAAAAGAAATTGTAAATGATTTACGAAAAGAGATTTGTAATTGATGTGCAAAAGGATTTGAAATTGATGTTAAAAATGAATTGAAATTCTAGGTTAATGGAAAAAAGGATTTATAACCCTAATCTAAAATCATGAAAGATATTTGAAATTGATTATGCACAAAGAAATTTGACTCTTATGCTAAAGTATGTGTAAGGAATTAGAAATGATTTGCGAAAAGATATTTGAAATTGATGTGCAAAAGGAATTAAAATTCTATGTTAAGGGTAAAAAGGAATTATAACCCTAATCTAAAAAACATGAAAGAGATTTGAAATTGATTATGCACAAAGAAATTTGACTCTTATGCTAAAGGATGCAAAAGGAATTGGAAATGATTTGCAAAAAGATATTTGAAATTGATGTGCGAAAGGAATTGAAATTCTATGTTAAGGGTAAAAACAAATTATAATCCTAATCTAAAAAACATGAAAGATATTTGAAATTGATTATGCACAAATAAATTTGACTCTTATGCTAAAGGATGCAAAAGGAATTGGAAATGATTTGCAAAAAGAGATTTGAAATTGATGTGCAAAAGGAATTGAAATTCTATGTTAAGGTTAAAAAGGAATTATAACCCTAATATAAAAAACATGAAAGAGATTTGAAATTGATTATGCACAAAGAAATTTGACTCTTATGCTAAAGGATGCGAAAGGAATTGGAAATGATTTGCGAAAAGAGATTTTGAAAACTTAATCTAAATGTGATTTTTGAGAAATGAAATTGAAATGCTTTTGAAAAATAAGAGACAATAAAAACTTCTGATCTAAATGCAGGTTTTGGAAAGGAATTGAAAATACCTATCGAAAATACATAAAAGAATGAATTGCAAAATTTAGAAAAGGGAAGAAGAACTAGTTTGACGCTTGTAAGTTACAAAGCGAAAAGAAGAATGCAATTTTGAATCGAATGACAACGAATAACTCTAAAATAAATTGAAGGAATTCTAAAACATTTTGATAGACCTAATTATCATTTCAAAAGGACTAACCATACAAAATAGCACAACACATTTAGAATGTAAAATTGCTATGCAAAAGAAACACAAAAATAGAAAATACCAAGGGGAATACCTGACTGTTGAGATGTCTTATGGGTTTTTGAAGCTTCCACTGTTATGCTCTATTTTTTTAGGGTTTTATGAAGTAATATGAAAAAATTCATAGGGTGCTCCACAGATTGGATTCAAATTTGCAAGCTGGGGGTAAATCAGGTTTAGGAACCTCAAACTCATTTTCTTTTGGCATGAAGTGTTTGTTAGGGCTTAAGTAGGTTATATTCTGACCTGAGGGTACCTGCAATAGGATAGAAAACCAACGACTACATTAGCTTCATAAAAAATACTAGTCTAATGCAATATTTTATGGGGCTCCCACTGGGCATTTCAGAATGAAGCTAACTAAAAGTGACCATTTGATCAAACAACTTAATCAACATATAAATTGCTTAGAAATGCTACTTTTCATTTATTAAGAGTTTTTTTGGGTTACATAATGAATCTCTCTATTCTATTTACAAACATTAAGCACTCTGATGGTCTCATTTAGGGTCCCTCAATGCAGTTGGGCTTCTATGTGCGTGGGCCACCAGTAGTTTTTCTAGTGTTGGTTTATTTTAAACCTGATATCGAGACCTATAAAATATGATTAGCAAGTTTGGGGGTGTTCCTCAATCAAGCCCCATAGTGATAAATACAAAATTGACATAAAATTAATATGGAAAATGATATAAACTAAAAGGGAATGCTGGTAAAACATCAAATAATTGATACCTGCTTATTTTGTTGGTGTAGACACACTGCAAGGTTAATTCACAAGGTGACCTATGAATTGGAACCCAGATTTGTAGGGTGGGGGATGTATCATTTTGTAACTACTTTCTAGTGGATATCCTTTGTCTAGATGGGCTCCCAAGATGCTCTAATGTTATTTGCACAATCTGGAATTGTCATATGCGGTTCTGGTATGATATCTACAGAGTTTATGTAAGGTGACTGAAAGGGGATAGAGATGTAAAATGAGGGGGGGAACCCTCTATTTATAGGAAATGGTAAGGTTAGGGGGGTGGTTAGATGAACCAGACCTTATATTCAATCCCTATTGAGGTTAGGTTACGTTTTTGGGGAGGTGTCAAGCCCACATGCCCTAAAAGAATATATCATACTCACACATGTGTGAGGAAGGGTTAGGGTTAGCCAGGGTTAGCTAAGTTTTTTGAGCAAGGTGTTGCAAGAGTTTTGTCATTGTTGTCAACACAGGCAATTAGATCTAATGATGCAGTGGACAGGCGGTTCAGAAGTCATTCAGATGCAGAGGACAGAAGTTCAAAGGTTATTCAGAGCATGGACAGTGAGTTTCCAAGAAGACCATAGTTGCCTATTTGCAAAAGATCAAAGAAAAAGACAAGTAAGAAAAGTGTCGCGATATCGCGACATATTCAACAGGCAAGAAAAACTGTCGCGATTTCGCGACATGTTAGAGGAGAGAGAAAGCACAAGCAAAATTGTCATGATTTTGCGACATGGCCGAGGAGAGAGAAGGCACAAGGAAAACTGTCATGATTTCGCGACATGTTGGAAGCAGAGAAGGCAAGTAAGAAAACTGTCATGATTTCGTGACATGTTTGAAGAAAAAGTGCTAAGGAAGAAAACTGTCACGATTTCGTGACATGTTCGGAGAAAAAGCACTAAGGAAGAAAACTGTCACGATTTTGTGACATGTTTGGAGAAAAAGCGCTAAGGAAGAAAACTATCGCGATTTCGTGACATGTTTGGAGAAAAAGCGCTAAGGAAGAAAATTGTCATGATTTCGTGACATGTTTGGAGAAAAAGCGTTAAGGAAGAAAACTATCACGATTTCGTGACATGTTCGGAGAAAAAGCGCTAAGGAAGAAAACTGTCACGATTTCGCGACATGTTTGGAGAAAAAGTGCTAAGGAAGAAAATTGTCATGATTTCGTGACATGTTCGAAGAAAAAGCGCTAAGGAAGAAAATTGTCACGATTTCGTGACATGTTCGGAGAAAAAGTGCCAAGGAGGAAAAGTGTCACGATATCGCGACATGTCGGTTTTCATGACCCAAAGGGAAGAAAAGCGCCAAGGAGGAAAAGTGTCGCGATATCGCGACATGTCGGGTTTTCGTGACCCGAAGAGGAGAGAGAAAGCACAGAGGCAAAAGTGTCACGATTTCGTGACATGTTTTATTTTTGCTGGTGCAAGCCGAGAAAAGGTTGAGAAAGCAAGGAATGTCACGATTTCATGACAGAAGTGAGGATGACATCAGCAATAGTTAGAAGTGTCACGATTTCATGACAAAAACGTTGTCAAAGCAGACAAAGGCCAAAAGTGTCACGATTTCACGATAGCAGGGATAAGAAGGCGTACGGTTGTAAAAGGTGTCACGATATCGTGACATGTTGTAGTTTCATGGCAGAAGCTACAGGAAAGTGACAGAGGCGGCAGAGGCGGTTGAAGCCGACAAAGTTGAATCTGGGTCGACAAAATTTAGGGTTTTGCAGCCGACGATCTTTAGGGTTGAAGCCGACAAAGTTGAATCTGGGCTGACAAAATTTAGGGTTTCTGTAGCCGACGATCTTTAGGGTTACAGCCGACTATAGTTCAAGATTTATTATTGAAATTTCTATTATTTAAGGAGGGTTATTTTGGAGTTTGAAAATGTGAAGTGTGCGTATCGAATTTGCATGAATTAAGTGCATGGGTTGCAGAGGTTGAGTCATGTCGATCTAAGTGCGAAGTGAGAGCGAACTAAGAGCAAGAAAGCGCAAAGGAGCAGAAGCGATCAGTTGTTTGTGTTAGAGCGAAGTGCGCGGGGCTGTTGCATAGAAGCAAACTGGTGGTGCAAAGAAATTGCATAGGAGAAGCAGAGTGTACAGAAACAACAGATAGTTTGCAAAAGGTTGAAGGTATTTTTCTGTTATTTTCATTGAAGTCCAAGTTGCAGCTTGGCATAAGGGGTTGGTGCTCTTTCCAGTAGGTGCTGGTGAATTAGGGGTTAGTGCTCCTTTCTGTTGGTGCAAAAAAATTGAGGGGTTGGTGCTCCTTCCAGTTGGTGCTTGGTAAATAAGTTGTAAAGTTGTTGCTTTGCAAAGGCTGGATTTGGATGGTAGTCCAAGCAGTCATTTTTGAGGAGTAGCCACATTGGTGAACCTCGTTAAATCTATGTTGTGTGTGATGCTCTCTTGTTATATCTGGTTTAAATTTGCTTTATTTCAGCTTTAAGTATTGCAAGTTTAAAATATTAAAAGATCACACTGATTCACCCCCCTCTCAGTGTCACTGTGAGTCTAACAATTGGTATCAGAGCTAGGTTCTTGAACTAGGCTCAATCAGCTAGGGAGATCTTGGAAGTGACGCAATGGCAAGTGGTGAAGGTTTCTCCTCAAACAAAGCACCATTGTTTGATGGAACTAATTATGCTTTCTGGAAAATAAGGATGCAGACATATCTCCGTGCTTTGGGTTTTGACATCTGGGGTGCAGTAGTTAATGGTTACAAAGCTCCCATCACTGCTCCAACAGACACTTTCGGTAAAAAGGCATTTGAAAATGATTCGAAAGCAAAAAATGCCATCATGTGTGGATTAGTGGACAGTGAGCTAGTCAAGATCATAAATTGTGAATCAGCGAAAGATGTATGGGATAAACTAGAGAACATTCATGAAGGAGACGATAGGATCAAGGAGGCCAAGCTTCAAACACATCGAGCTCAATTCGAATCCTTAAATATGGACAATGATGAGAACATAGAGGCTTTCATGCTAAGAGTCAATGGAATCACTAATTCAATCAGAGGTCTCGACGAAGATATGGATGATGCTACGATCGTGAAAAAGGTATTAAGATCACTCCCTCCAAGGTTTGATTCTAAAGTCTCAGCCATAGAAGAAGCTAAAGATCTAAATCACTTTAGTATGGATGAGATGCATGGTTCTTTGACTTTTGAAATGAGAATAGGAAGGTCTAATCCCAGAGATAGAGAAGCAGCCTTTAAAGCCCTAAAAGGCAAAGACACAAAACAAGAGTCTAAAGAAGAGGATGTATCAGATGAAATGGAAGCAAATTTTGTCAAAAAACTGAGAAAGGGAAAAGGAAAATATAGAGGAAAGCTACCATTTAAATGCTTTAACTATGGAGGCATTGGGCACTTTGCGACAAAATGTCCTCTCAATGAGAAGAACCAGGGTGAGGAAGCTTCGCACCAAGAAAGAAGTGACTGGAAGAAGAAATCAAACTTCAGGAAAGGCAACTTCAAAAAGAAAAGCTTCATCTCCAGGAATGCAAATTCTTCAGAGGACAACTCTAGTGAGGATTCTGAAGAAGAAACAGGTGAAGCTCTATTCATGGCATTTGAATCAAAAAAATCGGAAGAGGTAGAACAATCAAAAAAGAGGGAAGTAATGAATTCTAAAGTTTTTGCTAAAAATCTTGAGGCTGAAGTAGATCTAGAAGGTGAGCTGGTCTCTGCTCTTGTAGAATGGAAATCTGAGAAAAGAAAGAATTATAAACTTTCAAGAAAGCTTGAGGATGCAAATGACATCATAACCAGTTTAAAAATACAGACAGAAGAATACAAGAAAATGTCTGAGGATCTCGAAGTTCGAGATAACCATGAAGATAGATTACTTGCTATAAACTAGAAGAAGAGAATGTCGGTCTACGAATGCAGATGCAAGAACTGGATCGAAAAATTAGCTGCCATCAAAAGCATGAAGAAAGTTCGATGAAGCTGGATAAAATTTTAAGTGATCAAAGACCTGCTGGCATCAAGTTTGGTCTAGGCTTCGTGGAAGGAGAATCGTCAAATGGACCAAAAGCCAGAAATGTAGAAAGCTGTAAGGAATGAAGAGAAGAAACAGATCGATGAAAGAAAAACAACTCAGGCAAATGAAAGCAGTAATGCCAGGCCCGAAAGGAGAACTAACAATGATGGATTTACCAAGGTCACTCATCAAAAGAAAAGAAGATCTATGGCTCCTACAACAACCTGGCAAAAACCATCTGTCAGGTTCAATCATTTCTTTTCTGGCTTCTGTTTCAAGTGTAATGGTTATGGGCATAAAATTGCAGATTGCAAGTATAATGTAGGACCAAGAAATATTTTCAGTAGAAATGCTTTTTCACCGTTAAATTATGCAGTAGAATGTTTTAATTGTCATAACTTTGGACATATTGCAAGAAATTGTCGTAGTCCTTTAGCTGCAAATCAACCTCGGAAAAGAAAATTTCAACCAAATAGGACAAGACAAAATAGAAATCCTTCTGAAAGATATACTCAAGATATTGGAAAAGGAAAGTCCAAACTAGAGCCCAATACGGTAGCCAAATCAGAGTGGAAACAGAAAGAGCAGCCTTAGGAAGAAAAGGAATCCCTAATAGTTCAAACAACTTTCAAGGCACAAAGTAAAAGGGTACCATGGATACTTGACGGTGGATGCTCAAGTCATATGACAGGTGATAAACAAAAATTTGAAAAATTACAGAAATATGAGGGTGGTTCTGTAAAATTTGGAAATAATGATGGAGCTAAGATAATCGAAAAAGGATCGGTTAAAATTAGTGATGGGAAGATGAAGTCAGAAGAAGTTTTGTTTGTGGATGGTTTGAAACATAACTTTGTTGAGTGTCAGTCAGATCTGTGATAAAGGACATGAAGTTGTTTTCAAGAAACAGGTTGTGAAGTCAGGAAATCAAACAGTGGAAAATTGATAGCTACTGGATCAAGGACCTCTGGCAACTTGTACACACTCTCAAAAACTTTAGAAGGTAATTGTTTCATTGGACGGGAAGAAGAAAAGCGGCTATGGCACAAGAGGCTTGGACACATTAGTTTTGATAATCTAGTGAAAATCAGCTCGAAACAAGCAATTAAGAGACATTCCAACCATCAAAAAACCTTCAAATAGCATTTGTGCTTCATGTCAAAAGGGAAAGCAAACCAGAACCTCATTCAAAACAAAAGAGTACCACACCAGCAAACCTCTGGATCTTATACATACAGACTTGTGTGGACCCATGAGAACTCAAAGCATAAATGGTGACAAATACTTTATGTTGTGTATTGATGATTATTCCAGAATGACATGGATATTCTTCTTAAAGAATAAAACAGAAGCTTTTGGAATGTTCAGATCTTTCAAACATCTAGTTGAGAATGAAACAGGAAAAAGAATTAAATGTTTGAGATCAGATAGAGGAGGAGAATTCATCTCAGATGAGTTTACAGAATACTATGAACGACATGGTATCAGGAGACAATATTCAGCAGCTAGAACACCCCAGCAGAATGGCGTGGTAGAAAGAAAGAACAGAACAGTAGGAAATGGCACGTACTATGCTAGCTGAAAACAAAATAGCAAATAGATTTTGGAAAGAAGCAGTCCACACTGCAGTATACATCCAAAACAGGTACATGCTGAGAACTCATGAAAGCAAAACTCCTTATGAGCTGTGGTTTGGTAGAAAGGCAACAACAAAACACCTCAAAGTTTTTGGCTGTAAGTGTTACATCAAAAAAACTGAAGACAATCTTGGGAAGTTTGAAAATCGAGCAGATGAAGGTGTCTTTGTTGGGTATTCGATAAAAAGCAAAGCTTATAAATGCTACAACAAGAGACTCAAGAAAATTGTGGACAGTGCTGATGTTAAATTTGATGAAGGAAGGGAAAGAACAGTTAACTATGAAGAAAACTACCCAATTTATGAAGAAGTCATTGAAGGAGATGAGGAAAATGAAACAGAAAAGAAACCAACTCTTAACTCAGATGACTTAATTGATGACTCAAAGGTGGAAGAAAACAAGAAATTCAAAACAGACAGCTGGCAAAAGAATCATCCCAGAGATCAAATAATTGGAGATCCCACAGCTGGTATTCAGACAAGAAAGAAAGTAGTAAGTAACTACTCTCTTTTATCCAACATTGAGCCCAAAAATATAGCTGAAGCAAGCAAAGATGATAGCTGGATGAAGGCAATAAATGAAGAGTTAGATCAGATTGAAAAGAACAGAACTTGGGAATTAGTTCCTAGACCGACAAATAAGAATGTAATCGGCACCAAATGGATATTTCAAAATAAATTGAATGAAGACGGACAGGTAGTTAGAAATAAAGCTAGATTGGTCCAGTAAAGGGTATGCACAAGTTGAAGGCATTGATTTTGAAGAGACTTTTGCACTTGTGGCCGGATTAGAAGCAATCAGAATGTTTCTAGCCTTAGCGAGTTCATAAGAATTTCAGAGTTTACCGAGATGGATGTAAAATCAGCTTTCTTAAATGGAAAACTTGAAGAAGAAGTTTACATTGAACAACCAGATGGTTTCCAAATTGGTGAAGATCCCAATCTTGTCTGCAAATTAAAGAAAGCTTTATATGGCTTAAAAAAGGCACCCCGAGCATGGTATGCACGGCTCGATAACTATCTCTCTCAACAGGGGTTTAAGAAAGGTATGGTGGATAGTAATCTGTATGTCAAAACAAAAAATGGGCATCTCATTGTTCTTGTTGTTTATGTAGATGATATCATATTTGGCAACAGCAAAGATGAATCATGTACAGACTTAGCAAATAAAATGCAGAAAGAATTTGAAATGTCTATGATTGGTGAACTGTCTTACTTTCTTGGGTTACAAGTTAATCAAAATGAGAAAGGCATATTTATTTCCCAAGTCAAATATGTGAAAGAGATGCTAAAAAGATTCACAATGGAGGACTAGTAAGCCAGTTAGCACTCCTATGGTGACAGGCTGCAAGTTGAGTAAAGATGACAAATCTCCACCTGTAGATCAAACCATGTACAGATCAATGATTGGAAGTTTACTATATTTAACAGCTACCAGACCTGATATTCTGCAGGCAGTTTGCATGGTAGCAAGATTTCAGGCCAGTCCCAAAGAGACTCATGTGACAGCAGTAAAAAGGATTCTTCGGTATCTCAAGGGTACCATGGAGTATGGGTTGTGGTATCCAAAAGGTAAAGACTTCACTCTTATATCATATTCAGATGCAGATTGGGCTGGATGTGTAGATGACAGAAAGAGTACCAGTGGAGGCGCATTCTATCTGGGAGATAGATTGGTTGCATGGCACAGTAAGAAGCAAGAGTCAGTTTCTTTATCTACAGCTGAGGCAGAATATATTGCAGCAACAACATGTTGTACACAAGTTTTGTGGATGAAACAAACTCTGAAAGATCTTGGTATTAATTTTAGTGAGCCAATAACAGTAAAATGTGATAACACCAGTGCAATTAACATCTCCAAGAATCCAGTTATGCATTCTCGCACAAAGCACATTGCCATCGGGTATCATTTTTTGAAGGAGAAAGTTGCAGAAGGAGAAGTTAAATTGGATTTTGTCCCAACCACAGAACAAGTAGCGAGATATTTTTACAAAACCATTGCCCAAGGAAGTGTTTGAGTACCTTCAAAACAAATTGGGAGTAGTCACACTTCCCAAGAAGTGACTAGCTACAGGGATCACTTTATCAGGGGAGCATTTGAGTATTTGACTATTCTTTTGCTCATGATCATAATTTGTGCTAAGTGCAACAAATTGTGCCTGAGAATTGTGTGTATGGACTCGGGGGAGTCTGCGGTAGCCCTTTGGTATTATTGACAAAGGGGGAGAAGAGTTACGAGGAATTTACACAGGTGTTGCCAACAATTCCAAAGGGGGAGATTGTTGAGCAAGGTGTTGCAAGAGTTTTGTCATTGTTGTCAACACAGGCAGTTAGATCTAATGATGCAGTGGACGAGCGGTTCAGAAGTCATTCAGATGCAGAGGACAGAAGTTCAAAGGTTATTCAGAGCATGGACAGTGAGTTTCCAAGAAGACCATAGTTGCCTATTTGCAAAAGATCAAAGAAAAAGACAAGTAAGAAAAGTGTCACGATATCGCGACATATTCAGCAGGCAAGAAAAACTGTCGTGATTTCGTGACATGTTAGAGGAGAGAGAAAGCGCAAGCAAAATTGTCACGATTTCACGACATGGCCGAGGAGAGAGAAGGCGCAAGGAAAACTATCACGATTTCGCGACATGTTGGAAGCAGAGAAGGCAAGTAAGAAAACTGTCACGATTTCACGACATGTTTGAAGAAAAAGTGCTAAGGAAGAAAACTGTCACGATTTCGTGACATGTTCGGAGAAAAAGCACTAAGGAAGAAAACTATCACGATTTCGTGACATGTTTGGAGAAAAAGCGCTAAGGAAGAAAACTATCACGATTTCATGACATGTTTGGAGAAAAAGCGCTAAGGAAGAAAACTGTCACGATTTCACGACATGTTTGGAGAAAAAGCGCTAAGGAAGAAAACTGTCACGATTTCGTGACATGTTTGGAGAAAAAGCGCTAAGGAAGAAAAGCTATCACGATTTCATGACATGTTCGGAGAAAAAGCGCTAAGGAAGAAAACTATCACGATTTCGTGACATGTTTGGAGAAAAAGTGCTAAGGAAGAAAACTATCACGATTTCACGACATGTTCGAAGAAAAAGCGCTAAGGAAGAAAACTGTCACGATTTCGCGACATGTTCGGAGAAAAAGCGCCAAGGAGGAAAAGTGTCGCGATATCGCGACATGTCGGGTTTTCACGACCCGAAGGGAAGAAAAGCGCCAAGGAGGAAAAGTGTCACGATATCGCGACACGTCGGGTTTTCGCGACCCGAAGAGGAGAGAGAAAGCTCGGAGGCAAAAGTGTCACGATTTCGTGACATGTTCCGTTTTCGCTGGTGCAAGCCGAGAAAAGGTTGAGAAAGCAAGGAATGTCACGATTTCATGACAGAAGTGAGGATGACGTCAGCAATAGTTAGAAGTGTCACGATTTCATGACAAAAACATTGTCAAAGCAGACAAAGGCCAAAAGTGTCACGATTTCACGACAGTAGGGATAAGAAGGCGTACGGTTGTAAAAGGTGTCACGATATCGTGACATGTTGTAGTTTCATGGTAGCAGCTACAGGAAAGTGACAAAGGCGGCAGAGGCGGTTGAAGCCGACAAAGTTGAATCTGGGCTGATGAAATTTAGGGTTTTGTAGCCGACGATCTTTAGGGTTGAAGCCGACAAAGTTGAATCTGGGCCAACAAAATTTAGGGTTTCTACAGTCGACGATCTTTAGGGTTACAACCGACTATAGTTCAAGATTTATTATTGAAATTTCTATTATTTAAGGAGGGCTATTTTGGAGTTTGAGGATGTGAAGTGTGTGTATCGAATTTGCGTGAATTAAGTGCGTGGGTTGTAGAGGTTGAGTCATGTCGATCTAAGTGCGAAGTGAGAGCGAACTGAGAGCAAGAAAGCGCAAAGGAGCAGAAGCGATCAGTTGTTTGTGTTAGAGCGAAGTGCATGGGCTATTGCATAGAAGCAAACTGGTGGTGCAAAGAAATTGCACAGGAGAAGCAGAGTGTACAAAAATAGCAGACAGTTTGCAAAAGGTTGAAGGTATTTTTTTGTTATTTTCATTGAAGTCCAAGTTGCAGCTTGGCATAAGGGGTTGGTGCTCTTTCCAGTAGGTGCTGGTGAATTAGGGGTTAGTGCTCCTTTCTGTTGGTGCAAAAAAATTGAGGGGTTGGTGCTCCTTCCAGTTGGTCTTGGTAAATAAGTTGTGAAGTTGTTGCTTTGCAAAGGCTGGATTTGGATGGTAGTCCAAGCAGTCATTTTTGAGGAGTAGCCACATTGGTGAACCTCGTTAAATCTATGTTGTGTGTGATGCTCTCTTGTTATATCTGGTTTAAATTTGCTTTATTTCAGCTTTAAGTATTGCAAGTTTAAAATATTAAAAGATCACACTGATTCACCCCCCTCTCAGTGTCACTGTGAGTCTAACAAAGTCCTAGGTTAGGTTGGGGTTTAGTTAGGGTTTCTAGAAATATCCTAACTAATTCATGGTGCACACATGTGTGAGAGTGTGCTTAGGACTAATTTTGGCTTAGGACCCTAATTAAACTTACTTAGGTGATAAAGTGCACTTAAGTGAAAAGTGACTTTCAAATTAGAATCTTGATTAGCCTAATTAGGATTTTTAGTGGGGAATGGTCCCATGGGGTCCTAATTAGGTGTAGGAAATGGCTTAGGTTACCTTAGGGGGCTAGTAGATGGATTCCAAGTGGGTAGGAAGCATCTTGGGTGTATTTTACCTAGTTTTTGTAGGTTTAGGAGCCTATGGATGGCTAAGGTAGCCTATAGATGACTAAAGTGACCTATGATGGCCTATGGTGGCTTAAAAATACCTATAAGTAAGAATGTGAAACTTTTGGGTGTCTACGAGGAGGAAGAGTGTCATAAATTACACAAAGTCAAGGAGTTAGCCTTGGTAAAAAATATCAAAGGTCATTTGAAGGAGTCGTGTCCCATTCTCCATGGAATTCCTTTGATTGGAAGCCCAAGTGAGGCACAAGCATTAGACACACTAAAAAAAAAATCATTTGTGGGTAGTCGCGACACCCGAGGTACAAGGATCATTCTCAACCCCCAATAATTTAAACAAGCATACTCGATGAAATCCAAATTGTCAAAATATATCCCTTGATCAAAAGCTAGATTGAGGTTTCAATGTAGGTATTAATCCCTACTTATTAAAGCTCTATAAAAATTCACATTGTGATTCCATTGTAAAGAAATGAACCATAGAAATTACCTATCAAGGAATAGGATGAGGTTATGGTGGGATCCTCTACCTAGTTAGTAGTAAGTGTTTACCACCTATGGGTAAATTACTCATACCCACTTACTCTTGAGGTGAAAAGGTTTGAAAATTTCTTGAAAATGGTCAAGTCTGGTAAATGGTGGCGAATCGGGTTCACACCCAACTCTAGGCAGGTCCCAAAGCCCCACCATAGAGAAAGGTAAAGGGGTGGTTAGGTGGAGAATTGGGTCATGAATGTTCATCCTATGTTCCCAAAAGTCTTCCATTAGGAATTCCTAAGATGGGTGAAATATGGGTGCATAATAAATTATGGGTGATACCAAAGGCCCACCTTGAAAACATGTGAAGGTTGGAGCAATCAGCAAACGGTAGAAGAATACTAAAATTCCATTCGAATTTGAGTGAGCGATGAGCCCAAGCTAATAAGTGGGATGAGATGGTATCTCTCCAAAGTCCCAAAAACCTACCATAAAGGAGTAATAAATAGAGTCAGGTGGAATATTGGGATGTCGTAAAACTCCATGTGTGACCCAAAGGCCCATGCTATGCAGGAGTAGGTACCCACCGGTAGAGCAAGATACAACCGAGATCCATAAGAGACCCAAAAGCCTGCAACGACTGTAAGGGAAGATAAAATTTTTGTAGAAGGTCCAAAGAAGATAATTTTCCACCAATGGTGACAAAGCACTATGCCCAAAGTGAAGGGTTGGTAAGTGGATTTAATGTCTGGTCAAAGAAAAATTTGCGTGCAATTGCTAGGTGGTAGATGATCCTTTGAATAATTAGGAGATAAATATACAATCTCTAATGTGGATTGAAGGATATATAAGTGTTTCAACTACTCATATTCCCCAGGCATGCATGCATATTTAAGATAGTAGGACTGTCAGAGTTAGTAGTGAATAAAGGTACTAAATAAATATAGCCAACATGACCAACCTGGGTGTTGTAGAGTTGTTCCATCAATGGCAGAAGGGTTGGAGATGATGTACACATTTTAGCTATCCTTTGGTGTAGTCATCCTCAATTAATGAGGTTTTAATTCACTTGTAATAGTAGTCTCCTCTGAGAGCTATATACGTATGATTGTAATGTATTTCAAGGGGTCGACTCTTTACCCTTTACAATTTGCATGTGAAATTTGAATGACTCAAAAATACAAGTGGATCGTTGTTTGACCTCTAAAAATTCCTCATGTATGCATGGTTGCTCAATTTTTTATTTCTTGTAGACACCAAAATCTAGCCACTTGTCACCCATTTGTGTCCTTTAATCACAAAAACCCATTATATATATATATATATTTAAATATTAATATTTTATATATTATATTTATATATTTAATAAATATATATGTATTTATATAAATTAATCTTAGCCATCCACCACGTTTTAATCTTAGCCATCCATCCACCTCAATCCATGCCATTTACCCAGATTTAATCTCCACCCTTCTTCATGTTTTAATCTTGGCCACACATTTTGTGTCATTGAAACCCTAACATGTCTAAGGGAATATTATTAAAGAGGAGTCATTTTGATGACCCAGAACCCTAACAATCCTTGTAAACCATTGGAATATCTTGAATCCTTAGGCCCTAATCTTCTGAGGTTGAATTCTATCAATGAATATTCACAAATAATTCTCAAATATCATCAAGCCCTTCTACTCTAGTCATCATGTCGTCATCCCTACCCTCTATTGTTGCCCTCATATTATCTACATTTGTCACTGCATAACCTATGCATAGCCAGATATGGTTCTACGATATTATTCTTAGGACTTGAATGCCCTGTTGCATTCACCACAATTTTAGAATACCCTAGTGCATACTCCACAATAACAGAATGCCTTGGTGCATCCAGTATAGTCACATAATGCCCTAGTGTATCTGCTAAAGTTACAAAACACCTCGGTGCATCCTCCTTCATTACAAGATTTCTTTGAGAATTTTAAGTAATAGATATATAGTTCCATAGCCCTCGGGTTCCGTTCGTACGTCCTTGTGACCCTCATCTATAGAAACATAAGAAAAAGTTTCTAGTGACAAAGTAAATTGTTTTATGTGCATTTATTTCATATTCATGCACTTTTTTTTCAATTTTATATTGCAGCATCTAGGGTTTAGTAGTTATGTTATCATTTTTATGGCCTCACACTGTGGAGCCCTCACAGGTATTACTAATCTCTTTTGTTGATTATTTTATTGTAGGTATAGGAATTATACATTTTGTAGTTGTTGAAGCTAGGGTGACCCATTTTAGGATACACAAGCCCACCCGCAACCTTGTTGGGATTTAAGACAAGCACAAAGACACTAGCCATTCTTTTCAACTAGGATTTTGGAGAACCCTAGTATCTATAATTTTGTATCAATATAAGCATTATAAAAACCCCACATTATGGGTACATTGATTGTATCATTTGAGATCCACCCACATTAATAAATAGTTTATCTATCTTGTGCAATCTTTGTGTATTACTTTTCTTATTGTCATTTTATACTTTATATTGGTGTTGCTTGATTTCTAATTCACAAATGGAAATCATGGTGGAATCCACAAAGGGTTTTATATGCTAATTTAATTTTTCATTAACTTCTATTTTTTTTTTGTTCTACAGGTTTCAGAAATTTGATCGCACGATTTTCACAGAACTAGGGTTTTTGAATTTGTAAAATTTGATCTGGGATCACGCGGATGCCCTGCATTGCTCAAGGGACGCACTCCAGCATTCAAGAGATACCTTGCCGAATTTTATTGGTTATGGGGTGCATTTCACAATGTGGGGAAGGAATATGTAAGCTTCTTGGTAAGCTTGCTTTAAACCCTAACCCATTTCTACTTCATTTTTTATGCTTTTTACAGATAAATTGATAAAAATAACATCATCTAGGTTTTGTTAAAAGTAGAAATATTTCATTTGTATTTTAGGCATATAAATACATCATGCACATTGTATTTAGAGTAGAATTTCATTCACATCCATCATATTTCACATTTTAGATTTAAAAATCTGTTATGTTTTGGTGTGTTTTATTTGATATTCTGCATGTTGTTTTCATGTGAAATGACAATTGCATAAATAGTTGCATAATAGGGTTAATAATTTCATTTTTTACTTTTCCAAGTTGGAAAAATATTAGAATACATAAGTATACTCCCACATTTGGTGATTCAATGCGGAAGAATTAGGCAAACCCTCCACTATTTAGAGTGGGTCTTAAGCGGTGTACCCTACATTATTTTGAGGAACTTGGTATTTTTGTTTTTGGATTTTGATTTAGACCTGTGAAATAGGTTATTTTTAACATTGTATGTACACATTAGAAAACACAAAAACTTTAAAATGAATCACACACTGCACATTTCACAATAAACAATAATGAGTTGGATTTCATCACCAACCATTGCTTGAGATTTGGCGATGGTGGGCTTCATCTCCATCCATAAATCTCTGCCCTTAGCAACCATAAATACCCATGAGCAAAATTTTTAGATTTCATCACTAGGAAGAATCTCATTTGCCAGCCAACCATATATTTTACCTTTGCATAATTCAGATTAGAACATCCACAACACACAAAAATCACAAAAAAAATTAAAAAAATTAAAAGTGAGATAAAAAAAGGAAGTAAGACAAATATATTGGAAAAACATAGGATTGAGTTGCTTACTTGATTTTGAAAAAAGTTTTCATTTGCATTTCTTTCTTGTAAATTTCATATTTGATTCAATAGCTTATGGTTTTAACTAGAACCAAACAAATTTCCTAAGTCAAATTTCCATGAACCAAGTCACTTCATCCATGGAGTGTTCATCATATTTCCCTACCACTTATGTGGTTAACCCCATTAGTGTGATATAAATAAGTTGTTCAGATTTATCTTCGGGTCCCTCACACGTTGTGCAAACTTCAAATGTTGATGTTTTACACAAAGCCATCCACACATCCATTTCACAAATAGAACCATAATTACTAATTAACCATAACATAACCTATAAATACATGGCTAAAGTGGAGGATTTTCAAAGATCCACCAACTATAATAGGTCCATAGCCCACCTAGGCATTATTCTTCATTTTAGCAAGAGCTTACCTCTTCATAACTTTCTAGCCTCACCCAGGTTTACACTAACCCCATTTTTTGAGGCATCAATTGCACCTTCCTAGCATTGGTCCATTCCACAATATTCAGGTGTTCAAAACACCTCCATCCCATATTCATACACCAACACCTATGGAAATCCATTGTACGAATCACATGTTAATGCTACTTCACAAATTCTAGTTTCCACCCCATCCAATATTTCCCATCTAGTTGTAATTCTAATTGCAACTTATCCTCCACCTACCTCATCCACTCCCTCCACATCCACACCATATACCTCACAAGTGGCCATTCATAAAGCATGTCAACATCTCAATAAATTGCTTATGGCTCAAAAAGGTTCTCAAACTTTTTCCCAACAACAAGTACAGGTGATAGAGTTTAAATCCTAGCCCGTTTCCATCCAAGTCACATTTTTCACTCCAAATACATCATGGGTACCACCATATTATATGGTTTCCATTCCCACACCATAATTAACTCACACCCATACCATTCCCATAAATAATAAAATTCATACTCATACATCATCTCCTTTTCAACATTCACAATCATTTCTTCATCAACCTCAACATAACCAAATTCAATTCACTCCACCAAATCATCACCATCTCATCACACACCACCATCTCACCACTCCACCTTCACAAAATCATAACGTAATTTATGGGTTCCATATACCTAGGGAAGACCCTATAATTTAAGCCATGTAATAGTAGATTGACAGCTTGATGCAACATACTCCTAGTATGATGAACCAGAAGCTAACTTTGAGACAATTGATCAATAAACCAATTTATTTTTTGGTACCATCACCATAATATTAGGAACGTTTTAAAGTACCAAAATGTGATAAATTCAAAGGGATTGAGGACCTTAGAGAGCATGTGAGTACATTCATCTATTCCTATTTTAGAATCCAACGTCATGATGTTATAATGCTCTGAAAATTTCCTCATACATTGGGGGGAGACGTCATAGATTCATACAACCACTTACCTCATCATAGTATCTATACTTTTGAACAATTGGTTGACCAATTTATTGAAAGGTTTTTCCTCAATGTTAGAAATAAAATCTCATTATCTAATTTATATTTCTTAAAAAAATATGATGATGAGTCGGTATATGATTTTGGAAACCATTGGAGGGTTGTTATCATAAAATTGCCATTCATTCTACCAATGGAAGAGCTAACACAATTGTTTACCAATAGTTGCTTAAAACCCATTTCTTGGTTATTACAATTACAATAATATAGATCATTTAAGGAAGCTCTTGCTCAGGCTAGCAAAATTGAAGAGATCAAAATCCAAGAGGGTGTGCTTAATTCCAAAAATAAATAACAGTCGAATAAGAGCCAATAAAAATATAGTTATATTGGTCAATCCAAAGCAAATCAGACCAATCAGGCCAATCAAGCTAATCAAGCCAATCAAGTGGTCATGAACCAGCCAGTGATGGCTCAACAACAACATGTGCAACAACAACCATAACAAATCACATATCATGTGGTTCCCTCACCATCACAATAGATTCAAAACACAATGCCATATATGGAAAGCAACCCACATCAAAAATCTATTTGAAAAAACTATTAGTACATCCCCTTAGCTGAATCATATACCTTTATATTTTGTAGGTTGTATAAAACTAACCAACTTGCATTGCCTGAGGTTAAACCAGATAACCATACCAAACATAGTAAACATTGTAGGGAACATTTATTTTACCCTTATCATAGGAAGAATGGGCATGATATAAAAATTTGCTACAACTTCAAAGACATAGTGCAATATCTCATTGACTTAGGAGCCATCAATCTTGATAGACCCTTAGCCCAACATAACCAAAACCTTAGAATTTATCAAACATAACTTCCTCATCATGAGGAGGTGCAACCAAAAACAAGAGGATCTAACACCAAGACCCATCCTAATCAAGTCAATCGTGTTTAATAGTACCAATATTTTGTAGGTGCTATCCATGTAGTGACCCGATGTCAACAATGGACTAACAATCAACAAAATGTACAACAACAACATGTTCAATATCCCATAGCACCACAAGATAGTGTGTCTCAACCTAACACATCATCACCCATTCAATTTTCCACCAATCCTACCCAACCTATTCATATTTAAAATCATTCATCTCCACCCATTCATCCTCCCAATCATCCATCAAGACAAATCATCTCTTTGAGTAACTAGCTAACCACCAGCCTTAAAATAGCTTCAGACAAACTATATGTTTATGAACTTATTCAACAATCTATCCCACATTGCGAGGCATTAATGGATATTTTAAAATCCATTGAACTTCAATATCAAGATGATAATACCTTTAGCATTTTTGTGGAGATTATTCAAACATGCATGGAGTCTTCCATTGCATTCTATAATTTTGAAATTAAACCAATATCATCAGAATCAGTGGACCCTCCATTGCAAATTATGGCTCAAGTTGACAAGAATCCATTTAAATGAGTATTGATTGATATCGGCTCCTCTATTAAAATCATCACCACATCTTCTCTTAACCACCTCAATCTTCCACAAAATCTACTTTCACACTTAAAGCATTAAATGATGCTCTCTGTTCCATAGTTGGCATTGTTATTTTACCCATATAAATGGGTAAAAATGTTGCACACCATGTTTCACATCTTGGAAGGTTACATGGCGTACAATGTACTCCTTGGACATCCTTGAATGATGGAAATGAGATGTGTCCCTTATATACTTCATCAATGATTGAAATATGTACATGAGGGATAAGTTCATTACATACCAACGAATGTTGAATCGTTTAAGTATTGCAATTTTATTTAAAATCCTTACGAATCCATGCTTCCTTCCACTTATTTTTTATTGAAACTATCAACCACCTCATCCACCACACAATCCATATCTTCATAAAAAGATCCTATTCTTGAGGAGCTCCCCATCATCACTTCACATCAAGCTTCCACTTCCATGCCCCCATCTTCATCACCTTTGACTACATGCACATGTGGTCAAACTCAATCCACATCAGCCACATCATAAACATCAGCATCATCCACCATCATTCCTTCCACATCATTACCCATTCAATCATCTCAACCAAACCCACCTCCATCCACACCAACCGACGTTTCACAAGTCGCCTTAATGGATTCTGAGATGCCATCCCGATCCATACCTCTCCAATTTTTGGAGCTCCAAGCTAATATAGAGTCATCCATATCCACTTCCACATCTGCATCTACATCATCCCAAGTTGTGGTCCACCTCACTAATCCTGGTATTGGTTAATATGTTGTCCAATACATCACCGTTATACCACTTAATATCCAAATTGTTAAGGATTATGGTTGCCCATGTGACTCACCATTATCTATAGGAGTGGTGTAGAACATGGGTTAAATTCCCAATAGCATTAATTTTATGTATGGGGGGACTAATTCATTGTCCAATATATCTTCCCTATATGAACCCAAGCAACCACATTCTGCTAATATACAACACATATCAGTTTTTCCATCCTGATATTTTCATATAGTTAATTGGCAAGGACATGCCCTAGGATGACATGAACAAGGAATACATGAGATCATCAATGTTTAATATCAAGAAGTGCATGGTCGTTCAGGTTTAGGCTATCATACCCTTTCTTCCTCTTCTTCTCTTGAACAAGATTTTTAAATTTTACATTTGAATTCAGGAGAAGATATCCATCACAATGATGAATATGAAGATGGAATTTATGAAGAATTTGATGTTATATTGATAACTTATGATGAATATTATGAGGAATAAAAACCCATCATTCCATACACTAAACTTGATGATTTTTATCTCAGAATTTTCCCCATCCATCAACCCATCCTTCACTTGCTTCTTCCACAAGAGCAAGCTGAACCAATCGGTGAACCACCACCTCCACTTCATTGATCCACCTCATTGACCAATTTTGTAATATATGTACATAATTCAAAAATTCAATTTTTTTTTTTAAAATCAAATTGCATTGCATAAACATGGATTTTTGCCAATTGCATTTATTTGTGTTGCCTATTGTTTTCCAAGTTACCAAAGTTCTAGCATCGGTTCTAGAATATAGGATCCAATTTGCCAACCACCATTTTTCCCTTTTAAGTTAACATAAATCTTGTTGACTTATTCACCCCACTCCATAATCCATACAATTTGGCAAAGCCAATTCCAATTAACATGAGCCTTATTGACATGGACCAGATTTTCTCACCTCCATGCTTTCCTGAATTTGTCCTTTCTGAGGAATTGTTAAGGGCTTCAGCCAACTACAATCCTCCATCACCTCCACCTTTGTCTTCACCTTCACCTTACGATCCTAAATTTTTCCAGGTAGACATAGAAGAGGTTGAGTCAAAATATTTTGATAATGTTATAGATGACATTCATCTGATCCCAATGCTCCATAATATTGAGTAAGGCTCTTACATGTCCATTGAAGATACCATCGATGTGAACCTTCGTTCAGACACAGAAAATCCCCAAATTATCAAATATGGTAAATGTTTATCCATGAATAAACAAGAGCAATTAATTACTCTCCTCAAGAAGAAGAAGGATATTTTTACATGGTCATACAAAGACATACCTAGTCTTGACCCTAACTTGGTTGTCCACAATATCACTTTGAATTTTGATGCTAAGACGGTCATACAAAAACTTAGAAGGATGCATCCTACCATTGCCCTCCTAGTACAAGAAAAGCTTCAAAAATTATTAGATGTGGATTTCATTGTACCCATTGACTATCCTGAGTTGCTTTCAAACATGGTACTTGTTCACAAGCCTAAAAGGGTGATACACATTTGCACTAACTTTGGAGACCTTAAAAAGTGTGTCCTTGTTAGTCAAAAAGTGACTAACTATAGAAAAAAATTTGATGCACCTTTTTGCATATTTTCCAAGAAGACCAAAGTGTCCCATATGCTAAAGATCAAAGAAAAAAAAAAAAACTGCAAGGAGGAAAAAGTGTCGCGATATCGCGACATGTTGCATTTTCATTGTCCAAAGCAAAGAGAAAGAGCAAGGAGGAAAAAGTGTCGCGATATCGCGACATGTTGCATTTTTGCGGTCCAAAGCAAAGAGAAAGAGCAAGGAGGAAAAAGTGTCACGATATCGCGACATGTTGCATTTTTGCGGTCCAAAGCAAAGAGAAAGAGCAAGGAGGAAAAAGTGTCGCGATATCGTGACATGTTGCATTTTCACGGCTAAGAGCAACAAAAGGGAGCAAGGAGGCAAAAGTGTTGCGATATTGTGACATGTTGCATTTTCATGGCTAAGAGAAAAAAAAGAGAACAAAGAGGCAGAAGTGTCGTGATATCGCGACATGTTGCCTTTTCACGAGCAAAAGCAAAGAGAAAGAGCAAGGAAGAGACGAATGTCACGATTTTGTGACATGTCTCATTTTCGCGGCTGGAAGCGACAGAAGAGCAAAGTAAGAGATGAATGTCATGATTTCGCAACATGTCTCATTTTTGTGGCTGGAAGCGGCAGAAGAGCAAAGCAAGAGACAGACATCACGATTTCACATGTCTCATTTTCGCGACATGTCTCATTTTCATGGCTGGAAGCGGCATAAAAGCAAAGCAAGGAAATAATGTCATGATTTTGCGACATGTCTCATTTTTACGACTGGAAGTGGTAGAAGAGAAAATCAAGGAAAGAATGTCATGATTTTGTGACATGTCTCATTTTTGCGGTTGGAGGCGGCAAAAGAGAAAAGTAAGGAAAGAATGTCATGATTTTGCGACACGCCAGCTGTAAAGGAATAAAATGTATTTTTGGCAATCAAAGGCATGCACTGACACCAAGAAGTGATTTTTGACATGATTATCAAAAATCTAGGATAGAGCAGGCTTGCCAGATGATTGAAAATGTGACAGGATTGTTTAGAATCTAATCTGTAGAGAATATATCTAATTCATAGAAGACTTGTTGTGTATTATTAGAAACTGTAGATGATTGCTTGTAAAATAGTAAGATGTACTTAGAAAAGGATACTCTTTTAGGGTATATATAGGGGTGAGCGACTCTAGAAAAAAAGGTTGGCTCTTGGACATTTACAAGCTTGATGTACATGTACTGGATTACAAGCAAAAAAAAAATATTCTTCTGGCTTTCGAAACTTTTGTGTACAAGTGTATATATTTGGTGTTTTAACTTTTATTCATTCTAAGTTTTATAATGTATCTGTTCTAAAATCTGGACTATGCACATATAAATATTATTTCTAGATTTGAACATTAAAAGATATTTACATGCTTTTAGTCGAACATGTAAAAGTCACACTCAAGAATTCATGTTTTCTATAAAGAAGATATAAAGAAAACTCTGAAAGTAGTAATTTGCATCATCAATGTTTGTTGTTGTCCAATATGTATCGTGAGAAAAGTTTCTAGCTTAGGCTATATTTCCCTTATCTCTTGTTCCCTTTTTCTCTAAAAAACTCAAAGGAACCAACCTTCTCTAGAGACTAGACAGATGATATCAAGCAAGATCTGTCTATTCAATTTTGGCAAAGTCTAAGGCACAACACTATTAACCGAAGGTAGATTTTGTTCCAATAGTTTTTGGAATGCCCGGTGGGACCAACAATCCCACAATATTGTATAAGTTTTGGTGTTTTACCTTAAGAGCCTTTTTGTTTAAAAATATCAAGAAAAACCACCTGGTGACTCCGTTGCAATTTAGACCATAAAAGAAAGACCTTGTCTAAAAACCTTCTAGTTATATAGCCATATGATAACTAGATCTCGAGCTAGAAACTTTGAAGAACCTATCGAGTTCTTTGAACTACATATCAAAAGCCTAAAAGCACACCCTGTGCTAGCCACATGATCAAATCACTCGACACCATTAGCACCTCTTTAACACCCATTGTAGGAGCATCTGAAAGCAATCCCATAGTGGTTGTAACTCCTTTAGTAATCATGGTAGCCAACCCTACCCCAGTGCATCTTGTGTGGAATCAAACTGGCCCTTTGAACTTGGGAACACACCACCAAATTCCACAAGCTGCACTAAAAGCATTACCGACCTTTGACAAAATAGGTAAAATAGTAGATGAGCACTGTTTAGATGTATCATCGCTAGCATATATTTACAACATCACTCAGGAAGATGTAATGGTCAGATTTTTTATTATATATTTGAAAGGAAAGATGCTCTATTGGTATAGAGCGCTTCCCGCTAGATCCATTACTTCTTGGGCAGTACTGGCCGGTCGTCTGGTCGATGAATTTAATATACATGTGGATCCTTTCACATTGCTAAATCAATTCACTATCATTGAGATGCATCCATAAAAAGAAATCCAAGATTTCATCATCAGATTTACCAGAACTCGTGATAGAGTACCGCAAGGCCTAAAGCCCATGGAAGAACAAGCTATATGCTATTATTTAAGGGCTTTTGATTCAGATCTCAGTATGATAATAATGCAATCCCGTGTAGCCACTTTTCCTGGGATCTATCTAGAGGCAGAAAAGCGTGAAGCTGATCTCATCGCTACACAAATATATCCATCAAAGAGTCTATTGCCAATTGTACCAGAGCTTTCCCAAGCATAAATCTCTAAACTGCCTGTACTCCCATCAACGCATACCCTCCCAGCTATAGCCACACCTCCTACATTCCTTGCATTACCAGCCACACCCCTTGCATTATGTCCCCCCAATGATCAATACACGACCATAATTGATACAATGAAGACATTGTCAAATGAAATGGCGTCTATGAAAAAGAGAGAGGTTGAAAGGAATTTTTTGCCAAGGAGTTTCCCTCAATTAACAAGAGATGCAACACAATCAAGCAATAGGGCACAAGAGAGACCGAGCACGGTATATACAAATGAGACAGTGGAGGCCGAGGAGCCTCCCACTGATTCTAACTTTTGGTGTACTACATGTAACGATACACATGGGGAAATTTTATGTATGATACACCAACATTATGTACAAAGTATAGCAGTTAAAAAGAGTAAAGAAAAAATAAAAGGCCATGTAAATATAATTAGAGAGAAATACCACAACTTCATGATGTCTATAGTAGAACAGGTTTCAATTTTGACAAGATCAAGTAAGAAACCACTACAAGTAGACCCTAAAGAGCTTCAGCCATTGAATGTTTCCCCTGCTCCCAAGGAAGTTCCCAAAGAAAATCCTAAGGGAAGTCTCCCTCAGGAAAGAAAATATCAGTTTCCAGCCAAAATTCAAGGGCAAGAAACACACAAAGAATTTATTCCTTGAGGGGAAAATGAAACCCAAGAACAGGTTAGGGAAAGGTTGAGATTCCCCTCGTTGACAAAAGGCAAAGAACTGAAGCTACCCAGGGATACAAAAATAAATATGAAACTTTTGCCAAAGAAAGAGAAAGAATAGTTGATTCACCTACATTAAGTATAGTAGAGGAAATGAAAAATACTCCTTCTAAGGCAAGTATGTATGATGCTCTTCAAATCCCAAGTCAAATCGATCTCCTAAAGGAATCCCTAAGAACAATGAAAAATGGAGGTGGGACTGCATCATCTTCAAAAATGGTTCTAACGAACTTGACATCTGCCATTGGTAAGAACAGGCCACCACCCTTTTATTTGTCCCTTCAAATGGAAGGATGGGTTGTCCACAACTGCATGATAGATTTAGGCACTGCTACCACTTTGAATTCCAAAGTAGTATGTGATATTATGGGAATGGAGTACACTAGGAGCAGTGCAGGCGTCCTACAATTAGATGGTACTCCAGTAAAAACTGTAGGAGTGATAAAGGATATTCCCATACGACTACATAAAATGCCTCAGATGACAGTCATACAAGAGGTAGTAATCGTAGACTTGGAGCCCTATTTTGGTATGTGTCTATCCAGAGAGTTCACAGCAAATATAGGAGGATCCTTATCCTTATATTATTCTCATTTGGAGATGCCTTTCAAAGGTAGAAGGGTCAAGATTTTTAATGAGAAACCATCGATGTTTCATGTAGAAAATATTGGTGAAACTGATCGTGTAAATATTATGACTGAAGAAACAATAGAAGAAGATCTAATGGAAGAAACATTAGAAGAGCTCCAAGCTGAGGACGAGTTTTCTCTATAGAATTTTAATGACATGATAGAAACATAAATAGGAAACTATTCTATTGAGAAACCAAAAAGAAAAATGATACCCTCCCTAGAAAAGGATGGTTCTGTGAATCAATTGTGGAAGCTTTTCTTTGATGGGGCTAGGTGCAAGAATGGAGTTGGTGCCGGAATAGTTTTGATTTCTCCCATCGGAGAGGAAAAGGTTTTCTCTTACAGGTTGACATGGAGTTGCTCCAATAATGCAGCAGAATATGAGGCCCTATGCTTAGGGTTAAGAAAGGCTAAGAAATTGGGAATCAAACAGTTACTCATATATGGAGATTCAGAACTTATTGTGAATCAAGTCACCAATAAAGGTATTAGTAAACAACATTATTTGAAGGCTTACAAGAACAAAGTGTGGGATCTCTTAGAGGCCTTTGAGGCCCTAAATATAAATTTTATCCCTAGAGAACACAATACCCATGCAGATTTGTTAGCTTCAGTGGGAGCTAATTTTTGTCCTATAAGTAATGTTATTCATAAGTCTAAAACTGTTAGACTTATATACAGGCCTTTAGTGCCTAATAAAAATATTTTTTGGCAAGTTTTTGAAAATGATGAACAGATACTGGATTTCTTAATCCATGAAATGAATTGCTCAGCCAACCAGGATCTATAGGATGAAGAGGAAGAGGACATTATTTAGTTAAAAAACAATCATATTCCTAAGGGTCTCATCACCCTTGAAAGCTTTTTTGATAACAATGATAGAGCAGTTTTCTGGAAAATCAAGGTCGATAAATGAAGATACAAAGATGTGGAGTTGGAGCCAGGCAAAATTATTAAGGTTGGAATCAGTTGTATAGAAGAGGAAGTGAACCAGATCAGATAATTGTGTAAAAAATTCCTTGAAATCATAGCTTGGGTGTATAGTGATCTAAAAGTGTACAATAAAGATGTTATTCAACATACCATAGAATTAGAAGAAGGAGCTAAGCCTTTTAGGAAAAAGCAAAGACTAGTGAATCCGAAGATAGAATCTTTGATGAAACAAGAACTGCTAAAACTCATTCAAGCTAAAATAGTATACCATGTTAAACACTCCACCTGGGTGGCAAACTTGGTACCAGTCAGGAAGAAAAAGGGAGATATTAGATTGTGTGTAGATTTCAAAAATCTAAACAGAGCATCACTCAAAGATCATTACCCGCTACCTCAGATTGACCAAATTCTACACACAGTTGCAGGAGCAGAAAGGTTTTCCTTATTGGATGGTTTTTTAGGTTATAATCAAGTATGGGTAAAAGATGAAGACCAATTCAAGACCGCTTTTACTACAAAGTGGGAAACATTTGCCTACCAAAGGATGCCATTTGGTTTATCCAACGCTGGAGCAACTTTTCAAAGAGCAATGGATGTAGCGTTTGGAGAGCTTGCTAATAAAATCATAGTCATCTATTTAGATGGTATGACTATCTTCTCTCATGATAAGCAGGATCACGCCTCACATATACAAAAAAAAATTGAGAAGTGCAGGGAATTTGGGATATCATTGAACCCAAAATAGTCTATATTTGTGGTAGAAGAAGGTCAACCGATGGATGCCCGACTAATGCAGCTCTTACAGTTAGAAGAACAAAGAGAGCAATCATACAATCACAATTAGAAGCATATGGTAGATACTGAAGGATGGTTCAAAAAAAAGAGAACTGCCAAAAAATTTAGAGTGGGAGACTTGGTTTTGAAATGGAATGTAAAGAAAGCTAAGCTAGGTAACCATGATAAATTTGATGCTCTCTGGGAGGGACCATTGAAATTGTTTTAGAGAAACAGTTCAATGCTTTCGAGTTGAAAGATCAAGATAGATTAGTTCTTCCCATCACGGTGAATGCATTTCACCTAAAGTTATATTTATATTGAGAAAGCATAAAAGGAATTATATGTACAGTATAATATAAGTATATTCAGACAATATTTTTAAATATTATCATTTTTTGGCCTTAATAAAAAATTTCAGTCGCAGCCAATCAGAAGTCGATTTTTTTTTTGAATCGAGATACTAAGGTATAGAGGGAGTTTTTACGAGGTAATGTTCACTTTAAATCTAAGTGCATTTTCCTGTATTCTTTGTCTTTCTCTAAAAGATTTGTTTTACAACTGCGTTGTTGACTCCGTTTCCCAATGGATGAAGGCTTGGTTCAAAATTTTTGCCAGCAAAAAATCCCCCGAAAGGCGCCAAGAATGTTAGTCAAAAAGTGACTAACTACAGAAAAACAACTGATGCACCTTTTTGCATATTTTACAAGAAGGCCGAAGTGTCCCATATGCTAAAGATCAAAGAAAAAGCAAAACACCGCAAGGAGGAAAAAGTGTCGCGATATCATGACATGTTGCATTTTCGTGGTCCAAAGAAAATAGAAAGAGCAAGGAGGAAAAAGTGTCGCGATATCACGACATGTTGCATTTTCGTGGGCCAAAGCAAAGAGAAAGAGCAAGGAGGAAAAAGTGTCATGATATCGCGACATGTTGCATTTTCTCGGTCCAAAGCAAAGAGAAAGAGCAAGGAGGAAAAAGTGTCACGATATCACAACATGTTGCATTTTCACGGCTAAGAGCAACAAAAGGGAGCAAGGAGGCAAAAGTGTCACGATATCGTGACATGTTGCATTTTCGTGGCTAAGAGCAACAAAAGAGAACAAAGAGGTAGAAGTGTCACGATATCGCGACATGTTGCCTTTTCGCGGGAAAAAGCAAAGAGAAAGAGCAAGGAAGAGATGAATGTCGTGATTTCACGACTGGAAGCGACAGAAGAGCAAAGTAAGAGACGAATGTCGTGATTTCATGACATGTCTCATTTTCGTGGTTGGAAGTGGCAGAAAAGCAAAGCAAGGAAAGAATGTCGTGATTTCATGACATGTCTCATTTTTGTGGCTGGAAGCGATAGAAGAGCAAAGGAAAGAATGTCATGATTTCATGACATGTCTCATTTTCACGGTCGAAGGCGACAAAAGAGCAAAGCAAGGAAAGAATGTTGTGATTTCGTGACACGCTAGCTGTAAAGGAATAAAATGTATTTTTGGCAATCAAAGGCATGCACTAACACCAAGAAGTGATTTTTAACATGATTATCAAAAATCTAGGATAGAGTAGGCTTGCCAGATGATTGAAAATGTGACAGGCTCATTTAGAATCTAATTTGTAGAGAAGAAATCTAATTCATAGAAGACTTGTTGTGTATTATTAGAAACTGCATATGATTGCTTGTAAAATAGTAAGATGTACTTAGAAAAGGATACTCTTTTAGGGTATATATAGGGGTGAGCGACTCCAAAAAAAAATTTCAACTCTTGGACATTTAGAAGCTTGATGTACATGTACTGGATTACAAGCAATAAAATATTTCTTCTTCTGGCTTTCGAAACTTCTGTGTGCAAGTGTATGTATCTGGTGTTTTAACTTTTATTCATTCTAAGTTTTATAATGTATCTGTGCTAAAATCTGGACTGTGCACATATAAATCTTGTTTCTAGAGTTGAACATTAAAATATATTTACATGCTTTTAGACGAACATCTAAAAGTCACACTCGAGAATTCATGTTTTCTATAAAGAAGATATAAAGAAAACTACGAAAGTAGTAATCTGCATCATCAATGTTTGTTGTTGTCCAATCTGTACCGTGAGAAAAGTTTCTAACTTAGGCTATATTTCCCTTATCTCTTGTTCCCCTTTTCTCTAAAAAACTCAAAGGAACCAGCCTTCTCTGGAGACTAGACAGATGATCTCAAGCAAGATCTGTCTATTCAATGTTGGCAAAGTCTAAGGCACAACACTATTAACCGAAGGCAGATTTTGTTCCAACAGTCCTAAGGATGATTTTCCTCTACCAAACATCAATATTCTTGTTGAAACTTGTGCTATCCATGAAATGCTTTCTCTCATGAACGATTTTTTAGTATACAACCAAATTTGAATACATAATGATGACCAACATAAAAAAACATTAATTACACCTTGGGGGAGTTTTTGTTACAAGGTGATGCCATTTGGTCTAAAAAATGTATGTGACACTTATCAATGTGCCATGAAATACATATTCCATGATTACATGCATAAGATCATTGAATATTATGTTGATGATCTCTTGGAAAAATCTAAAACTCGACAAGAGCACATTGGTGTATTGGAAAAAGTCTTTGATCAACTTCTAGAGAATAATGTAAGGTTGAACCCCAAGAAATGTGTCTTTGGTGTTACCTCTAGCAAACTACTAGGGTTCATTATCTCCAAAATAGGCATTTAGGTGGATCCAAACAAAATCAAGGCCATCATGGAGATGCCTCCCCCAAAAAACTTGAAGAAATTGCATAGTTTACAAGGAAATATCCAATCAATCCGTCGTTTCATTGTGTAAATTTTTGACAAATATAGGCTATTCAATCACCTGTTACAAGAGGAAGTCACATTTTCATGGATAGATGAATATAAAAAAGCTTTTGATGATATCAAGCAATATCTGGCTTCTAAACCAATATTAACTCATCCTCATATGAGGTTACCCTTCCATATTTATATTTTAGCAATGGAATTTATATTAGGGACAATGATTGCACAAAATAATGTGAACAATCGAGAGCAAGTTTTCTATTAAATTAGTCAAACATTGGTAAGCTATGAAACCAGATATGCTTACATAGAAAAATTGTGCTTAGCAGTAGTTTTTACCACTAAGAAACTTAGAAATTACACACTTAGTCACACCACATACATCATAGCTCATAAAAATTCTTTGTGTTATATGATATCTCACACTTATAATAACACCCACACCACTAAATGGATAATGCTTCTCACTGAATTCGATCTTGAGTTCATTAGCCAAAAATCCATTAAAGGTTAGGTTATAGCCAATCAACTTGTAGAAGCTCAACTTCCTAGTGATCAACCCTTTTTTATTTAGCTCCTATATGATTTGGTATTCACTATCATCGAACAAGAAGAAGACGTCATTCTGAAGGAAGACGTTGATATCACTCTCTTATTTTATGGTTCTAAGTGTGAAAAAGGTCAAGGTACTAGAGTCATTTTTCATACACCACAAGGGATTCCTATTCCCTTATAATTCAAACTATACTTCTAATGCACAAACAACAATTAAGAGTATGAATACTTAATCGTAGGTCTTCAAGCAGCCATAGCTATGGGCATAAAGCATATCAGGATATTTGGTGATTCTCAACTTCTTGTTAGATAAATCAATGGATAATACCAATGCAAAGAACCTACCATAAAGCTTTACCATTAAGTAGCTATGAAATTGCTTGAAAAATTTAATTGATATAAAATCGATAGTTTACCACATTCGACTAATAGATTTGCAAATGTGATGGTCTCTCTAGGATCATTGATTCCAAAGAACACTGAAGGAGAGGTACAACCACTCATTGTTACAATGATCTCTAAATCTACAATTTTCTGTGTTGAATCTAAATATGAAAATAATATTTTCTACATCCATTCAGAGTCATATGAGCCTTGGTCAAACCAAATAACAACCTTTCTCAAGTTTGTAACACTCCCATCAAACATGTCACAGATTGCTAAATGCACTTTCAAGCAAAATGTAGCTTTTTGAGGATGTGTTGTATAGATGTGGTTATTATGGAGTCATCCTTTGTTATATTGAGTCTGTAGAGGCACAAAGAGCCATAGCTGAAGCTCATGATCGTACTTGTGATGGTCATTTAAGTGGAATGACCATTGCAAAGCATATTTTGTGCATGGGTTATTATTGGCCCACCATGGAGCGTGACTGTTGCACTTACGTCAAACATTATAAGCAATATCAAGAACATGCTAATTTAACTCATGTTCCATCACAAGCATTACAACCTATTGAAATCCTTTGGCCCTTTTCACAACGAGGTCTTCATTTTATTGGTAAAATCTCACCTCCTTCCTCAAGACAACATACACTCATCATAAGAACCATTGTATACTTCATAAAGTGGATTGAGGCAATTCCTCTAACCAATATGACAAGACCTAGAATTGTGGAATTTATACTTCATCCTATCATTTATCATTTTGGTATTCCCTAAAAAATCATCTCTGACAACATAAAGTCTTTCAAAAATAAGTATGTTCAAGCACTTTGCAAGAAATATAATATCCAACATAGTTTCTTGACTCCTTATTACCCACAATAAAATGGACAAGATGAGGCTACCAATATGACATTAATTGATATTCTCAAGAAACTAGTCAACGAAAATCATAGAGACTAGCATACTCAAATCCCCTTGGCATTATGGGCTTATCAAACAAGCATATGCATGCCTACTAGGGCAACATAATTTTCATTGGTATGTGGAGCCAAATAAATCATGTCTCTTGAACTTGATATCCCCTCATTGCAAATTTTATTATAGGAATTCATAGATGATGATACTGCTAGAAAAGCATGTCTTTACCAACTCACATTTCTTGATGAAAGGTGTGTTAATGCTTTAGAGCATTTATGAGTTTATCAGGACCACTTAAAGCATGCTTACAACACTAAAGTTCATCTACATGAATTCCAAGTAGGATATCTTGTTCTTAAAGAGAATCAACAAAACACCAATGCATTATCGCATCTTTATGATAAATTCATGGCTAATTGGTTAGGTCAATACATTGTCACTCAAAAAGTGGGTAAAGGCACTTATAGGCTTGCCAGTCTAGAGGGATTTAAATATATTGAACCACTTAACATCATCCACTTTAGATCATTCTATGTATAATATAATTTATATATATGTATATATACATGGCTATTACACAAAAACAAAATTACATTTCACACATTTGCATTGCATACATTTAATTTTCACACATTTCATTTCATAGTCTTCCATTTAACACTGGATATTTTACACCTTGCATTTCACATATTACATTACACACATTGCATTTCACAAATTGTACTTCATACATTGCATTCACAACCACATTCACACATTTCATATTAGGGGTCATTTATTCAGTTCATAATAATTGATCCAATACAATTTTGTTGCCTTAATCAGGGGCACCTTCAAATCGTCATCCATTTCATTGCACCATGCCATAAAGTCAAATTGTCATTTCCAAAACCACATATCCATAGTTCCTAGGTGTTTTCAGTAATTCAACCACTCCTAGTGTTTCTAGAAACCTTCAAATACATGTCAAGTTTTCTTTAGGACCAAGACACATTTTCACTAAAACAATATTGAGTTCTAGGAATTGAATCTAAACATTCTTAAACCAAATGAAATCACACATATTAAAAACATCTTGTGTCAAAGAGAGATAACACCATACTTTGGTTGAACCTCAAAGTGAAAAGGATAATCCTTGCTTGTCCCATCATGCACATAGTCCACAAATAGTGGTTTTCACTACTATCATAATTTCAAAATAAAAGAAAGAGTAGGGAAAATTCCCTAAAAATCCAAATATTTTATACATTACACACCATAGATCCTCAAGTTGTAAGGATAGAACTACATTTCCAATTAGATGGTTAGGTAGTCTGAATCCCCAAAACTTAGAGATTAAATTATTGGACTATGGAGTTAATCTCCATCGGGGATATAGATGCTTGACTAGCAGTGGAGTACGCTCATGCATGGTAACACATCTCTTTTAAAGAGACCTATTACCACACATAAGTACAAGCTAGCTTCTTGGTCTTATACATAATAGGTTTTCATCTCTATTTACTCAATATGGGTTAATGAACCCACTTGCACACACATTGGTTCTTGATTGCCTTAAGTTATTACCATGCTCATGATTAGGTAAATGAATTCACTGCACACACATTTCATATTAGAGAAATTAGGCAATATTTAGTGAATTTTTTTGATGCCACTAGTATGTCTAAGTCTCTGTAAAACAGTCAGTTTTCCATATCAACATCCATATCTTCTTCATACCTCTAGCTATACCAGTAGCCGAGCTATCTTCTCATCCTGATCTGCTACCTCCATATTTTGAGTTGTTATCTTAGCAACCCAAGCTGCTATCATTACATCCCACTCTGCCACAAACTGCTCAAGCCTCACCCAATCCTCCTCACTCTAACTTGAAGGTCTCTTTGGGACCTCCTCCATATCGTCATCCATGTCATCTCCATCACCTATAAGCTCTAGATCCTACTCTACTATGTCCATCAACCATCTACATCGACTACTAGATCGAAGGTATCTCCAAAATCTAGGAACCTATCTAACTGCTCCTTGACCTCTACCTCATCCTCATTCCCATATCCCTCATCCATTGCCATAATTGATACCCATGTTCTTTGTGTAGAAAACCATACATCGTACTCTACAATAGTCCTTACATCATCCAAATTGGGGAGGTCCATCTCCTTATCATCCTCATAGGCCACCCTCCATGCCTCAATAGAAGGTAAACCCATATCATCTTGATGATGCCTATAGAGCACTGGTGCCTTAGGAACCCCCTACCTTAGCCCAAGCTACCTTAGCACCCATGAGAATTGGATGTGCTCCACCTCACTCCTATGCCTTCCAACCACCAACCTAGCCTATGAAAATCTCCATAGATGTTCCCCATAACCAACCCAAGTGGCACCTTTCCACGACCTCTAAAGCACCTAAGAAGTTGTTAGTCTAGCCCACAAATCTCTGTACCACTAGCTAGTCTGAATAGGATGACTCGGTTGCACCTCATCTACCACAAACCATCTCATAGCATATGGTTTCTCCTTATCCCATGCCTTAGTGGGTAGGCCTACAGGCCAAGCCACACTAAAGTGCTCCCAAACCCAACACTACAATAGGAAACTGCATCCTATCCCCTTTTAGCCATACCTCTTCACCTCATACAAATCCTGGTATAGTTGCACCAACAAATTAGGTATCCATGCATACACTCGAGATTTATTGATCATGTCATACACCACCCCTATCATATTCCATATGAATTGATAGCTAGTGCTATTCAGGGCCACTATGTTGGACAACACGAACATGACCAAAGTGGGTAGTGCATTCAACTTCTTATCCACATACATGGCCAAGTAGCTTATCCTTACACCCTTCACACTCACACCTCAGTATCCATCTCCAAGATGTAGCTCATCTCATGCCCCTTATCGTGTCCAACCTCAAAACATAACCCCTCCACTGGTAACTTGAGGATGCAATATGCATCCTCAAGTGTCACTGTCATATCTCCAGTAGGGAGCTAAAAGGTCCCCCTATCTCAATCCCATATCTCTACCAAGGTAGATAGATACCCCTACTCCACCCTCACCACATCAATCTGGGCTACCCCATCCAACCCCACATCCTCTAACCAATTCCACTCCTCATTCCATAATATATTTCTCACCATTGGGATGAGAGGAAAGAATCGATGTCGAGCCTCCAAAATCCTAAACTATAGCACAACACATTCACAAATAAATTACATTAAAGTTACATTCATTTGCATACACAAAAAAAACAAAACAACACAATTTTTTTTTGCATAAGTTGAAACAAAGAGTGCCAAGGGAAATTACCTTAGCAACATGCACCTCTACTCCTGTTGCCACAATCGCACACTCCATCACCATAGCATCAGTACCACAACATTCCTTCACTCCAATTCACTTCACTCACTCCCTTAGACATAGCTTCTAGAATTTGTGAATGCAATAATGAATCTATTTCACCTTTACAATTTATTTATAGCTATTTCTAGCACATTGGAATGCCCATAGGTGTTTACAGGTGCATTGGAATGCACACCAGCATTTGCAGATCACTAGATTCCCACGGGCGTCTAAGATTTTTGTATATGCAAGATAGTGTTTAGCGTCAAAATTTACAAAAAAGACCAAACTAATCCAAAAAGGTAGCTTACCTCCACAAAATCACTCCAAATTACATCCATACATTCATTTCATTATCATATCATGTTTTGTGAAAACCAAAATTGATTTGGATGTATAATTTTTGCTTGCACCCAAAAGGCATAAAATCGCTTTACAACTTTCAAAATACACCAAAACAATCCAAATTTTCATAAAACAATCATAATCATCATTCTCATAATTGTTAGAGTTACTGTGTTAGTAACTATAGATTATTACCTCATTTGGTTAATTATAAAGATTCACCTAGGTCATGTGTCGACTAGTTCTGGAAGCCTTTCAAACGCGGGTCATGTGTCGACTTGTCTTGAAAGGAGTGCTCTAAATTCTACATTTTGTAAACATTAAGGGGGAATAGAATTCAGTTTTTTGATTCTATTGTTTACAAAATTGTAACGAAAAACAGGGGATATTTTAGAGTAAGAAAGGTGCATTCTCGATTGAACTCGACACCTACTCTTAAAAATTGATGCAGGAGCATCCGAAAGTGGTAGAGAAATCTTGCATCTTCAATTTTATTTTTATGTTCAGTACCTTTTAACTTGTTGATTTTACGAAGTGGGGAAGGTTTTGTGAAGCAGTTTTGGTTTGGAATGGTTTTAAAAGGCAAGGAGGGGAAGGGTCGCGAAATTGCGACCCAAAAGTCTGCAGTTTGGCTTGGTGGGTTTTCGTCGCGATATCACGACGGTCTCACTTTGCAAAAGTAAATGGCTTCAGTCGTCGCGATATCGTGACGTCGCGATATCGTGATGTCGCAATATCGCGACGTTCTATTAAACTTTGCAGAGGAGGAAGGTTCTATCATGATATCGCGATAGGTCACGATATCGCAACCTGTCGTGATATCGCGGCTAATGTGAAGTTGCCACGTGGCATAGTGGTTCTAAGGCACGAAAGTGGTTAGAAAGTGCAAGGCACCATGGAACCAAGTTGTGGAGGTGGTTAGGTCGTGATATCGCAACGTCGCGATATCGCGACGTCGCGATATCGCGACAATTTGGATCGAAAGAAGGCGAAGCAGTGGTTGGGTCGCGATATCGCGACATGTCACGAAATCGTGACATGTCGCGATATTGCGGCCAAAGGAAGGCAGCCTGAGACAAACACGTAGATGGCCATACAAGGCCGGATTTGACACATGGCTGCCACGTGTAATGAGACAACTCAGCCAGTGAAGAAAAGGGGACCAGAATGGGACAAGAAAGCTGCCACGTAAATTTAAGTGGAGTTGACGACCATGTATGGTAAGGTTAAAATCAATCAATACAGCAGTTCGAAGGATGGAGATTTGAACAAAACATCAGTGTAGAAGAGCAGTCTAACCCAGGGCAGCGGTTGCAGAGTAAGGAAGACCATTAATGTAGGACTCTTGGTAGATCGGGCAGATGGCCCATTTATGATCAAAATTTTGAAAACCTCGGAAAGGGGGGGAAAGTTCGAATTTGAATCTTGTTAGGTAGGCATTAATTGCCTAGAGGATCGGGGCCTCGATAAAACCCGAAATTTTGTAATAGGGACGGATGGTGAAGTCGGGATTGGGGAAGAGAGACTGTGAGCCTGGAAAATTATTGTATGACTGTATTAAGAAAGTTTAATGAAAATTGCTATGAATTCTACTATGAATTTGTGGTGTGAATCCCGGCTTGCCATCAAGTGGTATCAGAGCGGGAGCTCCTAAGATCGCCGGAGAAGGAGGCAGTTACACCAGGATCTGTGGAAAGATTTTCAAAAAAAAAAAGAGAGATAGAATGCCTCCACGAAGGAACCGAGGCGAAGGAGGATATGTGGTGCCGGTCGAAGACTTCCGAGCCTTGAAAAGGTAGGTTCAATCCCTACAAGCAGAGTTACGCAGAAGGCGTGAACCCGGAGGGGATGAGGAAAGTGAAGACGAAGTTGAAGAGGAAGAACAGTCTGAGGAAGAAGAAGAAGCTGTGGATCTAGCTCAAGCCCGGTTGTATAAGGCCATATCTCAGATTGGAAAGCATCCTACAATGGAGGTTTCTACATACTCGAGAAACCTAAATCCAGAAGAAGTGATTGACTGGATAAATGATTTAGAGGAATATTTCAAGTACGAGGAAGTTGAAGACCCTAACCGGGTCAGATTTGCTAAGACTAAGTTGAAGGGTCATGCCAGCATTTGGTGGAGAGGAATACAGTTGGAGAGGAACAAAAAAGGGAAGGAGAGAATAACGAGATGGGATAGAATGGTGGAGAAGATAAAAATACAGTTCATCCCGATAGATTACGAGTTAGATCTGCTAAGAAAAATACAGAGCTTGAGACAGACAAACAAAACTGTCCAAGAGTACACTGAAGAGTTTTACAAAATTTCTATTAGAACAGGGCATTTAGAGGCAAAAAAAGAGAAGGTAGCCCGTTACATTAATGGGTTAAGGCTTGGTATCCAGGAAGAACTGAGCCTGGTTCGAGTAAACACCATTGAGGATGCTTACCAATTTGCCTTGAAGGTAGAAGAAAAGTTGAACAGGCGGTTTGAAGGCAAGCAAAGAGGAAGAGGCCGAGGTGGAAGGACTGGTGGGAGGACCAGTGGAGAAAGGTACAAAGATCCAAAGAAGACTGGTGAAGCCAGTAGTAACCAGGAACAAAGAGAAGAAGATGTTTATCAGCCCCGAGATCAGAACAGCTACCCAAGAGGACGGGGTGGATCTGGACGAGGATTTGGGAGAGGAGTATTTTGTGGAACATGTTTCCACTATGGTGAAGGACACCAGGCATTTGAATGTCCACAACACCGAGAAATAACAAACAAGAGGCCTAAGGGCCTAGCCAAAGCTGTTGTGGCAGAGGAGGATGCTGAATCTGAGCATTCCAAAGAAGCAAAGAGAGGAGAAACAATGATTGTAAGAAGAGTCCTGTTGAATGAGGAGAAGGACACCGACCAGAGGAAAAGTTTATTTTGCACTAGATGTAAATGTGCGGGCAAGGTTTGCAATATCATTATTGATAATGGTAGCACGGATAACCTGGTTTCTGAGGAAATGGTTACAAAGTTATAGTTAGAAAGGAAGAAGCACCCACAACCATATCGGGTCGCATGGTTACAAAAGGACCACAGAGCTTTGGTCAACGAGTAGTGTTTTGTTAAATTTAACATTGGAAATTATTGTGATGAGGTCCTGTGTGACATCTTGCCCATGGATGCTTGCCACATGTTGCTGGGGAGACCCTGGCAGTTTGACCGGAGTGCGGTACATGATGGCCATGCCAAGACCTACTCATTGACAAATAATGGTGTACGCCATAAACTAAAGCCCTTGAAGGATGTAGATGAAAAGGTATGTAATATTTCCAGAGTCTGTTTAGTTAAGGGAAGAGAGTTTTTGAACGGGTTAAAGCATAAACATTTATGTTATGCAATAATCCCTAGAGTTAGGGGGAAGGAATGCCAGGATACCCCAGCAGAAGTTCTAAATCTGCTGGAGGAATTTCCAGACATTGTATCAGATAATGTACCTGAGGGCTTACCCCCTGTGAGAAAAATTAGCCATCATATAGATTTAATACCAGGATCAAGCCTACCAAATAAAGCTGCACACAGGATGACACCTGTGGAGACTGAGGAATTAAATAGACAGGTCCAATAATTATTAGAAAAGGGATTGATTCAGGAAAGTTTGAGTCCATGCGCAGTACCTGCAGTGCTGGCGCCAAAGAAGGATGGGGAATGGAGGATGTGTACAGATTCACGGGCCATCAACAAAATCACTATTAAGTATAGATTCCCGTTACCAAGAATGGATGATATCATGGACTGTTTAAGTGGAGTTGAGTACTTCACAAAGATTGACCTGAAAAGTGGCTATCATCAAATCCGTATCCGAGAGGGAGATGAATGGAAGACAACCTTCAAGACAAGAGAAGGCCTGTTTGAGTGGTTGGTCATGCCCTTTGGACTGTCCAATGCACCAAGTACCTTCATGCGGCTGATGAATGAAGTACTGAAAGAATTTCTAGGAAAGTTTGTTATTGTTTATTTAGATGATATATTGATATTTAGCAGGACCCTGGAGGAAAACCTGATGCATATCAGGAGGGTCTTTGAAAAGCTGCGAGAAGAACGATTATTAATAAATTTGAAAAAGTGTAATTTTGTTAAGAAGGAATTGGTATACTTGGGGTTTGTAATCTCAGCAGAAGGTCTGAAGATGGACCCCGAAAAGGTGAGAGCCATCATTGAATGGCCTACTCCAAAGAGCACAACAGAAGTGAGGTCATTCCATGGTCTGGCCAGTTTTATAGGAAGTTCATAAAGAACTTCAGCGATATTTGTGCACCTCTCACGGAGACAATGAGGGGAGATAAAAAGGAGTTCAAATGGACATCGGGGGCTGAAAGGAGCTTTGATACCTTGAAGAGAAAAGTTCTGAGCAGCCTGTTTTGGCACTTCCAGACTTCAACAAGGTATTTCAGGTGGACTGTGATGCCAGTGGCAGTGCAATAGGGGCTGTACTGAGTCAAGGAGGCAAGCCAATTGCTTATTTTAGTGAGAAGTTAAATGATGCCCAGAGAAAGTATTCAGTCTATGATCAAGAATTTTATGCTATGGTTCAGGACCTGAAGAAGTGGAGACATTATTTATTACCAAAGAAGTTTGTACTGTTTACTGACCATCAGGCTTTGCAATACATTAATAGTCAGACAAAACTGAACCAAAGGCACATGAAATGGGTGGAGTTCCTCCAAAGTTATACCTTTGTGCTGAAACATAAAAGTGGGAAGTCAAACAGAGTTGCAGATGCCTTAAGCAGAAGACAAACTTTGTTGACTAGATTGATAGTAGAAGTAGTGGGATTTGAAGAACTGAAGGGTCTGTACCCTGCAGATCCAGATTTTGCAAAATCCTGGAAGGCTTGCTTGGTACCTATTACTATGGACAGAACAAAATGGTTGGATTTCTTAATCCAAGACGGAATCTTTGTTCAAGGGTAGTAAGTTGTGCATTCCCAGAAGTTCCATGCGGGAGAATTTAATCAAAGAAAAGCACGACGAGAGGATTGGCTGGGCACTTTGGTCGGGATAAGACCATTGCCTTGGTTGAGGAAAATTACTACTGGCCACAACTTCAGCAAGATGTGCGGAAGTTTGTGCAAGGTTGCGAGAATATGCCGGATGGCAAAGGGTGTAAAACAAAATACAAGGCTGTACCAGCCATTACACGTGCCTGAGAGACCATGGGAGGACATAAGCATGGATTTTATCCTTGGATTGCCAAGAACACAGAGGGGAAATGACTCAGTATTTGTGGTGGTTGATCGGTTCTCCAAAATGGCACATTTCACTCCCTGCCAAAAGACAAGTGATGCAGTTCACATTGCTGGGTTGTTCTTCAAGGAAGTGGTACGACTTCACGGTCTACCAAGAAGTATAGTTTCGAGACGAGAGATACCAAGTTCGTTGGGTATTTCTGGAGAACCCTGTGGAAGAAATTGAAGATAGACCTAAAATTCAGTTCAGCATACCATCCACAAACAGATGGGCAAACGGAGGTGGTCAATAGGAGTCTGGGCAATTCTTGAGATGTTTGATAGTGGATCAACCCAAGGGATGGGATTTGGTCTTACCATAGGCAAAGTTTGCATATAACAGTTCAGTTAATAAAAGCACAAATAAATCTCCGTTCCAGATAGTATATGGAAATAGCCCGAGGAATGTGTCTGAACTAAGAAAGTTGGACAGAAGAGAAAAATGTAGTGCCGAGGTAGAGGAATTTGTAGAGCATATGAAAAGTCTGCATGAGGAAGTAAGAAGACAAATTACAAAAATGAACAGTCAATATAAGACAAAGGCAGACCAGAAGCGGTGGTACAAGGACTTCAAAGTTGGAGATGAGGTTATGGTGCATCTCAGGAAAGAGAGATTTCCTGCCAAGACTTATAAAAAATTGAAGATGAAAAAGTTTGGGCCATGTAAGATATTGGGAAAGTGAGTATCAGGAAATGCATATGAAGTAGAATTGCCGAGTTGGCTTGATATTTCACCTATTTTTAATATTTTAGATTTAGTGGAATATCATGAGGGAGAAAGTACAGAAGTGCAAAGTTCAAAATTATGGTAGTTTCCAGCATCTACTCCAAGAACAAATGAAGCCGAAGCAGTAGTGGATACCCGTGAAGGCAGAAGGACCAGGAATAGACAGTACACTGAGTATTTGATCAAGTGGAGGGGCAGACCAATTGAAGATGCAACTTGGTTGTCTAAAACAGAGGTTGACCGCCTGGGTCTTCCTCTAACAACCCAAACGTGAGGATCACTTTTCTTTAATTACCCTGGGTGTCTGATGCAGGAGCATCCGAAAGCGGTAGAGCAATCTTGCATCTTCAATTTTCTTTTTATGTTCAGTACCTTTTAACTTGTTGATTTTACGAAGTGGGGAAGGTTTTGTGAAGCAGTTTTGGTTTGGAATGGTTTTAAAAGGCAAGGAGGGGAAGGGTCGCGAAATCGCGACCCAAAAGTCTGCAGTTTGGCTTGGTGGGTTTTCGTCATGATATCACGACGTCACGATATCGCGACGGTCTCACTTTGCAAAAGTAAAGGGCTTCAGTCGTCGCGATATCATGACGTCGCAATATCGTGACGTTCTATTAAACTTTGCAGAGGAGGAAGGTTCTGTCGTGATATCGTGATAGGTCACGATATCGTGACCTGTCGTGATATCGCGACTAATGTGAAGTTACCACATGGCACAGTGGGTCTAAGGTGCGGAAGTGGTTAGAAAGTGCAAGGCACCGTGGAACCAAGTTGTGGAGGTGGTTAGGTCACGATATCGCGACAATTTGGATCGAAAGAAGGCGAAGCAGTGGTTGGGTCGCGATATCGCGACATGTTGCGAAATCACGACATGTCGCGATATCGCGGCAAAAGGAAGGCAGTTCGAGATAAACACACAGACGGCCATACAAGGCCAGATTTGACACATGGCTGCCACGTGTAATGAGACAACTCAGCCAGTGAAGAAAAGGGGACCAGAATGGGATACGAAAGCTGTCGCATAAATTTAAGTGGAGTTGACGGCCACGTATGGTAAGGTTAAAATCAATCAATACGACAGTTCGAAGGATGGAGATTTGAACAAAACATCGGTGCGAAGAGCAGTCTAACCCGAGGCAGCGGTTGCAGAGTAAGGAAGACCATTAATGTAGGACTCTTGGTAGATCGGGCAGATGGCCCATTTATGATCAAAATTTTGAAAACCCCGAAAAGGGGGGGAAAGTTCGAATTTGAATCTTGTTAGGTAGGCATTAATTTCCTAGAGGATCGGGGCCTCGATAAAACCTAAAATTTTGTAATAGGGACGGATGGTGAAGTCGGGATTGGGGAAGAGAGACTGTGAGCCTGGAAAATTATTGTATGACTGTATTAAGAAAGTTTAATGAAAATTGCTATGAATTCTACTGTGAATTTGTAGTGTGAATCCTGGATTGCCATAAAAAATTGCTTGTACTAGGTGCATTTTCGGTTGCATCCGACACCTAGAGTGATAAAAATTTGGGTTGCTCTCATGTTTTAATTATTGCACTAACACTCATGTTTTTGTGTGCAATTAAACAATCAAATACAACATTAGAAAAATCATTTCACAAAACCCAAACTTCACTCAAAAACCATGCTAAACTTTGCGTAGGTTAAAATAAGTCTTTTTTTTTTACTCCCCATCAAAGGTCAAAAATTCAACAAAACCCCTAATTCACTCTTATTTGTTTGGCTTAATTTCCTCAAACTTTTCATCCTTCTTGAAGGGAGTTAAGGCAGGTGCTATTAAATATCTTTTTGAGTGAATTATATTTTGGTACTCTTTTAGGGTAATCAAAAGAAAGAACAAGTTTTTGAAAATAAGGAACCTTAAAAAGTTGCAATCCTTTGCACTAAGGGGGTATAATTCCTTTCTTCCTTCAAAACACAAATTTTTGACAAGAGGGAACTAAAAATTGTAAAGGCAATCATAAAAGTAGAATTCATAAAAATTATACCTTTTCTTTTAGATTTCATAACAACAATCATGCTTGAAGTTCTTACAATAAGGAAGGATGATTTGGTGACCTTTTTGATAAAATTGTGTAGAAAGCATAGTTTTGCACAAATTGTAAAATTTGTGACAAAGAAACTCATCAAACCAAGAGATGTTGATTTAAGAACAAGCCTCCCAAAGAGAAAGGTCAAAAGAAAAACCAAGGCAATGTTGCAAATGAGATGTCTAATACAGATTCTTATTCTGGTTCAGAGAAAGCACATAGAGTGCTAATTGCTAGAACAGTTTTGTAGAGGGAAAACACATGTGTCCCTTGGGCAAAAGCACCTTTTTCTCTCTCTCCTCTTTTTGGATTCATAAATAGCATAAGTATTTTGTTTGATGACCTTGCAATAAGGCGTGCTTGTACCTCTTTTAGGTTTCATAAATAGCAAATTCTATGTGTTTGAAGTACTTGTAACAAGAGGAGTGACTTTTTGTGATGTAAAATTGTCTAGGAGACAATATTTGTAAAATCCTTCACAAACACTCTTGCATTGCACACTTTTTTGCAATTGAGGGGGGATATCCATTTCTTTTCTTCACTGATTTTTTTTTTTAAATAGGAAAAAAGGCTTATAAGGGTGCATTTTCAGCTTCGACTGACACCTTAGTCACACTTCCTTCAAAAATTAATTACACTATGTTTTGCAATGAGAAGGGGGAACTTATAAGGGTACATTTTTGGCAGTGATCGACACCTTAGCTACCTTATATTTTGTAAACTCATATTGTAAAATGAATGAACCTCATATGAAGTGATCTATTCTACTACACCTAGTGATTGTAGCAGCTGGTTACCCATGCAATTCAGTTGGATGATGTGATTACCATAAGGACATTCATTGGCATGAAGACAAAGTGAGGAATGACCCACTTTTTGCTTAGGAGTAGCTAGAGCACTGTGACAGAGCAAAGAACCAGCAGATCAACATCTTCTTCACTGTATTGGGGCAGTTATATACTTTACCCAAATATTGTTGTATAAGAGGGATATGTATGTATTACCCAAATAATGTAATAAGGGGGGATGTTAGAGTTACTGTGTTAGTAACTATAGATTATTACCTCATTTTGTTAATTATAAAGATTCACCAATTTGGAGTTTATTTATAATCAAATATTCATTTAAACATCATTTTCATCCATCAAAAAATGAATTTACATTCAAAATTTGTCAATTTCATCTACAATTTCAAATGAACCTTGTGTCTAGTGGTCTATTCTATCTCCTTGGCGATTGCAGTGATTGGTTATCCATGCAATTTAGTAAGATGAGTAAATCACCATAAGGATGCTTAGTCATATTCATCATCCAATATCCTATTGTTCAAAAAAAAAATCACTATTGGTCCCTCATATTCTGATTGAGACTATGCCAAGACTAATTTTCTCAACAACTACCATTGGTGGCTCTATTTGTGGGGCTTGAAACATGGAAAAAAGCATAACTCATCATTTATTTTACATTAAAATTCATCACAGATACAAGCCCTCACTAGGTTTATTGGTTACAATTGTGGGAATTATCCTACAGTCACTAGCCGACCCTCCAAGGTTGACTCTTTTTATTTTGTTGCATTTTCATCACTTTGCATTTCAATGATGCCAAAATGCACTTTCTTCAACAACATGGAATCACCCAAAACTTGGGGCAACTAGATTTTATTTTGATTCCCCACAATGGGATACATCTTACATTATCATGGTATTTACACTTGGTAAAAACCCTTTCTTTGTTGGGGCAAAAATATAACTAATCACTTGCATTTCACAACAACCCCCTTTCTTTGTTGGGGTAAAAATGACATTCATTTTACATCATTCATATCATCTGCACTTACATCATACACTTACACTTACATTATACATTTACACTTACACCATTCAATTACATTTTCACCACATAATTCTATCAATTGGCTCATGGGATTCATTCTTCACTCATTCACCAATTGAGGGGGTAAGCTACACATTAAAAATTCTTTTGTCTTCAAGTTCATCTTTGCATTCCAAGGAAAGAAAACTGCTCCTACATAAGGCCAAACTAGGTGTCTCGTATTTTTTGCACTGCATTGTGTTTCACATAACGCGATACAAAATTGGTATCTTTAGAAACCAAAATCTAGCCACTTGTCATACATCCATGTCCTTTAAACAAACACCCAATATATATATATATATATATATATATATATATATATATATATATATATATATATATATATATATATGTATTTGCTTAATATATATTTAAATATTAATATTTATATACTATATTTATATATTTTTAATAAATATATATGTATTTATATAAATTAATCCTAGCCATCTGCCACATTTTTATCTCAGCTATCCATTCACCTCAATCCATGCCACTTACCTAGATTTAATCTCCAACCTTCTTCATGTTTTAATATTGGCCACACATTTTGTGTCATTGAAACCCTAACATGTCTAAGGGAAGATTATAAAAGGGGATTCATTTTGATGACTCAGACTCCTAACAATCCTTGGAAATCCCTGGAATATCTTGAATCCTTAGGCCCTAATCTTCTAAGGTTGAATTCTATCGATGAATATTCATAAATAATTCTTAGAGATCATCAAGCCCTTTTTCCCTAGCCATCATGCCATCATACCTACCCTCCATCATTGCCCTCACATCATATGGTTCTACGACATTCTTCTCAGCCCTCGAATACTCTAGTGCATCCACCGTAGTTGTAGAATGCCTTGGTGCATCCACTGTAGTCGTAGAATGCCCTGGTGCATCCACTGTAGTCATAAAATACCCCGGTGCATCTACTATAGTCATAGAACACCTTGGTGCATCCTATGCCATTACAAGATGCCTCTAGGCATTTTATATAATATATCTATAGTTCCATATCCCTTGGGCATTGTTCAAGTATCCCCATGACCCTCATCTATAGAAATAGAAGCAAAATTTTCCAAAGACAAGGTAAATTATTTTATGTGCATTTATTTCATATTCTTGTACTTTGTTTTTAGTTTTACATTGCAACATCTAGGGTTTAGTAGTTATCTTATCTTTCTGAGGGCCTCACATTGTGGAGCCCTCATAGGTATTACTAATCTCTTTTATTATTTTTTTGATTGCAGGTACATGAATCATACATTTGGCAATTTTTGAAGCTAGGGTGGCCCATTTCAGGATACACAAGCCCACCCACAACCTCATTGGGATCGAAGACAAGTGTGAAGACACCAACCATTCTTTTCAACTAGGGTTTTAGAGAACCCTAGTATCTATAAATTTGTATCAACATAAGTATTGTAAAAACCCCACATTTGGGGTAAATTGATTGTATCATTTGAGATCCACCCGCATTAATAAAGAGTTTATCTATCTTATGCAATCTTTTTTTATTACTATGCTTATTATCATTTTAAACTTTATATTGGTGTTGCTTTATTTATGATTCACATTTCTATTAAATTAATTGAATGAATGCGTTATAATTCTACATTGTGGATTTCATGCTTTTCTTTCTATAATTTTAGAATTCACAATTAAACTCTATGTGGTGAAAATTAATGTGAAATATCTAATGGTATTTTATATGTTCTATGAGAATTTTATTGGGTATTTAGGTTGTGCACGTATTTTTATGCAATTGAATCCATCCCATAATTTCTAGTTTTAGCTTTCTTTCTTTTCTTTTAGCTTCTTTTTTCTAGGTATAGTTACCTAAGACCCCTAGGAGCTTATCGCCTTCGAATATTGTCCTTGAAGATTTAAATTTTGAGGTCATTCAAAGTTGGTCAAGGTTTGTGGGTGCTCAAACCTTACCATTAGATAAAATTCCAACCAAAAATTTTTGGTACGTTTGGTGGGATGCTATCCCATATTTCAGATAAACCAGAGGTTGGTGATACTCTATTTTATCTAGTTTTCTTAAATCACCTAGCAACTCCATCAAGGAAAATACTCATAAATCTTTGTCAACCTTACCTTATTGTGCTTTCATGATTACAAGGTATAAGGCTAGCCAGTATGAAGAACCAATTGAATTTTTGGAGCTTCCACTTGGAAGAAGGTAACTTGTTCCTCTTTTGGAATCATTTCCATCCTCTTCTCTCCTAGAGGACCAAGTTGACATTGACCTCATTCCTAGAATACCTTTCACTCCTTAAGAGGTAATAGCTTAGAATTAGAACCTAGGATACCCCAATTGGAATTATATATGCCCTCTTGATCTTTCATATTAGCATCATATTCCCTCGATAGCTCTAAAGGCCCTGCCAATGTATGATGGTATAGGAAATATGGTATATGAGCACTATCAATATGTAGCCTCATTAGCTATTGTTCACAATATTCAAGAAGAATATATCATGATATAATTGTTGGTTATCTCTCTAAAAGGGAATATGTTTTACTGGTACAGAACTCTACCTAACTGTACCATCACATCTTGGGATGATTTCACCAGAAAACTAATAGAAGAGTTCAATAAGTAGGAAAACCCATTTTTCTTGCTCACCTAGTTCATGGTGATATAGAAGCACCCAATAATAAGAGATAGTAGACTTCAATATTAGATTCAATTTCACTTGGCAAAGAGTGCCTAAAGTACTTCAACCATCCAATGAGTAAGCTATGTATTATTACCTAAGATATTTTAGCTCAAATTTAGGTATGATGATAAGACAATATAATTTCCTCAACTTTCCTCAAATTTTATAGGAAGCAAAGGTTATCATTGCAATAGGTAGGCTACCTCCCAATACTGTGATGCCCATTTTTCCTAAGCTTCCTTAGAGTTAACCACAATGTCTTACCTCAACTCCTACACCTTTTCCTCTTGTAAATATCTCCCATTGGACAAATCCTTTTGTAGTTCTAGCTTTACCAAGTCCACCAATGGTGCTAGTCTTACTTGCTTCTCTTGTGATACTTGCATTTCCCACCATGAATCCACAGACTGCTCTCACTCAAGAAATGCAAAATGCTATGAAGGGTATGAAAAATGAGATCACTCTGATGAAGATAAGGGAAGCTAAAAGAAACATTGAACCAAGAAGGTTGCCATATGTGGCCAAAGACTAGATTTCTTCCACCATAAAGACTCCTGAGAAAGATAGTACAGTCCTCATTAATGAAGAAGGAGAGCATTCAACCTCTACATATAAGTTAGAATATTTGTATTCTACATGCAATGATCCTCATGGGGAAGTTACTTGTATGATGCTTCAATATTATGTGTAGAAGATAGCTATTGAAAAGGCTAAAAGGACCCAGAAATAGTAGATCAATATGATCAGAGAGGGTGGTCACAATTTCATGATACCCTCTTTTGAGAAAGTCTCCATCCTAATAAGGTTTGGAAGGAAAACATTGTAAGTAAGCTCGGAGGAATTAAATCCCTTAAAGGTACCTACCGATGCTAAAGGTAAAAGTGAAGCTAAAAATTAAATCTTGCAAAAGGTCCCTATTCACAAGCCTTTTTAGTAGTAGAGGAGGGAGGCTAGACCTAATGAAGCTCTACAAAAAGAGGTCAAAACTTAGGAAGAGGCTAGAGATAAGTTGAAATATCCTTCTCTAACAAAGTTCCAGAGGATTGAGGCCATCCATGAGTATATGAGTAAGTTTGAACACCCTCCAAGATACAAGGAAAGGTAATATAATATTCTCACCTTCAATATTGTTGAGAAGCTAAAAAATACACCCTCAAGGTCTAGCATGTATGATACTTTGTTGATCCTTGGATAGATTTATTTTCTCCAAGCTTCCTTCAAGTTGATCAAAATCCAAAATAGGGGTCATATGGAGCAGAATCTAGACCAAGGTAGTTCTATTATGGGAGTTAGTAAAAATAGGCCTTCCCATTTTTATCTCTCCTTGGAGATGGAAGGGTGGGTGGTACATAAATACATAATTGACTCAGGGTCTTCCACTATAGTCATACCCAAGGTGGTGTGTTATGGAATGGGTATGGAATATACAAGAAACTATCTTGGTGTTTTATAGCTATATGGTACCCCAATAAAGATTTTTGGGGTCATTAAGGATGTTCCCGTGGTATTACACAAACTACCCCAAGTCACTGTCATTCAGGATATTATGGTGGTGGAGTTGGAATCCTATTTTTGTATGTGCATATCAAAGGATTTTACTACTAAGTTGGGTGGTTACCTTTACCTTGATTATTCTCATATAGAGATACCTTACAAGGGAAGGATAGTAAAAATTTATTTGAAAAAGTCTTCTTCATTCCATATAGAGAAACTGGAGGATGCAACTCAACAGGCAGGAATAGTGAAAATGGTGATTGAAGAAGAAGACTTGATGGAAGAAGTACTAAAGGAACTGCAAATAGAGGATCAATTTTCTCTAAAATATTTAAATAGAATGATAGAAATAGGAATGAGTGCTTATACCATTCAAAAGCTGAAGGTAAAGGAACCAACTACTCAAGAAGAATTGACCTCTTCACCCCATTAGTTATGGAAGCTCTATTTTGATGGGGCAAGATGTAAAAATGGTGCAGGAGCTGGTATAGTTTTAGTATCTCCCACTGGAGCCCAAAATGATTTTTCATATAGATTGATATGGAGCTGCACCAATAATGCGATAGAATATGAAGCCTTGTTCCTAGGTTTGAAGAAGGCAAAAAATCTTGGAGTCAAACATCTACAGATATTTAAATATTTAGAATTGGTAATAAACCAAATTACTAAGAAATGTGTCAGCAAACAACATTACCTCAAGACCTATAGGAATAGGATCTGGGTTGGAGGTATTTGAAGTCTTGAATATCAAGAAAATCCCAGGAAATCAGAATAGACATGTCAATATCCTGGCATCTATGGGAGCAAAATTTTTCTTGGTATCTAATACAATTCATAAGGTAAATACAACCATTCAAGTATACATGCCTTCTATTCTAGATAGGTAGGTGTTTGAGAGTGATGAACAAATAGTGGACTTTTTGGTTCTTGAGATGAACTGTTCAGCCAATGGATCCCTGGAAAGTGAATATCAGGAAGATGAAGAGGATCTCATTCAATTGAAAAATAACCACATACCAAGGGGGTTTATCACACTTGAAACATGTTTTATAATAGTGATTTTCTATCGGATTGCATGATAAAGGTTGATTTTAAAGGTTTCAAGGAGGTCCATATTGCACTAGAAAAATGTTTGAAGATATGAGTGGAATGTTCAGATGAAGAAGTCTACCAAATCCCAGAATTATGCAAAAAGCATGATGACATCATTGCATGGATATATGATGATCTCAAATTATACATTAAGGATTTTATCCAACATACCATTGAGTTGGAGCCTGATACAAAGCCCTTTCGATAGAAGTAGAGACTAGTCAACCTAAATATTGAAGCCCTAATGAAGCAGGATCTTCTCAAGATGTTAGATGACAAAATAATATATCCCATCAAAAATTCCACTTAGGTGGTAAATTTGGTTCCAATAAGGAAAAAGAATGGAGACATTCGTCTTTATGTTGATTTCCAAAAATAAAACAAGACCTCTTTGAAGGATCATTATACTTTGCTACAAATTAAATAGATACTCCATACATTACCTAAGGTAAATATATTCTCATTGTTGATTGAATTCTAGATTCAACCAGATATTGGTCTGAGATGAATACCGGCATAAAACAACGTTTACTACTAAATGGAGAACTTTTGTATATCAATAGATGCCAATTGGGCTATCCAATGCTGTCACTAAATTCCAAAGAGCAATGGATTTGGTATTTGGTGAACTTGTAAACAAAGTAATTGTCATCTACTTGGATGATATGACCATTTTTTCTCACATGAAAGAGGATCATGTGGAACACCTTAGGCAAGTCTTTGAAAAATGCAAAGAATTTGGGATATCATTGAATCCAAAAAATTCTATTTTGTTGTGCAATAAGGTAAAATCCTAGGTCATGTGGTATCTAAGGTAGGGCTTGCTATAAAACCAGATAGAGTGAAAGTGATTCTTGAATTACCCTTGCCTTTGAATAAAAATGAACTATAATATTTCTTTGGGAAAATAAACTTTGTGCATAAGTTGGTGTTGAACTTCACTCATATAGTTAAGCCTATTATGGAGATATTAAAGAAATATGTAGAGTTCAAGTGGACTGATTCCTGGAGGGATACTTTCAAAAGCATCAAAGATGCCATTTCATGAGCTTCAATTATCATAAACCTAGACTACTCTAAGGATTTTATCCTATATGTTTTTGGGGTAGAGGATAGCTATACAACAATCCTTACCCAAAAAGGATAAGATGGTAGTGGAATACCCATTGCCTTCCTCATATAGATGTTCCATGACCATGAGGAAAGGTATAATTTTACTGAAAAGCAAGTCTATACCATTATGAAATTCCTAAATAAGTTCAAATATTTTATCTCTCAAAGCAAAACTCTTGAATATGTGGTGCACCTGGATGTCAAAAACTTTGTGATTCAAGGAGAATTGGGTGATATAAAAGCTTGGTGGACTACAAATATTTAAGAATTTGATGTTAAAATTAGTCCAACAAGTTTTGTTATAGGAAGAGTGTTGTGCCAATAGTTGGTAGAATATACAACATTGGAGTCCAACCCAATCCTAGAAGAAGTGAATCCAGTAGAGTCAGGAGAAAAAGGAAGGAGCACTGATGATTGAATCAGTGACTTTATACATTATTTTAATTTTGGTAGGTGTCCAGAATTGTTTACAACATACCAAAGATGGAGATATAGGTTGTAGGCTAAAAAATATGCATTAATAAACAATATTATATACTAGAGAAATTTTGATGGGGTCTTGCTACAATGCATACCTCCAAAAAAATCCCAAAATGTCCTTTAAGAGTTTCACTATAGATTTTTAGGCAGGCATTACTCAGCCATCCATATTCTTAGATGCATTCAAACTAGTCAGAGCATGCAAAAATACCAAAGGTTTGTTGGGAAAGGTAAACATCCTACCATCCCTCTACAGTTGATAATTGTAGAAGAACCATTACAACAATTGGGTTTAGACTTCATTGGTGTGATTAACCCAAATTAATTAGGTGGTCACAAATATATCTTGATGGTGATGGATTACTTCATAAAGTGGACATAGGTTGAAGCTACAAAACAAGATGTTCAATAGATAATCATTGATTTTTTGGAAAGATTGATCACTAGGTTTGAAGTTCCTACCACTATCATTTCTGACAATGGAACATCTTTCATAGGTTCTAAAATAATGGAATTCACCAGAAAGTATGACATTTACTGGAATACCTCCTTGAAATATCATCCACGGGGGAATTATCTAGCTAAGTCTACAAATAAGAATCTATTCAGGATAATAAAGCAAAACATTAAGCATAATTATAGAAGCTGGAACCTCCTGCTTTATCAAGAACTATGGGTAGATAGGATAATCCCTAAGAAGACCTTAAAAACATCATCATATGCTCTAGAGCTCCCAACACTAAAATTCTTGAGTGAAATAGACACAAAAAATATTCCAACAATGGAGAAGACGTTGGCACAATTGATGGAATTGGAAGAGAAACAAGAACAGGTGTACACCAATTTATGCCAATATCACAATATGGTCAAGCAATGGTTCAACAAAAGAGTGACACCAAAATATTTTTTGGAAGATTATATTATCCTGAAGTAGGATGTAGATAGGGCAAATCTAGGTGTACATGATAAGTTTGATTCCATATGGTCAAACCCTTATCTCATTGAAAGTTGCAAGGACACAAATGCATACCAATTGTGTGACCTTGATGGGTGGATGCTCTCAATTTCAGTGAATGGACAACACTTGAAACACTATCCTTAGCCTAAGGTGTGGTATATTTTTATAAATATTTACATAATTTTATTCCTTGTGTTTTATTTCAAGTTTTTAGTTGAAAATATTTGGAAATAGGAGTAGCGAGTTCCTCCCTATTTTGCCAAATTTTGGGTTCAATCAATCATTCATTCACTAAATTATCCCAGGAAAAGTAAAATTGCTAGGTATAAATATATGGAGGATCGGTTCAATGTTATAGATCCATTCACTCCCAAAAGTCTAACGTGAAACAAAAAATAGCTCAATGAAAAAATGGGAAGTCACCCGACTTCCTAGGAATCCCAAATATCTACTAGTGAGGAATTATGACTGATATAATACGAAAACTGGTGGATAAATGGGAGAGAATCAAACCTTGATTTGGTCCTAAAACTTTACCACTCCTAAGCAAGAAATTAGGAACCTTCCAAGACTCGATAAAACTAAAACGTCTACTACAAAAGGACATAAAAATAGTGGCAAAAATGTCTGCTACAAAAGGACATAAAAATAGTGGCAAAATGTTGGAGGTTGAGTGGAGAATGATAAGGTCTTGAAATATCGTAATTGCCACCCTAAAAATAAAACAACAAGAAAAAATTGGACATACAAAAACAAATGGGGTGCAACTTGTTCGGAGAAGGTCCCAAAACCCTACCTCAAGCAAATGGAAGCAAGACTTATAAATGCTAGTTGTTGATTACCAGGTGTTGACATGTGGATGAGCACATATGGCACTTATCATCCTAATACTGTCAGTAGTATTATTACCCAAGCCTAATCAAGAGCACAACTAGAAATTACACATGTAAAAGGGCCAACCTCCATCCAAATGAAATTCAAACAAACTAGTTACCCTATCGAAGAAGGCACACATATCAAGAAGCACTACAACAAGTAACAATTGAAGCAACATGGTATTACAGTTGGTAGCCCCTCAACCAAACATGTTAGGAATTGTAGCACCCTAAAATTGGCACAGTAAACCTTAGCAAATAATTAAAATTACTTTAGTAATAATTCAAATTCAAATTTCAACCCCAAACTGCCCGTTAAACTGCCTTTTACCCGTTTCCTCGTTTCTCATGCCATTTTTAGGATTTTTTGTGACCATTAGATGATATCGTCATATATTAGACACGATCATCCCAAATCTGATGAAATTTTCATGGACAGAACGTCCAGACGATTTCATCCCAAAACTGATTTTTCATAATTAGCTTCTATTTCAACGACGTCTCTAACCGAGGCAAAAGTGTGTCTATGCGGTTAGAGACTTCCCCTGTTGGAGATCTCCCAAATTGGGATGATCTCCAACCTCCCAACCTCCTTCCTATGCCTATTTAATCTTAGGCCCTCCCCTTGACATTCCCCTGGCTGAAATTTTTTGTAACACGAGTTTTATTTGCATTAGAATATCTTAAATTACTATTTGCCTTCGTATTTTTCCAAGTTTGTTTGTAGGAACTTCACTATTTTTCAGTCGGAGCAAGCTCAGATCATCGTAGATGATCTTGTACGATCTCGGACGATCACGCCAAAATTTGAGACGATTTCGTATCCTATAGATGATCTCGACTGCAGCCAACATTGGGGGCAATCAGTGCCCTGAGTTTGCATTCTTTCTCCACTATCTACTGTTTTGCTTTGCATTAGTTAGACTTATTACTATTTTGCATCTTGGAGTTCACCCATGTAGCTTAAATGCATAATAAAGTCATAATTGTCATTAAATCATTGTAATGCACTTATATCTTTATTTTGTAATTATCAGTTTAATATTATTATTATCATTCTACATCATTTTCCTCTATTAGTATAGCTGCATTTTCTGTATTCTGTGTCTATTTCTCTGATTGCAGGTCTCTAACGAATTCGTCTGACGAATTCTCCAGATCTCAGACGATCTTGTCTGATATCAGACGATCATGTCATATCAGAGGTGATCTGGACTGCTTCAAAAATCAGAACCTCCATCAGACATCCGGAATCAGGTATGGTTTTTCTCATCTAGCTTGTTCTCTATATTTTTTGTTTAAATCTGTTTTTTGTATTCATTTAAATTTGCATTTCATATAGAACAGTTTAGATTCATTTGGCCAAACCTAGGAATTGAATGATCAAGCATAAAAATGAACACATCAAACACACTATCAACCTAGGCGTGGAAACTGCCATTCAAAAGTTTCCTGGTGAACCCACCATCCGTCAAAAATTCACCCTTATACACCTCCCCCGAGAGGCGGGACCTTCAAAGGGCCTCTCAGTCCAAGGTATTGTCCCATCCTTTTCACATCCCCCTTCCGGGCACGGATCCTATAGCTTGAAGGTAAGGGTGCAAAAAATTTGGAGCGATACATTTTGGTGAACCCGACGTGAAAACTAAAAACCTTTTGAAAACAATTCAATTCAATCCAAAAAAAAAAAACAAAACATAAATGCATTTAGAATCAAAGATTGCATGTCATATTTAGATGGTAGATTATAATAAAAGACGAGTTGTCACCATTAATGTTGAAAACCAATTAGCAGCTATAGAGATTACCTCTATGCTTAGAGTACCTCAAACAAATAGGGTTCAACCTTTGTGGGACGAACTTAATAGGAGATTAGATCTCATTTCATCTAGAGCAACTAAACTTAGGCAAATCAAGAGGTTTGTCCTAGATAGAATCTTGGATCCCGATCAAGTGACTTTGTACCATGAACTTCAGAGAGCTTGCCATAGGTGGTTAGCAGATAAAAGAGCCCTTGTGTCTTCTGAGTTGTATACCTTTGAGGAATACCTCGATAACGCAGCTGTAGTACATAAATTTTTGTCTCGTGTAGAGGACCAAGAGGTCGTTCTTACAGATAGAAAAATATGGAATAGAGTTCCCAGAGCTGTGTTATATCGAGAATATTGCCATGAGATTTATTTTTACAAAACTAAAACTGAAATCGATAATATCACTTTAGCACACTTTATTAAGTTCCTGAAAAACAATTTCCAATTTGAAGAGGAGCACTTTATGACTCCTGATGAACTTGATCCTATTAATGACATCTATAAACTATTTATAGAAAACTAAGTTATTATTTTATTATTGTTGTTTCTTGTATTTAGTGTGTTGTTTATTGTCTTTATAAAAAAAAAATAACAAAAAAAAAAAAAAAACCAAAACATTTTCTTTTAAGTATTATAGTAGGTATATAATTAAAATATATACCTCCCAAGATCTGTTGCAAATATATTAATATATATTTGCTAAAACCTAAATTTAGACACAATGACTAGACTCAGGAATGGAAAACAAATTGAAGTAGAAGAAGATTGGTTAGGAAAAACCAATAGACCAGATGCCCTTCTTGAAGAACCAATTCAAGAAGAAGTAACTTTAAACCAACAAGAAGAAGAATTTGTGGATGCAAATGAACAAAAAGAAAATGATAGAGAGGAAGGATCCTCGTCTCCTAAAATAACTCCAGACGGAGCTGTTACTTTTGAAAACATGGAACATTTTTGGAAATTTCTCAATAACAATATTGGCACCCTTAATAGAGCAGTTCGTATGGATAAAGATCAAATTAGTGATACCCAAGCAACCCTAGAAGATATATATCGCATACACACTAATCCTTTGTCCTTTTTTGATCAAGAGAGTGATCAAGCCGGACCGTCCAATTTGGACATGGCTGCTATAATCCAGAACATGCAACAACAACAGGTTACCCAACCACCTAGAGTGCCTGTTACCAAACCAAGGGTTATTCCTACACAAAAGAAACCTTCATTCACTGATCTATTTCGCCAAGCTATTGATCAATATACCTCAAATCAACAAAAGCCTAAAACAAAACCAAATGTTAATTTCCAACAATCTAGGATACAACATAATGCTACCACAAATCTTCTTCATAATACTCTTTCTACCAATCATTTGCATAATAGTAACATAGCATCGAATCCTTATGTTCCGCCTTCTTACGCTCACAAATCCCATGCTCATGTACCATCGAACCAATATGGTGGGCAAACTGGCAATCTGGAAGCCATGGTGAAACAGTTAACCTCCCGTATGGACCAAATAGATCCCTACCGTCCCTCGTACAATTATCGAGAGATGTGTAGTCAACCTCTAGATCCTATAGTTGTAGCACAACCATATCCCAAACACTTTCCTATGCTTGTCCTACCTATATATAAAGGAACCGAAGATCCCATAGAGCATCTTCGTATGTTTAGGATAGCATGTCATGACATATCACATGATGATTTGCTATTACTAAAAATGTTCCCAAAAAGCTTAGGGGGGATGGCATTGGAGTGGTATTATCAACTACCCACTCATTCTTTGAGAAATTTTGAAGAGACCGCTAAGTCTTTTGTGCATCAATTTAGTGCCTATATTGAAAGGCATGTAACCATTAAAGATTTGTACAACCTAAAACAAGACAAAGATGAGTGTTTTGTTGACTTCTTAGCTCGATGGAGACAGTTGATAGGAAAATTACACTTTGTGTTACCTTATCGGGAGATGTTGGATATTTTTATCAATAATTTACAAGAACAACTATCCTATGAACTATCAAATACTACCTTGACCACCTTCGATCAAGCTATAGACTTAGCTCGAAGGGTGGAAGATGCTCTCATTAGAAGAGGTCAGCTCAAAAAGAAAGATGATGAGAAAACATCCAGAAATCAGTATAAAAATAAACAAGTTGTGGGTGATGGAGTCATTGATAGTAGAAACATTGCTAATGTTAATACTACGAAAACAATGAAGAAGTTCATATTGAAACCTCCTGATAAACCACCCCAAGAATTTACTAGGTTAAATCAACCTTTATCAACCATTCTCCCCCAATTACTAGCACGAGGCTTGATCCAATTACCAGCTATCCAGGAACCTGATCCAACTATACCCGGATACAGAGCTGATTTACATTGTGATTTTCATAGAGGACTTAGACACGCTACAAACTCTTGTAAAATATTAAAACATAAAATACAAGATCTGATTGATAATAATGAGATGGAGGTGCAAGCCTTCCAACCTAAACAAAATGCTTCTAATAACGCTCAAAAGAACATTCCCCAAAATCAGAATCAGAATGCCAATCAATCATTGGACATATTTCAACATCCTTTACCACAACATGGTAAAGAGGTGGCTAATCAAATTGAACATCATAATGTTCCCCCTCCTACCCGATATGTAGGGACTATTAGCGAACAATTATCTGTTCAGGATCCTCAAATATTTGGCACAACTTTCTCCATGGTTACGTCTAGACCCCTATATAATACTCAAACATCGGATCTTAGTGATGTAGAATCGGATACTGAAAGTGAAATAGACATCACCTCAAACCAATCGAATAGTTCTGAAAATGAATCAGATCCGATTCAACCTATCACAGATGCTATGGTTCCGGAAGAACCATTTCCTAGAAGAGTTACTACTCGACCCTCTTCTAATCAGTTCCTTCCTAATGAACAAGCCATAAACGCTAGACCGAGACCAATTCAGCGTCCTCAATATAACATTGTAGGTACCATCGAAGTCGTTACCAGACAACAGGCTCAAAATTCTCAATAGGATCAAACTCAGAATGATGGATCAACTCCATTTGTTTTGAAAAATCCCAATAAAGGGAATCATATGTCTAATGTTCAACCTAAGCCTCCTTACAATATTAATGAACAATTATCCAATACTACAACCAGAATTTCCCTTTTGGACTTGTTAAGATCTTCTCCTACCCATAGGGATGAGTTAATGCTTACATTAAGCCAAATGATGGTACCTCAAAATATTCAACCTTGAAGCCATGTCCAATACTATCATCACTCGAGAAGTCGATTGTATTGACTTTCGAGATAGAGATATCCCACAACATAGTTTACATAAGGATAACCCCTTATATATTACTGCCCTAATTGGAGATGTAGCTGTTAAATGAGTCTTGATTGATAATGGTTCATCTTTAAACATCTGCACTTTTGACTTTTACCAACGATTTGGGTTTAGAAGTGACGAGATGAAAAGAACGGATATGATTATCAAAGCCTTCAATGACGAGACACAAGAAATGTGTGGAGTCATTACTATACCCTTGCAAGTTGGTCCTAGAACCCTAGATACGACCGTGTTTATTGTACATTGCCCTACATCGTACAATATACTTTTGGGTCACCCTTGGATCAATGCGATGCGAGCGGTTCCCTCCACTTTACATCAGTGTGTTAAATTTGAATTTAAAAACCAGTTGGTTACCATTCATGGTGATCCTAGACCCTTTGATATGTGTGCTTTGGCAGAACCTGTTGGAGTGCAATTTTGCCCCGCCCTATCATCCACACATCCTAGTTCTTATCATCCATCCAAACGTGTGAAACACACACCCATAACATCATCTACTCTTTCAACTACACCTATACATTTAGCTCAACCATCTTCTAAACAAACCACATTAGGACCTCGAAAAGAGCCTAAACCCACACCCAATGCTTCTTGTTTTACCCCTATAACTTCCATACCGATAGACTCATCCATCAATATTCCTATAACATCATCATCCACTACAGGCATTCTTTCCACATTCGAAGATCAAGGAAATGTTCCTTCTACCTCTTATGCTCTCACTGATGAGCTCTTACCCGATTTATCTAAAATTCTTATATCAAAAGAGATCAACACTGCCATGCAGACTTCCCTCCTTTTAAATAAACTCCCACCTTCTCCTCGTACCTTGGGCCTCCCACAACCTATGGGAAGTATCTACCAAGTCGAAAGTTGTGCTTTTGTTTATAAAGGATATGATTGGGGAAGAATACCCCGAAACATCAAGACACATTGTGATGGATATGCTCGATGCTATTTTGCTAATGAATATATTAAAGCTAAGCCCATAATGCTTAAATTGGGATATAAAGGGAAAGGTTTGGGACCTTTCCAAAATGGTATGAAAGAACCTTTCGAGGTAGAACCGTGGCCTGCCCACTGTGGTGTGGGCCTATTTTCTAGTAAAGGTTAGCCCTTTCCATTTGAGGATAATGACCATCTCATATGTTATCAAGACTATCTAGATAAACAAGATTCTTTATATCCAAAGAATAATTCTTTTACCTGCAATATGCTATCCATAGCCTACCCTGAGATGATTGCCGAATCCGACGATGAGTTGGAGGGAGATATCTTTCATGATATTTCCATTGAGGAATTGTTATATAATGAATTTTATTTTGATGGTTCTATACCTAGTATAGCCCAACTTGAGGCCTCGACTCTTCAAAATGAATTATCCAAGTTAACCTTGGAAGAATTACAAGAATTGGGTGTTTCACCCGCCCCACCTAATTTTGAGAGATATTTACATATGGAAGTTGAAAACGTTATAAAAATTAACATTGGAACCGAACATAACCCTCACATAATTAATATTGGATCAGAATTAAGTCAAGAAAAACAAGATAAATACATTTCATTTCTTAAAGACTATGAAGATGTCTTTGCTTGGACATATGAAGACATGCCAGGTCTGGACCCTTCTGTAGTCATGCATCATCTAGTAGTCCATCCAGATGCTAAACCTGTTAAACAGAAACTTAGAAAAATGCATCCCAAAGTGGCCTTACTAGTCAAAGGAGAACTAGAAAAACTATTGAAAGTCATTTTTATACAAGCCATTGACTATGCTGAATGGATCTCAAATGTAGTTCCAGTAACTAAGAAAGAAGCCACTAAAGTTAGGGTTTGCACCGATTTCAGAGACATTAATGTTGCATGCCCTAAAGATGATTTTCCTCTTCCCAACATGGATCAGATCATTGACTTTACTATCGAAAGTGGAATGATATCCTTAATGGATGGATTTTTCGGTTACAATCAGATCAGGATAGCTCCTGAAGATCAGGCCAAAATAGCCTTTATTACCCCTTGGGGAACTTTTTGTTGGAAAGTCATGCCATTTGGCTTAAAGAATGCAGGTGCAACCTATCAACGAGCTATGACTTATATTTTTCATGACATGATGCATGATATCCTACATGATTATGTAGATGATATCATAGCTCGTTCCATCAAAGAAGATGATCATTTAAATGACTTAAGGAAAGTATTTGATCGGTTAAGGGAATATCTTATCCGACTAAATCCTGCTAAATGCATATTCGGAGTTAAGTCCGATAAATTATTAGGGGTTATAGTTTCTTTACATGGCATTGAAATTGACCCTCTCAAGATCGTGGCTATCATAGATATTCCCACACCCACAAATATATCAGAATTATGAAGTTTACAAGGTAAGATTCAAGCTATTCACCGCTTCATCGACAAGTTGGTAGACAAAACTAGACCCTTTCTTAAGCTTCTTAAGAAAGATGTCTCTTTTCATTGGGATGACAAATGCCAAGAAGCATTTGAACTCCTTAAGCAATATCTCCTCAAACCTCCAGTGCTTTCCCCACCTAGATCTGATCATCCTTTTATCTTGTACATTTCTACTTTTGATTCTGCCTTAGGAGCTATGTTAGCTCAGCTTGATGATGAGAAGAAAGAACGTGCTAATTATTACATTAGCAGAACCCTCATCAGTTATGAAACTCATTATACCATATTAGAGAAATTATGTCTAGCAGTCGTATTTTCTACACAAAAACTACGACATTATATGCTCAGTCAGAAAACGTATGTTATTGCCAAATTCGACCCTTTACGATATCTCATGAGTCGACCGTATTTATCTAGTCGCACAGCCAAGTGGGTTCTTGTGCTAAGCAAATTTGAACTCACCTTCATAGGATAGAAGTCTGTTAAAGGTCAAATCATAGCAGATCAATTAGCTGCTACACCCTTAGAATCTACTCATCCCCTCATCATTGAGTTTCCTGATGAATGCCTTAAACTAGAGGCAGACCATTCAGAGAAATGGTCCTTATACTTTGACGGAGCTCGATGCATGAGTGGGGCTGGTGCGGGTATTATTTTAATATCTCCGCAAAAACATCTTATTCCTCTGTCCTTCAAATTAACATTTGCTTGCATTAATAATACTACTGAATATGAAGCTCTTATCCTTGGATTACGAGCTACCTTGGCATTGAAAATCAAGATTTTATTGGTTTTCGGTGACTCCCAACTTGTCATAAATCAAATCAATTATGTTTATCAGACTAGAGATGATAAATTACGCCCATATAAAGCATATGTTTTGCATTTGTTATCCTTGTTTGATAAAGTTACTTTGGAAGCTATTCCTCGAACTAGCAATCGTGCGGCTGATGCTATGGCTACAACTGCATCTCTTTTACCCTTGGAGTTAGAAGATGAATATGCTACCATCATTATTCGTCGACTCCAGGAACCTGCTTCAAGAAAATCATGTTTAGAACCCTTGGATGTGTTTCTCATCAACGAAACAACTCCTCAACCATGGTATATTGATTTTTTGCAAAAAGGAACCTTCCCTGATGGTTGCACTAGCAACCAGCGTAGGTTATTACGTAGACAAGCAAGTCACTTTGTGATTATTGGTAATACCTTGTATAGAAGATCTTTTGAAGGCATCTTATTGAGATGTTTGAATTTAGAAGAATCCAAATCAGCTTTGAATGAAGCCCACAATGGATCTTATGGAGGATATTTTAGTGGTAGCGCCATTGCTAAGAAACTCCTTCGGATAGGATATTTTTGGCCTACCATGGAAACTGATGCACATAATTATGTGTGACATTGCGATAAGTGCTAGAAACACGCTGACCTTGTCCATGCGCCTGCACAAGAGCTGCAGGCTATTTCATCTCCTTGGCCCTTTTCAAAATGGGGCCTAGACATCATTGGAAAAATAAACCCTCTGTCATCTGATGGACACAAATTCATCATAACTACCACTGAGTATTTCACGAAGTGGGTTGAAGCTATGCCATTAGCTTCTTGCACTGGAACACAAGTTTCCAAGTTTGTTTTTAATCAAATTATTTGTAGGTTTGGAATTCCTGCCAATCTCATTTTTGATAATGGAACATGTCAAGAAATTATGTCAAAAGTATAAAATTCAACATCACTAGTCCACTCCCTATTATCCTCAAGGTAATGGTCAAGCATAAGCATCTAACAAAACCTTAATCAAAATTCTCAAAAAATTGGTCAATAAAATCGGTCGAGACTGGCACATTCAGTTATATCTTGCTTTGTGGGCCTATCGAACTAGTGTTCAAACCCCCACTAGAACTTCACCTTTTGTCTTGGTTTATGGTGCTGAAGCCATTTTTCCTTTTGAATTAGAAGTTCCTTCTTTAGCTCTACTACTTCAAGATACTAAAGTAGGGGATGAATATCATGCTGGCAGATTTAGTTAGCTAGAACTTCTAGATGAAAAGCGCATTAATGCTTTGGAGCATCTTCGCACCTACCAAAACAAGCTTAAGAGAGCATATCTTAAGAAAGTTCATCCTCGATCCTTTGAGATCGATGACCTTGTCTTAAAAGAAAATAAAAAAAATACTAATGCAACTACAAACCTTAAAGGTAAATTTGAGCCCAACTGGCTTGGACCATATGTCATCACTGCTAAATTTGGATCAGGAGCATACAAATTATCTACCTTAGATGGTAAAGAACTTAAAGAACCTATGAACATTATGCATCTTAAACGTTACTATGCGTAAAAAGTTGGTCATTTCATCATTGTATATATTTGTTTAAAACATTTCAAAAAAACCACTATCTCGTATTTCTTTCAACTCATAAACTTAAAATATAAAAACACCAAAAACATCCAAAACATCAAAATCTTCAAAACCGTCTTTTATCTTTGTACCTCTCAATTTGTGAAGTATTGTAGTTATATTTTCAGTTATTTTGGATAAATTAGTATTTATTTGGAATCCCGCACTTTCACATTCACATGAATAAATCTCTTGATTTTATTTGTTATGATTATTCATCTCTCTTATATCAAAGTCCACATTGGCATTAAATAAAGTTTTGAGCATAGAGAACTGATCTTGTTATTTACTTGACCCAAGTATATCTCTTCACATTAAAATTATTTCATTGCACATTCGATATGATGCTACATAGTAGACGTGGGTTCTTGAGCGAAAAGTTCCCCCTGCTATGCTATCATGCACATGGTCTAGAATCTTTGAGAATTGACAAAAGGACAAGCTCACCCCTACCCAGAATAAAAATCCCTTGCTCTACAGCTAATCCGAGCAAGTATCCCTAGCATAGGAAGAAAATAAAATTTCAAGAAAAAGAGAAAAAGAAAAAGGTTATTTTGAATCATCATAGCAATATTTCAGCATTATCTCAAATATCAAGCAAAAATACAAAAGTACAAAAAAAAAAAAAAAAGAGAAGCAAAAGTGAAAAGCAAAAGCAAAATACAATAAACTCCTTTCCCTACCCCTTGAAAAGAAAAGAAGGGTTGATGAGCTTGAATCCCTGGAATTCTCAATTATTCAAAAACTGTGAGGTAAACCCCATAACAAGTGGTTTGTGCCCAACCGGCTTGGCCTTGGGTAAATCCTAGCATGGCAATATGTCTGTCACATTAGCGACCTTCTTTTGTACAGACCTCTGTCAGCTTATGGATTAGCTAGCTCTTGATAACCCGACTTACATAGTAGTCTGGTATGATTATATGCATATAAATCATGGTCAATGAACACTTATTTGGTTAATTCAAATCACTTGTATCAACGTATCTTGCTCAAAATTGGTAAATGAACAGTACAATCGCACACACATTTGTATTTAAGAGATTTTGTATCATTATGATAAATCAAGATGATTCATGAACTCACATTTGCACATGAGGATTCCTTATAAATCTACATTTCTCTTTAAGATAATTTAAAATATTTCTATAACTCTTTTCGGAATAATTTTATCCTTTTATTTCAGAATTTTTGTTTTGTATAAAAGCAATTACATACATCTTCTCATCAAATCTCAAAAATAATTTCAAACAAAATTTTCATATTATTATTTTTCTATTTATCAAAAGTCAAAAATGCATCTTGCAAATAAAACCAACAATCTATTTTCTTCTTTGGATTTTGCGATGATGGTATAAGTCTATACCTATAATTCTATGCCTAGCGCAAACCATCGTTCTAATTTTCTTTTCCATGTATTTTAAAATAAAATTCATAACAACATGTGACTTGCATCATTATGTTACATAATTATGCTTTACAAACAAACAAACACTTATTCTATTTCATGACATTATGTTCAAATTTAGTTTGTGCAACCATGGTATAAATTCTAAGGAATTGTTCAAAATTTTATCACACTTAGGAATTTATGCCTAGCAAAATCATATTTCTTTTCGTATTTCATGCATACTATTTTTATGAAAATCTGAAAACAAATCATCAAACCATCATTATCTCCATCATTACAACACCAAGTCTTAAGACAGTCTCTTAAGCACTCTTTTACTTTTAACAATATTTCTATACTGGGATTAGCTTGATGATCGAGTGAGCGGCGACTCCATGAAATGGTCTATAATAGCAACAATGTCCTTTGAAATTATTTTTAGAAGTCCCTTTTATTTGATTTTTTCTCAAATCACACCACAACCACCAATTGTTTACATTAGATTATTTCATTTAAAATCTTACAGCATGACATCAAAATTATAATATTTCAAAACGACATAATTATATGAATCCTCAATCCAATAAGCAAACAATTCAAATAGTAAAGCATCATAAAAACATATGAACAAGTCATATCATCAGAAACAAGATCATATATATATATATATATATATATATATATATATATATATATATATATATATACCAAAAAATTATATACATCATATCAAAATGGGATTGGTATGCCACAATCTATACCCTGGCATACTCAATCCGCTCAACAATCTCTACAAAATCTATGTAGTCCATAGACACCTAGCCTCGAGAAGCCATCGAGGTCTTAACCTCATATCCTCCCCCACCTTGACATGGAGGAGGTGGTCCCATAGAGGTTCGAGATGTATCTCAAGTCCTCGTCATCGATCGGGAGGATGTCCTCACCGATCCCAGCCTGACTGGTTCTGCAATGTTGGTCGACAGTTGTACCCTCTAGCCCTCTAGAATCAGTTGGAAGTATACACCTTGGTAGAATGCAGTCTGCATCATCGACCACACTAGATCATCTCTACTCGCTCCTCTACTTTGCACCCTGAGCCGTGTCGTATCATCCTATAGTGTTTGTACCTGCGTCCTTAGTTGAGTGGCATTGTCCTATAGTGACTACACCTGAGCTTGAAGGTGGGTAGCCTCAGCATAGAGAGCCGTTGTCTCACTGCTCTCCCCTGTGTCAACACCCTTGCCCTTATCAGGCGATGGTGGTCTCTCCCCCTACTATGAATGGAGCCTCTCCTCCCTTCGCCCTATCTCCCACAGCCTCTGTGTATCCCGTGCTATTCTTTGGCGTCTCTCCTATGAGATCCACCATTGCTCTCTCCCCTTGCGACCCCACGTTGCCTTAATAGCAGCCTGTCGTCACCTCCCCATCTGGCGCACCACAGCATGTACTGGACCCTGTGCCCTTGTCATCCGAGAAGGGTGGATGCCTGCATACCAGGCATTGTAGCCATCAACAACCCCAGCATCATCACCATCCACTGGCTAGATGGGGGCATCATCTGTGTCCTGACTCTAGAATCGCTGCATATATGGAGCCTGGCTCAATGTAGTACTATCTTGAATAGTTTGGGAGTACTTGTAATCCCTGAGAGAAGGGATTCCCTATTGTAGATTGAACTTCCATAGTACTCGATCGTAGCGGTGGAGCTCTACCTCTCCCTGTTCCATCCTCAGCCAGTAGACTCACCTGATGCAAGCCAGCTCCTGTCCATCCTCTACCCACCCGGGGTGCTCTCGCCATGGCCTCTAGGTGATCTGGTCTAGGATGAGGTCATCTAGCAACCTCTGAGACATCGACAGATATATTCGCCACTATGAACCCCATTGTAACCACCAGTAGAAAACTTGGGGTCTCTCCTGGTCAATACCTGTCAATGGGAGCCCTATCGGCCTTCGCACTGCAATGTGCTTCCAACACCAAATCTATAGCAACGATGTCAAGACTAGACATCGACTTCCCTTGTATACGACCCCATGCAGGATCCTATACAAGCGGCAGAGTACAAAGCTCCCCCATGCAAATCTATACCCGTGGTCTCTCATGTCATAGACTATGTCTAAGAGAACCCACGATAGTCTGCATCCGATCTGGTGGCACAGCAGTAAGCCACTGACAACCCCTACCAAAACTTGTGTCAGTCTAAATGCCCCAGGCATCTGTTGTAGCGACTCGATGTTCACTCCACCCTTCTCCAGGGTGAATCTCGGGTCTCCAGTGAGCCTCATCATCGCCTGGCCTTGATTGGCCGTAGGCATCATCAGTCGTCCCTATATGGGGATCCTTAGGATCCTCCATACATCCTCTAGAGTGGGAGCCATCTCCCTTGTTGATAACCAAAAGCAGGACGACCCCGGATACCACCTCTCTGCTAGGGCTATTAGTAGCCCTATGTTAGTCGATACTTGTGGCATCTCTGCCACATGCTATAAACTGACCTATCCTAGTCAGTCATGCTCTACCTGGTCAAGTGTGGCCAAGTCATCTCTTAGTCCATCGTATTTCTATTCTTAGCTCTTTAGTAATCCCTTTTGCAAAACAAATAATAAAACAACAAAATCATTAATAACTCAAGCATGCAAATTAAACAACTTAAAATCAAGTTTAAAAGGATATCGTCCACCATTGGATGATATCATCCCATATTGGGAAAAATTGTCCTTTGTGAGGACTAAATCATCTCTGATTTCGCAACTTGGGAATCACCCCTTGTTGGACGAAATCGCCCCTAATTCGTCGATTTCACTGTCAGATGAAATCAACGATCGAGGGACAATTTCAACGAAATCGAGACGATTTCGTCCCAATGGCATCGACGGCCTAAAAACGACCGCAATGCCCCAAACAATCAAATTTAAAATCAAAAGAATTGCATAAAGTTACATTAAACCTAATCTACTAGGATTAGATCCTTACCTGTAGCCCGCGCCAGACCTCTGTCGCTTTGTGCGCTATCTCCACCATTTTTTTTGTCTGTAGAGCTCTAGAAATAAAGAAAATGAATAGTAAAAATGAATTAGGGTTTTACCCTATTGTTAGGAAATGAACAACTTGTTTATTGAAAATTGTGCAGTTTAAATAAGACTGCAATAACAAGAATTGCCGGAGGTTGCCAAACCAACCAGCGTACAATAGCATATTGTTATAACAAAATAACAAATGCATAAATAAGACAAATAATGAAATAACAGACAGTATAACTACGCTAACATCCCCCCTTATTACATTATTTGGGTAATAGGAGAACTACTAGCTATACTAACATCCCCCCTGATTACATCATTTTGCAATACAAAGAGAGCTACGAAACAATTCAAATTTGACACGTGCAAGTGCCTTAGTGAAAATGTCTGCAACTTGAGCATCGGTGGGAATGTGCTGAAGCTGAATTCGATGCTTTGGAACTTCATCTCGAATGAAATGACATTGTGTGTCAATGTGCTTTGTTCTTTCATGATGGACTGGATTCTTGACGAGGTTCGTAACACCCTGATTGTCGCAAAACAAGTGTATTGGAGATTTTGATGGATGGCCCATACTTGTCAGAATGCGACGCAACCATATCACTTCACACATAGCTTCACGTGCGGCGCGATACTCGCTCTTGTTGATGAAATAGCAACCACCTGTTGCTTCTTGCTATGCCAAGAGACAGGACCGGATCCCAGATGAAAAATGTATCCAGAAGTTGACTTGCGATCATCAAATGATCCGGCATAGTCGGAGTCCGTGTATCCTTGCAAGAAGAATTTGTTGTTCCTCTTGTATTCTAGGCCATATTCCATAGTACCACGGACATAGTGAAGAACACGTTTTGTCGCTTTCCAATGAGTGGTCTTAGGCTCCCGCATGAACCTCGAAAGATAGTTGACAAGCAAATACGAGATCCGGCCTAGTATTGGTCGGATATATGAGACTCCCAATCAACTGTCGATAGAGAGTACCATCTACCCGAGGTGAATCATCATATCGCGATAACCGAAGTCCATTCTCCATCGGAGTTGCCATTGGCTTGCAATCAGTCATGCGATATTTTTCCAAGCAATGTCTTGGCATATTTTTTCTCGAGACACTTTGATGGAGTGCTCCTTCTGGCTGAATTCCAGACCAAGACAGTAATGGAGAAGTCTGAGATCCGTCATCTCAAAATATTTACACAAGTTTCTTTTGATAGTAGAGATCATAGTTTCTGAACTCCCTGTAATGAGCAGATCATCAACATAGAGTATAAGCAACACTATCTCGTAACCCCGTTTCTTGAAATAGAGGTTTGCATCTGATGGACATCTCTTAAATCCATGCCGCATAAGGTGATTGTCCATTTTTATATACCAAGCTCGAGGAGCTTGTTTCAGACCATATAAGGATTTGACCAATTTGCAAACCTTCCGCTCTTGGCCTTCCACTTCAAATCCTTCTGGCTGAGTCATGTAGACTTCTTCTTGGAGATCACCATTTAGAAAGGCACTTTTGACATCCATCCGGTGAACTTTCCACCCATATTGTGCTGCCATAGCACACATAACTCGAATTGTGGTCATCCGAGCAGTAGGTGCAAAAGTTTCCTCGTAGTCAATGCCTTCCTTTTGAGCATAGCCCTTTGCAACAAGACGGGCCTTATGCTTATCAATTGTTCCATCCGCCTTGTACTTGACTTTATATACCCATTTGCAGCCAATGGGTTTCTTTCCATGCGGCAGATCAACAAGCTTCCAAGTTTTATTTTTCATCAAAGACTCATACTCGTATCCATAGCAGCCTTCCACTGAGGCTCACTAAGAGCATCTTGCACTGATGCAAGTTCAAGATCGTCTATGGTAGACATGAACGCCCTGTCATCATCAATATCCATATCCTCTACTTCTGTACGTGGAGTTACAGAAAGTTCCTCAAAAGATTGACAAAGATCATCAACCTCACCAGTTTCTTTGGCTTCTTTTTCCTTTTGAGCCATACTGCGTGTACGAGGTCTATCCAAGTTCAAATTGGGAGGAGTGGATAAATTTGCGTCTCTGATTGTATTTGTACACCATTTTGGATTCTTCTTCGGTGGTGTTGAAGAAGATGTAGAAGGACCTCCTGTCCGTGTTGACGAAGGAATCTTCTCTTCCTTAGATTCCACAAGATCTAGGTGTACTTTAGATGTGCTCTATGATGTGAAAGCTTCATCAAAGACAACATCTCTCGTTGACATGAATTTTCTTGGTCAAAGGATCTATCAAACGATATCCTTTAGAGTGCTCATCATAACCAAGAAAAATACATCTCAGTGTTTTCTCATCTAGCTTCTTCCTTTTCTCTTTTGGTATGTGCATGAAAGCGTGACATCCGAAAATACGTAGATGAGATATGGAGGGTTTTCGACCACTCCATGCTTCCTGTGGAGTCATTCCTTTTAGGGCCTTTGTGGGTGCCCTATTCAACAGATATACTGCAGTGGTGACAGCTTCTACCCAATATTGTTGCCCAAGAGTAGCTCCTGTGAGCATACAACGAACCATTTCCATGATAGAACGGTTCCTTCTCTCAGCAACTCCATTTTGCTGAGGAGTATAGGCAGCTTGTTAACCGTCTCTTGATTCCATGCTTATCTAAGAATGCAAAAAATTCTTTAGAGGTAAACTCCCCCCCTCGATCCGAGCGGAGGGTTTTAATAGAAGCTCCCGACTCCTTCTCAACGGATTTCTTGAATCGCTGGAAGAATGCGAAAGCTTCGGATTTCAGTTGGAGAAAGAAAACCCACATCTTTCGTGAGTAGTCATCTACGAATAACCGAAAGTACCTCTTCCCTCCACAACCGTTGGGTGTGAAAGGACCGCACGGATCGGTGTGAATTAACTCCGGAGGTTTTTGTGCTCTTGTTGAGCTCTTCTCAAATGGTACTCTATGCCGCTTTCCTGCCAAGCGATCGAGCACACCGGCAATGTGGCGTAAAGGGAAGGAAGACCCTTTACCATCTCATACTTACCGAGCTCAAGTAAGTAGCCGTAACTAAGATGCCCATATCTCTTGTGCCATAGGGAAGTTGCCTCCTTGGTAGAGACAATCATGGCAACATGTGGAGTAGAGATAGCATCTAGGGCAAATAAGTCGTGCTTATATGAAGCTGTTGCAATCTGTTTACCATTCCTGGTAATAGTACAACACTTCTTGCCATTCTCAACACGAAAGTTGACAACCATATTTCTATCCAGGATTTGTGTGACTGACAGCAAATTGTTAGCCAATCCCGAACATAGAGGACTTTGTCAATCTGACACTTGCCATCGTGAAGAGTGACTGAAACTGTACCCTCTCCCTGAACCCTGTAGGTTTTATCATCAGCAATGGTGACAGGTTTGCCCTCTTTGGCCATGAATGATTCAAACCACGATCTGTCGCCAGTCATATGTTTGCTAGCTCCAGAATCGACATACCAAACAGGATCCCTCTGTGTGGAATCTGTGGTAGTCATGAGCACCTTGTGTGCCCATTCAAAATCTGAGTCAGATTCTTCAACAACAACATTCACCTGGGGTTGCTTGTTTTTATTTTGTGGTTTGTTTTGGCCTTTCTGCTTGTTCTTATGCCAACACCTGTTGGTGTCATGGTTGTCTTTCTCACGGATCTTGCACCACCTCTTTTTCTCGTTGAGGTTGTTTTCCTTTTCCTTTCGTATCCTGTTGAGAATTTCCTCCTTTCTGAAAGTTGCCTCCTTTTTGCCCATTACCTTTCTTCCTAGAACCCTGCTTGTTGGTGTATAGGGCTGTATTGGAAGAATCATCCTTGTGAAGTTGGCGTGCCTCCTGTTGTTGAAGCAGATTGACCAACTCGATGTAGGTAATTTGTCGTTGAGACACCTGGATGGAGGTGATCAACATATCAAATGAAGAAGGTAAAGCTCTCATCACAATTGAAATGAGAAGCTTTTCATCCACAGAATCTCCCAAAGAATTCAATTTCTCTTTCAATTCAGACACTGCACAGAAAGAGTTCAACTGTTTCACCCTGTCTCAAACTCAGGTTATGAAGTTGTTGTTGAAGATGAAGAATGGTGGAATCATTCTTTCCCTCATAGATGGTTTTAAGGGCATCCCATGCCTCTTTACCACTTGCTTTGTCAGCTATATGAGGTTGCACTTCATCCGAAACAACAAACAAAATGAGCACCTTTGCTCGACTGTCTTTCTTGTCAAAAGCTATCTGATCAGCAGTAGGAGCTGTGGATCCTGATGTCGGTGAAGGCCTAGGTGTTACTCCAGTAACAATATCCCATAAATCTTCCATTTGGAGAATTGCCTTCATCTTATGTTTCCATGGTGTATAATTTGGACCTTTCAATAACTGATGAGGATCAGTCATCAACTTTGCAACAACGGCCATAGTGAAGGTTCCTTATAACACCAATTGGTCCCCCTTTCGATATACCTTTTGCTAGGCCGTTATACCATACAAAATACCCGCCCTTACGTGAGGGAAACTATAGGTATTTAGAAAGATCAACAAAAATCACCCGCCCTTACGTGAGGGAGACTATAGGTGAGTTTTAGAGATCATACGATACGTGGAACATAAGCAGTACTGAAAGGGAATCGCCTTGTTGATGGCACCTACCATAGAAGATTCTTCTCATGCGTGGGGCGTAACTTCCCCTAAACACTATGAAGAATACTTCGTCAGATTTACGCCTAAACACAAGAGCGATTAAGGGTAGTGGATGGAGTAAAAAAATGCAAAAAATGGCAAACTTATCTCTCCCCGACGATTTATAGAGAACAAGCTCAGACGTCGTTGTAGCAGCTATATTAGGCGGCGGATACAATAGCGCAATCACGACAACTTTACCTGTAAGTGCTGGCCAGAGGTATCACAAATACCGAACGCTGCAGTGCAATAAATTGCACGGATGGGTTTTAATTATTTCGGGGACTTAGGGAGTGAATTTGCTTTTAATTTTTAATGTTATAGTGCAAAAATGAAATATGCAACATACAACATAAAAAGTGCCCACAAGAATTAACCCTCCAGGTGTCGGACACAGCCGAAAATGCACCTTTACAATAATGCCAAAAATTTGCTTTTTTTCAGAAAATTACTCACATTCCCCCTTTGATTTTTTGAAAAAAAATATCCCCTCTTTCTTCAGAAATTGCCCCCCCTTTTTTTTTTTTAATATTTTTACCGCTAAGGTTAATAAAAAATTAATTTTCACTATAGTAAAAAAATTTTTTTTAATTTTTACTATAGTAAAAATAATTAAAAAAAATTTAATATTAACCTTAGGTAAAAAAAATTAAAAAAAATAATTAAATTTTACCTTAGGGGAGTGGAAGGGATTTGAACTCCTGACTGCTGGGTTCCCGGAACCCACCACGCAGCTCACTTGCCAGTGAGCCCGTGGGCTGATCTGGGAGGAGAAAGCCGGATCAAGCTAAAAAACACCTCCGACAGCTGCACCCCGTCAGTCAACTTCCCGCTGCTGCTTGGTCGCGGCTCCACAGTCGCGCACACGTCCATAGTCGCGCGACGCGTGACGGGGGTTTTTTTTTTTTTTTTAATAAAAAAAATTCTCGGGGGGGGGGGCGCGGGACGCGCGTTCGCGCTACGTCTGCGTCGCGCCGGGGGGGTTGGACGCACGTTGCGTCCGCGCGTCGTGGGGAGGGGGTGCACGCGCAGTCCGCGACACGCCTGCGCTCCTCCAGCAGGGGGGGCGGGGGCGCGCTCGTGCGGCACATCCACGTGCTGTGTTGCGTAGCCCCCAGCGAGGGGGGGGGCAGGCTGGACGCGCCTGGGAACGTTCCAGCGATGTCCGTTGTCTGTGGGGGGGGCCTCCCCTCCCTTCTGTCATGCATGGATGCACGACGACTGTCGCACGTCTACGCACAATAAATTTTTTTTTTTTTTTTGTTTAAAAAAAATTGGCTGCAAATACAAATCGCGCAGCAAAAAAAAATTTGCCTCCCCAGCACAGCAAAAAAAATGCGTTCTCTCCCCAGCACAGCAAAAAAAATGCGTCCTCTCCCCAGCATAGTAGAAAAAAATTGCATCCTCTCCCCAGCACAGCAAAGAAAAAAATGCGTCCTCTCCCCAACACAGCTTCTCACGCTTCACTGCAAAAAATTGCCGTAGCAATCTGGCTCTGATGCCATGTTAGGAAACGAACAACTTGTTTATTGAATTGTGCAGTTTAAATAAGACTGCAATAACAATATTTCCGGAGGTTGCCAAACCAACCAACGTACAATAGCATATTGTTATAACAAAATAACAATTGCATAAAGAAGACAAATAATGAAATAACAGACAGTATAACTACGCTAACACCTATTTTCTTAATTTTATTTAAAAATCAGCATTTTAATTTTTGCTTTTCTACATTTTTACCTCAAACGTTCGATTTGGGTAAAAACACGGAGGGGGCACCATAGTCAGCATTCGTACGATTCGACCAAGAATTGTCGTCTAAAAAATTGAGTATATTTTTGCTTTCTCGTAAAATGGGAAAAAATCGTCTTTAATGCATTTTCTTTGAAAAATACACTAGAGGGGGAAAAATGTAGCACCCTAAAATTGGTGCAGTAAACCTTAGCAAATAATTAAAATTACTTTAGTAATAATTCAAATTCAAATTTCAACCCCAAACTGCCCGTTAAACTGCCTTTTACCCGTTTCCTCGTTTCCCATGCCATTTTTAGGATTTATTGTGATCGTTGGACGATATCGTCGCAGATTAGATGCGATCATCCCAGATCTGATGAAATTGTCATGGACAGAATGTCTAGACGATTTCGTCCCAAAACTGATTTTTCATAATTAGCTTCTATTTCAACGTCTCTAACCGGAGCAAAAGCATATCTGTGTGGTTAGAGACTTCCCCTGTTGGAGATCTCCCAAATTGGGATGATCTCCAACCTCCCAACCTCCTTCCTATGCCTATTTAATCTTAGGCCTTCCCCTTGATATTCCCCTGGCTGAAATTTTCTATAACACGAGTTTTATTTGCATTATAATATCTTAAATTACTATTTGCCTTCATATTTTTCCAAGTTTTTTTGTAGGAACTTCACTGTTTTTCAGTCGGAGCAAGCTCAGATCGTCGTAGACGATCCTGTACGATCTCGAACGATCACATCAAAATTCGAGACGATTTTGTATCCTGCAAATGATGTCGACTGTAGCCAACATTGGGGGCAATCAGTGCCTTGAGTTTGCATTCTTTCTCCACTATCTACTATTTTGCTTTGCATTAGTTAGACTTATTACTATTTTGCATCTTGGAGTTCACCCATGTAGCTTAAATACATAAAAAAGTCATAATTGCCATTAAATCATTGTAATGCACTTATATCTTTATTTTGTAATTATCAGTTTAATATTATTATTATCATTCTACATCATTTTCCTCTGTTAGTATAGCTACATTTTTTGTATTATATGTCTATTTCTCTGATTGCAGGTCTCTGAAAAATTCATCTGACGAATTCACCAGATCTCAGACGATCTTGTCTGATATCAGACGATCCTATCATATCAGAGGTGATCTGGACTGCTTCAAAAATCAGAACCTCCATCAGACATCCGAAATCAGGTATGGTTTTTCTCATCTAGCTTGTTCTTTGTATTTTTTGTTTAAATCTATTTTCTGTATTCATTTAAATTTGCATTTCATATAGAATAGTTTAGATTCATTTGGCCAAGCCTAGGAATTGAATGATCAAACATAAAAATGAACACATCAAACACACTATCAACCTAGGCGTGAAAACTGCCATTCAAAAGTTTCCTGGTGAACCCACCATCCGTCAAAAATTCACCCTTATACACCTCCCTCGAGAGGTGGGACCTTCAAAGGGCCTCTTAGTCCGAGGTATTGTCCCATACTTTTCACATTCCCCTTCCGGACACGCATCCTATAGCTTGAAGGTAAGGGTGCAAAAAATTTAGAGCGATACAGAAACTCTTCACCAAAATAGCAATGAAGGTACGCTTCTTGAGATAATTCAAAGGATGCATCATAAATGGTGAAGTGGGAAAGATTCCAAGCACGATCCACCTAGGAAATTTGCATTATGATAAATGATGAAAACATGATGGCAAAAAAGGCTCAAACTAAAAGAATTTAATACGATTAACCAATGAAAACTGCTATCACAAAAATCCCATTGATCGATGATTAACTCCCCAAAGAAATTTAATAAGAGCCATTTATCAGATAGATCATGCCTCGATAAAATTTCCCTCATTTTTCATAATCTTCCTATAAATGGTCTTGCTAGCTAATTTTGTAGCTTTCTTCTTCAAGTGTTATAAATAGGAGATGGAGAATCCCCCTATTTAATTTTTCTCATGTTAAATTTTTTGTAACGCTTGAATTGGTAGGACTCGTATAGTTATAAATAGGAAATATCTTGGTGCTTTGAGCTTGCATTTCTTGATAAGGAGACTATGAGGAAAAAAATGTAGGAGGAGAAAAATGACGAAGTCAAAGCTCAAAAATTGACATGAGGACCAGATGGAAGGAATAATGGACACAATATTGACCATTAAGTCCAAAGCTAAACTCTCTCGTGAGGGTGCAGCAACCAAAGAAATGAAATTATCTTCATCTTCAAGGGCTACCCCATGGAATACTTAGTTAATCCTTTTCATGCCAAACACCGTGCATCCCTACCCAGAGCTTGTTGAGGTGGTTGGAAAATTTTATGATGCAATAACAGGCACAGTACAAAATAAGAACTTGTAGCCCTTGTTCTTCATAAATACACATAATATCATGTGAGCATTTGTCATTCCAGAAATACCTATAGATGAGATCCTATGAGGTGACATAAAATTTATCTACCTAGAGTGATAAAAGGAGAAATTTCTTGATGATGGTCCTAAAAGGTGGCTAACGAAGGTATTGGGTGGTAAACGATTACCAATAGATTATGCAAAGAAAACATGGGTATTGGAAAATTTTAAATGAAGATGCCCAACTAGTTCTTTCCATGTTAGATGTATTGTTGGGTCTGGAAATGGACAAGATAGTTTATATGGAGTAGATGGCAATGGCCCATCCAGTACTCAAGGCTTTCAACACTGTGAGACTATACTAGGTAAAATTCTTGGCTAGGATCATCAACAAACAACTAACATATTTCTAGGGAAATTATAGAAACGAATCTCACTATCCATGTTACTTAGTGTTGCTATTTTTCTTATGCATGTCTTGTGAGAAGAAATATGTGCCTATTATTGATACAAAATAAAAGGGAGAGATATATCCAATGGTGGAATGGATGCACATGCTTAGAAAGAGCAATTTATACTTGGAGTTTAATAAGAACTTCTTGGGACCTACCTTGGCATGTATTTTTGAGGTCTGCTCTCATTTATTTGAGAAATCTAGGAAATTCTTAAGGAAGAATATGCTAGAGATAGGGGACTGGTACTATCTAGAGAAGTATATGTGTATACATTTGTATGGATTTTTTGGGTTCCTCTATCTTCTCCTTTATTACATCACAGACTATATTTTTTGAATGGAGATGTGTATGCAAATCCTTATAATTGAAAAGAAGTATGGTCAGGGAGAAAAGAAAAATGCAATCTTCCATATACCTATTTTATTTAGGCCCATAAAAATTCCAAAAAGGGATAATATCATGTACCAAAATCTGGATAGCAAATTGACTATGTTAGGTCTTCCTGTAGTACCTCTTAGATGACACTGTGATCCAGATGGTATTCTTAGGATAAATATTTGTTACAACAATGCTAGTTCATAATAATTCAAGCACAAAATAAATGAGGCCAATGAGAAGGTCTTGGATTATATAAACCTTCCAGAGGATCAAGTGGTACCATTCATGTGGTTTCAAATGCATGAGTGACCATCATAGAGAGCTGATTATCCGTATACAAGGGTTTTTGATCCTAAGAAAAATCATGATCAATGCTTGAGCTCAAGGATGGTCTAGTTAGTAGAAGACTAGAAGAAGTGGGATGAAGATAAGATTGAACAATGGTGGGTAAAGTGGTATGAGAAATATAATTATCAGGAGACTCTCCTAGGAAGGGGGGATCAAAATTTTGGAGATGAGTATGATGTGAACATTATTGCTTGGAGGAAAAGGGAATATGAGAGCCTCTCCTTGGAGATATTGAGAGAATCAGATGTGGTAGATACTAGAGTTAAAGAGGAAGATGAAGAAAAATAATAGGATGAATAAAAAGAGGTCCAAATACTACTTCGGGTATAGGAAGACCCAACCCATGGGAAGATGGTTGAGAAGGAGGTTCACTCTACACAAATTCAGCAAAGCACTAGGAGAACAAGGTCAACTAGAAATTTTGGAGTAGAAGTGTAGAAAAAAATTAGGCCTTCACCACAAAGACTAGAGTAGAGTGAAAAAAGAAAGGACCACTCCAACCCCAATGTCTCTAAGGCATGTGAACTAGATATTAAATGGTAGCAATCACAGCTAAAAGATTCAAATATAGAGGAAGTGGAAGTAGCAATCCAATTTTATAAGGAAAAGTAGATAGTTGGAGAGAAATCAAAGTAGATCCAAGAGTGATGTGTCATCTTATTGCAATATCCTTCTCCTTGCACTAATAGAACTCCCTCTCTTGAATCATTGAAAGAGTCCCCAGATTCACCTTCTTGATTAGCCAAATTTTTAGGAATGATCTTGACCATGATTCTCATGCTTAGGAAAGAAGACCTTATGACCTTGTGTCTCCTCATTGTATCCCTTGACTACACCCATTCCTCCTCAAAATAGATTGGATCCATTATTACCCCACCCATATCTAATTTACTCATCACTTCACCTTCTCTGCCTCAACATTCAGTTTTATCCATATCTTTGTCCACTCCACCGCACCTTCCACAAGTTTCACCTAAGTAACCCTCACTATCATCTTCATCATTGAAACCAAGGCCCTCGAGTGGAACCACTGATGCAACCCTAGTTTGAGCAATAGTGACACATACTTTGAATCCACTACAAAACTTCTTGACTACACCACTCATGCCTGAGGCAACTAAAGAATATGTGTCAAAAATATTCAAGGTTTTGAGAGTTGCACAAGATAATTAAATAAAGTGGGTGCATGAATATCTACAATAGTCATACAAGGACATTGTGGAATGTGCCCCTTTTACTCTCCATGAGCTTGATCTAATTGAAGGAAAGAGGCACAATATAATAGCTTATCCTAAGGAGAAGAAGGCTATGGTGGATATGAGACCTGATGACTGGAGGTTAGAAATTTAAACCAAAGATATTGTTGAAATCACTTTGGTTGAGGTTGTGAAAGTATCTCATGTTGATGTTGACACCTTTTTTCTAAAAACTGGATATGTAGATGAGAACCTCAAGGTTGTAGAGAAAAGGATTCAAATATTAGATTCTCAAATCCATTGATAAAATCTGGACTAGCAGGCCCTAAATAACAGGATCAAAGTATTGAGAAACACATTGGATAAGGTAGCCTTTCCAAAAATTCTGCAATAGAAGAATGAGAATATTGCTACTTTAGAAGGTGAGCTTCAAGTGACGAAGAGTACTCTTGAAAAGCAAGATGTAGAGTTCAATGCAAAACTATAGCAACATGAGGGCTCATTGAACAAATGCAAGGTCAAGATACAACAACAAGAAGATGCCTTGAATGTTGCATTGGTGGAGTTGAAAAAGAAAAAATATAAGCCATGTGGATAAATCATTTTAGAGGACTCTTTGAGGAAGATCCAGCTTTTTTGCTTGATAAAATCAAAAGAAGTAGCTCTAAAAATCCTCCATCCTTTTGAACTAGTGATAAAATAAAGTCTATCAGTCTCCATGGAGGAAAAGGTTGATCTAGACAAGAAAAATAACATGGTATGGGATATGGGTACCCAGGAAATAACATTGAGAATAATATTCATGAATAAAGAGGTTCAACCATCTACATGCTCGATGAGATAAATTGAACAGTGTCGGATCATGATGTAGTATATATTTTTATGTTATGTATCTATACTGTGAGGGGAAAGAAATTCAAGGAGCACTTAGAAAAGAGCTAGAAAATATGGATAAGTTCAACATGCAACTCAAGGTGCTCAGTTCCCCAAGGTTTTGGGACAACAAGCAACAAATCTACATGGACAAAAACCTCAAGAAGTTGTTAAAATATTTGGAAAAGGATGAGAGCGATATTGTGGTGTAGCAAAAGACGATAACAACAAACCAAATGTTCAAAATTACACTCAAGATATTTAGCCTTTCTGTCAAGTCTAAATAGTCAGTTGAAAGATACAATGATCCTCCTTGTAAGAAAGTTGTAGAATAAAATATGTCATCAACCAGATCAGAAGTGCTCCTATTCCTGCTACAAAATCTTGGGAGAAAATGTGCCAAAAGCTTCAAGTCCAAGTGACCTAGATAGTTATCCCCAAAGATAAGTCTTTCATATCCCAAGTGCAACATCAAGTAGAGCCAAAGAGTGAGGTATGAGTCGTGGGAGGCATTTATTTTGGTCCCATATTGTTTTATTTAACTTCATGGCCCAATGAGTGTCTGGTCAAAAGTTTGTTGAAAACTGGCATGGCGGATTCCCCTGTTTATTTTTAGTGAGTGAAAACCCCTCGTAAGTCACCAAATGTGTGGGTAAATTTCTCATACCCACTTACTCCCTAAGGTGAAAAGGTTCAAAAATTGCTTGAAAAATAGCTAAGTATAGGAAAGGGCAACGAATTAGGTTCACACCTAGCTCTTGGTAGGTCCCAAAACCTTACCATAGAGAAAGGTAAATGGGGATTTGGATAGAGAATTAGGTCATGAACGTTCATCCCATGTTACCAAAATTTCACCCTTAGAAGTCCTACTATGGGTGGAATATTGGGTGCGTAATAAACTGTCGGTGATCCCCAAGAAGGCCCCAAGAAGCGAATATCAAGGGGAGATATAATTTTTGCAGAAGGCCCCAAGAAGCGAATTTTCTACCAATGGTGATAGAGCACTATGCCCAAGGTGAAGGGTTGGTAAGTAGATTTAATGTCTGGTCAAAGAAAACTTTATGTGTAGTTGGTAGGTGGTAGGTGGTAGATGGTCCTTTGAATGAATAGAAGATGAAGATGCGACCTCTGAGGTGGTTTGTAGGAGATATAAGTGCTCCAACTACTCAGCTTCCCCAAGCATGTATGGATATTTATGGAAATAGGAATTTCAGAGTTAGTGACAAAGGAAGGAACTGAACATATATAGCTAGTGTGGCCAACCCAAGTATTGCATAGCTATTCCATCAATGGCAAAAGGGTTTTAAAGGATATGCACAGTTCAACTACCCTCTAGCATAGACTTAAATCGAAAGCACGAGGATACGAAAACAAAAAGGAATATGCCACAAGAACAAGAAATAACGTATGCAAATCGACACAAGATAAAAGCAATAGAAATATGGTAATCTCTTTTATTGATACGCTTTACAAATTGTGTTACAATACATCTCCTTCCTTTTTAGGGGATAGGAGAGTCAAATGTGTTTCTTGTCACAAGATCCATGGCTAACAATCCTTCTTCCGCGTGCCCACATGTAAGATGGGCGGACCAAAACGTCACCGCCACTGTTGTATGTGATTCTTTGCTCTTTCCTGCTCCTCTGCTGTCGGAAACCTGCATTCAAAGAAACAGAAAATATTAATAATACCTGCAGACCAAATGAAACATGTATTTCCCACAGCCTATTGTCAGTGTATGCATGAAAATAATAAAACGACTATCAAATAAACTCTGATTGACCTGAAACTTTGACAGAAGCATAAAAATATCATCAGAAGACCATTGCAAAAAGAACAGTCTGAAAATTCCTCACAGATCTGTACTCGCTCCAGGGTGGGACGAATAGGACTGTGAGAATTGGCCAAAAAAGCACCCTATTCAATGTCCTACTTAGGAAGCTCCAAAAGACCTGAAAACTTGGGGTTAGCTAATTGGGGGCATTTTGGGACGACCCAGATGCTCATATTTCTCCAATTTTGCCTCTAGAACCCAGATTTTGAAGATGGCATCTGCAAGTTAGTGAAAGCGGGAAACAACAATAACCTGGTCAAAAATGATCAGAATGACATGAAATTTGAACTGTAACCTATTTAACCTATCTAGAATCAGATGCAAAAGAAAAAAAAAGAAATCTATCACAGATTTCTAATCATCCCGGGGTGGGGCGATTAGCACTGTGATAGTTTGGGGAGCGCCCGGGGGCAGGACGCCCACCGATTGAAGCACTGTTTCGGCACCAATCCACTTGGGATGGGTCCAAAACTGGTTATGGGGTGTTGTCAACAAATTTGGTGGATAGTTGTGGTCAAAAATCGGGTTTTGGGTATGGATTTGCGCCTCCAATAGTCACCCAATAACCTCCCTTTCGAATGAGAGATTAAGGATGTAAAAGCACAAATCGCAGTTAGGTATGAAATTGGCAGCACTTCGTTGCTCAAATGCTCCTTCTCTGTATATCTTTTGGGTGGTAAAACCCACCAATTTATAGACCTAGGGTCTCTTTGTTTGAATTGCGCATGCGAGGGCGCCTCTTGAGTTAACTGTCCTATTTTCAGAGAAAAGCTAACTCCTTGATAAAAAAGCTTCTTGCATGAGGTCTCTAAAATAAAGACATGCATGATTGAAGTCTCTCTTCTTGATTTGGAGCTGTTCCTCACAATTGCATGACCTATAGCTTCAGTTAACTGGCGGACTTGTCGAGGTTTGACTTTTTGCTAGTCAAACCTGCTATTCGTCCCACCCTGGAGCGATTGCTTAATCATCCCAGGGTGGGACGAATACTAGTCTGAATTCGTCCCTGGGTGGGACGAGTAGAGAAAAAGGTGCCAAAAAGGTGCAAAATTGACTTTTGACCCTCAAAACTGCTTTTGGGAGTGGTTAGGACCACTGTTTGACCTCTGGGGGCTGCCCTAGGGGCTGTTTGTGTCAATGCGATCAGCGCTTGTTGTCACATAATCGGATTGGTGTTGTTTTGGTGTCTACAGATGCCCCTTTTTGGGAAGCGTTGTGCAAGGCGCAGCATCGAGCAAAAATAGATAACCAAAGCACTAATGATTAGGGTTTCTCAGTAACCTAACCAACTCTTGATGCCCCAAGTATGGAAAGGGCACGCATTCTTGAATCCTTGCTTCTGACGAGCTAAGGAACTAATGTCAAGTGTTAACCTTGTTCAGTGAGGTGTTACTTGAGCTTGGACATTGATCAGTCATGAATAGGCAAAGGGCGCAACCTTTTGTCTATGGGAACCTTGAGTTCATGATTCATGAATGCCAAGTGTTTGATCAGTTTGTGATTGTTGCTTGTTTGCTGCCCCAAGCAGGGGCGTGATTGTCTTTGTCAATGATCCTTTGAATGCGTGTCATTTCCTTAATTGGGTATGTTGTTGTTGATTGGTGACTAAGTGTGACTACCCCCTCAAGCGACGAATCGATGAGGGAATGACCGACATGAGAAAAGTGACGAGTCGCTTGACCCAAGATGACTTAAGTAAGGGTGCCTTCAGTTGTTTTACCATTGAATGCGAAAGCAGTTTTCGAACATTCTGACCTATTTTTGGTGGGTTTTAACCCTTTTTGTGACGCATTTTTGAGCTGAAATTGACAAAAATCCGTCCTCCCGTGGAGCGGTCCAGCTATGGTAGCCTTCTTAGGGAGTAGGATAATGACAATTTGTAACCCCAATGTCTATTTTGGATGCCAAGAATGTCAGGCGCAAAAGCGCCTTCGTTCGGCAATGTTATTGCTATTTTTGGATGGGTTTTGACCCGTTTTGGTGATGCCGTTTGGGGATGAAATTCTCAAAAATTCGTCTTCCCGTGGAGCGGTCCGGCTATGATAGCCTTCTTAGGGAATAGGATAGTGAGGATTTGTGACCCCGACATCTATTTTGCATGCCCGAAATGTCAAGTGTAAAAGCACTCTCATCGGACACTTTTATTGCTCTTTTTGGTGCATTTTTGTGCATTTTTTTGTTGTTTTGTTTTTATGTATATGTATTTACATTGATGTATGCAAATGCTTTTATGAATGCGATGTGTCTAATTTGTATGATGTATGCATGTGGAATGAATGAAATGAGTTGTTGATGACTTGTCGATGCACCATAGACTGTACAAGATTTGACTGACTTGCTGTACTAATGGGATGACTTTGTGAAATGACTTTGCATGTGAAAACTTTGTTTTTGTATTTTGCATATATTTTGATGGTGATGTACGGAATGAAATGTACCAGTTGTTTGAAAATGTAGTTAAGCTTTTCTGAGATGCAGATATTTTAACTAACTAGCCAAGACTGTACATTTATCTCGCAAGACTTTTGAACAAGGTCTAAATCCGACTTGAATTTAACCAAGTTATTTTACATCCCTGTGTGTGCAATTGAGTTCGTTTATGTGGTATTTATCAGGATACCGCCAGTGCCAGATAGGCTATCAACCAAACCTGTACTGAGGATCACCTAATTAGCTCCACTAACTCCGTTGTTGTATTTAGCAAGATTAATCCACGTGACAATCTAAGGTACCATAAGCTAGCTCATCCACATGCAAATATTGGTCTGCACACACGCAAAGCTAATGTGACGGACATATCGTCATGCGGGTAGGATACCACCATTGCCAGGTAGGCTATCAACCAAACCTGTAATGAGGATCACCTAGATGGTTTTTGAATGCTGAGAATTCCAGGGATTCAAGTTCAGGTTATTTGTTGGCTGAATGATTTGGGAGACTTGCTCGTCTATATAGTGATGAAAATCACTGTTTATTTTTCTATTTATTTTTCTTTTTGAGCAAGGATTTTGAATAGTGGTGATAACCACTATTATTTGATTTTGTATTTTGAGCTTTGTAAGTTTGAGCTTGTGAATGGCCTTGATCCTGTTGGCCTTGGGGATGACTACCCATCCTATGCAGGGACGTGTAGTACGAATCCTTACGACTTTGGGAACCAAGGGGATAATGGAGATTATGAAGTAAGGGCATTGATATTTTAGGCCTTGGGGATGACTACCCATCCTGGTTAGGGGCGTGTAGTATGAATCCTTACAACTTTGAGACCAAAGGTGAATGGAGATGGTTGTGATGATGGTTTGTTGGAATTTTGTTTTTGAATGTTTTGAATAGCGTTGATCCTTTTAGGTCTTGGGGATGACTACCCATCCTTGGCAGGGACGTGTAGTACGAATCCTTACAACTTTGGGGACCAACTATGATTGGGATTTGTGGAAGTGGTGAAAACCACTATTTATTATGGGGAATGGATAGGGAAGAGCTCGTCCTTTTGTCAATTCTCAGCATTCTGGAACCATTCGCACAGGGGGATGAACAGGCTAATATTTCACCTATGGTACCCTAGACTGCTTTGTAGGTTTCTCTTGCGTTCACACAACTTAGGAATTATTTTATGTGTGTTAATTTGTGTTGGGATGCTACGTAACAAGGCGTGATCCAAGTAAAACTTTCTCGGGTAAAATCTGTTTAACTTTGTACAGTTTTTGGCTAGAAATTTAAAGACAGCTGAATAACGAAAACCCTATATACATTAGGAGACAACTGACTTAAAAAATGGTGATGATGCTATTCTGGATGTATGCGTTTGGAAAATGGATTTGATGTGGAAATTGATGGAATTGCCAAGTAATGACAGTCTATGGTGCTTTTGACTTGTATGACCAGCAACTATGCGATGTATGGATGCGATGCCTAATGCAACCTATATTTTTGTATTGTGATTTTTTTTTTTGTATGAATGAGATTGAAATGCAATTTTTTTGTTATTTTTGATGATTTTATGAGTATGCATAGAATTGAAATGCAAAATTTTTTGTGATTTTTGATGATTTTATTGTTTTTGTTTGTTTTTTGAATATTTGTTTTGACCAAGCGGTTATGGTAACCCTTGGAGCATTTGGTTTGACCAAAGGATTTATGGACACCTTTGGGGCATTTTGGGGTTGACCAAGCGATTGTGATAATCCCTGGAGCTTTTTGGGATGACCAAGCGATTGCGATAATCCTTGGAGCTTTTGGGTGACCAAGGGATTGCGATAATCCTTGGAGATTGTAGGGTGACCAAGTGATTGCGATAATCCTTGGAGCTTTTAGGGTGACCAAGTGATTGTGATAATCCTTGGAGATTGTAGGGTGACCAAGTGATTGCGATAATCCTTGGAGATTTTAGGGTGACCAAGTGATTGCGATAATCCTTGGAGCTTTTGGGTTGACCAAGTGATTGCGATAATCCTTGGAGCTTTTGGGTTGACCAAAGGGTTTATGGACACCTTTGGAGCATTTGGTGTAATCCACTTGCTCTTCAGGGAATAGAGGTACCCCCAGCTTGATGATCTTTGTGCACCGGATCTGGCTCTGGAGGGATTGGCATGAATGGATCGGCCCTATGCATGGATAAGAGGACAGGGTCTGCCTTCGGCACTGATGTGGCTATGGGGTCTCCAGGCGGAAGTTGCTCTTGGTCTATCCAAAGTGGCGGACTCAACATTTGATTCCAGTGCACTGGGTTAACGCGCCACTCATGCCCTAGCCTTGTACCTAGTTGTGCCATCAGTTCTTCATGGGTTACAGGGTGATTGTGCCATCGCGCATGATTGAGATATTCCATCTCAATGTCAGCTTCGTAATCTCTGTCAAAAAACCAAAGGCCCTTGTTGGCCCCGACAATTGCCTATGACATGCTAGGCTCTTCTTGTTCGAGCAGATTGATGTGGTCCTCATGGAGTTGTTTCGCTCGTTGCAGGGGGACCTGATTGCTTTGATGTGGCACTTGCTCGATTGGCGCCTCTAAGGGGAATATTTCCATTAAGCTCTCTGGAAATTCTGAGACATGGAAGACCTCATCCTCGGGTAGCTCTACGGTCAGAGGCTGATCCTCTTCAAGAAGAGCCTCGCATAAGTTGGGCTTTTGGGACCCCGAGATCTTGGGCTCTATCGACTCTAAGTGCTCTAATGCTTTGCATGTATCGAGGGATTTGGGCTCCTCCTCTTTGGTTGGTTCCTATTGAGGAACGTGGGGCCTATGGAGGGGTAGCCGGATAGCACCCCCCTACCTTGGTATTGCATTTCAGTCCACTCTTTTTCTTGCTCAGATTCCTCAGAGGCTTCTTGAGGGATTTTTGAGGGTGGCCCATGAACCCGGGTGGGTGCTTGAGGAATCGAGGGAGTAGCCTCCCGCTCCTGTCTAGGAGGCATTGGGGGTAGCGCTTGATAAGGTCATGGTGACCTCTCTCGCATCGAGGGGTTGTGTCCCTCATAATGTTTTGTCTTATGCGTGCGAAGGGTTGGAGTCCTCGCCTGCATAGTGTGTTGGAACAACTCATCCTTCTGGCTCTGAATGCACTCTTTATTTAGAAGATACCATTGCTCTAACTATTGTCGTTCTAGCTCAAGTAGCGTGAGTTGCATCCGACGTGCGATATGCTTGGCAGATTCTAAGATAGTTGGTCCTACCGTCTCATGTCTAGAAGGCCTAGATGCCTCTCCTAAATATCTATCTCGGTCATGATGATCCGAGATCTCTATAGGCTGCCTCCTTCTGTTGGGGGTAGCGGCATTCCCTCGAGGCTTTGGCCTCAGTAGGTGATCCTGATAGCTAGCAGTTGTGGAGGCGTATTGCTCCCGCGATGTATATTGCTCTTGAGGAAGGTAAGGGTTTTCCTCGTGCTCTCTTTCGTAAGTGAAAAAGGAACGGGCGGAGTTGGCTCGCCCCACCTGAGGAGCCTTGTGCTCTGGATTTGTCCTTGTAGTCCTGACAACTAGAGGGGGTGAAGGAGGGATAATGTAATCATGTGGTTCCTCCCGTCGAACCCTATGTTGACCTAGCACTTCATCGCACGGTGACCACTCATAGCGAGCATCTAAGGGAGCTCTCCTACGGATGTACCCCTCATGGAAGGGTGTGTGTTGGGTGCTATGCTGAACAGGAGTGCCCCTAGAAGAGGTGCCCCTATAGTCCCTTTCCGTTAAGGTGTGGAGGGGACTGCCTTGTGTGTCAGGTCGCCAAGGTGGTATGACCAAATCCTTGGGACTGTAACGGAGGCGACTCGTGCCTCCTTGGACATTCTCCGCAGCGTCTGCCCGTGAGTGGGCTTGACTACGGGTGAATACCATGGTAATGACTCTCTACAAGCTACGTAGATTTTTATCTTTTGTTTATGATTTTTTGATTTTTTTTTTTTGTTACACTAAGCAGAAAAGAACATACACACACAAAGCAATGATTATCTCTTTTAAAGATTAATGGTGTGTCCTAGACTGGTTTTAGTGTGTTTTTGATGATTTTTTTTTGTTTTGTTTTGAAGATTTTTGTGAAGAACGTTTAAATGCAACATGAAGGCTCTTATGACTCCCAAAATGGTCGCCCCTTCAATATACCATTGCCGGACCGATATACCAACCTCTCTATATACCCGCCCTTACGTGAGGGAGACTATAGGTACGTGAGAGCAGATGATACGTGGAACATAGGCGGTACGAAAGGGGAATCACTCTGTTTATGACACCTACCATAGAAGACTTATCCTCATGCGCTAGGAATCACCCTAGCTACACTTGGTCAGCTTTCATCAGGATTTACGTCTAGCAACAGTGCGATCGGGGTAATGGATGCAATATCTCAAGCCAAAGTGATAATGGAATCCACCTTTGGTCTTGCTCAAGGGTTGGGGTTTTACGACCAACGCCTTGGTTTAAATTACCACGTGGTGTGTGGGGTTCATTTTAAGTTGCAAAAAAAATGAAACAGGCAAGCATCTAAACTCTCCTATGCAAGCAAATAAACAGAAAACACAAAGCAAAGAATTGACCAAAGGTGTTTAAGACCTCTACCTTTTCTCTGCCCAAGTCGGTTATCTCTGAATTTCTGCCTGAAACAGTCTAGCTTTTGAAAACTTGGTACCTGTAAGCAACAAAACAAGCAACTTTAATCAGAAATTTAATCTTTAAAAATCAAAGGACACAGGTCCCACCGTGATCGCCACTGAAAGCACGAGGATACGGAAACAAAAAGGAATATGCCACAAGAACAAGAAATAACGTATGCAAATCGACTCAAGATAAAAGCAATAGAAATATGGTAATCTATTTTATTGATACGCTTTACAAATTGTGTTACAATACATCTCCTTCCTTTTTAGGGGATAGGAGAGTCAAATGTGTTTCTTGTCACAAGATCCATGGCTAACAATCCTTCTTCCGCGTGCCCACATGTAAGATGGGCGGACCAAAATGTCACCGCCACTGTTGTATGTGATTCTTTGCTCTTTCCTTCTCCTCTACTATCAGAAACCTGCATTCAAAGAAACATAAAATATTAATAATACCTGCAGACCAAATGAAACATATATTTCCCACAGCCTATTGTCAGTGTATGCATGAAAATAATAAAATGACTATCAAATAAACTCTGATTGACCTAAAACTTTGACAGAAGCATAAAAATATCATCAGAAGACCATTGCAAAAATAACAGTCTAAAAATTCCTCACAGATCTGTACTCGCTCCAGGGTGGGACGAATAGGACTGTGAGAATTGGCCAAAAAAGCACCCTATTCAATGTCCTACTTAGGAAGCTCCAAAAGACCTGAAAACTTGGGGTTAGCTAATTGGGGGCATTTTGGGATGACCCAGATGCTCATATTTCTCCAATTTTGCCTCTAGAACCCATATTTTGAAGATGGCATCTGCAAGTTAGTGAAAGCGGGAAACAACAATAACCTGGTCAAAAATGATCAGAATGACATGAAATTTGAACTGTAACCTATTTAACCTATCTAGAATCAGATGCAAAAGAAAAAAAAAGAAATCTATCACATATTTCTAATCATCCCGGGGTGGGGCGATTAGCACTGTGATAGTTTGGGGAGCGCCCGGGGGCAGGACGCCCACCGATTGAAGCACTGTTTCGGCACCAATCCACTTGGGATGGGTCCAAAACTGGTTATGGGGTGTTGTCGACAAATTTTGTGGATAGTTGTGGTCAGAAATCGGGTTTTGGGTATGGATTTGCGCCTCCAATAGTCACCCAATAACCTCCCTTTCGAATGAGAGATTAAGGATGTAAAAGCACAAATCGCAGTTAGGTATGAAATTGGCAGCACTTCGTTGCTCAAATGCTCCTTCTCTGTATATCTTTTGGGTGGTAAAACCCACCAATTTATAGACCTAGGGTCTCTTTGTTTGAATTGCGCATGCGAGGGCGCCTCTTGAGTTAACTGTCCTATTTTCAGAGAAAAGCTAACTCCTTGATAAAAAAGCTTCTTGCATGAGGTCTCTAAAATAAAGACATGCATGATTGAAGTCTCTCCTCTTGAATAAAAGCTATTCCTCACAATTGCATGGCCTGAAGCCTCAGTTAACTGGCGGAGTTGTCGAGGTTTGACTTTTTGCCAGTCAAACCTGCTATTCGTCCCACCCTGGAGCGATTGCTTAATCGTCCCAGGGTGGGACGAATACCAGTCTGAATTCGTCCCTGGGTGGGACGAGTAGAGAAAAAGGTGCCAAAAAGGTGCAAAATTGACTTTTGACCCTCAAAACTGCTTTTGGGAGTGGTTAGGACCACTGTTTGACCTCTGGGGGCTGCCCTAGGGGCTGTTTGTGTCAATGCGATCAGCGCTTGTTGTCACATAATCGGATTGGTGCTGTTTTGGTGTCTACAAAATCCTAGCCATGGTGGCAATTATAATATAATCTTATGTCAAATCCTAGCCTTGGTGGCAATTAGGAGATAAGCTTAAGTCAAATCCTAGCCTTGGTGATAATTAGGAGACAAGATTAAGTCTAATCCTAGCCTTGGTGGAAATTAAGAGACACACTTAAGTCTAATACTATCCTTGGCAGAAATTAGGAGATACGCTTAAGTATAGTCCTAGCCTTGGTGGTGATTAGGAGACAAGCTTACTGGTTTGCTTGAATTTGCTTTTGATATTTTGTTTATTTATCCCAAGCAAGGAGGGTGCATGATTGTCTTCAGCATTTATTCTTGTACAAATGCACTTAGCAATGATTGAGAGTTTAATTGTTGATTTTGATTATGAATTTTTTTATTATGACTACCCGTTTAAGTGATGAGTCAATGAGGAAAGGACAAGTGATGAAAGCGATGAGTCACTTGACCAATATGATTGATTTGGACAATTCAATATGATTGCATGTTATTGTAAGTTAGGTCCTATTACAACTGTGATTTCAACCATTAATAGTAATTGTATACTTCTATCCCATGGAGCAGTCCAGCCGCAATGGCCTTCTTAGAAAAATAAGATGATAGCAATTTAATTTAATCATGTGATGAATCACTATGTTCGATGATTTGATGAAATTTCATAGAATAAAGGAAATGAATACCTCTTTCCAATGGAACAATCTGGCCTCCATGGCCTTCTTTGGGATTGAAGTGAAAATATTTCGATTCAATGATGAATAATTTGGTTTAAATGGCCTTATGGTAAATTACTCATCTTTCTGGATTGCATGGAGTTTAAGTCATTGCAACCGCCAAGTGTATAGGGTAAATAACTAGATATGAGGCGTATTTGAGATTTTGTTGTTATTTTATTTTTTTGTTAATTTTGTGATTTTTGAAAATTTTGAACCGGTAGATAGGGTTTAATGTCCATGGATGCATTTATGGATGCAATTCCTAGATGATGATGTGATTATGCTTATATGTATACAATGTAATAATGGCATGCACTATCTAGATGATAGATGTATGATTATATGTTATGATCTATATGTGTAGGTGCACTATTATGTATGCTTATATGGATGCAATGATGTATGGTAAATGCATGTTAAATTTGTTTCAATTGTTGATGCATTATGTGATATGTGCTATGATAGATGATGTATGTAATGCATTAATTACATGAGGATGATCTAATGCAAATGAACCTGTATGCTTTAATCACATAAAACATAGAGAATGAATGTAATATGTGTTTAACAAACTATTGGATGACACCACAAAATGTATGAAAATCATGAATGAAAATGGTAATTCTTATCATAAGAATTAATAATTTAGGCATCCATATGTGAAATGATATGATGTGAGATGTATGGGTTTTCTCTATAAGCTTTTGTAAATTAAAAGATATGCAAAAAATAGTCAGTGGTCATATAAATATCATTTCTGATATCCATATGGTATCTATCCTATTCCATGAAGACCCTTTAATAAAAAAAATATCATAAAGAAAATTTGTGATTGATTGATGAGATGACTTATTACTATAAGGTATTTTTGATGTTTTCCATGAGACTCAAACACCCTAGTTGATTAATCAAAAGTTGTATAATGACTATACAAGACTCCTAAAAGATAAATTTTTTTGTTATGAAGACCAAGATATTCATTATCCCTATGTGTGCAAATGAATATATTAGATGAGACATAAGAATACCTCATTTCCAAGTGGGATTTATTCAGCCCATTATTGTAATGAGGATTACCAAATGTTCATCATGATCCTATTTTTGAATGTAGTTGGATTAGACTACCAAGTAATAGAATCCACCTAAAGCTAGCTCATTTGTGAAGTGCTTAGAACTACCCAGCCCATTGATGCATTGGGGATCACTCCAATGGCTTCGAGTACTAACCATTACAAAGATTCAAATTGTTCACCCCATTTTTTTATTCAAATTTATTGGGGATATTTGCTCATGCTTAGTGATAAAAATCACTGTTTATTTTGCATTCTTTTTTAGCAAGGGATTTGCTTTGATTTTGGGATTTTGCTTATTTTGTATGAAAGTAAGGGATTTATTTAGGTAGGGGGGAGCTTTTCCTTTTGTTAATGATCAACATTATATACCATAATAATTACAAGATGAGCAAGTAAAAACCTTTTGCTCAAGGTGACTAGGACCAATTTGTAGTGTTCATCTTTTCTTGTTCAAACTAGGATTGTTAATTTTTAAATTGTGATAGGATATTGAAATATGCAAGGTACTATCAAAACTAGACCTCATCCCCAAAAGCAAATATAGCTTTCTAAAAAATTTGAGAAGATCAATAGGTATTTTTGAATGACTAAAAAACCCTAGTATATACCTCATAGCAAAAGGAAGGGTTGTGTTAAAAAAACACAATTACTCACAAGGGTGACAGATGATGATGATGACTAGATGCATGATTAAGATACAAACATGGTGTATTTTGTAAGACTGTAAACACAACCTAACCTAATACAAGTGTGGTGGACGAACATGCCTAATGCAATGTAATTACATCAATGCATATATAAATTGAAGATGCAATACAAAATGTAATTTTTTTTGTGTTTTTGATGTATTGCAATATTTTTGAGTTTTATTGCTTTTTGATTTGTTTGTATTTTTGGTGTTTTAATTTTTTTTTGAATTTGGAGTGCTTTTCAAATGTTTTTGAATTTTTGATTTTATGATTTTTTTTGGATTTTATGCTTTTAGGGGGAGGTATGATACCTTAGGTACCCCCAGTGTGTGTGCCCCTTAATGAAATTGAGGAAGGTGCGATACCTTCAGAGGTCTTACTTTGTTTTAATGCCCGTGATGTGGATGGTGGAGAAGGTGTGCTACCTTGAGGATCCCCAGTGTGCATGTCATCCACAACAACGTAATTGGCCTTTTTAGGAAGAGTGACAAAAATTAATTCTCCCTATTGAGGTGTGGAACTTTGTGAAGTTTTAGTGTCCCACCATGATCACCACTATAAATAGTGAAAATCATGCATCTAACTATATGTAAACATGTAATCAAATTGAAAGCAAAATACAATGTAACTATTGCAAGATAAAGAAATGATTTGCAAATGGAGTGCTCTTTATTAATCACAATGAGTCAAGGTTACATTATTTCCCTCTTAGGTAATCCCTCAATTTGATACAATTCATTACAAAGTTATAACCCTTCCAAAAGAGAGATGCATTGCAAAAGACTTTCACTCTTACCACTAATTTGTTTATAAGAGGGCTTATGAGCTGCATCCTCTTTTGTATGTCAATAAATGTGATCTTGATGCCTTGAATATTGAAAAAATTTATCACCTACATGCAAGGAAACAAAAAAGCACATTAGTAGCACATGAAACCTCTCATAATGAGGTTGATTTCCAAGAAAATGTATGAAATATAGAAAACATGTAAAGAATGCATGAACATGTATAATGATGTGTAAATTTGTCTAAAATATTGATGAATAAGCATAAAGCAAAGCTTGAAACATATAAAGGAACCTAGAAATGCATGTAATCTAGCACATTAAGCATAAAATAACCTAATATAATAAAGCATATAAAGAACATGAAGTGCAAAAATGTAAGCAAATATACCTATTAAACTACAAATGAAACATGAAAATGCATGAAATGTCATTAATATATGTTGAATTAATCTAGATGTTTGCTAAGAAATGTAAACATATGGCTAAATCCAAGAATTAAACATGTCAAACCCTAGTCGTTGATGCTTATAGCAGCTGGATCTTCTAGTTGTTGTTGACAGCTACAACTAAGTCTGTGGGCCGCTGTTAACAATAGTGGCCATGGGAAAAATATTTTTCTCTTGAAATTAGGTCTGTGGATGCTCAATTTCTCTATTGAATTGATGTTCAAGGGTCGCCTGGGTGTCCAAACATATATTTGTAGGTGAATTATTATAAATTCACAATGGATTAGTGTGAAACGACAAGCTTGCTCCTTAAGCTATTAGAAGCTCCACTACTTCAAATGCAGAGATAATTCTCCAATTAGACAAAATCTTGGCACTCCTCAAGGATTGCAAGTGGTTATCTAGTTTGGTGGGCTTCACTATGTAAAATGATCATTGATTCTCTAGGATTTACTCTTCAAAATAGAGGTCTTCAATAGACTCCCAAAATCGTTGCTCTAGCTTCATAGAGAAGCCAGGAACAAGAATTGGTTATGCCTAGGAAGTTGAGATGAGCCTTCCAAAAGCTTCTATTCACCCAACTGATCAAGCATTCATTTTGATTTCAAATAAATTTTGCTCAACTTAGGGGTCGAGTTAGTTACAATGCTAGTTGTTATCGACCAAGGCATTTAGAGAGCTAGCCGCTATTACCATTAATGGCTAGGAAGCTAGCATCTATTGTTTTAGTGGCTATGGAGCTATTTTTTATTACCATCAATGACTAGGGAGCTAGCCACTAATACCAGCAGTGGCTAGGGAGCTAGCCTCTATTGCCATCAATGACTAAGGCTAACTAGGACTAGATTGCCCTAGATGAGTGGTTAGAACCACTACTAAGTCTTGTAAAGGTCCAAGATCATTCATATGGTCTGCAAAGGTGCCCATATGAGTAGTCTCCTAAACATGACATGGTTTAGGTGTCTACACTTACAACCACAAGTAGCACTAGCCACCTACAATAAGGTCCTAACCATCACTTTAAAATCCTTATCATATTTAACCAAAGAGGACACAATAATTCCAACCAAGCATCTCTAACACAAAGTCAATATATATGCTCTGTATAGCATTGGAGAACAAAATGTTGCACTTATACTTTTTATGGTCTCTTTCAAATAAAAAGTAAGAGAGTGGTATATCTCCCTCACACCCCACTCTGTCACTAATTAGGACCAACTTGCAAACCTACTCATGGATAGGTTCAAAGAAAAGTTGGACAAAGTATCATTGTTAGAACAACTAAGAAACATCAAAAGGATCCCTATGGAAGCCATGGATGACTTTTGTACCATATTATAAAAGTCTTGGTATAGAATCCTAGAGGAGATACAAACCATCCTATGTATATCTTTTATCTACTATATAAAGACAATCAATTCTAAAATAGATATGGTGGCAAAAATGAGAGGAATAAATTCATTACCAATAGCATACGATATATCCAATCAAATCAAAAGATACCTTATTAAAATTGTAATGTTATACCCTAGACCACCTATGTCTCTCTTCCCTAATGTCCAGTCACCATATTAGCCTCCTCCTACCATACAACTCACCACTTTCTAGTCAACCATTATTTTTGGTTAGACCTCTATGCAAACATCTCTATTTGCCACTACCATTAAATATCTTAATTCCTATAAATAAAAAGAATATAAAATGCTATAAGAGATGAATAATGAAATTATATCCCTCAAGAGCCAATATTTTTTAGAGGTTTGGTTATCAGAACTAAGACCCACATACCAGTAGGGCAATAAATGATACCAACCTCCCCCAAATGAATATCAAATATACCCATATTAGTCCATAAATATTTTGATCCACTCCAAGACCCCAAGAATAAAAATACTACCTATTCCCATCCCTATGCAACTAGTGCCCTCAAATCTAATGAGATACATGGTCCCTAATCAAAATAGTTTTATAGGATATTTGTATGGTTGTCCATACTATTATCTTTATTCCCATTATCCTATCCATAAAGAAATATAATAGGCAACATGTCCACTGCCTCATCCCACATACCAAAACCATATGATATAGGTATTATAACTAACTATTTAGAACTCACCATCGAATGTTTTTCAATTTTGGGAGCTAAAGCACTAAAACAGACCTTGGTAACTTGGGATGAGGTAAAAGTCTATTCTATCCTTGAATGAACAAGCACTCCACTATAAAATCAACCCCATATTCAGTCCAGTGTTCTTACAAAGAATAAAAGAAGAGTGGTCGAAGAGGCCCAAAGGTAGCAAGGATAAATATCAAAGATTAACAAATTGAAAACTAGTCAAACCTGGGGGTAGGTCAAAGGGATCCAAGACCACCGGTACTGAAGAAATCAACACCAATTTATCTTTTATTAAAATAGGTTTCGAAACCCAACCTTAGCATCGATAAACCTGGGCTTTAGTGGATCTCAAGAAGCATGCCAAAATCCTAGTCATTGAAATCCTTTGGTGTGGTAGAGCATCTAAAGAGATCCATTATACCCATGCCATTATGTAACATCCTCATCCTACAAAAGTAGATGAAGTAGTTAGAAGAAGCCCTAGAAAAGTGAAATAACACTAGAAAATCAAAAGAATAAGCACCTTCACAAAACTTTTATCCCTCTCTTAACATATTGTAGACACCTAAAACACGTAATATTGAGGAGACTACCTAAATGGACTCCTTTTGGACCATGTGACCCACCTTGGTCATCCTTAGGGCTAAAATAGTGGCTTTCACTACTTAAATAGGGATATTTCTCTTTGCAGCCTCCTTGGCCACTTAAGCCCTTTCCTACACTCATCCCCTGGTCACCATGTGACACCCCTTCCATAAAATGACCCTAGGTGCACACATGACCTAACATTTGTGTAGCCTAACATAGGGCCACATCACCATACCCACTTGCATGCCAAGTCCACATCATCATACCCTTCCACATCACCCTAGGTTAGACATCATCCCTAGGTCACACACATTCCCTAAGCATATCATCCCTAGGTCACACACATTCCATAGACACCTCATCCCTAGGTCACACACATTCCCTAGGCACGCCATCCCTAGGTCACACACATTACCTAGTCACATCATACCTAGGTCACACACATTCCCTAGGAACATCATCCCTAGGTTCCTCACCCTTTCCTATGAACATTCCCCCAACATGTCTCCCATGCCTCATGTTTCCCATGCCACTTTCCTTCCCAAGGAAATTTTATATTCACCCCATACCATTTTATCCTCCACTAGCCCATGTGGAGGGAAACCTCATCACCCTCCTCACCTTGGCTCAAATGCTATAAATACCCCCCCTCATTTGAGGAAAAAAAGACAGAGGTGAGGGATCAAAAGGAATTACCAAAATGATGCCAAAATTACTTTAGAGGTAAAATATGCATGCTTTATTTCAAATGTATTTTGCAAGTGTTAGTTGATCTTATGTTTTTATATCTATCACAGGTGCTACTAACCAAGTGTATGTTTGCATATGTGTAGGTGTTTGAAGCATTATTCTCCATCACGGTGGTCCATACACAAAAACGCCACCATCAACACTTGCCTAGAACATGAAAGATGAATACACCATGATTAGTTTGTAAAAAGATATTATTCACTTATTGGTTATATGTGGGTCTCAATATTGTAAAAAGACCCTCCACAAGGGTCATTTGTACTAAAAATAGAGGCTCAATTTAATATAGTCTTTTACTATTTATAGTGGTGATCATGGTTCTTTCCCACACTAATGTTTGTTTTTTAATGATTGCAGGGGTTGTTTTCCACTAACCAAGCCAGCTTTACTAATTATGTATGTGTCTAGAGTGTGGGACATAGGCCCTACGCTCCATGTGGGTCGTAAAACCCAGGATCACGAACTGTAGCCCATGTGTCCAGAGCGTGGGCCACACATAGTGTGCACATTACGCTTTACGGGAAACAAGCATGACCTGCATAGACCTGTCATTGTTAGGTATAACAGTGATAGGGCTGCCACCTGTGTCAGGCATATTAGGCTCGACAGCCTTGTCATGGGCCCACGTGCGTAAGTATTTGCACACTGACTGTGCCAGGCCTATGACCTAGTCCATTGGGGTTTTTTTTTTAAGAAAAAGAATCATTTTAATTTTAATTTTTTACTTTGTTTAAAAAAATCAAAACCTTTAATTTTTTTTTTTTTTTTTTCAAAAATCCAAACTTTAAACAAATTATTTTTATTTTTATTTTTAACTTTGTTTAAAAAAATTCAATTTTTTTCAAAAATGATAACATTAAAAAAAAAATTAAAAAATTATTGTGTGGTTTGTGTGCTTGTTGCTTAGGATGATATCATCTTAGGGCTCTACATTTTAGATTTCTGAATTTTAAATGCCATTTTACTTAGGAATATGAATATAAAATGTCAATTACGCATTAGTGAAAAAGTCATAGATTGCTCTTTGATCTTATTTTCTTTGCATAAAATGAACTCCACACACCACGTCCCATTTTAACATCAACGAGTTGGATTTTATCACCAATCATTGATCGAGACCAACGATGGTGGGTGTCATATCCACCTCGTTGGCTCGTATATTGTTACTTTTTACCCTATTTTTGACCAAGGCTAGTCCAAGAACCATTGTAACCGAGGAATAGAGTAGGTATCTCTCTTCATAGAGGTATATCACTGATCGAGGTGAACTGGGTGAGGACTGGTAGGACCTGGGCTCCCTCATCAGGTTTGGATTTCATCACCAAGCCTTGGTGGGATTCACAACTTGGATTTCATCACCAAGTTAGTGTGTGTGAGCATCTAGGTGAAAACCTCAAACCAATTCAAAACCATCAACAAAAAAAGAAAAAATGTGAAAGAGAAAAAGAGCAACACATCAAAACATATAATATAGTGTAGAAACTCACAAAGAAAAAATTAAAAGAGATAAACACTTTGTATGTATTGTTTACTTTCTTTATGTTTTGTATAATCTAAAAAACATGGTAACTACATGTAGCCGGGCTCAATCATGAACGATGATGCTAAAAATAAACAAGGAGGTCTTGAATGCCTCTAATTTAGTTTAGATGACTTAGTCATGCCTAGATGGCATCCCAGTATTCATTGAAATGCTAACACTACCTATAGGGAGTCCTACCTTTCATATGTCCTAATTCATGAGGTACCTTTCGATCCCCGAGATGATCAAGGAGATGAACCTCTCGATCAAAGCCAATCCTAGGCCACTACAAGACATAACCAGCCCATCGAGGGGCCTAGTATGGAAGTCCACATTCCTTTTACATCGTAGCCTTTACTGCCTCGAAATCCTATCCAAATCCTACCAGCTCGATCGATGTGACAATCAAAAGTAAGCCTATGCAAAATCTGCATATACCATCAACCAAAATGACCATGTGTAAATTAATACAACAATACCCCAAGCATCGAGAAAATATTATGGATACCCTGAGATAAATCGAGTTACAACATCATGATCCTGATGCTTTCACCAATTTTGTGGAACATATATAAACATTCAAGGATACTGCTATAACCTTTCAGGATCATGAGATCAAACCCATGCCCGCAAAAACACCTGACCCTCCATTGCACATCATCATGTACATCAATAGGATTTATTATAAGTGAGTATTAATTGACACGGGCTCCACAATAAACATTATTACCACAATCACACTAAAGCATCTCAACATTCTGTCTTCACACATTGCAACATCCACATTCACCCTGTAAACATTTAACGATGCCTTATCTCCTACTATTGGTACAATAGTCCTTCATATTCAATTTTGGCTGAATACTATGCCTACACTATGCCATGTCTTAGAGGGTGTAATGCTATACAATATATTGCTTCAAAGGTCTCAATGCCTCAATGCCTCAAATTCATACATGAAGGTTAGGTCAATGTGCTTCATGTCGGCCTAGAGCCCTTCAAGTATTACAATATGGTTGATCATCAACAAGAATCTACCTTGTCATCCCCTATCTTGAACATTCAACCCAATGATACCATTAAAATTCTAGCCCCACTATTATAATAATCCATTAAATTATCACCACCTCTTCCACTTACGCTATTCGACATATCTTCTACATTGTCAGATCCTCTTGGCAAATAAAATTCAAGGGAACCTTTCAAGGAGATTTCCACATCCATCTATGATATTCCAGTAGAGGATATTCCCACTCATATCAATGAGGAATAACCCACTATTGTTAATGATGAATCATATCATACCATACAATATTCATCAACCACATTGGAGGTCATGGTTCATTTGACTAATACTGAAATCAATGAATACATAGAGCAAAATATTATGTTCACACCTATCATCGAGTCAATCAAATATTTGGATCACCCTCCTACCAAATTTCCACCTATCGGTACTACCGTCAATTCATTACCTAAATATGGGGGACAAGTAGAGCACCCTAGACAGGTTGATGAGGCATCCATGACTTACATAAATGCATATCCATCTATCCATGAGTTTGTGGGAATGATCAATGTTATGACAGGGAATTGGGGTTCTCCAAATCAATCTACACAACTTGTGGTTCCATATCACATTTTCTCTACATCACAAATGCTACCACCACCAAAACTAGTCACACCTATCCCATATTGCCCAAAATATTCATAAAATCATGAACAAGTGTATCCAATACATCAAAATGGAGTTAATCAAGATATCACAGCTAAAAATTCCAAGGTACGACAAGAGCATGATATAAATAAAAAACAAGAGCATGTAGACATACTCTCTAGACATGATCATCATGAAACATCCACATCTCCTCAAATGCTGAAGACTCTTGACTCATATCTACTTAATGGTCTCCTGGAACCTACAAACAATCCACCTCCACTACCTAGAAGTGGCCATCCAACTTCATCGAAAATCATTCAATCATCACCCCCATTAGTATTACAACACATCCTTGATCATCTAGCCATAATTGAGATACAAATGGGTCACCAAAATGATGCTTTACATCAAATCATGCATCAACTCACAACATTGATCTATAGTAGCAAATCACATCCAAGGCCAAACTGCCTCCTTTACAAACACAAAGTGAACCCCAAGAGAATTAGGTGTAGAGTCGACAACATTTTCCACCTCACAATTATACACCATTGCCCGAGTCTTTGGCATCTCTTTTTAATTGAATATGCAAGGCAAGGGCTATCAATCTACCATAGATTCACCCTTTGGATCCTAATAGTTCAAAACCTAAGTGGTATCAAGAGGACCTATCCTGCCCTTATCATCAAGTAAATGGTCAAGACATTTAGTCATATATCTCATTTAAAAATAGAGTATAGGATATGCTTGACAATATTGAACTTCAAACAGTAAATTCTATCACTATCGATGGTCAATTATACATTACCTATGATGTCCAATCAAGTAGAGCAACCTAAGTGTGTGATTGAGATACACATAGCCCTACCACCTCATCAAATGTATCCACCACATCCACCTCGTTCAAGACACCAACCTCATATATAGACTCCGTTATCTGAGCCCTTGTCGACCATTTTTAAAAGTTACAGGAGGAAAAGGTAATTATCTTACCTAACATATATTCTATTGACCCCAACAAGACCAAACCTAAGTATTATAGGGAGGATCAATTTTACCTTTATCATAGAATAAAGGGCCATGACATTAAAAAGTGATATGCATTTAAAAATATGGTCCAATATCTTATCGATAAGAAGACCTTTCCCATAGCTAGCTCGCTCACCTCACCTCAACCAATCATAGTTCAGAGCACACCATCTCCTCTATAGTCTCAAGATCAACCACAACCTGGTAAGCCCAACAAGCTATATCACCATTACATAAAATTTCCAATACCCTCCTTAGCCCTATTTCAAAGGCTTCGTGAGGCACATGCAATCCTACTACTAGAAGTAAAACCAAATAGACCTAAACCTGGGTCACACAATAAAATCCTCTACTATCCCTATCATCATTTGAATAGGCATGACATCCATGCTTTCTATCATTCAAGGATATTGTGCAACACATGATAGAACGAAATGAGCTCCGCATAGATGGTTTGCTCATTTTTTCTCATCGAGACATTAGCATTACCTAGAATTCCTTACCACAATAAGGGAGGTTAATTTTTATCACTCCTCCCAACTAAGCCAATCCAATTGCATCAACCATAGTACATACTAGGGATGCTCAAGGTTTCACACCTTCCCCACCATCCATTTCACAATCGGTGAAGCAATTTGAAGACTCTAAAGGTATCAAACCTTCCCCACATTCACTTATCACCACACACCTTGGTGGTGCTTAAGGTATCACACCTTCCCCCAAACAAACAAAACATTATCCAAAATTTCAAAAAAATAAAAACAGTAAAAATATTTGCATTACATCATCATGCATTTCACATCATTCATTCATTGCACTTGCATTAGAATATGTTGTTCTTGAATTACCACAAATAGCACCATGCTTGTATGACTGTCATAAGTCTTAAATCAACCTTATCCAATATCATTATCATCCGCATGTCCATTTGTGAGTAATTATGTTTTTTAGCACAACCAGTAAGTTTCTATAAGGCATTCACTAGGGTTTTTAGTAATTCAGCCATCCCTAGTTATATTTTCAAGACTTTGTAGAAATCTATCTTGATTTTTGAAGATAGGGTCTTGTTTTAATTGTACCTTGTATATCTCGAAATTCCAACACACATTTCACATCTAAAAACTACAACATAGTCCTTATCACTTAAGTGAAAGGTTTTCCTTGCTCATACTATTATGCACATGGTCTAGGATGCTTGGAAATGACAAAAGTACAATATCCCCATTACCCAAAAAATCCCCTTCACTCTCCCCACAAAATGAGCAAGTTCCCAAAATAAAACAAAATAAACAGAGGTTTTCACCACTAACTAAATCCCTTTCTCCTAAAAAAGTGGTTTTCACCACTATAAATGAGCAAGTATCCCAAAGAAATCAAAATAAAATAAGGGGATAATGAGATTAAATCCTTGGAATCCTTAGTTATTCACAAGCCATGGGGTAACCTCCATTATAGCAATGGGTTGAATGAAACCCTCCTATAAATGAAGTAACCTTACGTGTGGTGATATGTCTATCACATTAGTGACCTTATTTTGTGCAAACCAATATTATATTGTGGATGAGCTAGCTTTTAGTGGCTTGCATCACCTATTAGTCTAGTTCAACTATGTCCAAACTCAGGATAATGATGACCATGAGGTGATCCTTATTACAGTAATATATTGAATAAAATCCACCTAGCAATTATGTAGTTTTATGCATCATTTATGAACATCACTATGCACGCATGAGGATATTGAATATCTTGGTCTTTCTAGCATACTTTTATCTTTAAAAAATCTTGTGTGGTCAGTCTACATATTTTGACTGTTCAAAAAGGGTGATTGAGTCTCATGAAAACCATGTTTTTTTCTCATCACATCTCACTAATCCATATCCATCATTCACATTTTGCCATATCATTTCATCCCATTCAACTTCAAATGTATGACTTGTAGGCCCAAAATGGCCACATACTTAGTAAAATTTTGTGCAAATTTTACTAAGTGATAAAATCATCGTTTCGTAAACCTTGCATTATGCTTTTATCCAGAACTGGGTCAGAAGATATGAATCCGCTCAGCAGTTAGTCAAGTTTTCTTGTTTGGAGCGATTTCGAGTGACTTTACTCCATCTCCAGAATGAAGAGAGATCTCAAATCCGCAAAATTTCCTAAGATATGACAACATCAGCGATGGAAAAGTGTGGAATGACGATTCTGGGAAGGTATTTTTTTTGACTTTGGGATGAAGACAAATCTCAAATCCATAAAATTTCCTAAGAGATGATGACATCGACAAAAAAGTACAAAATGACAATTTTGTAATGAATAAGTCCTCCCTTTCTCAAATGAAGATAAGACGGGGCAGCAAAACAACAAAAGTTCGGATTCACGATAGAAGAAGTATGTGACTAGATCTGGACCCGGATTGAAGAATATAATACTGAAGATTAATATCTTGAAGCGGATTTGAGGTTTAGAGTTCTGAATTAGAGATTCTATTGTTTTTGATAAGAAAGAGGATGTCATAATTTTTTAAGCAGGTTGGCATTTAGCTTATGCTGGATTGAATCTAAATCATGTGATGAAGAAGATCGAAAATTGAGGTTAAGCTGCCAAATATTTATTGTTTTAAATACATCACTTTATTATAATTGTAACAGTCTACCAGGATATGAAGCATCGAGGATTTACAAGAAGATCAAACCAGAGGTGGTTACAGATCGATGATGGTAATTCACTCCCAAGAAGGATCGATGGAAATGCATGATATTTAATGCCTGAGCTTCAGTTACATTGAACGATAAGCAAGTTATAGAGGGCCTAAGTTGTCATGGCAGATTTTATTTCAGCAGATTTCTCAGAGGATGGACCAATGAGCTGATGCCAGCTAAGATCTTTGTTGTACTATTGTAACAAGATTGTGTATTGTTTTTTTATTATTGTAATAATAAAACTATAAGTGGAGGTCGAACCCTCATTTTAAAGGGTCGGCTCTAGCATGTTTTCCTATGCTATTGTAAATATTCATGAAGAGTTGAATGAAAGGAGCAATACATTGATATTTGCCTCAAGTTCACATTCTCATGCTTGATGCCAGAGGTTCAGATTTCATAGTTACATTTCTGTAAATACTTAGATGGTTAGTTTGTGCCTGTTTTGGATTACTAGTTGTTGTGAAATTAAAATCTGCTTTGAGTTCGTTCTATGTTATTGGAAAGTATATTTTTGTAAAATCCAAGTGTTTGGTGAATTCTGTTATTCGGATTATCATTCTCTAGGTATTAAAATTTCTTGCTATAACATTTCTCTATTATGCTTTAATTTATGAAATGATCTATTGTGAGATAAATGTTGATCTGAGTGTATGTCCTTGATATGGTTTTTTGGAAGATTTTTGTGATGGTGCAATGTTGTTAACCTATCCATCCACTATTATACACATATCTCTAACCCTAACCTTATCTTACCCTAAAATCCAAACCCTAAGTGAGCATAATTATGTCAAAAACCTGCTGAGTTGACAAGAAACCAACCTACTCTAGAGGTTGGATCTAAAACTCCTATTTTAGTCCCTCCAATATTGAGTGTTGAGCTGCAGCTATCAAGTGCAAGCCTGGACAAAAACTAGGAAGATAGAAAGCCACAGTATTGAGTGCAAACTTGGTGTAATTCAGTGCTCAATAGTTTTTAGCATGCCTACTGGGACCAGATCACAAGGAACAAGAAACCCATCAAAAGAGTTATTATTATCTCAACCCGAAGGAATCAAGATTGGATGAGTTGTCTTGACCTTTTTAGTGGAGAAAATAAAGTTTACCTGATTACTCCCTGGTCATAAGATCCTGCAAAAGTATTGTAGACTAGTACCCTTTCATGTATACCAGGTCTTTCAAGAGGAACAACCCTGATTATTTCTTTCATTATGAGTTACCTCAGAGAGGGGTTGTTGTTATTATAAGTTTAGATCAAGATTTTATTGAAGAAGAGCTTCTGGAAGAAAACCCAATAGTTCCCCCAAGAAGACCTACACCAAAAACATGGCACATAATGTGGCTCCTAATCAACCACTTCAAAAGTACCCTAACTGGGATTCAAATGGACCCCTTAGATTGGCACAAATGGATGTCATTCCCCATGCTATATATAATACAACCCCCACGTATGATGGATTTGGGAAAATAGCTTATGAGCACTGCCAAGATATCCTGAATCTAGCAGCAATCCACAACATAAAAGAAGAAAATATTATTGTCAAAATTCTAGCCCAGTCCTTTCATGGAAAGATATTGCATTGGTTTAGAACTTTGTAAGATAATTATATTACTTCATGGCAATCCTTGGATGAGCTATTCATAGAAGAATTTAATGAATCTTCTGATCCCTTTTCCCTATTGAATTAGTTTACAACCATGTAAAAAACCCAGCAAGAAACTATCTCAGATTTTAATTTGAGGTTTAGCAGAACATGGAAGAGAATTTCCCCCACTGCTAGACCAGCTGCATGTTTGGCTTATATGTATTTATATTCGCACCCTGGTATCAGATCTAGGTTTGCAAACACTGCAATCTAGAGTAGAAACCTTCCCCAAGTTTATAATGCAATCGTCCATGTTGAAAAATATCCTAATCAATGTGGGAAGAATTCCCCCAAAAATTGTGTTACCCTATAACTCAGAAACCAATAGTGACCATGAGCAATCCACAAAACCCTCCTACATGGACCCCATTTCTTTACCATCTCCATATCTAAAAATGAATATGATTCCTTTGTCTAAACCGATAGCCTCTACACCTCCTTTTCCTCTCCTTCCTTCCCAACCTTCTCAAGAATTGTTCGCTATTCTGAATATACAAAATACCATGAAAAACCTGAGTAATAGAATTAATTCAATGGAAAAGAGGGATCAAGAAAGGTCACAATAGAGGAGATTCCCATATGTGAACAAATATCAAAGGTCTAGTCCTAGTAATAGTACGGGGGTTAGGGTGAATGCGGTATATGAGGAGCCAGAGTGTTCTACAGATACCACTCTTGCAAATGTTTGGTGTTTGGTATGCAATGACCCCCATGACTCACAATATTGTGTGATGTATCAACACCATGTTCAACAAGCTATGGATAAAGCTAAAATAAATTAGAAGGGGAGGATTAATATGTTATGGCACCCTGATCAGATCATGGCCAGAAAAGAGTTGGATGAAGAAAGCCCAATTGTTGTTATGAAAATATCTAAAAATAAAGCTTTACAAGTAGGCCCCCCAAAATATGGGACAATTCCAGGTCCCTTCTCAAAAGAAAGCTGACTCCCCCCTCAAATTAGTGACACTTTTCCCATCCCCCAAGCTAGAGGGAAGGAGAAGATAGATAGTCTCCCTAAAAATATTGAAATAGAAACATAAGGAGACAAAACGAGATCCAAGGGTGAGGATCAAGAAAGGCTCAAGTTCCCCTCCATTACCAAAAGATAAATATTAGAGGTAAACCAACAATACAAAAGAAAGTATGGTGATCCAGACAGAGGGCTGGAAAGACTATCCTTGACCAAGTCTAAGTACAACATTGTTGAGGAAATGAAAAGGATTCCATCAAAAGCTAGCCTATATGACACTCTTTTTATCTCGGGCCAGATTGACCTGCTTAAAGCTTCCCTCAGTAAAAATCCCCAAAATAGACCAACCACCACCATCCTCAGTATACCACAAAAAAAGAGAGAAATGACACCTACTGTTCTAAAAAACAAACCTCCCCCTTTCTACATATCCTTAATAATGGAAGGAAGGGTAGTCCAAAATTGTATGATTTATTCAGAAGTATCAACCACAATTATTCCTAAGGCGTTCTGTGAAGAAATGGGTATGGAATATACCTGGTATTATCCTGGAGTGTTGCAATTATATGGGACACCTATAAAAATAGTTGGGGTTATTAAATATGTACTGATGAGGTTGCACAGAGCTCTCGAGGTAACAATGGTGCAGGAAATAGTGGTGGTGGACTTGGAACCTTATTTTGGGTTATGCCTCTCAAGAGAATTTATTACAAAACTAGGAGGATGTATGTACATGGATTATTCTAGCATGGTAATCCCTTTCAAAGGAAAAAGGTTACGGATAACACCTCAGAAAATAGTTGCTTATCATATTGAAAAAATTGAAGAGGATCTATGCAATCTTAATCCTATAGAGGAATTTGAGGTAGTGGAAAATATTGAAGAGCTAGACATTGAAGATGAGTTTCCTTTCAGAGAAGACTATAGTCAATTTGGAACTGGTATGGGTACATACATCATCACAACTGAACTGGAAAAGAAGCTCCCTACTATTTCTAATCAATCACTAAGAAACAAATAAACATGGGTTATGCATTTTGATGGTGATAAATGTAGAAATGGTGCAGATGTTGGTGTGGTTCTACAATCACAGTCTGAAGGGATAAATAATTTTGCTTATAGATTGACATGGTCATGTAGCAAAAATTTTATAGAATACGAGGCTTTGTGCCTTGGATTGATGCAAGCAGAAAGCATGGGCATCAAGATTTTGAACATATATGGTTATTATGAGTTGATAGTCCATCAAGTAAGGAATAAGTGCAGCAGTAAGCACCATTACTTAAAAGATAAAAAGAAATAGAGTATGGGACCTAATGGATTTATTTGATGCCTTGAACCTAAGATTTGTGCCTAGAGAAGAGAATCACCTGGCAAAGGAATTGGAAAGAAAGGAAGCTAATTTTAATCCTCCTATAGATTTTGGAACTAAGAAGACCAAGGGAATTAAAATGGTTTTTAGACCTGCGATGCCAGACAAGCAGATATTATGGAAGGTTTTTGAAAGTGATGAAGAAATTTTAGATTTTATGATAAGAGAAGCATACTTCTCAACTGTCCAAGAGGAAGACTTGGAGGAAATAGATTAGCAAGAATTTATCCAACTAAGAAACAATCATATCCCAAGGGGATTGGTCACCCTTGAAAGTCTATTTGATAATGAATATAGAAAGAAGGCTGTAATTATGAAGGTCGGTAAAAATATCTATAAAGAAGAGGAGGTTGTAATAGGAAAGAATCTCAATGTTTGGATCAAGTGTTCACCTGAGGAAGCAGAGGAGATTAAAGCTTTATGCTTAAAATATGAAGACATTGTGGCTTGGTCATATGAAGACCTTAAGGTGTATGAAAAAAATATTATCTAGCATACTATTGAGTTAGAACACGATGCTAAACCATTCCAGCAAAAATAGAGGCCTATCAATCCGAGTATAGAAGCCATTATGATAGAGGAACTCTTAAAGCTACTGAAGGCTAGGATAATATATCCAATAAAACATTCCACTTGTGCAGCCAATTTGGTACCCGTAAGAAAGAATAATGGGGATATACGCCTATGTGTAGATTTTAGAAATATGAATCAAGCATCCCCCAAGGATCACTACCCCCTCCCTTAGATTAACCATATCTTACAAGTTGTAGTTGAAGTGGAAATATTCTCACTATTGGATGGTTACTCTGGATATAACTAAATTTGGGTAAAATACGAAGACCAATACAAAACAACATTCACCACAAAATGGGGTACATTTGCCTATCAAAGAATGCCCTTTGGAATGTCTAATGTTGGAGATAGATTTCAGAGGGCCATGGACTATGCCTTTGGTACACTTATAAAAAAAGTTATTATGATTTACCTGGATGACATGACGGTATTTTCTCATGATAAAAATTATCATCTATCTCATTTAGAAAAGGTTTCTCAAAAATACAGGGAGTTTGCTATCTCACTTAATCCTAAGAAGTCATTCTTTGAAGTACATGAGGGAAAAATATTAGGCCATGTGGTCTCAAAGGAAGGTATGGCCATAGATCCAGAAATAATTGGAGCAATCCTAGCTATTCCTTTACCTACTAACCAGAAAACCTTACAGTATTTCTTAGGTCAAATCCATTTCATCAGGAAATTTATTTCTTATTTTGCACAAAACATGAGGCCTATATATGAACTACTCAAGAAAAAGGTAGATTTCAAGTGGACTGAGGTTAGGAAGCAATCTTTTGAGGTCATCAAGCAATCCACTGCAACAAACCTAGTCTTGATAAATCTTGATTTCACTAAATATTTTATTCTCTATGCTTATGGAGCTGAAGAAAACTATGCCTTGGTACTCACCCATAAATATAGTCAAGGGGATGAGCACCCTATGTTCTTTTGGAGTTAAACTTTACATGATTATCAGGTAAAATATAACTTTATTGAAAGACAAGTGTTCAATGTAATGAAGTCGCTAAAGAAGTTTAGACAATATCTGGTATAGAGCAAAACCCTGGTATATGTGGTTCATCCAAATGTAAGAAGTTTTATTTACAAGGTGACTTGGGAGATAAAAGGGCTGGTTGGATTAATAATATCTAGGAATATGATGTGGAGATATGTCCCACCTAGATGGTAAGAGGTAGAGCCTTATGCCAAGGATTGACAGATGCTTCAGCATTGGCCAAAATAGCCGCTTGTTAGATAACAAAAAAAAATCAAATAGAGATTGTACACACTCCATATTTTGATTGGATTGAGCAAATAACTAGGTATTTCCAAACCATGATCTACCCACATGATCTGGATTCTTCTCAAATAAGGAGGTATAAAATTCATGCTCTAAAATATGTATTACTATCTGAAGGGTTATTCAAAAGAAACTTCGATGGTATTCTCCTAAAATGTTTGAAGGAGGACCAACAAAAAAGAGTCATTGAAGAATTTCATGGAGGGTCAGCAGGTGGTCATGGCTCAGGCAGAATTACAGCTTTGAAGATAATAAGAGCACGCTATTATTGGCCTACTATGTTCAATGATGCTTTTAAAATGACCCAGGATTGTGACAAGTGTCAGAGGTACGTTGGAAGAACCAAAAATGTTGCCTCTCCCCTAAAGCTTATTCAGGTTGAAGAGCCTTTCCAACAATGGGGATTAGATTTTATAGGAGTTATAAATCCTATTTTTTTAGTAGAGCATAAGTTTATCTTGATAGCTACATATTATCTTACCAGGTGGGTAGAGGCCATTCTTACAAAGAAGGCAGACCAAGAAGTTGTGATCAACTTTATGGAGAGTTTGATTTCTATATTTGGAGTCCCAGAAGCTTTGGTGAGTGATAATGGCCCTGCTTTCATAGGAGCCAAGTACATTGAGTTTTCTAGAAAGTATGGCATCACTCTTAAAAATACTTCAAATTATTATCCACAAGGTAATGGACTTGCATAATCTACCAATAAAAACCTATTAAGGATTTTGAGAAAATACTTGGAAGGTAACAAAAGGAGTTGGCACCTATTGCTCAACCATGCTATATGGGCAGACATGATTACCATTAAAAATTCCATCAAAACTTCTCCTTATGAATTGGTATATGAAAAAGATGCGGCATTGCTGATTTAGTTAGAGACACAATAATTCTAACCAAGCATCTCTAACACAAAGTAAATATATATGCTCTGTATAGCATTGGAGAACAAAATTTTGCACCTATACTTTTGATTGTCTCTTTCAAATAAAAAGTAAGAGAGTGGTATATCTCCCTCACACCCCACTCTGTCACTAATTAGGACCAACTTGCAAACCTACTCATGGATAGGTTCAAAGAAAAGTTGGACAAAGTATCATTGTTAGAACAACTAAGAAACATCAAAAGGATCCCTATGGAAGCCATGGATGACTTTAGTACCAGATTATAAAAGTCTTGGTATAGAATCCTAGAGGAGATACAAACCATCCTAGGTATATCTTTTATCTACTATATAAAGACAATCAATTCTAAAATAGATATGGTGGTGAAAATGAGAGGAATCAATTCATTACCAATAGCATACGATATATCCAATCAAATCAAAAGATACCTTATTAAAATTGTAATGTTATACCCTAGACCACCTATGTCTCTCTTCCCTGATGTCCAGTCACCATATTAGCCTCCTCCTACCATACAACTCACCACTTTCTAGTCAACCATTATTTTTGGTTAGACCTCTATGCAAACATCTCTATTTGCCACTACCATTAAATATCTTAATCCCTATAAATAAAAAGAATATAAAATGCTATAAGAGATGAATAATAAAATTATATCCCTCAATATCCAATATTTTTTAGAAGTTTGGTTATCAGAACTAAGACCTGCATACCAGTAGGGCAATAAATGATACCAACCTCCCCCAAATGAATATCAAATATACCCATATTAGTCCATAAATATTTTGATCCACTCCAAGACCCCAAGAATAAAAATAGTACCTGTTCCCATCCCTATGCAACTAGTGCCCTAAAATCTAATGAGAGACATGGTCCCTGCTCAAAATAGTTTTATAGGATATTTGTATGGTTGTACATATTATTATCTTGATTCCCATTATCGTATCCATAAATAAATCTAATAGGCAACATGTCCACTGCCTCATCCCACATACCAAAACCATATGATATAGGTATTATAACTAACTATTTAGAACTCACCATTGAATTTTTTTCAATTTTGGGAGCTAAAGCACTAAAATAGACCTTAGTAACTTGGGATGAGGTAGAAGTCTATTCTATCCTTGAATGAACAAGCACTCCACTAGAAAATCAACCCCATATTCAGTCTAGTGTTCTTACAAAGAATAAAAGAAGAGTGGTCGAAGAGGCCCAAAGGTAGCAAGGATAAATATCAAAGATTAACAAATTGAAAACTAGTCAAACCTAGGGGTAGTTCAAGGGGAGCCAAGATCATCGGTACTGAAGAAATCAACACCAATTTATCTTTTATTAAAATAGGTTTCGAAACCCAACCTTAGCATCGAGAAACCTAGGCCTTAGTGGATCTCAAGAAGCATGCCAAAAGCCTAGTCATTGAAATCCTTTGGTGTGGTAGAGCACCAAAAGAGATCCATTATACCCATGCCATTATGTAACATCCTCATCCTAAAAAAGTAGATGAAGTAGTTAGAAGAAGCCCTAGAAAAGTGAAATAACACTAGAAAATCAAAAGAATAAGCACCTTCACAAAACTTTTATCCCTCTCTTAACATATTGTAGACACCTAAAACACGTCATATTGAGGAGACTACCTAAATGGACTCCTTTTGGACCATGTGACCCACATTGGTCAGCCTTAGGGCTAAAATAGTGGCTTTCACTACTTAAATAGGGATATTTCTCTTTGTCGCATCCTTAGCTACTTAAGCCCTTTCCTACACTCATCCCCTGGTCACCATGTGACCACCCCTCCATAAACTAACCCTAGGTGCACACATGACCTAACCTTGGTTTAGCCTAACCTAGGGCCACCTCACCATACCCACTTGCATGTCAAGTCCACCTCATCATACCCTTCCACATCACCCTAGGTCACACATCATCCCTAGGTCACACACATTCCCTAGGCATATCATCCCTAGGTCACACACATTCCCTAGGCACCTCATCCCTAGGTCACACACATTCCCTAGGCATGCCATCCCTAGGCCACACACATTCCCTAGTCACTTCATACCTAGGTCACACACATTCCCTAGGAACCTCATCCCTAGGTCCCTCACCCTTTCCTATGCACATTCCCCCATCATGTTTCCCATGCCACTTTCCTTCCCAAGGGAATTTTATATTCACCCCATACCATTTTATCCCCCACTAGCCCATGTGGAGGGACACCTCATCACCCCCCTCACCTTACCTCAAATGCTATAAATACCCCCCCTCATTTGAGGAAAAAAAGAGAGAGGTGAGGGATCAAAAGGAAGTACCAAAATGCTGCCAAAATTACTTTAGAGGTAAAATATGCATGCTTCATTTCAAATGTATTTTGCAAGTGTTAGTTGATCTTATGCTTTTATGTCTATCATAGGTGCTACTAACCAAGTGTATGTTTGCATGTGTGTAGGTGTTTGAAGCATTATTCTGCATCACAGTGGTCCATACACAAAAAACCCACCATCAACACTTGCCTAGAACATGAAATATGAATACACCATGATTAGTTTGTAAAAAGAGATTATTCACTTATTGGTTATATGTGGGTCTCAATATTGTAAAAATACCCTCCACAAGGGTCATTTGTACTCAAAAGAGAGACTCTCAATTTAATATAAAGATATTTTTTATTGCTATGGTGTGTCTTTTACTGTTTACAGTGGCGATCATGGTTCTTTCCCACACTAATGTTTGTTTTTTAATGATTGCAGGGGTTGTTGTCCACAAACCAAGCCAACTTTACTAATGATGTATGTGTCTAGAGTGCGGGCCATAGGCCCTATGCTCCATGTGGGTCGTAAAACCCACGATCATGAACTGTAGCCCGTGTGTCCAGAGCATGGGCCACACGTAGCATGCGCATTACGCTTTATGGGAAACAAGCATGACCCATGTAGACCTGTCATTGTTAGGTCTGACAGTGATAGGGCTGCCACCTGTGTCAGGACTATCAGGCTCGATAGCCTTGTCATGGGCCCACGTGCGTAGGTATTTTCACACTGACTGTGCCAGGCCTATGACCTAGTCCATTGGGACTTTTTTTTTTAAGAAAAAGAATCATTTTAATTTTAATTTTTTACTTTGTTTAAAAAAATCAAAACCTTTAATTTTTTTTTTTTTTAAATCCAAAATTTAAACAAATTATTTTTATTTTTATTTTTAACTTTGTTTAAAAAAATTCAATTTTTTTCAAAAATGATAACATTAAAAAAAAAAAATTAAAAAATTATTGTGTGGTTTGTGTGCTTGTTGCTTAGGCTGATATCATCTTAGGGCTCTGCATTTTAGATTTCTGAATTTTAAATGCCATTTTACTTAGGAATATGAATATAAAATGTCAATTACGCATTAGTGAAAAAGTCATAGATTGCTCTTTGATCTTATTTTATTTGCATAAAATGAACTCCACACACCACGTCCCATTTTAACATCAACGAGTTGGATTTTATCACCAATCATTGATCGAGACCAACGATGGTGGGTGTCATATCCACCTCGTTGGCTCGTATATTGTTACTTTTTATCCTATTTTTGACCAAGGCCAGTCCAAGAACCATCGTAACAGAGGAATAGAGTAAGTATCTCTCTTCAGAGAGGTATATCGCTGATCGTGGTGAACTGGGTGAGGACTAGTAGGACCTTGGATCCCTCATCAGGTTTATATTTCATCACCAATACTTTGTGGGATTCACAACTTGAATTTCATCACCAAGTTAGTGTGTGTGAGCATCTAGGTGAAAACCTCAAACCAATTCAAAACCATCAACAAAAAAAGAAAAAATGTGAAAGAGAAAAAGAGCAACACATCAAAACACATAATATAACATAGAAACTCACAAAGAAAAATTTAAAAGAGATAAACACCTTGTATGCATTGTTTACTTTCTTTATGTTTTGCATAATCTAAAAAACATGGTAACTACATGTAGTCGAGCTCAATCATGAACGACGATGCTGAAAATAAACAAGGAGTTCTTGAACGCCTCTAATTTAGTTTAGATGACTTAGTCATGCCTAGATGGCATCCCAGTATTCATTGAAATGCTAACACTACCTATAGGGAGTCCTACCTTTCATATGTCCTAATTCATGAGGTGCCTTTCGATCCTCGAGATGATCAAGGATATGAACATCTTGATCAAAGCCGATCCTAGGCCACTACAAGACATAACCAACCCATCGAGGGGCCTAGTAGGGAAGTCCACATTCCTTTTACATCATAGCCTTTACTGCCTTGAAATTCCATCCAAATCCTACCAGCTCGATCGATGGTGACAATCAAAAGTAAGCCTATGCAAAATCTGCATATACCATCAACCAAAATGACCATGTGTAAATTAATACAACAATACCCCAAGCATCGAGAAACTCTTATGGATACCTTGAGATAAATTGAGTTACAACATCATGATCCTGATGCTTTCACCAATTTTTTGGAACATATATAAACATTCAAGGATACTGCTATAACCTTTTAGGATCATGAGATCAAACCCATGCCCACCAATACACTTGACCCTCCATTGCACATCATCATGTACATCAATAGGATTTCTTATAAGTGAGTATTAATTGACACGGGCTCCACAATAAACATTATTACCACAATCACACTAAAGCATCTCAACCTTTTGTCTTCACACATTGCAACATCCACATTCACCTTGTAAACATTTAACGATGCCTTATATCCTACTATTGGCACAATAGTCCTTCATATTCAAGTTGGGATGAATACTATGCCTACACTATGCCATGTCTTAGAGGGTGTAATGAAATACAATATACTGCTTCGAAGGTCTCAACGCCTCAATGCCTCAAATTCATACATGAAGGTTAGGTCAATGTGCTTCATATCGGCCTAGAGCCCTTCAAGTATTATAATATGGTTGATCATCTACAAGAATCTACCTTGTCATCCCATCTCTTGAACATTCAACCCAATGATACCATTAAAATTCTAGCCCCACTATTATAATAATCCATTAAATTATCACCACCTCTTCCACTTTCTCTATTCGACATATCTTCTACATTGTCAGATCCTCTTGGCAAATAAAATTCGAAGGAACCTTTCATGGAGATTTCCACATCCATCTATGATATTCCAGTAGAGGATATTCCCACTCATATCAATGAGGAATAACCCACTATTGTTAATGATGAATCATATCATACCATACCATATTCATCAACCACATTGTAGGTCATGGTTCATTTGACTAATACTGAAATCAATGAATACATAGAGCAAAATATTATGTTCACACCTATCATCGAGTCAATCAAATATTTGGATCACCCTCCTACCAAATTTCCACCTATCGGTACCACCCTCAATTCATTACCTAAATATGGGGGACAAGTAGAGCACCCTAGCCAAGTTGATGAGGCATCCATGACTTACATAAATGTCAATCCATGTATCCATGAGTTTGTGGGAATGATCAATGTTATGACAGGGAATTGGGGTTCTCCAAATCAATCTACACAACTTGTGGTTCCATATCACATTTTCTCTACATCACAAATACTACCACCACCAAAACTAGTCACACCTATCCCATATTGCCCAATATCTCCATAAAATCATGAACAACTGTATCCAATACATCAAAATGGAGTTAATCAAGATATCGCAGGTAAAAATTCCAAGGTATGACAAGAGCATGATATAAATAAAAAACAAGAGCATGTAGACATACTCTCTAGACATGATCATCATGAAACATCCACATCTCTTCAAATGCTGAAGACTCTTGACTCATATCTACTTAATGGTCTCCTGGCACCTGCAACCAATCCACCTCCACTACCTAGAAGTGGCCATCCAACTTCATCGAAAATCATCCAATCATCACCCCCATTAGTATTACAACACATCCTAGATCATCTAGCCATAATTGAGATACAAATGGGTCACCAAAATGATGCTTTACATCAAATCATGCATCAACTCACAACATTGATCTATAGTAGCAAATCACATCCAAGGCCAAACTGCCTCCTTTACAAACACAAAGTGAACCCCAATAGAATTAGGTGTAGAGTCGACAAAATTGTCCACCTCACAATTATACACCATTGCGCGAGTCTTTGGCATCTATTTTTAATTGAATATGCAAGGCAAGGGCTATCAATCTACTAGAGATTCACCCTTTGGATCCTAATAGGTCAAAACCTAAATGGTATCAAGAGGACCTATCCTACCATTATCATCGAGTAAATGGTCAAGACATTTAGTCATATATCTCATTTAAAAATAGAGTATAGGATATGCTTGACTATATTGAACTTCAAACAGTAAATTCTATCACTATCGATGGTCAATTATACATTACCTATGATGGCCAATCAAGTAGAGCAACCTAGGTGTGTTATTGAGATACACATAGCCCTACCACCTCATAAAATGTATCCACCACATCCACCTCGTTCAAGACACCAACCTCATATATAGACTTCATTATCTGAGCCCATGTCGACCATTTTTAAAAGTTATAGGAGGAAAAGGTAATTATCTTACCTAACATACATTCTATTGACCCCAACTAGACCAAGCCTAAGTATTATAGGGAGGATCAATTTTACCTTTATCATAGAATAAAGGGCCATGACATTAAAAAGTGATATGCATTTAAAAATATGGTCCAATAGCTTATCGATAAGAAGACCTTTCCCATAGCTAGCTCGCTTACCTCACCTCAACCAATCATAGTTCAGAGCACACCGTCTCCTCTATAGTCTCAAGATCAACCATAACCTGGTAAGCCTAACAAGCTATATCACCATTACATAAAATTTCCAATACCCTCCTTAGCCCTATTTCAAAGGCTTCATGAGGCACATGCAATCCTACTACTAGAAGTAAAACCAAATAGACCTAAACCTGGGTCACATAATAAAATCCTCTACTATCCTTATCATCGTTTGAATAGGCATGACATCCGAGCTTTCTACTCATTCAAGGATCTTGTGCAACACATGATAGAACGAAATGAGCTCCGCATAAATGGTTTGCTCATTTTTTCTCATCGAGACATTAGCATTACCTAGAATTTCTTGCCACAATAAGGGAGGTTAATTTTTATCACTCCTCCCAAGTAAGCCAATCCAATTGCATCAACCATAGTACATACTAGGGATGCTCAAGGTTTCACACCTTCCCCACCATCCACTTCACAATCGGTGAAGCAATTTGAAGACTCTGAAGGTATCACACCTTCCCCACATTCACTGATCACCACATACCATGGTGGTGCTTAAGGTATCACACCTTCCCCCAAACAAACAAAAAATTATCCAAAATTTTCAAAAAAATAAAAACAGTAAAAATATTTGCTTCACTAGGGTTTTTAGTAATTCAACCATCCCTAGTTATGTTTTCAAGACTTTGTAGAAAGCTATCTTGATTTTTGAAGATAGGGTCTTGTTTTGATTGTACCTTGTATATCTCGAAATTCCAACACACATTTCACATCTAAAAACTACAACATAGTCCTTATCCCTTAAATGAAAGGTTTTCCTTGCTCATACTATTATGCACATGGTCTAGGATGCTTGGAAATGACAAAAGGACAAGATCCCCCTTACCCAAAAAATCCCCTTCACTCTCCCCACAAAATGAGCAAGTTCCCAAAATAAAACAAAATAATCAGAGGTTTTCACCACTAACTAAATCCCTTGCTCCTAAAAAAGTGGTTTTCACCACTATAAATGAGCAAGTATCCCAAAGAAATCAAAATAAAATAAGGGGATAATGAGATTAAATCCTTGGAATCCTTAGTTATTCACAAGCCATGGGGTAACCTCCATTATAGCAATGGGTTGAATGAAACCCTCCTGTAAATGAAGTAACCTTACGTGTGGTGATATGTCTATCACATTAGTGACCTTCTTTTGTGCTAACCAATATTATCTTGTGTATGAGCTAGCTTTTAGTGGCTTGCATCACCTATTAGTCTAGTTCAACTATGTCCAAACTCAGGATAATGATGACCATGAGGTGATCCTTATTATAGTAATATATTGAATAAAATCCACCTAGCAATTATGTAGTTTTATGCATCATTTATGAACATAACTATGCACGCATGAGGATATTGAATATCTTGGTCTTTCTAGCATACTTTTATGTTTAAAAAGTCTTGTGTGGTCAGTCTACATCTTTTGACTGTTCAAATAGGGTGATTGAGTCTCATGAAAACCATGTTTTTTTCTCATCACATCTCACTAATCCATATCCATCATTCACATTTTGCCATATCATTTCATCCCATTCAACTTCAAATGTATGACTTGTAGGCCTAAAATGGCCACATAGTAAAATTTTGTACAAATTTTACTAAGTGATAAAATCATCGTTTTGTAAACCTTGCAGTATGCTTTTATCCGAAACTGGGTCAGAAGATATGAATCAGCTTAGCAGTTAGTCAAGTTTTCTTGTTTGGAGCGATTTCGGGTGACTTTACTCTATCTCCAGAATGAAGAGAGATCTCAAATCCGCAAAAGTTCCTAAGAGATGACAACATCAGCGGTGGAAAAGTGTGGAATGACGATTCTGGGAAGGTATTTTTTTTGACTTTGGGATGAAGAAAAATCTCAAATCCGTAAAATTTCCTAAGAGATGATGACATCAACGGCAAAAAAGTATGAAATGACAATTTCAGAATGAAAAAGTCCTCCCTTTCTGAAATGAAGATAAGACGAGGCAGTGAAACAACAAAAGCGTGGATTCATGATAGAAGAAGTATGTGACTAGCTCTGGACCCGGATTGAAGAATATAATACTAAAGATTAATATCCCAGAGTAGATTTGAGGTTTAGAGGTCTGAATTGGAGATTCTGTTGTTTCTGATAAGAAAGAGGATGTCATATTTTTTTAAGCGGGTTGGCATTTAGCTTATGCTGGATTGAATCTAAATCATGTGATGAAGAAGATCGACAATTGAGGTTAAGCTACCAGATATTTATTGTTTTAAATACATCGCTTTATTATAATTGTAATAGTCTACCAGGAGATGAAGCGTCAAGTATTTGCAAGAAGATCAAACTAGAGGCAGTTACAGATTGACGATGGTAATTCACTCCCAAGAAGGATCGATGGAAATGTGTGATATTTAACGCCTGAGCTTTAGTTCCACTGAACGATCAGCAAGTTACAGAGGCCCTGAGTTGTCATGGCCGATTTTATTTTAGCAGATTTCTCAGAGGATGGACCAATGAGCTGATGCCAGCTAAGATCTTTGTTGTACTATTGTAACAAGATTGTGTATTGTTTTTTTATTATTGTAATAATAAAACTATAAGTAGAGGTCAAACCCTTGTTTTAAAGGGTCAGATCTAGTGTGTTTTCCTGTGCTATTGTAAATATTCATGAAGAGTTGAATGAAAGGAGCAATACATTGATATTCACCTCAAGTTCACATTCTCATGCTTGATGCCAGAGGTTCAGATTTCATAGTTACATTTCTATAAATACTTAGATGGTTAGTTTGTGCCTGTTTTGGATTACTAGTTGTTGTGAGTAATTAAAATCTGCTTTGAGTTTGTTCTATGTTATTGGAAAGTATATTTTTGTAAAATCCAAGTGTTTGGTGAATTCTGTTATTCGGATTATCATTCTCTAGGTATTAAAATTTCTTGCTATAACATTTCTCTATTATGCTTTAATATATGAAATGATCTATTGTGAGATAAATGTTGATCTGAGTGTATGTCCTTGATATGGTTTTTTGGGAGATTTTTATGAAGGTGCAATGTTTTTAACCTATCCATCCACTATTTTCTACATATCTCTAACCCTAACCTTATATTACCCTAAAATCCAAACCCTAAGTGAGCATAATTATGTCAACAACCTACTAAGTTGACAAGAAACCAGCCTGCTCTGGAGGTTGGATCGAAAAATCCTATTTTGGTCCCTCCAATATTGAGTGCTGAGCTGCAACTATCAGGTGCAAGCCTGGAAAAAAACTAGGAAGATAGAAAGCCGTAGTATTGAGTGCAAACTTGGTGTAATTCAGTGCTCAATAGTTTTTAGCACGCCCGCTGGGACCAGATCACAAGGAACAAGAAACCCATCAAAAGAGTTATTATTATCTCAACCTGAAGGAATCAATATTGGATGAGTTGTCTTGACCTTTTTAGTGGAGAAAAGAAAGTTTACCTGGTTACTCCCTGGTCATAAGATCCTAAAAAAGTATTTTAGACCAGTACCCTTTCATGTATACCAGGTCTTTCAAGAGGAACAACCCTGATTCTTTCTTTCATTATGAGTTACCTCAAAGAGGGGCTATTGTTATTATAAGTTTAGATCAAGATTTTATTGAAGAAGAAGAGCTTCTGGAAGAAAACCCAATAGTTACCCTAAGAAGACCTACAACAAAAAACATGGCACATAATGCGGCTCCTAATCAGCCACTTCAAAAGTACCCTAACTGGGATTCAAATGGACCCCCCAAGATATCCTGAATCTGGTAGCAATCCACAACATAAAAGAAGAAAATATTATTGTCAAAATTCTAGCCCAGTCCTTTCATGGAAAGATATTGCATTGGTTTAGAACTTTGTAAGATAGTTCTATTACTTCATGGCAATCCTTGGCTTAGCCATTCATAGAAGAATTTAATGAATCTTCTGATCCCTTTTCCCTATTGAATTATTTTACAACCATGTAAGAAACCTAGCAAGAAACTATCTCAGATTTTAATTTGAGGTTTAGCAGAACATGGAAGAGAATTTCCCCCACTGTTAGACCAGTTGCATGTTTGGCTTATATGTATTTATATTCACACCCTGGTATCAGAGCTAGGTTTGCAAACACTACAATCTGGAGTAGAAACATTCCCCCAAGTTCATAATGCAGTCGTCCATGCTGAAAAATATCCTAATCAATGTGGGAAGAATTCCCCAAAAAATTGTGTTACCCTATAACTCAGAAACCAATAGTGACCATGAGCAATCCACAAAACCCTCCTACATGGACCCCATTTCTTTACCATCTCCATATATAAAAATGAATATGATTCCTTTGTCTAAACCGATAGCCTCTACACCTCCTTTTCCTCTCCTTCCTTCCCAACCTTCTCAAGAATTGTTTCCTATTCTGAATATACAAAATACCATGAAAAACCTGAGTAATAGAATTAATTCAATGGAAAAGAGGGATCAAGAAAGGTCACAATAGAGGATATTCCCATATGTGAACAAAGATCAAAGGTCTAGTCCTAGTAATAGTACGGGGGTTAGGGTGAATGCAGTATATGAGGAGCCAGAGTGTTCTACGAGATACCACTCTTGCAAATGTTTGGTGTTTGGTATGCAATGACCCCCATGACTCACAATCTTGTGTGATGTATCAACACCATGTTCAAAAAGCTATGGATCAAGCTAAAATAAATTAGAATGGGAGGGTTAATATTTTATGGCACCCTGATCAGATCATGGCCAGAAAAGAGTTGGATGAAGAAAGCCCAATTGTTGTTATGACAATATCTGAAAATAAAGCTTTACAAGTAGACCCCCCAAAATATGGGACGATTCCAGGTCCCTTCTCAAAAGAAAGCTGACTCCCCCATCAAAGCAGTGACACTTTTTCGATCCCTCAAGCTAGAGGGAAGGAGAATGCTATAATCACAGTGACATTGAGAGGGGGGTGAATCAGTGTGATCTTTTAATATTTAAACTTGCAATACTTAAAGCTGAAATAAAGCAAATTTAAACCAGATAGAACAAAAGAGCATCACACACAACACAGATTTAACGAGGTTCACCAATGTGGCTACTCCTCAAAAAAAGGGTTGCTTGGACTACCATCCAAATCCAGCCTTTGCAAAGCAACAACTTTACAACATATTTACCAGCACCAACTGGAAGGAGCACCAACCCCTCAATTTTTTTGCACCAACAGAAAGGAGCACCTACCCCTAAATCACCAGCACCTATTGGAAGGAGCACCAACCCCTTATGCCAAGATGCAACTTGGACTTCAATAGAAACAATGAAAATAACTGAATAATACCTTCACCTTATTGCTCACAGTCTGCAGATTCTCTGCACTCTAGCTGTGCAAATGCTTCGCACTATCAGTCTGCTTCTACGCAACAACCTCTCACACTACGCTTCGTCACAATCAAACTATCGCTTCTGCTCCTGTGCGCTTTTTTTGCTTTCTGTACGCTCTTGCTTCACACTCAGCTTAATTCGATACGACGCGCTCTCAGCTCTCTACGGACTTCACTTGCACAAATTTTTCTTCGCACTAGACTTGGTTCGACACGATTCGCATACTATGCATTGCAGACTTAATTCGCACAAAATCGAGATGCACACTTCGATCATCAAACTCCAAAATAGCCCTCCTTAAATAATAGAAATTTAAAACTTGAAATATAGTCGGCTGTAACCCTAAAGATCGTCGGCTGCAAAACCCTAAATTCTGTCGGCCCAGATTCAACTTTGTCGGCTTCAACCCTAAAGATCGTCGATTGCAAAACCCTAAATTCCATCGGCCTAGATTCAACTTTGTCGGCTTCAACCGTCTCTACCACCTTTGTCACTTTCCTGTAGCTTCTATCGTGAAACTACAACATGTCGCGATATCGCGACACCTTTTACATCCGTACGCCTTCTTATCCCTGTTGTCACGAAATCGTGACACTTTTGGCCTTTGTTTGCTTTGACAACGTTTTTGTCATGAAATCGTGACACTTCTAACTATTGCTAACGTCATCCTTACTTCTGTCGTAAAATCGTGACGTTCCTCGCTTTCTCAACCTTTTCTCGGCTTGCACCAGTGAAACCAGAACATGTCGCGAAATCGTGACACTTTTGCCTCCAAGCTTTCTCTCTCCTCTTCGGGTCGTGAAAACCCGACGTGTCGCGATATCGCGACACTTTTCCTCCTTGGCTTCTTCCTGAAACATGTCACGATATTGTGACACTTTTCCTCCTTAGCGCTTTTTCTCCGAACATGTCATGAAATCACGACTGTTTTCTTCCTTAGCGCTTTTTCTCCGAACATGTCATGAAATCGTGATAGTTTTCTTCCTTAGCGCTTTTTCTCCAAACATGTCATGAAATCGCGATAGTTTTCTTCCTTAGCGCTTTTTCTCCAAACATGTCATGAAATCACGACAATTTTCTTCCTTAGCACTTTTTCTCCAAACATGTCATGAAATCGCGACAGTTTTCTTCCTTAGCGCTTTTTCTCCAAACATGTCACGAAATCACGACAGTTTTCTTCCTTAGCACTTTTTCTCCAAACATGTCATGAAATCATGACAGTTTTCCTTGTGCCTTCTCTCTCCTCGGCCATGTCACGAAATCGTAACAATTTTGTTTGTGCTTTCTCTCTCCTCTAACATGTCACGAAATCGTGACAATTTTTCTTGCCTGCTGAAAATGTCGCGATATCGCGACACTTTTCTTACTTGTCTTTTTCTTTGATCTTTTGCAAATAGGCAACTATGGTCTTCTTGGAAACTCACTGTCCATGCTCTGAATAACCTTTGAACTTCTGTCCTCTGCATCTGAATGACTTCTAAACTGCCTGTCCACTGCATCATTAGATCTAACTACCTGTGTTGACAACAATGACAAAACTCTTGCAACACCTTGCTCAACAATCTCCCCCTTTGGAATTGTTGGCAACACTTGTGTAAATTCCTGTAACTCTTCTCCCCCTTTGTCAATAATACCAAAGGGCTGCTGCAGACTCCCCCTAAGTCCATACACACAATTCTCAGGCACAATTTGTTGCACTTAGCACAAATTATGATCATGAGCAAAAGAATAGTCAAATACTCAAATGCTCCCCCTAAGAAAGTGATCCCTGTAGCTAGTCACTTCTTGGGAGGTGTGACTACTCCCAATTTGTTTTGAAGGTACTCAAACACTTCCTTGGGCAATGGTTTTGTAAAAATATCTGCTACTTGTTCTGTGGTTGGGACAAAATCCAATTTAACTTCTCCTTCTGCAACTTTCTCCTTCAAAAAATGATACCTGATGGCAATGTGTTTTGTCCGTGAATGCATTACTGGATTCTTGGAGATGTTAATTGCACTGGTGTTATCACACTTAACTGATATTGGTTCACTAAAATTAATACCAAGATCTTTCAGAGTTTGTTTCATCCACAAAACTTGTGTATAGCAGGTTGTTGTTGCAATATATTCTGCCTCAGTTGTTGATAAAGAAACTGACTCTTGTTTCTTGTTGTGCCAAGCAACCAACCTGTCACCGAGATAAAAAGCACCTCCACTTGTACTCTTCCTATCATCAACACATCCTGCCCAATCTGCATCTGAATAAGATATAAGGGTGAAGTCTTTACCTTTCGGATACCATAACCCATACTCCATAGTACCCTTGAGATATCTGAGAATCCTTTTTACTGCTGTCACATGAGTCTCTTTGGGACTGGCCTGAAATCTTGCTACCATGCAAACTGCCTACAGAATATCTGGTCGGTAGCTGTTAAATAAAGTAAGCTTCCAATCATTGATCTGTACATGGTTTGATCTACAGGTGGAGATTTGTCATCTTTACTCAACTTGCAACCTGTCACCATAGGAGTGCTAATTGGCTTACAGTCCTCCATTGTGAATCTTTTTAGCATCTCTTTCACATATTTGACTTGGGAAATAAATATGCCTTTCTCATTTTGATTAACTTGTAACCCAAGAAAGTAAGACGGTTCACCAATCATAGACATTTCAAATTCTTTCTGCATTTTATTTGCTAAGTCTTTACATGATTCATCTTTGCTGTTGCCAAATATGATATCATCTACATAAACAACAAGAACAATGAGATGCCCATTTTCTATTTTGACATACAGATTCTTGTCCACCATACCTTTCTTAAACCCCTGTTGAGAGAGATAGTTATCTAGCCATGCATACCACGCTCGGGGTGCTTGTTTTAAGCCATATAAAGCTTTCTTTAATTTGCAGACAAGATTGGGATCTTCACCAATTTGGAAACCATCTGGTTGTTCAATGTAAACTTCTTCTTCAAGTTTCCCATTTAAGAAAGCTGATTTTACATCCATCTGGTAAACTCTGAAATTCTTATGAACTGCTAAGGCTAGAAACATTCTGATTGCTTCTAATCTGGCCACAGGTGCAAAAGTCTCTTCAAAATCAATGCCTTCAACTTGTGCATACCCTTTACTGAGACCAATCTAGCTTTATTTCTAACTACCTGTCCGTCTTCATTCAATTTATTTCGAAATATCCATTTGGTGTCGATTACATTCTTATCTATCGGTCTAGGAACTAATTCCCAAGTTCTATTCTTTTCAATCTGATCTAACTCTTCATTTATTGCCTTCATCCAACTATCATCTTTGCTTGCCTCAGCTATATTTTTGGGCTCAATGTTGGATAAAAGAGAGTAGTTACTTACTACTTTCTTTCTTGTCTGAATACCAGCTGTGGGATCTCCAATAATTTGATCTCTGGGATGATTCTTCTGCCAGCTGCCTATTTTGAATTTCTTATTTTCTTCCACCTCTGAGTCATCAATTAAGTCATCTGAGTTAAGAGATGGTTTCTTTTCTGTTTCATTTTCCTCTTCTCCTTCAATGACTTCTTCATAAATTGGGTAGTTTTCTTCATAGTTAACTGTTCTTTCCCTTCCTTCATCAAATTTAACATCAGCACTATCCACAATTTTCTTGAGTCTCTTGTTGTAACATTTATAAGCTTTGCTCTTTATCGAATACCCAACAAAGACACCTTCATCTGCTCTATTTTCAAACTTCCCAAGATTGTCTTCAGTTTTTCTGATGTAACACTTACAACCAAAGACTTTGAGGTGTTTTGTTGTTGCCTTTCTACCAAACCACAGCTCATAAGGAGTTTTGCTTTCATGAGTTCTCAGCATGTACCTATTTTGGATGTATACTGTAGTATGGACTGCTTCTTTCCAAAATTTGTCTGCTATTTTGTTTTCCGCCAGCATAGTTCGTGCCATTTCCTATACTGTTCTATTCTTTCTTTCTACCACGCCATTCTGTTGGGGTGTTCTAGCTGCTGAATATTGTCTCCTGATACCATGTCGTTCACAGTATTCTGTAAACTCATCTGAGATGAATTCTCCTCCTCTATCTGATCTCAAACATTTAATTCTTTTTCCTGTTTCATTCTCAACTAGATGTTTGAAAGATCTGAACATTCCAAAAGCTTCTATTTTATTCTTTAAGAAGAATATCCATGTCATTCTGGAATAATCATCAATACATAACATAAAGTATTTGTCACCATTTATGCTTTGAGTTCTCATGGGTCCACACAAGTCTGTATGTATAAGATCCAGAGGTTTACTGGTGTGGTACTCTTTTGTTTTGAATGAGGTTCTGGTTTGCTTTCCCTTTTGACATGAAGCACAAATACTATTTGAAGGTTTTCTAATGGTTGGAATGTCTCTTACTACCTTTTTCGAGCTGATTTTCACTAGATTATCAAAACTAATGTGTCCAAGCCTCTTGTGCCATAGCCAGTTTTCTTCTTCCTGTCCAATGAAACAATTACCTTCTGTAGTTTTTGAGAGTGTGTACAGGTTGCCAGATGTCCTTGATCCAGTAGCTATCAATTTTCCACTGTTTGATTTCTTGACTTCACAACCCTGCTTCTTGAAAACAACTTCATGTCCATTATCACAGATCTGACTAACACTCAACAGGTTATGTTTCAGACCATCCACAAACAAAACTTCTTCTGACTTGATCTTCCCATTACTAATTTGAACTGATCCTTTTCCGATTATCTTAGCTCCATCATTATTTCCAAATTTTACAGAACCGCCCTCATATTTCTGTAATTTTTCAAATTTTTGTTTATCACCTGTCATATGACTTGAGCATCCGCTGTCAAGTATCCATGGTACCCTTTTACTCTGTGCCTTGAAAGTTGTTTGAACTATTAAGGATTCCTTTTCTTCCTAAGGCTGCTCTTTCTGTTTCCACTCTGATTTGGCTACCGTATTGGGCTCTAGTTTGGACTTTCCTTTTCCAGTATCTTGAGTATATCTTTCAGAAGGATTTCTATTTTGTCTTGTCCTATTTGGTTGAAATTTTCTTTTTTGAGGTTGATTTGCAGCTAAAAGACTACGACAGTTTCTTGCAATATGTCCAAAGTTGTGACAATTAAAACATTCTACTGCATAATTTAACGGTGAAAAAGCATTTCTACTGAAGAGATTTCTTGGTCCTGCATTATACTTGCAATCTGCAATTTTATGCCCATAACCATTACACTTGAAACAGAAACCAGAAAAGAAATGATTGAACCTGAAAGATGGTTTTTGCCAGGATGTTGTAGGAGCCATAGATCTTCTTTTCTTTTGATGTGTGACCTTGGTAAATCCATCATTGTCAGTTCTCTTTTCGGGCCAGGCATTACTGCTTTTATTTGCCTGAGTTGTTTTTCTTTCATCAGTCTGTTTCTTCTCTTCATTCCTTATAGTTTCTACATTTCTGGCTTTTGGTCCATTTGACGATTCTCCTTCCACGAAGCCTAGACCAAATTTGATGCCAACAGGTCTTTGATCACTTAAAATTTTATCTAGCTTCATCGAACTTTCTTCACGCTTTTGATGGCAGCTGATTTTTCGATCCAGTTCTTGCATCTGCATTCGTAGACTAACATTCTCTTCTTCTAGTTTACAGGAGTAATCTATCTTCATGGTTATCTGAACTTCGAGATCCTCGAGACATTTTCTTGTATTCTTCTATCCGTATTTTCAAGCTGGTTTATGATATCATTTGCATCCTCAAGCTTCCTTGAAATTTTATAATTCTTTCTTTTCTCAGATTTCCATTCTCTAAGAGCAGAGACCAGCTCACCTTCTAGATCTACTTCAGCCTCAGGATTTTTATAGAAACTTTAGAATTCATTACTTCCCTCTTTTCCGATTGTTCTACCTCTTCCATTTTTTTTGATTCACATGCCATGAACAGAACTTCACCTGTTTCTTCTTCAGAATCCTCACTAGAGTTGTCTTCTGAAGAATTTGCATTCCTGGAGATGAAACTTTTCTTTTTGAAGTTGCCTTTCCTGAAGTTTGATTTTTTCTTCCAGTCATTTCTTTCTTGGTGCGAAGCTTCCTCTCCCTGGTTCTTCTCATTGAGTGGACATTTTGTCACAAAGTGCCCAATGCCTCCATAGTTAAAACATTTAAAAGGTAGCTTTCCTCTGTATTTTCCTTTTCCCTTTCTCAGTTTTTTGACAAAATTTGCTTCCATTTCATCAGATGCCTCCTCTTCTTCAGACTCTTGTTTTGTGTCTTTGCCTTTTAGGGCTTTAAAGGCTGCTTCTCTATCTATGGGATTAGACCTTCCTATTCTCATTTCAAAAGTAGTCAAAGAACCATGCATCTCATCCATACTAAAGTGATTTAGATCTTTGGCTTCTTCTATGGCTGAGACTTTAGAATCAAATCTAGGAGGGAGTGATCTTAATACCTTTTTCACGATAGTAGCATCATCCATATCTTCGTCGAGACCTCTGATTGAATTAGTGATCCCATTGACTCTTTGCATGAAAGTCTCTATGTTCTCATCATTGTCCATATTTAAGGATTCGAATTGAGCTCGATGTGTTTGAAGCTTGGCCTCCTTGATCCTATCATCTCCTTCATGAATGTTCTCTAGTTTATCCCATACATCTTTTGTTGATTCACAATTTATGATCTTGACTAGCTCATTGTCCACTAGTCCACACATGATGGCATTTTTTGCTTTTGAATCATTTTCAAATGCCTTTTTATCGGTAGTGTCTATTGGAGCGATGGCGGGAGCTTTGTAACCATTAACTACTGCACCCCAGATGTCAAAACCCAAAGCACGGAGATATGTCTGCATTCTGATTTTCCAGAATGCATAATTAGTTCCATCAAACAATGGTGCTTTGTTCGAGGAGAAACCTTCACCACTTGCCATTGCATCACTTCCAAGATCACCCTAGCTGTTTGAGCCTATTCAGGAACCTAGCTCTGATACCAATTGTTATAATCATAGTGACACTGAGAGGGGGGGTGAATCGGTGTGATCTTTTAATATTTAAACTTGCAATACTTAAAGCTGAAATAAAGCAAATTTAAACCGAGATAGAACAAAAGAGCATCACACACAACACAGATTTAACGAGGTTCACCAATGTGGCTACTCCTCAAAAAGGGCTGCTTGGACTACCATCCAAATCCAGCCTTTGCAAAGCAACAACTTTACAACATATTTACCAGCACCAACTGGAAGGAGCACCAACCCCTCAATTTTTTTGCACCAACAGAAAGGAGCACCTACCCCTAAATCACCAGCACCTACTGGAAGGAGCACCAACCCCTTATGCCAAGCTGCAACTTGGACTTCAATAGAAACAATGAAAATAACTAAATAATACCTTCACCTTATTGCTCACAGTCTGCAGATTCTCTGCACTCTGCTTCTGCTGTGCAAATGCTTCGCACTATCAGTCTGCTTCTACGCAATAGCCTCTCACACTACGCTTCATCACAATCAAACTATCGCTTCTGCTCCTATGCACTTTTTTTGCTTTTTGTACGCTCTTGCTTCACACTCAGCTTAATTCGATACGACTACGGACTCACTTGCACAAATTTTTCTTCGCACTAGACTTGGTTCGACACGATTCGCTTACTGCGCACTGCAGACTTAATTCGCACAAAATCGAGTCGCACTCTTCAATCATCAAACTCCAAAATAGCCCTCCTTAAATAATAGAAATTTAAAACTTGAAATATAGTCGGCTGTAACCCTAAAGATCGTCGACTGCAAAACCCTAAATTTTGTCGGCCTAGATTCAACTTTGTCGGCTTCAACCCTAAAGATCGTCGGCTGCAAAACCCTAAATTCTATCGGCCTAGATTCAACTTTGTTGGCTTCAACCGTCTCTGCCACCTTTGTCACTTTCCTGTAGCTTCTATCGTGAAACTACAACATGTCGCGATATCGCGACACCTTTTACATCCGTACGCCTTCTTATCCCTGCTGTCGTGAAATCGCGACACTTTTGGCCTTTGTTTGCTTTGACAACATTTTTGTCATGAAATCGTGACACTTCTAACTATTGCTGACGTCATCCTTACTTCTGTCGTGAAATCGCGACGTTTTTGCCTCTGAGCTTTCTCTCTCCTCTTCGAGTCATGAAAACCTAACGTGTCACAATATCGCAACACTTTTCCTCCTTCGCGCTTTTCTTCCCTTAGAGTCGCGAAAACCTGACATGTCACGATATCACGACACTTTTCCTCCTTGGCGCTTTTTCTCCGAACATGTCGCGAAATCGTGACTGTTTTCTTCCTTAGCGCTTTTTCTCCGAACATGTCACGAAATCGTGACTGTTTTCTTCCTTAGCGCTTTTTCTCCAAACATGTCATGAAATCATGACAGTTTTCTTCCTTAGCGCTTTTTCTCCAAACATGTCACGAAATCGCGATAGTTTTCTTCCTTAGCGCTTTTTCTCCAAACATGTCATGAAATCGTGACAGTTTTCTTCCTTAGCGCTTTTTCTCCAAACATGTCATGAAATCGCGACAGTTTTCTTCCTTGCCTTCTTTGCTTCCAACATGTCATGAAATCATGACAGTTTTCCTTGCGCCTTCTCTCTCCTCGGCCATGTCGTGAAATCGTGACAATTTTGTTTGCACTTTCTCTCTCCTCTAACATGTCGCGAAATCATGACAGTTTTTCTTGCCTGCTGAAAATGTCGCGATATCGCGACACTTTTCTTACTTGTCTTTTTCTTTGAACTTTTGCAAATAGGCAACTATGGTCTTCTTGGAAACTCATTGTCCATGCTCTGAATAACCTTTGAACTTCTGTCCTCTGCATCTGAATGACTTCTAAACTTCCTGTCCACTGCATCATTAGATCTAACTGCCTATGTTGACAACAATGACAAAACTCTTGCAACACCTTGCTCAACAGAAAAGATAAAGTCTCCCTAAAAATCTCGAAATAGAAACATAAGGAGACATAATGAGATCCAAGGGTGAGGATCAAGAAAGGCTCAGGTTCCCCTCTATTACCAAAATATAAATATTAGAGGTAACCCAACAATACAAAAGGAAATATGGTGATCTAGACAGAGGGATGGAAAGACTATCCCTGACCAAGTCTGAGTACAACATTTTTGAGGAGATGAAAAGGATTCCATCAAAAGCTAGCCTATATGACACTCTTTTTATCCCGGGCCAGATTGACCTGCTTAAAGCTTCCCTCAGTAAAAATCCCCAGAATAGACCAACCACCACCATCCTCAATATACCAAAAAAAAAGAGAGAAATGACACCTGTTGTTCTAAAAAATAAACCTCCCCCTTTCTACATATCCTTAATAATGGAAGGATGGGTAGTCCGAAATTGTATGATTGATTTAGGAGCATCAACCACAGTTATGCCTAAGGCGGTCTATGAAGAAATGGGTATGGAATATACCCGGTATTGTCCTGGAGTGTTGCAATTATATGGGACACCTATAAAAATAGTTGGGGTTATTAAATATGTACTGATGAGGTTGCATAGAGCTCCCGAGGTAACAATGGTGCAGGAAATAGTGGTGGTGGACTTGGAACCTTATTTTGGGTTATGCCTCTCAAGAGAATTTACTACAAAACTAGGAGGATGTATGTACATGGATTATTCTAGCATGGTAATCCCTTTCAAAGGAAAAAGGATAAGGATAACACCTGAGAAACCAGTTGCTTATCATATTGAAAAAATTGAAGAGGATCTGTGCAATCTTAATCCTATGGAGGAATTTGAGCTAGTGGAAAACATTGAAGAGCTAGACATTGAAGATGAGTTGCCTTTCAGAGAAGACTATAGTCAATTTGGAACTGGTATGGGTACATACAACATCACAACCGAACTGGAAAAGAAACTCCCTGCTATTTCTAATCAATCCCTAAGAAACAAATAAACATGGGTTATGCATTTTGATGGTGCTAAATGTAGAAATGGTGCAGGGGTTGGTGTGGTTCTACAATCACAATCTGAAGGGATAAATAATTTTTCTTATAGACTGACATGGTCATGTACCAACAATGCTACAGAATACGAGGCTTTGTGCCTTGGATTGATGCAAGCAGAAAGCATGGGCATCAAGATTTTGAACATATATGGTGATTCTGAGTTGATAGTCCATCAAGTAAGGAATAAGTGCAAGTAAGCACCATTACTTGAAATCTTACAAAAATAGGGTATGGGACCTAATGGATTCATTTGATGCCTTGAATCTAAGATTTGTGCCTAGAGAAGAGAATCACCTGGAAGCTAATTTCAATCCTCCTATAGATTTTGGAACTAAGAAGACCAAGGGAATTAAAATGGTTTTTAGACCTACGATGCCAGACAAGCAGATATTCTGGAGGTTTTTGAAAGTGATGAACAAATTTTAGATTTTATGATAAGAGAAGCATGCTTCTCAACTATCCAAGAGGAAGACTTGGAGTAAATAGATCAGCAAGACTTTATCCAACTAAGAAACAATCATATCCCAAGGGGATTGGTCACCCTTGAAAGTCTATTTGATAATGAATATAGAAAGAAGGTTGGAGCTATGAAGGTTGGTAAAAATATCTATAAAGAAGTGGAGGTTGGAATAGGAAAGAAGCTCAATGTTGGGATCCAGTGTTCACCTGAGGAAGCAGAGGAGATTAAAGCTTTATGCTTAAAATACCAAGACATTGTGGCTTGGTCATATGAAGACCTTAAGGTGTATGACAAAAATATTATCCAGCATACTATCGAGTTAGAACCCGATGCTAAACCATTCCGAAAAAAATAGAGGCCTGTCAATCCGAGGATAGAAGCCATTATGAGAGAGGAACTCTTAAAGCTATTGAAGGCTAGGATAATATATCCAATAAAACATTCCACTTGGGTAGCCAATTTGGTACTCGTAAGAAAGAAGAATGGGGATATACGCCTATGTGTAGATTTTAGAAATCTGAATCAAGCATCCCTCAAGGATCACTACCCCCTCCCTCAGATTGACCAGATATTACAAGTTGTAGCTAGAGTGGAAATATTCTCACTATTGGATGGTTACTCTGGATATAACCAAATTTGGGTAAAATACGAAGACCAATACAAAACAACATTCACCACAAAATGGGGTACATTTTCCTATCAGAGAATGCCCTTTGGGCTGTCTAATGTTGGAGCTACATTTTAGAGGGCCATGGACTATGCCTTTGGTACACTTATAAACAAAGTTATTCTGATTTACTTGGATGACATGACGGTCTTTTCTCATGATAAAAATGATCATCTATCTCATTTAGAATAGGTTTTTCAAAAATACAGAGAATTTGGTATCTCACTTAATCCTAAGAAGTCATTCTTTGTAGTACATGAGGGAAAACTATTAGGCCATGTGGTCTCAAAGGAAGGTATGGCCATAGATTCGGAAATAATTGGAGCAATTCTAGCTATTCCTTTGCCTACTAATCAGAAGACCTTGCAGTATTTCTTAGGTCAAATCAATTTCATCAAGAAATTCATTTCTAATTTTGCACAAAAAGTGAGGCCTATATCTGAACTACTCAAGAAAAAGGTAGAGTTCAAGTGGACTGAGGTTAGGAAGCAAGCTTTTGAGGTCATCAAGCAATCCATTGCAACAACCCCAGTCTTGATAAATCCTGATTTCACTAAATATTTTATTCTCTATGCTTATGGAGCTGAAGAAAGCTATGCCTCGGTACTCACCCAGAAAGATAGTCAAGGGGATGAGCACCCTATGTTCTTTTGGAGTCAAACTTTACATGATTATCAGGTAAAATATAACTTTATTGAAAGACAAGTGTTCACTGTAATGAAGTTGCTAAAGAAGTTTAGACAATATCTGGTATAGAGCAAAACCCTGGTATATGTGGTTCATCCAGATGTAAGAAGTTTTATTTTACAAGGTGACTTGGGAGATAAAAGGGCTGGTTGGATTACTAAGATCCAGGAATATGATGTGGAGATACGTCCCACCAAGCTGGTAAGAGGTAGAGCCTTGTGCCAAGGATTGATAGATGCTTCAGCATTGGCCGAAATGACCGCTTGTCAGATAACAAAAGAAGATCAAATAGAGATTGTACACACTCCATATTCTGATTGGATTGAGCAAATGACCAGGTATTTCCAAACCAGGATCTACCCACCTGATCTGAATTCTTCTCAAAGAAGGAGGTATAGAATTCATGCTCTAAAATATGTATTACTACCTGAAGGGTTGTTCAAAAGAAACTTGGATGGTATTCTCCTGAAATGTTTGAAGGAGGACCAACAAAAAAGAGTCATTGAAGAATTTCATGGAGGGTCAGCAGGTGGTCATGGCTCAGGCAGAATTACGACTTTGAAGATAATAAGAGCAGGCTATTATTGGCCTACTATGTTCAATGATGCTTTTAAAATTACCCAAGCTTGTGATAAGTGTCAGAGGTACGTTGGAAGAACCAAAAATGTTGCCTCTCCCCTGAAGCCTATTCAAGTTGAAGAGCCTTTCCAACAATGGGGATTAGATTTTATAGGAGTTATAAATCCTAATTCTTTAGCAGAGCACAAGTTTATCTTGATAGCTACAAATTATCTTACCAGATGGGTAGAGGCCATTCCTACAAAGAAGGCAGACCAGGAAGTTGTGATCAACTTTATGGAGAGTTTGATTTCCATATTTGGAGTCCCGAAGCTTTGGTGAGTGATAATGGCCCTGCCTTCATAGGAGCCAAGTACATCGAGTTTTCCAAAAAGTATGGCATCACTCTTAAAAATACTTCAAATTATTATCCACAAGGTAATGGACTTGCAGAATCTACCAATAAAAACCTATTAAGGATTTTGAGAAAATATTTGGAAGGTAACAAAAGGAGTTGGCACCTATTGCTCAACCATGCTCTATGGGCAGACATGATTACTATTAAAAAGTCCATCAAAACTTCTCCTTATGCACTGGTATACGGAAAAGAGGTGGTATTGCCGATTCACTTAGAGATCCCAACACTTAAGCTTGTCAGTACAGAGGAAGAATTAGAGGATGATCCAGTTAAAACCAGGTTGACACACTTGCTATGATTGGAAGAGAGCAGGACTCAAGCATATGATCATTTTCAAAAACACTCATCAGACATTAAAGCATGGTTTGATAAAAATGCCAGGTTCAGAAAACTCCAAGTTGGAGACTCAGTTCTCAGGTGGAATGTTGACAGGGCAAAACCAGGCAAACATGAAAAGTTTGATTCCTTTTGGGATGGTCCTTTCGAAATAGTGGAAGCTAAAGAGTCTAATGTATTTCAGTTGAAGGATCCAGAGGGAAACATACAACCAATTTCGGTGAATGGTTTCCACCTTAAGCTCTACTATATGTAAGAAGTAAGCTCATTGTAACATATGTATATACATTGTACAAATATTTCCCCTTCCTTTCTGCACTTTCTATTTGATTTTATTTTTGCACTTTGTAATTAGTTATTTTTCAAAGAAATGCTAAAAAAAAGAGAGAGAGAGAAGAAATTTTGCAAGAAATGATTAAGTGTTGGCCAAAATGCATGGTAATGTTCCATTCCGCACATGGTGCTGAGTACTCTCTAGAATGGCATTCCGCTCTCAAGTTCGCATGGTTAAATCTAGATTTTCGTGGAGTGGTCTATCAGTTTCTATCCCGCATAAATAAGGACAAAGAATGACGCTAATCCAGGAACCTTTCAAAGCTAGAGATAGCCGAGTGGAATCAAAGTAGTGTGCCATGCATGTAAGCTTCAAGTACCAAAGCGGACTCGAAGGTTCTTAAGACACTAAGCGGAATCAGGCCAAAGTCGAACAACAAGTCCCAATATGACACATGGAGGCTAAAGAGTGCTCCCGCATTTAATTCTAACAAACTCGCGCATGAACCAAAGAGTAGCTGAAGGGATGTGATGAGCTGGCAGCATAATTTCAAAATTCGACCAATAAAAAGATAGGACGTCACCTTTGAGCCACCAAAGAAATAATGAAAAGGATTGAAACGTGTGCCAACAAAGATATCATGCAACATATGCATTAATGGTGAAAGATACGCGGGCTCCAGAGGAGAGAAGTAATGAAAAGCATACACGAAATTCATTAGGAAACCCCTTGCACCTACAGGAAGGGAGAAAGGTACGATGATACCTTGGAGAATTTTCTACAAATCGAAAGGACGAAGTGTGCTACTATCAGGATGGCGCCCAAAAATTCATCCACCGAATTATCGAAGATAGCAATGAGATTGCAGGTTCATGTACATCGGACCAGTCGAGTCGCAGATATAGTAATGACAAGAGTAAGAAGGACCCACCTCAGAATAGGTTTTGAATTTTTGTATTTTGAAGGAAATCCAATGCGATGACAAGGTATGATAGCCATAAAATCCTTTTTGTTCTCTTATATCTGTGATTTTGTGCACCACTACCCCGAACTAGTCTCTGCTATGATTCAATTCTATGATTTTGAAAATAGAATAGTCAGAACCCCTATGGGCACTCCCCTATTTTCCATCACAAGAGAGACTTGCTATGAGTTATTTTCCATAGGGGTAGGCCCATCCTCAGAGCTCAGATCATTTAACATAGCAGAGCTTGATAGAGCTTACACTAACATGATGGCCTCAGAGGAAAAAAGGGAGGCACTTGAAAAATGGCTTCGTTTTAATTTTATAAGGATAAGGAATCAAGATGAAATGCCCGAAGTCCCAATTCACATTGATGAATTTGCAAACCCAGAATTATTTTCTATGTTGGCTTGTATGGAGGGTTTGGACTCTGACAGGATGGTTCATGGTTGGAAAATTGTCGTGACATATTGTATTTCTGATGAAAGGATGTACAAGAAGGATGCGAGAGAGAGAGGTACTAGAGTAATTTACTTTGATTGGCCAGATTTTCTCACTCAAAGGATCCATGAGCAAATGGTAAACATGAAGAAGGGTGTTGGTGCTCCTAGTTTTAGACATTGCTTGAGTCTGGTGTGGATGTTCTATGCAGCCATCAAAAGCAAAATGTCATGGATCCCGGCTAAGGATAAAACCAGTGATGGAGAACCCTTGTCGGTCTATTATTGGATGGATTGTTTGAAGAGCAGTAAGTCCTATTACAGATTCAACTTGGAATTTTTGGAGCCTGCCCTAAAAATAATGTACAATGAGTGCCCTAGGTTGCCCTCCTTAGCTAAGCATATTTTGAGGAAAGAATACATTGAGGAAGGATATTGGTATCTACTAACAGAGGGCACAGTAATCAGGTTATATGGTTTCATAGGTAAACCCTTTCTCCTACCTCACTTTGTCATAGAGAGGCTATTTGCCCTGGAATACCTAAGGCAGGTGGTGTACATTGATGCAAGCTATGGTTCTGGAAGGAAGAAGAAGTCTTTAATTACTTACCGCACTAAAAATAATATTATTGTATCCGAGTGGTAGGGCCAACAAATCGATCAGTACCTCGATAGATTAGGTCTGTTTTATATTCCTCAGAGATGGAGTTATGATCCTGATGACGCTTTCACTACGAAAAATAAAACCCTAAATGGAGACAAGGCCTATAAATTTGAAAAAAGGCCCAGGGCTAATTTTGAACAGGGAAGGAATAATGATGAAACTACTCTTTTGGAGTGGAACATCTCAAAGATGGATCCATTACCTCCATGGTTGGATTTTTACGAACAGATTGTAGATTTCAATCTGGAGCATGAGCTCAGCCATCGACTTACAAAGGATACAATTAATAAAGTGAGGGTTGAATCTACCAATATGAAAGACACTCCTTCTGAAGAATATGTAGTAGAGAGAGGAAAACCAAAGGATAAAGGACCATGGAAGGTAACAAATATTGCAGATTGGTGGTGTATGAGGATCAAAATTGGAAAACCCAAATCAAAGTTTGGAATGAAAATTGATAAGGAATTTTCAAGGATTTATAATAAGAACGTTGAAGCCTGGAGACCAAAGGATGTCAAAAATATAGTATTGATCAATGAAAAACCCCAGAATGATTCTAAGTCCCCCTCTCCTCTTACAAATCAAAATATTCAGACAGAGATGCAAAAGGTTCCTTTAAACATAGCTAAAGTACTCAAAATCTCTAGTCCTACTTCTAAGCAGGTAGAGAAGTTTCCCGAGAAGGCTAAATTGGTGAATGAAATGCAATTCCCCAAAGAAAGAGTTGTCAATATTCCACTAATTGAAATAAGATCTCCACATTTTTCCATCATCTCTACAACATCAGTTGAGCTACTGCCCATATCTGAGCAGCCTCTACTTTCAAGAGTAGTTCAAGAAGATGAAGAGGGAGAAAATTTTGAAGGAGAAATGGCTGCTTTCCAATTATTTTATAGGAGGACTAAGAGAACCCCAAAAATAGAGGAGAGAGAGGCTTCCAAAAGGTAGAATATGAGTATGGAGGAAATTGTTGAAGAGGTAGCTACTTTTAATACAGAAGGGTTAGTTGAACAAGAACAACAACTTGAAATAGAAGCTGAACAAGAACACCCTACATATGTAGGTGAAGGTATGGTTTCTAATCCCTCTTCTCCTTCTCATCTCCATGAATCCCCAAAAGGATTTCCCTCCCTTTATAGTCAAGAGAATGTGGTAAATTTATCTCCTCCACCTCACAGTTCTTCCCTCATCCCATCAATAGCTATGGAGGTACCAGTCAGTTTTGTTGTGTCACAGTCTCCTCCAAACCCACCTTCCACTTCTGAGATATCCACTTCAATATCCACCATTGTTGCATCCTCATATCTTTCATTACCACCATCCATGGGACACTACGTTCCAAGTTCATCCATCCCTTCTACTGTCAGTTCTATCCCTGTTTCTCTAAATTTACCTATGTCTACAATAGCGGTAGTCACAGAATCTACCATTGTAACAGAGGTTGCTGTCAATGTATCTCCACCCCCATCAACAACAAGTCAGTCCGCCCTTATGTTTTTGATGCCATTATCTCCTTTGGCTATTGATGTTTCAAGGTCTGTTGTTGTATCAAAATAACAGGCAGCCATTCAGAGCATAAATGACTATTGGGCAGAGAAGCTTACCAGGCCTTCCAGCAGAATGGTCGTGACAAGGAAAAGTATGTATGTTAACCCTATCACTAGGCAAAGGGTTTCAAGGTCTTTGATTTTGTAGGTAAGCAAACCTGAAAATGAAATGACTGCTCAAGATTATAAAGTAGAGGAAATCATAGAAGATATTGACAAGCTTCCTGCTGAAGATGAGTTAGGGATGGCCAAGGCTCACTTAGATACCTTTTATGTGAAGACTGATATAGCAAAATATAAGGTAGAAAAGTTGAAACAATAGGTTGAAAATCTTAAGAAGAGCCTCCATGATCAAAAAGAAGTAGAGAAAGTTCTAAGGAAAGAGGCTAAGAGTTGGCAGGAAATATTTCAAAAGGCTAATGAGTTGAAAGATCAGTTAGAAGAACAAAAGAAGCTGAATGAGGATCAGGAAAAAGAAATTCAAAATTTGAAACATCAGCTTCAGATTGAGAAAGCCAAGTCCTCAGGATTTTTTGAAGTTCAAGAAAAATGTTCAGGTCTTCAACTCATAATCGACTACCTGAAGGATGCCAGCCAATTATTATCTACCATTCAGAAGGATTTAGATCAAATCACTGGAGAGTTATAGCCTATGGTGATTCCGGAAGAACAAATGTACAAGTTTTTTGGTAGTAGGCTCAGTGATGCTACTAAACCAATTTCTAATAAATAATGGAATCTAGCTGGGGTAGCCTCCAAGATAGTGGTGAAAAAGCATAGGGTAGTTCAGAGAGCCTGGTTGTTGTTTGATAGGATGGATAGGGGAATTAAAGATATTATTGAAATAAATGAGGAGATGGTTCATGTTGGTTTCAAAGGGCTCTAGAAGGAGGATCACAACTTGTTATCTATGGAAGAATCCCAACAAAGCATCAAGGAGAACCTACAAGATGAAGCTAAAATTGATTCATTGGAAGAGCCATTATCCCAAGAACAAGCTGCCAAATTAATTATGGGTTACACCCGCTTAAGGGATCTCATGGAAGATCTGGTGACAAGAGGGAATGTTGCTAATTATGAGGATGTTGGGGAACTACAATATGTTTATAAGAAGCTTAAAGAGACATCAAATCCCTCTGAGCAAGCCTGGAAATAGGCTCTTCGGTCTTTGGAATCAATGGTCCAAGTATTTGGGGACACCTCCGATGAAGATAATCAGAGACTACAGGCTCTGGGAGAAGATGATAAGGAAGAGGCTATAGAAGGTGATGATGAAGAGGCTGTAGAAGAATGAAAATAGGATTGAGCAGCTACAAGCCCAAGAGGGGCTCACACTTAAAATCATTTCATTTTTGTTTGTACATATGCATAGTTTTTGTGTTTTTAAAAAATTTTTTTTTTTTTTTTTTTTCTTTGAAAATTGTCAAAAACAAGTAATAAAGGCATGAAGTCTACAACGCAACATTTTTGTGAAGGTATTTTTGAGGTGAAGCCTTATAAAGGAGGTAGAGTTATGTATAGTTTTGAAGGTAGTAGTAATACTGATATTATGGATGCAGTCTCTAGTTGAACAAGTGAGTTCTATGATGTTTTTTGCATGGTTTCGATATGAACCTTTACCCTCTAGGAAGAATTTGAGCTTTCAGAGGGTAGTGTTTGTATGGAAATTATTCCTTAAAACATATCTTTAAAGATAAGTCTTGTTTTGACTCCTAAGGCCCAATGGATAAGACTCTGGATTCGATTGGCTTTGCAAGCAAATCCACCCGGGAGGCACCAGAATGTAGGCCCAAAATGGCCACATACTTAGTAAAATTTTGTACAAATTTGACTAAGTGACAAAATCATCATTCCGCAAACCTTGCAGTATGCTTTTATCCGAAACCGGGTCAGAAGATATGAATCCACTCAGCAGTTAGTCAAGTTTTCTTGTTTGGAGCGATTTCGGGTGACTTTACTCCGGCTCCAAAATGAAGAGATATCTCAAATCCGCAAAAGTTCCTAAGAGATGATGACGTCAATAGTGGAAAAGTGTGGAATGGTGATTCTGGGAAGGTCTTTTTGTTTTTAACTCTGGGATGAATCAAATTTCAAAATCTACAAAAGTTCCTAAGAGATGATGATGTCAGCGGTGGAAAAGTGCGGAATGGCGATTTTGGAATGGACAAGTCTTCCCTTTCTAGAATGAAGATAAGACGGGGTGGCAGAATAATGAAAGCATGGATTCATGATAGAAGAAGTATGTGACTAGATCCGAACCCGGATTGAAGGATATAATACTGAATATTAATATCCTAGAGCGGATTCGAGGTTTAGAGGTCCGAATTGGAGATTCTGATGTTTCTGATAAGAAAGAGGACGTCATCATTTTTAAAGTGGATTGGCATTTAGCTTATGCCGGATTGAATCTAAATCGTGTGATGAAGAAGATCGACGGTTGAGGTTAAGCTGCCAAATATTGGTTGTTTTAAAGACATTGTTGTATCAAAATTGTAATAGTCTATTGGGAGATGAAGCATCGAGGGTTTCCAAGAAGATCAAACTAGAGGCAGTTACAGATCGACGATGGTAATTCAATCCCAAGAAGGATCGATGGAAATGCGTGATCTTTAACGCCTAAGCTTCAGTTCCACTGAATGATCAACAAGTTGTAGAGACCCCGAGCTGTCATGGTGGATTTTCTTTCAGTGGATTTCTTGGAGGATGGACCAATGAGATGATGCCAGCTAAGATCTTTGTTGTACTATTGTAACAAGATTATGTGTATTGTTTCTTGATTATTGTAATAAGAAAACTATAAGTAGAGGTCGAACCCTCATTTTGAAGGGTCGGCTCTAGCGTGTTTGCCTGTGCTATTGTAAATATTCTTGAAGAGCTGAATGAAAGGAGCAATACATTGATCTTCACCTCAAGTTCGCATTCTCATGCTTGATGTCAGAGGTTCAGATTTCATAGTTGCATTTCTGTAAATACTTAGATGGTTAGTTTGTGTCTATTTTGGATTACTAGTTGTTGTGAGTAATTGAAATCTGCTTTGAGTTTGTTCTATGTTATTGGAAAGTATATTTCTATAAAATCTAAGTGTTTGGTGAATTTTGTTATTTGGATTATCATTCCCTGGGTATTGAAATTGCTTGCTATAACATTTCTCTGTTATGCTTTAATATATGAAATGATCTATTGTGAGATAAATGTTGATCTGAGTGTATGTCCTTAATATGGTTTTTTGGGAGCTTTTTATGATGGTGCAATGTTGTTAACCTATCCGTCCATTGTTATCTACATCTCTCTAACCCTAACCTTCTCTTACCCTAAACTCCAAACCCTAAGTGAGCATAATTGTGTCAACAACCTGCTAAGTTGACAAGGAACCAACCTACTCTGGAGGTTGGATCAAAAACTCTTGTTTTGGTCCATCCAATGTTGAGTGTTGAGCTACAACTATCGAGTGCAAGCCTGGATAGAAACTAGGAAGATAGACAAATGCAAAACTGAGTGAAAACTTGGTGCAATTCAGTGCCCAACATGAATTTTATGAAAAGGTTAACATTTGGATTAATTAATTTTATACATTCTATGGTGGTTACATTTAGGTTGTTTTGCATCTTAGATTCATTCATCATGTTTAAGAAAATAAACATAATTTTTTGCATCACGTCATTAAAACATCACACATATGCATCCATGCTACAATGTCTAGGCATACATCCATCATCCACAAATTGCATCCATAAATGCATCCATGCATAACATCACAAAAATCCCCAAAGGCACTTAAGCCCTTTGGTCACATCATCACAAAAAACCCCAAAGGCACTTAAGTATTTTGGTCACATCATCACAAAAAGCCCCAAAGGAACTTAAGCCCTTTGGTCAAATCATCATAAAATGCCCCAAAGGCACTTAAGCCTTTTGGTCACATCATCACAAAATGTCCCAAAGAAACTTAAGCCCTTTGGTCACATCATCACAAAATTCCTCAAAGGCACTTAATCCCTTTGGTCACTCTGTTGGAACAAAATCTGCCTTTGGTTAATAGTGTTGCGCCTTAGACTTTGCCAACATTGAATAGAAAGATCTTGCTTGAGATCATCTGTCTAGTCTCCAGAGAAGGCTGGTTCCTTTGAGTTTTTTAGAGAAAAGGGGAACAAGAGATAAGGGAAATATAGCCTAAGCTAGAACTTTTATATGGTGCAGATTAGACAACAACAAAGATAGATTTACTTACTTCTATCCAAAGCATTTAAACACATTTCCATGCAAAAATTATATAATTCCATATATGATTTCTAATATTTTGTTTAACATGCGTATATATTAGATTCTTATTCCAGCAATATGATTTATGTATTGCGAAAGTTTAGATATAAGAACAAACTCAATTTACAATTCAATATTGTAAGCAGAAATAAAGAACATTAATACATACACTTGCACGATATGAACCAGAAGCCAATGGGAGATGTGATTTTATTGCTTGTATTCGAAGTACGTACATTCAGTCTTGTAAACGTCCAAGAGCCGACCCTTTTTTTGGAGTCGCTCACCCCTATATATACCCTAAAAGAGTATCTTTTTCTAAGTACATCTTACTTATTTTACAAGCAATCATCTGCAGTTTCTAATAATACACAATGGATTTCTCGTAGATTGGATAGATTTCCTTCTGGCTAATTTTAGATGAGCCTGTTATTCTACAATCATCCAATGGACCTGCCAGGTTATAATCAACAGACCATTCTTCAGAAATCGGCACCTGATGTCAGTGCATGTCCCCAGTTGCCAAAAATATACTCTATTCCTTTACATCTGGCATGTCATGAAATCATGACATTCTTTCCTTGCTTTTCTCTTTTTCCACCTCCAGCCGTGAAAATGAGACATGTCATGAAATCACGACATTCATCTCTTGTTTTGCTCTTCTATCGCTTCCATCCGCAAAAATGAGACATGTCACGAAATCGTGACATTCGTCTCTTACTTTGCTCTTTTGCTGCCTCCCACTATGAAAATGAGACATGTCACGAAATCACGACATTCTTTCCTTGCTTTGCTTTTTTGCCTCTTCCAACCGTGAAAATGAGACATGTCATGAAATCGTGACATTCGTCTCTTGCTTTGCTCTTCTACCGCTTCCAGCCGCGAAAATGAGACATGTCATGAAATCACGACATTCGTCTCTTACTTTGCTCTTTTGCTGCCTCCCCCTGAAAATGAGACATGTCACAAAATCATGACATTTCTATGTCTTCAGCTCTTCTGCCGCTTCCAGTCGCGAAAATGAGACATGTCATGAAATCGCGACATTCTTTCCTTGCTTTGCTTTTCTATCGCTTCCAACTGCAAAAATGAGACATGTCATGAAATCGTGACATTTGTCTCTTACTTTGCTCTTTTGTCGCTTCCAGCCGCGAAAATGAGACATGTCACGAAATCATGACATTCGTCTCTTACTTTGCTGCCTCCCATCGTGAAAATAAGACATGTCACGAAATCGCGACATTCGTCTCTTACTTTGCTCTTTAGATGCCTCCTCTCGAAAATGAGACATGTCATGAAATCATGACATTTCTATGTCTTCAACTTGATTCTTCTTCTTGCATCGCGAAAATGCGACATGTCACGAAATCGTGACACTTCTGCCTCTTTGCTCCCTTTTGTTGCTCTTAGCCACGAAAATACAACATGTCGCGATATCGCGACACTTTTTCCCTTTTGGCCGCGACAATGCAACATGTCGCGATATCGCGACACTTTTTCTCTTTTGGCCATGACAATGCAACATGTCGCGATATCGCGACACTTTTTCCCTTTTGGCCGCGACAAAGCAACATGTCGCGATATCGCGACACTTTTTCCCTTTTGGCCGCGACAATGCAACATGTCGCGATATCGCGACACTTTTGCCCTTTTCTTTTTCTCTTTGCTTTGAACCATGAAAATGCAACATGTCGCGATATCGCGACACTTTTTCCTCCTCGCTCTTTCTCTTTGCTTTGGACCGCGAAAATGCAACATGTCGCGATATCGCGACACTTTTTCCTCCTTGCGGTGTTTTGCATTTTCTTTGATCTTTAGCATATGGGCCACTTCGGTCTTCTTGGAAAATATGCAAAAAGGAGCATCAGATGTTTTTCTGTAGTTAGTCACTTTTTGACTAACATTCTTGGCGCCTTCCGGGGGATTTTTTGCTTGCAAAAATTTTGAACTAGGCCTTTATCCATTGGGAAACGGAGTCAACAACGCAGTTGTAAAAAGAATCTTTCAGAGAAAGACAAAGAACATAGGAAAATGCACTTAGATCAAACGTGAACATTACCTCGCCAAAACTCCCTTTATACCTTAGTATCTCTATTCAAAAAAAATGTCGACTTCTGATTGGCTGCGACTGAAATTTTTTTTTTGTTAAGGCCGAAAAATGGTAATATTTACAAATATTGTCTGAATATACTTATATTATACTGTACATATAATTCCTTTTCTGCTTTCTCAATAGAAATATAACTTTAGGTGAAATGCATTCACCGTGATGGGAAGAACCAATCCATCTTGATCTTTCAACTCGAAAGCATTGAACTGTTTCTCTGAAACAATTTCAAATGGTCCCTCCCAGAAAGCATCAAATTTATCATGGTTACCTGGCTTAGCTTTCTTTACATTCCATTTCAAAACCAAGTCTCCCACTCTAAATTTTTTGGCAGTTGTCTTTTTGTTGAACCATCCTTCAAGATCTGCCATATGCTTCTGATTGTGATTGTATGATTGCTCTCTTTGTTCTTCTAACCGTAAGAGTTGCATAACTCCTACAACTGTGTGTAGCATTTGGTCAATCTGAGGTAGCGGGTAATGATCTTTGAGTGATGCTCTGTTCAGATTTCTGAAATCTACACACAATCTGATATCTCCATTTTTCTTCCTGACTGGTACCAAGTTTGCCACCCAGGTGGAGTGTTTAACAGGGTATACTATTTTAGCTCGAAGGAGTTTTAGCAGTTCTTGTTTCATCAAAGATTCTATCTTCGGATTCACTGGTCTTTGCTTTTTCCTAAAAGGCTTAGCTCCTTCTGATTCTATGGTATGTTGAATAACATCTTTATTGTACACTTTTAGATCACTATACACCCAAGCTATGATGTCGGGGAATTTTTTACACAATTCTCTGATCCGGTTCACTTCCTCTTCTGTACAACCGATTCCAACCTTAATCATTTTGCCTGGCTCCAACTCTATATCTTTGTATCTTCGTTTATCGACCTTGATTTTCTGGCCAACCGCTCTATCATTGTTATCAAACAGGCTTTCAAGGGTGATGAGACCCTTAGGAATATGATTGTTTTTTAACCGAATAATATCCTCTTCCTCTTCATCCCGCAGATCCCGGTTGGCTGAGCAATTCATTTCATGGATTAAGAAATCTAGTATCCGTTCATCATTTTCAAAAACTTGCCAGAAAATATTTTTATCGAGCATCGAAGGCCTGTATATAAGTCTAACAGTTTTAGACTTCTGAATAACATTACTTACAGGACAAAAATTAGCACCCATCGAAGCTAACAAATTTGCGTGGGTATTCTGTTATCTAGGGATAAACTTTATATTTATGGCCTCAAAGGCCTCTAAGATATCCCACACTTTGTTCCCGTAAGCCTTCAAATAATATTGTTTACTTATACCTTTTTTGGTGACTTGATTCACAATAAGTTCTGAATCTCCATAGATGAGTAACTCGTTTGATTCTCAATTTCTCAGCCTTTCTTAACCCTAAGCACAGGGCCTCATATTCTCGCTACGTTATTGGAGCAACTCCAAGTCAACCTGTAAGAGAAAACCTTTTCCTCTCCGGTGGGAGAAATCAAAACTATTCCGAGACCAGCTCCATTCTTGCACCTAGCCCCATCAAAGAAAAGCTTCCACAATTGATTCACAGAACCATCCTCTTCTAGGGAGGGTATCAATTTTCTTTTTGGTTTCTCAATAGAATAGTTTCCTATTTCTGTTTCTATCATGGCATTAAAATTTTGTAGAGAAAACTCGTCCTCAGCTTGGAGCTCTTCTAATGTTTCTTCCATTAGATCTTCTTCTATTGTTTCTTCAGTCATCATATTTACACGGTCAGTTTCACCAATATTTTCTACATGAAACGTCGATGGTTTCTCATTAAAAATCTTGACCCTTCTACCTTTGAAAGGTATCTCCAAATGAGAATAATCTAAGGATAAGTATCCTCCTATATTTGTCGTGAACTCTCTGGATAGACACATACCAAAATAGGGCTCCAAGTCTACGACTACTACCTCTTGTATGACTGTCATCTGAGGCATTTTATGCAACCGTATGGGAATATCCTTTATCACTCCTACAGTTTTTACTGGAGTACCATCTAACTGTAGGATGCCTGCGCTGCTCCTAGTGTACTCCATTCCCATAATATCACATACTGCTTTGGGTATCATAGTGGTAGCAACGCTTGAATCTATCATGCAGTTGTGGACAACCCATCCTTCCATTTGAAGGGACAAATAAAAGGGTGGTGGCCTGTTCTTACCAATGGTAGACGTCAAGTTCGTTAGAACCATTTTTGAAGATGATGCAGTCCCACCTCCATTTTTCATTGTTCTTAGGGATTCCTGTAGGAGATCGATTTGACCTGGGATTTGAAGAGCATCATACATACTTGCCTTAGAAGGAGTCTTTTTCATTTCCTCTACTATACTTAATGTAGGTGAATCAACTATTCTTTCTCTTTCTTTGGCAAAAGTTTCATATTTATTTTTGTATCCCTGGGTAGCTTCACTTCTTTGCCTTTTTGTCGACGAGGGGAATCTCAACCTTTCCCTAGCTTGTTCTTGGGTTTCATTTTCCCCCCGAGGAATAAATTCTTTGTGTGTTTCTTGCCCTTGAATTTTGGCTGGAAACTGATATTTTCTTTCCTGAGGGAGACTTCCCTTAGGAGTTTCTTTGGGAACTTCCTTGGGAGCAGGGGAAACATTCAATGGTTGAAGCTCTTTAGGGTCTACTTGCAGTGGTTTCTTACCTGATCTTGTCAAAACTGAAACCTGTTCTACCGTAGGCATCATGAAGTTGTGGTCCTCCTCTCTAATTATATTTACATGGCCTTTCATTTTTTCTTTACTCTTTTCAACTGCTATACTTTGTACATAATGCCGGTGTATCATACATGAAATTTCCCCATGTGGATCGTTACATGTAGTACACCAAAAGTTAGAATCAGTGGGAGGCTCCTCGGCCTCCACTGTCTCATTTGTATATACCGTGCTCGGTCTCTCTTGTCCCCTATTGCTTGATTGTGTCTGCATCTCTTGTTACCCGAGGGAACCTCCTTGGCAGAAAATTCCTTTCAGCCTCTCTCTTTTTCATGGATGCCATTTCATTTGACAATGTCTTCATTGTATCAATTATGGTCATGTATTGATCACTGGGGGGAGCCGATGCAAGGGGTGTAGCTGGTAATGCAAGGAATGTAGGAGGTGCAGCTATAGCTGGGAGGGCCTGCGTTGATGGGAGTATAGGCAGTTTAGAAATTGATGCTTGGGAAAGCTCTGGTAAAATTGGCAATAGACTTTTTGATGGATATCTTTTTGTAGCGATGAGATCAGCTTCGCCCTTTGCTGCCTCTACATAGATCCCAGGAAAAGTGGTTACACGGGATTGCCTTATTATCATACCGAGATCTGAATCAAAAGCCCTTAAATAATAGCATATAGCTTGTTCTTCCGTGGGCTTTAGGCCTTGCGGTACTCTATCACGAGTTCTAGTAAATCTGATGTTGAAATCTTGGATTTCTTCTTGTGGATGCCTCTCAATGACAGTGAATTGATTCAACAATGTGAAAGGATCCGCATGTATATTAAATTCATCGACCAGACGGTCGACCAGTACTGCCCAAGAAGTAATGGATCCAACGAGAAGCGCTCTGTACCAATAGAGCATCTTTCCTTTCAAAGATATAATCAACAATCTAACCATTACATCTTCCTGAGTGATGTTGTAAATAGATGCTAGCACTGATACATCTAAACAGTGCTCATCTACTATTTTGCCTATTCCGTCAAAGGTCGGTAATGCTTTTAGTGCAGCTTGTGGAATTTGGTGGTGTGTTCCCAAGTTCAAAGGGCCAGTTTGATTCCACACAAGATGCGCTGGGGTAGGGGCGGCTGCCATGATTGCTAAAGGAGTTACAACCGCTATGGGATTGCTTGCAGATGCTCCTACAATGGGTGTTAAAGAGGTGCTAATGGTGCCGGGCGGATTTGATCGTGCGGCTAGCACAGGGTGTGCTTTTAGGCTTCCGAGATGTAGTTCAAAGAACTCGATAGGTTCTTCAGAGTTTCTAGCTCGAGATCTGGTTATCATATGGCTATATAACCAGAAGGTTTTTAGACAAGGTCTTTCTTTTATGGTCTAAATTGCAACGGAGTCGCCATGTGGTTTTTCTTGAGATTTTTAAACAAAAAGGCTCTTAAGGTAAAACACCAAAACTTATACAATACTGTGGGATTGTTGGTCCCATCGGGCATGCCAAAAACTGTTGGAACAAAATCTGCCTTTGGTTAATAGTGTTGCGCCTTAGACTTTGCCAACATTGAATAGACAGATCTTGCTTGAGATCATCTGTCTAGTCTCCAGAGAAGGCTGGTTCCTTTGAGTTTTTTAGAGAAAAGGGGAACAAGAGATAAGGGAAATATAGCCTAAGCTAGAACTTTTATATGGTGCAGATTAGACAACAACAAAGACAGATTTACTTACTTCTATCCAAAGCATTTAAAAACATTTCCATGTAGAAATTATATAATTCCAGATATGATTTCTAATATTTCGTTTAACATGCGTATATATTAGATTCTTATTCCAAGCAATATGATTTATGTATTGCGAAAGTTCAGATATAAGAACAGACTCAATTTACAATTCAATATTGTAAGCAGAAATAAAGAACATTAATACATACACTTGCACGATATGAACCAGAAGCCAATGGGAGATGTGATTTTATTGCTTGTATTCAAAGTACGTACATTCAGTCTTGTAAACGTCCAAGAGCCGACCCTTTTTTTGGAGTCGCTCACCCCTATATATACCCTAAAAGAGTATCTTTTTCTAAGTACATCTTACTTATTTTACAAGCAATCATCTGCAGTTTCTAATAATACACAACGGATTTCCTACAGATTGGATAGATTTCCTTCTGGCTAATTTTAGATGAGCCTGTTATTCTGCAATCATCCAGTGGACCTGCCAGGTTATAATCAACAGACCATTCTTCAAAAATCGACACCTGATGTCAGTGCATGTCCCCAGTTGCCAAAAATATACTCTATTCCTTTACAACTGGCGTGTCACGAAATCACGACATTCTTTCCTTGCTTTGCTCTTTTACCGCCTCCAACCACAAAAATGAGACATGTCACGAAATCATGACATTCATCTCTTGTTTTGCTCTTCTGCCGCTTCCAGCCGTGAAAATGAGACATGTCATGAAATCGTGACATTCGTCTCTTACTTTGCTCTTTTGCTGCCTCCCACCGCGAAAATGAGACATGTCACGAAATCGCGACATTCTTTCCTTGCTTTGCTTTTCTGCCGCTTCCAGCCACGAAAATGAGACATGTCACGAAATCGTGACATTCGTCTCTTGCTTTGCTCTTCTGCCGCTTCCAGCCACGAAAATGAGACATGTCACGAAATCGTGACATTCGTCTCTTACTTTGCTCTTTTGTCGCCTCCCACCGCAAAAATGAGACATGTCGCAAAATCGTGACATTTCTATGTCTTCAGCTCTTCTGCCGCTTCCAGCCACGAAAATGAGACATGTCACGAAATCACGACATTCTTTCCTTGCTTTGCTTTTCTGTCGCTTCCAGCCGTAAAAATGAGACATGTCACGAAATCATGACATTTGTCTCTTGCTTTGCTCTTCTGCCGCTTCCAGCCATAAAAATGAGACATGTCACGAAATCGCGACATTCGTCTCTTACTTTGCTCTTTTGCTGCTTCCCATCGCGAAAATGAGACATGTCATGAAATCGCGACATTCGTCTCTTACTTTGCTCTTTAGCTGCCTCCCGCCGCGAAAATGAGACATGTCACGAAATCGTGACATTTCTATGTCTTCAGCTTGATTCTTCTTCTTGCATCACGAAAATGCGACATGTCACGAAATCGTGACACTTCTGCCTCTTTGCTCCCTTTTGTTGCTCTTAGCCATGAAAATACAACATGTCGCGATATCGCGACACTTTTTCCCTTTTGGCCATGACAATGCAACATGTCGCGATATCATGACACTTTTTCTCTTTTGGTCGCGACAAAGCAACATGTCGCGATATCGCGACACTTTTTCCCTTTTGGCCGTGACAAAGCAACATGTCGCGATATCGCGACACTTTTTCCCTTTTGGCCGCGACAATGCAACATGTCGCGATATCGCGACACTTTTGCCCTTTTTTCTCTTTGCTTTGAACCGCGAAAATGCAACATGTCGCGATATCGCGACACTTTTTCCTCCTCACTCTTTCTCTTTGCTTTGGACCGCGAAAATGCAACATGTCGCGATATCGCGACACTTTTTCCTCCTTGCGGTGTTTTGCATTTTCTTTGATCTTTAGCATATGGGCCACTTCGGTCTTCTTGGAAAATATGCAAAAAGGAGCATCAGATGTTTTTCTGTAGTTAGTCACTTTTTGACTAACAGTCACATCATCACAAACACATCAATGGCACTTAAACCCTTTGGTCACATCATCACAAAAAATTCCCAAATGCACTTAAGCCCTTTGGTCACATCATCGTAAAAATACCCAAAGGCACTTAAGCCCTTTGGTCACATCATCACAAAACGTCCCAAAGGCACTTAAGCCCTTTGGTCACATCATCAAAAAACACCCCAAAGGAACTTAAGCCCTTTGGTCACATCATCACAAAATGTCCCAAAGGCACTTAAGCCCTTTGGCTATATCATCACAAAAGGTTCCAAAGAAGCCTAATATCTTTGGTCAAATTCAAAAGGCTCCAAAGGTACACCATTTCCTTTGGTCATTTTCATACCAAAAATCAATCAGCCCATCAAGGTAACATGGGGTAAATCAAGGTAGTGCACCTTCCTGATCAAAAGTCTAATTCAATTCAATCATTGATCAAAACATCAAACTTCTAGGTTCAAAATGTTGCACCCTTTGCCTTGCATTCAATCAATCAATACATCAACTATTAGGTTTAAAATTTGCATCCTTTACATGTTCTAAAGGCTACATCCTTTAGTCAAAGGTTACGCCCTTTACCTCATTATTTCCAAATCAATTCCAAAAGGCATCAAAGATACCTAATTCTTTTGGTAAAATTTTAAAGGCTCCAAAGATGCCTAATCCCTTTGGTCAATTTCAAAAGGCTCCAAAGATGCCTAATCCCTTTGGTCAATTACAAAAGGTTCCAAAGATGCCTAATCCCTTTGGTCAATTCTAAAAGGCTCCAAAGGTAACTTAATACCTTTGGTCAAATTTATTTTAAAATGCTCTAAAGGCACCTAACCCCTTTGGTCATATCAAGTCACAAAACCTTGAGTGAATCTTGTATCTAGTGATTTTCTCTATCAACCTAAAGATTACAACACTTGGTTGTCCATGCAATTTGCTAGGATAAATAAATTACCATAAGGTCACTCACTAACAACAATCATCCTTAATGGTTGAAATCATAGTCGTATCGGTATTTTCTCCCTTCCACAGTCACCAACATCCTACAATGTCCAAAATAAATCATCTTGGTCAAGCAAATCATCGCTCTCATCACTTTCCATCTCCTCTATCGACTCGTCACTTGAGGGGGTAGTCATACATCACAAAATTTATAATCAAAATCAATAATCAAACACTCAATAATGCAAATTATGTTCATCCAAGAATCATTGCCAAAGACAATCACTCTCCTTTTGCTCAGGGTAGGCAACAAGAAAACACTTAACTAAGCACATAAAAAGATAACCAAAAATATTTGTTTGGTATACCCTACAAGGTTATCAAATACTTGGTATTCTCCAAAAATCCTAGGGTTGTAAGTCACCTAAAGCCTACTTGGAAAATGAAGAGAAACCAAGACCAAGTTCTTAAATACATTAGAAGCAATGATTCAAGGATGCATGCTCTTTACATGATTGAGGCATCTAACATTGATCAGATCAATGAACACCATAAACCCTCACCTTTACTTTAGGTCATCTATTTTTGCTCCACATTATGTTGTCACACAATGTATTCCAAAAAGGGGTATTTGTAGAAACCTAAAACACGTCATATTGAGGATACTACCTAACTGGACTCCTTTTGGACCATGTGACCAACCTTGGGTAGCCTTAGGTCTAAAATAGTGGTTTTCACCACTTAAATATGGACATTTTACTTGCAACCCCATTGGCCACTTAAGTCCTTTCCTATACTCATCCCTTGATCACCATGTGACCACCCCCCCACAAAATAACCCTAGGTGCACACATGACCTAACCTTGGTTTATACTAACCTAGGGCCACCTCACCATACCCACTTGCATGTCAAGTCCACCTCATCATACCCTTCCACATCACCCTAGGTCACACATCATCCCTAGGTCACACACATTCCCTAGGCACATCATCCCTAGGTTACACACATTCCCTAGGAACCTCATCCCTAGGTCACACACATTCCATAGGCACCTCATCCTTAGATCACACACATTCCCTAGGCACATTATCCCTAGGTCACACACATTCCCTATTCACATCATCCCTAGATCACACACATTCCCTAGGAACCTCAACCCTAGATCCCCATCCCCCAACATGTCTCCCATGCCTCTCATGTTTCCCATGCCACTTTCCATGACAAGGGAATTTTATATTCATCCCATACCATTTTTTCCTCCACTAGACCATGTGGAGGGACACCTCATCACCCCCCCCTCATTTGAGAGAAATAAGAGAGAGGTGAGGGATAAAAAGGAAGTACCAAAATGCTACCAAAATCACTTTAGAGATAAAATATGCATGCTTCATTTTAAATGTATTTTGCAAGTGTTAGTTGATCTTATGCTTTTATGTCTATCACAAGTGCTACTAACCAAGTGTATGTTTGCATGTGTGTAGGTGTTTGAAGCATTCTCCTCCATCATGGTGGTCCATACACAACAAACCCACCATCAACACTTGCTTGGAACATGAAAGACGAAGACACCATGATTAATTTGTAAAAAGGGATTATTCCCTTATTGGCATATGCGGGTCTCAATATTGTAAAAACACCCTCCACAAGGGTCATTTGTACTCAAAAGAGAGAATCAATTTAATACAAATATCTTGTTTTATTGCTATGGTGTGTCTTTTAATGTTTTCACATACCTAAAATATCTAGCATCCCTTTTGTAGAGCATGTTTGGATGAATATGGCTAACATAGAATATGACCTCTAGGTAGAAGAAAAGTATTCAAGGTTTGTAACATAAGGATCACAAATCTCCATTTAAGAATAAAAAATAAATGAATGAATGGACCTTTGAACTGTGGTACTCAGGCTAGTATGATGACATAAATCCAATAGACATATACACTTGCCTTTACAGGATGCAAAACTGTTTCTACTAGAAATCATCAGTATAGAAGAAGAGCCAACTAGGCTTTGTAAGCTCTACTTTGATGGTCTAGAAAAAGTTTTGGAGTAGAAGCAAGTGTATGTATTATATCACCTAAGGGAAAGAAAACACTACAAGCCTTTTGACTACAATTCAAATGCTCAAACAACATGGATAAATATGAAGTTTTGGTACATGATCTCTTGTTTGATGTTAAGAGAGGATTTAAAGAGCTAAAATATATGGGGATACTAAAATCATTGTTAAGTAGGTTAGATCCGTATGTGTTTCTAAGAATTGGATGATGAACTCATACCAGAATCAACTCTAGGATCTATTAGAAGCATATAATACCATCAACATAACGATGGTCCCTCATAATCAATATATAGATATAGACTGTATGGATCTAATGAGAGCCCAATTTGACCATATGGAAGATCTATGTAATAATCACCATCATTTCAAAGTTATCATCAGGTCCCCCATCTCGAAAATGACATCTTATGGCAAGTTTTGGACAATGATGAACACATCAATTATTTCCTACAATAAGAGGTCGAATTTACGAAACAAATAGGGACCAAAGATACAAAAATCCTATTAAGGCCAAATTATTCAATTAATGACAGTAAAATACCCAAGGGTCTTGTGATCATAGAATACCTATTTAATCTTTATGATCATTTTAGGGGTAAGAAAGGCATCACCATAGACAAAGGGGACTACTAGGAGATAGAAATTGAGACTAAAAAAGTCTTACAAATAGAAAACATTCCTACCTAGGACAAAAGAAATAATCTTAATGATATCTACCACAAAATTATAAGAGTAATGGCCCAGAGTTATGAATACCTACAAGTATTTGACAAGGACATCATCCAACACACCATAGATCTAGACCCAAGTATTAAACATGTGAGAAAAAGTAGAGGCCCATAAATATTAATATAGAGACCCTCTTGAAACAAGAACTTATCAATATTATAAAGGCCAAAATCATATATCCACTTAACTATACCACATGGATGTCCAATCTAGTTTTGGTCAAAAAAATAATGGGGTGATCTAGTTATGCATTGACTTAAAGACCTCAATCGGATCTCACTTGAGGATCATCACTCATTTTCTTCCATGGAAAAAATTCTATAAATGATGGAAGGATAAAAAAGGTTCTCACTTCTAGATGGATTCTCTAGGTATAATCAAGTTTGGGTAAAGGACGAAGACCATCACAAAATGGCATTCTCCAACAAATGGGGCACCTTTTCCTACCAATGAATGCCTTTCGATCTATCTAATGTTGGATAAATCTTCCAAAGTTCCATGGATATTACCTTAAATTATTTTCTTAACAAAATCATCCTTGTATACCTTTATGATATCATAGGATTATCTAAATGGAAGGAAGACCATTTAGGATATAGATAGAAGGTGTTCAAGCACTATCAAGAAGTTAAAATTTTCTTTAACCTAAAGAAGTGCATTTTCTATTTTCCACAATAAAAACCCCTAGGGCATGTGGTATCCAAATAAGGGATAGCTATTGACCCATATAATGTAAAATCTATTATCAATATATCATTACCACAACAAGGAAAGGTTGTCAAAATTTTCCTTGGGTAAATTAATTTTATTTGAAGGTTTATACCTGATTTTGCCTTCATTGTTAGGCCTACCACAAAAATATTATAAAAAGGACAATTATTTAAATGGACCAAAGAAGGGAAGTAGGATTTTTAGAGAATCAAGCAAGCTATTGTAAGAGCCCTAGTATAGCCAACCCAAACTTTGATAAGGATTTAATTCTCTATGCCTATGATAGAAAATGTAGTTTAGTTGCAGTCCTCACTCAAATAAATGACAAGGGCGATGAACGCCACATTGCATTCTTCATATATAATTTAAAATATTATGAAGAGCATTATAACTTCATTGTTATATATCCTGATCGAAAGCTTAAATATTTTTAGGTATTTATTTTATAAAACAAAATGATAGTTAATGTCGTACATTCAAGCATTAAAGACTATATTATGAATGGGTAAATTAGTGAGAAGAGAGCCATATGGTTCACCTGTATTCTTGAATACGGTATTAATATCAAGACAACCAAGCTAATTAGAGGTAGAGTGCTATGCCAAAAATTATCCCAAGATGTCGAGGAATTAGAAGAAGGAGAAGAAGAATACTTGACCAAGACTATATCAACTACATGTGACACAATAGGTATCCATTGAACATGAGTCATAACCACAAAAGGGCTTAAAGGTTGTAGAATTCTCACTACACCCTCATTAAAGAGGTATAATTTCATAGGATTTTTTATGGAACCCTCCAAAATGTGGATTGGGTCCAAGACTATATCAACTACGTGTCACATAATAGGTATCCATTGAACTTGAGTTAGATCCAAATAAATAGCATATAGGCTTTAGAATGCTCACTACGCCCTCATCAAAGAGGTATTATTTCATAGTATTTTTGATGGTACCCTCATAAGATGCATAGAAATTGAATAAAAAACCTTGCTACTATACAAAATTTATTGAGGGTTCTCTAGAGGGCACTACTTAGCACACACAACAATGATGAAAATAATGAGAGACAATTAGTACTTTCCTACCATATTTAATGATATGCATCAATGGGTGATGGAGTGTGACAAATACAAAGTATTCAGTGGAAGGAACTAGAATGTCTTCCTACCCCTCAAGCCTATCATAGTTGATGAACCCTTTTCATAATGGGAACATGATTTCATAGGGGTAATTAATCCACCCTTCAATGAAGGATGCCAATGGATCTTGACCATCACAAATTACATTACAAGATGGAAAAAGGTAATCCCAATCAAGTAGACTACCAGAAGTGTCATTGTAAACATTCTAGAAGAGATTATCATCAAGTTTGGCATATCACACACTATTATAACTAGTAACGCATGAAAATTTATCAAAACAAAGGTAAGCTAGTTTATCCTTAAATATGGCATTTACATGAAAACCTCTTCTAACTATTACCCCAAGGGAAATGGCCTAGAAAAGTCTTCAACTAAAAATTTATTGAGGATCCTAAAGAGAATAGGTGCATATAGCTAAATATTGTGGCATCGTCATGTTCACCAAGCACTATAGGTAAATAGGATAACCATGAATAAGGGTATTGGTTTCTCCCCTTTCTCCTTGGTCTATAGCTAGGAAGCTTGACTACAATCTCTATTCAATTATTGGCCCTTCGATTATTGCATCAACTAGAGCTCCAAGAACATGATGCCATATCATTTAGAATAGGTGAGTTATTAAAGTTGGAACAACAAAGAGAAAAGGTAAGAGTTCATTTGAAGAAGCACCAAGAACATAAAAAGATGGATTGACAAGAAGGCCACTATCTAACAATTTTAGATATGAAACCTAGTCCTCAAATGGGATAAATACCATAGTAAACTGGGTTGACATACCAAATTTGACACCTTCTAGAGTGGGCCCTATGTGATCACCAAACTAAAGGTAGAAAATATCAAGGAGCTCACCAAATTGGAAGGGTGACCACTCCTAATCCTGGTTAAAAAGATCTATCTAAAAAGGTATTTAAAAAATATGGAGGTAATGTAAAATTTGAATCATAAATAAATACCACAAAAATATGAAAGCTGCAAAAAATCATAATTCCACAAGCCTTGTCGACACACAAGTTTGAAGAAGACATTTTCTCTACATGTCCTTGCTAGTAGAAGCATGAATTAAAAGAGGTAGAGGCTAATTGTCTAATAAAACCCCGATAGTTGAGATAGTGAGATGGTTGCCAACATAGTAGTCATCGTTGCTAAGACCTACTTCACTTTGGGAATAAATTTGAAATTGACCATTCATGAATCTAATTGGCACATGAATAAAGGAGGTTGTGATAGCAAAAGAAAGACCACCCCCATTATATAGCCAATTTCATGCAAGAAAGGAGCATACATGCAAAAAAGGTAACGACTATGAGAGCTAGTAAAATCATAAATTTTTTCCCCTCACCATTATATGCGAAGAAAAACCTAAATTTTAGTTAAATAAAACCAACTATTATTCAATAAATAAAATAAAATAAAATTAATAACCATAATTATTACATTTTAAATTTGAAAGATGAACTTTAATCATAGAATCTTAGTTACTTAAAATGACATCCTTAATTACACTTATAAATTAATAACAATTGTTCATTGAAAAAAATCAATCATAAAATTTAATAAAATAAAATAAAAACTATTAATAAACAAAAAAATTAATGACTAATTTAAAAATAAAATTTGTAATAATTATTTTAAATAAATTTAAATATATATTTTTATTGGAACCAACGATTATATTAAATAAAAAAGGTTACAAAAAAAAAAGAGTTTGAATATCACAGCTTGGGGTCCAAGGCCACCCACATGATCAAAACCCTGAACATGACATCAAAACCAAAGTTTGAGAACAACCAAAGAATCCAGAATATGAGGCTAGAGGTCAAATATAAAATCAACCCTTAAAAGGGTAAATAAATAGCATAACTAAGCACAATGAGCCACTCCTGAAGAAGGAGGAGGATCATTCATTGGCCTAAAAGAGCCCAAACCATGAGTATTGTCTATAGGAAGATCAACCGACCAAGAGTTATTAGGAGCAACAAAAGTAGAATTGATCAAAGCTAAAGGAAACAATTTAGAAGAACAAGCAAGAGCATGAGGAGAAGTAATCGACCGAGGAGATGGACTAGGGCTCCAACCAATACCATGATCAGTGAAGCAATGCACATGACTCCAACCATATTACAAAGAGCGTGAACATGAACGATGCTTGTTGTGAGATATGGGAGGAGATTGAGCTCTACTTTGAGCACTCATAGAATGGCCTACGATCGAAGAACATCACCGCCTCAACCTACTACGTTGAGGTCTCAAAGAAACTAAAGGACCTTGAGGCAAAGGAAGGTTAGGAAGAACTCTACTAATAGTGCATGAAACCTTGTACCAATACTTGAAAAGATTCATCAAATGCGCCAACTCAGGCAACACCTTGGAAGCCTGTGAGGATATGAATAGTAACAACAAAAAGCATTGTAATTTTTTCATTTACCAAAAATTGTAAAGAAATTAAATATCCAAAATAGATATCAACATTCCCAGTTTTCCATAACTGAAACAAAATAATCGCACAAACAAAATTCCACATAGTAGTAATATAAGCAGGCCAACAACTATTATCACCAAAAAAAATCATCTGCCATATAAATAACTCAGGATGAAAAGGTTTAAACAAAGAGTGAATCTAAGCCCAAGCAGATTGAGAATGAGGGCAAAACCAAAACAAATGCTTAAATGTTTCGAAATGAACACAAACAGGACACTTAGGATTAAGATGACCAACCTTGTTGAGCCTCTCTCCCATAGGAAGAATTTGATAAATAAGAGACCATCGTAAAAGGTGATCTTAGGTTCAATATTAGAATGGTAGATACGGTTCAAATGAGTAATCTAAGTATAGGAGGTAGAGTTAGTTTGTCATATCTCATTAAGCTTATCAATACCAAAGAGAAAATGACTAAGAAGATGATAAAGCAAGGAAGAAGAGTAGTTCTTGAAAGGAGTATGTACATTCCAATTCCAATCCCTCCACCAATCACTCAAGGGCTAAAGGCTGAGCTTATGCAACATGACATCATACATCAACTCTTGGATCTTAATAATAGAAGGAAGATTCAAATTTTGAAGATTAAATTTATGTTTGAGGTCAAGATAAGTAATTCAATCCCGAGAATGCACTAAATTTGTAATAAAGCAAATACCTTTATGAAATACCCTCAAAGCTTTAACCACTGGTATATCAGCAAGAAGAATAGAAGATGTAGATAAAATAGGAGACCACTAGATATTCAAAGAATTGAATGAAATACCATTATGAAAACCATCACCAATCCAACAAAGATGAGGTTTCAGTACCTCAAAAGCCTTTTAAATGCTTTTAACAACAAAGGAACCCTAAATCTTAACCGGGCCAAAAGTAATAATAAGAGTGTGAAGGCCAATATTAGCCCAAGCTTTACACCCATAAGGTAACCTTGAAGAGATACAATGGTGAATTAAAACCTTTCAGGCTTTAGTACCCTCAACAGCTTTAACCACCCACTTAGCACACAAAGAAATGCTTTGCCTATAGATGTCAATGATACCAAGGTTATCCTTATTAGTAGGCATGCAAAAATATCCCAAACAACCTAATGAAAACCACACAAATTCTTCCCCTGGGACCAAAGAAAATCCCTAAGGCTTTTGGTCAAATTATTATAAGAATTATTAGAAGGGGCCCAACAGGAGGAATGGTAAAAATGGGTGGTAGCAAGAATCTTAATGCAAACCTAAAATTTTCTAGCAAGAGAAAGGGGGCACGTGGCCCAAAAAAAAAAATTATTTTCAATTTTGTCAATAACATATTGCTAGATTTTAGAGGGTGAGTAGTCAAAAGCAAAAGGAATTCCTAAGAACTTAAAATGCTCACCCCTCTGAAGCCAATGCCATGAGAAATTTTTAAGGCAAGTAGGTGAAAGCATGAGATTTCGGAAAAAGAAACACTAATTACAATGAAAACAACTAGCTTGATGCATGAAATAACACGAATGTAATCACATCAAAAGTATGAGCACAACCCTCTTTATTCATGTAGTTCCAACTCGGTTACAATACGTCTCCTCCCTTTTCAAGGGCTGGGAGAGTTAGCATGTTTCCATCACAATAAATGAATAGTGATCTTCTTCCGCATGCCCACATTTGAAACGGGCGGGCCAAAGTGTTGCCATCGTTTATGCCTGATGAATCCTTGCTGCTTGCTGTTCTTCCTACATTCAAAGAAACAAAAAATTGTTAGTAGCACCTGCATTAAAATGAAACATTCGTGAGAGTAAAATGACATAAAACATGCATGTTGGTATTTTGCAAAGCAAAAGAAATAGATTAATAAAAACAGAACTGAAACATAAATAAACCAGGGTATAAACCCAAAACACGTTAAATCGACTGTTTATTTCACAGTTAAATTGGCTGTTTTCACATTGATAAATCGGCTGTGAATTAACTCGATTTAAATTTATGTTTTCCTGTTTATTTAATAGTGAAATAAACGCATGCTAATAGAATGAATTAAATTGAAAATTAAGAGCTGACGAAAAGGTGCGCGGTGCCCAAGCGGGTCGCCCCGTTAAAACTTGATTTCGGTGCCAATCCACTAAGGAAGGGCCCAGAATCTTTCAGGTTGCGTTGTCGTTGAATGGATAGAATACTGTTGTCCACTGTCGGGTTCTAAGGTTCAGATCCACGCTTCTAGACACCACTCACTAACCTCTGGTGTGAAAGAGATCAAGAGTGTAGAAGAAATGAATCGAAAGGAAGCAATCGGGCCTCTGGTTCTGCAGCACTTCGTTGTGTTCAAAATGCTTGCCAACCTCCGTTTGGGTGGAAAAATCCACCATTTTATAGACCCAGGGGGTCTCCTTGAATGTTGTGCATAAGCGCCACGCGTTGGTCAAAGGTGCCATGTGGCGGTCGTGTCTCCTCGAGAGAGGAAAGTCCTCCATGACTCAGGCTTCCATTAATGCCACTGCGACAGTCCTTCAACAGCCCATGCAACTGACTGTGGTGTCATTGCCAGTTGTCTAAAGCCCACCTTAAATCATTTTTTAAATGTTTTAATGTTTGCCTTTAATTGTTTGAATTCCGCCTTTGAATGCTGACGTGTCGCCTTTGAATGCTGACGTGTCGCCTTTGAATGTTTAAAAATCCGCCCAGCGCAAATGCCGAAGTGTCACGATATCGCGACGTCGCGATATCACGACACTTCAGCCAAGGCCTTTCCTTGAGTTTCGAAGTGTCGCGATATCACGATGTCGTGATATCGCAAAACTTTGACCAAGGCCTTTCCTTGGGCGCCAAAGTGTCACAATATCGTGACGTCGCGATATCGCAACGTCGCGATATCGCGACACTTCGGCCAAGGCCTTGCCTTGGGCGCCGAAGTGTCACGATATCGCAACACTTCGGCCAAGGCAAAGCCTTGGGCGCCGAAGTGTCGCGATATCGCAACACTTCGGCCAAGGCAAAGCCTTGGGCGCCGAAGTGTCGCGATATCGCGACGTCACGATATCACGACACCGTGATATCGCGACGTCACGAAATCGTGACACTTCGGCCAAGGCAAGGCCTTGGGCGTCAAAGTGTCGCGATATCGCGACGTCACGATATCACGACACCGCGATATCGTGACACTTCAGGCAAAGCTTTGCTTTGGGCGTCGAAGTGTCGCGATATCGTGACATCGTGATATCGTGACACTTCGGCCGAGGCCCTTCTTTTGATTAAGACTTTGTCTTGATGAAGGCTTTGTTTTGATAAAGGCTTGCTTTGATGAAGGCTTTGTTTTGATAAAGGCTTGCTTTGATGAAGGCTTTGTTTTGATAAAGGCTTGCTTTTGACTTTGATTGAGACTTTGTTTTGATCAAGGCTTTGTTTACTTTCCGACCTTCTAAACTGCTATGTAAGTGGCTAGGACCACTGTTTGACCTCTGAGGGCTGCCCTGAAAGCTGTGTATGTCAATGCGATCAGTGTTTGTAGTCACTTAATTGGATTGGTGCTGTTTTGGTGTCTACAGTAGGTAGAGCAGAAGAAGCAAGGTGGAAAAAAAGAGACTTAGACCATTGGATGTTGGAACCAGAGGCCTTATAGAAAGTGTCCAGACAAGCCAAAGTAGTTGAAAGAGATATCTCATCATCACTAATAATGAGAAAAGAATCATTCGCAAAATACCCATTAATAATTTGAGTGGACATATCAAGTAAAAGAATATCTTTGATCAACCCCTTAGATGCTTTATTGGAAAGAAGATAACCAAAAGCTTCAGCCACAAGGATGTAAAGCGAAGGGGTCAAAGGATAGCCCTGGCGAATAGAACAAAACAAACCAAAATCCTCTTACTTATGCCCATTAATAGTAAGATAGGTTGAATCATCAATAAACAACATATTGATGAACTTAATAAAAAAGGGTTCAAACTTGAGAGTTTTGAGCATGGTAAGAATAAAAGGCCACTCAATACGATCATAAGCTTTCTCAAAGTTGAGCTTAAGGAAAACTAACTTTTGGCTAGAGATATGCGTCCATTATAAACCTTTCTAGACAAAAAAAAGATTATCCAAGATATAATGCCCTTTAATAAAACATGTTTTCTCTAGTATGATAATCACAAGAAGAATGTTTTGAATACGAAGATTTAAAGCCTTGGCAAGATATTATAGGAAACATTAAACAGAGTAATAGGTCTCTAAATGTTGATAAGCTTAGGATTGCTTGCTTTGGAAATGAAATTAATGTTTCCATGGTTGATAGTACTACCGAGAGAGTTATTGGCTAACACTTCATTATATACTAAGCATATCAGGCCCATTGCCCAATAAACTTCCAAGTGGATTTATAAAACTCGCAAGGAAAGCCATCAAGACCAGGGGAATTATCATCTGACGTAGTCATAAGAGAATTATGAAGCTCAACAAGAAAAAGAGGATCCTCACACAGATGCTTGTTATAAGTAGATAAATTTGTAGGAACAATATCAAGACACTCTTGGAGTGCCATATGATGTTCTAGATAATCTTGTTGCGCTTGAAATACAAGCTTATAATGATCCACAAAGATCGACATGATATCAAGAAGAGAAGTCAACCTATCATGAGATACTTGAATAGCCTTGATCTAGATTTCAGCCTGATTGGAACAAAGATATTTGAAATAGGTTTTGGATAGACAATCACCCACTCTCAACCAATGCAAATGAGCCTGAATCTAAGCCCCCTAACTTCATGCCATTCATGGAGCATAATTTGGTGGTGAAAACTAGCAACCCTCGATTACAACTGCCGATCGTACGAATCATTTTATAGTAAATATAAATTATGTTGATACTCCTTTGTGACAACCAAATGAACACGTTTTCTAACATGTACCACCTGTTTACCAAAATACTATATGAAAGAGGTAGTACAAATAATTGCCTCATTCCACCAATAAATCCAATTTAAAGAAAGAGGATGTCAAGGTAATAAATTCCAAATTCTCTCAATCACAAAAATCATGCCAGGGTGTTGTAATAAAGAAGTATTTAAATAGAATTGATTGCACAAAAAATTGAATTGGTGGCCACTCCACTCAATCTGGAAGGAAATCAAGAAATGATCCGACAATAGGAATTGATCCTAGATCATCATAATATTATTATTGGTGGCGAAGAAAGAAAAATATTGTTGCTCTAACATCATAAATCGATCAAGGCACTTAAAACTCTATCATTACCAGCACGAAAATTAGACCATGTAAACCAAGGTGGAGGCATGCATTTGTGCTAGTAAAAAAAGGGATAAAAAAGATCCCATCTACGCTTAAGAAAAAACCAGACCTCATGCTCACCGGTGCACCAACACATCTAGAGATGACTAACTTTATCTTCAGCATGCTCAACCATATTAAAGTTGCCACAAATAAGCCAATACGCCATTGTCAAGTGATCAGCCAGGTACCACCAAAGAGCAAAAAAATTGGGCCCATCATTAGTCGCATAAATTTTGGAAATGCTCAAGGTGTTATTAATATTCAATAGAATATTAGATCACATGATGAGAGGGATCCTCACCAAAACCTAGCAAAAAATCCTCAATTTTGGAGGGATTGAGATAGAAGCACCACCCCGACCATCTTCATGGTGAGTAGTGAAGTGCACAAACGATCTTGTAATACAACTGAGCAAAACATCTAACAAAAAACCAGATATTTTAACTTCCTATAAGCAAATAATGTCAACATGGCCAATACTTTGTAGAGAAGATTTAACAATTCTTGAGGACTCTTTAAGTCCCCAAACATTCCACGAAAGGAAATTCATGGAGGAAGAATATCCAAGGAGTCATATCCCAAAGGACTACCCACATTGTTAACTAGCACCGAGAAACTATTAAACAATGAGGTATAAGAAGGGTAAAGTGTATTACCAATAGTTGAAGGACAATGCTTAGCTTTCTAACCTCCCCTTGGTGAGGACGAGCTATCCCGAGATGGACTACGTGAATGCTAGGAGGGTGTAAGTATTTTTTGTGATTTCCCTTGACCCTTCCTCTAGGGCGGATTTATGCTCTAGAGGTTTCTCAACAAGAGGGGCCTAAGGAGTAGAGACAAGATGCATGGAACAACTTGAGGCTTAGATGGTGGCTGTATAACACTATCTCCACTAGAAAGCATCGATTTAGAGTTGGTTACCCCTTCTTATTAGAGACCATGATCCAATCACCCTCAATAGAGTGTTTGGTAGGCACAAGTGCAGTAGGAGAAGCAAGGGCAACCATTAACGGTTTTCGATCAACCAATGGATAGTCATTGATATGATGCAAAGTATATTGATATCGAAAAAAAGTATTAGGCAAGTTAAAGTAAACAATTTTTTGCATAAAATGCTCTGTACCAACTTAAATGTCCATAAATTCTTTGAGATCCTGTGTGGGATCAACCTCAACACAAATTCTCTTATTGGGTTATGCCAAGAAAAAACTTTCTTCTTCCTGATAGATTACTCGACCAATAAATTTGATAATATTAGCAATAAATGCCCATAAGAGTAGTGGGAAACCAAAGAGTTCAAGCCAAACTAAGACTTTCAAGGCAACTTGTTTCGAAACTCAAAAAGGAATCCAAGGAGAAAGGACCATCAAAGTATTACGAACAAACCAGCAAATGGACTTAGCAACCATAATTTGTACTTGCAAGGGTTCTTTAAAGGTAAGCAAAAAAAATCTTTTCCACAATGTCATGAGCTTCCCAGTGAATTTTAAACGAGTTCTGAAGAAATTCTTGCAACGAGATTCAACCAACAAAATAAGCAATAAGACATTGATTCTCATATTGTTTTACAATTAGAAAAATAACATCAAGAAAAAGTACAACATCTAGAGAAGACTCATTACCTCATCCAATACTTTCGTTTTACAATTAGAAAAATAACATCAAGAAAGAGTACAACATCTAGAGAAGACTCATTACCTCATCCAATACTTTCGAAACAAATTTTCAAACTCTCTTCATTACCATGAAAAACTACTATCTATAACAACATTTACATCTGTACATAATAAAAACATAAAAAAAGATTCAAATTTAAATATATTAAATCTAAGATATAAATGTATATATCAAATTTAGCGCCTTTCCACCGCAATGGTTGGTGAAAATATTTTAAACATTCTTACAATAAAACTGCCCCGTTTTTTCCACCATATTTCCTCTAATGATATACATACAACTATAAAAAGTCATTAAAGTTTTATTCTAGGTTAGGGGCGGCGGTCAAATTTTAGTCATGAGTGTACGTGGGGTTGATGTGTGGTGGCAGTGTTAAATTTTTTATTGATAAGCATAGTTCTTGGTTTTATCAAAAATAATGGTTGAAAGGAGATTGCTCAATCCTATTTATCACACTAACCAAATAAAAAAAATATAATTCAAAACGGCTCCGAATTAATCTTGGTTCAGTGGGGAATTGCCGTACACTGTAGTTAGGCTCCACATTGCCTTGAATACCTCAACCATGTGGCCACCCTCAACATTCTCATTATTTCCGTGATCGTGAACTGTTAAAATTCAATTAAAACCGAAAAAACTGTAGTGAAACAAAGGTACGACCTTGCTGTACACTCCACGTTCGTCTCGTTAGTCTTCAAACCTTGCCTTTCATACCTAAACTATGTGGCCACCCTCAACATTCTCTTAATTTCTTGTTTGTGGTCTGCTTGTGGTCGGTTCCGTGATCGTGAACTGTCAAAATTCAATTAAAACCGAAAAAACTGCAGCGAAACAAAGGTACGAACAAGCATAGTAGACCTGCGCTTATCTTTCTTGTGGAGTCGGTTACATCCCGAGTAACTTTCAAATCGTCGGCAAAAATCACTCAGACTATTTTCTTTGTCAATAAGCACCATTAAAATTTGAACCTAGTCTTTTTAAGTAAATGTTTAGCCTAACTAACACTTACTAATTTACTAAGCCTTCTAACCTGCGCTTATCTTTTTTCTTAGTAAATGTTCAACCTAACTAACACTTACTAATCCACTAAGCCTTCTAACCTGCGCTTATCTTAAGATAATACTAAACCTATATAATTCTCCAGCTCTCGACACATTTCTCCGTCAAAGCTTCAATCTCATTCTCCTTCTACAAAAATAATTCTTCTTGAAGCGTCGATCATAGTTTCTGTTCTTCTTTATTGGGCTCGGCCGATACAAACCGAGATCGCGCTTATAGAAGAATATTACGAAGAAGAGAGAGATGACAACGCTGGTGACTCTCTTGTGTGTGTTTTTTGTTGGATTCAAGCTGAGCAGCGAAACCAGACTTCTGGAAAACCACATTTTGATCGGTCCAGAAAACCCGTCCACCTTCGATCCAGAGCTCAGTTCTGTGATAGCGGCTGCGGGCTGTGCCGTTTCCAAGGATCTGGCGAAGGAAAACGCACCACCGTGCAACGAAGAAAGAATTAAGGTGAATCGAACTGGGGCCGATGAGAAGAAAGAATCGCCTCAGATTGGAGAGGTGGTGTACAATGTTCTTCCCAAAGGGAAATCCGCGCCTTCTGTACCGAGTCCAAGAGGGAATGATAAAGTCAACGGGCAGCGGCTCTCTGCATCGCCTCACAGCCCCACCGTCGGTCACATGCAGATCTCTAATACTGCTGAGTCGAGTCAAAGTGGCGGAGTGGTGGATTACATGCAGAAGGAAAAGGGCGTTGGCATGAAAAGAATCCTCAGGTCTAGACCAAGACGGTCTACTCCAAGCCCAGGAGCCGGTCATTAGAAAATCACACAACATCTTCCAACATTACTAGTAAAAGTGAAGAATTGTGGATTCCATTTTTCATGCATTTGTTGATAATTGGGATTTATTTATGTAGTGTTGTGGATTGTTTGTGTAGTACTTACTCTGAATTTCTATTTTGAGGTTTATCCTAATTCATATGGACTGCTAGTCTTGTGGCTTTGGACAACGTGGGAATGTGGAATTTGATGTCAGATAAGTGGGCACACCGATACCTTGGGCAACTGAGGACTATTTGATGTCAGATATTCTTTCTCTAAGAATGCTCTTTTGTGCGGACGGGCTTGAGGGCGCCAGATTCGCCCATAGATATTGAGAACAAGTCTTTTAATTCATATTGGGTGACTTATGTCTATGATTACCATTATATTCTTTCCAGCATATCTTGTGCGTTCTTCTTTTCACAATAAATTGTAATGAAATCAAGGCAGTGAGAGGCTTCATTCCTTTTCCCTCCCCAGTTATTAGTAGGAACATGAAGCAGCTCATCTCGAGCCGAATTCTATCTATATTATGGGAATTAGTACCTTGTGGAAGTAGTTCTCTCTGTCAATAGGAAGCATGACAATGGGATTAAAAACATTTCTCTTGTTTTTATATCACTGGTTCTAATTGTTTGGTATTTTTAGGAAGATAAAGTGTGCCGAATTGTCAGTCCTTACTTATCTTGCACAAGTACGGAGTGACAAGCAAATTACTTTTTCATGGGTATGGAGCAGATAGTGGAACTAAATTGTAGATTTAGTTTATCATAAATAATTTTAATGGTTTTTAAAGTATATTATAAAGAGGAATAATGAAGAATGCTATTCTAGATTTACATCATAAATAGTTTTCAGTAATAAATAATTTTAATGGTCTTTAAGTATATTATAAAAGGGGAGTAACGAGGAATGCTGTTATATTTGATTAAAGAAATTTACACACTTTTAAGGGAAGTGCCAACAGTGCGTACGATGCAAGGAATTGAAATGTTCTTTTCATTTATTTATCTATTTATTTTTTCTTTCTCCGACTTCTTTTTCTGTCATGTGTCCAATCAACTAACAATACACAAATTTTACTTTGCCTGGGGCAGAAATTGAGTGCAACTTGGTCCCATGTTATTGGTTCCTAAATAATATCTTTTACAGAAGGTTATGTTATAAAATCTTTTCTTTTTTTAGAATTTACATGGTGAAATTGGTAGCCGCCACGAATCCTGGCAGGCTGTCCAGTTTTTTATGGCCGTCACAGTATTCTGCGCTGTCCGCCCCAGAAACCGCCACACAGATCTTCGCACAGTCCGCCCCTATAACCACCATGCCACAATCATTTTAAACCTTTTACGCTGCTAAAAGCACCAGGAAAAGGAAAAGGAAAAGGACAAACGTTCAGTCCGGCGAATGTTATAAAATCTTTAGTTGATAATAAATAACATTTTTTAAAAGGTTATGTTATAAAATCTTTAGTTGATAATAAATAACATTTTTTAAAAGGGTTGTTTTTTTAAATAAAAAATAATATTTCTTTTATGAGAGTTGTTTTATATAACATGCAGTTCGGTGAACTTTAAATACTATTTCACTTTTACCTTTATTTTTTCAATACTTTCATTTAATATTTATGATAATATCAATAATAGGTTTTAAATATTTTATATTTATTTTTATTTTTACTTTTAAATACTATTAACTAATATTTATTATAAAACCAGAAAGAACTTTTAAATATTTTATGATTATTATACCTTCATTTTGTTTTTATTTGTTGATTATTTCATTCATATGTGAAATCTATTTTGTTAACTAGTAAACTATCTTATTTTCTTTCCTCTCAATGTGGTAAAAATAAGTGTTTACAAACTTTGCTTAGAAGATATTTTTTTATCTTATCAATCAATACTTTTTTATCCACTCCATAATAACGTGATCTATATTCCTTCTTCTAACTTCATATAAGATGCATTTGATGACCATACTTTCAAATAATTGATGATATCAAAGAAGTCGGTTAAAGAAGAAAATAGGATTTCTTATACATGCAACTAACCTCAAGTTTCACCTAGATGTCCAAATTAGTATTCTTAATATTTACATTAACCTTGAGGTGGTTTGAGCTTTTTAAAAGGCTTAGCATTTAGAAGTTACTAATTATTTTAAAATTAAAAATATATATTTTCATAAAATATTTTTATATTGTAATAATAAATTTTACAAAGCTTGCTATTTAGAAGTACTAACACTTTTTAAATTTTACATATATTTTAAAAAATATATTTTCTATTATTTAATTATTAAAATACAAAATGCAAACGAAATTAATTTTAAGTAATATAACTATTTTTACAATATTCATAATATTTAAAGCCCAAAAGATAATGAATTGTTTTTAATTTAAAATATATTTATTGCATTAATGCATATTTAATGTTAGTTTAATCTTTTCTAATACCATATTCAAATATAAATTTTAAAATATTTAAATTAATGTGTCTTGATTTCCATTAAATTCGTTAAATATCATTAACACATATAAAAGCATTTACATCAAAACTTATCAATTTACTACTACTTATTAAATTTATTATTATTTTTCTCCATTTACTTCATTAATTTTTTATATGGTAGGATTTGATGTTAGCTATAATATCAAATTTATCTCCATTTACTTCATTCCAAGGTTCAAATCGGACCTGGGAAGCCGAATGTATGAGGGGGTGGGTGTGTGGTGGTTGTATGTTAAATTCTCTATTGATAAGAGTGGGTGTGTGTTAAATTTTCTATTGATAAACATAGCTCTTGGCTTTAAGAAGGGTCATGTTTGGAAGGAGAGTGTTCAACCCTGTATGTTGGTTGTAGGGGTTTCTCACACTAGCCAAATTATATATATATATATATATATATATATATATATATATATATATATATATATATATATATATATATATATATATATATATATATTATTATATTATTAAAAAAAAATACTATGACTTTATCCATGTTTTATCTTTTACAACTTTTAAATAGGTTACATATTTTTAAAAAAAATATGAAATTACATTCTTCATATACTTCTTCATAAATTCAATGGTAACCTAAAAGTCCATCATTTATAAAAAATATATTTAAAATTACATTTTTCATATACCTCTTTGGAATTTCTTCAAAAATTCAATAGTAACCTAAAATTCAGGTCATTTATATATCATAACTAACTATCCTTGTTGTGCTAAGTTCTATCCTTAGACACTTTCCCAATCTTTAAACCAGTATCTTTTAAATCACTAACATATTTTTTTAAAATGTATTAATCATTATAATAGAATTTGTTTTTTACTATGGCTTTATCCATGTTTTATCATTTATGATTATTACATCTTTTAAATAGACTAAAGCAAGTTCTTTATCCTTGGTAGTTTTTATTTTGTTAATACAAATGTGGATGATAAAAAGTATAATTAAATACTAAGGTTTTACTTGGCGTAAGGGTGGGTACAAAATATTTTTATGTAAACCATACATGGGTGCAAATCTATAAGGTGCGAGGATATAGGGTATGTTCTAGTGAATGTTGAAAACATCTATATATATTCTTAATACAAGTACATGTCTTATTGGTGCACTTGGTGCATAAAAGGTATATGTTCTAAGGATGATCCTAGGGTATGCACACGAGAACAATTTTATTATTATTACTATTATTAAAAATGATTTTTATAGTTTTTTTAACTAGTTAATAAAAGAGTGTGAAATACTTAATTTCATTTTAATTTTTTCTTTTTACATTTATTATATTTGCATTCAATGGATGTAACATACAATTTTATATGTTATTTTAAAAGTAAAAATTTATAATATGTTAAATACATAGCTTGTATTCCAAATACAATGAAATTTTGGTTTCTTGAAGATATTATGATATATAAAGATTGCCATATAAGAATTAATGAGTGAATTATAATTTATTTTCTAAAAGTGACTTTAATGACCAACATAATTTATATATCTAAAAGTTAAACTAGAATTCAATTGATATGTATTTTATATATTTTATTAAAATATTCTTTTAAGTAAAAAAATGTTTTATAATGATAGAGAGATAATTACATCATAAAAATGAATAAAAATAGAAAGGAAATAAGTTAAATCTTGAACAAAAGATAGACATACAAACATGGAAAGAATATAATTGATCAAAGGAAGTAGATCAAATGTTAAATCAAAATGTTCTATAAATGTGAAACATATGCGTATTCAACAAGAAGATAAGTGTTGCACTAAAACTAAACACATAACCAGGAAAAAAGATTTGCATATTTAGTAGTATTTTGTATAATTCTCTTAAAAAGGATAGTAAAAAAGGATAAACATGCCATGGACTAAAATGAGATATTTAAAAGGCCTAAATGGTATTAACATTAGACTATTAAACCCCAAAATGATGTCTTATAATAAAATAAGACACTTTAATGAGGTAAACACCTACACATTGGATCAAATTAATTAGGTGTTAAATTAGAGCATGACAACTAAAATATTGCTATGAAATAGTTTATAAGATTACTTCTCTATTAAATTTATGTAATAGTAAATATGTTTCATGTACTAAATTATTTACTACACCTATTTTGTAGAAGGACTCTACCAAAAACCTAGTACTAGAAGAGGGGCTAAAATAAATCAAACTACTACCAAACTAACCCAAATTCCTAAGGGAGGTGTTAAGAAGGATGCAAAACCAAAATTTGGTTATTGGAAGCAGAGACCAGTTAGTTTAAGGAACAACATATGTTGAGCTACCAAGGCACATTATCCAAAGGTCAGGCTCATTAATGTCATGCCCAATGATGAATTGATTCTCTAGTAAATATTTACATCGAATGAACCTAATATGACTTTGTATTTTACAACATTGTACATTCATTGTAACCACTAATGAATGTATGAGTTTCCCCCACCATTTGGGAGGAAATTTTAAAATTTAAATTTTGGTGTAAGCATTATAAATAGCCATTTTTTAGCCCAAGAGAGGGTTTTGAATTATTATCATGTTGAGTATTTGACCTTGAGAAATTTCTCATCCTCTTTTCAATTTGTATTTTAGTCTAGACTCGAGCCTTGGGTCATAGTATGTATAGCTCATCGAGCCTATTCGTGTATGAATGTAATGAGCTTTAGCATGAACACAAAGAATTGGAACTACTCAAATATTTATGTCCTAGTCTAAGTATTTTTGTATATTTCTATAGGAGGTTGTGACTAGTTTAGTATTTCTATCTTAGCCTTTATGTGGGATTATTTGATTTGTAGGCTTAAAAAATTGGGACCGTGTTTAATTTAATAATGTTATATTTGATTCATGTTTTCATTCATCTCACTAAAGTGAAGAATGAGAACCACAGTATTTAGTGCATTGCCACCCATAGCTTAGTCTAGATAGGCTAGATAGCTTTTACTGCTTTACATCAAAACTTATCAATTTACAACTACTTATTAAATTTATTATTATTTTACTCCATTTACTTCATTAATTTTTTATATGGCAGGATTTGATGTTAGCTCTAATATCAAATTTATCTCCATTTACTTCATTCCAAGGTTCAAATCGGGGCCTAGGCGGGTGAGTGTGTGAGGGGGTGGGCGTGTGGTGGTTGTATGTTAAATTCCCTATTGATAAGAGTGGGTGTGTGTTAAATTTCTATTGGTAAACATAGCTCTTGGCTTTAAGAAGGATCATGTTTGGAAGGAGACTGATCAACCCTATAGGTTGGTCGTAGGGGTTTCTCAAACTAGCCAAATCATATATATATATATATATATATATATATATATATATATATATATATATATATATATATATATATATATATATATATATATATATATATATATAATTAAAAAAAATACTATGACTTTATCCATGTTTTATCTTTTACAACTTTTAAATAGGTTAAATGTTTTTTAAAAAAATATGAAATTACATTCTTCATATGCTTCTTCATAAATTCAATGGCAACCTAAAAGTCCGTCATTTATAAAAAATATATTTAAAATTACATTTTTCATATACCTCTTTGGCATTTCTTCAAAAATTCAATAGTAACCTAAAATTCAGGTCATTTATATATCATAACTAATTATTTTTGTTGTGCTAAGTTCTATCCTTAGACACTTTCCCAATCTATAAACCAGTATATTTTAAATCACTAACATATATTTTTTAAATGTATTAATCATTATAATAAAAAATTTTTTTTTTTACTATGGCTTTATCCATGTTTTATCATTTATGATTATTACATCTTTTAAATAGACTAAATTAAGTTATTTATTCTTGGTAGTTTTTATTTTGTTAATACAAATGTGGATGATAAAAAGTATAATTAAATACTAAGGTTTTACTTGGTGTAAGGGTGGGTACAAAATATTTTTATGTAAACCATACATGGGTGCAAATCTATAAGGTGCGAGAATATAGGGTATGTTCTAGTGAATGTTGAAAACATCTATATATTCTTAATACATGTCTTATTGGTGCACTTGGAGCATAAAAGGTATATCATTAGTATAATTCGTAATGGTACATGTCCTGGGATGATCCTAGGGTATGCACACGAGAACAATAATAATATTATTATTAATATTATTATTATTAAAAATTATTGTTATAGTTTTTTTAACTAGTTAAATAAAAGAGTGTGAAATCTTTAATTTCATTTTAATTTTTTGTTTTTACATTTATTACATTTGCATTCAATGGATGTAACATAAAATTAATAACAATTTTTCATATTTTAAATTAATAACAATTGTTCATTGAACAAAACCAATCATAAAATTTAATCAATTAAAATAAAAAAATATTAATAAACAAAAAAATTAATGAATAATTTAAAAATAAAATTTGTAATAATTATTTTAAATAAATTTAAATATATATTTTTATTGGAACCAACAATTATATTAAATAAAAAATGTTACAATAAAAAAAGAGTTTGATATATCACAGCTTGGGGTCCAAGGCATGATCAATACCCTAAACAGGGTATCAAAACTAAAGTTTGAGAACAACCAAAGAATCCAGAATATGAGGCTAGAGGTTAGATATAAAATCAACCCTTAAAAGGGTAAATAAATAGCATAAATAAGCACAATGAGCCACTCCTAAAGAAGGAGGAGGATCATTCATTGGCCTAAAAGATCCCAAACCATGAGTATTATCTATAGGAAGATCAACCGACCAAGAGTTATCAGGAGCAACAAAAGTAGAATTGATCAAAGCTAAAGGAAACAATTTAGCAGAACGAGCAAGAGTAGGAGGAGAAGTAATAAACCGAGGAGATGGGCTAGGGCTCCAACCAATACCATGATCAGTGAAGCAATGCACATGACTCCAACCATATTGCAAAGAGTGTGAATGTGAACGATGCTTGTTGTGATATTTGGAAGTAGATCGAGCCCTACTTTGAGCACTCGTAGAATGGCCTAAGGTCGAAGAACATCACCGCCTCAACCTTCTACGTTGAGGCCTCAAATAAACTAAAATACCTTGAGGCAAAGGGAGGTTAGGCAGAACTCTACAAATAGCGCATGAAACCTCGTACCAATACTTGAAAAGATTTATCAAATGCGCCAACTCAGGCACCACCTTGGAAGCCTGTGAGGATATGAATAGTAACAACAAAAAGCATTGTAAATTTTTCATTTACCAAAAAATGTAATGAAATTAAATCTCCAAAATAGATAGCAACATTCCTAGTTTTCCATAGCTGAAACAAAATAATCGCATAAAAAAAATTCCACATAGTAGCAATATAAGCAGGCCAACAACTATTATCACCAAAAAATTCATCTGCCATCTAAATAACTCGGGATGAAAAGGTTTAAACAAAGAGTGAATCCAAGCCTAAGCATATTGAGCATGAGGGAAGAACCAAAACAAATGCTTAAATGTATCGAAATGACCACAAGTAGGACACTTAGGATTAGGATGACCAACCTTGTTGACCCTCTCTCCCATAGGAAGACTTTGATAAATAAGAGACCATCAAAAAAGGTGATCTTAGGTTCAATATTAGAATGGTAGATACGGTTCAAATGAGTAATCTAAGTATAGGAGGTAGAGTGAGTTTGCCATCTCTCATTAAGCTTATCAATACCAGAGAGAAAATGACTAAGAAAATGATAAAGCAAGGAAGAAGAGTAGTTCTTGAAAGGAGTATGTACATTCTAATTTCAATCCCTCCACTAATCACTCAAGGGCTGAAGGCTGAGCTTATGCAACATGACATCAGACATCAACTCTTGGATCTTAAGAATAGAAGAAAGATTCAAATTTTGAAGATTAAATTTATGTTTGAGGTCAAGATAAGTAATTCAATCCCGAGAATGCACTAAATTTGTAATAAAGCAAATACCTTTATGAAATAGCCTCAAATATTTAACCACTGGTATATCAGCAAGAAGAATAGAAGATGTAGATAAAATAGGAGACCACTAGATATTCAAAGAATTGAATGAAATACCATTATGAAAACCATCACCAATCTAACAAAGATGAGGTTTCACTACCTCAAAAGCCTTTTAAATGCTTTTAACAACAAAGGAACCCTAAATATTAACCGGGCCAAAAGTAATAATAAGAGTGTGAAGGCCAATATTAGCCCAAGATTTACACCCATAAGGTAACCTTGAAGAGATACAATGGTGAATTAAAACCTTTCAGGCTTCAGGACCTTCAATAGCTTTAACCACCCACTTAGCACACAAAGAAATGCTTTGCCTATAGATGACAATGATACCAAGGTTATCCTTATTAGTAGGCGTGCAAAAATATCCCAGACAACCTAATGAAAACTACACAAATTCTTCCCCTAGGCCCAAATAAAATCCCTAAGGATTTTGGTCAACTTATTATAAGAATTCTTATAAGGGCCCAATAGGAGGAATGGTAAAAATGGGTGGTAGCAAGAATCTTAATGCAAACCTAAAATTTACTAGCAAGAGAAAGGGGGCACGTGGCCCAACAAAAAAAATTATTTTCAATTTTGTCAATAACATATTGTCATAGTTTAGAGGGTGAGTAGTCAAAAGCAAAAGGAATTCCTAAGAACTTAAAATGCTCACCCCTCTAAATAAAATGCCATGAGAAATTTCTAAGGCAAGTAGGTAGAGCAGAAGAAGCAAGGTGGAAAAAAAGAGACTTAGACCATTGGATGTTGGAACCAGAGGCCTTATAGAAAGTGTCCAGACAAGCCAAAGTAGTTGAAAGAGATACCTCATCGTCACTAATAATGAGAAAAGAATCATCCACAAAATACCCATTAATAAGTTGAGTGGACATATCGGGTAAAAGAATACCTTTGATCAACCCCTTAGATGCTTTATTGGAAAGAAGATAACCAAAAGCTTCAGCCACAAGGATGTAAAGCGAGGGGGCCAAAGGACAACCCTGGAAAATAGAACAAAACAAACCAAAATCCTCTTACTTATGCCCATTAATAGTAAGATAGGCCGAATCATCAACAAACAACATATTGATGAACTTAATAAAAAAGGGTTCAAACCTGAGAGTTTTGAGCATGGTAAGAATAAAAAGCCACTCAATACGATCATAAGCTTTCTCAAAGTTGAGCTTAAGGAAAAATAACTTTTGGCTAGAGATATGCGCCCATTCTAAAACTTTCTAGACAACAATAAGATTATCCAAGATATAATGCCCTTCAATAAAACATGTTTGCTCTAGTATGATAATCACAGGAAGAATATTTTGAATACGAAGAGTTAAAGCCTTGGCAAGATCTTATAAGAAACATTAAACAGAGTAATAGGTCTCTAACTGTTGATAAGCTTAGGATTTCTTTCTTTGGAAATGAACTTAATGTTTCCATGATTGATAGTACTACCTAGAGAGTTATTGGCTAACACTTCATTATAGATACTAAGCATATCAGGCCCATTGCCCAATAAACTTCCAAGTGGCTTTATAAAACTCGTAATGAAAGCCATCAAGACCAGGGGAATTATCATCTAATGTAGTCATAAGAGAATTATGAAGCTCAACAAACAAAAGAGGATCCTCACAGAGATCAAGACACTCTTAGAGTGCCATATGATGTTCTAGATAATCTTGTTGCGCTTGAAATACAAGCTTATAATGATCCACAAAGATCGAAATGATATCAAGAAGAGAAGTCAACCTATCATGAGATACTTGAATAGCCTTGATCTGGATTTCAACCTGATTGGAACAAAGATATTTGAAATAGGTTTTGGATAGACTATCACCCACTCTCAACCAATGCAAACGAGCCTAAAGTTAAGCCCCCTAACTTCATGCCATTCATGGAGCATAAGTTGGTGGTGAAAACTAGCAACCCTCAATTACAACTGTCGATCATACGAATCATTTTATAGTAAATATAAATTGTGTTGATACTCATTTGTGACAACCAAATGAACACACTTTCTAACACGTGCCACCTATTTACAAAAATACTGTATGAAAGAGGTAGTATGAATAATTGCCTCATTCCACCAATAAATCCAATTTAAAGAAAGAGGAGGTCGACGTAATAAATTCTAAATTCTCTCAATCACAAAAATCATGCTAGGGTGTTGTAATAAATAAGTATATAAATAGAACTGATTGCACGAAAAATTGAATTGGTGGCCATTCCACTCAATCTGGAAGAAAATAAAAAAATGATCCGACAATAGGAATTGATCCTAGATCATCGTAATCTTATTATTGGTGGCGAAGAAAGAAAAACATTGTTGCTCTAACATCATAACTCGATCAAGGCACTTACAAAATCTATCATTACCAACATGAAAATTGGACCATGTAAACCAATGTGGAGGCATGCATTTGTGCCAGTAAAAAAAGGGATAAAAAAGACCCCATCTATGCTTAAGAAAAAACTAGACCTCATGCTCATCGGTGCACCAATACATCTAGAGATGACTAACTTTATCTTCAACATGCTCAACCATATTAAAGTTGCCACAAATAAGCCAATACTCCATTGGCAAGTGATTAACCAGGTACCACCCAAGAGTAGAAAAACTGGGCCCATCATTAGTCGCATAAATTTTGGAAATGCCCAAGGTGTTCTTATTAATATTCAATACAATCTTAGATCACATGATGAGAGGGATCCTCACCAAACCCTAGTAGAAAATCCTCAATTTTGGAGGAGATTGAGATAGAAGCACCACCCTGACCATCTTCATGGTGAGTAGTGAAGTGCACAAATGATCTTGTAATACAATTGAGCGAAACATCTAACAAAAAACCAAAGATTTTAACTTCCTATAAGCAAATAATATCAACATGGCCAATACTTTGTAGAGCAAATTTAACAATTCTTGAGGACTCTTTAATTCCCCAAACATTCCACGAAAGGAAATTCATGGAGGAAGAATATCCAAGGAGTCATATCCCAAAGGACTACCCACATTGTTAACTAACACCGAGAAACTATTAAACATTGAGGTATAATAAGGGTAAAGCGTATCACCAACAGTCGAAGGACGATGCTTAGCTTTCTAACCTCCCCTTGGTGAGGATGAGCTATCCCGAGATGGACTACGTGAATGCTAGGAGGGTGTAAGTATTGTTTGTGATTGCCCTTGACCCTTCCTCTAGGATAGATTTATGCTCTAGAGGTTTCTCAACAAGAGGGGCCTAAGGAGTAGAGACAAGATGCTTGGAACAACTTGAGGCTTAGATGGTGGCTGTATAACACTATCTCCACTAGAAAACGTCAATTTAGAGTTAGTTACCCCTTCTTATTAGAGACCATGATCCAATCACCCTCAATAGAATGTTTGGTAGGCGCAAGTGTAGTAGGAGAAGCAAGGGCAACCATTGAAGGTTTCGAGCAACCAATGGATAGTCCTTGATATGATGCAAAGTATATTGATACCGAAAAAAAGTATTAGGCAAGTTAAAGTAAACAATTTTTTGCATAAAATGCTCTGTACCAACTTGAATGTCCACAAATTCTTTGAGATCCTGTGTGGGATCAACCTCAACACAAATTCTCTTATTGGGTTGTGCCGAGAAAAAAACGTTCTTCTTCCTGATAGACTACTCGACCAATAAATTTGATAATATTAGCAATAAACGCCCATAAGAGTAGTGGAAAACCAAAGAGTTCAAGCCAAACTAAGACTTTCAAGGCAACTTGTTTCAAAACTCAAAAAGGAATCCAAGGAGAAAGGACCATCAAAGTATTACGAACAACCAACAACTGGACTTAGCAACCATAATTTGTACTTGCAAGGGTTCTTTAAAGAAAAGCAAAAAAAATCTTTGCCACAATGCCATGAGCTTCCCAGTAAATTTTAAACCAGTTGTGAAGAAATTCTTACAATGAGATTCAACCAACAAAATAAGCAATAAAACATTGATTCTCATATTGTTTTACAATTAGAAAAATAACATCAAGAAAGAGTACAACATCTAGAAAAGACTCATTACCTCATCCAATAGTTTCGAAACAAATTTTCAAACTCTCTACCATGAAAAACTACTATCTATAACAACCCTTGCATCTGTACATAATAAAAACATGAAAAAAAAGATTCAAATTTAAATATATTAAATCTAAGATATAAATGTATATATCAAATTTAGCGCCTTTCCACCGAAATGGTCGGTGAAAATATTTTAAGCATTCTTAAAATAAAACTGCCCCGTTTTTTCTACTCTATTTCCACCATATTTCCTCATAAGATATACATAAAAACAATAAAAAGTCATTAAAGTTTTATTCCAGGCTAGGGGCGGTGGTCAAATTTTAGTTATAGTTTAAATTGCGGTGTGGGTGAGTGTATGAGGGGTTGGTGTGTGGTAGTAGTGTTAAATTTCTTATTGATAAGCATAGTTTTCAGCTTTACCAAAGGTAATGGTTGAAAGGAAATTGCTCAATCCTATTTATCACACTAACCAAATAAAAAAAAATATAGTTCAAAACGGCTCTGAATTAATCTTGGTTCACTGAGGAATTGCCGTACACTGTAGTTAGGCTCCACACATTGCCTTGAATACCTCAACCATGTGGCCACCCTCAACATTCTCATCATTTCCGTGATCGTGAACTGTTAAAATTCAATTAAAACCGAAAAAACTGCAGTGAAACAAAGGTACGACCTTGCTGTACACTCCACGTTCGTCTCGTTAGTCTTCAAACCTTGCCTTTCATACCTCAACTATGTGGCCACCCTCAACATTCTCTTAATTTCTTGTTTGTGGTCTGTTTGTGGTCGGTTCCGTGATCGTGAACTGTCAAAATTCAATTAAAACCGAAAAAACTGCAGTGAAACAAAGGTACGAACAAGCATAGTAGACCTGCGCTTATCTTTCTTGTGGAGTCGGTTACATCCCGAGTAACTTTCAAATCGTCGGCAAATCACTCAGAGAAATAAGACTTTTTCTTTGTCAATAAGCACCACTAAAATTTAAATCTAGTCTGCCTAACTAACACTCACTAATCCACTAACCTTTCTAACCTGCGCTTATCTTAAGATAATACTAAGCCTATATAATTCTCAGCTCTCGACACATTTCTCCGTCAAAGCTCTCACTCAATCTCATTCTCCTACTACAAAAATAATTCTTCTTGAAGCGTCGATCATAGTTTCTGTTCTTCTTTATTGGGCTCGGCCGATACAAACCGAGATCACGCTTATAGAAGAATATTACGAAGAAGAGAGAGATGACAACGCTGGTGACTCTCTTGTGTGTGTTTTTTGTTGGATTCAAGCTGAGCAGCGAAACCAGACTTCTGGAAAACCACATTTTGATCGGTCCAGAAAACCCGTCCACCTTCGATCCAGAGCTCAGTTCTGTGATAGCGGAGGTCGACGTAATAAATTCTAAATTCTCTCAATCACAAAAATTATGTTAAGGTGTTGTAATAAAGAAGTATATAAATAGAATTGATTGCATGAAAAATTGAATTGGTGGCCATTCCACTTAATCTGGAAGAAAATTAAAAAAATGATCCATAGAAATTGATCCTAGATCATCGTAATCTTATTATTGGTGGTGAAAAAAGAAAAACATTGTTGCTCTAACATCATAACTTGATCAAGGCACTTACAAACTCTATCATTACCAACATGAAAATTGGACCATGTAAACCAAGGCGGAGGCATGCATTTGTGCCAGTAAAAAAAGGATAAAAGAGACCCCATCTACGCTTAAGAAAAAACCAGACCTCATGCTCACCGATGCACCAATACATCTAGAGATGACTAACTTTATCTTCAGCATGCTCAACCATATTAAAGTTACCACAAATAAGCCAATACTCCATTTGCAAGTGATTAGCCAGGTACCACCAAAGAGTAGAAAAACTGGGCCCATCATTAGTCGCATAAATTTTGGAAATGCCCAAAGTGTTCTTATTAATATTCAATACAATCTTAGATCACATGATGAGAGGGATCCTCACCAAACCCTAGTAGAAAATCCTCAATTTTGGAGGAGATTGAGATAGAAGCACCACCCCGACCATCTTCATGGTGAGTAGTGAAGTGCACAAACAATCTTGTAATACAACTGAGCGAAACATCTAACAAAAAACTAGAGATTTTAACTTCCTATAAGCAAATAATATCAACATGGCCAATACTTTGTAGAGCAGATTTAACAATTCTTGAGGACTCTTTAAGTCCCCAAACATTCCACGAAAGGAAATTCATGGAGGAAGAATATCCAAGGAGTCATATCCCAAAGAACTACCCACATTGTTAACTAGCACCGAGAAACTATTAAACATTGAGGTATAAGAAGGGTAAAGCGTATCACCAACAGTCGAAGGACGATGCTTAGCTTTCTAACCTCCCCTTGGTGAGGATGAGCTATCCCGAGATGGACTACATGAATGCTAGGAGGGTGGAAGTACTGTTTGTGATTTCCCTTGACCCTTCCTCTAGGGTGGATTTATGCTCTAGAGGTTTCTCAACAAGAGGGGCCTAAGGAGTAGAGACAAGATGCTTGGAACAACTTGAGACTTAGATGGTGGCTGTATAACACTATCTCCACTAGAAAACATCGATTTAGAGTTAGTTACCCCTTCTTATTAGAGACCATGATCCAATCACCCTCAATAGAATGTTTGGTAGGCTCAAGTATAGTAGGAGAAGCAAGGGCAACCATTGAAGGTTTTCGAGCAACCAATGGATAGTCCTTGATATGATGCAAAGTAGATTGACACCGAAAGCAAGTATTAGGCAAGTTAAAGTAAACAATTTTTTGCATAAAATGCTCTGTACCAACTTGAATGTCCACAAATTCTTTGAGATCCTGTCTGGGATCAACCTCAACACAAATTCTCTTATTGGGTTGTGCCGAGAAAAAAACGTTCTTCTTCTTGATAGATTACTCGACCAATAAATTTGATAATATTAGCAATAAATGCCCATAAGAGTAGTGGAAAACCAAAGAGTTCAAGCCAAACTAAGACTTTCAAGGCAACTTGTTTCGAAACTCAAAAAGGAATCCAAGGAGAAAGGACCATCAAAGTATTACGAACAACCAACAACTGGACTTAGCAACCATAATTTGTACTTGCAAGGGTTCTTTAAAGAAAAGCAAAAAAAATCTTTGCCACAATGCCATGAGCTTCCCAGTAAATTTTAAACCAGTTGTGAAGAAATTCTTACAACGAGATTCAACCAACAAAATAAGCAATAAAACATTGATTCTCATATTGTTTTACAATTGGAAAAATAACATCAAGAAAGAGTACAACATCTAGAAAAAACTCATTACCTCATCCAATACTTTCGAAACAAATTTTCAAACTCTCTTCAATACCATGAAAAACTACTATCTATAACAACCTTTACATCTGTACATAGTAAAAAACATGAAAAAAAAATTCAAATTTAAATATATTAAATCTAAGATATAAATGTATATATCAAATTTAGCGCCTTTCCACCAAAATGGTTGGTGAAAATATTTTAAACATTCTTAAAATAAAACTGCCCCGTTTTTTCTACTCTATTTCCACCATATTTCCTCATAAGATATACATACAACTATAAAAAGTCATTAAAGTTTTATTCAGACTAGGGGCGGTGGTGAAATTTTAGTTATAGTTCAAATTGCGGTGTGGGTGAGTGTATGAAGGGTTGGTGTGTGGTAGCAGTGTTAAATTCCCTATTGATAAACATAGTTCTCGGCTTTACCAAGAATAATGATTAAAAAAAGATTGCTGAATCCTATTTATCACACTAACCATATAAAAAAAAATCTAGTTGAAAACGGCTCCGAATTAATCTTGGTTCACTGAGGAATTGCCGTACACTGTAGTTAGGCTCCACATATTGCCTTGAATACCTCAACCATGTGGCCACCCTCAACATTCTCATCATTTCCGTGATCGTGAACTGTTAAAATTCAATTAAAACCGAAAAAACTGCAGTGAAACAAAGGTACGACCTTGCTGTACACTCCACGTTCGTCTCGTTAGTCTTCAAACCTTGCCTTTCATACCTCAACTATGAGGCCACCCTTCAACATTCTCTTAATTTCTTGTTTGTGGTCTGTTTGTGGTCGGTTCCGTGATCGTGAACTGTCAAAATTCAATTAAGACCGAAAAAACTGCAGTGAAACAAAGGTACGAACAAGCATAGTAGACCTGCGCTTATCTTTCTTGTGGAGTCGGTTACATCCCGAGTAACTTTCAAATCGTCGGCAAATCACTCAGAGAAATAATACTATTTTCTTTGTCAATAAGCACCAATAAACTTGGTCTTTTCTTACTAAATGCTCAGCCTAACTAACACTCACTAACCCACTAATTCTCCAGCTCTCGACACATTTCTCCGTCAAAGCTCTCACTCAATCTCATTCTCCTTCTACAAAAATAATTCTTCTTGAAGCGTCGATCATAGTTTCTGTTCTTCTTTATTGGGCTCGGCCGATACAAACCGAGATCACGCTTATAGAAGAATATTACGAAGAAGAGAGAGATGACAACGCTGGTGACTCTCTTGTGTGTGTTTTTTGTTGGATTCAAGCTGAGCAGCGAAACCAGACTTCTGGAAAACCACATTTTGATCGGTCCAGAAAACCCGTCCACCTTCGATCCAGAGCTCAGTTCTGTGATAGCGGCTGCGGGCTGTGCCGTTTCCAAGGATCTGGCGAAGGAAAACGCACCACCGTGCAACGAAGAAAGAATTAAGGTGAATCGAACTGGGGCGATGAGAAGAAAGAATCGCCTCAGATTGGAGAGTTGGTGTACAATGTTCTTCCCAAAGGGAAATCCTCGCCTTCTGTACCGAGTCCAAGAGGGAATCATAAAGTCAACGGGCAGCGGCTCTCTGCATCGCCTCACAGCCCCACCGTCAGTCACATGTGTTAGAAATAATAACCCAGATTTCACGCCTCCGTCAGACTGCGCTGCGAACTTGGGTGAAGCCGGACTGCGCTCGCGCAGTTGGCATCCTGGTAAAAAGTTTGACATGACGTTGCACCTACCCTCTGACAAATGTGACGTCTGACAGATCCGATTGCCGCAGAAGTTAATGCAAGTTTGGCGATTGGTCAGAAACCCTAGTTGAGGGTCTGTAAGAACCTGTCAAAGGACAAACCCTAACTTCCTCTCTCCGCGGCTATATAACTTCCTCTTTCCGCGGCTATATAAGGCAGTTCGGGTCTTCAGACAGAAGAGCATGGAAGTGTGGAGAAGAGAGCAGAGAAAGAAAGGAGAGCATTTCAGTGAGCAGTGTGGCTCATCTGATTAATGTCCGAGCAATCGACTCGACATTTTTTCTTTTAGTTTATCTTGCAGCTTAGTCTGCAGATGTTGTTATTTCCTCAGTTGAGGACTTCTGTAACCCTCGTTTCATATGAATAAAGTTTGCTGTTGTTTAAGGCATCTTTAGGGTTTGCAGTTATTTTTTATGTGCTAAAGTCTGTTGTTCTCTGTACAAATCACCTCAGAGCAATTTCGTTCGAGTTCTATAAGTTAGAGCTCAGATCTGAAACATTGCTTTCAGATCCGGCGTTTCTCTCTTCCCATACGGTTATTGCCAAGCCAGGCAAACCAAGCGGCAGCTACGCAAGGCTTCGGACGGGAAAATATTGCAAGGCCAAAGTTGGCTAAGTCCGAAAGAGTCTTCCCAACTTCGCTGCCGCAACCCGACTGCGCCCGAGATCCGAGCGCAGCCCGAGTGCGCAAGCGCAACCCGGTTGCGCAATACGTTTGAGCGCACTCCGAGTGCGCTAGCGAAGCCTGAAGTCGGGCGCTGTCCGCACTTCGCCGTGCGCCGTCCGAAGTTCTCACTTCGCCCCCGAAGTCGGACTTCGGCAACTTCTCTCCCGACGTTCGCACTTCGCTTGCCTCCGCTGTGCGCCGTTCGGACTTCGGCAAATCTCTGCCTGTTGCGCCTGCGCACTCCGTCTTTCGCTCCCGACGTTCGCACTGCGCCGTCCGCTGTGCGCAGTCCGCACTCCGCTCCCGACGTCCAGACTTCGGCAAAAAGAAAATAAATTTCTTCAACATGCAGATCTCTATTACTGCTGAGTCGCGTCAAAGTGGCGGAGTGGTGGATTACATGCAGAAGGAAAAGGGCGTTGGCATGAAGAGAATCCTCAGGTCTAGACCAAGACGGTCTACTCCAAGCCCAGGAGGCGGTCATTAGAAAATCACACAACATCTTCCAACATTACTAGTAAAAGTGAAAAATTGTGGATTCCATCCTTCATGCATTTGTTGATAATTAGGATTTATTTATTTAGTGTTGTGGCTTGTTTGTGTAGTACTTACTCTGAATTTCTATTTTGAGGTTTATCCTAGTTCATATGGACTGCTAGTCTTGTGGCTTTGGACAACGTGGGAATGTGGAATTTGATGTCAGATAAGTGGGCACACCGATACCTTGGGCAACTGAGGACTATTTGATGTCAGATATTCTTTCTCTAAGAATGCTCTTTTGTGCGGACGGGCTTGAGGGCGCCAGATTCGCCCATAGATATTGAGAACAAGTCTTTTAATTCATATAGGGTGACTTATGTCTAGGATTACCATTATATTCTTTCTAGCATATCTTGTGCTTTATTTTTTTCACAATAAATTGTAATGAAATCAAGACAGTGAGAGGCTTCATTCCTTTTCCCTCCCTAGTTATTAGTAGGAACATGAAGCAGCTCATCTCAAGCCGAATGCTATCTATATTATGGGAATCAGTCCCTTGTGGAAGTAGTTCTCTCTGTCAATTGGAAGCATGGCAAAGGGATTAAAAACATTTCTCTTGTTTTTATATCACTGGTTCTAATTGTTTGGTATTTTTAGGAAGATAAAGTGTGCCGAATTGTCACTCGTTACTTATCTTGCACGAGTACGGAGTGACAAGCAAATTACTTTTTCATTTACTTACTTTTCGGTCTGAAATAAAGGCGTTCAAGAGCGTAGTGGCTGACCGAACATAGGTACATATATTAACTTATATTTAAGCCGATGGGTATGGAGCAGATAGTGGAACTAAATTGTAGATTTTGTTTATCATAAATAATTTTCACATTTTAATGGTTTTTAAAGTATATTATAAAAAGGAATAACGAAGAATGCTATTCTAGATTTACATCATAAATAGTTTTCAGTAATAAATAATTTTAATGGTCTTTAAGTATATTATAAAAGGGGAGTAACGAGGAATGCTGTTATATTTGATTAAAGAAATTTACACACTTTTAAGGGAAGTGCCAACAGTGTGTACGATGCAAGAAATTGAAATGTTCTTTTCATTTATTTATCTATTTATTTTTTCTTTCTCCGACTTCTTTTTCTGTCATGTGTCCAATCAACTAACAATACACAAATTTTACTTTGCCTGGGGCAGAAATTGAGTGCAACTTGGTCCCATGTTATTGGTTGGATAAAGATATATTTCCTAAATAATATCTTTTACAGAAGGTTATGTTATAAAATCTTTAGTTGATAATAAATAACATTTTTTAAAAGGTTATATTATAAAATCTTTATTTGGTAATAAATAACATTTTTTAGGAGGGTTGTTTTTTAAATAAAAAATAATATTTTTTATGAGAGTTGTTTTATATAACATGCAGTTAGTGAACTTTAAATACTATTTCACTTTTACCTTTATTTTTTCAATACTTTCAATTAATATTTATTATTAATTTATGATAATATCAATAATAGGTTTTAAATATCTTATATTTATTTTTATTTTTACTTTTAAATACTATTGACTAATATTTATTATAAAATCAGAAAGAACTTTTAAATATTTTATGATTATTATACCTTCATTTTGTTTTTATTTGTTGATTATTTCATTCATATGTGAAATCTATTTTGTTAACTAGTAAACTATCTTATTTTCTTTCCTCTCAATGTGGTAAAAATAAGTGTTTACAAACTTTGCTTAGAAGATATTTTTTTATCTTATCAATCAATATTTTTTTATCCCCTCCATAATAACGTGATCTATATTCCTTCTTCTAACTTCATATAAGATGCATTTGATGACCATACTTTCAAATAATTGATCAATTATATCAAAGAAGTCTGTTAAAGAAGAAAATATGATTTCTTATACATGCAACTAACCTCAAGTTTCACCTAGATGTCCAAATTAGTATTCTTAATATTTACATTAACCTTGAGGTGGTTTGAGCTTTTTAAAAGGCTTAGCATTTAGAAGTTATTAATTATTTTAAAATTAAATATATATATTTTCATAAAATATTTTTATATTGTAATAATAAATTTTACAAAGCTTTGCTATTTAGAAGTACTAACACTTTTTAAATTTTACATATATTTTAAAATATATATTTTCTATTATTTAATTATTAAAATACAAAATGCAAAGGAAATTAATTTTAAGTAATATAACTATTTTTACAATATTCATAATATTTAAAGCTCAAAAGATAATGAATTATTTTTAACTTAAAATATATTTATTGCATTAATACATATTTAGCATTAGTTTAATCTTTTCTAATATCATATTCAAATATAAATTTTAAAATATTTAAATTAATGTGTCTTGATTTCCATTAAATTCGTTAAATATCATTAACACATATAAAAGCATTTACATCAAAACTTATCAATTTATTACTCCTTATTAAATTTATTATTATTTTTTTCCATTTACTTCATTAATTTTTTATATGGGAGGATTTGATGTTAGCTATCCATTTACTTCATTCCAAGGTTCAAATCAGGGCTTGGCGGGCGAGTGTGTGAGGGGGTGGGTGTGTTGTGGTTGTATGTTAAATTTCCTATGGATAAGAGTGGGTGTGTGTTAAATTTTCTATTGGTAAACATAGCTCTTGGCTTTAAGAAGGGTCATGTTTGGAAGGAGACTATTCAACCCTGTTGGTTGGTCGTAGGGGTTTCTCAAACTAGCCAAATCATATATGTATATATATATATATATATATATATATATATATATATATATATATATATATATATATATATATATATATATATATATATATATTATTAAAAAAAAATACTATGACTTTATCCATGTTTTATCTTTTACAAATTTTAAATAGGTTAAATGTTTTTAAAAAAAATATGAAATTACATTCTTCATATACTTCTTCATAAATTCAATGGTAACCTAAAAATCTGTAGTTTATAAAAAATATATTTAAAATTACATTTTTCATATATCTCTTTGGCATTTCTTCAAAAATTCAATAGTAACCTAAAATTCAAGTCATTTATATATCATAACTAACTATCTTTGTTGTGCTAAGTCCTATCCCTAGACACTTTTCCAATCTGTAAACCAGTATCTTTTAAATCACTAACATATTTTTAAAAAATGTATTAATCATTATAATAGATTTTTTTTTTTTTTTACTATGACTTTATCCATGTTTTATCATTATGATTATTACATATTTTAAATAGACTAAAGTAAGTTCTTTATCCTTGGTAGTTTTTATTTTGTTAATACAAATGTGGATGATAAAAAGTATAATTAAATACTAAGGTTTTACTTGGTGTAAGGGTGGGTACAAAATATTTTTATGTAAACCATACATTGGTGCAAATATATAAGGTGCGAGGATATAGGTATGTTCTAGTGAATGTTGAAAACATCTATATATTCTTAATACATGTTTTATTGGTGCATAAAAGGTATATCATTAGTATAATCCGTAATGGTACATGTCTTGAGGATGATCCTAGGGTATGCACACCAGAACAACAATAATATTATTATTATTATTATTATTATTATTATTATTATTATTATTATTATTATTATTATTATTATTATTATTATTATTATTATTACACTTAAAAATGATTGTTATAGTTTTTTAACTAGTTAATAAAAGAGTGTGAAATCCTTAATTTCATTTTAATTTTTTCTTTTTACATTTATTATATTTACATTCAATGGATATAACATACAACTTTATATGTTATTTTAAAAGTAAAAATTTATTATATGTTAAATACATAGCTTGTATTCCAAATACAATGAAAATTTGGTTTCTTGAAGATATTATGATATATAAAGATTGCCATATAAGAATTAATGAGTGAATTATAATTTATTTTCTAAATGTGACTTTAATGACAAAAATAATTTATATATCTAAAATTTAAACTAGAATTCAATTGATATGTATTTTATATATTTTATTAAAATATCCTTTTAAGTAAAAAAATGTTTTATAATGATAGAGAGATAATTCCATCAAAAAAATGAATAAAAATAGAAAGGAAAGAAGTTAAATCTTGGACAAAAGCTAGACACACAAACATGGAAAGAATATAATTGATCAAAGGAAGTAGATCGAATGTTAAATCAAAATGTTCTATAAATGTGAAACATATGCGTATTCAACAAAAATATAAGTGTTGCACTAAAACTAAAAACATAAACAGGAATTTTTTTTGCATATTTAATAGTATTTTGTATAATTCTCTTTAAAAGGATAGTAAAAAAGGATAAACATCTAAATATCAAGCCAAAGATAAACATGCCATGGACTAAAATGGGATATTTAAAAGTCCTAAATGGTATTAAAATTAGACTATTAAACCCCAAAATGATGTCTTATAATAAAATAAGACACTTTAATGAGGTAAACACCTACACATTGGATCAAATTAATTAGGTGTTAAATTAGAGCATGACAACTAAAATATTGCTATGAAATAGTTTATAAGATTACTTCTCTATTAAATTTATGTAATATTAAATATGTTTCATGTACTAAATTATTTACTACACCTATTTTGTAGAAGGACTCTACCAAAAACCTAGTACTAGAAGAGGGGCTAAAATAAATCAAACTACTACCAAACTAACCCAAATTCCTAAGGGAGGTGTTAAGAAGGATGCAACACCAAAATTTGGTTATTGGAAGCAGAGACCAGTTAGTTTAAGGAACAACATATGTTGAGCTACCAAGGCACATTATCCAAAGGTCAGGCTCATTAATGTCATGCCCAATGATGAATTGATTCTCTAGTAAATATTTACATCAAATGAACCTAATATGACTTTGTATTTACAACATTGTACATTCATTGTAACCACTAATGAATGTATGAGTTTCCCCCACCATTTGCGAGGAAATTTTAAAATTTAAATTTTGGTGTAAGCATTATAAATAGCCATTTTTTAGCCCAAGAGAGGGTTTTGAATTATTATCATGTTGAGTATTTGACCTTGAGAAATTTCTCATCCTCTTTCCAATTTGTATTTTAGTCTAGACTCGAGCCTTCGGTCATAGTATGTATAGCTCATCGAGCCTATTCCAATTTTATATGAATGTAATAAGCTTTAAAATGAACACAAAGAATTGGAACTACTCAAATATTTATGTCCTTGTCTAAGTATTTTTGTATCTTTCTATGGGAGGTTGTGACTGGTTTAGTATTTCTATATTAGCTTTTATGTGGGATTATTTCATTTGTAGGCTTAAAAAATTGGGACCGTGTTCAATTTAATGTTGTTATATTTGATTCATGTTTTCATTCATCTCACTAAAGTGAAGAATGAGAACCACAATATTTTGTGCATCACCACCCATAGCTTAGTCTAGATAGGCTAGGTAGCTTTTATTGCTTTTCCATTGTTTTTATTTTAGTTATTTACTTTTTTCTCTCTTTCTATTTTCCCTAGAAAATACATTATAGGTAGTGTAGACACCAAAATCTAGTCACTTGTCATCCATCCATGCCTTTCAATCACAACTGCCCATTATATATATAGGTATTTTGTTTTTTTTGTATTTACATGGTGGAATCGGTAGCCGCCACGAATCCGGGCAGGCTGTCCATATATAGGTATTTTGTTAATATTTATTTAAATATTAATATTTTATATATTATATTTATATATTTAATAAATATATATGTATTTATATGAATTAATCCTAGCCCTCCACCATGTTTTAATCTCAGCCATCCATCCGCCTTAATCCATGCCACTTGCCCAAATTTAATCTCCACCCTTCCTCATGTTTTAATCTTGGCCGCTCAAACTGTGTCATCAAAACCTTAACATGTCTAAGGGAAGATTATAAAAGAGGAGTCATTTTGATGACTCAACCCCTAAGTTCCTTAAGCCTTGAATACCACTGGAATCCTAAGTATTTTGAGTTCTAAATCCCTGATATTTTGAGTTTGAATTCTATCGACGTTCATTTGCAAATAATTCTTAGAATATCTCAAGCTCTAGCCCCTTACATTTTCATCCTTATCCCCATCATCGTCATTCGTATACCTCTACTTCTGCCACTGCCCTTCTTGCATGAACCATATTTGGTTTTGTGCCACTCTCATCAATTCCTAAACGCCCACCAGAGCTAGCCGAGTGCCCACCAGAGCCATTTTAGTGCCCACTAGAGCCAAATGAGTGTTTGCAGATGTCTCACGCATCATATCTATAGCCCTACAACCCTCAAGTGATATTAGGGCATCTTCGCAACTATCACTAGCATCATTTATGTAAGTAAAAATAGAAATATAAGGTTTATTGACAAGGTAATAGTTTTGTGCATTTATTTTCATATTCTTATGCTTTGTTTACAATTTTATTATAGTATCTAGGGTTAGTGATTTTATTATGAGGGTCTCACGCAGTGGAGCCCTCACAAGTGTTACTAATATCTATTATTGTTTACTATGTACAGATATAGAAATCATATATTTGGTAATTTTTGAAGCTAGGGTGACCCTATCTAGGATACACAAGCCCACTTGCAATCTTGTTGGGATCAAAAAATCATAAAGACACCAACCATTCTTTTCAACCAGGGTTTCAGAGAACCCTAGTAATTTATAATTTTTGTATCAACATAAGCATTGTAATACCTTACATTTGGGACATAATGATTGTAACATTTGAGATCCACCTACAAAAATAAATATTTTATCTATTTTTATGCAATCAGTGTATCTTATGGTGCTTATTGTTATTTCAATATTTTATATTGGTGTTGCTTGATTTCTGATTCACAAATGGCAATCACAATGGGACCCATAAAGGATTCTCTATGTTAATTTACTTTATCACTTCTATTTTTTGTTTTTGTTCTACAGGTTTTTAGAAATTTGATCACACAATTTTCGTAGATTTAGGGTTTATGGAAAGTTGTAGAAGTTGACTAGAAGTTGCGCAGACACACTACAACACTTGAGGGGCACCCTATAGTGCTCATTAAATTTCCTACTAAATTTTAGTGGCTCTAAGATGCATCTCATAGAGTGGGGAAGAGATACGTAGGCTTACTTGTAAGTCTGCTTCAAACCCTAACCCACTTCTACTTTATTTTTATGATTTTATAAATAAATTGACAAAAATAACATCATTAATTTTTATTAAAAGTAATCATATTTAATTTTTATTAAAAGTAATCATATTTAATTTTTATTAAAAGTAATCATAGTCACACTTAGTCACCAATCAACAATCACACACCCAATTAAGGAAAACAACATGCATTCAAAGAATCATTGACAAAGACAATCACGCTCCTGCTTGGGGCAGTAAACAAGCAACAATCAAATCAATCAAACACTTGGCATTTCGTGAATCATGAACACAAGGTTCCCCCTGAGGATAAAAATGCCCTTCACTTGTTCATGATTGATCAATGTCTGAGTTCAAGTCACACCTCACCAAAACAGGTTAATACTTGAAATCAAATTCCTTAGCTCGTCAGAAGCAAGGATTCAAGAATGCATGCCCTTTCCATACTTGGGGCATCAAAAGTTGGTTAGGTTACCAAGAAATCCTAATCATTTGTGCTTTGGTTATCTATTTTTGCTCAAGAACTGCGTCACCCGCAGTCGCTTCCCAAAAAGGGGCATCTGTAGACACCAAAACAGCACCAATCCGATTATGTGACTGCAAACACTGATCGCTTTGACAAACACAGCCCCCAGGGCAGCCCTCAGAGGTTAAACAGTGGTCTTAACCACTTTCATAGCAATTTTGTGAGGTCAAGAAGCAATTTGGCACACTTGGACACTTTGCCCAGTATTCGTCTCACCCAGGGACGAATTCAAAATAGAATCCGTCCCACCCCAGGACAAATTTTGAATCCGTCCCTGGGTGGGACGAATTCCAAGCTTAACGGGCAAAAAGGCAAATGGTGCCAAGTGGCAGCCCAGAACAGTTAGTTAAGGGCTCCTGCCTTGCACGCATGTGTAAGTGGGTAGAGGGGCCGTTAGAGGACTGTTACAAGAAGCATTTATCAAAGTTCAAGTCAATGGAGGACTCCCCTCCCTCATGGGAAGACAAGACTGCCACATGGCGCCTATGGCCAGAACTTGGCATTGGTGCTTCCCTCCCAAAAGAGACCCCTTGGGTCTATAAAAGGTGGGACTTTTCTCACCTAAAATAGACAGGTTGAAGGAGTGTTCAAGCAACGGAGTGCTTCCGAATTGAAGACTCACTTGCATCCCCCTTTGTTCACCTTCCTACATCCATCAATCTCTTTTGCAAGGGAGGTTGTTGGGTGGCCTTTGGAAGCTCGAACCTTACTCAAATCCGACGCATGGACATCTGAACCTACCAATTCGTCGACCCCCCAATCCTAAAATTTTTTGGGCCCATCCTTGGTGGATTGGCTCCAAAATCGAGGGCCAACGGTGGGAGGCCCACTTGGGCACCCCCGCACCTCCCAAGTCCTAATTTTAGTTTTTGAGCACTTTAGATTATTTTTTAGATTGCATTCTGTGTTACTAGGTCCGATTAGTCTATAATTGCAATTTTGTAGCTTTTGGTCAGAGTTTAGGGTGTTTTGTATTGCTTTGTCGTTTCGCTAACTTGCAGGTGTCAAGGTCAAATTCTCGAGGGTGGAGGCCAAATTGGGAAAATCCGACCATCTGGGTCGTCCCAAAATGGCCCCAATTACCTAACCCCCCTATTTGCAGGAGTTTTGCAGGTCCCGGGATCCGACATTGGAGCAGCAGCAGGTCGGTTTCTCCTACTCAGAAGAATTTGTCCCACCCAGGGACGAATTACAGTCAGAATTCGTCCTGCCCAGGGACGAATTCCACTTATAGTGGATTGGCCAGCTGCCTCGATGGCGGTGGCCTTCTGGTAACTTTTTTTACCTTTTGTCAGGTTTTGAAGCAATTTGGATTCACTGTTTTCACTGTTTCAGGCAAATATTCGTATGCATATTTTGTTAGTTTTAGAGAGAGAATGCTTTTCATTTGCAGCAGGTGCTACTAACGTCTTGATCATTTCTTTGTTTGCAGGAGAAGCAGCAGAGGTGAAGAACTCATCAACATCAGTGACGGCATCATCTTGGCCCGCCCATTGCAATCGTGGGCACGCGAAAGGAGGAATCATTTAGCGATTGTAATCAAACCCTATTTGCGCTCCTAGCCACTGAAAAGGGAGGAGGCATTATTGTAACAGAGATCGAAAGAAATTAATGAAAGGGTTGTTTTTCTTTATCTGATTGCGTCTCTTCCAACATGTCTCTTTTCCGTTTCATGTAATTTATATTTCTAGGACTTAGGCGTGCTTAAATTTGAATGCAATTGCACTTGGTGTTTCCTTTGACCGGAATATCGTGCTTTCACTCATCAACCACACAATCCACATCTTCATAAAAAGCTCATATTCCTGAGGAGCTACCCATAACCACTTCACATCAGGATTCCACCTCCATACCCTCATCTTCATCACCTTTGACTACATGCACATGTGGTGAAACTCAATCCCCATCATCCACATCATCAACATCAGCATCTTTCACCATCATCCCTTCCACATCATCACCCATTCAACAACCACATCAGCTAAATCCACCTCCATCCATGTTAGCCAATGTCTCACAAGTTTCCTTAATGAATTGTGAGATGCCATCCCAGTCCATACCCCTCCCATTTTTGTTGTCATAAACCAATCCTAATTTATCCATATCCACTTCCAAACCTGTAGCCACATCATCCCAAGTTGAGGTCCACCTCACTAATCCTGGTATTGGTGAATACATGGTCCAATACATCACCATCACACCATTTAGCATCTAAACTACTAAGGATTAGGGTCACCCACATGATCCACCCTTATTTATAGGAGTGATGTACAACATGGGTTCAATTACCAATAGCATTAATTTTATGTATGGGAGGATTGATTCATCATCCAATCTATCTTCCCTATATGAACCCAAGCAACCAAATCCTGCCAATATACAACACATGTCGGGTTTTCCATCCCGATATTTTCATATAGTTAATTGGAAAGGGCATGGCCTAGGACGACATGAATAGAGAATGCATGAGATCATCGATATTTCATATCAAGAAGAGCACGACCATTCAGTTTTAGGATATCATCCACTTTCTTCCACTTCTTCTCTTGAAAAAGCTTTTCAAAAATTACATTTGAATTCAGAAGAATATATCCATCACATCAATGAATCTGAAGATGAAATTTATGAAGAATTCGACGTTATATCAATAGATTCTGATGAGGAATCATAACCCATAATTTAATACACTAAACATGATCATTTTTATCTCTAGATATTTCCCATCCATAAACCCATACTTCGCTTTCTTCTTCCACAAGAGTGAGCCGAACCAACCGGTGAACCACCACCTCCACTTCATTAATCCACATCATCGACAAATTTTGTAATATATGTACATAATTCAAATTCAAAATTCAAAAAAAAATTATTGCATTGCATATGCATGACTTTTTTCTAATTGCATTTATTTGTGTTGCTTGATGTTGTTTAGGTTACTAGAGTCCTAGCAGACAGGATCCATCCATCCTCTACCCTACAAACCATCATTTTCTCCTTTAAGTGAACATAAATCCTATTGACTTATTCACCTCACTCTATAATTTTTTTGGTAGATAATATACTATAGCATTAATACCAGGTTTTACAAGTTGACCCAAAACCTTTTACAAAAATCAACCCAGGGTTGTTGATGAACATATCCTTACTAAGGATCCTATATATGTAAAATATACATGCCTCCAAAGCCATTACATCCGGTAAGGCACATAGCCTATTATAAAAAAGAAACTTACCATACAACATTTTGGGTATACCCCGAGAAAACACACATGCATCATAGTTACAAAAAAGAAACAGACACGGATCCCTTCCTTGAGATAATAGAGAAATAAAAAGCCACAGACACACAAAGCAGAGTACTAAAAAAACTCCCACAAGATCTGTATTGACTGTTACTCTTAATAATTCTTTGGTAATTGCTTTCTTCTGTATATGAAATGCTTTGGTACCACATACTGTCTCGGCCAATCAGCCTTGGAGAAGTGAACCTCGATCTATAATTCATACGATCTAGCAAAGCCAATTTCAATTGACATGAGCCTCATTGATATGGATCATATTTCCTTACCCGTCATCCTTCTCCAAATTTATCCTGTTTAAGGAATTGTTAAGGGCTTAAGCCAACTACATTCCTCCATCACCTTTACCTTTGCCCTCACATTCACCTTAAGATCTTGAGGTTTTTGAGGTATACATAGAAGAGGTTGAGTTAGAATAGTTTGATAATGTGATAGCTGACATTCATCTGATCCCAAAAACCCATCATCTTGAGGAAGGTTCCCACATGTCCATTGAAGATACCATCGATGTGAACCTTAGTTCAAACGTAGACAATCTCCAAATTGTCAAACTTGGTAAAATTTTATCCATAAATGAACAAGAGCAATTAATTGCTCTCCTCAAGAATAATAAGGGAATTTTGGCATGGTCTTACAAAAACATGCTTGGTCTTGACCCCAATTTGGTTTTCCATAATATCACCTTGCATTCTGATGCTAAGTCGATCAAACAAAAAACTTAGAAAGATGCATCCTACCATTGCCCTGTTGGTCAAATAAGAGCTTCAAAATCTATTATATGTGGGTTTCATTATCCCCATTAACTATCCTAAGTGGATTTCAAACATGGTACCCATTCGTAAGCCTAACCGGGTGATACACATTTGCACTAACTTTTGAGATCTTAACAAAGCATTTCCTAAGGATGATTTTTCTCTTCAAAACATTGATACTCTTATTGACACCTATGTTGGCCATGAAATGCTTTCTCTAATGGATGGTTTTTTAGGATACAATCAGATTCAAATCAATCCTAATGACCAACACAAAATAACATTCACGACACCTTGGGGGCCTTTTTGTTACAAGGCGATGCCCTTTGGTCTCAAAAATGTAGGTACCACTTATCAATGTGCCATGACATACATATTCCACGATTACATGTATAAGATCATCAAAGATTATGTGGATGATATCTAAGCACATTGGTGTCTTAGAAAAAATCTTTGATCGACTTCTAGAGCATAATGTAAGGTTGAACCCCAAGAAATGTGTCTTTGGTATTACCTTTGGCAAACTACTAGGATTAATTATCTCCAAAAGAGGCATTGAGGTGGACCCAAAAAAATTCAAGGCCATCATGGAGATGCCTCCCCCAAAAAACTTGAAGGAATTGCATAGTTTACAAGAAAATATTCAATCAATTCGTCTTTTCATTGCATAAATTTTTGAAAAATGTAGGTCATTCAATCACCTACTACAAAAGAGGGTGATATTTTTATGGATAGATGAATGCCAAAAATATTTTGATGACATCAAGCAATACCTGGCTTCTACACCAGTCTTAAATCCTCCTCGTCTTTGGGTCCCCTTGTGTCTTTATGTTTTAGCAATAGACTTTGCATTAGGTATAATGCTTGCACAAAATAATGAAAACAATTGAGAGCAAGTTGTCTATTACATTAGTTGAACATTGGTAAGCTATGAAACAAGATATGCTTACGTGGAAAAATTGTGCTTAGTAGTGGATTTTACCACTAAGAAACTTTGACATTACATGCTTAGTCACACCACATATGTCATAGCTCACAAAAATCCTCTACTTTATATGATATCTTGCACATAACAATAACACCCGCACAACTAAATGGATAATGTTTCTCACTGAATTCGACCTTGAGTTCATTAGCCAAAAATCCATTAAAGGTTAGGTCATAGTCGATCAACTTGCGAAAGCTCCACTTTCTAGTGATCAACCCTTGATTATTGAGCTCCTAGATGATTTATTATTCATTGTCACTTAACAATAAGAAGATATCATTCAAGAGAAAGATATCGATATCACACTATTATTTGATAGTTCTAAGTACAAAAAAGGTCAAGGTGCTGGCATCGTGTTTCATACACTAAAAGGGATACCTATTCCCTTATCATTCAAACTTGAATTTCAATGCACAAACAACAATGTAGAGTATGAAATCTTAATATTAGGTCTTCAAGCATCCATAGCTATGGGTATAAAGCGTATTTTGTGATTTTCAACTTATTAGAAAAATCAATAGAGAACACCAATACAAATAACCTACCATAAAGCTTTACCATGAAGTAGCAATGAAATTGCTTGCTAAGTTTAATTGGTATGAAATTGATAGTTTGCCATGTTCAACTAATATATTTGTAGATATGATGGCTTCTCTAGGATTGTTGATTTCAAAGAACTCTACAAGAGAGGTACATCCACTCATTGTTCTGATGATTTCTAAATTTGTAATTATTTGTGCTGAATCTAAGGATGAAAAGGATGTTTGCTTTATGCATTCAGAGTCATACGAGCCTTGGTCAAACTAAAAAATAGCTTTTTTCAAGTTTGGAACACTCCCATGAGACATATCACGAACTGCTAAATGCACTTTCAAACAAAAGGCAGCTCATTTTAATCTCTTGGGGGATGTGTTGTATAGATGTGGTTATGATGGAATCCTCCTTCGTTATCTTGAGTTTGTAGAGGAACAAAGAGTCATAGATGAATATTATGATGGTATTTGTGGTGGTCATTTTAGTGAAATTGCCATTGCAAAGCATATTCTATGCATGGGTTACTATTGGACCACCATGGAACATGACTTTTGCACTTACGTCAAACATTGTAAGCAGTGTCAAGAGCATGCTAATTTAACTCATACCATCACAAGAATTGCAACTTATTCAAATCCTTTGGTCCTTTTCATAATGGGATCTTGATTTTATTGGAAAAATATCACCTCCTTCCTTGGGACAACACATATTCATCATCACAGCCACAAAATACTTCACAAAGTGGGTTGAGGCAATTCCTCTAACTAGTACAACAAGACCTAGAATTGTGGAGTTTATACTTCACCATATCATCTGTTGTTTTGGTATTTCCTAAAAAATCATCTCTAATAATGGTAATCCTTTCAAGAACAAGGATGTTTGAGCACTTTGTGAGAAATATAATATCCAACAAAGTTTCTTGACTCCTTATTACCCACAATAAAATGGACAAGCTGAGGCTACAAACAAGACCTTAATTGCTATTGCCAAGAAACTAGTCAACAAAAATCATAGAGATTGGTATACTCAAATTCCCTTGGCATTATGGGCTTATCGAATAAGCATATGCATACCTACTAGGGCAATGCCATTTTCATTGGTCTATGGAGCTAAAGAAATTATGCCTCTTGAGCTTGAGATCCCCTCATTGTGAATTTCATTGCAAGGATTTCATAGATGACAATAATTCTAGGCAAGCATGTTTTAACCAACTCATGCTTCTTATTGAAAGGTGTGTTAATGCTTTAGATAATTTACGAGTTTATCAAGATAGCCTAAAGCGTGCTTATAATGCCAAATTTTATCTACATGAATTCCAAGCAGGAGATCTTGTTGTTAAAGAGAATCAACAAAATACCAATGCATTACCGCATCTTCATGATAAATTCATGGCTAATTGGTTAGGTCAATACATTATTACTCAAAAAGTGAGTAAAGGAACATATAGGCTTACCAGTATAGAGGGATTTGAAGAGCTCGAACCACTTAATGTCATCCACTTGAGAGTATTCTATGCTTAATGTGATTTATATATATGTATATATACATGGCTAATACACAAAAACAAATTGCATTTGCATTTCAGACATTACATTTTACAAAGCTTTCATTTTACATATTGCAATGCATATCATTGTATTGCACACATTGCATTTTACATATTGCACTGCAAACATTACATTTCACAAATTATATTTCACAAATTGTATTTCATACATTGCACTCATAATCACATTCACACATTTCATTTCCTATTAGGGGTCATTTGTCAAGTTTGGATAATAATTGATCCAACAAATTTGTGTTGTCTTAATCAAGGGCTTCTTTTACCTTTATTTTTTTTAGACAGTATATCCATGTGTATGGGGAGGATGGCTTCTCTTCCATAAAATAGCCATCCTCCCCATTCTATTACCTTATTCATTTTCAATACATAAAAAATCTTATTTCTTCTATTTTTACCCTAAAATCTTTGGTGGTCAACAAATTCTCACCCTGTCCTTCCTCATTAAGTGGTAATAATACAACCGTAACACCATATTTCAAAAATTTATAGGTGTTATTTTCTCCATATTGTATTACCTTCCAATCATACTGTCATAGCCTCCTTAATAATATATGGTAGACATCCATAGGTATAACATCACACTAGATCTCATCCTTATAAGTATTACCAATAGAAAATTTAATAAAACACCTCTTTTCTACAACCATTTCATTACCCTTTTTAAACCAGACTATACAATATGGATGTGGATGTTTCTCACATTTTGGACATAGTTTATCTACCATAACATTTGATACCATATTCTCACAACTTCCACCATCAATAATGGGTTTGAATACCTTTCCTCTAGATGTGCACCATGTCCTAAAAATTCTCATATGTAGCCAAAAGGTACTACCATCCCTCTTTAGAATATAATATTTTCTTGGCATGATCATTGTCCTTATCATCATCAAATTTTCACCCATGTCTACTACAACTTCTACATCTTGTTGCACTTCCTCTGCTTCAGCTAAATTGACCTAAGGCTATTTAGTATATCTCCATTCTTTTCCTTATTTTTAAGGACACTCATAGGCTCTATGCCCTTCTTCACCATACTTATAACACACATATGGTCTACATGGAGAATTCCAAGTCCTCCCTCTTCCTCTCTGATACTCCCTTTCTCTTTTGGAGGTATAGGAACCTTGTATGAGATCCTCAACCTTCATTTTTGTATTTGAGGATTCTCCTTTGACAAGATTAAACCCTCCACATCCTCTTTATGGGGAGGATGATGTTCCTCTCTTTACTCCCACATTCTTCCTAAAATTATTCCTATTTTACTTTTCCTCTACTTTTAGGGCTAACTAATAAGCAACATATACTGTACGAGGCATGAGCATGCTAAGCTCATTTTGAATGCTAAATTTTAGACCATTAACATCCCTAGCTATCTTATAGAGCTTAGATTCCTCATGCATCACTCTGATAGAGAGATTATAAAACTCACTAGTATAATCTCCATATTGTATTCTCTCTACCTTAGATTCTACAATTTCATGAAGAGGGTTTGCTCATAATCTACCAAGAGAAATGTTTCCCTCAATTTCTTCTCCATTTTGTTCCAAACCTTGATATTGTCTTTTCCATTTTTTAATCTCTCATTCTAGAGGTGATTAGTTAGGATCCTAATCCTAACCATTAATACTTATTTAATTCACTTATTATAATTGTGGACCATTGTGTCTTTTCACCTCACAACTCTAGGATAGATATTTATATTCATTTACGAGGGTGTAAATAAGCATCCATCGAATATAATAAAACATATCTCATTGAGAGCATTGGAAGGATTTCCTCTAGTGAAATAAAAATCCAATTAAAGGTGATTTAAATATATTTCCTTCTTGTTTTTACATCCAACTCCACTATTTTTCACCTTTCATCACTGCTAGAAATGAGGTTCCTACCATATGGTATCAAAGCCATGCCATCCTAGTGCCTCACCATCATTCCTTCGTTTGAAATACATGTGCAAAGTCATTTGTATCACAATATTCACTCTGCAAAAATGTTCAGTCATTAATGTGATCACACCATCTGGTATCACCATCACCAATTACCACCCATATATCATCAGATAGTGAAAAAAATATATTCTTTCCAAGAGACATCTTGGAGAACCCAAAAAAAATATCACAAAAATATCGTAGGCAACGACAATTATAAACTTTGAGCTTAATAGATATTAAACGTCTGTGGAAGAAAACAGGACCCAAAAAAATTTAAATTTGTCTAAGATACCACAAAAAAATCTCGCAATTGAGCTCCAGATAAAAAAATAGAGTCAAAAAACATAAAAAAAATTGTTTTGTGGCACACTGACAAAATTTTTGCAAAGCACTCAGGTTAACGATGACAAATTATAAACAATTTAATTTTACCTAAAGTTTTAATTATTTTTCTGACCATCGATTAAAATTTTGGTTATCGAAAAAAGCGAGTGGGAGAAGTCTTTAAAAATATTTTGGGATATAAATCCCACATTGTTTGTGTTTGGGGATTATAAGGGTTTAAAATTGTGTACGCTCCCTTAGGTGGTTGTGACTACCACCCGATATTCACACATGCGATAACTTTCCTACCTTTGATCCCTATCCTTGAGTCATTCGCCACCTATCGTATCCCCTAGTCATCGTTGGCTTTGACACTCTGCTTTTGCCCTCATGCTAGCCCCTCGTTCTCCCACCTCATCCTCGATCCATTGCCACTTGTCACTCCACCTCGCCCTCATGATAGCCCCTCCCTCGCCTATCGCTTGTCCTCATATTGTGTGGCTTTCACCACTCCCTACATTCATGTTGATTCAAATTTGAATAAAAAAATTATCCCCACAATTAGCCACACGTTTTGTGCCCACCGTTGAAAATTCAAAATTTCAATTGAAAATTTAAAATTTCAAAAAAGAATACTACAGTTGATAAACCAAAGTTTTGATAAAATTTATATATTGTTTTGCAAAATTTTAAACTAAAATTATAATTTTACAAAAAAAATTATTTAAAAACTTAATTTTCCCTACCAAGGAAGAAGTACCATTTGCAAAACCACTCTAAAATGGTCGATGGCAGGAGATCGTAGGACCCTATCAAATATTTCATGCAAGAGATTCGTCAGTGGAGGGAAGACCTTACAAATAAGACTCTAACAAAGGAGGAGTTCCACCAATGGAAGGATGAAATTACAAAAAATACTATACCAAATATGGATTATGAAACCAAAATAGGAGAAATGGATTTAAATATTGACGCATATAACCACTCTGTCAATATGGTACAACAAAATATGGCACTAATCCAAACTGGTCAATCTACCAGGGGACCAACACACCAAACACTACTTGAGGGACCATAAACGTCTATCCTAAAACTACTAAATTGGATTTTATAAAATTTGAAGGAGGCGATCCCACCAATTGGATCTATCGGGATGACCAATACTTCTCCCTCTACCAGGTCCCTAAGGCACAAAAGGTTTGCATTGCATCCTTCCACATGGAAAATATCACCACCCAATGGTACCAGTGGTATGAAAAGATGAATGGCATCCCTACGTGGCTAGAATTTACAAAAAAACCTGATGGTACAATTCAGACATACTAAATTCGAAGATTTCATGGGAGCCCTTACCAAACTCCACCAAACCACTACAGTATGAGAATACCAAGCTCAATTTGAAAAATTGGCAAATCTTACATCAGGGCAAAATGTTTCATTCTTCCAAAGTTGTTTCATCAATGGCTTAAAGGAAGACATTCGATCATAAGTACAAATTTTCAATCCCACTGACATGATGCTGACTATTGTGCTATCCCAAATGGCAATGAAGAAATTCAATAACCAACATCGACTGGGAAACCCATCTAAGGCAAAATCACAAAATACTTACACCACCCCAAAACTTAACCGAATCCTACCAATTAAACGTATCAGCCCCGAGGAAATGAAATAATGAAGAGAAAAAGGCCTTTTTTTCATTGTGATGAGAAATTTGTACCCAATCATAAATGTATTACACCCAAATTATATATTTTGGATGCAGCTATTCCTTGTCGATCAACCAATGACGAAGATGAGATCGAGGTAGAAGTAGTGATGGATACACCCGATGATAGCACTCAAGGTTCACTAGAAATTTATTTCAATGCCCTCACTAGTAATTCTTCTCCCCAAACTATGAAAGTCCCAGGATCCTTCAAACAACAAAACCTTATTGTGCTTATTGACTTTGGAAGTACCCATAATTTCATTGACCCACATGTGGTAAAACAAGCTAACTACTTTATACATCCTTGCAATAATTTTGAAGTCATGATTGGTAATGGGAGACAAATCGCCTGTAAGGGGAAATGCCAAAATATTAAGCTCACCTTGGGCGATTACACCATGAAACATGACATGTATGCAATTCCTTTAGGAGGATGTGATATTGTCTTAGGAGTGTAACGGTTACAAATTCTCAAGACAATCCAATGTCATTTTGAGGAATTATGGATGAAATTCACAATAAAGGATCAAACATATACTCTTAAAGGATTAAAATCAGGCCCTTCTCCACTAGTAAGCTCTCATCGAATGGAGAAAATTATTCACAGAGGAGGCAAGAAAATGGTTGCCCACTTATTTTCTCTCCAAGCCACCAAGAAGGCACAAAAAGGGTTTCCCCCTATTGTCATTTTGATCCTCCTATTCTTCCTACCTATCCCCCACCAACACTTCAACCTTCACAATATCCCTTCTTATGAAACGATGACATTAAAATGGTGCAAGAACATGAGAAAATACTACTTGGAAAACAAGGGATGAAGCTTCTCACTTTGAGCTTTGAGGACAAAGCTCTTTTTAAGGAGGGTGGCATGTTAGGATCCTAATCCTAACCATTAATTCTTATTTAATTCACTTATTATAATTGTGGACCATTGTATCTTTTCACCTCACAACTCTAGGATAGATATTTATATTCATTTACAAGGGTGTAAATAAGCATCCATTGAATATAATAAAACATATCTCATTGAGAGCATTGGTAGGATTTCCTCTAGTGAAACAACGATCCAATTAAAGGTGATTTAAATACATTTTACTTGTTTTTGCATCCAATTCCATTATTTTTCACCTTTCATCACTACTAGGAACGAGGTTCCTACCATGATCCCACTAGACCAATGTGTGGCCCTTCAACTTAGTACATGCAAATTTTACCTTTTTATCCTCTTCCATATTCTTCCATTCAAAGAATTTCTCCATACGATTCAGCCAATCTAATAGCTCCTCTAGTTGTAACCCTCCTCCATACTCAGGAACATCAACCTTCACCCCATAATTCTCACCTTCCAAGGCCTCGATCAACCTTTTCTTGAATAGCCTTTCCTCCAAGTGTTCCTCTTCCCCTTCCATGAGTGGAATTTCACCCAATTCACTATCTACATCATTGGGGTCACATGGTATCAGATGATTCATCACAACTACAATTTGAGCTATTTACCTCTCCAACTCTTGTATCTGCCTATTCATCTGGCATATGCAACCTTTCATCTTCTCATATTCCTCCAAAATAAGGTAATAAATACGTAAACAAAAACTAGATATTCTTACCTCCACAATCTCTACAAGATCAAGCCTGCTCTGATACCACTTGATGTAAATCTAGAGGTAGATCTTCAATAACCATTCAAAAACTATGAAATTCTTCATTAATAGTAATAACAACCCTTATAATATTTTGGAAATACATGAGATGGAAATGAGCAACTTCTCATATTAAAATCTATGCTTGCACCCAAATCTAAGCAATTTCCACACCTACTAAGAAAAAACATAAATGCTTGAGGAACACATAAATGCATGTGGAAAAAATATAAATGCTCAAACGAACACCTAGAGCTCCAGTTATGACCCCAATAAGATCATGTGTCTTTTATGACATCAAAACTAGTTTGGGAACCCAACCATCACATCGAGCAACCTAGGCCTTAGTGGATCTCAAGCAACATGCCCAAATCCTAGTCACTGGAATCCTTTAGTGTGGCAGAGCACCTAAAGAGATCCATTATATCCATGATGTTGTGGAACATCCTCACCCCTACCAAAATAGATGAAGTAGCTATAATAAGCCATATCAAAGTGAAATGACACTAGAAAATAAAAATAATAGGCACCTTCATAGAATTTTGGTCCCTCTCTTAACATACCTAAAATATCTAGCATCCCTCTTGTAGAACATGTTTGGGTGAATGTGGCTAACATATAATATGCCCTCCAGGTGGAAGGAAAATAGTCAAGGTTTGTAACAGAAGGATCACAATGCTCCATTTAAGAATAAAAAAAGCAAATGAATGAATGACCCTTTGAACTATGGTACTCAGGCTAGTATGATAACATAAAACCAATAGGGATATGCACCTACCTTATACAAGATGTAAAACTGCTTCTACTAGAAATCATCGCTATAGAAGAAGAGCCAACTAGACTTTGGAAGCTCTACTTTGATGGTTCTAGAAAAATGTCTATAGTAGGAGCAAGTGTATGTCTTATATCACCTAAGAAAATAAAAACACTACAAGCTTTTTGACTAGAATTCAAATGCTCAAACAACATAAATGAATATGAAGTGTTGGTACATGCCTCTTGTTAAATTTTAATAAAGGAGTTAAGGAGCTAAAAATATATGGGGACACTAAAATCATAGTTACGCAGGTTAGATCCTTATGTTATTCCAAGAATTGGCTGATAAATTCATACCAGAATCAATTCTAGGATCTATTAGAAGCATATAATACCATCAACATAATGATGGTCCCTCACAATCAAAATATATATGTCGATTGTATGGATCTAATGAGATCCCAATTTGACCATATGGAAGATCTATGGAATAATCACCATCATTTCAAATTCATCATCAGGTCGTCTGTATCGTGACATCTTATGGTAAGTTTTGGACAATGATGAACACATCATTTATTTCCTACAATAAGAGGTCAAATTTATAAAAAAATAGGGACCGGAGATACAACAAGCCTATAAATTCCAAATTATTTAGTTTAATTATAGTAAAATACCCAAGGGACTTGTGGCCCTAGAATCCCTATTCAATCTTGATGATCATTTTAGGGGTAAGAAAGGCATCACCATAGACAAAGGGGACTTCTAAGAGATAGAAATTGAGACTAAAAAAATCTTACTTATAGAAAATATTGCTACCTAGGACAAAATAAATAATCTTATTGATCTCTACCAAATATATTTGAGTAATGGCTTGGAGTTATGAAGACCTAAAAGGATTTTACAAGGACATCATCCAACATACAATAGAGCTAGACCCAAGTACTGAAAATGTGAGAAAAAATAGAGGCCCTTAAATCTTAGGATAGAGCTCCTCATGAAACAAGAACATATCAATATTATAGAGGCAAAAACCATATACCCACAAAAATATATCACCTGTGTGTCCAACCTAGTTTTGGTTAAAAAAATAATGGGGTGATCTAGTTATGCATCGACTTAGAGACCTCAATCGGGCCTCACTTTAGGATCATCACCCATTTATTTCCATGGATAAAATTCTATTATTCATGGTAGGATAAAAAGGTTCTCACTTCTATATGTATTCTTTGGGTATAATCAGGTTTGGATAAAGGATGAAAACCATCACAAAATGGAAATCACCAACAAATGGAGCATATTTGCCTACCAATGAATGAATTTCTACCTATATAATGTTGGAGTAATATTCCAAAGCTCCATGGAGATTATCTTCAATTATTTTATTAATAAAATCATCCTTGTATACCTTGATGATCTCATAGGATTATATAAATGGAAGGAAGACCATTTAGGGTATATAGAGAAGGTGTTCAAGAACTATCAATAATTTAGAATTTTATTGAACCTCAAGAAGTGCATTTTCTATTCTCCACAATAAAAACGTCTAGGGCATGTGGTATCCAAGGAAAGGATAGCTATTGACCCATATAATATAAAAGCTATTCTCAATATATAATTACCACAACATGGAAAGGTTGTCCAATATATCCTTGGGTAAATTAATTTTATTTGAAGGTTTATACCTAATTTTGGTTCCATTGTTAGGACTATCACCAAAATGTTATAAAAAAGGACAATTATTTAAATGGACCAAAGTAGGAAAATAGGATTTTTAGATAATCAAGCAAGCTATAGCAAGATCCCTAGTACTAGCCAACCCAAACTTTAATAAGGATTTTATCCTCTATGCCTATGAGGGAATGTGTAGTGTAGTTGTGATACTCACTCAAAGAAATGACAAGGGTGATGAATGCCACATTGCATTCTTCATCTAGAATTTTAAATATTATGAAAATCATTATAACTTCATTGTTATATGCCCTGATCTAAAGCTTAAAATTTTGTAGGTTTTTGATTTTATATAGCAAAGTGGTAGCTAATGTCGTCCATTCAAGCATTAAAGACTATATTATGAATGGGGAAATTAGTAAGAAGATATTTATGTGGTTCACCTATATTCTTGAATATGATATTGAGATAAAGGAAACCAAGCTAATTAGAGATAGGGTGCTATACCAAAAATTGGTCCAAGATGTTGAGGTATTAGAAGAAGGAGAGGAAGAATGTTTGATAATTTTTGGGTAAAATGTGGACTAGGTCCAAGACTATATCAACTACATGTGACACAATAGGTATCCATTGAACTTGAGTTAGAATGAATAAAGGGCATACAGGTTGTAGAGTGCTCACTACACCCTCATCGAAGAGGTATTATTTCATAAGAATTTTAATGGTACCCTCTTAAGATGCATAGAAATTGAATAGACAACCTTGCTACTATAGGAATTTCATTGAGGGTTCTCTAGAGGACACTACTTAACACACACCACAATGGTTAAAATTATGAGAGATGATTATTACTAGGATACCATATTTAATGACATGCATCAATGGATGATAGAGTGTGACAAATACAAATTCTTCATTGGAATGAACTAGAATGCCTCTCTACCCCTCAAGCCTATTGTAGTTGATGAACCCTTTTCATAATGGGGATATGATTTTATAAGGGTAATTAATACACCCTCCAATGAAGGATGCCAATGGATCTTGACCATCACAAATTACTTTACGAGATGAACAAAGGTGATCCTGATCAAGTAGACGACTAGAAGGGTCATTGTAAACATTATAGAGGATATTATCACCAAGTTTAGCATATCACACACTATTATAACCAATAATGTACTAAAATTTATCAAAAAAAAAGGTAATCTAGTTTACCATTAAATATGGTGTTTACATGAAAACCTCTTCTAACTATTACCCAAAGGGAAATGACCAAGCAAATTCTTCAACTAAAAATTTATTGAGGATCCTAAAGAGAATAGGTGGAGATAGATAAATATTGTGGTATCATCATGTTCACCAAGCACTATGTGAAAATAGGATAACCCTGAATAAGGGTATTGGTTGCTCCCCTTTCTCCTTGGTCTAAAACTAGAAATTTTGACTACATATCTCTATTGAATTATAGTCCCTTCAATTACCACATCAACTAGAGATCCATGAACATGATGCCATATCATTGAGAATAGGGGAGTTATTAAATATGGAAGAACAAAGAGAAAAGGCAAGAGTTCATTTGAAGAAGCACCAATGACATAAAAACATGGTTTGACAAGAAGACCACTACCCAAAAATTTTAGATAGGTGACCTAGTCCTCAAATGGGATAAATATAGTAGGAAACTAGGTTGATGTACCAAATTCAACATCATCTAGAGTGGTACCTATGTGATAACTAGACTAAAGGTAGAAAATGTCATGGAGCTCATCAAATTGGAAGGGTGACCACTTCTAATCCTGGTTAACAAGATCTATTTGAAAGGTATTAAAAAAAATATGGAGGTAATGTAAAATTTGAAGCATAAATTAATGCCAAAAAAATATGAAAGTTGCAAAAAATCATAATTCCAAAAGCCTTGTCGACACACAAGTCTAAAATATACATTTTTCCTACATGTCCTTGCTAGTAGAAGCATTAATTAAAAGAGGTGGAGGCTAACTATCTAATCAAACCCTAATAGTTGAGACAATGAGATGGTTTATAAGACCTACTCCTCTCTAGACCTACTATCCCTTAATGAACAAGTGCTCCACCAAATAATCAATACCATATTTAGTCTAGTGTTCTCACAAGGGTCAAAATAAGAGTGGTCAAAGAGACCCAGAGGTAGAAAGGACCAATATCAAAGATCAACAAATTGAAAACCAATCAAACCTGGAGGGAAAATCAAAGGGAGCCAAGGTTGCTAGTACTGAAGCAATCAACACCAAAGTAGCTTATGTCAAAATTGATTTGGGAATCCAACCTTGGCATCGAGCAATTTAGACCTTAGTGGATCCTGAGCAGCATGCCAAAATCTTAGTCATTGGAATCCTTTAGTGTGGTAGAGCACCTAAAGAGATCCATTATACCCATGCCATTGTGGAACATCTTCACTCTACCAAAATAGATGAAGTAGTTGGAAGAAGCCATAGAAAAGTGAAATGACACTAGAAAATAAAAAGAATAGGTACCTTCACAAAAATTTGGTCCCTCTCTTAACATACCTAAAATATCTAGCATCCTTATTGTAGAACATGTTTGGGTGAATGAGGTTAACAAAAAATATACCCTCAAGGTGGAAGGAAAATAGTCAAGGTTTGTAATAGAAGGATCACAAAGCTCCATTGAAGAATAAAAACACAAATGAAAAAATGACCCTTTTAATTATGGTAGTCTAGCTAGTATGATGACATAAAGCCAATAGGGATATACACCTACCTTATAAAATATGTAAAACTACTTCTACCAGAAATCATCGCCATATAAGAAGAGCCTATTAGGCTTTAGAAGATCTACTTTGATGGGTCTTGTTCGATTTTAAGAAAGAAGTGAAGGAGCTAAAAATATATGGGAACACTAAACTCATTGTTAAACAAGTTAGATCCTTATATATTATCGAGAATTAGCTTATGAAGTCATATAAAAATCAAGTCTATGATCTATTAGAAGCATATAATGCTATCAACATAACAACGGTCCCTCACAGTCAAAATATAGATATCGATCACATGTATCTAATGAGAGATCAATTTGACCATACATATGGAATATCTATGGAATAATCACCATCGTGTCAAAGTCATCATCAGGTCATCCATCTCAAAAAATGACATATTATGGCAAATTTTGGACAATGATGAACACATCATTTATTTCCTACAACAAGAGGTTGAATTTACAAAAAAATAGGGACCAAAGACACAAGCCTATAAAGGAGAACTTATATAGTTTAATGACAATAAAATACCCAAGGGGCTTGTGACCCTAGAATACCTATTCAATCTTGATGATCACTTTAGGGATAAGAAAGACATCACCATAGACAAAGGGGACTACTATGAGATAGAAATTAAGACTAAAAAAGTCTTACATATAGAAAATATTGCTACCTAAGATAAAAAAATAATCTTATTGATCTCCACAAAAAATATATAATAGTAATAGCCTAGAATTACGAAGACCTAAAAGGATTTGACAGGGACATCATCCAACATGCCATAAAGCTAGACCTAAATACTGAACATGTGAGCAAAAGTAGAGGTTCATAAATCTTACGATAGATAACCCTCATGAAACAAGAACTTATCAATCTTATAGAGGCAAAAACCATATACCCACTAAAATATAGCATCTAGGTGTCCAACCTAGTTTTGGTTAAAAAAATAATGGGGTGATCTAGTTATGCATCGAATAAGAGACTTTAACTAGGCCTCACTTGAGGATCATTACCCATTTATTTTGATGGACCAAATTCTATAAATGATGGTAGGATAGAAAATATTCTCACTTCTATATGGATTCTCAAGGTATAATCGAGTTTGGGTAAAGGATGAAGACCATCGCAAAACGACATTCACCAACAAATAGGGCACCTTTTCCTACCAATAAATCCCTTTCAACCTATCTAATATTGAAGAAATCTTCCAAAGCTCCATGGAGATTGCTTTCAATTATTTTCTTAATAAAATCATCCTTGTATACCTTGACGATCTCATAGGATTCTCTAAATCGAAGGAAGACCATTTAGGGTATATAAAGAAGGTGTTCCAGCACTATCAAGAATTTAGATTTTTCTTGAACTTGAAGAAGTGCATTTTAAATTCTCCACAAGAAAAGCTCCTAAGGCATGCAGTATCCAAAGAATGGATAGCTATTGACCCATATAATGTAAAAGTTATTCTCAATCTATCATTGCCACAACATGGAAAGGTTGTCCAATATTTCCTTGGGTAAATTAATTTTGTTTGAAGGTTTATACCAGATTTTGCCTCCATTGTTAAGCCTATCACCAAAATATTATAAAAAGAAAAATTATTTAAATGGACCAAAGAAGGGAAGTAGGATTTTTATAGAATCAAGCAAGCTATCACAAGAGCCCTAATACTAGCTGACCCAAACTTTGATAAGGATTTTATCCTCTATGCTTATGAGGTAAAGTGAAGTGTAGCTACGACCCTCACTCAAAGAAAATACAAGGGCTATGGACACCACATTGCATTCTTCATCTATAATTTGAAAGACTAATAAGAGCATTATAACTTCATTGTTATATTCCCTAATCTAAAGCTTAAATGTTTTTAGGTATTTTATTTTAGACAACAAAGTGGTAGCTAATGTTGTGCATTCAAGCATTAAAGACTATATTATGAATGGGGAAATTAGTGAGAAGAGACCCATATGGTTCACCTATATTCTTGAATATGACTTTGAGATAAAGGCAACCAAGATAATTAGAGGTAGGATGCTATGCCAAAAATTTCTCCAAGATATCGAGGAATCGGAAGGAGAGGAAGAATTCTTGATCATTTCTAGGAAAAATATGGACTGGGTCCAAGACTATATCAACTACATGTGACACAATAGGTATCCATTGAACTTTAGTCATAACTAAAAAAGGGTATACAGGTTGTATAATGCTCACTACACCCTCATTGAAGAGGTATTATTTTATATGAATTTTGATGGTACCCTCCTAAGATGCATAGAAATTGAATAAATAGCCTTGCTACTATAGGAATTTCATTGAGGGTTCTCTAGAGGACACTACTTAGCACACACCAAAATGGTGAAAATAATGAGAGATGATTATTACTATCCCACCATGTTTAATGACATGCATCAATGGGTGACAGAATGTGCTAAAAACAAATTCTTCATTAAAAGGAACTAGAATGCCTACCTACCCCTCAAGCCTATTGTAGTTGATGAACCCTTTTCATAATGGGGACATGATTTCATAGGGGTTATCTATCCACCCTCCAATAAAGGATGCCAATGGATATTTACCATCACAAATTACTTTACGAGATGGACTAAGGTAATTCTGATTAAGTATACTACCAGAAGGGTCATTGTGAACATTCTAGAGAATATTGTCACCAAGTTTAGCGTATCACACACTATTATAAATAAAAACACACTAAAATTTATCAAAACAAAGGTAAGCTAGTTTACCCTTAAATATGGTGTTTACATGAAAACCTCTTATAACTATTACCCCAAGGGAAATGGCCTAGCAAAGTCTTCAACTAAACATTTATTGAGGATCCTAAAGAGAATAGGTGTAGATAGATAAATATTGTGGTATCATCATGTTCACCAAGTGTATCATTCCAATTTTTTTGCACCCTTACCTTTAGGCTAAAGGATCCGCGCCCGAAAGGGGGATGGGAAAAGGATGGGATGGTACCTCGGACTAAGAGGCCCTTTGAAGGTCCCGCCTCTCGGGGAAGGGGTATTAACATGATTTTTCGACGGATGGTGGGGTTCACCAGGAAACGTTTAGTGGCAGTTTCCATGCCTAGGTTGGGAATGTGTTTAATGTGTTCAGTTTTATCTTTAAACACACAAGTCCTAGGTTTGGCCAGATGAATCTAAGTGTTCTATTATGAAAATGCAAATTAAATAAATACAGAAAACAAATTTGGACAGAAAACAGAAAGAATAAGCTAGATTAAAGAACTATACCTGATCCGGATGTCTGATGAAGGTTCTGATTTTTGAAGCAGTCCAGATCGTCTAGAATTTGACAGGATCATCTAATATCTGACGAGATCGTCTAATATCTGATGAATTCATCAAACGAATTCATCAAAGACCTACAAACAGAGAGATAGATACAAAATACCAGAAATGCAACTATTCTAACAGAGAAAAAATTGTGTAAAATGGCAACATAGATGCTAAGGTGATAATCACAAATAAAAATTTAAGTAGATTATGACATTCTAATGACAAATTATGACTTCATTGTACACTTAAGCTATATGGGTGAACTCCAAGATGCAGAACAATAAGGAATAATAACAAATTTAACTAAATGCAGGATAAATCAACAAACAAAGTGAGAAAACGCAAACCCTGGGCACTGATTGCCCCCAATGTTGACTGTAGTCAAAATCATCTCGGATTGGTATGAAATCGTATCGAATTGAATAGGATCGTCTGTGACGATCTGAGCTTGCTTCGGCTGAAAAACAATGAAGTTCCTGCAAACAAACTTGGAAAAATACAAATGCAAATGGTGGTTTAAGATAGTCTAATGCATGTAGAATTCATGTTACAGGGAATTTCAGCTAGGGGGAATTCCAAGAGGGGGTCCTAAGGTTAAATAGGATTAGGAGGGAGGTTAGGAGGTTGCAGATCATCCTAATTTGGAAGATCTCCAACGGGGGAGGTCTCTAACGGTGCAGACACGCTTCTGTCAGGATTAGAGACGCCGTTGAAACAGAAGCTAACTATGCACAAATCAGTTTGGGACGAGATCGTCTAGACGTCCTAGTCTAGACGAAATCATCCGATCTGAGGTGATATCATCTGATCGGTGATGATATCATCTAACGATCACAACAAATCCTAAAAATGGTGCGAAAAACAAGGAAACGGGTTAAACGGCGGTTTGGGAGTGGTTTTGGGGTTAAAATTTGAATTTGAATTATTACTAATGTAATTTTGATTATTGCTAAGTTTTACTGCGCCAATTTTAGGGTGCTACATTTTGCCCCCTCTTTAGCGAATTTTCCGAGGAAAATGCGTTAAAGATGAGTTCTTCTCGATCTACGAGAAAGCAAAAATTTATTCCCATTTTTAGGTGACGATTCTTGGTCGAATCGTACGACAGCTTACTATGATGCCCCCTCCGTGTTTTTACCCAAATCGAACGTTTGAGGTAAAAACGCGGAAAAGCCAATATTAAATTTGTTAATTTTTTTTGAATAAAATTAAGAAAAATAGGGAAAAACCCTAATTCATTTTTACTGTTCATTTTTTTATTTTCTGGTTTCTAGAGCTCTACAAACAAGATGGTCGAGACAACGCACAGATCGACAAAGGTCCGGCGTGGGCTACGGTAAGGGTCTAAACTTAGTTTAGAAGGCTTGAATTTTGAATTTCATGCTTTTTAGATTAAATTTTGATGATTTTTGAGCATCGCGGCCGTTTTTGAGCCGTCGACGTCGTCAGGATGAAATCGTCTCAATTTCATCAAAATCGTCTCAATTTTGTCGAAATCGTCTTGATATCGCCGATTTCGTCCAAGGGCAAAATTAGCGATATGGGGATAGGGACTATTCCCTCTTGCGAAATCAGAGACGAATTTGATCAAATTTTGGACGATATCATCCAATAGTGGATGATATCATCATTTATGAAATTGAACTTTGTTTTACTTGCATTTTTAATCATTGTTTTATTAATGATTTTTATTGTTTTGTTGTTTATGTTGCAGAGTGTTACAAATGTGAATAGGGTCATCACAAAAGAGGCTTAGAAAAATCTGGTTTCTAACCTCCAGTGTGAAAACTCCTAGTTTGTGCTGGCTAAGTTTTGTCGGCAAATTCTTTTAAAAAATATATTTTCCCCTAACCTCCTCCTATATTCTCTCTCCCTCCTTCCCCTTATTCCTCCGCACCTTCCCTAATCTCCTTATCCCTCCATTTCCTCTTCTCCCCTTATCCCTCCTTCGCCGACTTCTCCCTTCTATTTCTCCAACCACCTACCTTATCCCTCCGACCTATTCTTACCCACCGTCTCCTCCCTTCTCTATATATTATTGGATATGCATTTGTTTTAAGGTTGAAGGTGCTGCAAATAAATAAATATTTTTTATTTTGTCCTCTGCTATTGTTTATGTTTGTTTGACTACGGCTGGATCTGACATCTGGTATCAGAGCTGACGCTGTGCCAGTTTGGGCACGGATCTCGAGGCACGTGGTAGCCAAGTTTGACCTATAGGGCAAGGTTCCCGAAGTGGGCACAATTTTAGAGGTAGGCACAGCAGTCGAGGAGGATCGAATCAGCTTGGATCCCGAGGTGGATCATTGATCGAGGTGACACATGGCGGCGCGAGGACGCGACACGTGGCGACAGCAGAGCAGACGGGCAACGCGTGGATCGAGGCGACTGGCAGCAACGTGGCAGCGGGTGGTTTGTCGAGGTCGAGCTAAAATTTTGCCACGTGGCAGAAGGCAATTGGCCCACGTGGCAAGCAGTGATTTGTCGAGGTCGACGGCAAAATACGGTCGAGGATCGACTGCCCGAAGGCAGTCGAAAGTCATTGCACGCGTTTCGGGTTAAAAACCTCTCTTGCGCCATCGCGCAACGCATGTGGGATAATCCCACGATATTTTTTTTTTTAAAATTTGCCCGCGGTTAATATAAATACGTCCGCGCTCCTTTTCATCTCCATCCGAGCGCTTGGCGTGTTGGATAGGCCGGATCGTTGGTTGTAAGGAGGTCCGGGGGTCGAATCCCGCCGGGAGCTCTGCAACGGAGGTAAAATTTTTAATTTTTTTTTTGTTTACGCCGCCGCCCAAGGTATTATAATGAAGCCGCGTCTTCCTTGCTCACGAAGGAGTCGTGTGGACGAACGGCTTAAGCGCCCGCTTCATATAAAACAGGTCGCAGGTTCGAGCTTAGACAGGAAGGTAAATTGTTTTTAAAAAAAATTGTTTTATAAAGGTTTAAAAATTTATTTAATAATTTTTATTTTTTTTTAAATTATCTTTTTTTTTAAAAAGGGTAATTTGAAAAATAATAAAAAGTTATTAAATTTATTTAAAAGAAAACTTTATAAAATTTTTTTTTGCAAACCTTGTTTAAAGAGAATTTGAGAAAGAGAGGATTAATGTGCTCGTGAAATGTTAGATGATCCGATCTCGAAGGGTGCTATCATGCACTTCTCTCTTTTGAAGAGAGAAACGCCATAATCCTTTGATGCAAGGGTTCATCGATCAAGGCTTCATACTATGTTTTGTCAGTTGGAGAATCAGGTGATTGCTCACCTGAGAAAGCCGGATTCAGGATACGAGGCAGATTCAGAAGACAATATCTTCGAAAAGAGGATTGAAGAATCCGAGACTGAGCAATTTGTTTCGGATGTACGATCAAGTGCCAGTTACACACCAGGTGTACCGGTAGCTGCATCGAGTGAGAGCTATACTCCACGCTCTCCAGAACCTGAACCAGAAGAAGAAGAGGAAGAAGAGGAAGAGGAAGAAGAAGAAGAAGAAGAAGAAGAAGAAGAAGAAGAGAAGAAGATCCAGAGGAAGTGAAACCTGAGATCATCATCATTAGCAGCAGTTCAGAACATGAATGTACTAAAAAGGCGAGATTTGATTTAAATCATTAAATCATTCTGTACTGCTTTGTATTTCCAGTTTGCCTCAATAAAAGTTTGTTTTTTAGAAATGGCTGCAAACACTAGTCTACCAATCCCTGAATTTAATGGTAGTGACTATGAATACTGGTCTATAAAAATGAAGACCTTGTTGATAGGAAAAGGTCTTTGGGATGTAGTTGAAGAAGGTTATACGTAACCAACTCATCGCTGAATGGGCAGCATTTTCTAATGCTGATAAAAAGACAAGAAAAGAAGCACAAAAGAATAATGCTTTTGCCCTATATCACATTCATGCTGCCTTAGATAAAAGTATCTTCCCTAGGGTTGCATCTTATGTAATTGCACAAGATGCATGGAATGCCCTAAAAGAAAGCTATAGAGGTAGTGACCAAGTGAAGCAGGTAAAACTGCAAACTTTGAAACGAGATTTTGAGAATCTCAAGATGCAAGAGAATGAAAGAGTCGGTGATTACTGCATGCGAGTGAAAGCAGTAGTCGACAAAATGGTCACACTAGGGGAGGATATTAAGCCATAGATGATGGTGAAGAAAGTGTTGAGAACACTTCTTCCTAAATGGAATTCTGTTGCAATAATTATTGAAGAATCAAAAGACTTAACCACATTGTCTTTTGATGCATTAACTGGTTCACTTCTCTCACATGAAGAGAGGTTACAGGAAACTCCTACCACCAGTTATGGAGGAGATGACAAAGCTTTTGCCACACATGAAGGAAGAGGTAGAGGCCATGGCAGAGGTCAACAAAGAGGCAGAGGCAGGAATAATCAAAGAGGGGGAACTCCTAACAGAGGAGGATCATCCAATAGAGGTGGAAATCGGAATAGAGGAGGACAACAACAATATAGAGGGAAACAATCTGGCAAAGGAAAAGGAGGAGACAAATCAAAACAAGTTTGCTACAATTGTGGCAAACCTGGCCATTATGCTCGAGATTGTTGGTCAAAGACTTCGCAAGGAAGGAAGCAGCAGCAACCAGAGCAATCAGTTTGGGAATTTTGGAGAAGAGGAAGAGTCCTCAAATCTCTTTCTTTCTTATGGCCAGACAGAGCAAAATATGAATGATACATGGATTTTGGACACCGGGTGTTCAAATCACATGAGTGGCAAAGAAGAACTCTTTGCTAAGTTAGACTCCTCATACAAATCCAGCATCCGATTGGGAGATGACAAGTCATTGGCAGTTGAAGGCATTGGAGCCATGGAGGTTCCAACGAAAGAAGGCATCAAGCAAGTAAGTGATATCTATTACACACCTCATCTTCAACACAATCTCTTAAGTGTTGGTCAAATGCTTGAAAAGAATTATAAGTTGATTTTTGATGAGGGTAAATGCACCATTTTTGACAAGAACAATAGTAATAGAATCATTACACAAGTGCCAATGTCAAAGAATAGATTATTCCCTTTGAAGTTTGGCCAGCCAGGAGGAAATAAGTTAGCAAATGTTGCTATTACCAATCCAAGTGTCCTATGGCACTTGAGATATGGTCACTTGAATTCAGCAAGTTTGAAGATGCTAACTTCACAAGCAATGGTGACTGGACTTCCCAAAGTTCAAGACAGTAAGGAAGTCTGTGAAGGGTGTGCCTTGGGCAAGCATGCCAGATCGAAATTTCCTCATGGACAAGCATGGAGGGCCAGCTATCCTCTTCAGTTGGTACATTCAGACATCTGTGGTCCGATGCGGACCAAGAGTCTAGGTAATCACTCTTACTTCCTACTTTTCATTGATGATTGCACAAGAATGTGTTGGATATATTTTTTGAAGCATAAGGATGAAGCATTTGCATGCTTTGTTGATTTTAAAGCAAAAGTTGAAAGTGAGAGTGGATATTCTATAAAATGTCTTAGATCGGATAGAGGAGGAGAATACTCCTCTAATCAGTTTTTGAATTTTTGTAAACATCATGGCATCAAGAGGCAGTTCACAACTGCCTACACTCCACAAAAAAATGGTGTAGCAGAAAGAAAGAATCGCACCATTGTGGAGATGGCAAGATCAATGCTTCAGACAAAGCATTTGAGTAATGCATATTGGGGAGATGCAACAAGGACTAGTGTTCACATCTTGAACAGAAGTCCTACTTCAAGTTTGAAAGGGAAGACACCTTACCAAGCTTGGTATGGTAAGAAACCAAATGTGAAGTATTTCAGAGTATTTGGTTCATTGGCATATGCTCACATTCCTGATGAGCTGAGAAAGAAGTTGGATCCAAAGAGTCAAGCATGCATTTTTGTAGGATACTGTGAAAACACAAAGGGTTATAGACTCTACAATCCTACAACTCGAAAGATAGTGGTTTCAAGGGATGTGATTTTTGATGAAGGGGGAGAGTGGGGTAAGCCCCAAATATTCAGTGATGTTGAAGCCACTGATGTAGTTGCTCAGCAGGTGCAACCACAGCTACCACAGAAAGGAAAGCAGTCTCCGCCCACACATCCACCAAGTCCATCTTCAGATTCAACTGCTTCACCAAGTCCTTCTCCACAGCGATCAGTAAGTTCCTCACCAATGGATATTGATGTTCCATCCAAAGGTAAGAGAACTTTACAGTATCATCCATCATCTCAGATGTTGGATAAAAATTTTTCAAGAAGATATACTAGGAGTCAAGCTAGTGAAATGGAATCTGTTTTACACAGATTAGAAAGTATGCACTTGTATGGTGATGATGAATCCCAGCAAGAACCTAGAGGAGATCAAGTTAACTATGCTTTGTTAACTAGTGCACAGCTTGAACCTTCTAGTTATGAGAAGGCATGTACTCAGAAGATTTGGCAAGATGCCATGAAAGAGGAGATAACCTCTATAAAAAACAACGACACTTGGGAGCTCGTGAAGCTTCCAAAAGGAAAGAAATGTGTTGGCTGTAAATGGATCTTCAAGACCAAGTTTAATGCTGATGGAAGCATTGAGAAGCATAAGGCAAGATTAGTGGCAAAGGGTTTTACTCAAAAATATGGAATAGATTATGAAGAGACTTTTGCTCCTGTAGCCAGACAGAGACAATCAGAACAGTTCTTGCCTTAGCTGCACATAAAGGATGGAAAGTCCAACACATGGATGTCAAGAGTGCATTTCTCAATGGTTACTTGACAGAAGAAGTGTATGTTGAGCAACCACAGGGATTTGAAGTGCAAGGTAAGGAACACCTTGTTTACAGATTGAAGAAGGCACTCTATGGTCTTAAACAGGCACCAAGAGCTTGGTACTCACGCATTGATGGGTACTTCAAAGATTATGGGTTCACCAGGAGCAAAAATGAACCCACACTCTACTACCTAAAGCAAGGTAAAGACATCCTCATAGTTTGTTTGTATGTGGATGATCTCATTTTTATGGGTAGTAATGAAAAAATGAATATGGAGTTCAAACACTCCATGATGACGCAGTTTGAGATGAAGGATCTTGGCTTAATGCACTACTACCTTGGAATGGAGGTTCATCAGTCAGATACAGGGATCTTCATCTCATCAACATAAGTATGCTCAAGATATGATCAAGAAGTTTGCTATGGAGCATTGCAAACCAGCTTGCAACTCCAGCTTGGACATGGGATCCAATTAAGCAAAGATGATGGAGCACCAAAAGTTGATGTGACCACTTTTCGAAGCATGGTTGGGAGTTTGATGTTTCTCGCCAACACTAGACCAGTATATTCAGTATGTTGTATCTCTTGTTTCTAGATTTATGTCTAACCCCTCCGAGCTGCATTTGCAGGCAGCTAAAAGAATTTTGAGATATGTGAAGGGTACATTGGATTTTGGAATCCAAGTACCATAAATGTAACACTATCAAGCTTGTAGGCTTCAGTGATAGTGATTGGGGTAGCAATATTGATGACAGGAAGTCAACATCAAGAAACTGTTTTAGTCTTGGATCAGGACTAATAACTTGGAGTTCAAAAAAGCAGACAGTAGTAGCGCTATCTTCAACAGAAGCTGAGTATATAGCGGTTACTTATGCAAGTACTCAAGCCTTGTGGCTAAGGAAAGTACTAGAAGAGATTGGAGAACAGCAAAGTGGTCCGACCAGAATCTACTGCGACAACATCAGTGCCATTCAGTTGGCATATAATCCTGTCCACCATAGCAGAACGAAGCATTTTGATATGAAGTACCACTTCATCAGAGATATGGTGGAACATGAAATTGTTGAGCTTCAATACTGTCACACTTTGGAGAACGTCGCTGACATCTTCACCAAGGCGATGACTAAAGCTCAATTTGTAAAGCTGAGAGACTGTGTAGTCAGTCCTCTCAACTTTAAGGGGGAGAATGTTGCAAATGTGAATAGGGTCATCACAAAGGAGGCTTAGAAAAATCTAGTTTCTAGCCTCCAGTGTGAAAACTCCTAGTTTTTTGCTGGCTAAGTTTTGTCGGCAAATTCTTTTAAAAAATATATTTTCCCCTAACCTCCTCCTATATTCTCTCTCCCTCCTTCCCCTTATTCTTCCACGTTCCCTAATCTCCTTATCCCTCCATTTCCTCTTCTCCCCTTATCCCTCCTTCGCCGTCTTCTCCCTTCTATCTCTCCAACCACCCACCTTATCCCTCCGATCTATTCTTACCCACCGACTTCTTCCTTCCCTATATATTATTTGATATGCATTTGTTGTAAGGTTGAAGGTGCTTCAAATAAATAAATATTTTTTATTTTGTCCTCTGCATATTTTTTATGTTTGTTTGACTGCGGCTGGATCTGACACAGAGAGTATTACTAAAGAGCAAATAATGGAAATACGACGGGTTCAGGGATGACTTGGCTGCTCTATCTCAGGTAGAGCGAGATCAGCTGGCTCAGGTCGAATTGCAGCATGTGGTAGAGATGCCACAAGTTTCTACAGATATGGGGCTATTGACAGCCCTAGCAAAGAGGTGGTATCCGAGTTCTTCTTGTTTTTGGTTATCGACAGGGGAGATGACTCCCACACTGGAGGATGTATGGAGGATTTTGAGGATCCCCATACAAGGACAACTAATCACTCCCATGGCCAATCAGGGCCACATGATGATGCGACTATGCGAAGATTCGAGCTTCACCCTGGAGAAGGGCGGAGTGAACATCGAATCTCTATGGCAGATGCCTAGGGCATCTAGACTGACACAGGTTTTGGCTGGGGTTGTAGGTGGTCTGTTGCTATGCCATTAGAGTGGATGCAGAGTACCATGGCTATTGATAGATGTGGTCTACGACATGAGAGACCACAAATACAAGTTTGCTTGGGGGAGCTTTGTACTATGTCGATTGTATAGGATCCTGCATGGGGTCGTATACAAGGGCGGCCGATGTCTGGTTATGACATCTCTACTGCAGGTTTGGTGCTGGGAGCACATCATGATGCGGAGGCCGATAGGGATCCCACTGACAAGGATTGACGGGGAGAGGCCCCGAGCTTTCTATTGGTGGCTCTAAAGAGGGTCACAACGACGGATAGATCTGCCAATGTCCCGAAGACTACTTGACGACCTTGTCTCCGACCAGATCACCTAGAGGCCTTGGAGAGATCATCCAAGGTGGGCCAAGGATAGACAGGAGCTGGCTCATGTTAGGCAAACCTATTGGCTAAGGATGGAGAGGGGAGAGGTGGAGCTCCACCGCTATGACTAATTTTTGAGGTAGTTCGATCTACAATAGGGGATCCCATCTCTTAGAGACTACAAGTTTTCTTAGACTGTTTGGGATAACACTACAGTTAGCGAGGCTCCAGATATGCAGTTCTTCTGGAGTCCAAACACAGATGATGCCCCCATTTAGCCGGTGGATGGGGACGACGCTGGGGTAGCTAACGGCTACGATGCCTGGTACACAGGCATCCACCCTCCTCGGATGACAAGGGCTCAGGGTCTGATTCACACAGTTGTGTGTCGAATGGGGAGGCGACGCCAGGCGGCCATTGAGGCGGCATAGGGTCATGGCAGGAGATAGCAGAGGAGACCACAGGCTCAGTAGAGGTCGCAACGGCGGGAGAGGAGGGAGGAGAGACCCCCTTCTCCAAGGAGAGAGAGACCACCATCGCCCGATAAGTGCAAGGCTGTGGACACAGGAGAGAGTAGTGAGATGGCTACTATCCAGGTGGAGACTATCCGTATCTAGGCAGAGGTGTAGACTCTACAGGATGATGCTGCACGACATCGAGATGAGGCCACACAGCTTAGAGATGAGGTAGCATGCCTCAAAGAATGGAGCAGAGGGGCAAGCACTCGGGATCTAGCACGAGCTATTGCCCAGGTCACATTCTATCAGACACTATACCACCATATGGTGCCAAAGGGGTAGAGGTTACCGTTGCTGGCCCATATTGTGGAGCCTATCGAGATGAGGTCATTGAGGACATCATCATGATCAGAGTCCAGGACTCATAGCACCACATGGACTATGATGGGGCCACCTCGTCCACCTCAGGGTGGGGGAGGAGATGAGGCTGAGAGCTCGAGGGGTTCTCGAGGCTAGTCGCTACTGATTGCACTTGCATGCATTGATTATAGTGCTTATTATTATTTTTGATAGGGGATTGAGTATGCCTAGGTACAGATTGTGGCATACCAATCTAGTTTTGAGATGATATACATATATTGTTGAGATATATATAGATGAGATATTTTTGATCATATGACTTATCTTATGTATTTGTATGATGCTTTAATGTTTTGATTGATTGATTCGATGATTCATGTAATTATGCCATTTGGAAATATGATGGTTTGAATGTCATGCTTTTTTAAAATTTAAATGAAATAATATTATGTAAAAAAGTTGGTTGTTTGTGATGTGATAATTTGATAAAAATAAAAGGGACTTTTAACAATAATTTCAAAGGACATTGTCGCTATTATAGACCATTTCATGGAGTCGCCACTCACTCGGTCGTCAAGCTAATCCCAGTATAGAAATATTGTTAAAAGTAAAAGAGTGCTTAAGAGACTGTCTTAAGGCTTTGTTGTGATGATGCAAATGATGATGATGATGATGATGATTTGTTTTCAGATGTTCATGAAAATATTATGCATGAAATATTTTAAAATGACTTTTGCTAGGCATAAATTCCTAAGTGTGATAAATTTTTTGGATAATTCCCTAGGAATTATACCATCATTGCAAAATTGAAGTTTGACATAATGACATGAAATAGAATAGGTGTTTGTTTGTTTTAAAGCATAATTGTGTAACATAATGATTTAAGTCATATGTTTTTATGATTTTAAATAAATGGGGAATAAAATTGGTACAATGGTTTGCGCTAGGCATAGAATATTTAGGTATAGACTTATACCATCATCGTGAAATCCAAAGAAAAAAATAATAGATTTATTGCATGGTTGATTTTTAATTTTGGTCTTTAGAAAATATGAAGACGAGGACTTGCGCTAGGCATAAAATTCCAATTTTGGTTTTTGGAACTATACCATCATCGTGAAAGTCGATAATATATATAAATGTAACTTGATTGCATGTTTTGGAAAATGATTTTGATTTTTTTGAGAATGCATGTAGTTGTCTTTATACTAAACAACTGTTCTTCAAAGAAGAAAATGAATTTATTCCAAACAATTTGCAAAAATATTTCAAAGTATCTTAAAGACAAAAGTTAGATTTATAAGGAATCCCATGTGCGTATGTGAGTTCATTACCAATCTTGATTTATCATAATGATACACAAAATATCTCAAATACAAATGTGTGTGCAATTGCATTGTTCATTTACCAAGTTTTGAGCAAGATACTATGATACAAGTGATTTGAATGAACCAAATAAGTGTTTTTTAACCATGATTTAGATGCATATAACCATACCAAACTACTATGTAGGTCGGGTTATCAAGAGCTAGCTAATCCATAAGCAGACATAGGTCTGTACAAAATAAGGTCGCTAATGTGATAGACATATCACCACGCTAGGAGTTACCCAAGGCCAAGCAAGTTGGGCACAAACCACCTGTTATGGGGCTTACCTCAAAGTTTTCGAATAATTGAGAATTTTAGGGATTCAAGCTCATCAACCCTTATTTTCTTTTCAAGGGGTAGGGAAAGGGATTTTATTGCTTTTGCTTTTGCTTTTCTCTTTTTCTTTGCTTTTGCTTTTATTTATTTTATTTTTTTTGTATTGTGACTTGATATTTGAGATCATGCTGAAATAACTTGATTCTTTTTCTCTTTTTCTTGAACTTTTATTTTCTTCCTATACTAGGGATACTTGCTCGGATTAGCTATAGAGCAAGGGATTTTTATTTCGGGTAGGGGTGAGCTTGTCCTTTTGCCAATTCTCAAAGATTCTAGACCATGTGCATGATAGGATAGCAGGGGAAACTTTTCGCTCAAGAACCACTTCTACTATGCAACATAGCATGGAAATTACAAATGTAATCATTTTATTGTGAAAAGATATGCTTGGTTTAAGTAAATAACAACATCAATTCTCTATGCTCAAACTATATTTAATTAAATTTTGTGGACTTTGATATAAGAGAGATTAGTAATCATGCCAGATAAAATCAAGATATTTATTTTTTGTGTTTGTGATAGTGAGAGATTCCAAATAAATGCTAATTTATCCAAAATAATTTGAAAATATAATGGCAATGCTTGAAGAAGAAATATATACAACAAATATTTGTGAAGAGTTTGATAATTTTGACTCTCTCTTTCTTCTTTATTTACTTATTTATTTATTTATTTATTTTGGGTTTCAAAAGAGTCAGTAATATTGTTGTTTTGACTTTTTATTTTTTCATTTGTTTAAACAGTTTTATATATTTTTTTAAAATGAGACAACATGCAAAATATGTACAAATGATGAAATGACCAAATTTTTGCGTAGTATCGCTTAAGATGCATAATATTCATAGGTTCTTTTAAATCTTTACCATCTAAGGTAGCTAATTTGTATGCTTCTGATTCAAATTTAGCGATAATAATATATGGTCCAAGCCAGTTGGGCTCAAATTTACCTTTAAGGTCTTTAGTTGCATTAGTATTTTTTTGATTTTCTTTTAAAACAAGGTCGCCGACCTCAAAGGATCGATGACGAACTTTCTTGGCATATGATCTTTTAATCTTGTTTTGGTAAGCACGAAGATGCTCTAAAGCATTGATGTGCTTTTCATCTAGAATTTCTAGCTGACTGAGTTTGCTAGCTCGATATTCATCTCCTACTTCGGTATCTTGAAGTAGTAGAGCCAAAGAAGGAACTTCTAATTCAAAGGGAAAAATGGCTTCAATGCCATAAACCAAGACAAAAGGTGAAGTTCCAGTGGGAGTTCGAACACTAGTTCGATAGGCCCACAAAGCTGGATATAATTGAATGTGCCAGTCGCGGCCAGTTTTATTGACCAATATTTTGAGAATTTTGATTAAGGTTTTGTTAGATGCTTCTGCTTGACCGTTACCTCGAGGATAATAGGGAGTGGACCAGCGATGTTGAATCTTATATTTTTGGCATAATTTTTTAACATCTTTATTTTTGAAACAAGTTCCATTGTCTGAGATGAGATTTGTAGGAATTCTGAACCTACAAATGATTTGATTAAAAATAAATTTAGACTTGAGTTCAAGTGCAGGAAGCTAAAGGCATAGCTTCAACCCACTTCATGAAATACTCAGTGGCGGTTATGATGAATTTGTGTCCATTAGATGACACGGGATTAATTTTGCCAATAATGTCTAAGCCCCATTTTGAAAAGGGCCAAGGAGATGAAATAGCCTGTAGCTCTTGTGTAGGCGCATGGACAAGGTCAGCATGTTTCTGGCACTTGTCGCAATGGCGCACATAATCATGTGCATCCTTTTCCATGGTAGGCCAAAAGTAGCCTATCCTAAGGAGCTTTTTAGCAATGACACTACCACCGAAGTGTCCTCCACAAGATCCATCGTGGGCTTCACTTAAAACTGATTTGGATTCTTCTAGATTCAAACATCTCAATAGGATACCTTCAAAAGATCTCCTATATAAAGTATTGCCAATTATTACAAATCGACTTGCTCGTCGACGTAATAACCGATGCTGGTTTCTATTAGAATTGGCAGGGAAAGTCCCATTTTGAAGAAAATCAATTATATCCAGTATACCAAGGTTCAGGAGTAGTTTCATTGATTAGAAACACATCCAAAGGTTCTAAACATGACTTATTTGAAGCGGGTTCCTGGAGTCGATGAATAATGATGGTGGCATATTCGTCATCTAACTCCAAGGGCAAAAGAGATGCAGTTGCGGCCATAGCATCAGCTGCACGATTGCTAGTTCGTGAAATAGCTTCCAAAGTAACTTTATCAAACAAGGATAACAATTGCAAAACATATGCTTTATATGGGCACAATTTATCATCTTTGGTATGATAAACTTCATTAATTTGGTTTATGACAAGTTGAGAATCACCAAAAATGAGCATATGTTTGATTTTTAATGCCAAGGTAGCTCGTAATCCAAGGATTAGAGCCTCATATTCGACAATATTATTAGTGCAACCAAATGTTAATTTAAAGGACAAAGGTATAAGATGTTTTTGCGGGGATATTAAAATAATACCCGCACTAGCCCCACTCATGCATCGGGCTCCATCAAAGTATAAGGACCATTGTTCAATATGGTCTGCCTCTAATTGAAGGCATTCATTAGGAAACTCAATGATGAGGGGATGGGTAGACTCTAAGGGTGCAGTAGCTAATTGATCTACTATGATTTGACCCTTAACAGACTTTTGTCCTATGAACGTGAGGTCAAACTCACTAACCCACTTGGCTGTACGACCCAATAAATAAGGTCGACTCATGAGATACCTCAAGGGATCATATTTAGCAATGACATAAGTTTTTTGACTAAGCATATAATGGCGTAATTTCTACGTAGAAAATACAACTGCTAGACATAGTTTTTCTAACGCTATGTAGCGGGTTTCATAACTGATGAGGGTTCAACTAATGTAATAATTAGCACATTCTTTCTTCTCATCATCAAGCTGAGCTAACATAGCTCCTAAAGCAAAATCTAAAGCTGAAATATATAGGAGAAATGGGCGATTAGGTCTAGGCGGTGAAAGCACAGGTGGGTTAAGGAGGTATTGTTTGAGAAGTTCAAAAGCTTCTGTACATTCATCGTCCCAGTTAAAAGGAACATCCTTCTTAAGGAGCTTAAGAAAGGGAGTGGTTTTGTCCGCCAACTTATCGATGAAGCGATGGATGGCTTGAAGCTTACCTTGTAAACTTCGTAACTCTGATATATTGGTAGGTGCGGGCATATCAGTGATAGCCACAATTTTGAGAGGGTCGATTTCGATACCATGTAAAGAAACTAAAACCCCTAATAGCTTACTGGACTTAACTCCGAATATGCATTTGGCTGGATTTAATCGAATAAGGTATTCTCTTAACCGATTAAACACTTTTCTCAAATCAGCTAAATGATCATCTTCTTTAATAGAGCGAGCTATAATATCATCTACATAATCATGTAGGATATCATGCATCATATCATGAAATATATAAGTCATAGCTCGTTGATATGTTGCGTCGGCATTCTTTAAACCAAATGGCATCACTTTCCAACAAAAGGTACCCCAAGGGGTAATAAAGGTTGTTTTAGCCTGATCTTCAGGAGCTATCCTGATCTGATTGTAGCCGGAGAATCCATCCATTAGGGACATCATTCCACTCCTAGCAGTAAAGTCAATGATTTGGTCCATGTTTGGAAGAGGAAAATCATCTTTAGGGCATGCAACATTAATATCTCTAAAGTCTGTGCAAACCCTAACTTTGGTAGCTTCTTTCTTGGTGACTAGAACTACATTCGAGATCCATTCAGCATAATCAATAGCTTGTATGAAAATAACATTCAGGAGTTTTTCTAACTCCCCTTTGACTAGTAGGGCCACTTTGGGATGCATTTTTCTAAGTTTTTGTTTAACAGGTTTAGCATCCGGATGGACTACTAGATGATGCATGACTACAGAAGGGTCCAGACACGGCATATCTTCATATGTCCAAGTGAAGACATCTTCATATTCTTTAAGGAATGCAATGTATTCATCTTGTTTTTCTTGACTTAATGCTAATCCAATATTGATTATGTGAGGAGTATCCTCAGTTCCAATGTTAACTTTAATGATGTTTTCTACTTCCATGTGTAGATCTCTTTCAAAATTAGGTGGGGCGGGTGAAACGCCCAATTCTTGTAATTATTTTAAGGTTAAGTTGGATAATTTGTCTTGATGAGTGGTGGCCTCAAGTTGGGCTATAGTTGGTATAGAACCATCAAAATAAAAACCATTGTGTAACAACTCTTCAACGAAGACATCATGGAAAATATCTCCTTCCAACTCCTCATCGGATTCAGCAATCAATTCAGGGTAAGCTATGGATAGCATATTGCAGGTAAAGGGATTATTCTTTGAACACAAAGAATCTTGTTTATCTAGATAATCTTGATAACATATGAGTTGATCATCATCTTCAAAAGGGAAGGGTTGACCCTTACTAGGAAATAGGCCCACACCACATCGGGCAGGCCATGGTTCTACCTCGATAGGTTCTTTCATGCCATTTTGGAAAGGTCCCAAGCCTTTCCCTTTATATCCCATTTTAAGCATTATGGGTTTAGCTTTAATATATTCATTAGTAAAATAACATCGTGCATATCCCTCATGATGAGTTTTGATATTTCGAGGTATTCTTCCCCAATCATATCCTTTATAAATAAAAGCACAACTCCCGACTTGGTAAGTACTTCCCATAGGTTGTGGGAGGCCCAAAGTACAAGGAGATGGTGGCAAATTATTTAAAATAATTGAATCTTGCATAAAAGCATTTGTTTTTTCTAATATTAAGACTGTGGATAAATCCGGTAAAAGTTCATCAAAAAGAGCATAAGATGTAGAAGGATCATTCCCTATATCTTTAGATGTGGAAGGTATGATAGATGTTGATAATGTGGAAGTGTTAATGAATGGGTCTATAGGTTTTGAAATGATAGGGATGGAACATGAAGAATTGGTTGTGGATTTAAGATCTTTTTGAGGTTCTAGTGTGGTTTGTTCAGAAGATGGTTGAGTTAAATGTATAGGTGTAGTTGATGGAGTAGATGATGTTATATGTGTGTTTTTCACACGTTTAGATGAAAAATAAGAATTAGGATGTGTGGATGACAGAGCGGGGCAAAATTGCACTCCAACAAGTTCTGCCAAAGCACACATATCAAAGGGTCTAGGGTCACCATGGATAGTGACCAACTGATTTTTAAATTCAAATTTAACACATTGGTGTAAAGTGGAGGGAACCACTCGCATCGCATTGATCCAAGGGCGACCCAAAAGTATATTGTACGATGCAGGGCAATGTACAATAAACACGGTTGTATCTAGGGTTCTAGGACCAACTTGCAAGGGTATAGTAATGACTCCACATGTTTCTTGTGTCTCATCATTGAAAGCTTTGATAATCATGTCAGTTTTCTTCATTTCATCACTTCTAAAGCCAAACCGTTGGTAGAAGTCAAAAGTGCAAATGTTTAGAGATGAACCATTATCAATCAGGACTCTTTTAATAGCTACATCTCCAATTAGAGCAGTAATATATAAGGGATTATCCTTATGTAAACTGTGTTGTGGGATATCTTTATCCCGAAAGTCAATACAATCGACTTCTCGAGTGATGATAGTATTGGACATGGCTTCAGGTTGAATATTTTGAGGTACCATCATTTGGCTTAATGTAAGCATTAACTCATCCCTATGGGTGGGAGAAGATCTTAACAAATCCAACAGGGAAATTCTGGCTGTAGTATTGGATAATTGTTCATTAATATTGTAAGGAGGTTTTGGTTGAACATTAGACATATGATTCCCTTTATTGGGATTTTTCAAAATAAATGGAGCTTATCCATCATTCTGAGTTTGATCTTGTTGAGAGTTTTGAGCCTGTTGTCTGGTAACAACTCCGATGGTACCTACAATGTTATATTGAAGATGCTGAACTGGTCTCGGTTGAGCATTTATGGCTTGTTCATTAGGAAGGAATTGATTAGAAGAGGGTCGAGTAGTAACTCTTCTAGGAAATGGTTCTTCTGGAACCATAGCATCTATGATAGGTTGAATAGGATCTGATTCATTTTTAGAACTATTCGATTGGTTTGAGGTGATGTCTACTTCACTTTCAGTATCTGATTCTACATCACTAGGATCGGGAGTTTGAAAATTATGTAGGGGCTTGGTCGTGACCAGGGATAAAGTTGTGTCAAATATTTGAGGATCCTAAATAGGTAATTATCCGCTAATAGTCCCTACATATCGGGTAGGAGGGGGAACATTATGATGTTCAATTTGATTGGCCACTTCTTTACCATGGTTTGGTAAAGGATGTTGAAATATATCCAATGATTGATTAGCATTTTGATTTTGATTTTGGGGAATGGTCTTTTGAGCGTTATTAGGAGCATTTTGTTTAGGTTGGAAAGCTTGCACCTCCATTTCATTATTATCAATCAGGTCTTGTATTTTATGTTTCAATATTTTACAAGAGTTTGTAGCATGTCCAGGTCCTCTATGAAAGTCATAGTGTAGATCGGCTCTGTATCCGGGTATAGTTGGATCAGGTTCTCGGATAGCTGGTAATTGAATCAAGCCTCATGCTAATAATTGAGGAAGAATGGTTGATAAAGGTTGATTCAATCTAGTAAATTCTCGAGGAGGTTTATCAGGAGGTTTTAATATAAATTTTTCTGTTGTCTTTGTTGTATTGATATTAGCAACGTTTCTACTATCAGTGACTCCGTCACCTACAACTTGTTTGTTTTTATACTGATTTTTGGATGTTTTCTCATCATCTTTCTTTTTGAGGTGACCTCTCCTAATGAGAGCATCTTCTACCCTTCGAGCTAAGTCTATAGCTTGATCGAAGGTGGTTAAGGTAGCAGTTGATAACTCATAGGAGATTTGTTCTTGCAAATTATTGATAAAAATGTCCAACATTTCCCTATAAGGTAACACAAAGTGCAGTTTTCCTGTCAACTACCTCCATCTAGCTAAGAAATCAACAAAACATTCATCTTTGTCTTGTTTTAAGTTGTACAAATCTTTAATGGTGACATGCCTCTCGATGTAGGCACTAAATTGATGGACAAACGATTCAGCTGTTTCTTCAAAATTTCTCAAAGAATGAGTGGGCAATTGATAGTACCACTCTAATGCCATTCCTCCTAAACTTTTTGGGAACATTTTTAGTAATAGCAAGTCATCATGTGATATATCATGACATGCTATCCTAAACATACGAAGATGCTCTATGGGATCTTCAGTTCCTTTATATATAGGCAGGACGGGCATGGGAAAGTGTTTAGGGTATGGTTGTGCTACAACTATGGGATCCAAAGGTTGACTACATATCTCTCGATAATTATATGAGGGACGGTAGGGATCTATCTGGTCCATGCGTGAAGATAACTGTTTCACCATGGCTTCCAGATTACTAGTTTGCCCACCATATTGGTTCGGTAGGGCATTAATATGAGATTTGTGAACATATGGAGGGACATGAAGATTAGATGCTATGTTGCTATTGTGTAAATTGTTGGTAGGAAGGGTGTTATGAAGAAATTTTGAAGTTGTATTATGTTGTATGCCCGATTGTTGAAAATTGGTGTTTGGCTTCATTTTAGGTTTTTGTCTACTTGAAGCATATTGATCAATAGTTTGGCGAAGTAAAGCGGTGAAGGAAGTTTTCTTTTGTGTGGGAATGATTTTAGGCTCAATAACAGGTTCCTTAGGGGGTTGGGTAACCTGTTGTTTTGGCATGTTCTGAATCATAGTGACCATATCTCTATTGGATGGTCCAGCTTTATCACTTTCTTGATCAATGAAAGACAAGGGATTAGTGTGTATGTCAAACATATGTTCCATGGCTACTTGAGTGTCACTAATTTGCCCTTTATCAATACGAACTACCATATTAAGAGCACCAATGTTATTATTGAAAAATTTCCAAAAATGATCTAAGTTATCAAAAGCAATAGTTCCATCTGGAGCTATTCTAGGGGATGAGGATCCTTCCTCTTTAAGGTTTTCTTGTTGTTCATTTTCTTCAGCCAGGTCATCTTCTGGTTGTTCTAGAGTTTCTCCTTCCGGAATTGATTCCTCAGGAAGGACATTTGGGTTTTTTGTTTTGTCTTCTAACCAATCTTCTTCTTCTTGTTCAGTTTGTTTTCCATTCCTAAGTTTAGGCATTGTGCTTAAATTTAGACTTCAAACAAATATATATATACTTGTGTATATATATATATGTGCAACAATCTTAAGAGGTATATATTTTAATTATATACCTACTATAGTATTTGAAATAAAATGTTTTTGGGTTTTTGTTATGTTTTCTATTTTTTTTGTTTTTGTAACAATATTATAAAGATAACAAACAACACAATAAATGCAAGAAATAATAATGAAAGCAATGATCTAGTTTTCTATAAATAATTTATAAATGTCATTAATGGGCTCGAGTTCTTCAGGAGTCATGAAGTGTTCTTCTTCAAATTGGAAATTTTCTTTCAAGAATTTAATAAAAAGTGCTATAGTGATATTATCTGTCTCAGACTCTGGTTGGTAGAAATAGAGTTCATGGCAATACTCTCGATATAACATAGCTCGAGGAACTCTCCTCCATATTTCCCTATCCGTAAGAATGACCTCTTGATCTTCTACACGACCTAGGAATTGGTGTATAACAGCTGCATTCTCAAGGTATTCCTTGAAGGTGAACAATTCTGAAGACACAAGAGCTCTCCTATAAGCTAACCACCTATGGCAGGCTCTCTGAAGTTCATGGTAAAAAATGAGTTGATGAGGATCCAGGATCCTATCTAGGGCAAACCTCTTGATTTTTCTAAGTTCGGTTGATCTAGATGAAATGACACCTAGCCTCCTATCAAGTTCTTTCCACAGAAGTTGGTTTCTATCTGTTTCAGGCACACTAAGCACAGAATTAACTTCTATGGCTGCTAATTGGTTTTCAACATTTATAGTAACTACTAATATTTTCTTAGGAGCTACCATCTAGACATGATATGCAACTTAGTATTTTTCTAATAATTTTAAATGCATCTATGTTTTTGTTTTTTTGTTTTTGTTTTCAAAAGGTTTTAGTTTCACGTCGGGTTCACCAAAATGTATCATTCCAAATTTTTTGCACCCTTACCTTCAGGCTAAAGGATCCACGCCCGAAAGGGGATGGGAAAAGGATGGGACGGTACCTCGGACTGAGAGGCCCTTTGAAGGTCCCGCCTCTCGGGGGAGGGGTATTAAGGTGATTTTTTGACGGATGGTGGGGTTCACCAGGAAACGTTTAGTGGCTATTTCCATGCCTAGGTTGGGAATGTGTTTAATGTGTTCAGTTTTATCTTTAAACATCCAAGTCCTAGGTTTGGCTAGATGAATATAAGTATTCTATTATGAAAATGCAAATTAAATAAATACAACAAATAGATTTGGACAGAAAATAGAAAGAATAAGCTGGATTAAAGAACTATACCTGATCCGGATGTCTGATGAAGGTTCTAATTTTTGAAGCAGTCCAGATCATCTGAAATTTGACAGGATCATCTGAGATCTGATGGGATCATCTGAGATCTGACGAATTCATCAAATGAATTCGTTAGAGACCTGCAAACAGAGAGATAGATACAAAATACCAGAAATGCAACTATTCTAACAGAGAAAAATGGTGTAAAATGGCAACATAGATGCTAAGGTGATAATCACAAATAAAAATTTAAGTAGATTATGACGTTCTAATGACAAATTATGACTTCATTGTACACTTAAGCTATATGGGTGAACTCCAAGATGCAGAACAATAAGGAATAATAACAAATTTAACTAAATGCAGGATAAATCAACAAACAAAGTGAGAAAATGCAAACCCTAGGCACTGATTGCCCCTAATGTTGACTGTCGAAATCATCTCAGATTGGTATGAAATCATCTCGAATTGAACAGGATCGTCTGCGACGATCTGAGCTTGCTTCGGCTGAAAAACAATGAAGTTCCTACAAACAAACTTGGAAAAATACAAATGCAAATGGTGGTTTAAGATAGTCTAATGCATGTAGAATTCATGTTACAGGGAATTTCAGCCAGGGGGAATGCCAAGAGGGGGTCCTAAGGTTAAATATGCTTAGGAGGGAGGTTAGGAGGTTGGAGATCATCCTAATTTGGAAGATCTCCAATGGGGGAGGTCTCTAACGACGTAGACACGCTTCTGCCCGGATTAGAGATGCCATTGAAATAGAAGCTAACTATGCACAAATCAGTTTGGGACGAGATCGTCTGGACGTCCTACTCCAGACGAAATCATCCGATCTGAGGTGATATCATCTGATCGACGATGATATCATCGAACGATCACAACAAATCCTAAAAATGGCATGGGAAACGAGGAAACGGTTAAATGGCGGTTTGGGAGCGATTTTGGGGTTAAAATTTGAATTTGAATTATTACTAATGTAATTTTGATTATTTCTAAGGTTTACTGCACCAATTTTAGGGTGCTACACCAAGCACTATGGGTAAATAGGATAACCTTGAAGAATGCTATTGGTTTCTCCCCTTTCTCCTTGGTCTATAGCTAGGAATATTGACTAGATATCTCTATTGAATTATTCGTCCTTCAATTACTGCATCAAATAGAGCTCCAAGAACATGATGCCATATCATTTAGAATATGGAAATTATTAAATATGGAAGAAAAAAGAGAAAAGGCAAGAGTTCATTTGAATAAGCACCAAGGATATAAAAATATGGTTTGACAAGAAGGCCACCACCCAATAATTTTAGATAGGTTACCTAGTCTTGAAATGGCATAGAGACCATAGTAAACTGGGCTAACGCACTAAATTCAATACCATCTAGAGTGGGCCCTATGTGATCACCAGACTCAAGGTAGAAAATGTCATGGAGCTCACCAAATTGGAAGGGTGACCACTCCTGATCTTGGTTAACAAGATCTATATAAAAAGGTATTAAAAATAATATGGAGGTAATGTAAAATTTGGAGCATAAAGGAATGCAGAAAAAACATGAAAGCTAGAAAAAATTATAATTCCACAAGCCTTGTCGACAAACAAATTTGAAGTAGACATTTTACCTACATGTCCTTACTAGTATAAGCATCAATTAAAAGAGTTGGAGGCTAACTGTCTAATAAAACCTTGATACTTGAGACAATGATATGGTTTCCAACATAGTAGTCATCGCTACTAAGACCTACTCCACTTTGGAGATAAATTTGAAATCGATCAATCATGAATCTAACTAGCACATGAATAAATAAGGCTCTGGCCACACCCATTATATAGCCAATTGCTTGTAAGAATGGAGCATACGTGCAAAAAAGGTAACGACTATGAGATCTAGTGAAATCTAAAATTTTGGCCCCCCACCATTATATGTGAAGAAGAACAACCCAAAGTTTAGTTAAATGAAATAAAATATTATTCAATAAACAAAAAATAAAATAAAATTAATAACCATAATTACTACATTTTAAATTTGAAAGATGAACTTTAATCATAGAATCTTTTTTTTATATAAGTTAAATTACATTAAAACGGGTTTTGAAAGGAATCCCAAAACCTTGTTACAAAACCAACATTGAAGGATATTGTGAAGAGGAAAAACATGAAAAAATATGAAAAAACGAGGCATCCATCCCACAAAAATTCCACAAGGTAACACCAACCAAGAAAAACACCATCAATAAAGCTCCCCAACACACAAACATGGAGTCACCCAAAGCAACATCCTAAAAAAAAAACCTGGCCTCAACACCTAAGCAACATCCTCGCTACCATCCTTTACCTCTTCCTTCACCACTTCCTTGGAAACAACAACCTTAGGTTCATCAGTAATCATAGTAGAGAAATATTCATGTAAAAAGAGCAAGTTTAGAGTGTTGCACATATCGTTGAGGGTGGATGTCAATTTATTAGATTGAGAAGAAGCTATGGAAATTATTTTAATAATGAGTTTCTGAAGCAACAGATAAGTAGGGTCAACATTGTCATCATCATCGGACACCACCTTCGGGAATTATTTTTGTATTTGTATGAACTTTCTTCTGAGGCGAGCAGAGGATATAGTAGTGCTAATAGGCTCTTCGATCTTGACCTTCTTCCTCGTGGGGCAATCAACGTCCCTCTCAGAGCCCACCGAAGTTATTTTCTTAGACATGGGGGTCGACGTAGGGCTCATGGAAACGTCTTAGTTACTTATAATGATATTTTTAATTACACTTATATATTAATAACAATTGTTCATTGAACAAAATCAATCATAAAATTTAGTTAAATGAAATAAAAAACTGTTAATAAGAAAAACAAAATTAATGACTAATTTTAAAAATGAAATTTGTAATAATTATTTTAAATAAATTAAAAAAAATTATTGGAACCAACAATTATATTAAATAAAAGAGGTTACAATAAAAAATGATTTGGAGAGATCACAACTCAGGGTCCAAGGCCACCCACATGATCAAAACCCTAAACAGGGCACCAAAACCAAAGTTCGAGAACAACTAGAGAAACCAAAATACAAGGCTAGAGGCCAAATACAAAACCAACCCTTAAAAGGGTAAACAAACAACATAACTAAGCACAAGGAGCTGCTCTTGAAGAGGAGGAGGATCATTCTTTGGCCCAAAAGAGCCCAAACCATGAGGATTGTCTATAGGTGGATCGATAGACCAAGAGTTATCAGGAGCAAGATAAATATCAAAGGAACCAATACCCCAACAGGGGGAGTAGAATTGATCAAAGTTGAAGGTAGCAATGGAGCAAAACAAGTAGGAGTAGGAGAAGTAATCGATCGAGGAGATGGACTAGGGCTCCAACCAGTACCATGATCAGTCGAGTGATGCATAAGACTCCAACCATGCTATGGAGAGCATGAACGTGAACGATGCCTATTGTGAGATCTAGGAGGAGACCGAGCCCTACTGTGAGCACTAGCAGAATGGCCTAAGGCCGAAGAACATCACCCCCTCGACCTACTATACTGAGGCCTCAGAGAAACTGAGGGACCTTGAGGTAGAGGGAGGTCAGGAAAAACCCTACTGATAGTGCATGGAGCCTTGCACCAATACTCGATAAGATTCATCAAATGCGCCAACTCATGCACCACCTTGGAAGCCTATGAATGGATCTAAATGGTAATAATAAAAAGCATCGTAATATTTTCATTTATAGAAAATTGTAAAGAAATTAAATCTCTAAAATAGATAGCAACATTCCTAGCTTTCCATAGCTGAAACAAAATAATCGCACGAAAGAAATTCCACAGAGCAACAATATAAGCAGGCCAACAACTATTATCACAAAAAAATCATCTACCATCTAAAGAACTCGGGATGAAAAGGTTTAAACAATGAGTGAATCCAAGACTAGGTAGATTGAGCACGAGGGCAGAACCAAAATAGATGCTTAAATGTTTTAAAATGACCACAAGCAGGACACTTAGGATTAGGAAGACCAACCCTATTGAGCCTCTCTCCCATAGGAAGACCTTGATAAATAAGAGACTAAAGAAAAAGGTGATCTTAGGTTCAAGATTAGAATGCTAGATACAATTCAAATGAGCAATCCAAGTATAGGAGGTAGAGTGAGTCTACCATCTCTCATTAAGCTTGTCAATACTAGAGGAAAAAGGACTAAGAAGCTAATAAAGCAAGGAAGAAGAGTAGTTCTTGAAAGGAGTATCTACATTCCAATGCCAATCCCTCCACTAGGCACTCGAGGGTTGAAGGTCGAGCTTATGCAACATGACATCAGGTATAAGCTCCTGGATCTTAAGAATAGAAGGAAGATCCAAGTTTTGAAGATTAAATTTATGCTTGAGGTTAGGCCAAGGAATCCAATCCCAAGAATGCACTAAATATTTAATAAAGCAAATGCCTTTGTGAAATAGCCTCAAATCTTTAACCCCTGGCATATCAACAAGAAGAATCGAAGAGTTAGACAAAATAGGAGACCACTAGATATTCTAAGAATTGAATGAAATACCATTACGAAAACCATCACCAATCCAGTGAAGATGAGGTTTCACCACCTCAAAAGCCCACCAAATACTTTTAACAACAAAGTAACCTTGAATCTTAATCGAGGTAGAAGTAATGATAAGAGTGTGAAGGCCAATATTAGCCCAAGATTTACGCCCATAAGGCAACCTTGAAGAGATACAATGGTGAATTAAAACCTTCCAGGCTTCAAGGCCTTCAATAGCTTTAACCACCCACTTAGCACACAAAGAAATGCTTTACTTGTAGATGTCAATGATACCCATCCCACCCTTATCAGTAGGCATGCAACAAATATCCCAAGCAACTCGATGAAAACCATACAAATTCTTCCCCTTGGCCCAAAGAAAATCCCTAAGGATTTTGGCCAACTTATTATAAGAATTCTTAGAAGGGGCCCAATAGGAGGAATAGTAAACATGGGTGGCAACAAGAATCTTAGTGCAAACCTAAAATTTACTAGCAAGAGAAAGGGGATGCACAGGCCCAATAAGAAATCTTCTTTTCAATTCTATCAATAACATATTGCCATAGTTCAAAGGGCGAGCAATCAAAAGCAAAAGGAATTCCTAAGAACTTAAAATACTCACCCCTCTGAAGCCAATGCCATGAGAAATATCTAAGCCAAGCAGGTAGAGTAGAAGAAGCAAGGTGAAAACAAAGAGACTTAGACCATTGGATGTTGGAACCAGAGGCCTTATAGAAAGTGTCCAGACAAGCCAAAGTAGTTGAAATAGAAACCTCATCCTCACTAATAGTGAGAAAAGAATCATCTACAAAATACCCATTAATAAGTTGAGTGGACATATCAAGCAAAATAATACCTTTGATCAACCCCTTAGATGCTTGACTGGCAAGAAGATAACCAAAAGCTTCAGCCACAAGGATGTAAAGCGAGGGGGCCAAAGGACAGCCCTAGCGAATAGAATGAAATAAACCAAAATCCTCTGACTTATGCCCATTAATAGTAAGATAGGTCAAAGCATCAACAAACAACATATTGATGACCTTAATAAAAAAGGGCCCAAACCCGAGAGCTTTGAGCATGGCAAGAATAAAAGGCCACTCAATACGATCATAAGCTTTCTCAAAGTCGAGCTTAAGGAAAAGTGACTTTTGGCTAGAGACATGCACCCATTCTAAACCTTCCTAGACAATAATAAGATTATCCAAGATATAACACCCTTTAATGAAACTTGTCTACTTCGATCTAATAATCATAGGAAGAATATTTTGAATACGAAGAGCTAAAGCCTTGGCCAAGATCTTATAAGAAACATTAAGCAGAGTAATAGGTCTCCAACTGGTGATAAGCTCAGGATTGCCCACTTTGGGAATGAACTTAATGTTTCCATGATTGATAATACTACCCAGAGAGTTATTGGCTAACACTTCATTATAGACATTGAGCAGATCAGGCCTAGTAAACTTCCAAGTGGCTTTATAAAACTCATAGGGAAAGCCATCAAGACTAGGGGACTTATCATCTGACATAGTCATAAGAGCATTATGAAGCTCAACAAGTGAAAGAGGAGCCTCACATAGATACCTATTATAAGTAGACAACTTAGTAGGAACAACATCAAGACACTGTTGGAGCACCATCTGACATTCTAGAGAATCTTATTGCACTTGAAAGATAAGCTTATAATGATCCACAAAGGTCGACACGATATCAGGAAGAGAAGTCAACCTATCATGAGAGACTTGAATAGCCTTGATCTAGATTCTAGCCTACCTAGAATGAAGAGATTTGAAAAAGGCTTTGGATGGGTGATCACCCACCCTCAACCAATGCAGATGAGCCCAAAGTTGAGCCCCCCTAGCTTCATGTCATTCATGGAGCATAAGTTGGTGGTGAAAACCAGCAACCCTAGCTTACAACTATTGATCATACGAATCATTTTCCAGCAAAGATAAATTTTGTTGATACTCCTTCATGACAGCCAGATGAGCATGCTTTCTGACATGCACCACCTGTTTGCCAAAATACCACATGAAAGAGGTAGTACAGACAATCACCTCATTCCACCAAGAAATCCAACTGATAGAATGAGGAGGTCGAGGTAATAAATTCTAGATTCTCTCAATCATAAAAATCGTGCCAAGGTGTTGTAATAAAGAAGTATTTAAATAGAATTGATTGCATAAAAAATTGAATTGGCGGCCACTCCACTCAATCTGGAAGGAAATCAAGAAATGATCCAACAATAGGAATTGATCCCAGATCATCACAATCTTATTATTGGTGGTGGAGAAGGAAAAAATTGTTGCTCTGACATCATAACTCGATCAAGGTGCTTACAGACTCTATCATTACCAACACGAAAATTGGACCACGTGAACCAAGGTGGAGGCGTGCATTTGCATCGACAAAAAAGGGATAAAAAAGACCCCATCTATGCTTAAGAAAAAACTAGGCCTCACGCTCACCAGTGCACCAACGCATCGAGAGACAACCAAATTTATCTTCAACATGCTCAACCATATTAAAGTCACCACAAATAAGCCAATACGCCATTGGCAAGTGATCAACCAGGTACCACCAAAGGGCAGAACGACTAGGCCCATCATTAGGCACATAAATGTTGGCAATGCCCAGGGTGTTCCCATTAATATTCAATAGAATCTAGATCACATGATGAGAGGGATCCTCACCAAACCCTAGCAGACAATCCTCAAATTTGGAGGAGATTGAGATAGAAGCACCACCCCGACCATCTTCATGGTGAGTAGTGAAGTGCACAAATGATCTTGCAATACAACTGAGAGAAACATCTAACAAAAAACCAAAGATTTTAACTTCTTGTAAGCAAATAATATCAACATGGCCAATACTTTGCAGAGCAGATTTAACAAAAAAATTTCTTGAGGACTCTATAAGTCCCCGAACATTCCATGAAAGGAAATTCATGGAGGAAGAATATCCAAGGAGCCATCTCCCAAAGGACTACCCGCATTGTCAGCCAACACCGAGAAACTATTAAACAGAGAGGTCTGAGAAGGGTGAAATAGATCACCAACAATTGAAGGATGACGCTTAGCCTCCTGACCTCCCCTCGGTGATGACGAGCCATCCCGAGATGGACTATGCGAATGCCTGGAGGGTGGAGGTATTGTCTATGATTTCCCTTCCTTTGAGGTAGATTTACGCTCTAGAGGTTTCTCAATAAGAGGAGCCTAAGGAGCCGAGACAAGATGCATGGGAACAATAGGAGGCTGAGATGGTGGTTGTATAACCCTATCTCTACTAGAAAGCATCAATTTAGGGTTGGCCACCCCCCTCTTATTAGAGATCATGATCCAATCACCCTCAATAGAGGGTTTGGTAGGCGCAAGTGTAGCAGGAGGAGCAAGGGCAACCACCGAAGGTTTTTGAGCAACCAACGGATAGTCCTTGATACGATGCGAAGTAGATTGACACCAAAAGCAAGTATTAGGTAAGTTAAAGTAAATAATTTTTTGCATAAAACACTCTATACCAACTTGAATATCCACAAATTCTTTGAGATCCTATGCAAGGTCAACCTCAACACAGATTCTCTTATTGGTGTCAAGAAAAAATGTTCTTCTTCCTAACAGATCACCCAACCAATGGGTTTGACAATATCAACAATAAACACCCATAAGGGTAGTGGAAGACCAGGGAGTTCAAGCCAAACCAAGACTTTCAAGGCAACTTGTTTCAAAACTCGAAAAGGAGTCCAAGGAGAAAGGACCATCAAAGTATTGTGAACAAACCAACAACTGGACTTAGCAACCATAGTTTGCACTTGTGAGGGTTCTTTAAAGGAAAGCAAAAAAAACCTTTGGTAAGATTGTGGATACCCGCAACCACAACACCATGAGCTTCCCAGTGAATTTTAAGCTAGTTCTAAAAAAATTCTTACGACGATATTTTTTTTTTTTGGTAATTATTATAGTAGATTAAAAAAGGGTTTTTATAGAGGATCCCAAAACCTTATGTACAAAATCAGCCTTGCATCATGCCTCCTAGCTTTATGTATAAGCCTATTACAGAAAACGTAACCCCTAAAAAAACCTCGATTACATAAGCAATGGGCCTAGGGCATCAATCCCTTGAAACCGAACACCAAAATGGAAATCCCGCCCAGCGGTAACAAAGAAGCATGAAACAATCCCTGTCAGCGGGAAACAGACAAATAAGAAAGGAAGTAGTTTTGGAGATCCCGCCACGGGGAGTAGCCAAAAACCACCATCGAGAAGATCCCGCCCAGCAGGAAGCAAAGAAAAACCGTTACAATAAAATCCCGCCTCGCGGGAAGCAGTCAAAACCACCACAAACAGTCCCGCCTAGCGGGAAGCAACAGGGAAATCCCGCCATCCGGGAAACCAGCAGAAAAGAAAGGATCCCGCCTCACGGGAAAATCGGCGGATTTGGGATCCCGCCCTGTGGAGAAACCATCCCGCCCACCGGGAAAACATTCCGTTCAGCGAGAGCCATCCTGCAGGAAGCCGACAGCCAGCACAGAGAGGATCCAGCCCATCAGGAAGTGACCAAAGAGTTGCACCACAAAGAACCCGCCTCGAGAAAATAGAAGAGGATCCCAACAGCAGGGACCAAGAATCCCGTCCAAGCACAGAGCCCGTCGAGGATTCACAAGAAAAAGGGGAAGCTGTCCAAACCCTAAACCATCACCTCCACCGCACCGAGAAACGCAAGGGACCAGATCCATGCGAATAACCTGCAAAAAACCCGTGGGGAAGCCTCGAGGGAAAAGGGAAGGGATCCCCAACCAAACAGGATCCCTGGGAAGCACCAGTCCGAAAAAACAACCAAGGAAACCCTAGCCGGCCGGGAGGGGCACAGATAGTGGAGAAGGATCTCCCCCAGGAGATCATCTGCAAACAACCACTCCCCGGGAGGGATGACCTGGGTTGAGCCAGGAACTGGGCAGGAACCAGGAGCCATGGGAGGGGGAGCAGGGGAGGGACCAGAGCCCTCCCCTCTCTACTTTCTTCCCTCACCCGGTTTCCTCATTGAACTGCTTACGACGATATTTGACCAACAAAATAAACAATAAAAAGGTGATTCTCATACCATTTTACAATTGGAAAAATAGCATCAAAAGGAAAGAGCACAACATCTAAAACATCTGAGGAAGACTCATTACCTCATCCAATACTTTCAAAACATACTTTCGAGCTCCCTTCGATACCCTAAAAACCACTATGTGTAATAACTATTACATATGTGCATGGTGAGACCATAAAAAGGAGATCCATTTTTAAATATATTAAATCTGAGATATAAATGTATATATCAAATCCACCACCTTTCCGCCGAAATATTTGGTGAAAATATTTAAAACATTCTTAAAATAAAACTGCTTCTTTCTTTCTACTATATTTCGACCATATTTACTGTGATGATATACATACAAGTTACAACTATACAAAGAACGGCTCCGAATTAATCTCGGTCCACTGAGGAATTGCCGTACACTGTAGTTAGTGTTCAAACGTTGCCTTGCATACCTCAACCATGTGGTGACCCTCAACATACTTATGGTCGGTTCCGTGGTCGTGAACTGTCAAAATTCAATTAAAACCACCCTCAACATTCTCTTAATTTCTTGTTTATGGTCGGTTCCGTGATCGTGAACTGTCCCAATTCAATTAAAACCGAAAAGACTGCAGTGAAACAGAGGTACGAACAAGCATGGTAGACCTAAGATTACCAGTGAAATTCTTATTGGTTTCTGTCACAATAATAGGGTGACTCATGTCTATGATTACCATTATATTATATTCTTTCCAGCATATCTTGTGCTGACGCTGCGACTGCTTTTTTTAAAAGCAAACTTACTTTTTCATTTACTTACTTTTCGGTCTGAAATAAAGGTGTTCAAGAGCGTATTAGCTACCAAACATAGGTACATGTATTCACTTAGCCCACGGGTATGGAGCGAGAATTTCGTTAACAAATAATTTAATGGTTTTTAAAGTGCATTGTAAAAGGGGAGCTGTTATATTTGATTAAAGAAATTTCCTACTTTCAAGGGAAGTGCCGTGCACGATGCAAAGAATTGAAATAGTCTTTTCATTTATTTATCTAATTTTTTCTTTCTCCGCCTTGTTTCTCAAGTAACAATCCACAAATTTTAAGGCAAAAATTTTGTGGGTCCCAGGTTAATATTATTTGGTTGGATAGAGATATATTTATATAAATAATAGTTTTAATAAAGTTTGTTGGATAATAAATAATAGTTTTTAATAATAATAGATAACATGTGAGTGATGTGCTCTACAGGTAAGGATGTCACTTGTATTATTGTTGATGTGACCCAGGTTCAATTCTTAGGTAGGATGTGTATAAGAATTATTTATTAAAAAAATAAATATTTTTTCTTAGGGTTGTTTTATATGAAATAAAAAATAATATTTTTCAATGAGAATTGTCCTACATAACTTATAGTCAATTAAACTTTAAAAACTAATTTATTTTTGCCTTTATTTTTTAAATACTTTTAATTAATTTTTATGATAATATTAATAATAGGTTTTAAATATCTCATATTTATTATGTCTTCACTTTGTTATTATTTGTTGATTATTTCATTTATTTTGATGTGAAGCCTCTTTTTCTAAGTAAACTATCTTATTTCCTTTAATGTGGTAAAAATGAGTGCCTACAAATTTGTCTTAGAAGATATTTCTTTATCTTATCAATCAAGATTTCTATATTCATTCCATAAGAACTTGATCTATTTTCTTTCTTCCAACTTTCTATAGGATGAATTTGATGGCCATAACTTTCAAATAATTGTTACTATAATATCAACTTCGGAATAAAAAATGATTTCCTTGACCATCCCTCCAAGCAGCATACATACAGCTAACCCCAAGTTCCCCTAGATGTCCAAATTAATATTTACATTAACCTTAAGGTGGTTTGAGCATTTTAGAAGGCTTGAAATTTAGAAGTTTTTTTGGTTGCATAACCAAGACTTGACATTTAAAAGTTACTAATTATTTTAAAAATTTAATATATATATTTTTATTGTAATAATAAATTTTACAAAGCTTACTATTTAGAAGTACTAACTTTTTTTAAATTTTACATATATTTAAAAAATATATTTTCTATTATTTATTTTTTTACATGGTGGAATCGGTAGCCGCCACGAATCCAGTAAGTTGTCCAACTTTTTATGACCGCCACAGTATTTTGTGTTGTCTGCCCTGGAAGCCGCCACACAGATTTTTGCACTGTCCGCCCCTATAATCACCATGCCACAATCATTTTAAACCTTTTATGTCGTTGAAAGCACTAGAAAAGAGCCAAAACTTCAATCCGGCGAAGCCCGAGATTTGAACCTTGTATCTTCACCCTTTTATGGGGTTTTGTCGAACCAATTGGTCTACACCTAGGACGTTTGAGTTATATGGGATCTATTTTACATTATTATGTATTATAACAAAGTTTACATATTAGCCATGTATCGTTTTGCAAGATTCGAACCTTGATCTCCTCCTTGAAATTTTGAGGAATTTAACCAATTGAGCTAATGCCACTTGATCTATTATTTAATTATTAAAATGCAAAATTAATTTTAAGTAATATAATTAATTTTACAATATTTATAAAACTTAAAGATCAAAAGATAATGAATTATTTTTAATTTAAAGTATATTTATTACATTAATATATATTTCACCTTAGTTTACTCTTTTCTAATACCATATTCAAATGTAAATTTTAAAATATTTAAATTAATATGTCTTAATTTCCATTAATTTCATTAAATATCATTAACACATATATAACATTTACATCAATACTCATCAATTTATTATTACTTATTAAATTTATTATTATTATTCTCCATTTACTTCATTCCTTTTTGACATGGGAATATTTGATGCTAGCTATTATAATAAAAAAAAATTCTATGTCTTTATTCATGTTTTATTATTTATCATTTATAATTATTACATATTTTAAATAGGTTAAATAAAAATACTAAGAAAATATGAAATTACATTCTTCATGTGATATTTCTTCAAACATTCACCTGAAAGTTAGTTCGTTTATATTTCATAACTAGCTATCTCTATTGTGTGGTAAGTTCTATCCTTAAACACCTTCCCAATCTATCAACCAATATCCTTTAAATCACTAACATACTTTTTCTAAATGTATTAATCATTATTATAGAATATTTTTTGTATCCATGTTTTATCATTTATGATTATTGGATCTTTTAAACAGGTTAAAGTTCTTTATCTTTGATAGTTAGTTTTTGGTTAATACCAATGTAATACCAATGTGGATGATAAAAAGTATAATTAAATACTAAGGTTTTACTTGTGTAAGAGTGAGTACAAAATATTTGATGTAAAGCATTAAATATTTGGTTTATATGGTGTTAGTCTCACAATGACACTGACAGGGGGGTGAATCAGTGTAGCTCTTTAAAACTTAAATCTTCAACACTCAAAGAAAAAATGACTTTTCTCAAATCTCGTTCTGCAAATTGCTAAATTCTTTCTAAGTATTGTGCAGCACTTTGTCTGCGAACTCCTCTCAAAATTTCAGCCAAAATGGATATGATATGAGAAAGTTATGCCCAAAATACGGAAGTGACGTTTTTCACCATTATCCAGAAATCACGGATTTTCACTCTTTATTTTTCTCCACACACACTTCTCTCTTCACAAAATAAAGTCCCCACTTTTCAATAAAATCCCTTGCCACTTAAAAGCACACACTTGCATTCTTTTTTCCTTTTCAATTTTAAAAATATTTTCTTTAATGAAGCTTCTTAAAACAATATAACTTCATTTTTTTTATTTTGAGAAGCATTTCATCAAACACGTCACATGCAAAGAATTGACACCTTACTCGTTCTCTTACTTTGGAGCCACGTGACACCTCAAACCAAAAATGAAATATGCTCTATTTGATGCCTTGAAGGTGTAACAACATTGAAACTGAAACTCTAGCGACTCTGCAAGGTCGAAACGTCCAACTTAAGGATTTTGCACAAGTAGAACAAATTGACATAAAAGTGACTTGTATCGTTTTTACAACAATCATAACTCTCACCTCGTAACTCTGTTTTCTCTAAAATTTAAAATGTAGAATCTCGGCAATGCTGAATACATCCAGTCCAAATATCGTTGTATAACTCCTTACAGTTCACTTGTACCACGTCCAAAAAAACTACTGCTGACACACTTTTTCCAAAAAGAGCATTTTTATGACAGTATTTCAACGCTTGTAACATTCACCTCGTTTCTCCGTTTTGGTGGAAATTTGGAACACATGTTCGTGAAGATAACGACCACCTCCAGTTAGAATTTCGCTATCAAATTATTCTTTGTTTGCTCACAGTGCTTTTGATAAAACTGCCATTTTTCGACGTGTACAACCACTTGCCAAATCATCTGCCAAGATATCGAAAACGTCATTGATCAATCCAAAAACTATGTTGACACCTCCAATGTTGTTCTTGACTATTTTTTGACATGCTGACATGTTCCAAACTGATCCATCCTGTCCAACTACGCCCGTGATGACTTTTGCAATTTTTTGATAACTTCTTGACAATTTTTTCAACTTTTGCAAATTTGCATGAACAACCTGTAACAACTTCACCCGAACATCAAAAACATCCTCATAAGCAATGAAAATCACTTTACATACTCCGAACAATCTCCAAATAATTGTCCACTGCATCAACCTATCCATATGAGTGTGTTGACAACAATGACAATATTGTTGATGCACCTTGCTCAACAATCTCCCCCTATGGAATTGTTGGCAACACACGCACACTTTCTTGTAAATCTTCTCCCCCTTCGACAACAAGACCAAAGGGCTACTGCAAATTCCCCCTGAGCCCATGCACAACATTCTCAAGAAAAAATTATTACACTTAGCAAAAATCACAAACATGAGCAAAAAGATAAACAAATACACAAATGCTCCCCCTGAGAATGTGGCCCCAATAGCTAGTCAATTCTTGGGAAGTGTGACCACTCGCAGTTTCTTGTGAAGGTACTCAAAGTCTTCCTTGGGCAATGGTTTGGTGAAGATATCTGCTACTTGCTCTGTTGTTGAAACAAAATCCAACTTAACCTCACATTTCACAACTTTCTCCTTCAAAAAATGATATCAGATAGCAATATGTTTTGTGCTAGAATGCATAACCAGATTATTTGAGATGTTAATGGCACTGGTGTTATCGCACTTAACTGAAATCGAATCACTAAAATTAATGCCAAGATCCTTCATAGTTTATTTCATCCATAACACCTATGTACAACACGTTGTCACTTCAATGTATTTTGCCTTTATTGTGGATAAGGAGACTGACTCTTGTTTCTTACTGTGCCACGTGACCAACATGTCTCTAAGATAGAATGCACATCCACTGGTACTCTTCCTGTTATCTACACATCCTGCCCAATCTACCTTTGAATACACAATAAGGGTGAAGTCCTTACCTTTAGGATACCATAACCCATACTCCATAGTACCCTTGAGGTACCGAAGAATCCTCTTCACCACTGTCACATGAGTCTCGTTGGGACTAGCCTGAAATCGTGCTACCATGCATACTGCCTGCAAAGTATCTGGCTTGGTAGTTTTCAAGTACAATAAGCCCCCAATCATAGATCTATACATAGTTTGATCAACATGTGGAGATTTGTCATCCTTGCTCAACTTGCAACCTGTCATCATGGGAGTGCTAACTGGCTTACAATCCTCCATTGTGAAATTTTTCAACATCTCTTTCACATATTTAATTTGAGAAATAAATATGTTCTTATCCTTTTGATTAACTTGAAACCTGAGGAAATACGAAAGTTCACCAATCATTGACATTTCAAATTATTTCTGCATCTTATTTGCTAAATATTTACACATTTCATCTTTGTTGATGCTAAATATGATATCATCCATGTATACAACAGGAACAATATTATGACCATTTTCTATTTTGACATACAAATTACTATCTACCTTACCTTTCTTGAACCCTTGCTGAGTAAGATAATTGTCTAGCCTTGCATACCATTCTCGGGGTGCCTGTTTTAAGCCATATAACACTTTCTTCAACTTGCAAACCTATTTGGGATCATCACCAAGCTGGAAACCATCTGGATGCTCAATACAAACCTCTTCTTCAAGTTTCCCATTCAAAAATGCTGATTTCACATCCATTTGATAAACTTTAAAATTCTTGTAAATTGCTAAAGCCAGAAACATTCTAATTGCCTCTAGTCTAGCAACAGGTGCAAAGGTTTCCTCAAAGTCAATACCTTCAACTTGTGCATAGCCTTTGCATACCAATCTTGCTTTGTTACCGACTACCTGTTCGTCTTCATTCAATTTGTTTCGAAAGACCCATTTAGTACCGATTACATTTTTATTTGTGGGTCTTGGTACTAACTCCCAAGTCTTGTTTTTCTCGATCTGATCTAATTCTTCATTTATTGCCTTTACCCAACTTTCATCTTTGCTTGTGTCAACAACATTTTTGGGCTCAATGTTGGATAATAAAGAGTAGTTACTTACTAATCTTCTTCTTGTCTGAACACCAACTATGGGGTCTCCAATTATTTGCTCTCTAGGATGATCTTTCTACAAGCTTCCTGTTTTGAATTTCTTGTTTTCTTCCACTTCTAAATCATGGTTTGAATCCTATGAGTCAATTTTTGGTTTCTTTTACATTTCCTTTTCCTCATCTCCTTCAATTACCTCTTCATAAATTGGGTAGTTCTCTTCATAGCTAATTACTCGTTCCCTTCCTTCATCAACTTTAACATCGACACTATCCATAATTTTTCTTAGCCTCTTGTTGTAGCATTTGTAAGCTTTGTTTTTTGACGAATATCTAAGAAAAATACCTTCATCCACTCTATATTTAAACTTACCAGTGTTTTCTTCAGTTATTTTGATGTAACACTTGCTGCCAAAAACTTTAAAGTATCTTGTTGTTGCCTTTTTACCGAACCACAACTCATAAGGAGTTTTACTTTCATGCATCCTCAAAATGCACCTATTTTGGATGTATACTATAGTATGGATTGCCTCTTTCCAAAATTTGTCTACTACTTTGCTCTCAATCAACATAGTTCATGCCATTTCCTACACTGTCATGTTTTTTCTTTCTACCACACCATTCTGCTGAGGTGTCCTAGCTGCTGAAAACTATCTCCTAATGCCATATTTTCACAATACTCTGTGAAATCCTCTAAAATGAACTCTCTTTATCTATATGACCTTAAACATTTAATTATTTTTTCTATTTGATTCTCAACTTGGTTTTTGAAAACCTTGAACATCTCAAAAGCTTCTAATTTATGCTTCAAAAATAGTACCCATGTCATCTTGGAATAGTCATCTATACACAACATGAAATATTTGTCACCATTTATGCTTTGCATTCTCATGGGTCCACATAAATCAATATGTACTAGTTCCAAAGGTTTTCTTGTGTAGTACTCTTTTTTTTAAAATGAGACTCTAGTTTGCTTTCCCTTTTGACATGAAGCATAAATGCTATTTGATGGTTTGCCAATGGTGGGAATATCTCTCACTACTTTCTTTGAGCTAATTTTTACTAGATTGTCAAAACTGATATGACCGAGCCTCTTGTGCCACAACCAATTCTCTTCTTCTTGTCCAATCAAGCAAGCTCCTTCTGAAGTATTTGAGAGAGTGTACAGGTTTCCAGATGTCCTTGATCCAATTGTTATCAACTTCCCATTGTTTTCATTTTTGACTTCACAACCTTGCTTCTTAAAGATCACTTCATGACCTCTATCACAAATCTAACTTACGCTCAACAAGTTATGCTTCAGACAAACCAAAAACAAGACTTCTTTTGACCTTTTTTTTTTGTCACTAATCTTAACTAAACCTTTGCCAACTATATTAGCTCCATAACTGTTTCCAAACTTTATTGAACCACCTTCATATTGCTGCAAATTCTCAAATTTTTGTTTGTCACCTGTCATATGAATGGAGCATCCACTATCAAGTACCCATGATGCGGATTTATTCTGCACTTTAAATGTCGTTTGTACGATCAAGGATTCTTTTTCTTCCTTAGGTTGCTCTTTTTATTTCAACTCAGATTTTATTATAATTTTGGGCTCTTGTTTTGACTTTTCTTTTTCAGTAGCTTGTGCATGTTTTTTGAGAAATTTTCTATTTTACCTTATTTCATTTGGCTGAAATTTTCTTCCCTAAAATTGATTTGATGCAAATGTACTTCGACAATTTCTTGCAATATGCCCAAAATTATGACATTTATAACATTCTACTGTATAATCCATCAAAGGTGAAAAAGCATTTCTATTGGTAAAATTCCTTGCTCCTGCATTATACTTGCAATCTGAGATCTTATGTCCATAAACATTGCATTTAAAATAGTAACCAGAAAAGAGATGATTGAACCTAGGTGGTGGTCTTTTCCATGTTGTTGTAGGAGCCATAAATATTCTTCTTCTTTGATGTGTGACATTGGTGAAGCCATCATTATCAATTCTCCTTTCATGCCTTGCATTATTGCTTTCTTTTGCATGATTCATTTTTGCTTGATCAACCTATTTCTTCTCTTCATTCTTTGTGGATTCTTCATTTATGGCCTTTGATCCATTTGATGATTATCCTTCATCAAAACCCAAACCAAATTTGATGCATGTAGTCTTTTGGTTATTTATGATCTTATCCAGCTTCATAGAACTTTCTTCACATTTGTGATAACAACTAATTTTCTGATTCATCTCTTCTAGTTGCATTCTTAAACCAACAATCTCTTCTTCTAGCTTGCTACAATAATATATTATCATGGTTATTTGCACTTCGAGATCTTCAGAGATTTTCTTGGATTATTTTATATGTACTTTCAAATTTGTTATGATTTCATTTGCATCCTCAAGCTTTCTTGATTTTTTTGTATTCTTTTTTCTTTCTATCTTCAATTCATGTAGAGCTGCAATTAGTTCCTCTTTCAAATTCACTTCTGCATTAATTTCTTCTTCATCACATTCCTGTTCTTTTTTTGGTTTTTCTTCTTCGAGTGCCATGAAAAGAGCTTCACTGTTCCTTTTCAGAATCCTCACCGGAGCTATCTTCTGATGAACTGACATTCTTGGAGATGAAAATTTTCTTCTTGAAGTTGCCTTTTCTAAAATTTATTTTTTTCTTCCAGTCACTTCTTTCTTCGTGTGATCCTTCATCACTTTTGTTCTTCTCATTAAGTGGATATTTAGCTGCAAAATACCCAATGCCTCCATAGTTGAAACATTTAAATGGTAACTTTCCTCTGTATTTTCATTTTTCTCTTTTTAGTTTTTGAACAAATTTTACGTCCATTTCATTTGATGTCTCTTCTTCCTCAGATTTTTGTTTTAATTTCATATTTTTATGGGCTTTAAAAGTAGCTTCTCTGTCTGTGGGTTTAGATTTTTCTATTCTCGTCTCATATGCAGTCAAAGAACCATGCATCTCATCCATACTAAAATAATTTAGATATTTAGCTTCTTCTATAGCTAAAAATTTAGAATAAAATCTTTGGGGAAGGGATCTTAATACCTTTTTCATGATGATAGAATATTTGATTTCCTCGTCGAGTCCTCTAATCGCATTAATGACTTCATTAACTCTCAGCATATATGCCTCTATATTCTCATCGTCATTTATATTTAATACTTATAACTGAGCTCGATGTGTTTGTAACTTGGCCTCCTTGATCTTAACGTCTCCTTAATGAATGCTCTTCAGTTTGTCCTATATTTTCTTTTTCGTTTTACAACCCATAATATTTACCAGTTTGCTGTCCACCAATCCACACATGATAGCATTCTTTGCTTTTGAGTCATTCTCAAATAGTTTCTTATCAGTAACATCAGTTGGAGAAGTGTTGGGTATTGTGTATCCACTATCTACTGAATCTCAAATGTCGTATCCCAAAGCACAAAAATATGTCTGCATCATGAGTCTCCAAAATACGTAATTAGTTTTGTCAAACAATGGTGATTTGTTTTATGAGAAGCCTTCACCACATACCATTGTGTCACTTCTAAGATCACCCTAGCCGGTTAAGCCTGTTTAGGAACCTTGCTTTGATACCAATTGTTACTCTCACAATGACACTGAGAGGGGGGTGAATTAGTGTAGCTCTTTAAAACTTAAATCTTCAACACTCAAAGAAAAACTATTTGTTCTCTTAGCTCATTCTTCCAATTGCTAAACGCTTTTTAGGTATTATGCAGCACTTTGTCTGCGAACTTGTCTCAAAATTTCAACCAAAATGGATATCATATGAGAAAGTTATGCCCAAAATACTGAAGTGACGTTTTTCACCACTCTCCAAAAATTGCGTATTTTCACTCTTTATTTTTCTCCACACACACTTCTCTCTTCACAAAATAAAGTCCCCACTTTTCAATAAAATCCCTTGTCACTTAAAAATCACACACTTGCATTCTTTTTCCCTTTTCAATTTTAAAAATATTTTCTTTAATGAAGCTTCTTAAAACAATATAACTTTCTTTTTTTATTTTGAGAAGGCATTTCGTCAAACACGTCACATTCAAATAATTGACACCTTACTCGTTCTCTTACTTCGGAGCCACATGAAACCTCAAACCAAAAATGAAATATGCTCTATTTGATGCCTTGAAGGTGTAACAACACTGAAACCAAAACTCTGATGACTCTGCAAGGTCAAAAAGGCCAACTGAAGGATTTTGCACAAGTGGAACAAATTGGCATAAAAGTGACCTGTATCGTTTTTGCAACAATCATAACTCTCACCTTGTAACTCTTTTTTCTCTAAAATTTGAAATATAGAATATTTGAAATGCTGACTACTTACAATATGAATATCGTTATATAAATCCTTACGGTTCGCCTATACCACCTCCACGAAAACTGTTGCTGACACACATTTTCCAAAAAGAGCATTTTTGTGACAGTATTGTAACGCTTGTAATATTCACCTCATTTCTTCGTTTTTGTGGAAATTTGGAACACATGTTCTTGAAGATAACGACCACCTCCAGTTAAAATTTTTCTATCAAATTCTTCTTGGTTTACTCATAGTTCTTCTGACAAAACTACTCTTTTTCACCCCGTACAACCACTTTCCAAATCATCCGCCAAGATACCGAAAACATCACCGATCAATCCAAACACTGTGATGACACCTCCAACACCGTTCTAGACTATTTCCAACATGCTGGCATGTTCCAAACTGATCCATCCTGTCCAAGTGCGCCCGTGATGACTTTTGCAATTATTTTACAACTTCTTGATGATTTTTTCAACTTTTGCAAATTTGCATGAACAACCTGCAACAACTTCACCCGAACATCAAAAACATCGTCATAAGCATTGAACATAACTATACATACTTCGAATAACCTCCGAACAATTGACCACTGCATCAACCTGTCCATATGAGTGTGTTGACAACAATGACAATACTATCGCTGCACCTTGCTCAACATATGGGTGTGTCAAGGGTGCGAGGATATAGAGTATGTTCTACTGAATGTTGAAAGCATCTATATATTCTTAAAAGAATTTCATATCTTATTGTGCACCTCATGCATAAAAGGTATGTCATTAATATAATCAGTAAAGGTACATGTCATAAGCAAGCCTGAACAAAATTGTTAATTATTTATTATTATTATTATGACACTTAAAAATAATTGTTATATTGTTTTCAACTAGTTTGAAATCTTTATTTTTATTTTTATATTTATTACATTATATTCAATGAAAGTTACATATAATTTCATATGTTATTTTAAAAGTAAAAATCTAGTCATGATATGTTAAATACATAGCTTGTATTCCAAATACAATGAAAATTTTATTTCATTAAGATATTATGATATAAGGACAGACATATAAGAATTTAAAAGAGACTTATAATTTATTTTCTAATTGTAATTTTAGTAACCAAAATAATTTATATATCTAAAAGTTAAACTAGAATCCAATTGATATGTATTTTATATATTTTATTAAAATATCCTTTTAAGTAAAAAAAGATCCTATCATGATAGAGAGAATTACATCATAAGAATGAATAAAAATAGAAAGGAAATAAGTTAAATTTTGGATAAAAACTAGATACATAAACAAGGCAAGAAAATACTTGGCCAAAGAAAGTATGTCATATGCTAAATCAAAATGTTCTATAAATGTGAAATATATGCACATTCAACAAGAAGATAAGTGTTACACTAAAACTAAACATATAACCAAGAAAAATATTTTCATATTTAGTAGTATTTTGTATAATTCTCTTAAAAAGGATAGTAAAAAAGGACAAACATCTAAATATCAAGCCAAAGATAAACATACCATGGACTAAAATGAGACATTAAAAAGTCCTAAAAGGTATTAACATTAGACTATGAAACCCCAAAAATGATGTCTTATAATAAAATAAGATACTTAAATGAGGTAAACATCTACACATTAGATCAAAGTAATTAGGTGTTAGATTAGAGCATGACAACTAAAATATTGCTCTGAAATAGTTTCTAAGATTAATTCTCTATTAAATTTATGCAACACTAAATATGCTTCCTATAGTAAATTATTTACTACACAATTTTTGTGGAAGGTCCCTACCAAAAACCCAGTACTAGAAGAGGGGCTAAAATAAAGCAAATTAATACCAAACCAACCAAAATTCCAAGGGGAGGTGTTAAGTAGGATGCAACACCAAAATTTGGTTATTGGAAGTAGAGACCAGTCAATTGAAGGAATATCATGTAGAGCTACCAGGGCATGTTTTCCAAAAGAGATGCTCATTAATGTCATGCCCAATGATGAATTGTTTCTCTGGTCAACATTTACATCGAATAAACCTAGCCTAGCTTTGTATTTTACAACATTGTACATTCATTGTAACCACTAATGAATGTATGAGTTTACCCCCACAATTTCGAAGTAAATTTTTAAATTTAAATTTTGATGTAAGCATTATAATAGCTATTTTTTGGCCCAAAAGAGGATTTTGAATTATTATCATGTCTAGAATTTGACCTTGAGCAATTTCTCATCCTCTTTCCAATTTGTATTTCAGTATGGACTCAAGCCTTGGGCCATACTATGTATAGGTCATCAAGCCTCTTCCAAATGTATATGAATGCAATGAGCTTTAACATGAACACAAATATTTGGGACTACTACAATATTTATGTCTTGGTCTGAGTATTTTTGTATCTTTCTATGGGAGATTGTGACTACTCTAGTATTTTTGTCCTAGCTTTCAAGTTGGATTATTTGAATTATTTTGGTCAAAAACATAATGGGGTGATCTAGTTATGCATCAACTTAAAGACCTAAACCAAGCCTCACTTGAGGATCATCATCTATTTTCTTCCATGCACCAAATTATATAAACTATGGCAGGATAAAAAATGTTCTCACTTCTAGATGGATTCTCTAGGTATAATCAGGTTTGGGTAAAGGATGAAGACCAACACAAAATGACATTCACCACCAAATGGGGCACGTTTGTATACCAATCAGGGTTATGCATAAGGGGTTGGACTCAAAATATACTTGTAAAAAAATGGCGAATCCTAATCAAAATCAAGGTGAATCATGGCAAATCCAAAGAAAATCAAATAAATCATCTTCACACCATAATTTGGGGCATTCGAAGCCCTAAAAAGTAAGGTCATATTTGGGATAACTTTTGATCTATTAAATCATCTTAAAACTTCATAATAACACCACCATTAGATCAGGCTCGAAAAGATATTTCCAATGAGTACACATATGCCTATGTTAGGATACATATTATGGTGAATTGACCCTAAGAAAAATATTGTACCTGAAAATTTTAGGCGAATGGGCTGACGTCGAGGGTCCTCGTATTCGACAATTTAAAAATTTGAAAATCATAATATTCGTCCAATTGACGAATATTCACCACTATGCATAACCCTACTACCAATGAATACCTTTTGACCTATTTAATATTGGAGCAATCATCCAAAGCTACATGGAGATTACCTTCAATTATTTTCTTAACAAAACCATCCTTGTATACCTTGATGATCTCATAGGATTATCTAAATGGAAGGAATACACTTAGGGTATATAGAGAAGGTGTTCAATCACTATCAAGAACTTAGAATTTTCTTAAACCTGAAGAAGTACATTTTCTATTATCCATGAGAAAATCTCCTAGGGTATGTGGTATTCAAGGAAGGGATAGCTATTGATCCATATAGTGTTAAAGCTATTCTCAATCTATCATTGCCAATATTTCCTTGGGTAAATTATTTTTATTTGAAGGTTTATACCTAATTTTACCTCAATTGTTAGGCATGTCACCAAAATTATATAAAAAGTACAATTATTTAAAAGGACAAAAGAAGAGAAGTAGAATTTTCAAAGAATCAAGCAAGCTATCACAAGAGCCCTAGTACTAGCCAACCTAAACTTTGATAAGGATTTTATCCTATATTTCTATGAGGGAAAGTGTATTGTAGTTGTGGTCCTCACTCAAATAAATGACAAGAGACATTGCATTCTTCATCTAGAATTTGAAATATTATGAAGAGCATTACAACTTCATTGTTATATACCTTGATCAAAAGCTTAAAGTTTTTTAGGTATTTTTAGATAGCAAAGTGGTAGCTAATGATGTGCATTCAAGCATTAAAGACTATATTATGAATGGGGAAATTAATGAAAAGAGAACCATATGGTTCACCTATATTATTGAATATTAAATTGAGATCAAGGTAATCAAGCTAATTAGAGGTAGGGTATTATGCCAAAAATTGACCCAAAATATTGAGGAATCAAAAGGAGAGGAAGAATGTTTGATCATTTATGGGAAAAATGTGGACTATGTCCAAGACTATACTAACTACATGTGACACAATATATATCCATTGAACTTGAGTAAGAGCCACAAAAGGATTTACAAGTTGTATAATGCTCACTCCACCCTCATCAGATAGGTATTATTTCATAGGAATTTTGATGGTACACTCCTAAGCTGCATATAAATTAAATAAACAAAATTGTCGTTATAGGTTTCATTGAGAGTTCTCTAGAGGACACTACTTAATGCACATCACAATGGTGAAAATAATGAGAGGCAATTATTACTATCCCACCATGAGTGTGACAAGTACAAATTCTTCATTGTAAGGAACTAGAATGCCTCCCTCTCCCTTAAGCCTATAGTAGTTGATGAACCCTTTTCATAATGGGGACATGATTTCATAGGGGTAATTAATCCACCATCCAATGAAGAAAGCCAATGGATCTTGACCATCATAAATTACTTTACGAGATGGACAAAGGCAATTCCAATCAAGTACACTACCAGAAGGGTCATTGTAAATATTCTAGAGGAGATTATCATTAAGTTTGGTGTATCACCAGGGTTATGCATAGTGGTGAATATTCACAAATTGGGTGAATATTAGGATTTTCAAAATTGGGAATTGACGAATATCGGGACCCTCGACGTTGGCCCATTTGCTTAAATTTTTTGGGACCAATATATTATTAGGGTCAATTCACCACAATATATATCCAAACATATGCATATTTGTACTTGTTAGAAAGCTCTTTTCGAGCCTGATATAATGGTGGTGTTTTTATGAAGTTATAATATGATTTAATAGGTCAAAATGTGACCCAAATATGACCTTACTTTTTAGGGCTTCAAATACCCCAAATTTTGGTGTGAAGATGATTGATTTGATTTGCTTAGGATTTGCCTTGATTTCGATTAGAATTTACCATTTTTTTACAAGTACATTTTGAGTCCAACCCCTTATGCATAACCCTGTGTATCACACACTATTATAATCAATAACACACTAAAATTTATCAAAACAAAGGTAAGCTAAATTACCCTTAAATATGGTGTTTACATGAAAACCTCTTATAACTATTACTCCAAGGTAAATGGCCTAGAAAAGTCTTTAATTAAACACTTATTGAGGATCCTAAAGAGAATAGGTGCAGATATCTAAATATTGTGGCATAATCATGTTCACGAAGCACTATGGGAAAATAGGATAACCCTAAAGAAGAAAATTTGTTGCTCCCCTTTCTCCTTGATCTACAACTAGGAAGCCCAACTACATATCTCTATTGAACTATTGACCCTTCAATTACTGCATTAGCTAGAGCTCCAAGAACATGATATTATATCATTGAGAATAAGGGACTTATTAAAGCTAGAAGAGCAAAGAGAAAATGAAGGAGTTCATTTGAAGAAGCACCAAGGACATAAAAATATGATTTGACAAAAATGCAACTACCCAACAATTTTAGATATGCGACCTAGTCCTCAAATGTGATAATGGCCATAGTAAACTGAGTTGACATACCAAATTCAACATCATCTATAGTGGGACCTATGTAATCACTAGACTAAAGGTATAAAATGTCATGGAGCTCACCAAATTGAAAGGGTGACCAATCCTGATCTTGGTTAACAAGATCTATTTGAAAAGGTATTAACAAAACATGGAGGTAATGTATAAGTTGAAACATAAAGGAACACCATAAAAATATGAAAGCTACAAAAAATCATAATTCCACAAGTGTTGTCGACACACAAGTCTGAAGTAGACATTTTTCCCTACATGTCCTTGCTATTAGAAGCATTGATTAAAAGAGGTGGAGGCTAACTATCTAATTAAACCATAATAGATGAGATAGTGAGATGGTTGCCAACATAGTAGTCATCGTTGGTACGAAGTAATCAATTCTAGAATAAATTTGAAATTGACCAATCATGAATCTAACTGGCACATGAATAAAGGAGGTTATGCTAGCAAAATAAAGGCCACCCCCATTATATAGCCAATTGCATGCAAGAAATGAGCGTACGTGAAAAAGGTAACGAATATGAGAGCTAGTAAAATCTCAAATTTGTCCCCCACCATTATATGTGAAGAAGAACAACCCAAATTTTAGTTAAACAAAATCAACTTTTATTCAATAAACAAAAAATGAAATAAAATTAATAACCATATTTACTACATTTTAAATTTGAAAGATGAACTTTAATGATAGAATATTACTTACTTATAATGAAATCCTTAATTACACTTATAAATTAATAACAATTGTTCACTAAACAAAATCAATCATAAAATTTAGTTAAATAAAATAAAATAAAATCTATTAATAAACAAAATAAAATTAATGACTAATTTAAAAATGAAGTTCGTGATAATTATTTTAAATAAATTTAAATATTTTTTTTTGTTGGAACCAAACATTATATTAAATAAAATAGGTTACATTAAAAAAGAGTTGGAGAGATCACAACTCCAGGCCCATGATCAAAATCCTAAATAGGGCACCAAAACTAAAGTTCGAGAACAACTAGAGAAACCATAATACGAGTCCAGAGACCAAATACAAAATCAACCCTTAAAAGGGTAAATAAAAAATATTATTAAGAACAAGGAGCCACTCTCGAAGGAGGAGGAGGATCATTCATTGGTCCAAAAGAGCCCAAACCGTGAATATTATCTATAGGTGGATCGATAGACCAAGAGTTGTCAAGAGAAACATAAGTAGAATCGATCAAAGTTGAAGGTGATAATGGAGCAGAATGAGTAGGATAAAGAGGAGAAGTAACTGACTAAGGATGAGGGCCAGGGTACCAACTAGTACCATGAATAGTTGAGCGATGTACATGAATCCAACCATGTTGCAGAGGGAGTGAACACGAACGATACCTATTGTGAGATCTGGGAGAATATCGAGCCCTACTCTGAGCACTGAAAGCACGAGATTCCGGAAGAAAGAAATACTAATGTGACGCATTCAAAATCAAACAAACGCTTAAGTCCTAAGATGTGAAATGCATGAAATGAAAGAGACGAATTGAATGGAGATAAAAGAAAGTACAGAAAACACAACCCTTTTTATTTAACTCTCGTAATATTGGTTACAAAGACGCCTCCTCCCTTTTCAGGGGCTAGGAGCATTTAAAAGAGTTTTGGTTACAATCATGACTTAGTGCTCCTCCTTCCGCGTGCCCACATTTGAAATGGGCGGGCCAAAGTGTTGTCGCCACTGGTGTTGATGAATCCTTGATCCTTGCTGCTCCTCCTACATTCAAAGAAACAACAAAATTGTTAGTAGCACCTGTGACAAAAGATGAAGCGTTTGACCTTAAAAACCAATGGAGGATGCATGCATAAGATTAGCTAAACCAATGAATAAAATGACTCCAAGTAACCTGCAAATTTGACAGAGACCAGAGAACATTACTAGAGGGCCACTACCATCGAAATAGTAGGACAAACACTGCCAATTCGAGTTTGACTGTAATTCGTCCCTGGTCAGGACGAATTCGACTGTAATTCGTCCCCGGGTAGGACGAATTTTCCCGCGACAAAGCGCCGAGGTGATGTTGCCCAAATGTCGCGTCTCGAGATCTCCAAAAGACCTGCAAACATAGGGGTTAGCTAATTGGGGGCATTTTGGGATGACCTAGATGGTCGGATTTCCCCAATTTGACCTCCATCAATGGGAATTTGACGTCGCTACCTACAAGTTAGTGAGGACAACAAAAGCGACAAAACATGATATGATTTGATCAAAACCTTCTGAAATCGAAATTATAAACTATCTAAACAACATAAAATGGAATGGAATATAAAAAAGTGACAAAAGAACAAATTAAAATGAAACTAAGAAGTGTGGGGCGCCCAGGCGGGCCGCCCACCATTAGAACTTGATTTCGGCACCAATCCACTCGGGATGGGCCCAAAATCTCTTGTGATGGGTTGTCGGTGAATTGGTAGATCAATGTGGTCAAATTTCGGGTTTTGGGTCCGGATTCACACTTCCAATAGCCACCCAATAACCTCTCTTGCGAAAGAGATCAAGGATGTGGAAGAGGTGAATCAAAAGGGTAAAATGTGGTATTCAATTTGGCAGCACTTCGTTGCTTGAAAATGCCTCCAACTTGTCTCTTTTGGGTGAGAAAGTTCACCATTTTATAGACCCAAGGGGTCTCTTTTGGAGGGGCATGCAGGGGTGCCATGTGGCGGCCATGCCTTCTCAAGAGGGAGGAGACTCCTCCCTGACTTGGGCTTCCATGACTGCCCTTGTGACAGTCCTCTAACGCCCACTCTGCCCACCTACACGCGCATGCAAGGCAGGAGGCATTAATTGACTGTCCTCGGCTGCCACTTGGTGCAATTTTTTTGTTTTTTCCCATTAAACCTGGAATTCATCCTAACCCAGAGCGAATTCAGAATTCGTCCCTAGGTGAGACGGATCCCAATTTGAATTCGTCCCTGGGTGGGATGGATACTGAGCAAAGTGCCTGAATGTGCCAAATTGCCTTCCGACCTTCCAAAATTGCTACAAAAGTGGTTAGGACCACTGTTTAACCTCTGAGGGCTGCCCTGGGGGTTGTGTGTGTCAAAGCGATTAGTGTTTGCAGTCACATAATCAGATTGGTGTTGTTTTGGTGTCTATAGATGCCCCTTTTTGGGATGCGCTGTGCATGGCGCAGCATCAAGCAAAAATAGATAACCAAAGCACTAATGATTAGGGTTTCTTGGTAACCTAACCAACTTTTGATGCCCCAAGTATGGAAAGGGCATGCATTCTTGAATCCTTGCTTCTGACGAGCGAAGGAACTCAATTCAAGTGTTAACCTTTTTTGGTGAGGTGTTACTTGATCTTGGACATTGATCAGTCATGAATAGGCAAAGGGCACAACCTTTTGTCTGTGATAACCTTGAGTTCATGATTCACGAAATGCCAAGTGATTTGATCAGATTGTGATTGTTGCTTGTTTACTGCCCCAAGCAGGAGCGTAATTGTCTTTGTCAATGATTCTTTGAATGCATGTCATTTTCCTTAATTGGGTGTGTGTTTGTTGATTGGTGACTAAGTGTGACTACCCCCTCAAGCGACGAATCGATGAGGGAATGACCTTCGTGAGAAAAGCGACGAGTCACTTGACCCAAGATGACTTGTGCAAGGGTGCCCTTAGATGGTTTAGCATTAAGCATGTGCAATTTTCTAACATTTAGACCTATTTTTGGTGGGTGGTAACCCTTTTTGCAACGCTTTTTGGAGCTGAAATTGGCAAAAATCCGTCCTCCCGTGGAGCGGTCCGGCTAAGGTAGCCTTCTTAGGGAGTAGGATAGTGACAATTTGTGACCCCAACATCTGTTTTGCATGCCCGGGATGTCAAGTGCAACAACACTCTCATCGGGCAAGTTTATTAGCTGTTTTTATGCATTTTTTTTCAATTTTTGATGTTTTTTGAAATTTTTGGCCTGAATTCGTCCTAGGGTGGGACGAATACCAGCTTAGAATTCGTCCCAGGGTGGGACGAGTGCTAACCAGAGCGCTCATCCCAGGGGAAGATGAATTTAAGCTCAAAAGGCCTATTTAAAGGCCAAAACTAGGGTTTGGGCTCATTTGCATCTGATTTTTCTTACGATTTGGAGCTCTAGGGAGGAGGAGGTTAATTCTACGAAGTGAAGCACTGCCGAATTTCTCCTAACATCATGAGTGCACAAACCGGGTTGAGCGGCGGAGCCGAAGCGAGACCAGTAAGTGCTCCCTAGAATTATTACTTTTGTTTTAAAACTGCAAGTGTTTTGTTTAATTATTTTTGTGATGATGTTTTTCAAAATTTTAAAACTTAAACCCTGAAACTGAGCTGAAGACAACTAAGACTTAGTGTACAACTAAACGTAGCGCAAAACCTAGGGAGAGAATTTTTATTTTCCTTATAGCTAAACCCTAGGATAAACGGAACGTAAAACCCTAAGACGTAATTTTTGTTGTTTTTTGAATTTTTGTTCTGTTTTTAAATTAATCAGTTAGGATTAGAAACCCTAGAACTGAAAAATTAATTTTTGAATTTTTGTTTTGTTTTATTTTTGGAATTTATCAGTTAGGATTAGAAACCCTAGAACTGAAAAATTATTATTTTTTGTTTGAATTTTGAATTTTTGTTTTTAAATTAATCAGTTAGGATTAGAAACCCTAGAACTGAAAAATTAATTTTTTTTTGACTTTTTATGTTTGTTTTTTTTTTCTGTACATTGGTATACAATGTTGTATATTTATGTTATTGTTGTACAGTTCTTTTCCGTGATTTTAATGTTTTTGAATTGTTTTCTTTTGTAGGTTGTTAGGAGTCGGTACCGTGTACCCACTGCTTTCACTGAAGTGCGAGGGGGGCTGACTGAGGCTGACTGGGAGTGGCTTGATGCCCTTGGGCTCAAGTAAGTGGCTCGACTGGAGCCTGTGGTCACGGATCAGGCCTATTTGATGGCCCTGATCAATATTTGGGATCCACGGACCAACACCTTCCATCTCCCAACAGGGGAGATGACTATTACTTTGGAGGATATCTATCGGCTTCTGTGGATTCCGATAGATGGACTGCCGATCAGGACATCGCCGCGTGATCAACGGACAACTGTATTGACGAGATGCTTCGGGCATGGGGAGGAGCTGGGTGTGGAGGATCCACTGGAGAGGGCAGAGGGCGACTGCCAGATTGGCAGGATTTTGGTCCGATGGTGGCTGGAGAGGGGGGTGTTGGGTGTGAGGCACACATTCCTTATGGGCCTCTTGGGTTGGGTGGGGGGGGGGGGGGGGGGGGGGGGGGAGGGGGGGGGGACGGGGGGGGGGGGGGGGGGGGGGGGGGGGGGGGAAAGGGGGGTGGTTGTTGTAGGGGGGGGGGGGGGGGGGAACAGGGGGGGGGGGGGGGGGGGGGGGGGGGAGATGGAGGATAGGGAGATAGGGTATGCAGTTCTGTGGCGGCGGTCTGGGGAGCAGGGGCATAGTCGACGGTGGGTAGGTGTCGTAGGGCACTATGTCGATACCTTCTCTCGGCTTACTCCAGGGGAGGTGGTTTGGTGCCCTTATCGAGATTGTCCAGCCTGGTCGGAGGCTAGAGAGTGGCTTCGACGGGTACATAGAGAGCGATGGTTGATTGGGCGACATGGGACCGAGCATGAGTTCTTCTCATACAGCCGGGTGACCCGATAGTTTGGGGTGCACCAGGGGTTTCCTGGTGAGCCCATGGTCTATCGGCATCGGGGGGATGAGAGGACTCTGGACCGACCGGTCATCGCACCACTGGGCGAGGATTTAGACGCGGTGATCGATGTCTCGGACGTGGATGACGTCGGGACTACTGCTGAGTATGACTCGTGGTGGGTACTGCGGTGATGGCGAGGCGAGGGGCCATTGGGAGGCATGGGGGTAGCTACCAATTATTGTAGCCTACGGGCATTTTTGATGATATATACAGATGAATTTATTTTGTTTATGCGAGTGATGATTTGATTTTATGCCTGATGAGTGATGAGTATGGATGTATGCATGTTAATTTATTTCGATGGATGCATATGTTATGATGAATGCAAATGTTTTTGATGTATATGTGATATGCAAAATGTAATGGATGAATTGAATTTGTGTTGTTTGGTTAGGGCACCATAGACTGTTTAGGACTTTGTGATTTTGTTGTTAGGCGATTGCTGTGGTAAATGACTTTGCATGTATACATGTGGTTTTTTTTTTGTATTTTTTGATGGTATTGCAAGGATGAAAAGTAGCACAGTTGGTTTAGAAATGTAGCTAAGGTTTTTTGAGACTCAGACGGTTTTAACTCACTAGCCATGACTGTACTTTATCTTACAAGACTTTTGAACAAGGTATGAATCGGACTTGTCTTTGACCAAGCTATTTCACATCCCTGTGTGTGCAATTGAGTTCATTTATGTGGTATTTGTCAGGATACCGCCAGTGCCAGATAGGCTGTCAACCAAACTTGTACTGAGGATCACCTAATTAGCTCCACTAACTCCTTTATTGTATTTAGTCGGATTAATCTGCGGTGCTATCTAGGATACCATAAGCTAGCTCATCCACATGCAAACATTGATCTGTACACAAGTTAATGTGACAGATATATCGTCATGCGGGAGGTTTACCACCAGTGACCGATAGGCTATCAACCAAACCGATACTGAGGCTTGCCTCATGACCTGTCGAAATGCTGAGAGTTCCAAGGATTCAAGTTCGACTCCCTTCTTTTCTTCTATTGTATTGGGATACTTGCTCGTTTGTAGTGATAAAAATCACTGTTTATTTTTGTTTTATATATTTTTCTTTTGAGCAAGGGATTTGGATTCGAGTGATAAGAATCACTATTGTATGTGCCTTTTGATGTATGCACTCTGGGATATCAAATTTTGGTGTTTTGACTTTTGCAAATTTTTGATGTTTTGCAACTATTGAGAACTTGGGATTCTTGGGGAATTGGGTAGGGAAGATGCTTGTCCTTTTGCCAACTCTCAACATTCTTTGGGTCATTTGCACAGGGGGATGAGCAAGATAGCCGTTTCGCTTATGGTGACCTGGATTATTGTGCAGGTTTCATCTTTCGTTCACACAACTTGGGAATTTTTATGTGTTTTAATTTGTGTTGGGATGCTACGTAACAAGGTGTGATCCAAGTAGAACTCTACCTTCGTAAAATCTGCCTGACTTGGTATAGTACATGGCTAGAAAGCAAAATTACGACTGAAAGATGAAAACTCTTGATACATTCGAAGACAACTGACTCTAGTGTGGTAAAAAGCAGTAAATGGCGTATTTTTGTTGTTTTTTGGATTGCTTATAAAATGGAAAAATGTGGAACAAGATGGACTAGCAGAGCAATTACAGCCTATGGTGCCTTTGACCTGTACGACCACAAATATGCAATGTATGGATGCGATGCTTAATGCAGCTATATATTTTTGTATTTTTTGATGGATTGATTTTTGTGAATATGAAGATGAGATGTGAGAAGAGCTTTTTATTGATGAATTTGAGCATGCCTAGAAATGAGATGCAAATTTTTGTTGTTTTTGATGATTTTTGGATTTTCTTATTTTTGACCAAGCGATTGTGGGAATCCTTGGAGCATTTTGGGGTTGACCAAGCGATTGCAGGAATCCTTGGAGCATTTTTGGGATTGACCAAGCGATTGTAGGAATCCTTGGAGCATTTTTGGGATTGACCAAGCGATTGTAGGAATCCTTGGAGCATTTTTGGGATTGACCAAGTGATTGTAAGAATCCTTGGAGCATTTTGGGATTGACCAAGTGATTATATGAATCCTTGGAGCATTTTTGGGATTGACCAAGCGATTATATGAATCCTTGGAGCATTTTTGGGATTGACCAAGCGATTATATGAATCCTTGGAGCATTTTTGGGATTGACCAAGCGATTATATGAATCCTTGGAGCATTTTTGGGATTGACCAAGCGATTATATGAATCCTTGGAGCATTTTTGGGATTGACCAAGCGATTGTAGGAATCCTTGGAGCATTTTGGGATTGACCAAGCGATTGTAGGAATCCTTGGAGCATTTTTGGGATTGACCAAGCGATTGTAGGAATCCTTGGAGCATTTTTGGGATATGGCTCTCTTAGATGTGGAATGGTCACAAATGACTGATATTCAAGGGTTCTGTTTCCTTGATTCCGTCAAGAGAAGCTAGCCGGTATGTCTCGGGTCCTATTTTGCTATCAATGACATATGGACCTATCCAATTTGCCATGAATTTGTCCCTTAGGTGGGACGACAAACTAGAGTTCTGTTGGTTTTCCTTCAAAACCAAATCACCAACCCGAAAGTCCCTCAGGTGAACTTTCATGTTGTAAGCTTTCTTAAGTCGCTCTTGATAGATACGTAAATGCTCGAGAGCATTAACGCGTCGTTCGTCAAGCAACGTAAGCTGGTCTAATCGGGCCTGCCATGCATCATCATCATCGATGAACTCTTGCATTGATATGCGTAGGGAAGGAATTTCCAACTCTAGAGGCATGACTGCCTCGGAGCCATACACGAGCGAAAATGGAGTGGCCCTAGTGGGCGTCCGAATGCTAGTGCGATAAGCCCATAGGGCAAGTGGGATTTGGATGTGCCAATCCTTATGACTGTCTACGACCATATTTTTAAGGATGGCAACTAGCATTTTGTTTGATGCCTCTGCTTGCCCATTCGCTTGCGGATAATAGGGTGTCGAAAAATTGTGCTAAATTTTGTACTTTGTGGTCAAAGCATGCACGTCTTTGTTCTTGAATGGTGTCCCATTATCCGAGACTATTTTGGATGGAATACCAAAATGACATATGATGTTATGCAAAATGAACTCCACAATGCGGGGTCCTGTCGTAGAGGTAAGCGAAACTGCTTCCACCCACTTGGTAAAATACTCTGTGGCCATTATGATAAACGTGTGACGGCTTGACGACGTAGGGGAGATCTTTCCAATTAGATCGAAGCCCCACTACGAAAATGGCCAAGCCGACTGGACTGTCTGCAAGGCTTAGGAAGGTACATGCATCAAATTGGCATGGTGTTGACACTTCACGCACTTCCTGACATATGCGCAACAATCTCGCTCTAAAGATGGCCAATAATAGCCCATGCGAAGAATGCGCTTTGCGATGGCCATACCACTGAAGTGGCCACCACATGTACCATCGTGCGCTTGGGCGATTGCCCAAGTGGACTCTTGCTGGTCCAAGCAATGAAGGAGGATTCCTTCATAGCTATGACGGTACAAAATGTCTCCTATCAAGACATACTTAGCTACTTTCTACTTGAATGCTCATTTTGCGGCATGTGTCAATCCAAGCGAGAGATTACCTAACTTGAGGTAGTCTCTAATGGGTAAATACCAGTCCTGTTGATCGAAAACCTCGACGGTATGAATAGCCAATCCCTCTTGAAGTTCATCCCTAGCAAACGTTGAGCGGGATAGAACTTGTAAGAATAGCGTTGTGTTGCTATTAATGGGAGTAGGGGAAAACAAGGACCCCCAGTTGGCATGTTTCAGACGATCATGGATTCGAGAGAACTTATCCGAGGATGGTTCAATCTGGATCATGTGGATTCCTGGCGTCAAGTCAGAGCTTGCACGCTCCATCGCGGATTGCGATAGGGTTTTGACTTGAATGGTTGTCATATCACCGAAAAGGTCTTGTGGAATTAGTGACCCCAAGGAGGCCATTGTGTCTGCAAAATGATTCGATGACCGAGGGAGTGCCTCGATGTCGTACCACTCAAGTTTTTCCAGGAATTTGTCCACAAGGGCTTTATAAGCCTGTAGAACTGGGCATTTGCATTGGAATACCCCTTTGACTTGATTGACAATTAACAGCGAATCACCAAAGATGTTCAGTCATTTGATGTTCATGGTGATTGTTGTCCGAAGACCTATGAGCAAGGCTTCATACTCTGCATTATTGTTGGTGCATGGGAAATTTAATTTAAATGATAGGGGCATTGGAGCGCCCTGCGGTGTGAAGAATACTATTCCCGTGCCACCACCTTGCTCACATTTAGAACCATCAAAAAATAGGGTTATGTCAGCCTGTGACTCGGGCTCATCAAAATCTGGCGATTCTGAGACATGGAAGACCCCATCATCGGGTAGTTCTATGACTAGAGGCTGATCGTCTTCAAGAGGAGCCTCTGCTAGTTGATCGGCTATGACCTGTCCTTTGATAGATTTTTGTCCGATAAACTCTATGTCAAATTCTGTCAACAACATGATCCATTTCGTCGTGCGACTACTATGATAAGTACGACTCATCATGTATCACAATGGATTCTCCTTAGACACAACATACGTAGTGTTGCTCAGCATGTAGTGGCATAGCTTTTTGGTAGCAAACACCACTGCCAAGCAGAGTTTCTCGACGTATGCATAGTTAAGTTCATAACTGACCAGGTGCGGCTAAGATAGTAAGTAGCCTATTCTTTGTGAAGTTCATTCTTCTAGGCCAGCATGGTGCCCAGTGCCACCTCAGTAGCTGAGATGTATAAGTAGAATGGCACTCCTGGTCTAGGTGGTGCCAATACTGGCGATGAAGCCAAGTATTGTTTGATGTCATCAAAGGCTGACTGGCACTCGTCATCCCAGTGAAATGCAACCCCCTTGTGCAATAATTTGTTCATGGGTCGACACTTGTCAGATAGCTGCGCTATGAAGCGCTTGATTGACGTGACCTTTCCCTACAGACTTTTGAGCTGCTTAATGGTAGTTGGGGGAACCATTTCAAGGATTGCCTTGACTTTCTTTGGGTCCACCTCGATACCTCGCTTTGAGACTATGAAACCCAAGAGTTTTCCAGATGTGACGCCAAATACGCACTTCTTGGGATTCAGTCGACTTTATGCTCCATGAGGTGATCGAGGATCTTGCTTAAGTCATCGAGATGATCTGGGCGCAAAAGAGACTTGGCCAACAAATCATCCATGTAATCTTCCAAAGTTTTATGCATGTAATCATGGAAGATGTACGTCATGGCACGTTGGTAGGTGGCGCCAGCATTTTTAAGGCCAAAGGGCATGACCTTATAACAAAATGTCCCCCAAGGCATTGTGAACGCCATTTTTAGTTGATCCTCGGGATTGATACGAATCTGATTGTATCCCGAGAAACCATCCATGAGGGATAGCATTTCGTGACCTGCTGTAGCGTCTACCAATGCGTCGATGCTTGGCAAGGGGAAATCATCCTTAGGACTCGCTTTGTTTAGATCTCAAAAATTAGTGCATATGTGAATCCTCCCATCGGGCTTTTTGATGGGCACCATGTTGGACAACCATGGCGGATAATCCATGCAGATGACAAACTGTGCATCCAACAACTTTTGCAATTCATCTTTGACCATCAAGGCCACTGTTGGGTGCATCTTACGTAGTTTTTGCTTAACTGGCTTGATTGTCGGGTCAAGCGTCAGATTATGCGTGACTAGCTATGGATCTAGCCCCGACATGTCTCTGTATGACCATGCAAAAACCTCCTTCTTCTCTTTGAGAAGGGCAATGTAGTCGGCTTGCTCTTCAGGGGATAAGCTTACCCCCAGCTTGATAATCTATGGATTCATTGGATCTAAGCCGATGTCTACGTCAGTCGTCTCCTCGATCGACATGTGGGATCCGTCCTCCAACTGATGTGGAGTTGGGATCAAATGGATATCATTAGCTAGGTTTAAATCTGCGTTGGGAACCTCGGGTTCCTCTTCAGCCTGAAAGATATCCTGAGTTGTCCCTGGGGTAAAATGAGGCATTTTACCGAAAGGCCAATACTCTATGGGGATGGAGGTGAATTGACGTGATCCCAGTCGATGGCATCTATGTCTAGATGCAAGGACCGTGTTGGATCGACCGGATTGCACTACCGTGGGTGTGTGCGGTCAAGTCAATGGAGATCATGTGGATGAAATGAACTTGGTCTCCATTACCATGGGTGTGATGACTCAAACATTCTGGATGTTCTCTGTGTTCTGGATCTGGTTCTGTAGGTACTGGCACGAATGGATCGGCCCTATGTGTTGATAGGAAGACAGGGTCTTCCCTCGGCACTGATGTCATTATAGGGTCTCGGGGTGGACGTTGCTCGTCATAAACTTGGAGCCATGGATCCAACACTTGGTCCCACCCTGCTGGGTCTACGTACCACTCATGCCCTGGTAGTATGCCCATCTATGCAAATAAGTCATCAATCTCCAAGGGACGCCGTTGTTGCATTTGTTGCATTTGTCGCATGTGGTTGAGATAGGCCATCTCAGTTTCATCTTCCGAATCGCTATCGGAGATCCAAAAATGTTCATTTTCTTCAACAACTGCTTGCGAGATTAAGGGCTCACCTTGTTCTAGCAAATTAATCTGGTCCCATTGTTGTTGGTCCATGCTCCGTGGGGGGACCTGATTCTCTTGACACAACACTGGCTCGATTGGAGCCTCTAGAGGGAACAGATTTAAAAATATCTCTTGCCAGTTATTCATGGGAACCTCCTATGAGTGATCACTATCGGATCCAAAGGGAACATATGACACTGGTTCATGTTCTGCTTCATCCTTCGAAGATCCTTCTAGACATTATTTATGCTCTCCTTGAAAGTGAGTTCCCAAACTTTCACCTCTCTCTAGCAAAGGAGAAGGGTTATTGATGTTACCAAGGGTGGTTGTTGACCATGGGAGGTAATCTCCCAATGTATATGTTGTGTTTGGGTTGGCATAAGGATCCGATGCCAATCCACCCTTGTTGCCTATTCCTAGGCCTTGCATGTTTTCCACCAAGATGTCTAAGGGCGGGGGTGGTTGAACCCTACTCCCGACTTGTCATAAGGCATTTGGTATCTTGGCTGGCAAAGGACACGCACTCCTTGCTCATACCTGCCTAGCTCGTATCCATGCCAATTGCATTGGCCAAGATATTTTAGAGCAAAGTCCGGGTTAGACAGATAGTTGACATCTCCTGCAAAAGGCTCTTCGTCCTCGTCCTTTTGCATGCATGGTTCAGCACCATGGTCAAGGCCCCCATACACAAAATTGGTCTGGTTCGATGGGTAGCCTAAAGGAACAACTGTCCCGATGGGGAGGCGAGGTCTCCCCATGTCTTGCATTGACTCTAGCATGGGCGTTGCTACAACATTCCACACTAGATACTCCCCAAGGCCCGTGCTGGCCATTTCAACAGTAATTGTTGGTGATTGAGAGGGAAGGGAATGGAAGCCCTTCCGGAGTCCATTCCATGTTGGGTGGACTAGGAGCCTCGGCTTCCATTGTGCTAGGTATCTCTTCTATTGAGATGGTTGATATTGTTGGCAGCGCCTCTTCCAGGGGTTGAGCCTCTTCCAGGATTTGTTTCCCTTTGTCCTTCTATTTAGCCATGATAGGTGGCATTGGTAGTGAAGGAGCGGATGATGAAGATGCACCTGGCTGGGGTTTTGATGGATTAGTCACCAGTGGTGCCCACGGCATCGGACCCTGTCTAGATGGATTTAACTAGAAATCCAAGTGCATTGATGGGAGGGTCGATTGCGGCATCAACTGCACCGCATTGCAATATTTGAAGGGTTCTAAGTCCACCGGGACTACATGTACTTCTCCTTCAAATGCATACTTCAAACACTGGTGAGCTATCGAAGGGACACACTTCATGTCCCTGATCCATGGTCACCCTAGCAATATGTTGTATGCCATCTCGCCTTCCAAAATATGGCACAATGTAGGTATCATCTTTTGTCCTACCTAAATGGGTAGAACAATTGTGCCAACTATCGAGCATATCGCATCGTTGAATGCTCGTAGTGTGTAAGTGGAAGCGATGATGTGAGAGGTTGGCAACTTCAGATGTTTCAATGTTGTTGTAGTAATGATGTTACTAGACGAGCCAGTGTCTACCAACACCCTCTTATACGGGATCCCGTTGACCCATGCGATAACGTGCAGGGGTGGATCTGCCATGTCATTAGATACTGATTTAACTTCATCTTCTCGAAAGGTAATGACTGGCTCCGTGCATCGTTTTACATGTCCCACGAAATTATTGAAAGAATTCACTTCGTGGGGCTGCAACTCGATGGCTTTCAAAATCTCCATGAGAGCCTCCCGATGGGGCGCTGATTGTTGTATAAGCTCATATATGGAGAGCCTAGCCGACGTGGTCCGCAAAATCTGCGTGAGTTTGGTCCGTATCGTGACCTCGGGTCTAGGCGGAGGTAACTGCACAGGGTGTTGTTGAGGTTGCGACGTTGCTGGAACTTCTCTTGTGGCTGCCTCGGGGGCAACTCCTGGGTATTTCTTGTTCCTGGTCACTATGCTTATCATTCCCACATACCCTTACATGGGGAAATTCTGTCGCACCTCATTGACCTGAAGGGGTTTTTCCTGTGCCTCATGGGCAGGCAAGGGATCCTTGAAGACCCCCATCTGCTGGTTATTTGGTGCTATGGGGTTGTCCACCGCCAATGTTTTATTATCAATCAAGTCTTGTATTAATCCTTTGAATTTCTAGCATGCGTTCAGGTCATGTCCCCTTCGCCTGTGGAACCTACAATATAAATCCTCTCTGTATCCCTTAGGCTTGGGAGCGTTAGGATCTATGGTTTGGATCTCTGGAAGGGTGATTAAATTTGCCATTGACAAGCGGTCAAATAGGGAGTCCCTAGACTCCGTATAAGGGGTGTACTTGTCGCTTAGGGCGACGCTTGCTGATTTTGCTCCTATTTTTTATTTTCTCTTTCATAATTATTAGGAGGCACTACCTGATAATTAGCCTTTTGAGGTTGTATTTCTTGTGTAGGCTTAGGGACATTTATCGCAACTTGATTAACCGCAGCGGGTTTTGGTTGCGTAGTCCTTGTCTTTGTATTTTTGTTCCACTCTTTCTTTTTAGGTTTGGCAATTTTGCCATCCTATATTTTGATCTCTTCGATAACTCTAGCTTGCGCCAGAGCTTCTTCTAAGGTGGCATATTGCTGCAGCTGCAATAGCCCAGAGATTGATCTCAGACAACTTCGTGAAAACATTTGTGTGAGGTCGAACATAGGGGGAAGGTAGGGTAGCTTAGAAAGCAGAGCCCTCCATCGATTCCCGTAGGCCGCCATTGTCTCCTCCTCATATTGCCTGAGGCTGGCCAGGTCACTCAGTGATGCCTTCTTCTTGGTGTTGAAGGCGAAACGTTCAAGGAACGCATCCACTAATTGATCCAAATTATTGATGTTGTGCTTCGGCAATTGGGTGAACCAATCCGAGGCAGGGCCTACGAATGTGGTTATGAATGTCCTTAGCAACAATGCATCATTATCCTGAATGCCAAAGCATTGGCTCAGGAATCTTGTCACATGCTCTTGAGCATCCTCTTCACCCTTAAAGATTGCCAATTGAGGCAACTTGAAATGTTCGGGGTAAGAAGGTGTGGGCACTGACGGATGCACTGGATGACTACGGAGTTGGCGTAACATGGGCTTTTGGGGCCCAGAAGCTTTGGTTTCCATAGACTCCAAACGCTCTAACAGCGCTTTGTATGCATCGAAAGATTTAATTTCTTCCTCTTTTGTTTGCTCCCGTTGTGAGTTATGGGAGACTGGAGGCCTATGGAGGGGTGGCCGGATAGCACCCCCTCCGCCTTGATAGGGCATTTCGGCCCGCTCTACTTCTGGTTCATACTCCTCGTAAACTTCCTGAGGAGTCTCTGGGCGAGACCTCTGACCCTGAGTGGGTCTCCGCGGAGGGTACCCATCATTGTTTCGGGGAGTGGCCTCCCTCTCAGGTCTATGGGGTCTCGGAGGCAAAGCTTGACGAGGTCGCAGAGACCTATCCTGCACCAAGGGATTATGCCTCTCAAATGGTTCCACTTTTTGGGTGCGAGGGGTTGGAACCCTCTCAGGTAAGTTATAAAGTAGCTCGTCTGCTTCGCGCTGAATGCGCTCTTTGTTAAGGCGGTATAAGCACTCTAACTACTGATGATCTTGCTCAAGCCGCATGATCTGGGCTTGGCGGGTGGCATGTCTGGTGACTGCCAGGTCAATTTGGTCTGCCATCTTGGGCTTAGGAGGCTTGAATGTTTCTCCTATGTATTTGCCTCGGTCTTGATGATCCGAGATTTCAATGGGTCGCTTCCCTCTATCGAGGTTGGTGGCATTTACCTGAGGCTCTGGCCTCAATGTGTGACCATGGTATCTAGCAGGTGCGAAAGCGCAAGGCTCCCATGCTGTATATTGCTCTCGAGGAATTTGATGGTCTTCCTCGTACTCCCTTTCATGGGTGTGAAAGGGGCGGGTAGAGTTAGCTCGCCCTGTGTGGAGAGCCCTGCGCTCTGGGTTTTGTCTTTCAGTTCTAACAATGATGGGAGGCAAAGGAGAGATGCCATAGTCACGTTGTCTCTCCTCATGGGCACTGTGCCTCTCTAGCGCTTCGTTGCACGGTGGCCACTCATATCTAGCCTCTAAAGGCGGTCTTCTATTTACGTTGAGTGCCACATGTAAAGCTTCTTCCCGAAAGGGGTTATGCTGAATGGGCGTGTCCCCCAGAGGGGTGTCCCTATAATTCCACCTTGACATGGAATGATGTGGACTCTCTTGTGGTCCAGACCACCAAGGCGGTATGGCCAAGTCCTCAGGGCTAAAGCGAAGGTGACTTGTGCCCGCTCTTTGTACACTTTCCATAGCTTCTACCCTTGATTGGGCTTGGCTACGGGTGCACACCATTGTGGTGCTCTTCTACAAGCTAAGCAGATTTTTATCTTTTTGTTTATGATTTTTTTTTTGTTACACTAAGCAGAAATGAACACACACATACACAAACGGTGATTATCTCTTTTAAAGATTAATGGTGTGTCCTAGACTGGTTTTAGTGCGTTTTGATGATTTTGTTTTGTTTTTGAAAGTTTTGAAGAACGTTTAAATGCATAATGAAGGCTCATATGACTCCCATAAATGGTCGCCCCTTCAATATACCATTGCCCGGCCGATATACCAACCTCTCTATATACCCGCCCTTACGAGAGGGAAACTATAGGTACGTGAGAGTAGATGGTACATGGTACGTAGGCGGTACGAAAGGGGGATTGTCCTATTAATGACACCTACCATAGAAGACTTATCCTCGTGCACTGGGAATCACCCCAGCGACACTCGGTCAGCTTTCATCAGGATTTACGCCTAACAACAGTGACAATCGGGGTAAATGGATGCAAAAATCAAGCCAAGGTGGTGATGAACCCACCGTTGGTCTTGATCAAGGGCTGGGGTCTTACGACCAGCTCCTTGGTTTAAAAATGCCACGTGATGTGTGTGTGGTTCTTTTTATTAAAAAATAAAACAGAGAAGAAGCAACTACTTTCCTTAAGAAGGCAAAATTGACAGAAAACAGAAACAAAAAAAGCAGAAAATGACAGGAACAGTTTAGGACCCTTACCTTTTCTCTGCCTAAACTTGTTGTTTCTGATCCTCGGCCCTAAAAATGTATAGACAAAAATTCGTCCCTATGTGAGATGAATTATAGAACATAATTCGTCCCTGTCTGAGATGAATTAGAATTCGTCTCAGGGTCAGACGAATTACAGTAAGGTATTCACCACAGGCAAAGACGAATAACAGTCAGAGCTCGAACAATGGTACCTGTAAGCACAAAACACAAATTTTTGATCAGTTTCTTGATCTCAAAAACCAGGGGATAGAGTCCCACCATGATCGCCACTGAAAGCACGAGATTTCGAAAGAAAGAAATACTAATGTGACGCATTCAAAATCAAACAAACGCTTAAGTCCTAAGATGTGAAATGCATGAAATGAAAGAGACGAATTGAACGGAGATAAAAGAAAGTACAGAAAACACAACCCTTTTTATTTAACTCTCGTAATATCGGTTACAAAGACGCCTCCTCCCTTTTCAGGGGCTAGGAGCGTTAAAAGAGTTTTGGTTACAATCATGACTTAGTGCTCCTCCTTCCGCATGCCCACATTTGAAATGGGTGGGCCAAAGTGTTGCCGTCACTGGTGTTGATGAATCCTTGATCCTTGTTGCTCCTCCTACATTCAAAGAAACAACAAAATTGTTAGTAGCACCTGTGACAAAATATGAAGCGTTTGACCTTAAAAACCAATGGAGGATGCATGCATAAGATTAGCTAAACCGATGAATAAAATGACTCCAAGTAACCTGCAAATTTGACAGAGACCAGAGAACATTACCAGAGGGCCACTACCATCGAAACAATTGGACAAACATCACCGATTCGAGTTTGACTGTAATTCATCCCTGGTCAGGACGAATTCTACTGTAATTCGTCCCCGGGTAGGACGAATTCGCCTGCGACAAAGCACCGAAGTGATGCTGCCCAAATGTCGCATCTCGGGATCTCCAAAAGACCTGCAAACATAGGGGTTAGCTAATTGGGGGCATTTTGGGATGACCCAGATGGTCGGATTTCCCCAATTTGACCTCCATCAATGGGAATTTGACGTCGTTACCTGCAAGTTAGTGAGGACAACAAAAGCGACAAAACATGATATGATTTGATCAAAACCTTATGAAATCGAAATTATAAACTATCTAAACAGCATAAAATGGAATGGAATATAAACAAGTGACAAAAGAACAAATTAAAATGAAACTAAGAAGTGCGGGGCGCCCGAGCGGGCCGCCCACCGTTAGAACTTGATTTCGGCACCAATCCACTCGGGATGGGCCCAAAATATCTTGTGATGGGTTGTCGATGAATTGGTAGATCAATGTGGTCAAATGTCGGGTTTTGGGTCCGGATTCACACTTCCAATAGCCACCCAATAACCTCTCTTGCGAAAGAGATCAAGGATGTGGAAGAGGTGAATCAAAAGGGTAAAATGTGGTATTCAATTTGGCAGCACTTCGTTGCTTGAAAATGCCTCCAACTTGTCTCTTTTGGGTGAGAAAGTTCACCATTTTATAGACCCAAGGGGTCTCTTTTGGAGGGGCATGCAGGGGTGCCATGTGGCGGCCATGCCTTCTCAAGAGGGAGGAGACTCCTCCTTGACTTGGGCTTCCATGACTGCCCTTGTGATAGTCCTCTAACGCCCACTCTGCCCACCTACACGCGCATGCAAGGCAGGAGGCATTAATTGACTGTCCTCGGCTGCCACTTGGCACATTTTTCTTTTTGCCCGTTAAACCTGGAATTCGTCCTGACCCGGAGCGAATTCCGAATTCGATCCCTAGATGAGACGGATCCCAATTTGAATTCGTCCCTGGGTGGGACGGATACTCGAGCAAAGTGCTCGAATGTGCCAAATTGCCTTCGAACCTTCCAAAATTGCTACAAAAGTGGTTAGGACCACTGTTTAACCTCTGAGGGCTGCCCCTGGGGGCTATGTGTGTCAAAGCGATCAGTGTTTGCAGTCACATAATCGGATTGGTGCTGTTTTGGTGTCTACAAGAACTAGTAAAAAAACCTAAAGTTGGAGAACATCACCCATTTGACCTACTATATTGAGGCCTCAAATAAATTGAAGGACCTTGAGGTAGAGGGAGGTTAGGCAAAACCCTAATGATAGTGCATAAAGCCTTGCACCAATTATTGAGATTCATCAAATGCACCAAATCAGGCATCGCATTGGAAGCTTGTGAATGGATCTGAATGGTAACAACATAAAGCATCGTAATATTTTCATTCACAAAAAATTGTAAAGCAATTAAATCTCCAAAACATATAGCAACATTCCTAGCTTTCCATAGCTAAAATAAAATAATCACACAAAAGAAATTCCATAAAGTAGCAATATAAGGAAGCCAACAATTATCACAAAAATATAATTTCCCATATGAAGAACTTGGGATGAAAATGTTTAAACAATAAGTGAATCCAAGCCTAGGTATATTGAGCACGAGGGCAGAACCAAAATAGATGTTTAAATATTTTAAAACAACCACAAGCAGGACACTTAGGATTAGGAATACCAACCCTACTGAACCTCTCTAAGATAGGAAGACCTTGATAAATAAGAGACCAAAGAAAAAATGTGATCTTAGGTTCAAGATTAGGATACCAAATATAGTTCAAATGAGCAATCCAAGTATAGGAGGTAGAGTGAGTTTTCCATCTCTCATTAAGCTTATTAATACATAAGGAAAAAGAACTAAGAAGTTGATAAAGAAAGAAAGAAGAGTAGTTCTTGAAAGGAGTATCTACATTCCAACATAAATACCTCCACTAGGCACTCGAGGGTTGAATGCCAAGCTTATGCAACATGACATCATGCACAAACTCTTGGATCTTAAGAATATAAGGAAAATCCAAGTTTTGAATATTAAATTAAATATTGAGGTCAGGCCAAGGAATCCAATCCCAAGAATGTACTAAATCTGTAATAAAGAAAATGCCTTTGTGAAATAGCCTCAAAGCTTTAACCCTTGGTATATAAAAAAGAACCAAAGATGTAGATAAAATAGGATAGCACTATATATTATTAGAATTGAATAAAATACCATTACAAAAACCATCACCAACAAATATGAGGTTTCACTGCCTCAAAATCCTGCCAAATACTTTTAACAACAAAGAAACCTTGAATCTTAACCAAGCCAGAAGTAATGATAAGAGTGTGAAGGTCAATATTATACCAATATTTATACCCATTAGAAAACCCTAAAGAGGTACAATGGTGAATTAAAACCTTCCAAGCTTTAGGACCTTCAATAGATTTAACCACCCACTTAACACACAAAGAAATTATTTACCCATAGATGTCAATGATATCCAACCCGTCCTTATCAGTAAGTATGCAAAAAATATTCCAAGAAACCCGATGTAAACCACGTAAATTATTCCCCTTGGACCAAATAAAATCCCTAAGGATTGTGGCCAGCTAATTATAAGAATTCTTAGAAGGGTATCAACAGGAGGAATAGTAAACATGGGTGGCAACAAGAATCTTAGTGCAAACCAAAAATTTACCAATAAGAGAAAGGGGACATGCAACCCAACATAAAATATTATTTTCAATTCTATTAATAAATTATCGCTAGAGTTCAGAGGGTGAGCAGTAAGCAAAATGAATTCCTAAGAACTTAAAACTCTCATCCCTCTGAAGCCAATTCCATAAGAAATGTGTAAGACAATCAAGCAGAACAAAAGAAACAAGGTATAAACAAAGAGACTTAGACCATTGGATGTTGGAACCATAGGCCTTACAGAAAGTGTCAAAACAAGCCAAAGTAGTTAAAACAAAAACCTCATCCTCAATAATAATGAGGAAAGAATCATCCATAAAAAGCCCATTAATAAGTTGAGTGGATATATCAGGAAAAGGAATGCCTTTGATCAACCCCTTAGATGCTTGATTGGCAAGAAGATAACCAAAAGATTTAGCTACAAGGATGTAAAGCAAGGGGGCCAAAGGACAACATTAGTGAATAGAATGAAATAAACCAAAATCCTCTCACTTATGCCCATTAATAGTAAGACAGGCTCAAACATCAATAGAAAACATGTTGATGACCTTCATAAAAAATGGCCCAAACCTGAGAGCTTTGAGCATGGTAAGAATAAAAGGCCACTCAATACGATCATACACTTTCTCAAAGTTAAGCTTAAGGAAAAGCAACTTTTGGCTAGAGACATGTGCCATTCTAAACCTTCCCTGATAGCAATAAGATTATCAAAGATATAACACCCTTTAATGAAATATATCTGCTCTAGTCTAATAAACATAGGAAGAAAATTTCGGATACGAAGAGATAAAACCTTGGCCAAGATCTTCTAAGAAACATTAAGTAGAGTAATAGATCTCCAACTAGTGATAAGCTCATGATTGCCTACTTTGGGAATGAAATTAATGTTTCCATGATTGATAATACTACCTAGAGAGTTATTGGCTAATGCTTCATTATAGACATTGAGCAGATCAGGCCTATTAAAATTCCAAGTGGCTTTATAAAACTCATAAGGAAAGCCATCAACACCAGGAAACTTATCATCCACCATAGTCATAAAAGCATTATGAAGCTTAACAAGCAAAAGAGAAGCCTCACACACATGCCTATTGTAAGAAAACAACTTAGTATGAACAACATCAAGACACTGCTAGAGTGCCATCTAACATTCCAAAGAATCTTGTTGCACTTGAAAGATAAGCTTATAATGATCCATAAAGGCCAAACGATATTAGGAAGAGAAGTGAATCTATCATGAGAGACTTGAATAGCCTTGATCTAGATTTTGACCTACCTAGAACGAAGAGATTTGAAAATTCTTTGGATGGATGATCACCCACCCTCAGCAAATCCAAAAGAGCCCGAAGCTAAGCCCCTTGGCTTCATGTCATTCATGGAGCATAAGCTGGTGGTGAAAACCAACAACCCTGGATTGCAACTATCGATCGCATGGATCATTTTACAGTAAATATAGATTACATTGATACTCCTTCATGACAATTGAATGAGTATGCTTTCTGATATGTACCACTTGTTTGCCAAAATACCACATTAAAGAAATAGTATGGACAATCGCCTCATTCCACCAAGAAATCCAACTGATGAAATGAGGAGGTCGAGGTAATAAATACTAGATTCTATCATTTGCAGAAATCATGTCAAGGTGTTGTAATAAAGAAGTATTTAAATAGAATTGATTGCACAAAAAATTGAATTGGTGGCCACTCCACTCAATATAGAAGGAAATTGGGAAATGATCCGACAACAAAAATTTATCACAGATCGTCATAATATTATTTTTCATGATGGAGAAGGAAAAAAAATTGTTGCTCTAACATCATAACTCGATTAAGGTGCTTATATAATCTATCATTACCAACACGAAAATTGAACCACGTGAACCAAGGTAGAGGCATGCATTTGCATCAGTAAAAAATAAGATAAAAAAGACCCCATTTGCTCTTGAGAAAAAACCAGACCTCATGCTCACCGATGCACCAATGCATTGGGAGATGATGAGCTTTATCTGTAGCATGCTCAACCATATTAAAGTCACCATAAATAAGCCAATACACTATTGGCAAGTGATCAAATAGGTACCACCAAGGGGTAGAATGATTGGGATCATTATTAGGCACATAAATGTTGGTAATGCCCAGGGTGTTCCCATTAATATTCAATAGAATACAGATCACATGATGAGAGGGATCCTCACCAAACCCTAGCAAATAATCCTCAAATTTGGAGGATATTGAGATAGAAGCACCACCCCGACCATCTTCATGGTGAGTAGTGAAGTGCACAAATGATCCTGCAATACAACTCATAAACATCTAACAAAAAACCAGAGATATTAACTTCTTGTAAGAAAATAATATCAACATGGACAATACTTTACAGAGCAGATTTAACAAAAAAATTCTTGAGGACTCTATAAGTCCCCAAACATTCCACGAAAGGAAATTCATGGAGGACGAATATCCAAGGATCCATATCCCAAAGGACTACCTACATTGTTAGCTAGCACCGAAAAACTATTAAATAGTGAGTTCTGAGAAGGGTGAAGTAGATCACCAACAGTCGAGGGATGATGCTTAGCCTCCTGAACAATCCTCAATGACAACAAGCCATCCTAAGATGGACTGCGTGAATTCCTAGAGGGTGGAGGTACTATCTATGATTTCCCTTCCTTTGAGGTATATTTACACTTTGGAGGTCTCTTAGCAAGAGGAGCCTAAGGAGCTAAGAGAGGACGTATAGGAACAATAGGAGGCTGAGATGGTAACTGTATAGCACTATCTTCGCTAGAAAGCATTGATTTAGGATTTGACCCTCCTCTTATTAGAGTTCGTGATCCAATCACCCTCAACAGAGGGTTTGGTAGGTGTAGGCATAGCCGAAGGAGCAAGGGCAACCACTGGAGGTTTTTAAGCAACCAGTGGACAGTCCTTGATACGATGCGAAGTAGATTGATACCAAAAGCAAGTATTAGGTAAGTTAAAGTAATTTTTTTTTTTGCATACAATGCTCTGTACCAATCTAAATATCCACAAATTCTTTGAGATTCTGTGCGAGATCAACCTCAACACATATTCTGTTATTGGATTGTGTCGAGAAAAAATATTATTCTTCCTTACAGATCACTCGACCAATGGGTTTGACAATATCAGCAATAAACACCCATAATGGTAGTGGAAGACCAGGGAGTTCAAGCCAAATCGACACTTTCAAGGCAACTTGTTTCGAAACTCAAAAAGGAGTCCAAGGAGAAAGGACCATCAAAGTATTGTGAAGAAACCAACAACTGGACTTAGCAACCACAATTTGCACTTGTGAGGGTTCTTTAAAAGAAAACAAAAAAAGCTTTTAGTAAGATTGTGGATACCCACAACCACAACGCCATGAGCTTCCCAGTGAATTTTAATCCAATTCTGAAAAAATTCTTGTAACAAGATTTCACCAACAAAATAAGCAATAAGACAATTATTCTCATACCATTTTACAATTGGAGAAATGGCATCGAGAAAGAGTAAAACATATAAAAAAAAAACTCATTATCTCGTCCACTACTTTTGAAACAAACTTTTAAACTCGCTTCGACGCCATAAAAATCATTTTCCGTAACAACCATTACATTTGTGGATGGTAAAACCTTAAAAAGGAGATCCAAATTTAAATATATTAAATATAAGATATAAATGTATATATCAAGTCCAGCGCCTTTCCACAACAAGGGTTGGTGAAAATATTTAAAACATTTTTAAAATAAAACTGCCTCTTTTTTTCTACCATATTTATTGTGATATACATACAACTATACAAAGTCATTAAAGATTTATTCTAGGGTATAGGGGCGGCAGTCAAATTCTAGTCATGGTTCGAACGGCTCCGAATTAACCTCGGTCCAACGAGGAATTGGCACGGCCTTGCTGTACACTCCACGTTCGTCTCGTTAGTCTTTAAGCCTTGCCTTGCATACCTCAACCATGTGGCCACCCTCAACATTCTCTTAATTTCTTGTTTGTGGTCGGTTCCGTGATCGTGAACCGTCAAAATTCAATTAAAACCGAAAAGACTGCAGTGAAACAGAGGTACGAACAAGCATAGTAGACATCCGCTTATCTTAAGATTATACTAAGCCTATATAATTCTCCAGCTCCGTCAAAGCTCTCACTCAATCTCATTCTCCTTCTACAAAAATAATTCTTCTTGAAGCGTCGATCATAGTTTCTGTTCTTCTTTATTGGGTTCGGTTGATACAAACTGAGATCCGCGCCTTATAGAAGAATATTACGAAGAAGAGAGAGATGACAACGTTGGTGACTCTCTTGTGTGTGTTTTTCATTAGAAATCCGCATCGCCTCACAGCCCCACCGTCGGTCACATGCAGATCTCTATTGGATTACATGCAAAAGGAAAAGGGCGTTGGTTGGCAAGAAAAGAATCACGCAACTCCAACTAAAAGTGAAGAATTGTGGATTCCATCCTTCATGCGTTTGTTAATAATTAGGATTTATTTATTTAGTGTTGTGGCTTGTTTGCGTAGTACTTTGAATTTCTATCTTGAGGTTTATCCTAATTCATGGACTGCACTGGCTTTGGACAACGTGGGAATGTGGAATTTGATGTCAGAGAAGTGGGCACACCAATACCTTGGGCAACTGAGGACTATTTGATGTCAGATATTCTTTCTGCTTGTTTATTCTCCTGCAGAGAGTCATGGAGAGATGAGTATCCCATCTCTAAGAAAGCTCTTTTGTGCGGACCGGCTCCGGCTCAAGGGCGCGAGACTCGCCCATAGAGATTGAGACAAGTCTTTTGATTCTTATTGGTTCCTGTCACAATAGGGTGACTCGTTAACATAGGAAATAGGTGGATTAAAAAAATAGGAAATTACATTTTTTTTTAAGTTTTTATTTTTATTTTTTATTTTTAAATTTAAAGCCTTAGATATTTTCTCAATTGTCAACCATTATTTTTAAATCATTAACATACTTTTTTTAAATGTATTAATCATTATTATAATTTTTTTTTTTAATTATAATTTTATCAATGTTTTATCATTTAGGATTATTACATATTTTAAATAAACTAAAGTTCTTTATTATTGGTATATTTTTTTTTTTTTTTTAGTACGAATGTGGACGATAAGAAGTATAATTAAATACTAAGGTTTTACTTGGTGTAAGGATGGGTACAAAATATTTGATGTAAACCATTAAAAATTTGGTGTAAGTGGGTACAAAAGTATAGGGTGTACATGGTGGGACGATATAGGGTAGGTTCTCGTGAATGTTGAAAACATCTATATATTCTCAAAAGTTCATGTTTTATTGGTGCACCTAGTGCATAAAAGGTATATCATTAGTTTAATTGGTAAAGGTGCATGTCCTAAGCATGGGTCTAGGGTTTGTACATTTAAACAACATTTTTAATTATTTATTATAATTATAACATTTAAAAATGATTGTTATATATTTTTTTAACTAGTTAATAAAAGAGTTTGAAATCTTTAATTTCATTTTAATTTTTTCTTTCTACATTTATTATATTTACATTCAAGGGATGTAAAAGTAAATTTCCAATCCTGATATGTTAAATACATACTTTGTATTCCAAATACAATGAAAATTTGGTTTCATTAAGATATTATGATATAAGAATTGACATATAAGAATTTAAGAGTAACTTATAACTTATTTTCTAATTATGATTTTAATAACCAAACTAATTTATATATCTAAAAGTTAAACTAGAAACCAATTAATATGTATTTTATATATTTTATTAAAATATCCTTTTAAGAAAAAAAATGCCTTATCATGATAGAGAGAATAATATCATAAAAATGAACATAAAAGAAAAAGAGCAAAGAAGTTTGAATAAAAGCTAGACACACAATTAAGGCAAGAATATACTTGGCCAAAGGAAGTATGTCATATGTTAAATCAAAATGTTCTATAACCGTGAAATATATGCACATTCAACGAGAATATAAGTGTTGCCCTAAAAATAAACACATAACCAAGAAAAATATTTGCATATTTAGTAGTATTTTGTATAATTTTCTTAAAAAGATAGTAAAAAAGGACAAACATCTAAATATTAAGCCAAATATAAGCATGTTATGGATTAAAATGAGATATTTAAAAGTCCTAAATGGTATTAACATTAGACTATTAAACCCCAACAATGATATCTTATAATAAAATAAGACACTTAAATGAGGTATTGACCTACACATTGGATCAAAGTAATTAGGTGTTATATTAGAGATGAAAACTAAAATATTGTTATAAAATAGTTTCTAAGATTACTTCTTTATTAAATTTATGCAACACTAAATATGTTTCTTGTAGTAAATTCTTTACTATACATATTTTGTGGTAGGCCCTTACCAAAAACCCAGTACTATAAGAGGGTCTAAATTAAAGTAAACTACTACCAAACCAACCATACTTCCTAAGGGAGGTGTTAAGCAGGATGCAACACCAAAATTCGATTATTGGAAGCAGATACCAGTCAGTCCAAGGAACAACATGTGAGCTACCAAGACACATTTCCAAAGTCAAGGCTCATTAATGTCATGCCTAGTGATGAATTGTTTCTCTGGTCAACATTTACATCAAATGAACCTAGGCTAGCTCTATATTTTACAACATTGTACATTCTTTGTAACCACTAACGAATGTATGAGTATCCCCCCACCATTTGGAAGGAAATTTTAAAATTTGCATTTTGATGTAAGCATTATAAATACCTATTTTTAGCCCAAGAGAGGATTTTGAATTATTATAATATCTAGTATTTGACCTTGAGCAATTTCTCATCCTCTTTTTAATTTGCATTTCAGTATGGACTTGAGCCTTGGGTCATAGTATGCATAGGTCATCGAGCCTCTTCCAATTGTATATGAATATAATGAGCTTAGAAAATAATTTTTTATCTTATCAAGGAAGATATTTTTATTCACTTTATAGGTTGATCTATATTCCTTCTTCTAATTTCATATAGGATGAATTTGATGACCATAACATTCAAACAATTATTATTATGATATCAAAGAAGTTGTTTAAAGAAGAAAAGATAATTTCCTTTACTATCCCTACAAGAAACATACATACAACTAACCGAGGTTTCCCCTAGATGTGCAAATTAATATTTACATCAATCTTGAGGTGTTTTGACTATTTTGGAAGGCTTGACATATAAAAGTTACTAATTATTTCAAAAGATATATATATACATAAAATATTTTATATTGTAATAAATTTTACACAACTTGCCATTTAGAAGTACTAATTCTTTTTCAATTTTACATATATCTTTAAAAAAATATTTTATATTATTTAAATGTTAAAATACAAATAACAAAATTTTTAATTTAATTTAATATAATAATAAAAAAAACAAGTTAATATAAATTTTTTTGATATTGGGTGAAAATAGGATTTTGAAAGGGGCCCTAACCCATTTACAAGAGAGGCTTGATTATATTGGAAAATAAAAACCACAGGCCAACAAAAGAGATCATAACAAAAATCACACACCTTTCCTCCTAGGAATGAATGATGTTAAAGATACACCAACAAAAAATAAATTACAAAGATACTGCCCACATAGACTAGACTCAAATTAAGCATTGTCTTTTAGCTCCATGACATTGATAGAAATGGACAACCCACTTTAATCAATTTATGATATTATTCAATCTAACATGTTGACCTTCAACCTCCAATGCAACTATTCTTTGTAATGACACGGGAATGTTGTCATACCAATTTTTTTTTTACCATTATCCAAACCCATATTGGCCATAACATCAGCAGTATGATTACCTTCTCTATAGATATTATAATTTACAACATCACTCATCTCTTTTAGGATCCTTGAAGTGTCCTTTATAATGTTTAGTATAAACCTATTATCTTTTTCTCCTGATTTGAAATCTCTAGTAATTTTTAGAGAGTCCCCTTGGACCATAAATTTTCTATAACCTATATCATATAATTGTTGAACTCTAAAAAAAAGATCTTTGGATTTTACCATATGGTTGGTCTAAACTCCATAATCCTCTACATTAGCCCATAAAATTTGACCTTTAACTAAATCATCTATAGTAAAAAAAAAATTGTGAAGGCATAACCAACGAAAGCAAGTAGCCTTCAACACAAAATCAGGGGACCAAACCTTCTTCATTGGATAAACTCCTCCTCTATGAGGAATATGAGCTTCATAGGCTGATTTGACAGAGAATATTACTTTTGGAGAATAGTTCCATAGCAAATAATCCTCCTTGTTGATTTGGGAGATGTGGAAGCTCCTAATAAACTTATTTAAATTCAAGAGACCCTAGTGAATATGATATCATCTGAATCTAAAGAAAGGTGTTTCCATTTCTTTCTACCAAGAGAAAATTCTATGTAATCCAGTGGAACCCACAACTCCTGAAAATCTTGTTTATTCATTAGAGGTTCCTGAAGGATCCAAGAATATTTCCAAAATAAAACTTCCTTCCCTTCTCCTACTTTCCATCTTATATTGCTCCTTAAAAAACTTCTCATTTTTAGCACTGCATTCCATATGGTTGATCCTCTAGGAGAAATTGCACTTCTAAAAAAGGGAATGTGATTTTATAAGTACTTCACTTTCATAATATTTTACCACAACAAACTTCCTTCTATGCAAAGTCTCCACGCAATTTTTGAGATTAAGGATTTGTTAAAGATCTGTAAAATTTTTAGGCCTAACCCACCAAGTTTCTTTAGAGTGCAAACTCTATCCCAAGCCACTAAAGGAAATATTTGCTTGTATTCAGTCCCAGCCCATAGGAATATTTGAAATATCTCGTCCATCCTCCTTCTAACTTTGGAGGACATTTTAAATAAATATATATAATAAATTGGCATGCTCTATAAGGTTGCTTGAAGTAGTTGTATTTTTCCTGCTTGGCTAAGGAGGTTTCCTTTCCACTCAGCAAACTTCATTTGAATCCTATCTAACACTAAAGACCACATTTCCTCCTTCATGCACCCTAAAAAAAGTGGCATACCAAGGTAAATGGATGGAATATTAACAATATTACAACCAATTGTTTTTACAATCCTCAATTGTAATAGTTTCTTTGTGTTAACAAAATAAATATTGCTTTTAATTAAGTTTATCAATTGGTTTGATGCCCTTTCATATTGATGGAGAATATCTTTGATTTCCCTTCCCTCTCTACATATAACTTCTCCCATAATTCAAGTATCATCCACAAATTGCTGATATGAAACTGGTTCTGAACTCCTTGCTGGTTTGATACCTTTGATTCTACCTATGGTTGTCGTTGCTTGCATTGACCTTTTTAATGCTTTAGCCATTAAAATAAAAAACTAAGGGGATAAAGGGTCCCCTTGTCCTATAACTCTTTGAATCCCAAAGAAACCACAAGGTTTTCCATTTATAATGACTGAAAATTTGGTTGAAGAAATATAGATATTAACCCATTTCCTACATTGGCCACTAAAACCAAACTTATGCATAACCTTGTTTTTAAAATATTTATAAAATTTTGATCTCAAAATATAATGAGTAGTTTTTAAATTTAAAATATATTTATCACATTATTATAAATTTAATGCTAGTTTATCTTTTTATAATACCATATTCAAATATAAATATTAAATATTAAAATTAATTTCTTTTGATTTCATTAACTTCATTAAATATAATTAACGCATATAAAATTATTTACATGAAGACTTATCAATCTATTATTACGTATTAAATTTATTATTAATTTTTTCTATTTATTTCAATTTATTTTCGATATGTAGATATTTAATGTTAATTATAATATATATTTTTATAATTATACCCCTGCCTAAGTTTTGGGGATCAAGGCAATGAATGTGAAATTGATACCCCTAGAAATAGAACCAGCAAACTGGATATCCCTGACGGTGGCATAGACTTCTTGTCCCACCAGATCCTATAAATCTTGGAAGGACCAGGGGGGAAGCTGTTAGGGCCTGGGGCGACATCTGCTTTCATGGAGAATAGGGCTACCTTGATTTCCTCATTCGCAAGAGGGCTGAGAAGCATCTTGTTGGTTTTTGGGGAGATGGAGGGGGGGAAGTGCTCAAGGAGCGCTTTGGTCGCCTAGGGGAAATATGGGGATGTAGTACCAAGGAGATCATGGTAGTAGCTAGAGGCCTAAGATCTTATCTCTTCCTCATCCTTTGTAACTCTGCCATCACTATAGATGAGCTCAAGAATTTTGTTGATGCTTCTATTTTTGAGAGTGCAGGTGTGGAATAATCTGGTATTAGCATCACCATCCTTGAGCCACAGGGTCCTTGACTTCTACCTCTAGAAATCCTCCTCCCTTGCTAGCACATTGTGGTAGTCAGCTAGGATTCTACCTTCCTCCTCCTTGGATCCGATATCCTGACAGCCTTCCTAAAATTTGTACTCTAGGTCTTCTAGATTCTTCTTCAGAATTTCCTTGCTCTCAAAGATGTTACCGAACACCTCTCTGTTCCAGGTCTTAAGGTTGTCCTTGAGGGACCTCAATTTTTGGAAGACTTGCCCTGCGGGGGATCCACTAGCAGGTTGATTCCACCATCTGTCCACCTGCACCCTGAAGTCGGGATGGTGGAACTACATGGATTCGAACCAGAAGGGGCGCTTGTATGAAGGTCACCCACCAGCTTCAAAGAGGAGGGGACTATGGTCCGATCCTATTTTAGGAAGAGCGAGGAGGTTTGAGTCTATGAACAGGGTAAAGGCTTCCCATGATAGGAAGACTCTATCTAACTTTACTTGGATGAGGTTTACCATGACCCTTCTATTGCTCCAGGTATAGTTAGATCCCTTTAGGTGAACATCCATGAGCTCGTTGGTATCGATGAAAGCCCCGAATTCCTCCATGATTCTAATGTTCAAAGCGGTTCCCCCACCCTTGTCTAAGGGGAACAAGGATATGTTGAATTCACCTGCCAGGGTCCAAAGGAGGGGTTTGAATTCTTCCTGCATGAGGTTAATTTCGTCCCATAGGGATACCCTCTTAATTGGGTTTTTGGGGACATAAATATTGGAGAGGATCCAGGTCTACCGGGACACCAGACTATGGAACATAATATTGATAATTATCAAAGAGGACGAGATCAAACTTCCTTAGACAGTGGTCAGATACCATAGGCACAACAGTCCCTCGGCTATGCCTATGGTCGAGGAGAAGAGAAATTCGCCAATGTTCCAAACCCTTTTGGTCATTTTGGGAGAAGAAGTCTCATCGAGCTTAGTTTTTTGAGGAGTATGGTCAACTTGTGATCCTTATGGAGCTAGGCAAGGATGCGCCTCTTGGGGGCTCCATTGATCCCTCTCACATTCCAAGTATATTTATTTGGCACCCTTGGGAGGTCTTTTGCCTTCCTTCCCCTACTAGGTGAGAGGTTTGGTTCTGAGTGGTTCTTCTTTCAAGAAGTTTAGGGCATCAGCCAAGAAGGTCAACTACAGGCTGTTGGCAATGTCATCGTTAATTTTTTTCCTTCTCTGATCACCTAAGGTGGGCCACTCTCTCTTCTTCTCACTATCGTAATCTGTTACGAACCTTTTGTTGGAAGTTCATTTGGGATTGAATCCTTCTAGGGCCGAATGAGAGAAAGAAGGGTTACCCTCATCGTTGTCCTCTAACATCTTTGAGCCTCCCTCTGAAGGGGATCGGGGAGGGAGATGAAGGTCCAAAGGGAGAGGGAGTTTTAGGGCAATGAGGGACGATGGAGGGGGCTCACCGAGAGGGGGAGACAGAGGATGCTCTGGGAGGCTTTCTGAGATCATCTTCGAGATGCCCACTATTAGGGGAAGGGGTGGTGTGGGGTCGATGGGGAAGACTGCTGGGGAAGTTATGGGCTCGATTAGGCCATTGACCTAGTGGGGAGGTTCCATAGGGAAGGCCAGAGCTTCTACTAGAACTACAAGGTTAGGGAGAGGGTGGGTACAAACCTGGTCATGATCAGTCATTGAGATAAGGATATCCACAACCGAGGGATGGGGTGGGGAAGTATCATTAGGGGAACCCAACGAGGAGGTTAGGGGATCGACTGGATTATCAACCCAAAGGGAAAATTCCTCAAGGGAGGGCCACAGGGGGAAACCTGTTATTGGGTGGAGCATTTAGGAGGGATTCCTCTAGCACTGGTGCTTCGAGGTGCTTGTTGAGGGGGCATTGGTTGAGGAGGTGCCCTTGCATGCTGCATTGGGTGCAGAAAGCTGGCTTGTTTTTGTACTCCATGATTTGGCACCAAAAATAGGACCCATATGAGATGGTGACTGAAGACAGAAGCTCAATTTTGAGATTGGCATTGACACATACCCTGGCATGGACCATATTGGAACCCACTTTTGTAGTAGAGTTGAAATCCATGAGTTCCCCTATGGCCCGCATGATGAGTTTAAGCACATCCTCTTACGAGAGGTGGAAGGGAATATTTGGAAACTTTACCCAGATCAAGGTATAGTTTATGCTCTAGGTGTTAGGGTTGAAGTCAGAGGCCTAGCACATGAGGAAGAGACTTTTGCGACCCAAAAACTAGGGCCCACTCATGAGGATCCGGTTGGAGTCATCCCTATTATTGAGCTTGATGAGAAAAAAATATTTTGATAGGACAACGATTTCTAAGTTCCCTGTGATCTTCTATTTGGAGTGGGCCCAACGATAGATGGTTTCCATATCTGGGTACCTCCCAATAATTTTATCGACCAGGGAGAAGGAGGACCTTGACACAAATGAGGAGAATACATCATCTAAAATAGAAATATGCATCGTATCCAGGGATAACCCCAGGGACGAGGGAAGGGGGTGGTTCACCTCACCCGCTAGACCATAGATGTACGAGGGTTTGCTGAACCCCCCAAGGAAAGTCTCTTCGATCTCTTTATCGGGTGGATATTTGTTCAGATAGTCTAGATGATCATTTATGAATGGGCCCCCAGATGCGCTCCTAGATGCACAATTCCTGCCTACCTCTAGGCCCAGGCCCCCAGACACTTGTCATGATCCAGCGTCCCAGCTCCCGAAATCCCCATTGAAATCCTTCTGACCCGATCCTGCTCCTGATCCTGCTTCTTCTCTTGCCCAAACTTCTTCTTCTGCTCTTGTTGTTCTCGTCATCCTCAAAGAGAACTTCAAATATGGATATATTTTTCTCTTTTTCCCACCAACACTTTCATCTTCATCAATCTGTTTGATCTTTCACATTTCTCATAGTAAGACTTATCATCTATAGGTTTGTCTTGCTTTGAAGGATTCAAAATATAATGAATAACCTCAAAAGCACTTTCTTATTTATCTTGCCCTCTTAGCCTCTAAATATTTATTTGAATGATAAGGTGATAATATTGAAGGAAAATTTATAATTTGAAATATAAAGAGGCATTTGTTGAGTTGAAAGACAAATTAAAAGAAAGGGAAAAAAATATTTTTGAAGAAAATAATATTTGATAATTGAGGGAGTTATAAGAAGATAATTGATTAAAGAATGAAAATTTGAAGAAGAAAATTATTGAGAAAGAAATTAATTGAAGAAGGAAAAATTGAAAGAAGAAATTGAATTGAAGATTGAAGGAAAAAAAATATATTAAAATTTGAAGAAAGAATATAAAATTAAAAATTGAAATTGAATAAAGAAGAAGAAATTAAAGATAATTAAAAAAATAATATTGAAGAATGAAAAAATAGGAGGAATAAAAAATGAAGAAAATTGAAAGAAGAAATAATTTGAAGAAGAAAATTGAAAGAAGAAATAATTTGAAGAAGAAAGAGAAGAAATTGAAGGAAAATAATTTGAAAAAGGAATAAGAAAATTGAATTTTGAAGAGAAGAATAAAATTTGAAGAAGATTAAAAGAGTGAAATATTGAAGGAAATTTGTTTTTTGAAGAAGATTGAAGATTGAAAATTGAATTGAAGAAAAAAAGTGATGAAAGAATTTAATGATTGAGGATAACAATTGAATTGAAGAACAATAAAATTATTGAAGAAAAAATAAAGAAAATTGAAGAATAATTAAATTTGGAGGTAAAATAATTTCTACAAAGAATAAAAAATATTTTTAATATTGAAGAAGAATGCTAAATTGAATATTGAAGAAAATTGAAGAAAATTAATTGAAGAGAAATTTGAAAAAATAATAAAAAATTGAAGATTGAAATAAAAGTTATTCAATTTGAATATTAATTTGGGAGCAATAAGGGATTCTACAACAAAAGGAAATTAAAATTGAAGAAAAATTTGCATGAACAAAAGGGTTGTAGAATTAATGATCAAAGGCAAAAATATAAATAATCACATCATGGAAATTGAGAAAAGAAATCAAATAAAAGCAAAACAAACATTCAACAGGCATCACTAGAAAAACCTTCAAAAATCATTTACAAATCCTTTCAAGAAATTATTGAAGGTGAAAAATATAGCTCAGTAGAATTAATAGGACATTTACAATTGATTCACAAGGAAGATAAAAATATAGTCTTTTCATACTTTAACATTGCATACATGGTCTTCTCAAGGATGCTAATGACTACAATATATGGAAAATATTATATAATGCAATCTAAATTTTTTTAACAAGGAAAAATTGAAGAATAAAAAAACAATCCCAAGATGAAAGATGCAAGTCATGACACAAATGATCTATATGAGAACCATGATTTAAATCCCATAAAGACATTCAAAATTTGTTAAGAAAATAGAAAATAGAAATTACACTAAAAGTATGAACATTTGTAAGTATTGTAGTAGATATGGATACTCTTGGTCTAAAATCTACCTAAGTTGATGAGTTGCACCCTCAAGACCTCGACCAAGATTATAAGACCCAGAATACCTTTTGGATCAGCCTTCAAAGTAGACCAATTCCTATGGTACTAGATAAACTAACAAAAATGGGTTTTGTAGACTAAAGAAATATATGAGTTGAGTAAGAAGCTAGAAATTAAAATGGCTAGGACTTATCAACATCAAGAGACATGAGGTATTAGAGTCTCACACTCTAAACTGAATAAAACTACCTAACATATCAACTTTCATTTAATATTATATAGCTTTTAATTAAAATAAGCTTATACATTATCAAGCATTCGAGAGACTAAATAAACAACAATTCAGGAAGAAATCTAGATAATAGAATAAATTTGATGGAATAGACCATTCATACAACTTTAAAAAACAATTTAACAATCAATTTACCATACATACATGTTTTGCAAAAATTTCAGAGAGAGGTCAAACAACAATGATCTTTATTAGAGGCGCATAGTACAATCATCATACAACTTATGCAATTGTAAGCTAAAGAGCCAACCCTTGAAATATGTTATAATCAAGTATATATAGTTTTACATTGCATTCTATTGTCTTAGCATGATTGCCTTCATATCTAACTATAGGCCTATCAGGTGAGTACAACACGTGCACATCCCTTTCCAACTCATTATGGTGCAATTACAATGATGTCATTATGTTAATTTGTCTGGATTTAATTTCTCTTAGGAACATGGCATCCTATGTGTCTCAAGTTGATTCATGAGATCATCTAAAAAATTTATTTTATTCCACTTTACTTTATGAGTAGTACAACTACATTAAGATAGTTATTGAATGGGGAAGCCTCTGGTTGTTGATATTATTTGATAATAGATTCTTGCTTGATGGGAGCAGGTCCAGGATTTTTAGTATTTTATCAAATTATTTTTTCTTTGCCAAATTCTTCATTTACCTTGATGGATGCCAAATTTTTGCTCTCACCTTGATGACATCATCATCTTAAAAATCCAACCACCTTCTACACTTAGTCATTTTTTTGCAATGCATGCTATCAGATGTAAAAAATACTTCTACTTCAAAATTCCTTGCCTTTGTATGCCAGGCTTCATGCATTATAATATTTTGATCTCTGACCTTGGCCTTCCTCTATTCCAAAATTTTATACTACTTATGATGATGTTGGTTCCTTTAAAATTTTGGCCATATTTGACATAGCCAAATGTTGCATCTGATAAGGGTTTCCTAGATGCCGAACATTAGATCTTCATTTAGACAATCATAATTTCTTGTTGATGCATAAGGTAAAAAAATATATACATCTTTGATGATGATAGCACCTTAAAATTCTAGTTGCATTTTATACTTAACCAAAATGTGAGTCTAATGTTGCAGCAAATTGTCAAAATCTCCTCCCTTAGTCAATTTTTGAGACTTAGTTATACTAGATGCATACTTCTTCATGCTCATTGATGACATCAACATCTTAAAAGTATGAATTCAATTTACATAGTAAAATTTGTATTTTGATGCCACAAAATCTTGTTGAGTCTTCATGCCTTAGCTTCATTTATTTAATTCAATTACTACTCGACGTGTTTGGTTGTGCTTCTATATTTCTAGATTGACATGTACTAATCCATTAGCAAAATTTATCTTTGAAGAGATACACTATAGGGTTGACCATTTATATCCATATTATTAGTTCCTCATAGGGGGTTTTCCTTACAGGAACATAGAACCCATATAACCTTAGCTTGTTGGGTAATGGATTAAAAAAAAAACAAATTATTGTACATGTGAATATATTATCTATATAGTCCCCATATTTGAATTTCTATTTGTTGTTATGCAAGTGGATTTAGCTTGATATTCCTACATAAATACCCTATATGTTTAAAATTGTTGATTGGTTCCTTGAGAAATTGAACGAACTCCATCTAGTAAAAAAAAAATCCAAATCGAGGACTGCCCAAACTGCCGAACTCGTTTCGGCCATATCTCACTCATCCGGACTCGGATTGAGCTGAAATTTTGAGGGTAGATGCCTGAAAAACCCTAGAACGTCTCCACCAATTTTCATATCATTTGGAGCAACACAGATCCTAGCGCATCCCTATGTGTGAACGAGATATTTGGCAAGCGGCTATGCGAGGGTTTCATCTGGGTTGAGTGCAAGCAGCTCCAGAGGTTGGTTTTTAGGGCCTTCGGGCCCTAGCGGCCAATATTTTTGTGGTTTATGCTCAATATTTTATCAAGAAATGTTGCAGGGGATCCAAGATGGGTTAGAAATTTGTCTTTCAATAGATCATACTGTGAACTTGAGTGACAACGGCTTCCAATTTGTTGCACAAAAGAAAAGTGAAAACCATACCTTTCCACGACGTCTAGGGCAAGGATTAAAGAGATCACGAAACAAGTTTCAAGTAGTTGATCAAAAAATGGCTCATATCTCAAGTGAATCTGGTGCTAAGGTGCACCCACAAAATAATTCTACTATGAAAACCCCTGTCAAGGGTAAGAATTTCGAAGACTCAGTCCCAAAAATGAATTTTAGGGATGCCCTTCGTGGTGGACAGCCTCAGCCCAATGCTAATATCAATCTTAGGGCTTCCCATAAACCTCTAAGAATGCCTAAGATTGATCCCAGGAAAATGGAGTCAGGATGTCTTAAAGCAGTTGATGGAACTCCTATTGTTAAGCTTGATATGGGTAACATTCAGACTGGTATTGAAGATTTGGAAAAAAGAGGACTAATTTGTCGGTTCGTGGGTTTTCGTCCGAGTCTATCTGCTTTCAAAGTCTGGGCTGCAAAAATCTGGAAAACTAAAGGTGAGTTACAAATCTCTATTTATCCAAATGGTTATTTTCTTGTTTTATTTGCTAATAATGAAGATAGAGAGAAAAATTTTCAAGGGGGTCCTTGGTTTTTTGGAAGGGCAGGGCTTTTCATGAAGCCCTGGCATACTAAATTTAAAGCCGAAGAAGAGATGCCTTCTATAGCTCCCGTGTGGGTTAGACTCTTTGGCCTCCCTATTGAATTTTGGAATCCTACTATTTTTTCTTCAATTGGAAACTCTTTAGGAACTTTTATGATGTCTGCTGATTGTACTCAAAATTTTGAACATATTATTTATGCTCGAATTTGTGTTTTAATGGATTTTGACAAACCCCTACCTAAAAATATCACATTACAATTTGGGGAAGACACTTGGGAGCAAGTAGTGGACTATGAGAACATTCCTTTTCGTTGTAGAATTTGCCATGAATATGGTCATTTGGCCAGTGCTTGCCCAAATAAAATTCCTGATCAAAAGAAAGAAGATATAAACTCAGCAGGTTTCCAAATACCTAAGAAGAAGAACACTCGAAAAAACCAAGTTATGAAGGATCAATCAAAGTCATCTGCTAATATGTTTGAAATCCTTTCCACAAATGATGTCCCAAGTGAGGAAGAGGAAATAATGGAAACTAAAATCTTAGAAACACAATTTAAATATGAAGGGAAGAACTCGGAGACAAACCAACAAATCAAAGGTTTTCAACAAAAAAAAAGGGAGAAAATTTACACAAGAAAAACAATCTTTCAAATGTCAAAACTTCAAATAATGCAGGTCCCAATATAGACTCCGTTGAACCATCTAGTAAAATTTTGGCTGTGTACGAGCATTCTTCAAGGTTAGAAGCCATCTCAGATTCAATTGGAATAAGTCAAGAAATAGGGAAAAAAAATTGAAGATGGATTCTAATCAAAAAGTAGGTCGCAAGACCAATCAATATCATATGGTAAAAGAAGGTGAAAAGCTTGTAGAGGAAGGTAAGATTAATGCCCTTCCCAAATTTTTTAGCCCCGGTATTAATGAAGATCATCACTTGGAATATTAGAGGACTCAAAGGGAGTCTTTCAAAACAAAATGAAATTAGAAGAATGATTCAGATAAATCATCCACATCTTGTTTTCCTTCAAGAAACAAAGATGTCAATGGAGGATATGGACTCAATTGCCAAGTAAAATTTGGCCAGCTGGAAAAGTGGTTTCCCTCAGTTCCCAAGGGACTTCGGGTGGCATTGCTTGTCTTTGGAACCCAAAAGAGGTAGTTATTCACCATATGGTTGGCAGTTGGGGTTTGTTGGCTATAGCTATTCAAAGTAGACATTCCAACCAGATTATGCTCTGCATTACTAGTTTATGCTCCGACTTCTTTGGAGGAAAAAAGAAGACAGTGGAAGGATATTACTCATATTATCTCTCATTTTCCTGAAGCTTGGATCTTGATCGGAGGAGATTTCAATACCATCCTCTCTCTGGATGAGAAAAGGGGGGAAATAGAAATTTGGACAAAAGCACCGACCTCATGAGCGAATATATTGCAAACCTCCATCTTGTGGATATCCAACCGGATAATGGCCTTATGACTTGGTCTAACAGAAGGCAAGGCTTAGCTTGTATAATGGAGAGATTGGATAGGTTTTTGCTCTCTAAAAATTTCTTAATCCATGGTCACATTCCTAAAGTGAAGACTCTTAATAATGTTGGTTCGGATCATTGGCCAGTCATGGTGGAAATGTGGAAAACCAATGTGAGTTTCTCTCCTTTTCGTTTTCAATTAATGTGGCTTAGAGACATTTCCTTCAGACCTCATGTGCAACAATGGTGGAAGGAAGGTAAACCTAGGCATGGGACTAAGATGTTCTATTTTGCCAAAAGACTGCAATACATTAAATCCAAAATCAAGACTTGGAACTGGAAAGAGTTTGGGGATGTTCATAAAAAAAACATGAAGTTATTGCTCATCTTGAAAATTTGAATAAGAAAATCCGTTTAGATGGCCTCACAGAGAAGAGAAGTGCAGATGAAATTAAACTCACAACTCGGTTAGAGGAATGGGAAAAAAGAGAAGAAATCTTATGGAAGCAAAAATCTAGAATTCAATGGCTCAAAGAAGGAGATCGAAACACAAATTTCTTCCACAAATTCTCTTCTAGCTCGAAGATCTCACAACTTTATTTCTTCCTTAAAATCAGATTCTGGAGATGTTGTTTATACTTGGGATGGCATGAACTCTATTGTTGTTGATTACTTTTCCAATATTTTTGCTGCTACTCCTCTTGACTCAGCTTCACAACAAAATGTTCTTCAAGCAATCCCTTCTCTTATCACTTCTAAGGAGAACTCTATTTTGACTGCTCCTCTTACTATCAATGATCTTCAACAAGTAGTTTTTAAAATGCAAAAAGGAAAACCCCGAGTCCCGATGGTTTTCCCATTGAGTTCTACCAAGAGTTCTGGGATATCCTTCATGTTGATTTATTAGAGGTGGTGGAAGAAGCCAGGAAAGCCAAAGAAATTTTGAAGGTTATCAATAAAACTTATATTACTCTTGTTCCAAAAGCTCAAGAGGTTGATCATATCTCAACTTTTAGACCTATTGCTTTATGTAATGTTCTTCTCAAAATCATTACTAAAATAATGGCAGAAAGGTTGAAGCCTCTTTTGCATAAGATTATTTCCCCAGAGCAAGGGGGTTATGTGGAAGGACGTCAAATAGTAGATGAGATAGTTCTTGCTCAGGAAGCCATCCATTCCATGGATATGCAAAAATCTCCTTCCATGTTCATTCGGTTAGACTTATCCAAAGCTTATGACAGAGTGGATTGGCACTTCCTTATCAAAGTTTTGAGGCAATTTGGTTTCTCTAAGGATTGGATGGATTGGATTATGGGATGTATCTCTTCAGTTTCCTACTTAGTTCTTATCAATGGCAGGCCTTCTCAGTCATTCCCGGCTTCCAGAGGTATTAGGCAAGGTGACCCGCTATCCCCTTATTTATTCATCATTCTTGTTGAATGCTTGGGTAGGACTATAACCAAAAAGAGGGAAAACAAAACCCTTGAGGGAGTTAACATTGCTCATGGAGCTAGACCTATCTCTCATCTTCAATTTGTGGATGACTCTACTCTTTTAGGTAAAGCTACGGTTAAGGAAGCTTCTAATATTAAGCAAATCATTAGCTATTTTTCTAAGGCTATCTGGGCAGTTGATCAATGAAGACAAATCTAAAGTTATTTTCTTTCACCGCTCTACTAGATGAGAATCCATGGTCTTGGATAAATTAAGATATAAGAAGACCTCCCTTCCAATCACTTATTTAGGTATTCCCATAAATATTCAAAGGCAAAAAAATAAATATTGGAATTGGTTGTTGGACAAAGTCAAGAAGAAAATTGGAAAGTGGACCAACAGGTGGCTTTCTTCTGGGGGTAGAATCACCTTGGTAAAATCAGTCCTTCAAGCTATTCCTATTTATGTTTCTTCCATTTTGAATATCCCAAAGGTTGTTCTTCGAGAATTGGATCAAATCAGTCATCGTTTCCTTTGGAGTGGTACTAAGGAGAAAAGAAAATGGGCCTTGGTGAAATGGGATACTTTATGTCTTCCTAAGAGTGAAGGGGGGTTAGGATTCCGGTCTTCTATTAATAACAACAAAGCTTTAGTTGCTAAATTATATTGGAGGATGTTGCATAACCCCAATGCTCTTTGGGCCAATAATCTTCGTGCTAAATATGCTGAGAACAAAAGTCCTGAAGACCTTGTTCGCTATCAACTTCCTACCAAAGGTTCTCCCATTTTAGCAGTTCTTAAGACTGGTGAGGATTTGATAAAGAAAAAATTATTTTGGATCATTCATAATGGTCAACAGGCAAATTTTTGGACAGATTCTTGGGATGGTCACAAGCCTTTGATAACTCGGTTTCCCGATTGGAGGCCTTGGATGGAGGAGCTTCACCGAGCTAATTGGATAAAGGTGGCTAATTACTATCGGTACCATACTGGTAATTCAAAGGTTGGTAGATATTGGATCCCTATTGAGGACTGGCCTATTCAAATCCCAGAAAGGCAAAGACAAGATATCCAAGGCATCCTTCATATGAGATCCCTCTCTTGGTCCCATGAAAAAGATTGTTTTGGATGGAACAACACTACTAAGGGTGAGTATTCAGTTGCTCAAGGTTATTTGACCTTATGCCATAATAATCCCAACCATTCTTCTGACATATTTTCTCGATTGTGGGCTCAAAAGCTCTGGCCTAAGGTGAGGTTCTTTAATTGGCTTTTATTGCATCGTAGGGTGCTTACTGGTGAGCAACTTATGAAGCATGGTTTTCATGGCCCTTTTAGATGTGAAATGTGTGAAGAGAATGTAGAAACTCTCAACCATATTTTTATTGAGTGTACTTTAGCCTCTGAGCTATGGAGGAGAATGGCCACTTTACTTGGCTTACAGTGGTCCAATTTTTTTACTTTTGAACAGCTTTGGAGGGATTGGCCTAATCAAGAGGGTGTTGATCATTTTATTAGGCAGTTAGTTTGGATGGGTTCTACCATTCTTCTTTGGAATATTTGGAATGAAAGGAACAATCAAATTTTTAATCAAGATAGGAAGGATATTCACTATATTTGGCAAAAGACCATAGCCAACTTAGTTGAATCAGTCCATCAACTCCTTAATCACCCCCAAAACTCCCACCAAAGATGGGATCAAGTGATGCAAAGATTGAAGATTAAATCTTCTAAGGGCAACCAACTTAAAGGGAATGTGAGTATTAGTAAGATGGATAGGACTAGAAATTGGCAACCTCCTCCTAAGGATTTTGGAAAAGTCAATACTGATGGAGCCTCTAGAGGGAACCCTGGAAAAGCCAGTGTGGGAGGAATTGGTAGACTTTCAGATGGCTCCCTGGTTTTTACTTTTGCTGAGAATTTGGGTATTCTTTCCAATAACCTTGCTGAGGGGTATGGTATCCTCAGAGGCCTTCAGGAGGCTACTAAGGTTGGATGGGAAAAGGTGTTAGTTGAGTCTGACTCTCAACTTATGATTAATCTCTTGAAGACTCCTTCTAAGAATCATAAGGTGGATTGGAGAATAAAAAGAATTATTGAGAAGATTCAATTAATCCAGATGGGATTTTTGAAAGTTGATTACAATCATGTGGTCAGAGATCAAAACAAGAGTGTTGATGCTTTAGCTAATTGGGCTTTGGATAAAGGTGATCTTACTTGTTATGGCCACCCTCCTATATGGTGGGCTTCTCAAATTAGGGAAGCTCTTCTTTCTATCATTTCTTTGGATGGCTCCAGTTCTGAAGGTACCTAGTTTCTTCTTGTTTTTTTTTTTGCTTCTCTTTGGTTCATTCAGTTTTTTTTAGTTCCCTAGCTCATTCTATTCTTTATTTTGTTTCCTCT